>CM029396.1:42322960-43572960 GCA_017139565.1 Luffa aegyptiaca
GTCTATCAAGGAAGATGATACTATTTCATTGTTCACTTAAATATTGGAGTACACATGTTGGATTAACTAACATATCTAGGTCCCACGTGTAGCCATGTGATGACTTACGATTTACCATGGGGTGCATTCAAAGAGATTGAAGCAAAGTATTCAATTTAACTATTCACACGAAGACTATTCTACCACCTGACCCTACTACATTTAGTTGCCAAAAGAAACTTGCACGATAATAAATCCTACGTAGGTGACCACCATGACTTGAATCATTTTCTCTAAGCTCTTTATTATTTACATGTAAGGTATTTACATGACCCTTACCGACCACTAGGCCAACCTAGAGTAGTTAATAATAAATTAACTTATCAAATTCATACTAGCTTAATAACTCGAAATTTGAGGATCAATACTAATTCATCAGTATTGAACTACGGCCACTCTCTCTCCATCAAACATAGATCCCATGAAAATTAAGAAGTTGCATAGCACTGGACCATAATTGTTGAGTATTTGAATAAGTAATGCAAAACTAAAGTGAAACCAAATGATGATGAAGACAAGCAGGTGACAGATTACACAGAAGTTACCTGCAGAGCTTCATCTGTATGATCATCTAGAAGATAAAAGACAAAAGATTCTAATATAGAATGCCGTGTTATACTAAACGAGGCTGCAAAATCCTCAACAATATGTCTCCATTTCTCATCAGGCATCGTCCAGTGGCGGTCAAACAAGTAATACAAAAGCTACCTTAAATTAAGGAGAAAAAAAGAGAGAAATGTATTTAGCCAATTTTATAATTTATAAGGACAATGAAATAGATGTATCAGAAGGATACAATTGCTTTCTTTGCAACCACTACATCAGAACTTCCACGAAGAAAAAGAACGTCAACAGCAACTCGAAGATTTTCAAATGGATAGCATCCCGAACTCCCACCAATCTTAGATCTGAAGATAATCGGGGCCCCATCATTTTCCAATGATGCAATATCTAAACCATCCACTACATCTGGGGAGTACCACTGCTCTATATCCAGATTCCCCAGTGCATCCTCAATGAACAGAGATCCCTCCAGTCCACTGGAATCCGCAGAGTCGTCTAAAGCATCAGGCCATGATCGCCTGATAGCAGCAGATTTCCTTTCACGAACAGCAGTAAGCCATGATGTGAAGCTAGAATGGCGGGACCTAACATTCTCCAGAAACTGATGCCTTGTGCACCACATCATAATCTCTATGTGCTGGTAAAAGAAATCATAACCAAAAAGTATTTTAACATGAAAACTATCTTGAGAAAAAAGGAACAATAATTACAGCAGATGGTTCTAAAATTCTGATCTCCCACCTTCTTGCTAACACTTCTATAGGAAAAATAGATCTATAATTAACTGAATCACAAGCATTTACTATTTTAAAGCGGGGGAAAAGCAGATAATTTGACAGAAACCGTCTATCTAGTCAACATAAATGAACTAAAAAGACAATCACCAACATGTGAAACATCCTGAATGAATTAAGACATTGCCAGCTTCTAACAAGTGTATTTGCTCTTTCTTTCTTCACTAAAGACTGTCCACTTTAATTTTTGCCGTCATGTGAATATAGATTATTGAATACAAAGTTGTGATATTATCTTTTAAGCAAGGAGAGAAAGAGAAAGAAACTTTGGGTAAAATTATCTTTGTTTTACTCAAGTGTGAGAACCTCTTAGCATGTCCACTGAGTTAGCATGTTTCCATTCAGTATTCTCCAATTGACCAGAAAGCACATGTACTAATTAACTAAGCCAGATATCAGGAATCAGTGACCCCAACTACTAAAGTGGCATGTCAGTTAGTTGAACGCCAGAGCATATTTCTTTTAAAGAAAGCCAATAATTATGGCATAACGTTTAAAAATAGATAAGAAAGAAGCAAGAAAACATGATAATTGATAACCATATTACTTTCTAAGAAATTGAACCTGCTTGATCTTCAATATGCCCTCATGAAGATTGTGCAGGTCCTCAAGCTGTGCTGAATGAGAACTTCTAAATGATGAGTCTAACACTTCGAGCACATTGGATATGCCAGCAAGCATTACCGAAAACTTAAGTAGTAAGCTCAACCTAGATGTCATTCCCTCTACACCAGAGTTATCTGAAAATGAAATAAATAATATACATATAAGCATATAAATATTAGGTACGCAGACCACAGTAAGATACAAGGCATCAAATTTTCAAGATTTAGCTTACATATTTCTTGAAGTTCTGCAATAATGTTCCTGGAGGCCCGCTTACACCAATCCTTCACGACCACTTCATCCAACAAAAATGCAATAACAGGGTCACTTGATACAGCACTCTCATCCATACAAACATCCGTAACATCTGAGAACTTTTGGTAAAGGAAATCAAGAACTTTAAACAACAGAATAATTGGTGAGTCAGCAGAATGTGATGAGAATTCAAACACAAGTTAACAAAGTAAGATTATAAGTGTATTGCTTCAAAAGGGCTTGCAACTTTCTTAGATAGTTTACGGCCTCCCATGCAAAAGCTAATAAAAAGAGACAGAGAAACAATAAAGTTTCAAAGCAAGCTGAAAAGGCAACAATATCACAACTGGGTGACGTCTACGTGAAATGCTAACAGAGTAATCAAACTGCAAAGGATACAGTGACAGATTAGAGAAACTAAGTTATTTTCCAGCGCAACATCAAATAAGGAATACAAGCGATGAACATCCATAGTTATTCTATTCTCCCCATCTTCCTCCTCAGCAGCCTTATCCTTAGAATTCTTGGGAATTAAACCAGCTTCAATGCACTCATAAAAGAGACGAAGATGTGTTCTAGCACTGCTTTTCGGAACTGGGACTCTACATATCGGACAAATATCACACCGTTGGCAACATTCTTCACACAGAGAGGCATGTCCACATGAATTCAACACGTACTGAACATCCCGTCCACAGCTTCTCAAGTCTCTTGTGGCTCGACAATGCTCAACTTTTGCTTCATTGCATAACTCGATCAAATCAATAGAGGCCAGATGTTTCAGCGCCTCCTAGAATTGAAAATATAAGCAAAACAATTCGGAGAGGGAACAAATCAGTCCACCACCTAATATATAGACTAATTAAAAATCAATGCCTGGTAAGACAAGAGTATCATTTAAGAAAAATGAACCAAAATATAATTACAATGTATTGATCAAATCTACAAATTCAAAAGTTCGACAGAATGTCAATAATTACCATCTATCTAGTCAACAACAACTTGAAGAGTTCTAAGCAAAAGTTGCTCTACACTCAACAGAAGCAACTCTCAAGTTCTAAAACGCCGCCGTAGCTTCCGGTAAGAGAAAGCAAAGCACCAAAAAAACAAGAATTCTCCACCGTGCTACCTAAAATAGCTAGGGTTTTCACCATCCAGCATTACAACATAAACGCATCAACTAGTATAAAGAAACGAATACCTGTACTGCTCGGCTACTGTAATCAGGTCGCAGAGACGAAGAAGTAGACGCTGAAGCAGCCCTGCCATTAGTAGATGTCGAAGGAACGGTGTGGCCGTCGATTTGCCTGTCCATTGAGAGCGGGAGCAGAAGCGAAAAAACTCTCCGAGAGTTGAGGACGAAGAATGAGAGTGAGAAAAGTTGAAGCTAGGGCTTGCCAGTGGAGGAAGCCATTGTAGAGGTTTGGAGGTTTTGAAGGTTCCAAGTTCTATGTACAGAAAAATTGGAGGGTTTTTCTTTGGGGAAGAGGAAAAAAGAAATTAAAATTTTGTTCAGGCAGTCGTTTTCCGGAAGAAAATTTGTCGAACGAAAAATATAAATGGGCCGGGTTCGAACCGATCCGCGTTTCGGCTTCGTTGTTTTATGGACTTGGGCCCAATGATTTTACCGGCCCATATCCCTTAAAATTCAAGATTCATACTATTTTCATCGATTTAATTTAAAATAACCATTTCTCAAAAAAAAAAAAAAAAAAAAAAATCAAAATAACAATACTTGGTTGCATAATTGTGGAGAGTTATTAAGATCTCAACCACAAAAAGAGAAAAAAGATAAAATGATTAAAAAACAAAAAACTCTCTTATTTATTAACACTTTAATGGTGGTGAGAGACATCTACACATCGGTCTCTTGTAATTTTAAAAGTGACATTTTGGTCGTTGTTTACAAAGTTAGTTTTAATATAAATTCTATCCATAATAAAAATCATTTAATCCGATTACCTCTAAGTCAGACTGAGGATTCGAACCTCTGACCTCTTGTGCAAGAGTACATGCTAATTACCGAGTTTCGCTTTGGCAATTTTGTAACATATTTCCATTTTAAAAAAGAAAAAAAAATATCAACTAATAACTTGGTTGTCAAGCTAATTGAGACTTCTTTGTAGAGTAATAAAATAATAGTAACCCCATTAGCAATAAGCTTAGCTCAGCGGTAATTGGCATATATTCTCGACCATAAAGTCAGAGGTTCGAATTCCCCCACCCCCAAATGTTGATCTACTCAAAACAAAAAACTCAACACTTTTTGCATACCATATAGTTCTTGAGATGAAGATCACATGATATAATTCCAATCTGTTATTCGTGAGTCAATTTTTTTTTAGTAAAGTCAAATAGTTTTTAAAGCTATTTTGTCAAAATCTTTCTAAAATAATTGTAAAAAAGTTCCAACTCATGCAATAATGATTTTTTTTTTCCTGAAAATTGTGATTTTTTTTTACTGTTTAAAAAACACGCTTTTAATATCAAATTTAAACACTGAAATCACAAAATTAGGCGGATAAAAAAGTATAATATCCATAATTGGGGGGGCAAAAATCAACCACGCGTTAATAAAAGCATTATATATTTAAGCCAAAATAATTTCCGTATATTAATTTGTCCGATTGATACGGATTATACTAAATAATAATTTTAAATTTCCACTATTGGATACAAAAACTTGACTGATTCGGAATCCGTTGCATTGACTAAAAATAATTTTTAAAAAAACCTTTTTTTATATATAGTTTTTATTATTTTTGGAATATGATTGGTATCTCTTTTTTTTTTCTTTTTTTTTTTTTTTTGAAAAAATATATATGATTGGCATCTCCTATTAAATATAACGAAGGGGATTTAATTCAATATCCGATATTTAATAAAATTTTCCAACATTGAAGGGGTGGGCCCACCTCCTTCCGCGTCGAGGAAGGTGTGCTGATGGGGACAGTCAACCGTCAACTCCAATCTCGTATGCATGCCAAGTTGGCACCAACAAAACTAAAATGGTTAATTATAAAACTTATTATTATTATTTTCTTTTTGACAATTTTTTTTTTAAGCAATTCTTTTTGACAATATTATATAATTTATTATTTCTTATTTTATGCATGTTATAACTATAGCAAAAAAATAAATGAAGTTATGACATGAAATAATATACTTATACAAGCTTTTATATTTTAGTGGTTTAAATATTCTCTTAGTCCCTAAATTTTTAAGTTTGTTTTATTTCCGTCTTTAAACTTTCAAAATGTTTATTTTGATACTTGAACTTTTAATCCCTAAACTTTCAAAATGTCTATAAGTCCCTAAACTTAAAAAAAAAAAAAAAAAAAAAAAAAAAAAAAAAAAAAAAAAAAAACTATTTTGGTCTTTGTTATGTTACTTTTCTACCTTAAATCTGTTTTACTTAATGTTAGTCTCTAACTTATTTGACTTTAAATCATGTCATGTTAACGATATAATACACATACTCGAACCTATGTTATTAATTTATTAAAATTGAAATAAAGGTAATGACCAAAATAATTATTTTTTGAAAGTTCAGGGACTAAAATAGACATCTAAAAAATTTAGGGACCAAAGTGGATAAACTTGAAAGTTCAAAGACTAAAATAAACATTTTAAAAGTCTAGACCAAAATAGAACAATCTTAAAAGTTTTGGGACCAAAATAGAACAATCTTAAAAGTTTTGGGACCAAAATAGGATTTAATCCTATTTAAAATATAATCTTGATTAAAAAAATCAAATTCAAAATCTTCCAACATTCAAAAGTTTGAAAGATTGTTTTCAAAAGTTTCACCATTTGGATCACATAACTCAAAAAACAATTTTTAATAACAAATCTATCGATATTCATTGAATACATTTGAATCAATGAATTTGGAAGTATAAAACAAAATGCATATCAAATATACCCTTAACTGTCAACTTGGATTCCTATGATTCAAGCTTAATTTTAATTTAATCCTTATAATTTAGGTTTGATTTCAAATTGATTCTCACGATTTAGACTTATTTTTAATATGATCCCAATAATTTTGAAACTTTCAACTTACTATATATGACTTAGTTCAAACTCATGGTCGATCATTCCTAAACAAGTTTCTACCCACTTAAAGGTCCACTCATTTTTCCTATTGTTGGTTTACTCCTAAACCCCAACTACTACACTCCGGATAGAAAATGTGGAACCTATTTAATATAACAATGATTTGTAATAATCAACAATGGATCAATTTGTGAGGTATGACTAAACTATAAAGCATCAAAATTGAAGTAACTAAAGCGACGAAGTTAAAACTTAATCTAAAACTATATGAATTGAATAGAAACCAAGTACAAATGAAAGCGGGGAGCTGATTTGTTAACCAAAATAAAATATAACTTAAAATGAACATTCTAGCTAATCGAGTTAATGAAATCTTTTTTTTTTTTTTTTTTGAGTAAATTGTCAACATTTGGAGTGGGGGATTCGAACCTCTGACCTCATGGTCGAGGGTACATGCCAATTACCGCTGAGCTATGCTCGCTTTGACAGTTTATGAAATCTTAACTTAAAATGTAGAGCATGTGATTTTTATTATTATTATTATTTTATTTTTTTTTTTTAGTGTAGAACCACTAAAATTTTAAAAGTAGGGCAAATTTTTGTATATAAAGTTAGGAGACTTTCCAAGCTTATAAAATCATGAACATCATACTTTTTTTTTTTTTTAGAAATATGAACATCATACTTATTAATTCTGAGAGTGATGAACAAAGATGAAAACGAGCCCTATATTTTAAGTAATAACAAATGAACATTATACTTATTATTATTATTATTATTTTTAAGTGATCCGAGCATAGTTAGATAAGACAAAATTATTATTTCAAAAGTTGATGGTTTGATTCCTACATCCAAACTTGTTGAACTCGAAAAATAAAAAATGAAGAACTTGATATCATTCCCAAGTATATTAAGATATGCATGAATTTACTCTCACGATGACAATTAGTGTATGTTTGGGAGTGATTTTGAAATGGCTAAAATTACTTTTTTCATGTTCGAAATCATTCCGAAACAAACCTTTAATTATTCAAAATCAATTTCATGTTTGATTTTAATTTTACAAAGTGGTTTCAAATATGAAAAAAAAAAAGTGATTTTAAACCTTTCAAAATTACTCTACTCCCAAACATGTCGTTAAAAAAAGTACTTCCAAACATTACTTTAAGGTTTAAATCTCTTCGCATAGCTGATCATCATTATATTTATAATGTCAACTAAAAAAAAGTATGCACATAGATTAAATTGATCGAGCACTATGAAAAGATAAATATTATAATTAAGGCCCCGTTTGATAACCATTTGGTTTTTGGTTTTTGGTTTTTGAAAATTAGGCTTATTTTCTTTAAATTTCCTCACCATGGTTTTCATTTTTGTTTAAAACACACTTGAATTCCTAACCAAATTCTAAAAACAAAAACAAGTTTTTGAAAACTACTTTTTTTAGTTTTCAAAAATTGGCTTGGTTTTTGAAAACATGGAAAGAAGGTAGGTGAAAAAACAAAGAAACTTAGAGTTGGAAGTGGTGTTTATAAGCTTAAAAACCAAAAACCAAAAACAAAAAACCAAATGGTTATCAAACGGGGCCTAAGTATTTCATTTTATTTTTTCCTTGTGAGTTCAATAACCATTGGAGTGAAAATTTTGAAACTCAGACTTTTTAGTTGATAATACATGTCTAAACTAATTGAGCTATATTCACTTTGACATTTACTGATAAACTATGTTCATTTTCATATTTACTCGATGTATATTAATTATTGATATTTTCTTCATATTTAAATGATTGACGAAAAATATTAAAAGTGTCAAAAGGAGAGACGTTTTTTTTTTTTCTTTCTTAATCTTATCTTCTTTTTCTCTATTTCAAGTAAAGAAGATTGCGTAAACACGTTAAAAATAGGAAATTAAATCATATTTAAAGTGAAAAATAAATAAACACATTATTTAAAAAAAAAACATTAAAAATGAATATTCAATGATTATACGGAGATATTAAAATTAAACCGTAACTAACTTGTGCACCGACCAAAGTGAGCTTGCTCAGAAGTCAACATATATGCGTGTGTGATAAAAACTTTAAATGGTCAATAAATATTTTAAATATTTTTCATGCCTTTGATTTTGATTTCTTTTATTTTATTTAATTACGTGCATTTTACAAGAATTCATTGGTTTATTCGATTTCTGATATTTAATCGATGAATAATGTAACTTCGAATCTGCATTTTTTTTTAGGAGATTGAATATGCATATTAATAGTTTGAACTAATAAAATTGGTTGAAATAGACATTGAATGGAGAATTTTACGGAAATAAGAATATAATACGAACCCAAAAATTGTTTTATTTTTATGTTTCAAGGCCATGATGAATTTTTTTTTGATAGGTGGTATACTAGATCCGTTTGGAATACATTTTAATTATGCTTATCTCCTCGTAATATTTCTTACCATGGTTCTCATATTTGCTAACAACACATTTAGGCTCCGTTTGATAATCATTTGGGCCCCGTTTGATAACCATTTGGTTTTTGGTTTTTGGTTTTTGAAAATTTGGCTTGTTTTTTTCCAATTTTCCTACCATGGTTTTCATATTTGCCAATGACACATTTGAATTCCTAGCCAAATTCTAAAAACAAAAACAAGTTTTTGAAAACTACTTTTTTTAGTTTTCAAAATTTGCTTGGTTTTTAAAAACAAGGAAAGAAAAGTATTAGCAAAACATAGAAACTTGTAGGTGGAAGTAGGATTTATAAGCTTAATTTTCAAAAACCAAAAACCAAATGGTTATCAAACGGGGCCTTGGTTTTTGGTTTTTGAAAATTATGTTTGTTTTTTCCCAATTTTCTTACAATGGTTTTCATCCTTGTTAAGGACACATTTGAATTCCTAGCCAAATTCTAAAAACAAAAACAAGTTTTTAAAAACGACTTTTTTTAGTTTTCAAAATTTGACTTGGTTTTTTAAAACAATGGAAAGATGTAGATAACAAACCAGAGAAACTTGTGAGTAAAAGTAGTGTTTGTAGGCTTAATTTTCAAAAATTAAAAACAAAAAATGAAAGGATTATCAAACAGGGCCTTAAATTTCTAGTCAAATTCTAAAAACGAAAATGACTTTTTTATGAATTTTCAAAATTTCACATGGTTTTTGAGACACGTAGGAAAAAACAAAAAAGTAGATAACGTGACTTAAACTTATAGGTGGAAGTAGTGTTTATGGGCTTAAAAAAAAAAAAAAAAAAACTACAAAATATACTTCTACCTATAAGTTTTTATGTTTTGTTTTCTACTTTCTTCCCATGTTTTCATAAACTAAGTCAAGTTTTTAAAACTAAGACCCCATTTAATAACCTATTATGTTTTTGGTTTTAGAAAATTAAACCTATAAACTTTACTTTTTTACCCACAAGTTTATTTGTTTTCATGTTATCTACATTTTTTCCTTGTTTTCAAAAACCAAGTGACATTTTGAAAATTAAAAATAGTAGTTTTCAAAAAAAAATTTGTTGTTTTTAGAATTTGCCTAGTAATTCAAATGTGTCATTAACAAATATGAAAACTGTTGTAAAGTAATTGGGAGGAAAACAAGCATAATTTTCAAAACACTAAAAACCAAAACCCAAATGGTTATCAAATGGGGGCTAAAAAAATAGTTTTCAAAAACTTGTTTTTGTTTTTTGAATTTTGCTAGGAATACAAATGTGTAATTAACAAAGATGGAACCCATTATAAGGAAATTGGGAGAAAACAAGTATAATTTTCAAAAACAAAAAACCAAATGGTTATCAAACGGGACCTTAGTTTTTGGTTTTTTAAAATTAAATTTACAAACACTATTTCCACCTATGAACCATTGAGTTTCTTTGTTTTGTTATCTGCATTTTAAATATGTTCCTAGAACACTTTCTTTTTTTTTTTTTTTAAGAAATTTGACTAAGAATTCAAATGTTTCTTTAAGAAAGATGAAAGTCATTATTAAAAAAATAGTGAGAAAACAAACACAATTTTCAAAAATCAAATGACTATCAAACGGTGTGCAAGACATTCATAACTCTCTCATCCTTGTATTTGCGATGGTTTTTTTTTTTTTAAAAAAAAGAACAAAATCCTAGCATATGAAATGAAAATAAACTAAAATGACCTTGAGAATCAAATTGGATGATATGATAAAGAAAAAAAAGGCAAATTAATTTTAAAAAAAAAAAAACAATTTTGATGATAGGGAAATAAGCAAAATCAAACATGAAAATCGATTTTGAATGATTAAAGATATGTTCTGGAGTGATTTCAAACATAACAAAAGTGATTTTGACTATTTCAAAATCACTCTCAAACATGCTGATTCTAAATAGTATACCATTGAAAAATATCATAGTTTTTGAGTGGGTGGTTAGGTGCTTGTTTGGTTAATGGGTTGTATGGAGAGAATTTTGGGATTTGTTCGTACAATCCATTGTTATTGTGGTATCACAAGAACTAATCCTTTTGATTGGAGTAATGGATGTAAACCTTGTTTTAATTTGACGTGATTCGAAGGGCTCCAATTTCCTTCATCTTTCTTGTATGAATTAGTATAATTATCACTTAGTGGGTTATGCCAAAGTACATGTAGCACATTAATCTCTCATAATCAATATAAAAGAGAGAGACAAGATTATGAATATGTTTGGAATGATGTTTACAAATTTCTAATAAACATTTAGAAAGTAATTTTAAATAGACTCTAAAGAAAGAGAAACATATGTTGCAAAGAAGTTCGAAATCTTGAGGGGGCATGTTGAGGATCCCACATTGAAAAGAAAAGTGGAAACCTCACAATTTATATGTTAGAAGGGTCACCCCACTTCTAGCCAATTGGTTTTGAGATGGAAGCCCATGTTATTTGATATGGTATCAGAGTCCATTAAACCCAAACGGGTATTCGGTCCAAAGAAAAAAAATTGGGATCCGATCCAAGAATGGTGAACCTAAAGAGGCACCATCTTGAAAGAAGGGTGGCTAGAAAAAGAGGATAGAGTTTTTTTTTAGTACAATTAGTTTTTTTTTTCAAAGGTAATATATATTACAAAACAACAACAAGGATGACCTCACAGTTCGAGGTCAAGGCACAAAACAGAACAAAAAACATACAGAGCAGAAACCAAAAAGCAACCAAATAACTCAATAGAAAAAGGTTCCATGGGGAGGGAACACTATTGTCGTGTTAGCATTTAGCGCATCTAGTCAAGATGAACAGTGAAAAAAGATATTCAACCTCACCACCTGTGTCGAAGATTGAGAAGGAGAACCATGAACATGAAGGTTACACTCCTTCCATGGACGGTAAACAACAAAAATTAGTTGGTTTTAACTTCAAACTAATCTCAAATAAAAGTGAATTTTTTTAATAAGATTTATTGAAAATATAGAAACTAAATTTAGATATTTCCATCAACTAACATTTTAACCTTCAACATTATTTTAGCTACCAACAAATATATGCACTTTGTCTTCCTATATTTTAGTGTATATATATTACTAACTCATTTGCTATTGTACTTTTTTTTTTTTGTTTCAATAATTGTAGGGTGGGAGATCGAAGATCAACCATTGAAATGATAATTAGTATCTTATCTATCCAGCTAAACTCGAATTAGTATAATTTTATATTGTATTCAAAATTCAAAATGCATTTCTCCCAATAAAGAAAAAAGGTTAGAACATCTAAACCTTTCATCGAAGATGGAGGTAGACATTTCCACCCATATATCTACTCATTTTGAGTCCGTTTTATACATTCATAATTTTTGTAATAAAATAATAATAATAATAATTAATTGCCAAAGCAAGCATAGTTCAGCGATAATTGGCATACGTATTGTAAAAGTCAATATTACCCTCAAAATGGAGTGAATTTTGGCGAAGACTACTTTTTTTTTTGTACATGCCAATTACCATTGAGCTATGCTCGTTTTGGCGAAGGCTACTTTACGACAAAAGATAAAAGAAAAATCAGCATCAACGCGTCATCTGTCGGCTGTTGTGACCTCTTTTCCTACCAAGCACATGACGCTCACTTTTGTAATTCACCAAATTAAAATAACCATTACAAGGGTACTATGGTCATTTTCCTCTCTACGTTTTTTAGGGAACTGCCACAGTTTCAGAATTTTCTGCCTCTGTCAGACAAACGTCACATAAAAAATTGTTTTTATTATTCTTTTTTTTTTCTTTTAATTTTATTAATCATTTGTTTTTTAATTTAACCAACCAATTAAAATGAGCTTAATTCAATAATAATTGACATGTATATTTGATCAAAAGATTAAAGATTCGAATATCTCACCTCCAAATATTTTTAAACTAAAAAAGGGTGGAATGGAGATTTTATTGTTTTTTTATCTGGTAAGTTAGGCTCAAATTCATATAAATTCATATATACTACGGATATGTTTGGTTTAAATTTTCAAATATTTAATTTTGAAAAAAAATTATAGTGTTTGACCACCATTAAAAATGACTTGTTAAAAAAATAAGATTGAGAAATAAATCATTTTGAGAGAAACACTTGAAAAAAAAATTTTTAAAAGATTTTTAATATATAATAACTTGTGTATAAAAACACTCAAGAGGAAACGTAATCAAACATATGAGAGTTTAAATTGTTAAATTTTAAGCCGTTTTTATACAAAATGTTTTAAAAAAATGCATTTTTGAAAAACACATCAACTAAAAGGTATTACAAATGAACCGTAAATCATATTCTAACTTTTAAGGCTAATCACATTTTCTTCTTTTATTCACATCTTCTTTTTAACTTTTAGAATTGGTTGTTTTATTTTTAATGCATTAAAAATTCTCAATCAAGTCATTTGGTAGATTTTTAAAATTTGTTAACAAAAAGGTAGGTGAGAACGTTAAATTATTATTTTATTAACATATATGAACTGTAGTTCAATTAGTTAACACATTATATCAATGTTAAAAATGGTTCAAAGATTTGAATCGTCATCTACATATGTTGAATTCAATAAATGTGTGCTTGATGTGTCTTTTAAAATACTCATACGATCAACTACTTTTTGTTATTCATACGGTCGGGTTTAAATGGTAGAAAGTATAGCCAACATGAAGATAACTCGACATAAAGTGTGTTTATGACCAAAAAGATCATGGGTTCGGAATTTCCTCTCCCCCAAATGTTGTTGAACTAAAAAAAATGGTAGAAAGTATTAAAAAAAAATGTTAAGCATTAAAGTTTATATATATATAAAATTCATATTCAAAAGTAATTTGAGAAACTTTAAAAATGAATAAGAAAGACCTAAAATACTTTGTGAAGAAACATTAGATTAATTTTCTTCCTAAAGTGCTTCTGTAGTAAGTAGAAAAAAAGTGTTTTCAAAGTTTTTTTTTTTTTTTCATGCCAAAGTAGTTGAGAATTTTACCATATGTAGATAAATAATTGTTTTTTGCCATGGGTAGAACTTGATGGATTGAAATTATTTTAAAATAAATCAATAACACATCATTTTTCGTGTATAAATTTAACGGAAAATATTTCAAAGAATCGTTTTGAAAGAAACTTCAAACTTCAAAGGCTAAAATGTAACTTTTGAAAGTTTTGGATATAATTAAAACCAAACTCATAATTCAGAGATATTTTTTTATAATTTAACCAAATTTTAGTTTTAGGTAGAACTATTTTGGACTTCTTTACCCCAATATAATTTTAATTTTTCAAATATACCCCCAAATGCAACTTTTTTTTTTTTTTTTTTTTTTTTTTTTTTTTTTTTTGAAAATGCAACATTAGTTTTCTTTAATGCTTAAAGGATTCTTCATTTTGTTTGGTTGTTCAAAGGCATTTGATCTTATATTCCACTTTCATTTTTTTTATTCCTTTCTTTTCATATCCCTTCATCCCTTCAATGCATATATTCCTCATAAATGTATATATACTCAATACATCACTACTAATAATTGGAGACGAGAAGATTCAGACTTTTTTGGATTGAACTTTTAACCAACTAATTTTTAATGGTTAGGTCGTAATTTTCAGGACCATATTAACTTTTTACATAACCAATCTTATTCTCATAGGTTTTTGACTCTCCATGTCTATGTAAATCGACAATAAAACAAATTCCAACCATAATATTAGAACAAATGATAATCGTTGGCTATGAGTTTTCAATGTTGTACTTTAAAAAAAAAAAATATATTGTACTTATTTATTTATTTAAGTTTAACAAGCATAAAAGTTGGAGTTCCAACCATGGTTTTTTTTAACAAAAAAATTGTATTTATTTATTGTTTTTGTATGAAAATAAGTGTTTTATCCACTAACATATGTTTAGATAGAATAATATTGGATTTATTATTGATTTCTTTGAAAAACCAATATATAATCTTTGAACTTAAAAAATGGTACAAAATAGACCGTAATTAGAAATTTTGAAATGTTTTTATTTTTGTTTTTCCAATTAATAGATCCAAATTTATTTCCTTGTGAAGCCTTGTTGTTTCTGATTAAAGGTTCTAGGATCTTCATGGTTAAAACACACTTTTGATCGTTTCATATACATTCCTAATTCTTTTAATGACTGTCAGTGTTTTTTCAATTTTCAATGAACACATCTATTGCTATTAGCAAAAAATATTCTTCGATTATCATAGAGAGTCAGCACAATGGAGGTGAGTTTTCAATTTATTTATTTATTATTTTTTTTTCACTACTTCTATATTTAATGTCCCAAATCGCCTATTATTAATTTATTTGATCTCTTTAATATAAAGTTCTTTTTATTACCTTTTAAATTTTAGATTATGTTGCAGGTTTATTAATTTTGAATCATGAGATATTATCTCCCAATTTTATGGGTCACATCATTTCATTTAAGATTATTTGGTTTTAGGCGGTAGTTTCTTGTCGAAATCGAATAGAAAATTTCAAAAAAGGTTGAAATTCAACTGAACCCAAAAAATGTAGGGGGATTCGAACCTCTGACCTCATGGTCGAGGGTACATGCCAATTACCGCTGAGCTAAGCTCGCTTTGACTGGTTCAGTTGAGTTCTTTGTTTTACTAAAAACTATGATAAAAAAAATAATAATAATAAATCTGAGTCTAATTTGTATTATTATTTTTATTATTTGCGTTTATGTATATATATAATGCAATTCCACTTGGTTTGAGGTTTGGTTTCTGAATCCTAAACCGAATTAAACCGCAAACCTTAAAAAAAGATCGAAATTTTGATTTGGTTCGATTAAGTTTTTCAGTTGTACACCAACCTCTCAGTTCTCCCACAATTGTTTCTTACAAAATCTCATTTCAAGAATGAAAAAGGAAAAAGAGAAATCAAAATTTCGAACTGATTTCAAATTATTGAATGAATGGATTTATTTATCAAAATTAAATTAAATTATGATTTAAGGTTTTATTTAAAATACGGACGGTAATTTCTACTCTATCCTAGGTTTACAGCAGAAGTCTTTTTTTTTTTTTTTTTTTTTTTTTTTTTTTTTTTTTTTTTTTTTTTTTTTGATAGCCAGCAGAAGTCATATTTTAAAAGGTGTAATAAATAATGAAATCAATTTACCAGTAAAAACTGTAATAAATGTCTCGTGAATTTTGAGAAAGACACGTGGAACATTGTTTTTTTTTTTTAAAAAAAAATCATGTAATTATATCAACGAGAATTAAGGTCTCCTTTGAGATTGTTTGTGGGAGTAAAAAACGATTAGGAAAAAATCTTAACCGTTATTTTTTAATTTAACTCAAATCAATTTCAATTTACTCTACATTTAAAATCACGCTCATACCAACTTCTGATTTCAACTTTCCGAAAATCACATCTTCCTAACTAAAATTTAAAAATTTCAAATATATCCTTCACTTTTTTTGCCACGTCTATTCTTACCGCAACCAAATTTGCATTGGCTCAATTTTTTTTTATAAAAATTATTTTTTCTAAACTTTTATCAAATAATTTAGCAACAAAGTTACTTACAATTTAAATTATATAAAATTTTAAATAATTATCATATAGTAAATTTGATATTTTATATCATTTTAAAAACAATTGAAACAACATGTCTACTTTAGTCATTATAGTCAAACCACACTAATATAATATCAATTTACCAAACACCATAATACATAATATGCTTTTTCAAGTTTAAAATTAAAATTTATGAAACATTATTTTTACTTCATGTCACAACTAATTTTTCTAAAAGTACAGTTGCAGACAATTATTTTAAAAGCACAACAATCCCAAAGAAAACCTAAATAACTGTATATTAGATAAATTCAATCTAAACACAGCTCAACTGATTAAGAAATTAATATTCTGAACTTAAATAATCATATATTAAATAGAGAAGGTTGATAACATCATTAACCATCAATTATGGTGTTAAAAATTGAACTTAAAAGTTAAAAGACTGATTTAGTAAAAGTATTTATACATTTTTTGAGGTTGGAGGTTCCAATTTTCACTTCTTCATGGTCTGTTGTACCATAAAATAAAAAAAAAAATAAAAGCTAAACTATCAAATGGTTAAAATTTGTTAATAAAAATGGATGAATTATTTAATTATTGTTTTATATATTGACATATCTGAACATGCATGCGTGTCATTTTAAAGAAGTAATAAGCTTTGCTAATTTTGCTGATCACATGGGTTGTGATTTATGGGGAAAATTTCTAGTATTAGGTAGTACCTACTCCCTCCATTCAACATTTGACACGTCATTTAATGAGCATTTAATGATATAATATTTTATTCTATGGGTCCCACAACATTCTTAAATACTTCCTACATGACAAACAATGAAGGAAGGTAGTATGCAAAATTTTTCATACTACCGTAGTACTAGAAATTTTCCCGTGATTTATGTGTGTAGTATCTCAGTGGCATGTTCATGTGCCTAATTATGTAAATGAAAAGATAATTTAATGATACATCAATTTTTTTGTTTACTATAATGGATATAATCAAGAACTTTACATACATTAAAAATAAAAATTGAAAAAAAAAACCAAGATATCAAATACTAAATTGAGAATTATCTAAAAGATTATAGATTATTGTGGTATATTTAGCAAAATTTTAAAATTGAATTGAAGTATTTTCTAAGAGAGGTAAATTTAATAAGTATATATTATAATCGGCAGCATGTATCTTGAAAATAATAGAAATAACAAATTAGTAATATTGCAATGAATTTTCAATTTATAAAAATTGGATATTAAAAAAAGAATATATATATTGTCAACTTGAACCTAACTTAACTATATTATAAATAAAAAAGTTAAAGATTCAAATCTCCACTTCCACGTGTTGTTGGAACTAAAAGAAAAAAGAGTACATTAAGTCTATATATTAACTAAAAATGAAATTTAGTTGATAATTTATTTGTTTTTTAAATGCAGTTAAAAATTTGAGCACTTTTAAAAATCAAGGAACTGTTTAATGATAATAATAATAATAATAAAACCCTTTTCTCGTTCTCTTAGTTTTTTATTTTTAAAAATAACTTGTTTGCTCACAACAAGTTACTTGAAAAAAGAATGGACCTAAATTGAAAAAACCATTCAAGATTAGAGAGTAAAACATATATTTAACTTAATAATATTCCATCAATTCTCCTAAAAAGAAAAAAAAAAATAATTAGTAAATTGTAACTTTGTTGGTTTGGTTCTCATAAAATCAGTCAAACCTCGTATAATTTCAGTATCATCTATAAGATTATAAATAAAAGAACCATATGCATTTTGACTAAATATACATTTATTAAAAGAACCTTGAAAAATTGATCATCTAAGTGATTATATATTTTAAAGATGAAAGAGGTTGAAAATTTGTAGATCTTCGATTTTTTTTGGGGAACTCCATATTTAAATGGAAAATCTCCAATCTTGTTTCGATTATCAAAAATCAAAGAAAACGAGATGAAAAAGCGAGTTTATTATGAGATCGAGGTGACGATAGTTTCTCGAACCTTGCCCTACCCCAATTCCATTTCTAACCAAATCTCCTAGCAATTCTTTAGACTTTATCCACCCCACCTTTCTTACTTTTTGTAATGTCTTTTCTTTATCCATGCTACAATATCTTGTACTACTTGTCTTTAGTTACTACTCAACAAAATTATTGGGGAAAGTAATATTTCTATTTTTTTTTTCTTTTTAATTTTCAGAATATAGCATTGGGAAGTTGGAAAGAAAAAGAGTACCCTTAAATAAATTCAAACTCCACACTTTTAATTTCATCAAATTAAGGGTGTGTTTGGTTTAACTTTTCAAGTGTTTAATTTTGAAAAAAAAAATCATTTTGAAAAAATTTCTAGTGTTTGGCAACCACTAAAAATGACTTATTAGAAAATAAGATTGATAAATAAATCATTTTGGGAGAAACACTTCAAACGAACTTTTTAAATAAAAGTGTTTAGTATACAATAACTTGTGTATAAAAACACCTATCAGGTAATGCAACCAAATATGTGAGTGTTTAAATTCTAAACAATTTTTATACAAAATGTTTTTTAAAAAATGCATTCTTGAAAAGCATTTAAATCAAAATGTATTCCAAACGGACTCTAAATGATTGTGTTTACTTTTATACATTGACCATTAGATTAATTTAAACCTCAAACTTTTTTTTTTCTTTCAAATTCCATCAAATTTGAAACCCTAGACTAGGTTTCTTATTTGGTAATTTTTTTTTAATTTTAATTTTATTTTAATTTTTATTTTATTTTACTTTTTTTTTTTAAATTGAGACAATGGTTAGCATGATCATTCTTTTATTCCCTTCACAAATATAAAAAGAACGGTTAATATGAGCATAGCATGACATTCCACCAATAATTTTCTGAGGTTGAAGGTTTGAAGCGTTTGTTTATTGGAAATAAAAATACACAATTCAAGGTATTTAATGGTTTATTTTGTTGAAATTAAGATTCTAAAATTAAAACTAACTTATTGGGGAGAGTAAAAGTTGAAAATCCACCTAATTAAAATATTATATATATAAAAGTTTGGAATTAAAATAATTGAAAAACGAACTAAATAGAAAAGTTGAAAATTAAAATAAAATTGTCTATATTTCAAAAGTCCAAAATTAAAATAGAATTTACACATACTTATAGTTATTTATTTTCTTTAAAATATTATATATTTTTTCAATCTTTAAAGTAGGGTTTGAAATTTCATATTTATTATAATATTATATTTTTTTCGAAACGCTTTCAAACATTATATTTAGCTTCAAGACCATGAAAAAAAAGGTTAAATATACTTTTTTTTTTCCCTTTTCTTTTCTTTTCAATTTAGTATTTTGTGTTTACATTTTTTTATTATATCATTTTTGTCAATGAATATTAAAATTAGTTGATGATAAACTTAGATCGTATTATATTTATTGAGTCAATGCAATTTTAAAGGAAGAATTTGACTACCCTAAGCAAAAAATAAAACTTTGCCATCTTCTTATCAATTTATAGGCAAAATTATAAGTTTTTCTCTATTAAATGATCTAACTCTTCTTTTGAACTCGTGCCAATTTAACGAGTGTCATTTATCATATAATGTGAATTTATTATTAGTTAATTCTAAAATTCAACTATAGAAAACGTATAATTTAAAATTTTAAAACATAAATAACTAAGTTAACTTTTTATACAATAAAAAAAAACCATTTAAAACTAAAACATATATCTAGTTTATACACATTCATTTGAGTAATTCTTGTTGGTATTTTATGAATTATGTAACACAACTCTGGACATCAACATATATTTTTAGCCAAAGCGAACATAACTTAGCGGTAATTGTCATGTATCTCGACTCCCAAAATGTTGTTGGAAAAAAATATTCAAACACATCTTTTTATTTATTTGCCTAATCAATAATTGTCCATGTGGTCAAATATTTAAAGTTGAGTGCAATAAGTTACGTGTCATTTATATATTTATTTTTTTGTGAGAAAAAATGAATTTAGGTCACAATAATGAAAAATGGACCAAACCAATTTTTCATATAAAAGTTTTTTTCTAGTTCAAATTTTCATAAAAAGTTTAAAGATTAAAACAAAATAATTAAATTTAAAATAAAACAATAAAAAAACTCAGGGACCACATAAGGTTTATAAAGGTTTGAGGGACCTAATAAAATTTGAACTTAAAGTATTACATTTAAATTACAATTTTAGTTATGATGCGTTTAAATTTTTTTAAAAAAATGTCTAATGAGTTTAAAATTTCATTTTTGTGTATAATAAAATTCCGACATTTTGATTTTGGGTATGAATCAGTGAATTTTTTAAAATGTAAGTTAGATATCTATTAAACACTTTTATAATTTTAGATATACAAAATTACAAGTTTAAAGATTTATTAGATATTTGTAAAGTTCAAAGATCAAAAACCTATTTGTTATAAAATTAGAAGTAAGACTTATTATGTATTTTTTAAAAGATGAAGGATTAAAATTGAATTTTAACAAGATGTTACTAAAAAATCATTATTAAATAAGTATAGCTTAAAAAAAATTTTTGGTCTTTAAAAAAAAAAAAAAAAAAAAAAATTGGTCCTTCTACACTTTCATGGAAGTATAGCGTTTAAACTTTAGCATGTAACAATTCTGTCTATTTTTTTTTTTTAGAAACAATTTTGTCTATGAATTTTCAAATCCTTTAACTTTAAAAAAAATAGTATATAACAAGTTTCATATGTCAAGTTTTATTTTGTAATATTTTTTTAGTTCATTTTTTTTTTTTTTGAGAAGACTATTTTTTTTTTTAGTTCATTATTTTGTAGTACTTAGTATTTGTATTTGTAGTTGCAAATGCCTTTGGTCCCCACCCATTTTATCGATTTATAGATGTAAAGAATCTCATTCGATCTGAACAAAATTATTTACCAAAAGAATTAAATTGCTGCCAATTTTAAGCTATAAAAATTAAATGGTTATCACTAAAGTTATGGACTAAATTAGGAAAGTATACCAAAGTGAGCATATCTAGTGGTAATTGACATATACCATCGATAAGAGGTTAGAGATTCGAATCCAGCCACCTCCAAATATTGTGGGACTCAAAAGAAAAAGGAAAGTATACATGCTAAATTTAACTACTAACCTAAACATAAATTAGGTTAAGACATATATTGATCGAGATGCTAAAGGTTTGAATCACTTGCCCCATATGTCCTTGAACTTAAGGTTAGATGTTCAAATCATTCTCCGCCCTGGTTAAATTTATCCATAAACTTATCCTATAAATCAAGCACACAAAAATAAATAAACAAATAAAGTAAAAGTGATCAAATTACTGAAAATTGCATGCATCCTTGTGGCGAGAGACGTACAAATAATCTGATAATCCAAACAGACTATCCAAATAGAACTGTAAGGGTTGGGTTGGGTTATGGTTTTTTTTCTTCTTCCGGTTTGGTTTGAGTTAGTTCTTTTTCATAGCTGGAATTTCGGTTCGACATTGGTTCAAATTTTATGGTCGATTCAATCCGAATCGAACTGAACATGTCTTTATATATACACACACAAAAACACATAAATGTTATGATTATTAAGATATTTTGAACTTTGAATTCTGTAGATATTAAGTATTTGATAGTTTTGATATTTGAATTTTTATGTGATTTTAGTTATTAGTGATGTGATATGTATCGGAGAAATAAGTATGAATATTTATTTTTTTTAATAATTAAGAAATTAAAAAGAAAAAAAAACCCAATCTAACCCAACCAACAAAACGAAGGGTTAAGTTAGATTATCATCTGTGAATCCAACCCAACCCAACCCAACCCATGTACACCTTGCTCGTGAGAAAATTATTAGGTGTTCCCGGTGCAATGAGGTTCCCTCCTTAAAATCGTCAGACGTAAATCTTCAAATTTGTCCGTCCCTAATAACGGTTGGATACAAAATCGATGTATTTTTACTATTTTCCTCTTACATTCAACCGTACAAAACTATCCAACTCACAGCACTGGTACCTAAAAATTTCTCCTCGTGGCATGAATAGAATAAATTGGAGAGAGCACTTTTATCTATCAATAAAAGAAAAGGCAGGGGTAAAATGGTAAAAACGCAAGGCGGAAAACCGTGGACGCAGAACGAACTGCGCCTCTGCATCTCTCATATATGTTAGGCGAACACGAAGCCCATTACACATTTCACACCAAAAACAACTCAGTCTCTCTTTTCTCTTCTTCTTTCTCCGTCTCCTCCGCCCACGGCGGCTCCGTCGAGCTCCGGCGATCATCTCTTCTCCGGGCTCATTGATCTCTAAAAGCCACACGAGTTCGTCGTACAACGTTTTGTTGATACAGATTGTGAAGGTTGTTTCGGAGAAGAAGTTTTCTGCGTCTTACGACGTTTTGTAGATAGAGATTGTGGAGTTTGTGAGGTTTTCAATGGCTACAGGACCGGTGAAGTCTCAGCCCTTGCACAACTTTGCTCTGCCTTTTCTGAAATGGGGCGGGAAGAACCAGACCAACAGTAATCACCGCATTCGACGGGCAATCGGCGGCGGCGGTGGCGACTCATCGCCTGCCGTCGATCATTCCGAACCGGAGTCTGAAGCAGACTCCAAGCCTCAACTTCGAGTTGGATCGCGCACCGCTCGGAACAGATTGGCGTTTTCACCATGCTCACTGGGAGATAAATCCGCGAAGCATTCTGAAGGTGAGGTCGGAGATGAAGTTGTTAAAGAGCAAAAGCGGGAAGGTGAAGAGGCCGAGGGGGAGGAAATAGTGCAGAAGCCTTGGAATCTCAGGCCGCGGAAGGGCCCGTCGTTGAGAGGTTTTGGTGATTTGAAGAATGGAGGAGACTTTCAAGAACAGGACGGGGCGGTTTCGTCTGCCGCTGGTGCGTCTCAGCAAGGGGAGAATCCGCAGCCGAAATCGCTCCGGTTGCGAGGATTTACAGAGTCGCATAGAATAGAGAAGAAGGAGAAGAGAAAGTTCTGGATCGCTCTGTCGAGAGATGAGATTGAGGAAGATGTTTTCATCATGACTGGATCTAGACCTTCTCGGCGGCCGAAGAAGAGACCTAAGAATGTTCAGAAGCAACTCGATGTATGAATTTACCTGAAATTACTCACCATTTCTTTACTGCTCGGTGGTACTGAAATGGTTTCTGTATTCTCTTTGATTCTTACTTTCTTGTTTGTCTTTCAGGCCGTGTTTCCTGGACTTTGGTTGGTCGGGGTCACTCCCGACGCCTATCGTATCGCCGATTCTCCGGCCAAGGTACTATAAAGACTTTTCTTCCTGGTCGTAATTAAATGCAATTTCGATTTTCGCCATTTCATTAAATTCTGAACACGACGGTGCATTAATCTTTCTTCATTTCTTTGATTTCGTTTGTCAAATTTGACAAACTAGAGATTTTTCATTTTCCCACACGCTTTGAATTTTGTTGTTGCAGAGATAGACACGATCACGATGAATTTTTTTGATCTTTGAAGTTGGGAATAGTTTGCTTGACCTGCCTTGATCGAGACCCTCGTTGGAGGTATACTGTTTTTACTTCTAGGAAGAAGAAATGAAGTTACGATTCAAATTGACCACATAGGAAATCTAAATTTTCTATGCCATTGTTCCCACTTGTAATAATCTCTCTGGTCCGATGAAAGAGCAGCAGGCTTTAGTGTTAGTCTTCGACTGAGTAATTTTATTATGTAACATGAAGTAGAGGTTAGTAGGTTGAATTGAATCTTATTATAAGGTTTTGTTATTAAAGCCTTTTGTGATATAGCATGGAATTTTATTGTTCATGTGAACAATTCTTATTAGTTGATCAATTATAATGTTTGACAGGCTTCCCTAGATTGCTGGGGGGCAGATTATCAAGAGCTTGGTTTCTTTTGCAATTTCTATATCTTGTAGCAGTGCATTCTTTTTTCAGGTAGAACTTTCACTCACATGCTTCAATCTGATGCTGATGGTGATATTTTTCTATCCTTCCTTCTTAATGTTCTGCAATTTTTATTTGTTCTTACTGCATTTGAGTGGCTGGAAGTGGCTTCTTGCTGTCTCAGTCATTTTTCAACCAAATCTTTTTATTGTGTCAGTAACATGCTGAAACTGAAAGAACCTTCAAGTTTTGCATCATTTTTAAAATGGAGACTGGGGGATGTCTGAGTATTAATTTTGTGAATGTTTTCTATGCCATATTTTCTCTTCAACATCCTTCGCATTGGGTGGGTTTCACTTTTTCGTTTTCCTTTTACTCATATCTTACAAAAAACGTATCAATTTAGCTGTTGGGTTTAGAATTCCATGAATTTCAAAGTTCTCTTGGGATGGCTTCTTGTTCTTTCTTCTGTTTTGTTCCGCATGTATGTGAGTCTCGACTGCTTTCATGTGAAAATATCCTCTCGAGGATTGCTCTTGTCTTAGTTAACACGTTTGTGTATTGTTGATCTAAAATATACCATGTATATTTTCATGACTGTAAATTACATAGTTTCTGTGGTTTTGGTGAAAAACAATTCCTTTTCTGTATCCTTTGTGAATACTGATATTTCTCTGCTTGAATTCTTCTGTTTCCCTTGTGCACCAAGTTTCTTGATTTTTCTTTCTTTCTAGAATTCTTCTCTCTGATTGAATCCCTCAATGATAGATAATGATCACAATTACGCGTTAGATGTTTCAATTGATACTTCCATTGCAGGATTTGCTCCATTTTGTTTTCTTTTCAAGTTAGGTCCAAATGATAAATTATAATTGGAAATCCTACATGTAGATGTAGCTTGCCCTTCGTCTTCCTTCCTTGTCTATAAATCATCCCAACCCAGTTTCCGTAAACGAACTCTCTCTCCAGTCTCCGTATTACTCTAGTATTCTCAACTTCATTACCTACATTACAGTTCAACTAGAAATAGAATGCGTCGATCGGTTCTTCGTCCTAGCTGCAGGGAATACACAGCATCACTCTTTGAAGAATGAAGGGGTAACTACTAAAACACTATGTTTGTATGTGTATGTTTGGTAGGTTGGTTAGTTGGTAGTGTTTTCAATTTCTGATCTTTAACTGCCATTGTTTGATTTTGAAGCAAGACTGTTTGGTTTTTTACTCCTTGATCAGATTGTTCTTTCTTGAATACTACACATATTCTTCTTAGTTGATGACTGCAGGCTCCATTATTGACCTGTGGAATTTAATATGCTTGTTGCCATGATAACAATATCTGTAGAAGTGATTTTAAAAAAACCATGAATGGATTTTTCTTCATCTGCTGGCCTAAAAAAGTATACTTGATAGAATTCAAATCTTCCAGTTGTTTTTAACAGGTAGTTGTTGGATTTTGATAGGAAAGTTCCTAGTTTGGAAGTCAAATTTGAGTTAAGTATTTGAATGACTATGTCTATTTTTAATTGAGACCTGTTCCTGTTTAAAATTTTATTCAATTTCGCATAAAATCTTGGTTTTGGTCATTGTTGTTGAATTAATATGTTGCATTTTAATTGATAGAAATCTTACGTGTCACACCCATTGTGGATGTGTTCTTTATCATTGACATGTACAACATACAAATTTGATTGTAAGGATTAAAATGAGATGTCTTAAAAGTATGAAACTAAAGAAGGAAAGTAGAAAAAGGGGAAAAAATCAATTTGATCCCTCAACTTGTTACATTTTTATAAATTTTTACCCTAAGCTTTCAAGTTGATCGATTTGTGCCTCAAACTTTAAAATGTTTCAATTTTAATATTCTGATAAGTTTTCATTCAAAATATCATTAAAAAAATATTCTCACATACATTCATATATATGACATAAAGATTTCAAAGAAAACATCAAATTAATTTTGTTGTTTTTTTTTAAATTTGTGAGTTTTGGCAGTGTATTGAACAAAATTAGTAAGTTTATGAAGATTTTTACATTTCTTTGGGTTAAAGTTAGTGGGTGAATTAGCAAAAATTGAATAGATGGTAAAAATTTTTAATACTGGTTTAATTTTATGGTCAAATTTGATAAAATTGAAAGTTTAGAGTGAAAATTGATGGGGAAATTTTGACTATGATTTATATCAAATTAACAATTTAAATATAATTATTGCCATCTCTAACCACTTTCATTTATTGCTCAAAATCTAAATTTATGAAGGGTAGGTTTAAATCATATAATGTTTTTTTTTCTTCTTTATTTGTTTAATTAAAGAATATGCTAAAAAATTGTGGTGCTCACTGGACCAACGCTATTTATTTAGATTGGTCAATTTACAATTATATCACGGTAATCGTACATGTTTTTATTTTAATTCATATATTATTATAAATATTAATCCAATTTTTTTTTGTTAATTGTGTAATTAAAATAAAGTTAATATGAAAATTGTTAGATTACAAGTTTAGTCTTGAAGGATATGTGCAATAAGTTTTTTTTTTATTTTTTATTTTTTTTACATAATAAGGTTTTTTTTCCCTCTCCCTCTCAAACTTAACCATATATGGGTTTAGAGTTTAATTTTTTTTTTTTTTACTATTAGGTTGGTACACTTTTTAAAGTTATAACTTTAAAATGTGAGACATCAAGAACATAGCTTGACTGATATCAAGTTTCTATTCTTGATCAAGAGATAATGTTCAAATCTCCCATTCCACATGTTGTGAAAAAAAAAAAAAACTTTAAAAGATGAGAGATTAACTTGTAATTTGTGGTATCTTTAAAAATGAGATGTTCCTTTTCAAAAAAAAAAAAAAAAAAGAAAAAAGAAAAGAAAAGAAAAGAAAAGAAGAAGAAGAAAGATGTTTTTTTTTTTTTTTTTTTTTTTTTTGAAATAAAAGATGTTGTATGGTTTATATAGAAATAATAGTGATAGTGATACTTGCTTCTCTAGGGGTCCTAACCAAAATTAGGAATTAAAATAAAATAGATGAAAGCATTGGACCAAAAATCTAATTTTACAGGTTTATGATTTTTCTGTTTTTTAAAAAAATTATTGTTGGATACAGGAAAAGGAAAATTATTTTCCAAGTGGAAAAAGGGATGCCTATGACTTCAAAAATCGTCTTCAGAAGAAATGCTGTATTAATTAAATACGCTGTTAAAAGTCACGCTTTTGTCAGCCTCGAAGCAGCATGTGTACCAATTTTCAGGTATTCACGCACGTGTCAACGCTTTTTGACCAGAAAAATGAAAAATGTTAGGTTAATTTACCATTTCAAGAACTTAAAAACTTTCAATTTTGTTTTTTTTAATAAAATATTGAAAATAAAAAATATATAATGAATTTCTGAATTTTCAATTTTTTTTTGTCTAATAAGTATATTATTTATTTGAAAATTTTAAAAATAAACTAATCTATTAAATATAAAAGGGCAAAATGTACTTTTGGTCCCCGAAGTTTAAGCTTGATGTCTATTTGGTCCCTGAAGTTTAAAAAGTGACATTTTAGTCCCCGAGATTTGAGAAATAATTCTAAATAGTCCCTAAGTTAATTTGACCGTTAGTTGACTAACGGAAAAATGATGTGGCATGTTGAGGTGACACATTTTAATTGAGGTGGTCAATTTAACAATTTTATATTATTATTTTTTTATTACATGTCATTTTCTTTTTTTTCCTCTTTCCCTTTCTCTCTCTTCCCTTATCTTTCTTCTCCCTCTGTTCTCCTTCTTCTTCCCTTTCCCTCTCCCATCTACTGCATTATCTTCCTTATCCTCAAAATACTTTCTCTTCCTCGTGTCTATATCATGCTCTCATGATGCTCCAATTCGGTGCCACTTATCCTTGGGTTTTCCCTCGCTAACCTTTTTCATTTTTTGAAGTTTCTCACTTTCTCTTTTATTGGACTTTTGCTCCTCTTGGAAAAGCCTATAGTTTGCAACTTCTTACGTATACCTCGAGTATCTAGCTCCAACTGACGCATCTGAAATTCAAAATCTACAACATATTGTAAGCTTTGGCACATTGAAAAAATATGGAATCAATAAGCTTGTCTTTGTATTTCAACTTCAAGTTCCTCATCAGATGTAACATGCATATGCAGTGGGAAATATTAGGAAGAACTATATGAATTGCTTTTGCAATACTTTTGTGCCTGTCAGACACAATAGCAAGATCTTTACGATTCCCAACAATTCGCTTCAGTTGCATGAAAAACCACTGCCACGACATGTCATTCTCTGAATCAACCACACAAAATGCTAATGGAAAAATCTGGTCATTTGCATCAGGTGTAGAAGCAGTAATAAGGGTGCCAACATATTTGTTCTTCAAACTTGTCCCATCAATAGAGATAATTGGACGACAGTGTTGCCAACCAGATATACAGGCTGATAAGGCCATGAAGAAATAACGAAACCTTCCTTCATCGTCTACTTTAAGACTAGTAACCGATCCTGTACACAAAATATAATTGTAATAGTATTCGATATACACCTGAAAAATATACCGAATATACTCAACAATGAATTTAAAATCATATATATATATATTGACAACGTATAAATACCTGGATTCTTTAAATTCAGCATATGAGCAAAAGATGCTAGTTTCTGATACGATTCTTCTGATGATCCTCTTATTTCATTCAGTGCTTTTTGATAGCTAATTCTTATTCCATGCTCAGAACGAACGAATGAGATAATATCCTTTGGAGTCGGCAATTGACTACCATCAATACTAATCATCCTCTTAATGAACTCCTTAATAACATTATACGTCGCTTGTTTATGATCATTTAAGACAATGTCCAGAGAACATGTATGGTCGTCATCAAATCTCGTAATAACCCATGAGTCACTGCCAACTTCACCATAACGACATGCTCGTAGAAACCATTCGCAATTTTCGACAATACATTGAACAACCAGGAAATCATTATTTGATTTAACGGTCTTGTATTGAAAGTTATCTCTAATAGCTATAGCTTGAAGGGCATTTTGTAATACACGTTTTGCAGAAAATATGTCGTCCAACTGTATGTTGAAGTTGGGAGACAACTTTGCTACATCAATTGTGTGGAAAAAAACGTCCTTGCTCAAACTGATTTGCACTACTATAACATATACGGGGTATATTGTCAACAATAACTGATAGGATATTTTTTGAATCAACAACTAAAGCACAGTATTGTTCATAACCACAATTAGGGCACATCAAGGCAATTAACCATCTAATATCCTTATCCTCAGAAATCTCTGCATCATTTTTTTATTAAATTTTTAGATCCTAAAGAAAGGAATATATCATGGACATCCAAATTACCAATCATGCCAAGCTTTTCCATTATTGATTGTTGTAATTCTAAAAAATTCATATCATCATGCAAAGAAATCTCAGATACTTGGAAACCAACATAATTATCAAGCTCGTTCCAAATTCCGTCATGTAGTATTGGAATAACAGATGTACCTAGATAATGAAATATTATTTGATAAATACTACGGAATGAATAATATATGATGAAATATAATAGACTAAACTGAAGAATGTAATGAAATCATACACGGATATATTCCATATAAATACCGAGAGTGCATTTTAAAAAAACAGATATACAAAGGGACGAATTAAATATATAAATATATTATAAACATAGTGAAATTACGAATCCTATATATGAACATACTGGGGACTACATTATGAGAACCTAAAGAGAACATATATATACTACGTAAGGATGTCATATATATATAAGAATATGCAAGGGTAAACTAACGACAGATATTTTATGTTCTGGAGAATATGCTAAAAAAACATCGGATATTAAAGAACACGGAAATAATAAAATTATATATATATATATATATCATAAATACCCATTGGTCGACTGAAGGTTGAATGCCGGATGAAGATAGGGATGACGAAAACCAGAACAAAATTTATGAACTTGAAGATAGGGATGACGATGAACAGACGGGAAGACTGACAACGATGATGATTAAATTGCTGTCGAACGAGAAGAGTAAGATAAATAACAGACTTCTGTCGGAAGAAGATTGTCGTAGGAATACAAGTTTGGAAGAAGATTGCTGTCGAACAGAAGATGTTTTTTTTTTTTTACTTTTCAGTAGGGGTGAGCATCGGTCGGTCGGGGTCGGTTTTGGCCCCAAACCGACGCCGAACCGACCGTAATCGGTTTCCAAAACTGGAAACCGATTTTTTTTATTTTGTTAATTTCGCCGACCGACCGGTCGGTTTGGTCGGTTTGGTCGGTTTGACCAAACGGTGAAGGGCGGGGCGGCCGGCGCCGCGCGGCGAGTTGCAGAACAGGCGGGGAGTTGGTGAGGGCGGCGCGGTGGTGAAGACGGCGGCGCGGTGGTGAGGGCGGCGACTGGCGGTGAAGAAGAAGCTCGGCGAGGGGCGGCGACTGGCGGTGAGGGGCGACGGTCGGCGTGGGTCAGCGTGGGTCGGCGAGGGGCGGCGCGACGACTGAAGTCTGAAGGTTTGAAACTTTGAAATTAAAAAAAATCGTGAGTTGAAACTTGAAGAGAAGGAGGTCTAGGGTTAAACTAAAAAATTAAAGAAGAAGAAAACATATGGGTGTGACTGTGGGCTGGGCTTTAAATGAAATGAAATACGTTTTTTTTTTAAAAAATTAATAAAAGTGGGCTGGTGGGCTGGACAGTAGACTTTGAGAGAGAGGGGCTAAATTTAAATTTTTTTTTATATATGTGTCGGTCGGTTCTCGACCTCCAAGCTGGACCGACCGACCGACATTTCGGTTTGGCTTAATGCCAAACCGAAACCGACCGAAGATTGACTAAAACCGACCGACCGACGTCGGTTCGGCCGGTTTCGGTCGGTCGGGTCGGTTTTTCGGAGATTTACGCTCACCCCTACTTTTCAGGGCGATAACATTATGGGAAATATGATTGCGACGGAATCTCAACCGTTCAAAAAATGGAAGGCAAGGCACGAAATAAATTGCACGATTCTCATAACAAAAGAAAAAAGGAAACAGATAAACGTATTTATTAAAAATGCCCTAAATGCATCAAAATCATGAAATTTCGAGGGATAATAATGAATGAAGAGAGATAATATGGAGCAAACTTATTGAGGAGAGAGGAAGCCAAAAAGGGCAAATTTGTCACAAAAAAATGAAAATTCTAAATCAGAAAATTTTTCCTATCTTGGACATTTTTGTAACATGGGGCTTGAAGATGGTCATCAGACATAATTTCTGAAAAAGTTAGGGATTATTAGTGTATATTTTAAACCGACACCATGGGCCAACTCAAATTTTGGGCCTGGTAGTCTATTGGCCCATTAGTAGTCTCTGTGTAAATGCTTCGGCCCACAACCATTTTCTCTGCCTCTTTTTGGCTTCAGCGTAATTGAAAGGAACAAAAGAAAAATCATTCGGAAGAAAACTATAGAAAATAAAGTTTTTAATTTCATTACATCTTTATTTATTTATTCATTTTTATCATAGATAAACTTTAATTTTGTTTTTTTTTTTTGGAAAAAATCAATTTTGACCCCTGAACTTAGCAGCTTGTATCAATTTTAACCCTAAACTTTCAATTTTATCAAATTGAACCCTAAACTTAATAAATTGTATCAATTTGAACCTCAAATTTGCATAAATGTTGCATTGTAGAACTCTGGTCAACTTTTCATTTGAATTGCTATTAAAATATGTAATTGACAATTTCCTTTTCCTCTTTTTAATTCACACTGCACACGAGTTAGTGTTTTGTAAGAAATTTTTTGGAAAAACTAGAAGAAATCAAATATCCCAAACTATTCTTCTCATTATTATCCCAGAAAGAATCACAAAGTTATTGGCAACCAGAAAAATCTAGCAAATATGAGAAATAAAAAAAAATCAAAATTTCTTTATTTTCGTTTTCTACATTTGTACATTCTTCTAATTAGCAAGAGAGAAAAAAAAAACTGCAAAAGAAGAAAAAAACTCTCATAAAGTTCTTAGCAACAATAATAAAAAAAAAAACCAGCAAATATTTGAAGATAAAAAACCTCCAAAATTTCTTTGCTTTCGTAATATTAAATAGCAAGGAAAAGGCCTTCACAATTAAAGTTCTCAACAACAAGAAAAAGTCATATAAAATAAAGTTTCTTCAATATTTTATTTATAAAAAACCAATTCAGGTGCAATGTGAATTAAGAAAAAATTAAATGAAGAAATAATCAATTATGTACGTGTGTAGTTCCAATAGAAAGTTAAACCAAAGGTATACATTGTATCACTTATGCAAGTTTGAGGTTAAAATTGATACGATCAGATAAGTTTGAGGTTCAATTTGATTGAATTGAAAGTTTATGGTTGAAATTGATACAACTTGTTAAGTTTAGGGTTCAATTTGAAAAAATTGAAAGTTTAGGGTTAAAGTTGATACAAGCCCCAAAGTTTAGGGTTAAAAATGATTTTTTCCCTTTTTTTTTTGAATTCCATAATTATGGGAGTGGAGGATAGAACTTTTTATTTATTTATTTATTTAATAGTTCAACCAAAATTGGAGGTAGGGGATTCGAACCTCCAACTTTTTGATTGAAAGTACATGCCAATTACCACTGAGTTATGCTCGCTTTGACTGGAAGATCGGACCATTGATCTTTAAAATGGTAATGGATGTATTATCTACGAAACTATGCTTGACATTTATAAGGTTAGATATAAAACCCAACCATTTTACATTACAACCTAACTTTATACAAAACATATAAAAGAAAGATACATAAATCTATATTTCTATAACATATTCTTATATGTGATTCAAATACAATGTAACTTAGCACACTCATACTGATCATTATCCATAAGATTATTATTATTCAAGATTTCCAAAAGTGTTAGCAAAGTAAACAAAGCCCTATTGTTTTCTCAAAACAAAAAGTGTTTATGACAATTGATTGAAGCTTAAATCATAATAATATCCATGTTTTGTTCATAATAAAGAAAAATCATATAGTAGCTTTAAATAGAAAATTGAGGAAGAAGAATATTAAATTTGGCAGCTAATTTCTGTTGAGCTTCTTTAGCTGTCCTCCAAAGAAGCTTCAATGGCTGCTGTTGCAAGTAAGGCACCACATACTTTCTTGCATCACTTGTTGACATTCTAAGATGCTCTCCTTCAACTCTTATGAATTTCACTTTTCCAGCCTCATCCAAACTTCTCAATCCAATCCAATCCTCTATGTAAAGTTGTGTCTACACAATCCCAATCAGATTCGCTTATCGTAAGAAAACGTGTTATTATCGACCGAGTCATTTTGGTTATGTGTTCATGTTTCTCGATTTCTATTTCGTTTGGTTATGAAATCATAGGGAACATAAAATTGGAACAAACTTTTTTTTTTATGAGAACCTGAGCTCTCATTGAGAAATATGAAAGATATATACGAGGTCATACAAAAAAAAATTAACTTAACAAAAAAAGCTAAGACCCAGTTTGATAACCATTTGGTTTTTAATTTTCAATTTTTGAAAATTAAACTTATAAACACCACTTTCCACTGGTAAGTTTCTTTGTTTTTTCTAATACATTCATCACATGTTTTAAAAAACCAAGTCAATTTTTGAAAACTAAAAAAAGTAGTTTTCAAAAAGTAGTTTTTGAGATTTAGCTAGGAATTCATATGTATCATTAACAAAAATAAAAACCATGACAAGAAAATTGGGAGAAAAGAAGCATAATTTTCAAAAACCAAAAACAAAAACTAAGAACCAAATGGTTATAAAAAACAAGGCTTAAGTTTTTGTGAAAAAGAACTTAATTTCAAAAGAATAAGGGTTAATGTTTGATATAATTAAAAACTAGAAAATGTTAAATCACCAATCAACCTATTTTTTTTTTTTTTGAGTTCATTAATCAATAAACTTTTTTTTTTTTTAAGATCAATCAAGAAGCTTAAACTAATGGATTATGGTAAATTTAATTATATCTATAATATTAATTAGCGAAGAAATGATATTGAAAGGTTCGAATATAGGACCTTCTATTATAATATCATATTAAAAAAGTAAAAATAAAAAGCAAGAAAAAAAAAAGATTTTAGACATGTTTATTATCATTATTCACATACCTTCCCTCAACCAAGAAATCTAGAAAGAGGAAAAGAAGATTTAATTTTTTTTTTTTGAAACTAAAAGAAGATTTAATTTAATTTAAGTATCTAATTTCTTTATTTGAATTCATTACCTGTTGTGGAGGCAGAGCTACATCAAACTTTCCATCTTGGTAAAATCCAAACCATGATGTTTCCTTAGGAACCAATATTGTATCATTCTCAAACTGTTCCAAACACACACACACACAAAAGGACATCCTTTTATGAGCAAAACAAACATGTTTGGATAACTCTTTTTTTTCTCGAATCTTCACACATATTTTAGACGGTTTAAATACTATTTTGGTCATGATTTTGATTCATGTTAGTCCTTGTACTCTCAAAATGTCGATTCTAATCCCTGTACTCTGGGTTTTGATTCATTTTGGTCTTTGTACTTTTAGAAGATGACCAATTTGGTCCTTTCATTTTCAATTTTTCCTCATTTTTTAATCATAATTTTAACATGACATTTCACTTACTAAATTTCTTGAAACGTAATCATAAATCTGAGTAAAGAGTTTCCATTCGTGTATAAAATTTACACTTCAATTTTGCAAATAACGACTAAATTGGATACCTTTTAAAAGTACAAAACTAAACTGAACATTTTGAAAGTACACGGATCAAAACGAACCAAACCTAAAAAATACAGGGTCCAAAATAGTATTTAAACCTATTTTCGATTAAACGAAATAGTCGTTTTTCTTCCAAAATCATAAGATTATGAGGAAGAATCCCAAACTTAAATGCTTATTCATTTTTTAAAACGAAAAACAAAAATTGTTTGTTTTGTTTTTTTTTTTAGAACAATAATGGCTAAAATAAAAAAAATAGCAAGTAATTTGGAGAAGTGTGTTGAAATAAGTTACCATAATAAGCACCAAATTTTGCAAGCTACTAAAACGCTCTTTGTAAGTGGAGTTTCTTTGTTGTGGGCGTTCATTGTTGAGCTTTGGAAGGAACTTACAATTCTTCAAATATTCAGGAATGTTCTGAAAATTCACAAGTTCAAAATTTTTAATTAGCTCCAATTTTTGAGCCAAGTTGAATTATTACTTCTTCTTTTTTTTTTTTTCCTCATAAATAAATACTCACATTTGGTAATTTAAGATAGGTAGCAGGAGCCAGAAAATTCTGCAATAATAATATCAAAATCCATGTATTAGTTAGTTTTGTCAAATATAACATTTGAGGTTCTAAGTATATTAGATTCAACCTTAAACTAAAATAAATGGTAATATTAGGGTGCGTTTGATTGGTGTGGTGATCTGAAAATAAAAATTTGAAAACAAGGGATTCAATGACAACAAAGTTGTATTTCATGTTTCCTGATATGTGTTTGGTAGCAGATTTAGAAATTGGATCTCAATTTAAACAATGATTCAAAATGTGTTTTATAATATATTTATAAACCCAAATTTTAATTTCATAAAAATTGATTGAGTTTATAACATGAAATATTATATTTATTAAGGTTTTTTATCTTTTTTTTTTTTTTTAATTTAATGCATTTAAAAATTTCAAATTCAAAATATGGATATATCGAAAAAAACAAGTTGTTTTCAGAATTTCCACTATTTGAATCACAGAATCCGAAAACAGTTTTCGAAAACGCATCTGCCAAACCCATATTCACTATATTCAGTGGATTCGAAAACATAAAACAGAATCCAGATTGTCTACCAAACAGACCCTTAGTAACTTCCATTATTTGAGTTGATATATATACACATATATTTATATTGTACTTGTAATTTGGTTGTATTTCCAACAACCTTTCCCTCGAATAAAGTACCTCCGAATCCCCCTCTCAAATAATGTTGTTTATCCCATCTAGCTCTAATCTAGGTCAACTCGTTTTCTCCATAGCAGACTGCTGGTTCGATATAGCTCAATTACGAATCTCTACCATGACTACATCTTCGAGGCTCACAACTTTTTTTCTGTTTAGGACTCAAGGATTCTATAGGCACGACTAAGTTAGGGATATGACTCTAATACCAATTGTTAAGGACAATGAAACCCCACATATCTCCACAATGGTATGATATTGTCTACTTTGGACATATATATATGCCCTCATGTCTCTGTTTTTTGCTCTCAACCAGAGATCTCCACCATGACTACATCTTTGAGGTTCACAACTTTCTTTTGTTTAACCCCCAAGGATTCTACTGACACGACTAAGTTAGGGGCATGACTCCGATACCATTTATTAAGGATACGTGACAACAAAATCTCACATATCCCTACCATAATCTTCCCCTATATGCTCTAAATCATGGATCAGAGGATTTTGGTTGGATTTAAATATTTCAGAAGTAGATTTGAACCTCTAATATTTGGATTACACATTTATGAGTAACTAATCCAACAAAGTTCAGGGTAAAACATGAAAATTTTCCTTATTTTCTTTTAGCAGAAACATAAAAGGCACTTGAAAGAGAAGCTTACTTGAGTTTGATTTGTGTAAACCATGGACTTAATCATTTCATCTACTAATAAGCAGAAGAAAGCAGACTGCAGCCAAAAAAAAAAAAAAAAAAAAACCTTTTAAAAATAAAATAAAATAAGAAAATTCAGAGGAGAAAAAAAAAAAAAAAAACTAATAATGTTACTTACACCACATAATGGAATAGAAGCAACACCAGCATGAGGTCCTGCTATAGAAATGAAATTCTTAACCTGTTTCAATATAAGGAGGAAATTCTTTTAAAAAATAAAAATGTGAAACAAAAATAAAATAACATTGTGTTGGTTTTTCCAAAAAAAAAAAAATATTTTGAAAACTTAGAAACTTGATCACTTACTGGAGGCATTCCATCACAAAACTCCACTACTCCTCTGCCCACTAAATTGCCCTTTTTTGACACCAAAATAGAAGAAAAATGAATATTGAGGCAAAATCTTCCATCAAATTACAAAAAAAAAAAAAAAAAATATTGATGAATGGGAACAAAATCTTGAGATTCATATTTGGATCATCGTCTCAAATAAACCTATCTATCTCACATGTTCGACCATTACATTGGATCTCACTATTAACACAAGCCCTCACGAGACTATAAAAAAACGTTACGTAACATGAAACTTCAGGTGGAAAATGGGTCACTCTTCGAAAGAAGTTATCCAGATTTAGCATCTGGTTGGATAACAAAGATCGGAGAAGGACAATCACTCCTTCCTAAAATTAGGAACCATTTAATAGATAATGACAATGCAATAAACAAAGAACAAAAAGAAAATGTGACCAGATTTGTTCATTAGTACTAAACAAACTTTTGACTGAGATGTCTGAAATATGTGAAATATAAACATAGTAATCCTCATTAATTACCTGGGACATAGCAACAATATTGTAACCTTGTTTCAGCTGTTCCATTGTCTTCACCTGCAGAAGAAATAATAATGAAGAAGATGAGAATTATCTTTTAGGACAAAAGTGCAGATGTTATAAAAGTTCAAAATGTTTCATAAAAAAAAATGTTATAAAAGTTCAAAATGAATCCCCAAAAAGTGCCATTTGGGAAGGACTTCGAATATTTGATATGTACCGTTTTCAAATTTCTGTTTTTTAGATCATCAATCAAACGCATTCTTAGGTTTTATTTGATATATTGTTTTTTAAAACAATTGCATGGAGGACCTATTTTGAGAGGTCAAAATGAAAAATGTCATACCTTTTCAGAACAAGGATATATACTCTTTTGCTTATGTCATTATCCCTAGCAAAATTACCATTTTACTCTCTATATGAAAACGCACATTGAAAACATTTAAGAGCGAGAGGTTGGAGCGAGAACGGAATTGGAGAGGGAGCAAGAGATTGGAGGGAGAAATTAGAGAGAGAGAGTAAGAGATTGGAGGGAGAAATTGGAGAGAAGGAGCAAGAGTGAGAGTGAGAGAGAAGCGAGAAGCAAGAGCGAGATTGGAGAGAAAGTGAGAGATTTGAGAGAGAAATTGGAGAGAGAGCGAGAAGCTAGAATGAGAGTAGCGAGAGAGAGCGAGATTAAAGTAGAGAGTAAAATGATAATTTTACTAGGATGCTGACGCAAACAAAAGAGCATATATCCTTGTTTTGAAAAGGGGGGTATTTATCATTTTCGCCTATTTTAGAGGGTCATCCGTACAAAAATCATTTTTGTAAAAAAAATTGAGCTTATGAACCCTACGTTTTTTTTTTTTTTTTTTTTTCCTACTTGAAAACTAAGAAAAATGTAGTTTTGAAAAAACTTGTTCTCTCCAAATTTAATATATAATTCTAATGGGTTTTTAGGGAAGGTGAAAACCATAGTAAAAAAATTGTTAGAGATTATTTTTTTTCCAAAAAATTAACAATGAACTAATTTGGGAAAATTTCTAGTACTATGGTAGTATGGAAAATTTTTCATACTACCTCCATTTATTGTTTGTCATGTGAGAAGTATTTCAAAATTGTGTGGGACCTATGAAATAAAATATTATATTATATTATTAAATGATCATTAAATGACGTGTCAAATATTGAATGGAATAAGTATATACTATCATAGTACTAGAAAATTTATCTCTGATCATAGAGATCAATTTAAGTTTTATTGAAAATACATGAACTAAATTTGGACATTTGAAAGTATATAAACTAAAGTAAAACGAAGTTCAAAGTACAAGAATCAAAATGATATTTTATCGAAACCGGTATCAATTTAGATTTTTTTTTTTTTTAATCTCCTATAGTTGCCTTTGGGAGTGGCAAAACCTCCTAGGAATTAGTGAAGACAGATCATGGGCATAAAATTAATAACAAGTTGATGTGTGTAACCTGTTTTTCAAGAGGCATGAACCAAGAATCCATCTCTCCATTGCCAATTTCTCTGTGAGAATGAAAAGATAGAATAAAGATGAGAGATCATGGAAGATTTTGTTTGGAAATGGACAAAAGTTTGAAGATTTTGAATCAACCTATATTATATTGGAGTTGGAGCAAGTTAATTTCTTTTTTTTTTTTTAAGGTTAAAAAAGACTTTTGGTCGTTAGACTTTCAACTTTGTGAATCCTCCGTTGAAACGAAACTTTGTTAGTAAAAAAACTTTCAACACTGTTCGACGCCCTTTGCTTTTTCAAATATTTTTTTAAATCCGTTTTTTGATATAGAAGTTTGCTTTTTTGGAACAGCTATTTAAAAAGTTATAATTAATTATTCTTTGCTATTGTTGGATGTGATTGCTCTTTTCTAGTTGTTATCTATACCCCTAATATAGCTATCAAAATTATTTTTTTAAGAAATTATTAGAATATATATATATATATATATATATATAAGAAAAAGGGATGAAACTAACGATTTAGTCTCTGAAGTTTAGTTTATAACAATTTAGTCCTTGCATATTGTCCCTATATTTTTAAATTTTAAATGTGATTTTTTTATTATGTAACAACTTAATCTTGGTAGTTTATAAACACATTTTGATCCTATTTACGTTATCGATCTACATAGATAAGAGATTTCATTAAATCTTAATAATATTTTTCACGAGAGGAGCTAAATCGTTACGGAATTCAAAAGTACAGGGATTAAATCTCATTACAAACTAAAATCGAAGGACTAAATTGTTACATGTATATGCAAAAGTTTAGGGACCAAAAACGTTTCTTTTGAACCATTGTAATGATGAAAAAAATGTAAAGAGAATGGAAAAGAAAATGTATAAAGCAAATAACATACAAGCAATGGCCTTCAACACCAGAAGAGTCAACCAAGTATTCAGTAAACTCTCTAACTCCTTGATTTGAGCACTGATCATTAAGACCTGCAAAGCTTAAAACTTCATTATTAATAATCTTCCTTTACTTACTTTACTTTTCCCTAATTGAAAATGAAAAAAATTTCATAACAGAGTTAAGAAATGAAAAGCATAGAATAAATTTAAAAAAAAAAAAGAAAAAGAAATTAGCACTTACCATGGAGAAGAATGAAGGGTATTGAGTGAGAAGTTGGACAAGCAATGAAGACCAGAGCCAAAGAGAAGAGGGAAGAGATTGGGCAAAAAGCCATTGCTATTTTTGGATCTGCAAATTAAAATATCAACTTATATATACATTTTCAATGGAGTTTTTTTTTTTTTTTTTTTAAATTTAAAAATTAATATTGTACTTTGAATTTTGGAGGGTAGGTAGACTCTTTGTCTCTTCAAGAGACAACCTACTCTCGAAAGTTTAGGTCCCGTTTGATAACTATTTGATTTTTTGTTTTTGGTTTTTAAGCTTATAAACACCACTTCCAACTCTAAGTTTCTTTGGTTTTTCACCTATTTTCAAAAACCAAGCCAATTTTTGAAAACTAAAAAAAAGTAGTTTTCAAAAACTTATTTTTGTTTTTAGAATTTGGTTAAGAATTCAAGTGTGTTTTTAACAAAAATGAAAACTATGGTGAAGAAATTTAAAGAAAACAAGCCTAATTTTCAAAAACCAAAAACCAATGGTTATCAAACAAGGCCTTAAAGTATGATATTAATATAGTAAGTTTAAAAAATTTAGTCGAGGTGAGCATAACTCACCAATAATTGATATGTAGCTCTGACCATAAGGTTAGAGGTTCGAATCCTTCATCCTTAAATGTTGTTGAACTAAAAATAAAAATTACAGTATTAATATAAAAAAAAAAAGTCCCATATAAATAAAAGCTAACTTGTAACTTGTATGTTGTATCTTATTTCTTTATTAGGAAAGCCCTTTTTGGCCCTTTCCATTACTTGCATTTCCATCAACCATTAGATTTTTTTCTTCTTCTTATTCTTTCTTTTCTTTTTTGTTTTCTTTTAGTCTCACAAATTTAGACACTATGAGTGATGTTAAACCTTAGGAATAGTCGATATAAACGTAACTCAACTATTAAGACATCTATTTTCTTCGTAAAGTTAGTGTGGTAAATGTTCATCACACATTTGTTGTATTAAAAAAAAATAATAATAAGGTTAGGCGTTGTAATAAAAAAAAAGTGATATACTTAATTGTATGATAGCTTAGAAGTTAAGATATCTATATCTCTTTTTAAGACCATTGTAAACTAAAATTTGGTAGAAATATGTTAGGTATATTATTATTATTTTTTTGTATTTCCTTTCTCCTATGATAATTTACTTTTGTTTATGATTATTATGTTAAATTATAAATTAATTCAGGAAGTTTCAAGGTTATATCTGTCTAACATAATTCCCTCTCTCTATATATATATATTTTGAGTTCAACAACATTTGGGAGTAGGGAATTCGAACCTAACTCCTTATACCTTCAATTGTCTTTAATAGTTTTCTAAATTTCAAAGCGTCAAATCTATAAACTTTCAATTTTGTGTTAATAAATCTCTATTCTATTAAATATTATTTAAAATTTATGGAGACACAAATTTAAAAGCTCCAAAAGTTTTTTTTTTTAATTTTTTTTAATTTTTTTAATTTTTATTTTTTTACAATTTGTGAGGATGGGGGATTCGAACCACAAACCTTTTGGTCATTTATAAACTTTATGTCAGTTGAGCTATGCTCTTGTTGGCAAAAAAAAGCTTGAAAAGTTGTGTTTAATAAATTTGTCAAATTTTAAAAATATTAACTTAAAAAATCTATTAAACACAAAATAAAAAAAAATTAAAAGCGTCTTAAACACTAAGTTCATAAACTTTATTAGGCACAAAATTCAAGGGAATACTAAACCCTTACCCTTTTAAATTTCAATAATCAGCCTAAAAACAACTCTAATGCTCCGTTTGGCGTATAGAATTAGCAAGAAATGATTTTAAATTCCAGGATTTTAAAAAATGGAAATGATTTCAAATTCTTATTTGCGTTTGGAACCAAATTGATTTGAAATCATTAAAATTAAAGTCTCTTGTTTGGATGCTCATAAGAAATGAAAAGAAAGTATAACATTTTACTGTTATGCCCTTATAAATTTGTAGGAAATAATAACAATGTAAAATATTTTAATATCAAATAACAATGTTAAGCACATATAACTATGAAAACATGTACTTTTTTTAATAATTTCTTCTTCAATTAATGTATAACAACATGTATACATACAAATTATGCTATTTATTAAAAGGACCAAGAAAAAAATATATTATTCTCATCCAAATCAATAAAAAGTGGCTTAAGAAGTTGAATAAAGTAAATTAAAAAAAAAAAAAAAAAACTTACATCTAGTATGTTAGGCATTTTAAAAAGTAGAAGAAGAAATAAAATAGAAATCTCTAGTTTAAAAAAAAAAAAATCTCTAACCTTGTGAATGTGGCTTTGAGTCTGGGAAGAGATAGGGAGAGTCCAATATATGTCGATGGAAAACTTGTCGAATAAAAGAAAGGGGGCGAGGGTTAGAATTGGAATTATTTTTTTAAAGTTTGAAATCCTGCCAAATCCGAGCTATTTGGAATGAAAATTTTATTTTAAAAAACAAGATTTGAAATCAGTTCTGATTTCAAATCGGTTGCTTTTTTGTTTCTTCCAAACGAGTGAAATGATTTGAAATCCTAACAGATCCTCACAAATTCAGGGGGTTCCAGGGGTAAAAGTTGAAGATGATATTTGTAATTCAACCTTAGAAATTAAAATTATTGTTTTCCGTAGAAATCATGAAGTTATGAATAATAATTTCAATTAGATAAATAATATTTGTTTCCACGAGTAGCTTGGAAATAATTATAAGTAACAGTTTCTTTTTTTTTTTTTTTTTTTGAGAAATATAAGTAACAGTTTCAAAAAATAAAAAGAACCATTTTTTTTTTTTAATAGAAAATTACCATCCACTTCCATCAATTTTGACCATTCACATTTTACCATTTTCTTTTAAAAGAAAACTTAAAATTAGACCTAAGGTGAGTTTTGCATACTTTCTAGTTTAACACTTTCTCTAAAATATATTATTTTAGAAAATTATTTTTAATTATGGATTCGGTTACATTTCTTTTAATCTTTTTTAATAACAAATTTGTAAAAGTGATTCTACTAATACTCATGCATGTTTGGAAGTGATTTTAAAATGACTAAAATCACTTTTGTCATGTTCGAAATCATCTCGAAACATACATTTAATTATTCAAAATCAATTTAATGTTTAATTTTACACTTTTAAAGGTAATTTTCATATCATCAAAATTGATTTTGAATTATTAAAAACATATTTCGTAGTGATCTTGAATTTGACAAAAGTGATTTTAATCATTTCAAAATCACTCCCAAACATGCACTAAAGTTCTTTTTTAGATAATCATTTCTTACCTATTTATTCAAATATATTCTAAACTAGACAATCTTCCAAACATATTTCTAAAAATATCAATTTTGTTTTATTTTTTAAAATATATTTTTTCAAAATTATCCAAAACACAAGATTTAGGGTCCGTTTGGAATACATTTTAATTTAAATGTTTTTCAAGAATGCATTTTTTAAAAAACATTTTGTATAAAAATGGTTTAGAATTTAAACATTCATATGTTTGGTTGCATTTCCTATAAATGTTTTTATATACAAGTTATTGTATACTTAAAAAGTCTTTTTAAAAAAGTTGGTTTCAATTGTTTCTCTCATAATAGTTTATTTATCAATCTCATTTTCTAATAAGTCATTTTTAGTGCTAGCCAAACATTATAAATTTTTTCAAAATGATTTTTTTTTTCAAAATTAAACATTTGAAAAGTTAAACCAAACACACCCTTACTTAACTAGGAAAAATCCTTCGACTGCCATAAAAATTCTCTTTATTCACACTATAATTTTTTTTATGCTCTATCATAAGTTTTTACCAACATAATCTCCTTCAACTTGTTTCTAAATGTCAACATTAATTGCTAAACGTCAGATAATAAATAAATTACCATATCCAAATTAATTGATTTGAGATGCACACGTGTTACATGTGTTGAACGTGACTACAATACAAAAACAATAATTAATAATAATTCACCAATTAAAAAAACGACTTTCTTTTCTTTCTTTTTTTTTTTTGAAAAAAAAAACGACTTTCTTTTTTTCTTTTATATATACTAGTTTAAAAACACGTGCGATGCACGTTAAATTTCACTTTTTAGATTGAAAATTAAAAAAAAAAATGGTGCCTAGAAGTCTAAAACTATATATTATATTGTTCTATGTTCATTTACAATAATAAATATGAAATATTTTGCACGTGGTTTGAAATCTTTGGAATATATTTTTTACGGTGAAAGTTAACTTTTGAATAAATATATTTTTCATCTAGTTCAAATAGTAAATATTTGACATTAAACTATAATGTAAGAGGTAGAAAAATAATAAAAGATATATAATTAAAATTAAAATACATATAATAGTTGTAAACTAAATTTGATAAAACATAAAAAGTGACATCATAAAGATAGTTTATTATCTCATGGATAATTCATCAGTGGGCTTCGAGATTGTATTATGGAGAAAAAGAAAAAAGAAAGAAATATATTTCATAAGAATTATATAAGTTGATTTTTTTTTTTAAAAAAAACTAAAGTATTTAATAAAGTATAACCTCTTTGAAAATAACATTTTTTTTGTATGTTTGGATGACAAATTTTGATCTTCAAGTGATTTGATAAGAATTTTTGTATTGACATTGAAAAAAGTTGTTAATGTGAAATTACATATTTAGAAATATATTTTCTAATATTCAGAACAATTTGTCCTTGTGTTTTGTTTAACGTCATCGCACAACATAATATAACAGGAAATTTGTTTCCTTTCGAACTTGAATGAATATCATTTTGTGCCATTAGGTGGACTTAATTATTGGAAATCATGATATCGAAATGTGTTTCCCTGTTCTCCCATTACTACTTCGACAATTTAAACATAGCTCCTATACATTTTCTTGAAGAACTTTCTCCAAATAGGTAAATATAAATTACATAGGACTTTAAAGGAATGGTACAAAGATTGCAAGGAAAAAGTTATAAATTTAAGAAAAAAGAAAAAAGAAAAAAAGTAATTGCATAATAATTAGACCATTAATATATTGATACAAAAAAAAAGTTTATTAAAATTTAGGATACCAATGGTAACAATCGCTATATTTTATTGGTGTTTTATGCATTTTTTTTTGTTTGTTTTATATAGATTTTGATACAAAAAATCTATACATATCAAAATAGTGATGAAATTAGAGTAAAAAAATATGTAGAAAACTCAAAAGTTAATATGCTTTTTGGAAAGACATGACTAATGACCCCTTTTTATTGTAAGATATATTCTTAATTTTAATCCTCGAATGGATGTGTCTGATGTGTAACTAACTCTGCTTGAACAGTCACGTCTTATCAGCAAAGATTGAAGGACACTTTAACTCAAAGAGTTGTGTCTCTTTAACAAATATAGAAGGGCAAAATTGACATTTATTAAAATTATAAGGGCAAAAGAGGAAAGTAAAGATTCTCCTCCTTAAGCCCCTTTTATATATAGTAAGAAGATATATAATATAAATGTGTGTTTCCAAAAAAAAAACAAGGTTAATGTAATATTTAAATGTGGGTTTCCCATAAAATAGTATTACTTTTTTTTTTTTTTTAATAGAAAAGGACTAAGGAGTATTACTTTTTCCCATGTCTTTTTAGTTTTTAATGAAACTGATTTTAAAAGGTGATAAGATGGCAATTTTTTATTGGCTGAATTGCCAAAGAGGGCCCCACTCCAATGGGACAAAGCAATATGAATTTAAGATGGATACGCAAGAAAATCGAGAAATATTGTTTATTTTATTCATTTGATTACAAATTTGGTCATTCAACTTTTATGATTGTATCCATTAAGTCCTTAACTTTCAAAAGTGTCTGGTAGGTTTAGGCTTCTAACTTTCAATTTTGTAATTTGTTGATGCCAAAATCCGGACAGACAATTCACCTGACCTTCACGTGAATTTGTTTGAAGGGGAAAACATGACCTTCAAAATAGATAAAAACTACACACCAGTGTGGTGCTTGTCACATCCACTCTGATGCTTAAGTTAGCAGATAAAAAGTAAGAAGTGTCAAGAAATTAGGGTTCGGAATCCCCTCTCCAAGGTTGAAGAAGGATATTTATACATCTACCAATTTTAGGAATTTTTTTCCTCGTTTATGGACAACTCGGGGTCAGATCAGGTGGAACTAGCTTCTCTCGATCTCCAAGAACCGAGTGTAGAGGAAGGGACTCAACCCACCCAAGTTTACCTATAACGTATCTAATAAGTCCATAAACTTTAAAGATGTCTAATAGATCCCTAAACTTTCAATTTTGTGTTTAATAGATCCCCAAAATTTCAATTTTGTGTCTGATAGGTCCTCAAAACAGATTGTAGGAAAGGTTATTCTCATTATATTGAATGAATAGTACCACATGGTATTTATAGAAGATGGCTAGATATAATCAGCCAATAATTAAAGAATAAACAGAATTAACCAATAATAACAACAAAATAATAACTAACATATAAACCTCTAATACCGCCCCTCAAACGAATGGCCAAACTAGGACATGAGTTTGGCTTTTAAGAACTGGAGACGATCCCGAGTCAGCGGTTTTGTGAACATATCAGCAACCTGAAGATGAGAAGGAATATAATGAAGAAGAATGTCTTTACGAACCACTCGTTCCCTGATAAAGTGGAAGTCGACTTCAATATGTTTCGTGCGGCCGTGGAAAACAGGATTTCTAGCAAGTTGGATTGCTGAGGAGTTGTCACACCATAAGGATGGAGGCTTGGAAGAGAAAATTCGAAGATCACGAAGCAACTGGCGTACCCAAAATAACTCTGCAGCCGTCGATGCCAAGGCGCGATATTCGGCCTCTGTTGAGCTTCGAGAAACTGTGCTCTGCTTCTTAGCAGACCAGGAAATGGGATTGAGCCCAAGGTAGAGAACAAACTCTGTTGTTGAACGACGATCCATTGAGTTTCCGGCCCAATCTGAGTCAGAAAAGGCATGAAGTTTGAATGGATCACTGGAGCTTCTTTGAAATAAAATACCGTCTGAGGGATGCTGAAGGAGATATCTTAAAATGCGCTTGGCAGCCACGAGATGTGCCTGAGTTGGACAATGCAAAAACTGAGAAATTTTACTCACAGAGAAAGCAATATCAGGCCGTGTAAACGTCAAGTAGTGTAAGGCACCAACAAGAGATCGAAAATGGACAGCATCCTCAGAAGAACATGGTGATGCAGCAGTTTGAGGATCTTTTAAGGCAAGGGGAGTAGAGCAGGACTTTGCACCAGTCATGCCAAAACGGGACAGAAGATCTCTAGTGTACTTGGACTGAGAAATAAAAATCCCTTTACTCGAGTAAGCTACCTCCAGGCCAAGAAAGAACTTCAACTGGCCGAGATCAGTCATTTCAAACTTGGTACGCAGCTAAACGACCAAGGAATCAATATAAGAGGAGCGGCTGCCAGTGAGGATGATGTCATCCACATACAATAAAAGATAGGTAATTGTGCCATTAGAAGCCCGAACAAATAATGAAGAGTCAGCCACAGATGCAACAAAACCGAGGGACAAGATATAAGAGGTGAAACATTCAAACCAAGCCCTCGGTGCTTGCTTAAGACCGTATAATGATTTTACCAATTTACAAACATAATGAGGATATGAAGGATTTACAAAACCTTGTGGTTGCTGCATGTATACCTCCTCATGAAGATGACCGTGTAAGAAGGAGTTCTTGACATCCAATTGGCGAAGAGACCACCCATGTTGAGCAGCAAGAGATAGAACAACACGGACAGTCGTCTTTTTAACTACCGGGCTAAAAGTCTCATCATAATCGATCCCCTCTTCTTGATGGTACCCTTTTGCAACAAGGCGTGCCTTATGACGAGCTATGCTACCATCAGGATGGCGTTTAATCCGGTACACCCACTTGCAACCAATGGCTATTTTCCCCGGAGGCAGAGGATGAAGTTCCTAGGTTCCTTGTTTCAGTAAGGCTTCATATTCATCCACCATTGCCTTTTTCCAAATAGGTAATTTTGAAGCATTAGTGAAACATGTGGGCTCAAAATCAGGATGCTGAACAGAAGCTACAAATATTTTCTTCTTTGAAATACCAGATTTGCCATGGGTTTGCATTGGATGAACATTTTGAATAAGAGCAGGTTGAGTGGCAGCGAGACCAACCATAGGAATTGCAGAGGAACTCTCAGTAGATGCAGTGGAGACTGGTTGCACAGAAGTAACAATATTATCAATAGATTGGGGAGGTATGACTGCTTGCTGAGGTTGAGGTTGAGATTCAACACCAACAGAATCAATATTTTCGCCTGGTAAAGAGGTGATTAATGGTCCAGGTAAACCTGCAAAATCATTAGAAACTGAAGATGTAGGAGTGTTAGTAATCAGACCATCATCAACATCAGAAGGTTGTGGTACCCGAAAATATTGAAGAAGAAGAGAGATAGATGGTGAATAGGAAGAGGAAGATGGTGAAATAGTTACTGAAGACTGGGATGACAAAGAAGATGAAGCAAAGGGAAAGACTGTTTCATCGAAAACAACATGACGAGAGGTGATAAACTTGCCATTGCTCATGTTAAAACAAATGTATCCTTTATAATCTAGAGGATAGCCTAGGAACACATGTTGAGAGGTGCGAGGTTGAAGTTTATGGTCATTATAAGGTCTAAGCAACGGAAAACAGGCACAACCAAAGGTTTTTAGATGAGAGTAATCGGGAGCACGTTGAAAAAGGCACTCAAAAGGAGATAAGTGATCGAGAATAGGTGAAGGAAGGCGATTGATGATAAAGACAGCAGTGTTAAAGGCATAGGTCCAGAAACGAAGAGGTATGGCAGCCTTTGAAATAAGAGTAAGAGCTACCTCGACAATATGTCGATGCTTTCTTGAGGTGTATATGGGCATGACTTTTGGTGAAGAATTCCATGGCTTGAAAGAAAAGAAGAAAACTGATTGTTGACAAATTCTCCCCCACCATCACTTCTAAGTATTTTTATTTTGGTGGAAAAGATATTCTCAACAAGAGCCTTAAACTTAGCAAAAACAGAGAAGACATCGGCCTTTTTGACAAGTGGGAATAACCATGTGTATTTGGACATATCATCAATAAAGGAAACGTAATATTTATAACCATTGACAGAAATTTCAGGGGCAGGGCCCCATACATCGGTATGTATTAATTCTAGAGGATGAGAAGAAAAAGTATTAGATACAGGGAAAGGTAGACTTCTCATCTTGCCATGAAGACAGTGTTGACACAAAGGAAAAGAACTAGTACAAGAAGGTAACTGTAGACGACTAAGAACATTATTTAAGACCTAAGAACTAGGATGGCCTAGTCTATCATGCCAGATTGTAGAGGATACTTTAGTAGCAACATGAGCAACAATAGGGACTGAGGTTGAACGAGTAGAAGATGGTGAAGAGGATGATGAAAGTGAGGTGGATGAGATTGGATATAAGCCGTTGACACTAGGGCCTTGGAACAAAGTTCGACCCGTACATTTGTCCTGAATAAGAAATTGATTAGCATCAAAGATAATGATACAATTATTATCTAAACATAATTGATGAACAGACAAGAGATTAGAGGCAATGGTAGGAACTCGAAGAAGATTAAGAAGAGAAAAACGAGAGTTACTAGCAAGAAGAGTACCACAACCTTGATGTGTGATTGGAAGAGATTGACCACTACCAATCGAGACCTGTTCATCACCATTGTATTCAGAGGCCGTAGACAAATTGTTCAAGTCAGCTGTGATATGAGCATTACATCCGGAGTCAGTAAGCCATGTTGAAGCAGAAGAAGGAGCAGACGGGTAGGATGAATTTTGTGAAGCAACCAATGCTGCAAGTTGAGCAGGAGGATGACGCCCTTGAAAGCTATAATTCATACGATTATAGCAGTCCAAGGCAGAATGGCCAGGGCAAAGACATATCTGACAGACAACACGACCGGGAGCAGCGGTCTGAGATGGAAAAGGACTGAGGGGTGGGAATGGAGAGCCACGACCTCGCCCTTGAGGAGAGAATGAGGAGCGACCTCTGCCTTGATTACGCCCACGGCCTTGAGAACGACCATGAAAGGTATTTTGATTAGGACTGCGGGAACCACCAGATTAAGTGTTGGCCATCAAAGCAGTTGGTTGAACGGATGATTCATCAGAACGATTTTGCTTGTCGAGAGCAGACTCCTCAGATTTCAGAAGGACATGTAACTCAGCAAATGTAGGAGGCTGAGAACGAGTACGAAGAGAGGTCTTGAAGGTATTGTAATCAGACGGCAGTCCATTAAGAGTGTAAATAAAAAGATCATCGTCATTGACAACCGAAGATACATTAGCAAGCTTGTCCTTAATTTCCTTAATCCGTTTTACATACTCATCAATAGATTCATTAGATTTCTTTGAAATAGACTGTAAATCAGACTTTAAATTGACGATATTCGTACGAGATGTAGATGAATAGTGTTTCTCAAGTGCATCCCATACCTCTTTTGAAGTAGAACATCCAACAACATACGCAAGAGCAGCCGGCGACAGAGTAGCATTTATGAGAGTCATGAGGGCATGGTTTTTAGCAATCCAGTCCTCATATTTGGGGTTGGGCTGAGTGTCAACAGAATCAACCGCAGCAACAGCATCAGAGGAAGTTTCAGGTGAGCTTCGAGTAATAATCACCTTGGAAGGAGTCGGCGTCGAGCCATCAACAAAACCGAACAACTTGTGCGCCTTAAGAATGGCGGTCAATTGAAACTTCCAGAGAATGAAATTAGTTGAATCAAGCCGGATGGAGACTAGGTTACAGATATTGGAAAGGAGAAAGATAGGGGAATTTAGGTCTTTCTGGATATCAGTCGCCATATCGGGAAGAAGGAAGAAGACAGAACAAGCGGCCGAAAAAAAATAACAGAATGGAGAAATACGCGGAGAGCGGAGAGAGAGAATCAGGCCACTTGCTCTGATACCATGAAGCTTTCCTCAAAACAGATTGTAGGAAAGGTTATTCTCATTATATTGAATGAATAGTACCACATGGTATTTATAGAAGATGGCTAGATATAATCAGCCAATAATTAAAGAATAAACAGAATTAATCAATAATAACAACAAAATAATAACTAACATATAAACCTCTAATACTTGGTACATCCAAGATTCTTAAAAATTAATCAATCTATTAGATATAAAATTGAATTTTATGATTATTGGGACCCTAAACTTCCAATTTTGTATCTAATAATAGACTTGTCAATTTAAAAAAAAATGTCGAATAGGTCAAAGACTTATTAGACATAAAATTGAAAGTTGAAGGATCTACTGGACACAAAGATGAAAGTTTAAGGACATACTGAATACTTTTTAAAGCTCAACGACTTATTGGATACAAAATTGAAAGTTTGAAGACATTTTTGATACTTTTTAAAGTTTAGGGACCAAATTGACACAATTTTGAAAGTTCAAGGACTAAACTTGTAATGTAATCTATTTTATTTTATAAAGAAAAATAGTTTGTTCATCTTCACTCTTAAGTATTGTATATTATTATTATTTTTAGTTAAAAAAATATGTATCAGTGTTAATTTTAGACATAAGTGTTCATAGCTTGGATTTTGGTTCCACAAAAAAGGCTTCATACCAATAAAGATATTGTGAAAGTTCAAGGACTTAACTTGTAATTAAACATTTTAAAAAAATGAAATAACTTATTTTTAAAAGTTCAAAAGGACCACATTTACAAAAAAAAAAAATAATAATAAAAAAATAAAAAATTGTATATTTATGTAGAACTATTCTTAATACAAATGATGTTTTAAAAACATATATAGTAATTTTGGTTAAGTTTTCCATTTATATCATTAATTTGCATGCACGAATTATCTGCAAAGAGTTTCAGCTATATTTTTCACACATCGAATTATCAATGATACCGTAGACATTCTTTTTAATTATTTCTAATGCATGATGCCAATAGAATCAATTTTATTAGGTGCAAATTCAAACTTTTTGAATTTTACTTTCTTCTTAGATGTAAATCAATAATTAATTATCAATCAAGTGAATCAGCCTCATCATTACTTTAAGGCTAAATTATAAAAAATACCCCTGAACTATAGAGTTTGTTTCAAAAATGCCCCTGAACTTTAAAAAGTTTCAAAAATACCCCTGAACTTTGAAAAATGTTTAAAAAATACTTTGCCGTTAATTTTGGATGGAAACCGTTAAAGTTTGAGTTTCAAAAATACCCTTGAACTTTCAAAAAAATTTCAAAAATACCCTTATTGAAAAATGCTTATTTTTTTTTTCCCTTCTCCCACCGTAAATTAACTCTTCTTCCAAAAATTAATGAGAAACTTTACTTATTTGTCATGTATTCATAATCTAGGACCATTCTTTCTCTTTCAACACATCCAAAGCACTTGGCTAGATTTTCGTATCGAATCTTCAAGATGACTTTTGTTTTGTTCTTGAAATTCTACATGTGTTGGTAGTTTTTTCATTATTATTTCCTAGCTTTCTCTATATTCCTATTATGAAAAATAAATGAAACTATTGTTGTGTAAGGATTCTAACAATTTTTAAATATCAATAAGAACAAAATCATATATAAAACTTTTGATTGATTAATCTTATAAATTGGACCAAACTCACAGTCTTATAAACCTTTCTTCTTCTTATCATTAAGATACACAAACAAAGAGAGAGCAAAAAATGAAATAATATATATACATATATATGTTGTTTTCTCACACTTATCTTCTTTACACTTTTTAAAAGATAAAACTTGATTTCAAAGGCTTTTTTATTTGGTATTGAGTTGCACACAACCTTTATAAGCAAAGTTTTGCATTAATTTTCACGGAGAAAGAATTTACGGTGAGAGAGGAGGAAAAAGGAAGAATCATTTTTCAATAAGGATATTTTTGAAATTTTTTTGAAAGTTCAAGGGTATTTTTGAAACAGCAAGGGTATTTTTGAAACATTCTTCAAAGTTCAGGAGTATTTTTGAAACTTTTTAAAGTTCAGGGGCATTTTTGAAACAAACCCCATAGTTCAGGGGCATTTTTTATAATTTAGCCTTACTTTAAATTTGAGTGACTATGACCATGTGGTAGAATATATTATTGATGACATTCGATGTCGCTTCACAATTAGAAAATCAATTGCAAATTGCAATTGAATTATCAAAAACAATAGTTCTTTTTTTAGCAAACAGATTGATAGAAATAACAACCAATATTGCAAGAATCTTGTCTCTTATTGCCAAAGCGAGCATGGCTCAACGGCAATTGACATGTATCATCGACCAAGAGATCAAAGATTCAAATCCCCCACCCTCAAATGTTGATGTACTCAAAAAAAAAAAAAAAAAAAAAATCTCGTCTCTTATTGAATAAAAATGTGTGTAGTATTTGATTTGAACATACAGACAGAAAGAAGGTTGATAGTATTCAATTGCAAATTGAAGCTACTCTTCTCTAAGCTGAACTCCAAGAAAAATGATTGTTTTGTAAATGAAATTGAGGAGTTTGATTTTCCTCCTCCAAGTAAGGCACAATGTACTTTTTTGCATCACTATAAGATATTCCAAGATGACCTCCTGCAACTTCTATAAATTTGACTCTTCCAGCTTCATCCAAACTTCTCAATCCAATCCAATCCTCGATGTAAAGCTTTGTCTGCACGAAAACAAGTCGAGAGAATTCCGGAGGAGTCACTCACTCTCATATGTAAACTCGAAAAAATGACTGTCGTAGTTATTCATATACTTATACAACCGTGTTACAAAACAAAAACAAAAAAAAGATAGTATTAAGAATTAAGGGCTAAAAAAGAATTCGTTCGTTAGAGGTAGTCTCGAGGTTTTCAAGGAACTCAAACATTTAGAGAGTTTGACGAATAAAAGTTTCCCCACTTTTTGATACGTTTCATTGTTTGGATGCCATGAAACGACAGACTACTAAGGACATGTTTGAGAGTGATTTTGAACACGACAAAAGTGGTTTTGGTCCTTTCAGAATCACTCCAAACATGCTCCAAAACATCCCAAATGGACTTTGGTAAGAAGCATCCATAATTCTTTCACAGGGCTATAGCTATAAAGATATCTAGATAATATCAGCATGTTTCACAATCTCATCAGTTCTTTTAGTATTTTGTCATGAAGCCGAGATACGGAGATGTTATGGTGCCTCGTATGTGTTCGTCAAGACACTGCAATGTTACCGTGCCTAATATGCGTGCGTGTATGCGTGTATGCGAGCATTTTTCCATTTGTTGGCCAAGATATGGCAATGTAATGATGCCTGATATGCAGAATGCTTGCACAATTTCAAGGACATTCTGAGATTTAAACATTCATCTGGTCTGTAAGTACCTGTTGTGGGGGTAGAATTGGCTCAAACTCCCCATCTGGGTAAAATCCGAACCAGGCCGTTTCCTTTGGGACTAGAACCGCATCATCCGCAAACTGTTGAGAGCGGTGAGCAAAAAGAAAGAACTTTCAGTTAAAGTATGTATAAGTTTGGAGAGATCAAAGATAAAGAATACAGTTGAACCAATAATATATGGAGAAACAATAGCTATAATTTTGTACAAGTTTCTCCATATGTCAAACTTACCATGATTAGCACCAAGTTCTTTAAGCTGCTAAACCGTTCCTTGTAAGTGGAGTTTCTGGCATCGGGACGTTCGTTATTGAGTTTCGGGAGAAATTTACAGTGCTCTAAATAGCCGGGAATATCCTGAAAAAAGAAAAAGAAAGATCCTTGTTAACTTGGAGATGTAATGAAATCATATCTGTATTGTAAATGAATACAACTCACATTTGGTAGTTTAATATAACCACTGGGAGCCAAAGAATTCTGCAAGACCATAATAAGAGAAGAAGATGTCAAGACAAAGAAAAGAAGAAACAACTGTAGAAGCAATGGTTAGAACTATGCTATTCATAACAAAGAAGCTGGCTGCAATTCGTCAGCGATGTACACAAAACCGTAAAGTTTAAGAAAGCTTGAAGATGGCAGCGTACTTGGACTACGTCCGAGTAGATAGCTAACTTCATTAGGTCGTCTGCAAGTATGCACCAGATACCAGACTGCAAATATATTCAAGGCCTTCAATAACAGAAAATGTAACCATCTATACTTGAGATGATGTAGATGGAAAAACAAGAATAGTTCTTACACCACAAAGTGGAACAGAGGCAATGCCAGCATGAGGGCCACCTAAAGAGATAAAATTCTTAACCTATTTCATAGGCAGAGAAGTAATATATTAGATTCAGTTATGGAAATGGAAATTCTGCTGATAAACACCAATCTAGGGGGTAAATAATCAAAGTGGTTCTCACAGGAGGCGCTCCATCGCAGAATTCCACGACTGCTCGGCCAATTAAGTTACCCTATGAAAAGATGCAAAGGTTTACTTCCAGAGTGAATTTAATTTGAGCAAATAGAGAGAGCAAGTAATACTTTATTTAATCTCTACTATTTCATGGAAAAGTTAAAGGGGAAAAAAAAGAAGACAAAACGATTGAACAGGCCACAAACTTTAGTTAAGGATAAAGACTTCAGGCAGTAATATATTCCAAGACAGTTAAAAGTAGAACACAGAAACATTAAGTTTGAAATTTCTCGCCCGGAAACAAACAGAGCAATTACTGGTCGTTCCTGCTTAAAAGTTTCATTTTCATTAATCATTCAGAAATCCTAACACATTTGATTGGGGCATGTGTTAAAAATGAGAAAAAAGTACATATAGGTTCAAAGTTGTTGCTCTTTCATACTAGAGTTGAACTATAGTTCTCAAGTCCTCATGAATCACCTGGGAGAGACCAACAAAGTTGAAGCCCTCTCTTAGGTCTTTCATTTTCTTCACCTGTAGTCATAATAACGAACTAGTTGCAAGTTAACATATACGTCGAAATCCAATTGGGGCAAAAACCAGCTGGAGATCTATACCACCTTGTTGCAAACAAATTGAGACTGCAGTACATAAAACAGAAACATCACAACTCGGAATACGTCTTAGTCTCAAGATGATTGAATCACATTACTCATTATCTAACCTGCTCCTCAAGGGTCATAAACCACGAATCCCACGACCCATTGCCGATTTCTCTGCAGGAAGGTAGATGAAGTTAGCATGAACACGTTAATTTAGATTAGTTTACGCAATGGAAAAATTCTGCAGCTTATTGCAAATAATAAAAGCTGGTCATCTCTTTAAAATGAGTTTGTGATAGATCCCCAAAAAACTTAATATATTGCAATGTAAAAGATAAAAAGAACTACTTGATAACTTAAGTATTTGAGGCACTTGGATCCTCCCCTCTCTAAGTATACTAACTCAAGCCCGAATCCAACTAAACAATTGTCTACCTCCACCCTTTCCTAACTAATTACCAACATACTTTTAATACCGTCGTAATATTCCTAATAGTATTCCTATCAGTCTGATGCCCTTTCATCTCTTCAAATAGCATCATGACTAAGACTATTACCTAGTAAGGCGAAAATGTAAACTCAACATAGGTGCTAAATAAGATTGTAATTGATAAATTTCTTTTGATCAAATTAATGAGGCAAGAGGTGTGGTTTTAGGTCTCAACGAAGCACATCCACCTCGAGTTCGACTCGACATCCCACTCTTGCTCATCCACTAGATGGAAAGGCGTGGCCCTTCCATTAGACGGGAGAGCTATCGTGCGTGGTCTCATCGAGCTCGAGGCAAACTCACACCCACTACAATTCTGCAAACTAGGTTGTTTTACATTAAAACTCATGGACAAAACAGTCATACAACCATATTCAAAGCAAACAATAATGATGTAAGAAACTTTACAAAGGTCTTTAGACAAGCATACATGCAATATCCTTTAGCACCAGAATTATCACTCAAGTACTTAGTAAACTTCCTCATGCCTTTGTTTGAGCATTTATCTCCAATACCTGCAATAGAGAGAAAATGTCAAACTCAAGAAACTTCTAAAAACACAAAAGATCATTTCGACATTAATGAGATCAGCTGTATAAACCATAAAGAAAAACAAATCCATAAGTGGGTTAGAAAGTTGAATCCTACAAATTTCCAACAAAACATAAAACACAGGGGAGGGAAAAGGCGTCTCAAAGATTCCTCCAAGAACGAATTTCAAACAGTTCAACCAAGAACAGGAATTGTTGGAAATGCCCTTTTGAGAAAACAACAATTACCAATACCCAACAATCGATTTCTTCACCCAACAAGTTCAGACAGTAGAATCTAAAGAGACCCAGATGACAAGAAACATAAAGGATTCAGCAGATACAAAAACATAAACTTAAGATGAAAAAAGAAACAGAAAAAGAGGGGAAGAAGATACATACCGTGGAGTACTATGAAGGGTATGGAATGAGAAATTGGGGTGATTACTGAGACGAAAAGGAAGAAGAAGAAGATGGGCAGTGAAGAAAACGCCATTAGTTGCAGAGTGAAGCGGGAATTTGCAGAAAGAAGAAGATGAAAGATATTTACGGAGTTTCCTCGCACAACATTGGTTGTTGGAAATGAGGTATAACAATTAAACAACTTTGTGGAGGACAAATCGTCAAACCTGTCATCTCTTTGTCACCGTGAATTTTCCATTCGTCCCTAATTTTATTTTACTTTCCTTTTCTAAAAAAAAATTTGCAAAAAACACCCTTCAACAGTTCAACTATAGGTGTTCTTTCTAAAAAATTAAAAATTAATTACAAATTTAGTCTCTGAAATTGCAGGATTGTGTCAATTTAGTTTCTAAATTTAAAAAAGTGTCTAATAAATCAACTTTTAAATTTGTTTCTAATAGATATCTACAGATTTTTAAAAATTAACAAAGCTATTAGATATAAAATTGAATTTTATGTCTTCCCGACCATTTTGTATCTTTGATGCTTATGAATTTTAAACCTATAAAAAGATTAACTTATTTAAACAAAAGAAAAAAAAGAGTGAAAAGTTTTTTTTTTTTTTAATTTGAAGGAGTAATGATTAGAAGTAAGCTATTTATAAACAAAGAAGCCAAACTTCAGAGTTTGTTGAGAATTAACACAAAACCATAAAGCCAAGAAATACCATAAAGAAAACATTATTCAAAAAAAAAAAAAAAAACCATAAAGAAAACACAAATCAAGAAGTGGGTAGATAACCATATGTCTATTTTTTTTTTCTTTTGACAACATGTGGGGTTGGGGAGATTCGAACCGCAGATCATGGTTATCAGTACGACTTTATGTCAGTTGAGCTATGCTCTTGTTGACAATAACCATATGTCTATTACGATCCTAAACTTCTAATTTTGTATCCAGTAGGCTTATATAATTTTAAATAATCCATTAATTTATTTATAAAAAAAAAAAAAGAAAAAAAGTGACAAGTTTATTTAGTAATGTGAGAAATAGTAATGATTAGAAGAAAGTTATTCCTAACAAAGAAGCCAACTTGAGAAAAAAAAAAAAAAAATCAAGAAGTGGGTAGATACCCATGAAGAAAAACAAATCAACTAATTTCTTCTTTTCATCAATTTTCTCGACGAAAGATCTGAACACCCAGTTTTAAATTCCAAAAACAAAAACCAAGTTCCTAAAGACCATCGAAACAGTCATAGGACCAGTGAGTTCCAAAGGAATCGAAAAGGAGAGAATTCGTCCAAGATCAAGAACCGAAGTCGAATAAATAATCTTCATAGACGTCGAACCATCGAAGCGAGAAAGAAAGATAAAATGGTATGAAATTGTTGATCATCAAGTAATGGTGATGTGATATCCTTGGGGCAAGAAGGTGTTGAAGCCGGAAATTAAATGAGGTGGGGATGGTGTTGGAACAGATCCCTGACGGCGGCGATGAGTCCGGCAGTGTCGATTCTTTGGGCCCTGAAATCCCTCATCAGTTGAAGGAAGTGTTGGTACTTTTCTCTTTCCTTTCGAAACGCTGCCTTCACTCTCCTCAGATATACAAGGGCGTAAATACGATTTTAGATTTGTGTTTATTTCGTAACGTATACCTCTATTTTCGATTTATATATAAACATTATATGTCGAACGAGTTCAGTTCTGGACTTTCAATTTTGTGTCTCGTGTGTGTATATATATATATATAGAGGTAATTGACATAGTTAATATTTTTAGATCTACTAAATATAAAATTGAATTTTATGTCCAGTGTGAGAGACCCTGAACTTTCAGTTTTGTGTATTGTAGGTCTTTGAATTTTTTAAAATGTTGAACAAGTCGATGACTTATTAGATATAGAATTGAAAATTTGATGGACTATTGGACACAAAATTTCAAAGTTTGAGAACAATGTATTAGGCACTTTTTTTTTAAAAAAAATCAGAGACTAGTAAGACACAAAAGAAAGTTGACCTATTAAACACTTTAAAGTTGAGAGACTATATATAGATACAAAATATATAATAGGAGTTGGTTCTATTTAATTAATTAGACTCAAAATTTTGAATTTGACTCATCTAAATTTTTTTAAAAAGCATTACTTTAATGATAAATCTACCTCAAGATCATAGTAATTATGAAATTCCACTCCATATTATTTGTGGTGTAATATTTTCAAATTACACCAATTAAAAACCCTATTTAATAAGAACAATACTTTGTTGCATATCGGTATGTAGGGATCTCTCTACATACCCGATTACAATCTTGACAACCAAAAAAGAGAAAGGTAGAAAAGGGATTATTTCTAGTACTAAGGTAATACATATTCCCTTCATTCAACATTTGACCCGTCATTTAATGATCATTTAATGATATAATATTTTATTTCATTGGTCTTACACCATTCTTAAATATTTTTTTCATGGCAAACAATAAATGAAGGTGTAGTATGAAAAATTGTAGTACTAGAAATTTTCTCGGTAGAAAATGATAAAACAGTTTTATCTCTCCTAGTTGTGAACATTTTAATGGTGGTATGCAAGTATTTTCCATTTAATAACGTGCTAACCAATAGCATTACTTAATGATTATAATTAACTTATCTCTACCTTCCATAATCCACTTTCAAAACATCTCTTTTGATCATACTTTTAATAAAAAGTGACCGATTTAATTATATCTATCTGACTTGCAAAATTCTATATACAACAAAAGTCCATTGATACACAACTATGACTATGTTTCAAGAAATTCATTAAGCATACAATGTTTGTGATGAAATTGAGATAAAAATAAATGAAAAGGAACAAACTACAAAATTGTGAAAGTATAAGGACCAAAATGATCCAACCTTTTGAAAGTTGACTAAAATGAACAAAGATCAAAAGTACAAATAGCGAAGAAAGTTTAAAATAAAATGAAAATCACTCCATGATCACAAATGGATTTCATTCTTCATTGATTAAGTGATCAAATCAGTAATTTTTATATAGACATACTGAGAATACAAATAAGCAAATCATTACAACTAAAAAGCAAAAAATAACAAGAGTAATACCATTTTAAATAGATGAAACTAAATAACAAATTCAACTCTTTTAACGAGCTCTCTTAACACAAACATCGTGAAAAATACAGAAACCAAAATAAATTAAATTGGAATACATCGACGAAAATGATATTAATAAAAAAAACGAAAAACAAAAAGATTCAATGGAATGTAATCTCTAAGTAAATTTTTTTTAGATCAATCCATCTCCCACAATCTTCCCCTCCATAGCCAGAGCTTCCACGAAGCACTTTTCTCTTAAACTCAAAAGCTTCTCTAGTTCTTCACAGTGCTTTTCCAGTTTCAGTCGCTGTTGTTCTATTTTTTCCTCCATTTCTGCAACCAACTCTTCACCTATCTCTTTTGCTTTAACACCAAAGAAAGCCATTGCTATCTTCTTCCATCCTTCGAATGCGAACCCGACTTCGAAACCAGCCAGTTGAATCGTTCGGATCCCGATCATCCATGAAACTAGAAGCTCTCCCGTCATGTTCTCGAACTCCATCCTCGACATGTCGTCCATCACTTTGCAGAACAAGTTCCACACTATCGTCTTCACTTTGATGCTCAAATTCGAGCTCTCTGAAATTTTCGTCCATCAAGTCAGCACCGTTAAAAAAAATTAACGGAAGAAGGACTCAATATAAGCATTTTCAAAACAGTAGGGACTTGATTGTTCAATTTTAAAACCTAGGGACTTGATTGTTCAATTTTAAAACCTAAGGACCTATTAGAAACTGAACCGAAACAGTAGGGACCAAAAATATAATTTACCCTATTTTTTTTTTATGAGTTTTTCAGATTCTAAGTTTTTTTTCCTCCATAAACATCTATGGACATCGACATTTTAACAATATTAAAACCTTACCTGAGATATCTCCATATTTTGTGAAAACCTTAGTGAAAATTTCGACCAATTTCTCCGAGACCAAGTACAGACCGCTGCCGACAAGAACCGTTGGAGAATCCCTATCAAAACCTTCGAAAGGGTTGGCTGCATCGTCTCCGAGTTCGAGTCTCTCTAAGAGATCATAAAGGGGTTTCTCAAGGTACGAAAAATGGTTTAAATATTTGTCTTCAGAGGTGGTTTCGTTTTCGGTTTCGTTGTCGTCGTCGCCCCCGGCATCTTGCACCATTGCAGTGACAAGGCTTTGATATTCGGCGTCGTCGGATTCGGAGAACGAATCGAGGATCTGCTGTAGGGTTACTCCAGGGGTTATTATGCTTTCATGGCTTGTTTCTTCATCTTGATGATGATGATCTGCTAATTCCAAGTGTTCATCATCCAATGCCAATGTACAAAGTTGAGTTGTTATTGATGCTTCTTCTGGTTCTGTTTCACATGGGATCTGCAGGGGAAAATCAGACAGGGTGGTTTCATTATTAATGATTCAAAAGTTTCTAACTTTGATTCAATATGTATTGAATTTGTTTTAATCCAGCTTTTCGCGAAGAAATTATTAGGTACTTCGGTATAATGAGATGGATGGTTTTGCACCGTTGGATGCAAGAAAGAGAAATTGTAAAAGCATCCTGATTTTGTATCTAACGGTTATTAAGGGGTAGACAAATTTGAAGGTGTATATCTGACGGTTTTAAAGAGAAAATGTCTCATTGCACCAGAAGCACCTAATAATAATTTGCCTTTTTTGCAAGGTTAAAATCACTTTCTAATTAATTAAATCGAGAATATTCTATATTTTAATTTAATGAAATGGACATATACATCCTATTCACACCTATAAATTGAAAGAAACTTAATTAGCACATAACCCAAGCTTACATGTAGTGTTAGAAATTTGACTTACTAATAATTGATAATTTCATAAAAATGACTGTTTTATAATCATATGTCATAGATCATTCTTCTAAGTTTACACTTAAAATGTGAATCTAAGCATAACTAAATAGATAAGACATCAATTATCATTTAAAGGTCGTCAATGGTTCAATCTCAAACTCCAACTAAAAAAATTATTAAATTTTAAAAAACAATACTTGACTACATAATAGGGGTCTCCCTGTACACTCTATTAAAAACTTGACTACTAAGAGAGAAATGTAGAAGAAAAGAAATTATGTTTTTTATCTACTCTTGATTGTCAACATTTTAACGATGGTATGTAGGGAATGTATCTACACAGTAGTATATGACCAAGTATTGTTCTATTTTAAATTGTCCCTTAACACTTTCAAGTGTTCAAATTTTTGGCATTGCACCGACCACTAGTGGACCACGACCACGACTTGAAAGGACATGTCGGCCCCAACTATCAACTAGAGCTATATGCACTATATAAACATAAAGTGAACAACCAAGATCATTCAAAATGAACATGATACCAAGACATACTTTCATCTGACAGGAGCCCTTGGTTCAAATCCAATAGTAGGTAAAATCGTCGAACACCATTGCCTATGGTATCTAATAAGTTCGAAAAGGAGGAAAAAAATAAATACAACCAAACTTTGTTAATCTAATTGCTTTAAAACCAATAGAAAAAAAAACCGTCAATATAAACCTAGCTCAACTGACATAAAATTTGTACTAATAACCATGAAGCCTGTGATTCAAATCTTTCACCGGGTGTTGTAAAACAAAAATTGCTTTAAACCCATTGGAGGCCAGAAATAGAAAATGAAAGAGGCACCTGATGATGATAGATGACGCAACCAACATGAGCAACAAAACGACAGATGTCACACCAATAAACCCAAGAAACTCCATCTCTTTCTTCTCCACAAACGCTACACAAACCATCGTCGTCGCCATTGTTGCCAACAATCTCACAGCTCGAAAGCAGAATCTGATGAAGATGGTGGCCGACTCTAATGGCCGGCGGGAGAGCGCACTGAACGTGAAGAAAGGCATCGCAATGGACGCAGCGGACGAAACTTGGGGAACTGATTCCTTCGTCACAAACGCCGCAAATCAAATGCTTGTGATCGGAGCTTCTGTTCAGGAGGAGGAGGGGGTGGGGGTGGTGGTCGACGGCGACGAGGGGCAAGGCGGCGCAGGCGGCGGAGAGGGAGAAAGGGCAGGCGAGGCAGTGGAAGGAGGGGCCGCCGGAGCATGCGGAGGAGCAGGCGGCGCAGTGGAAGAAGCCAGTGGAGCGGAAGAGGAGGGTGGAGATGGAGGGGTCGGAGAATTCTTGTAAAGAGATCATCAAGTGGCGCTGGAGGGTGTCGAGGGAGTTTATGAAGGCGAGTGGGTGGTTTTCGTGGTGGTGGAGAGGGTGCGCCGCCTGGATTTGGAGCCTGCTTGTCATGCTCCGGCCGTCGTCCACGGCGGCGGCGGTGGTGGGGATCTCGTTGGAACTCATTTGTGGAGGTTTTTGGGAGATGGGTTTGTGTTGATATGATGTAAGGAAGACTTTTGATGTTGTGTTTTGGGGAAGTTTTTTATTTTATTTTTTTTGAACGTGGCAATCTTATCTCTCTAAATTAGTAGTTCAAGATCCTTGAGAACTTATAATTTTGAATCTAAATTATTTAATCGTTAAATGTTGTGTGTTGATTTTAAGCAGGTTCGAGTTTTTGGTAGCCTAAATACTAGGTTAATAGAGTAAATGATAGAGTCAATGAGCATAGTCAAAACGTTTATTGACGTATACCATTAACTAAAAGGTCAGATGTTCGAGAATCTTCCACCCTTTAACTATTGTTGAATGTTGAATTAAAAGAAAGAAGGTAAATGCTAGAAAGTTATTATTAGATACAAAATTGGAAATTTTAAATATCTATTTAAAAAGAAATGAAGTATAAAGACTTTATTTATATATTTTTACTATATTTTGAAGAACTCGTATCAATGACGAACGAAGATGTATACCGTAGGTTTAAGTTGTTTGCTATGCCATGGTTATTGTGATGTAAAATTAAAAATGGAATATCAAGAGTGTGGTGATTGGTTGGTGTTATAGAATATAGATACTTCTTTCTTAATTTTGTGAGGTATCTTATAAACAAAATATATAATCGCAAAAGAATAATTTTATTTTTTTGTTTATGATATGATTTTGTTTGCGTTAAAGAATACGAATAAGAAGATTAAATATACCGTGCAACTTGCCAACCAACTTTTTTAAGTTTAGTGAAAGTTTAACATAGGAGATTGATGAGGGACCTGAAGAAAAACAATTGTATACACGCGCGATACCTAACTTTATCGTGCTTAAATTTTCAGGTTTAGTGTGGTAGCTTTAAATAGTCTTTTATCGTCTCTCTTTTACTCTCACAATCCCTCCCCATCGACCTCTCACACCTTTCTAACTCTTCGAGTCTCTACTTTTAATATAACATAGTATCAAAACAAGTATTTCAGATTTCAATACAACAACAATTAGGTGGGGTTGGGAAAACAAGCTTTCTTCTTCCACTATCCATCTATTATTATAAAAATTGGGCATCCTTCACAAGTCAACTACAATATACAATACCAAAGATATATGGAAGGGAAATGCTATTTTTTAAAAAAAAGAAAATTATTGGATATGATTTGCAAAAGATTTGAATAAATTTAATTAAGAGTGGTTGATATAAGGAAAGATTTAAAAAGACCTATGGAAAATTTAGAAATGAAAAAAATAAAAAGGGGGTCCAATGCAAGTTAATAATATTAGAAGACCAAGTAGTTTTGGAGCTAAGTGAAAGTCTTTGAGGAATTATTTTTAGGTTTAGTTGCATATGAACTTCTTCCATAGGCTTCTTTGAAACACTAAATTACAATGAAGTGATCAAAGTCAATCATTCAAAGCACTATATTTTATAAATTTCCCCATAGTTGTGATTCAATTGGGTTTTTTAAAAAAATGTTCATAACATTTTCTAAGGGTACATTACTATTCAAAATATTTACAAAAATAAAATATAAGCTTAAGGTTAAATTACATCAGCAAAAAAACCTTTTGTGATCTCATGTATCATGCTTAATTTAACCTTAGTTTAATTTTGATTTAATTGTTATATATATATATTTTTAAATTTCATTATTCTCATATCCACACTTCTCATAAAAATTCATTAGATGTCCTTATATAGTAGCCCTGCTTCTCAATTTTAAAAAAGGGTTCTTAATGGTTTGTGATTGGACTCCATTTGAATTTTGTAAAAGAAAAATGTATAAAATACAATTTGGTATGTGTTTAGTTTTTTTTTTTTTTTGACAACGGGGTGGGGGATTCGAACCACAGACCTTTCGGTCATTAGTACACGTCTTATGCCAGTTGAGCTATGCTCATGTTGGCTGGTATGTGTTTAGTTTCTAATATTGATTTTTTTTTCAATTAAGTACTTAATATTAACAAAACATTAAAATTAATTAACAAAAAATGATGATGTAATGATGTGAAAATACACTTCATTAATTGAGTCTAAAATATTCTATGCTTTTAATTTAATGAATTAGACATACTACTAGACCAAAATTTAAAACTTATTCATTTTAGTGTATAGAAACTTGTTTAGACTTGAAACTGCTCATTGTAATAAAAAAAAATGAACAATATTTGGCTGCATATCGGTATGTAGGGATCTACCTACATACCGGTATGCAGTCAAGTTTTTTTCCTTATTATATCATCGTCGTTTTAATATTTAGTAATTGTTAAAATCATGGAAAAAAATAATACATAAGATGCGAAATTGAAACATTACCTATCAAATTGAAATAACATCCCAATGTTAGGCTTATAAAACATATCTTTTTTTTTTTTTTTCAAAACAAACACTAAAACTGACAAGATTTTCTCTATACATCATTATTTCAAAATTACAAAAACCCTAATATTCTAAATATTTCTACATGATCTTCCATTTCCAACTTTGTTAATTGATGGTGCTCATATTTTTATTATCAAAATAAAATTTTGAAAAAAAACTCAAAAACTTTAGCTCCGGTTTGAAAATTATTTTGTTTTTTGTTTTTGTTTTTTGAAAATTATAAGTCTATTTATAAGTTTATTTGTTTTGTTAACTACCTTCTTCCCAGGTTTTCAAAGATCAAGTCAAGTTTTGAAAACTAAAAAAAGTAGTTTTCAAAAACTCTTTTTTTTTAAATTTGACTAAATAATTCAAATGTGTCATTAACAAAGATGAAAACCATAGCAAGAAATTAAGAGAAAACAAACATAATTTTAAAAAATCAAATAGTTATCCAACAAGATGTTAAAAATAATCAATACACACATCCACCATTTATTTTTACAAATCATAGACCAAACTCATGAACTTTCTCACACTTGTTACAGGGCCATCATATTTCTTTTTCTCTTCCAAAAGACATTTAATATCCACCATGAAACTGCAGCCATCACAGCCATAGTTGAAAGCTCCACAATTCTGGCCACAGACACAACAATTAGAGTTCTTTCTAATCCTCATGGTGAGAAGATGAGGATGAAAGGGATAATGAATCTCCTTTGGCAACTTTGAACATCTTCCATCAAAGAAATTGATCAATCCATTTGAACATGGTGCACAAAAGTGAGTAGAAGGGAATTTATTGCATATATAACAAAGAGTTGTGCTTTGAACCCCTATGAGTGTCAATGGCTTGTGACATGCACAACACGAAACCCCTTCTTCATCTCGTTCTCGTTCTTGTTCTCGTTGGTTCTTGTACTTTGTACCGTTGTAGTCGGAGTTGGAGCTCTGGTCTGCTAATAGGGTTTCGTCGTCTAAGTCGGCTATAGAAGGTCGGGTGCGGACGAACGAGTGGATGGGGTTGAAATTCTCGAACTCGGTGTGACCATGACGGATTTGAGAAGGGAGGAGAAGAGATTGGTGAGGGGGAACCATGGGTTGGAAAGTAGATCAAGAGGCATAAAGAAGGAAGGGAAGAATATTCTTTTCTTGAAAGATTTGAAGTACCATTTCTTCTCTTGCAAGGGTTGAATAAAGGGGAGTTTGATTTTGATGCATAGTTTATTTAGGGTAATGAAGAAATTGGGAAGTTCCTTTATCCTTCCTCATGTAATTGACCGTGAACTTATTTGTCAAAGTGAGCATAGCAACGATAATTAACATGTACTCTCTTTCTCTCAGGATCAGAGGTTCTAATTTTCATATCTCATTTTTGTTGTACTAAAAAAAACTGCGAATTTGTTTAGTTAAGAGATGAGAAGAAGTCAAACGAGGGACAGGAAAATAAAACACTGGGAGAAGAAAATATAGGGCAATCAATTATTCATCATTGAATTTTATACCTACTTTATTTTTTAATTTGGTCAAAAGTTTCAAATTTCACATTGTCATGAATGAGTCCTTGACGTCAAAAAATTTATTGTAATTTTTTCTAATTCAAATTTTATCGTAATTGAGAGTTTTACAAATTGATCAGGTAGGATAATATTTTATGCATAGGTTGTTTAGGATTTAATTGCAATATTTACAGAAGTATAAGGACTAATTTTTTTTTCAAATAAAAATACGAGAGTCAATATTATAAGAATAGAAGTTAAATGACTAATAATATATTTATTTTAAGATTTTTTTTTTCGAAAATGATATTTTAACCTAGCAAAAATCAAAGACCTAAATCAAATAAACCTATACAAATCAAAAAGTTTTTCATAGAAAAAAAAATATCATTTTGGTTTTTTTTTTTTTAATAAGATATCATTTTGGTATCTATACTTTGGATTTTGTTCCTTTTTACTTTCAAATATTCAATTTTAATCCCTATACTTTGAATAAAGCTTAAAATTGGTCTCCACAATGAGTTTATCATTAATTTTTCTTTAAAAAAAATTACTCTCTATCATCTCTCTTTCGATAATTTTTAAAATATATCTACAAGCATGGTGTCTTTTTTTATGTATGAAAATTATTTTATTTATTTACCAATTTCAATAAATCAACTTTAACCTTATGATACAAACCAAATTTTAGCTTTATTGTAGGGACAAATACCGAGGATTCATTTGGAATACATTTTAGTTTAAGTGTTTTTTGAGAATGTATTTCTTTTTAAACATTATGTGTAAAAATTGTTTAAAATTTAAACACTCATATGTTTGGTTACATTTCCTCACAAATGTTTTTATACACAAATTATTATATACTTAAAAACTCTTCTAAAATTTCTCAAAAAAAAACTCTCTTAAAAAAAATTCTTTTAAGTGTTTCTCATGTCAAAATGATTTATTTCTTAATCTCATTTTTTAATAAGAAATTTTTAGTGGCGACCAAAAACTAAATTTTTTCTCAAAATGATTTTTTTCTCGAAACACTTGAAAAGTTGAACTAAATATACCCTAAAGTTGGACACTTGAAAAGTAAATTAAAAGGAATAAGCCAAAGTGACATGTACTCTCGATCAAAAGGTTAATTAAATGTTCGAATTTCTCCATTATCAAATATTGCTTAACTAAAAAAGGAATAAAATCTAGAGTACATGGTATTTTAACCTAAAAATAATTTTAGAAATGAGATATTCTCCAAAAGAAAAAAAAAAGTAAAATACCTTTATCCTCTTCAGGTCAGTTTCTAATAGGTCCTTACGTTTCAAAATCGAACAATCAAAGTCCCTACTGTTTTGAAAATGATTTGATATTAAATTTTAAATTAAAATAATAAAAAATAATAATTAAATAAAAAATCTCCCCCTCTCTTGGGAAATTGACAATTTTGACCCCTTCAACTTTTTGGTTTTTAATTTTGACCCCCTCAGTTTTTAATTGGTTTTTTTAGGCTATTTTAATTTTTAATTGCATGTGAAATTACGAAACAGCCCCGGAAGAAATTAAAAACTCTTTCTCTTCCAAACCAACGGCGTTTCCCTCTCTTTTCTATCCCTTGCTCTCTCTCGTCTTCTCCCTCATTTCAGCTTCGATTTTCCAGCGATTTCTTGCGTGCATTTGGTGTAAGAACAACTTAGGATCTCAACCTAGCTTTAAGGTACGTTTTTTTCACTTTATTTTACGGTTTTCTAGGGTTTTGAAGCATTTGATGTAGTATAGGATCGTTTGGCCAAATTTCGTGTAGTTTAGCATGAGTTTAATGCACAAAAGTGATTTTCGGGGCTTTCTGACTGTGTTGTGATGAAAAACGGAGCTGATTTTCGTCTGGGTTCATTGGGGTTTTGGATTGCAGTCAAAGCATCCCGACCGGGATGCATACAAGGTTGAATATTGCCTACCCCGATCTCGGCCAGGATGCTTGGCCGGGGATAAAAAGTCTCGCCCTGGCGTCCCGAACGGGATAGACAGGGAACTGCTTGTTTTTTTTTAAATAAATAAAATTATTGGTGGTTTTTTTCCTTTCAATTGTACTTTGTTTTTTGTATAGGTTTAATCATCATTAACATGTTGTTCTCATTTAGGAAAAACAATCACAACTATTAAAAAGAAATTAACTGATGCCCAGTTGGCGATGTTTAGACAGAAATGTTTTGGTCATTTGTTGGATTTATCTTTAATGTTTAATGGCCAGTTAATCCATTACTTTCTTTTGAGAGAAGTAAATGAGGATAGGGCAAATGTCATTAGTTTTGATATTCTGGGAAACAAAGTCTCATTCGGGTAGCGTGAATTCAATATCATAACCGGGATTAAGCATAGTACTAGACACATAAGGAGCAATATCAATAGTACTAGGCTTAGAAGACTCTACCTGGACGACAGCATCACGATGAAAGGATTTGAGTTAGATAGATTATTCCCCAACCTCCGATTTGAAAATGATGAGGACGCCGTTAAGATGGCTTTGTTTTATTTCATTGAGCTTGCGATGATGGGGAGAGAGAGGAAACAACAAATGGATACGAGCCTGCTAGGTATAATCGATGAGTGGGAGAGATTTTGCAATGAAGATTGGAGCAAAATCATATTTTATAAGACCATTAAGTCATTGAAGAAAGCTTTGTCCGAAAAAGCGGCGTCTTATAAGGAGAGATCAGATGGTAAACAAGAGACGTACAGTCTTTACGGCTTCCCATACACGTTTCAAGTTAGCAAACTTTCTTCATGTTTATGGTTTCATTTTAATGTTTATATTGTTAATCTTTTTCGGTCTCGACCGCTCAGATGGCCACTGATAGCTATTGGTGGCCATTTCCTCCAGCAAAGTCCTAGCATTCTCAACGATTTTGGACAACAGAGTCCCACCTGCAGCTGCATCAACAATAGTTTTTGTACTAGGAGTTAAACCATTATAAAATAATTGAATCTGAAGCCAGTCGGGATAGCCATGCTGAGGGCATTTCCTCAGCAGCTCTTTAAATCGCTCCCAAGCCTCGAACAACTGCTCATCAAACTGTTGCTGGAATATCCCAATCTCGGTCCTCAGCTTGACCATCTTAGCAGTGTTGGGTTTTATGCCCTAAAACTCGTAGATAGTGAATGTAAACAAATTGTATACTTGTTTCAATAAAGTGTTATTGAGTTTCTACAATAAAGTGTTATTGTTAAATATTGCACAATTTGACTCAAATCCAATAAACTAAGAGCCAAGGTTGTTTACATGTGACTTGAACTAGTATGTGGGGACATACGGAGATCGGTGTTCAAGTAACAACCTAAAAGGTCTATAGTACAGGGATAAGGCTGGGTACCTTATCCTGGTAACACTATATGATACGACCCGTTTTGTATTCGATACAGACGTATTGATCCAAGGCGTCCATGTAGGAGACATGCGAGCGAGGGTATCCTATGCAATGAGTTTGCATAAGACTGGACCACGAAATAGTAAACCACTAGATGTAACACCGTTAACTAGTTAGGTTACTGTTTCAATAGGATGACCTAGGTAACTTAGTCTTAATCCTGAGTGTGTCATGAACTCCTTCTCACGAGGGATTGTCCTTTGATTAGTATGGGTGAGAGTGGCCTGCACGCCGACTCAATAAGCCTACCTTCTTGGGGACGAGATCGAGAGGGGGGCTGGGGACATGACAACACAAGATTGAATTCACTCCTTCCCACTTCTAGGAGAAGTAGATGAGTGTTGCCTTAAGTGGTGACTCCGGGACTTGAACAAAGGGATCTCGCCCTCTCACTGGCCTGAGAGGGACTTTCTGTTTATTGGTTGGACCATAAATAGGTTGTTCATTAGAGGAGCACTGGTACTTAAGGAGACAGATGTAACACATTGGTAAAACGGTAATTTGACCCAGCTGTGATTACAGACACTCGTGAAGGATTGAATTACCGGTATAGGTCTATATCCGTGGACACAGAAATGTTCTACAGTGAGAAGAGTTCAGCTGTGGGTCTTTAGTGGAATGACCCACAGTTAATGAATATTGGTTAACTTGATTAATGAGTTTAATCAGTTAACCTCATATCATTGGAGCTTCTGATCTGTAGGTCCATTAGGTCCCCCTGCTAGCTCGTAAAGAGTAATTAGGAACAATTATATCTTGAGAGAATTTGAATAGTTCAAATTCATATTGGGAATTAAGTTAATTGTATGAGATACAAATTAATATAATGTATAATGATACATTAAAATGTAAAGTCTAATTTTAAATTAAACTTTATTATTATGAGAGAAATAAATATTTGAAGAAGTTCAAATATTAATATGAATTTGATTCATATTAAATTTATAGGATATAAGAGAAATGGAAGGAGTTCCAATTTTAATATGAATTTGATTCATATTATAGAATTAATTAATTGAAGGCCTGAAATTAAATATATGATATTTAATTGGGTAATTAATTAGTTAACTAATAGAAGGTCTGAAATTAAATGTATGATATTTAATTGGTGATTAATTAATCTAAAGAATTAATTAATTGGAAATTAATCAATTATGAAAATGATTAATCACTTATGGAAGTAATTAATCATTTATGGAAAAGATTGATCAATTATGGAATTGATTGGTTATGTAATTGATTAATTATGGAAAAGATTAAATCAGTTATGGAAATAATTGATATTTTATTCATGGTCTTTCTCCTATAAATAGAACACTAACCCTAGGGTTTAGAGACTACAACATATGGCCACCATAAGGCCCTCTCATATTCTCTCAACTTAAGAACTCTAGGGAGAATTTTCTCTCTAGAGTTTTTCCCATTCAAGATTAGGTAGTCTCACAACTACGTTCTTAATCTCAGAGTTATAGCGGGGAAGATCAAATGGTGGTGTTCTTCGTTGTTGCAGAGCAATCAAGAATCATTCTTGATTTTCAGAGATGTCAATAGAGGTTTGCTTCTCTTTTCTTTATTATAGACTTAGATCTAAATTTTGTATTCTTAGCCTTAAGTTTCTATAGAATTTGTTCTATGATTTTTGCCAATGTAATGATGTTTTTTGGATAAACAAAATTAATTTACGAACGGTCCAATTGCTTCCGTTGTAACGGAATTGGGAATTCCAATCCTTCAAGCAGGAGGGAAGAATTTCTTTAAAAACGCCTGGACCAAAGCATCCCAAGTGGTAATGCTCCCAGGTGGAATCGATTGCAACCAATCCCTCGCTTTGTCCTGCAACGAAAAAGGAAACAAACGCAAGCGAATGACATCTTCATAAACGCCATTTAATTTTATCGTCCCACAAATGTCCAGGAAAGATTTCAGGTGAGAATTTGGATCCTCCGAGGGCGATCCTCTATAAGCGCAGTCTTGAGCCATCTGGATGAGGCCAGTTTTGAGCTCGAAATTATTCGCATTGATCGGTGCGTAGACTATTCCAGATTGTTGATCAGGGAAAGTAGGCTGGAAATAGTCCCGTATCGGTTTCGGCTCCTCCTGTGGATTTGGATTGGCCATCGTTGCAAGTCTTTCCCTTTTCTCCTTCCTGTTCTTTTTGCAAGTCTTTTCAATTTCAAAATCAAAGGGCACTAACAGAGCGCCTTATCCTTTCGCATACACAATCACAACCTAAAAAAATCAAAAACAAAAACCAAAAAGAAAACAAAAATAAAGAACAAAAGGAAAAATAAGGAAAAAAAACACAATAAAATACACTCTAAAGTAAGACCAAGAAAATTCCCCAAAATATTAAGCGAACTAAATAATTGTCAATCCCCGGCAACGGCGCCAAAAACTTGATGTGGAATTTTCCTACCGCAAGCGCACAGGTCAAGTAATAATATAGTGAATGTGATATTCGAATCTCGACCTCTGGATTGGTTTTCTAGTTCCCCTAATTACTAAAGGTATATTCGCCCAATTTTATTTAGAGAAAAATATCGAGAAATATGCAAATCAATGAAAAACTACCCAAAGCAATAAAAAGTGTGGAAACTCAATGGAGAAAAGCCTTAGGAAATTGATTTCACCTATTAGATGCATGAATTAATTCAAAGAATAATTATGAACGAACACGTAACAATTTCATAAACCAAGGATTATTGATTATTAAAAGCCTCTCCCGAGTACAATTAATTCTTTATGCGAATTAAGAAATTGATATCCCTATCTAATTTCAACAACAAGCATAAGCATAAATGATCAATCCTCACAACGGTTTCACAAGCAATCCCAAATCTCCCGATTATAGAATCACCTAAGTCATGCAATTGATAATCTAATCTAAACTACCCTCTCCCGAGCAATTAGTTCAGAAACAAGAACATACAATCCGTGATCAAGAGATTATAAGCATTAAGCACTCAAAATTTCATAAATGAAACGCGTTACGAAACGTCCTAAAGAATCCCTAAATTAATCCATACAATCTAATGGCTACATCAAGCCCCTAAGAAACGAAATTTAGCTACACATGGTCTCTAAAATACAAGCGAAATCAGTCCCAAACATCATAAAAATCAGTACAAGAAACAAGGGAGAAAGATTAAACTCGCTAGCCGTGATTCCCGCGCGTTCCCGTCACGATCCTCACAAACCAAGCTCCAAAATTAAGCTCCTCTTGGTCTCTTCAGTATTCTGTCCAGATTGTGCTCTCAAAAGTCGTCTTTTTCTCTCCAAAACAGCTCCCCCCGAATCAGCAACATCGCAAAGTATAAATACTGGTCATTCTGCGTGACAGCGTCGCGACGCTGTGTCGAGTTGCCCTAATTATATTCTAAAAGCCTACAGCGTTGAGACGCTGTGGGGGTAGCGTCTCGACGCTGCCTCATTTACGTGCCTTTTGACTTCATGGGCAGCGTTGAGACGCTCAAGGGATAGCGTCTCAACGCTACCCTGCTGGATGCAAGCCTTGAACCTTGTCTACTTTTGTAAATTTCTTCCCTTGGGATAATTCTTTTTCTCCATAATTACCGGTATTCTTCAAAAACATCAATTTTCATTTAAATGCTTGATTCCTACAAAACAAAACCAAATAGACATAAAATCGGCCAAATAAACCTCAAGACTAACACAAAAATAGTATAAAATATAGCTTAATAAATTGCGCTATCAATAAGTATAGACGTATGAGACTGTTTCGTCATTAACTGGACGTGTTGCTAGCCGCGTCAGAGATAATGCCATCCCACGGATTCTTACATGGTCATGTTCCCATGGACCACTATTGATGCGGTGTACTTGCCTTTTAATCTCGGTGGTCTCCATTGGGTTTTGGTGTGCATTGATTTGGAGGTGGGTGAGGTGGTCGTGTCAGATTCGCTCAGGGCGCTGAACAAGGAAGAGGTGGTGGAGCAGAAGTTGAAGGTCCTTTGCCACATCGTGCCGAGTATACTTTGGAAGATCGGGGCTATGGATTCAAGGAAGGAACTCTCTGTTGGAAGATGGCCTCTCCGTCTGGAAAAATCAAGGCCGCAGCAACGTGATAGTGGTGACTGTGGGGTGTTTGTATGTAAATTCTTAGAGTATGATGTAATAGGGTCGTCATTCGACACCCTTACTCAAGATATGATGCTTGAATTTCGCAGGCAATATGTTGTACAATTGTGGGCCAATATGCCACTTTTTTAGTGATTTGTAGTCATTTGATTTCATCTACAATGAAATATTGATATATCATCAATTTATAATGTCTCATGCAATCCCATGCAATCCCATGCAATTCCATGTAAACTTAAGGAATCACACTCTAATGTAATCACATAATGAAACATATACCAAAAAAATGGTTAATGACAAACTTATGTAAAAATGAACGTAGAAAATTAAATTAAAAGAAACGGAATTTGTATTTAGAAAAAAAAGGTGTACTGTTTTTTTTTTCCCGGTCCTATCCCGACCGAACCACCAGATCGAGAAATCTGAACGGGCCATGTGAATTTAGTGCATTTGCTTTTTGTTTTTTTCCCGGTTCCATCTCGGTCGAGACACCAAACCGGGATACTCGAACGAGGCTAAGAAAATTATAATGCTTGCTTTCTGTTTTTTTTCCCGGGCCGCATCCGGTTGGGCTGTCCAACCGGGTTCCTCGAGCGAGCCATGGGGTGATGCTAAGCGATAGTCTCTGTCTTTTTTCCCGATCGCGATCTCGGTCATGCGACACCCGGGAAAAAAGACAGAAAGTAATGGGAAATGAAGTTGCCCGTTCCAGGTTCCCGGTTAGGTGATCCGGCCGGGATAGGACCGGGAAAAATAGAAAATTTTGATTGGGCCACATTAGCGACTAGCTCGTCTCGTTGGTGAATCTCGGTCTGGTTGTTCGGCCGGGATTTAACCGAGAAAAAAAACAGTATCTCTTTTTAAAACAAACCTTCCCATTCTTACCTGCATAATCTTCCTGCACGCAGAAAATACCAACTTACATCTGTAATATAAGAATGGATGAAAACTTATATTCAAAACAACGTTCAATACATTGATAGGTACATGAGATAAAATTACATTAAAAAAAAAAATCGAAAACTATGTAGTGTTGAGTGGTTGGCGGCATGTTTTCCTGTTATGACCTCTTCCTCCACAGCGAGTACATTTGTGAACTTGTCTAATCTCTCCCGTGGATGGTATCCTCAAAGTTTGTCGTCGACCAACTCTTGGAACCCTCTTTGGCGGCAAGACTTCGAAATCCACAAAATTTTTGGATGTTTTCCACTCCGACACGTGACCTAGTGGATATACGAGTTCTGCAAGCAACTAGCACTACTTCAACGCGGTAGCATGGAGAACAGAGATCCAAGTAGGGCACATTCCGGTAGATGCAGGCTGCGATTGCATGGGAGCACGAAAGTTCGTAGCAGTCGAATTCACGACAAGTACACATTTAAAAAAAAACAATAAAAAAACCCTATTCTCGGTCCAATCTCGATGACGGCTCGGTCGGGAAAATGTCGGTTCGGTCGGGAAAAAACCGGTTCGGCCGGTCTTCAATATCAATGGATTCTGGCCTGAAAAATTGATGGTTCGGTCGAGATTGGATCGGGTTCGACATAGTTTTGACGAAAAAAACCATTTTAACCACATTCTATTGGACTTTTTGAAACAAAAACGATAGAATAATGACAGGCAAACGTACCTTGTTAAAAAATGAACACTTGCTGTGGATCAAATGCACTTTAGGTGAGAACCTCCTTGTGGATTCAAGAGAGAAGATGAGGGGTTGGGTGATTGTAGGATGTTTTTTTTTTGCAAAATGGGTTTAATGGATGGTTATGAGTAATGGATGGTAATTATGATATGGGAAGTTGGTGAGAGTGGGTGAAAAGTTGGTGAAATAATTAATTTTATTGGTTTTTAATGAATTGAGGGTATAAAAGTAATTTAACATGTATGCTTACATCATCTTCATCATCGAGGGGTCCAAAAAAACTTGTTTCCTAGGGAGGGGGTCAAAATTACAAACCAAAAAGTTGAAGGGGTCATTTTTGTCAATTTCCCCTCTCTCTTCTCTCTCCCCATGCACGAAACTCCCTCCCTCTCTCATTGCTAATTACCGTTGTTGTCGTCGTCGCCGCCGCCACTGCCACCTCCCCTTATTTCTCTTTCTCCTTCCTTCCCGCCACCGCCGCCTTCCTCTCTCTATTTTTCCTCCCCTCTTCTCGCCAGTTTTGGTGGTTTTCTTTTTCTTTCTTTCTTCAGATCGAGGAAGAAGATTAGGGTGAGGAGAGGGGTTTGGAGAAAAAGATGGAGAGAAGTGGGTTCTTTTTAGATTGAAAAAGATGAAGAGGTGTGGTGGGTTTTTAGTTTGAAGAAAAAATGGTGGATTTGTTGAGGAAGATGAAGATGGGAGGGGTGGGGTGGGTTTCTTTTTTTTTTTTTTTTTTTTCAGTTTGAAGAAGAAGATGGTGGTGGTGGCTATCGGCGATGAATAAGGCGGCGGTGGCGGCAACCGACGAGAAGAGGAAGGAGGTGATTCGGGTGGTGGTAAGAGAAAGAGAAGAAGAGAGAGGGGGAGATTTTTTAAATTTTAAATTTTAAATTATTTAATCATTATTATTATTATTTTGAGAAACAATTATTTAATCATTATTTAATTATCTTCTCTAAAAAAAATCATTATTTAATTATAATTTAAAAATTAATATTTTATTTTACCAAAAAAAAAAATAATAATAATAATAAAGTTGCAGAAATTATTATTTAATCTGACCACTTTGGGTCATCTTCTTCCGAAGAAGTCGTAATCTACTCTTCCCTCTTTCTGTCTGTGTGAACTTCACAGAGCTATCTGCAGCCATGGCTTCCGATCCGCAAGCTTCAACCCCAATTCTAACAATTCCCGAAATGATCAAGTCGCTGTCGAAACTGCACAACGAGCTCTCTACTGCCCGCCGAAAACGCTTACCCAAGCCCTCTTCTTCGGCAGAAGAAGAAGAAGAAGCCATAGACGAAGAAGAAGAAGAAGAAGAGCACCTTGACAAGGAAATAGAACCAGAACCGGAAATTAAAGGCAGCGATGAAGAAGCCCAAGTCGAGAAATTGCTGAGCGACATCAAGCATTTGAAGGAGGCGTTGGAGAAAACAATGGATCTCGATAAGAAGCTCAACGAGCCGATACAGAGCATAGAAACCAATCTCGAGAAAGTTATCAAAGACATCGAAGAATCTCGGCAAACCGAAGATAAATTTCTCGATGCGATAAGTAAAGATTTGAAGACGTTGAGGTTCCAAATTCCTTCGTATCAAAAGTTGTCCTTGGCTGGAACCACCACCGCCCATTTGTTTGGCAGAGGAAGTGGTGGGCCGATGCAGAGTTTGTTCAAGTTGCCTAACTTGTATGGCCATAAGGTGTTCGACGAAAGTCCCGCTTTCGAAGACATTAAGGAAATTTACAATGGCTTAAGTACTGATGTCTGTAAAAACTGCTTTTTGTATTTTGCTGTGTTTCCTGAAAATGTAGTGTTAAAGAAGCGATTTCTTACTCATTGGTGGATTGGAGAAGGCCTACTGGACCCAACCCTTGAACATCCAAAACCTGAAGCTCATGCTGGTGAGATTCTTAAGGAATTTGCAGAGAAGGGTTTGATTGTGCCGGTGAAGGAAGAACATAAGAAGGTCAAAAAGAGATTTACAATGCCCCCTATTGTGCGTTCTGCTGCAATTAAACTGGCCATTGAAAAAAACTTTTTGGATTATGATTCTGGGGACAACCCAAAATCTTCTGGCTGTGACAGGATTTTTCTGGTGAAGGGGGGAGGCTCTCAGCCGCCGAAAGCGCCGACGGCGACGAAGGATCAGAACTTGGAAGAAAAGGTTAAAACAATCTTCAATGTTAGCCAACCTTTCCCTGATTCTGCAATGGAGTGGCTGGCCAAGAAGGGGGAAGTAGACATGAGAACTGTCAAAGCTGTGGAGTGGTTGCTAAAGTTGAGAAACCTCCAAGTGCTTTACTTGGGGAGGTGGCAAAGTGCAGTTGATGAGCAGCAAATTGAGGTTGAAAGCCTTGAGTTCTTGAAAGGTTTGAAGAACATGAAGAAACTGAGGCTTTTGAGCCTCCAAGGGATTTCTTGGATCAATAAGCTTCCAAATTCCATAAGAACACTGAGTGAACTCAGAGTTCTAGACTTGAAATCTTGTTTCAATCTGGAGAAACTTCCTCAAGGCGTTGGATCTCTCAATAGGCTCACACATTTGGATGTCTCCGGGTGCTATATGCTCAATCATATGCCCAAAAGCATATCTAAACTCACTGAATTGAGAGTCCTGAAGGGGTTTGTTACAGGAATGTCAAATCTTAACAATTTGAAAGGCTTAAAGAAGCTCAGAAAGTTGAGCATCAACACAAGCAGGCAGGATTTCCCAAACAAGGCGGATCTATGCGTTCTCCGAGATCTCGGGAAGCACGGTAAGCTTCGAAACCTCGCGATCGTGTGGGGTGCCGAAGGGGTGAAGCAACAATCATCAGGCGGACTAAACATGATACGACAAATAACCAAGCAATTCAGCAAACAAAGGAATCAGTCTGATGATGTGAACTTAGAACTGCCAGAGGAGCTAGAGAAGCTTGAGATGGAATGTCTGCCTATGGAATGTCTGCCCCAATGGCTAAATCCTTCACATTTGACAAGCCTGAAGAGACTCTACATTAGAGGAGGGAAATTAGCAGAGCTCGGGGACACGTCGTGGTCGGCCGAGGTTGTTCGTCTCAAATACATGACAGCATTAAAGATAGACTGGAGAGAACTTCAGAATTCTTTCCCAAATTTGAGTTACTTTCAGAGAGTAAAATGTCCAAGAGTTACTTTCTGCCCCTGTGATGCCAATGGAGTGTGGATGAAGCCATGACAGTAGTGATAGAAACAATGGTGGCATTGAGAAGGCAGCTGCTTATGGTGGTGAATCTTGGCTATCTTATGCTAAAGCTTGGATTTTGGTTTAATCTATATGCATTTTTGTATTGTTTCTCTGTAAGTTTGATCTTCTTGCCTATAATAATTGTGTGGTTCTTTTTTAAAATCTATATTCATTTTGGTTGTGTTTGTTGAAATGTTTGCTCATGAGTTGGGATGTGATCTTATTTGGGCAAGTTGATTTAATAAAAAAAATGTGTTATCATTTTGTTAATGGAAAATTAGATGGAATGACGGAGAGTGTAACAAAATGCAAAACTCACGGATATATTTGTTGAGTTTACCTAAATGCAACCTAATTCAAATCTTAGGAACTAAAATGTATTTTTTCCAAAATTCAACAAAAGTGTAAGATTTTAAAATAGAACCGGGTAAAATTAAAAGTTTAGTTCAAGAACTTTCAATTTTATATGTATTTGGTTCTTAAATTTTAAAAAGTGTTAAATAGGTAACTGAAATTTAAAAACATCTAATAACAAATAAGTTTCTCGACTTTTTTTTTTTTTGTCCAAATAAGTCTTTGACATCTTCGAAATTCTTAAAAATAAATCAATCAATTAGATATAAAACTGAATCTTAAATCTAATGAAATGATAAGGTCCCTTTGATAAACATTTGATTTTTGGTTTTTGGTGGTTGAAAATTAAGCTTATACACACCTATTTCCACCCATGAGTTTCTTTTGTTTTAGTATCAATTTTCTTCCTTGTTTTCAAAAACCAAGTCCAATTTTGAAAACAAAAAAAGTAGTTTTCGAAAACTTGTTTTTGTTTTTAGAATTTGGCTAGGAATTCAAATGGATCCTTAACAAGGATGAAAGTTATGGTAGGGAATTTAGGAAAAAACAAGTATAATTTTCAAAAACCAAAAAACAAAAAACCAAATGGTTATCAAACGAGGTCTAAACTTTCTATTTCATGTAAGTTTATAAAATTTAAAAAATGATGAATAGGTCAAATACTTATTAGACACAATATTAAAAATCCAAATACCTATTGAACTTATGAGACACATTCTAAAATTTAACGTATCTATTTGACACAAAATCAAAAATTTAAAAATTCATCATATATTTTCTAAAGTTCATACGGATATAAATCTAACTATTATCTAAATCTTAAGGGAAAAAAAGTAATTTTATTTAGTCAATCTTGGTCAAAAAAAAAAAAAGAAAAAGAAAAAAAAAAGAAAAGAAAAGAAAAGAAAAAGGTTTTATTATAAGTTTAGTCCTCAACCTTTAAAGTTGTATCAATTAGGTCCCTGAGTTTTGAAAAGTTTATAATAAGTCTCGAACTTTCAATTTTGTTTTTAATAGGTCCCTAAACTAAATATCTAATAGGTTTCCGAACTTTCAATTTTGTGTCTAATAGGTCCTTGATATATTTGATATTGTTTTAACCAAGGATGAAAATATCGATATCGGTACTAATATCGTTAACTCAGATTTACGGATATATCGACGGATATTCTGGTAAAAATGACGGATATCACGGAAACTCATAAAAATATTCTGAATTTTTATATGAAACTTTGAACTAAGTTTATTTAAGTAATAAACTATTAGTTTAAGCATATATATCAATAATTATAACAATAAAGATAAATATATGTGAAAATTATAACAATAAACATAAGTATGTGTGAAAATTATAACAATAAACATAAGTAAATGTGAAAATCATATCAATAAACATAAATAAATGTGAAAATTATAACAATAAAGATAAATATATGTGAAAATTATAACAATAAAGATGAGTAAATGTGAAACTTGTAACAATAAAGGAAATTAAATGTAAAAATTATAACAATAAAGATAAGTATATTTAAAATTATCAAAGTTATACAAAATTATTACAAATATGCTATTTATTTATTAAAAAATAAAAATAATAAGTATTGTATATAAATTAAATATAAAAATATATTATAGTATTAAAAAAGTATAATATAAAGTACAATGTGGTTGTAGTGGAATGATGAAAGAGAGAAGATGGAAAGAAAAAAAAAAAAACAAGAAAATTGAACAATATCAATTTTGAATCAGTGAATTGAAGGATCATAAATGTGCTAGCCAACCAATGGAACAAAATTTCACATGTTATATAAAAAATCTTATTAAATTGTTATCTTCGATATTTGGCCGAAATTTCTGCGATTTTATACCGATATATCCGCGATATATCCACGATATATCCGCGATATATCTTCCAATCTCCGCGTTTTTCATTGGTTCCATTCGATATATCGGCGATATTTTCGATATATCCACGATATTTTGGTAAAAACGATCTTACCCCCATATCCATATCGCACCCTCGAGAAATTGGATATATCGCCGAAATATCACGATTTTTTCATCCTTGGTTTTAACCAATCTATTATATATAAAATTGATTTCTAGACTTTAAACTTCCAATTTTGTACTCGTGAATTTTATAACGGGTCAATGACAAAATTAAAAGTTGAAGGACTTACTGGACACAAAAGTGAAAGTTTCGGGAATCATGAGATACTTTTTAAAGTTTAGAGACATATCGAAAACAAAATTAAAAGTTTGAGAACCTATTTGAAACTTTTTAAAATGGAGTATAAATTGACACAATCTCGAGTTCGGGTTAACTAGAGAGAGAGAGAAACAAAAAAAAAAGTCACGTCTCCTCATCCTTTTTGTTATTCTTCTTCTTTCAAGTAGTGGTTGGTCGTTCGTTTTCTCTCTCTTTAACGCCATCGATAAAACCAGCAGAGTGAAACCCATTTCAAAATTCACCGGAAAAAGCAGCTCCCATGGCTTCACTGAGTGAGAAATTTCCAGTGTCCACTCTGTTTCTTCAAACTCCACCCGCAAAGAACCAGACGTCGTTTGATTTCATCCCACCAGAAGTGAAAGTAATCTGGGAAAGATGGAACATCAGAGGCTTGATCCTCTTCAGCCTCTCTTTACAAACCTTCCTGATCATCTTTGCCCCTCTCAGAAAACGAACCTCCAGGACTTTCGCCGTCTTCTTCGTCTGGTCAGCCTATCTCCTCGCCGACTGGACCGCCAGCTTCGTTGTCGGCCTCATTTCCAACAACCAGTCCAAGTCCGATTCCGATTCCAATGTCGACCTTCTCGCCTTCTGGGCCCCTTTCCTTCTCCTCCATCTCGGCGGCCCCGACACCATCACCGCTTTCGCTCTCGAGGACAACTCTCTCTGGCTTCGCCATTTCATCGGATTGGTCTTCCAGGTCGTTGCCACTGTCTACGTCTTCATCCAAACCCTTCCTGAAAACAAGTTCTGGGTTCCCGGGATTTTGATGTTTCTTGCAGGGATCATCAAGTACGCCGAGCGGACCAGGGCTCTGTATCTCGCCAGTTTGGGGAGTTTCAGAGCCTCCATGCTCAAGGACCCCGACCCAGGTCCCGATTATGCTAAATTGATGGAGGAGTTTTCTTGTAAGGAAGCAGCCCATTTGCCCACTCGCATTGATTTCGTCGAAGAGCCCAAGAAAGAGTGGAGCGCCTTCACCAGCACTGCAAAAACGGGCCCTCTCAGTGAGCTTGAGGTTGTTCAATACGCCTTTCTTTACTTCAACAAATTCAAGGGTTTGATTGTTGATTTGATATTTACCTTTAGGGAGAGAAATGAAAGCAGGGATTTCTTTTTGGAGAGAAGTCCTATTGATGCACTCAAGGTGATTGAAGTTGAGCTCAACTTCATTTATGAAGTTCTCTTCACCAAAGTGGTTGTTCTTCATAACATATTTGGCATCATTTTTAGATTCATTTCTGTGTGTTCGGTGACTGTGGCTTTGGTGCTGTTTAGCCGATTGGATAAAGCTGGTCTTAGGAAGATTGATGTTAGGATTACTTATGCTTTGCTTATTGGGGCTTTAGCTTTAGATCTTATATCCATTTCCATGACTTTCTTCTCTGATTGGGTTGTTGCTTCCCTTAAGAAGGATGATTCATTTGTCGCCACCATTTTTAAACACTTTCTCTGGCTCAAACGACAGAGATGGTCTAAGCTTGAGAAGCCTCCATTTACAGGCCGTAAGAAGCTAGACACTCCACGGTTGTTTCGTCGGTGGCGCGAGTCTGTGTCTCAGTTCAATTTGATAGCATATTGCCTTAGTGAACGCATTCCGGTTGATGATTTGAGAAACAGATCGTTCTGTTGGAGCTGTCATCTTGCTTGGAATAAAATTGTTCGCTTTTTTCGTCGTGTAAAGGATATCGTGGTTGATTATTTAGGTGCCAAAGAGTTTCTTGATTATTGGATGTATGTCTCCAGGCAGCCAGTTTTGGAGGATCTTTGGACTTTGATCTTTAACGAGCTGAAAGACAAGTCCAAAGATGCAGAAAGTGTAGAAGTTACTGAAGCAATATGTTCATCTAGAGGCTCCTATGTACTGAAATCAATGGAGCTTAAATCGAAAACCGACATCACTAACTTAATACCCTACATTGATGATGTTGTTTTTGACGAGAGCCTTATGCTCTGGCACATAGCAACAGAACTTTGCTACAGAGACGAACAAATTAAGACGAATGCCGAAAACGACGACAGAGATCAACAAAACGAACAAAACGCAAATGCCAACGACGACAACCGGGACTACAGGGACGAAGAAATCAGGAGGCCCAACTTCAACACTTGTGAATATCGCGAATTCAGCAATCTCTTATCAGATTACATGATGTACCTCTTAATGATGCTCCCCTCTATGATGTCGGCCGTGGCAGGAATCGGGGAAATAAGGTTCCGGGACACTTGTGCCGAGGCGAAAAGGTTCTTCGACCGAAGAGAATTGAAGTGTGGCTCAAATGAAGGTACTATGAGGGAGGCTTGTACCGAAATACTCAGGGTGAACACGAAAAATGCAAAACCTGTGACAGTGAAGGGAGATAAAAGCAAGTCTGTTCTGTTTGCTGCTTCAATACTTGCTAAGGAGCTTCAAAAGTTTGAGGATGAGAAATGGGAGGTAATGAGCAAAGTGTGGATTGAAATGTTGGGATATGCAGCCAGCCATTGCAGAGCAGACCAACATGCTCAACAGGTTAGCAAAGGAGGAGAGCTCATCACTTTAGTTTGGTTATTGATGGCACATTTTGGGCTTGGAGAACAGTTTCAAATCAATGAAGGCCATGCCAGAGCAAAACTCCAAGTAGATAAGTAGCACCTTTGAGGGACTTTCTTCTCTTTCTTTTTTTAAAAGATATGCAGTTTTCTTTAATGGGTTTCTTCTTTTCCTTTTGACTTTCAAGTGTTTGAGATGTGTTAGTGCAAAACCACCATTTGGTGTATGATATAATGTATTAGTTAGGAGCATGTATGAGAAATGTTTGTGATCAAGAGGCAATTGCCAATGGAATGGCTTTCTAAACCAAGTCATTCCAACACAAGCACTTAATTTTCACTTCTAAACCAACTGTAATTTTAATGGTTCAAAACTCTGGGAGTTTTTAGGTTAAATTATACCAAACCCTTAAAAAAGCATATTGAAATAATTTTCAACGTCATTCTCGTAAATTGATGTTGAAGTTAATGTGTAAAAGTTGATTTTGTAATTGATGTTGGAAATGATGTCTTTCGAGTCGAAGGGCACTAACAAAGATCTTAATCCTCTGTATTGTTGAAATTGAGTAGCAAATGATGTCACATGCCTTCTAATTTTTACATGTCAGATCTTATGCCAATTTTCGTCTATCATTGTTTTTTTTTTAAAAAAAAAAATTCTTATAATTTTTCTAGAGTTCAAGGGTTAAAATGAAAATCTTCAAAGTTTAAGGACATAATTGAAAACTACCTCGTAGTTTAAGGGTATTGTTTTTTGTGGCTCGTGGGTTTGACTTTTCTTCCCTGTACATCATCCTAAAAAACTAAACATTTATACTTCAACAAGCAAAACAACTCTGCCAACAAAAACATGACTCAACTCATGGGCGGATTTAAGAAGGGGCAAGGGGGGCATGTGCCCCCCCTCAATTTAAAATATTTTATAATATATGTATAATTTGCAGATTAGATATTAAAAGGTACTTTTGGAGTGTTGGTTTCCATACCTATTTGTGTGTTGGTGCCCCCCAGCCGGTCTTGGGTTCAAACCCAATGCATGCTTCTATTATTTTTTTTTTGGGTATTTTCAGTTTTCCTTTTTCTTTTCTTTCTTTATTTATTGACAATAAAATAAAATAAGTTCCAAAGTACAATGACCAAAATGATATTTTAACCTAAAAAGAATATGAAATGAGTTTATAAGTTTCTTTTTAAAAAATTAGGAAAAAAAATCAATTCTACCCCTAAACTTTGGGGTCAATTAAAACTCCATACTAATAATTGTATCAATTTAAATCCTAAACATTCATAATTGAATTTTATGTCTAATGAAACTATAAACTTTCAATTTTGTGTTTGGTAAGCCTGTGAATTTTGAAAAATGTCAAATAACACCTATCAGACACAAAATTAAAAATTCAAGAACTTATTGGACACAAAATTGAAAGTTTAGGATTCTCTTAGACACATTTTTAAGTTTAGGGACCATAGACACAAATCCGAAAGTTTAGAGACTAAACTTGTAATTTAACCTAATCGATATTAGGTATTTAAATATTGTATCAATGCTTCTAAAGTTGCATTTATATGAACTTGTGCCCCCCCTAGTATAAAATCCTGGATCCGCCACTGACTCAACTGTCATAAAGTTTGTACTTCAACCAAAAGGTCAGAGGTTCAATCCCCCACTCCTACACGTTGTTACAAAAAAAAAAAACAAACAAATAAACAAAACAACTCTCAAAAGTTACACTAAATTCATGAACAACTCTCAAAAGTTACACTAAATTCATGAAATTTTAGAGAGAAAAAAGAAAAGTATTGAAATTTTAGAAAAAGAAAAGCAATAAAGGATTTGTTTGATCAGAAGAGAGATAAATGAAAGTAACATAAAGATGAAGAGAAAAATTAGAGATCTATATGGAGAACAATATCATTATTAACTTTTCTCTTTCTTTTTTTTTTTTTCCTTTATTTTATTTTTTATTTTTACCTATTTTTTCTGTCTTTTTTCCTTTCATTCTTTTCTTCTCTTACACTAAATCCTAAGCCTCACGAATAATTATTCTCTTTCAAGAAAACTCACTTTCACTTCTTTTTTTTTTTTTTTTTTTTTTGACGACAAACTCACCTCCATTTTTATTTCTTTATTCTATTTAAAGAAAATAGAATTATTTTTAACGAAGAATATAGAATTAGTTCATTATAAGTATGCTACCCATTAGCATTTTATATATATAAAAAAAAACAAGAGTTTACTTTGGATTTTAGAATTTACTATTTTTATTTTTGATCCTCCAACCGTTTAGGTTTAGGAAGATGAGTGATACCTCGACAATTTTGCTATGCTTGGTCAGATTTAGAAATTTAAAATTTATTATTTTTACAAATGAGTATGTAATCTAAAAAAATTAATTTATTATTATTATTATTTTTTCAACAACATTTGAAATAGGAAGATTTGAATCCATAACCTCTCGGTGATAAAGACATTTTATGTCAGTTGAACTATGATCTTGTTGGTTTAAATTGTTTTTTTTTAAGTTCAAAGAAGAGGTGAAGGGACTTTTTTTTATTAATATTAAAATTTTAAATTATTTTGAAAATATAATATTAATAAAAAAAAAGTCTAAAAGGCAGAGAGAAACCAATATCTGAATTTTTAACAAAAGTTTATTATACCTTCCTTAAAAATTTCTTTTTTTTTTTTTTTTTTTTGACAACATATGAGGTGGAGGATTTAATCCTTTGACTTCTTGGCAAGAAGTACAATATTTATGTTTTTTTTTTTTTTGAAAATACAAGACTTATGCTAGTTGATAGGGGTGAGCAAAAAACACTGAAAAATCGAACTGACCGATCAAAACCTACCGAATCGACGTCGGTCGGTCGGTTTTAGACTGTCTTTGGTCGGTGCAAAGCAAAACCGACATGTCGGTTGGTCGGTTCTCTCAGGGTGTCGAGAACCGACCAAACCGATCGAATAATATTAAAAAAAAAATGTATTTTGAACCAAAAGTCCAACACCAACCCATTCCATTTCCAGCCCAGCCCTTTTTTCCTTTAGCTTTCCTTTTTTGTTAATTATCCTTCAGGCTTCAGATCGATTTCTTCTTCCCAAAATTTCAAACCCTCGATTTTCTTCCCCCTCACAACAGCAGTGACCGCGCCAGCGCCGCCCCTCTCCGTCTCTGCTGTGCCGCTGTCGCCCCCTCTCCGTCGCGCCACCAGTGACTAGACCATCGCCATCTCATTCTTCTTCTTCGTAAATCGTAATTTCTTCTCCCTCTCTCAAAGCTTCAGCCGTCACCGTGCTTCAGCACCAGTGCCGCCGCCCTCCCCGTTGTTCCACTGTGCTTCAGTCCCGCCTAGACGTCGTGTCGTCGTTTCTTCCGATTTAAGGTCACACATGACACATTGATAACCCCCCTTCTCTTAATTCTTAAAAAACGCTACACATACACATAAACATATATTTTTTTTTAAAGAACTTTTGATTTAAACCGACCAAACCCTACCGACCAGCCGATCGGTCGGTCGGTTGACAAAAATAAAGTTTTTTAAAAAAATCGATTTCCAGCATCTGGAAACCGATTTGGTCGGTTTGACGTCAATTTGGGGCCAAAACCAACTCCGACCGACCGATGCTCACCCCTACTAGTTGAGTTATGTTTTTTTTGGCAACCAGATTTCAATTCACAATTTATATTTAAGGACGATTTAAGTTTTAGTGGCTAATAATATAATAACAAATCTTTAACTCAAAATAATTAAATTATCTCTCTCTCTTCTTATTTTTTCAAAGGTAATATAACTTACTTTTTTAATCACAGAATTAAACTTTCTCTCTCTTACATATGAAGGTAGAAAACCAAAAATCTCTTCTTCTTTTTTTTACAATATATGGGATGAGAGGATTCGAACAACAGATCTTATGGTTATCAGTACAACTTTATGCCAATGGCAATTGAGCTATATTCTCTTTCTTGTTGGCGAAAAAAAAATCTCTTAATCAGGATAGAAATCGTACAATTTGTAATTATGCTATTGATCCAAAAGTCAAATCACCTTTATGACTGACACAAGGTTTTTTGTTTTTTTAGAAGATGGGAAATGATTAGATCTTGACCTGAATTTACAAGTCTTTTTTTTTAAATTATTATTATTATTTTAAAATCTCATCATATATCAATATTATATTCATTAATAAAATAAAACCCTCCACCAGGATAATGACAGTTCAATTTCTATGACCCCACATTAATTGTCTGTACCAATAGTAGTTGAGTTGGGGAATTTACTTGTCATATATTACTATTTTTGTTTTTTTTGTTTTTTTTTTTTGTTTTTTTTTTTTTTAATTAAAACTCACTTTTATCCATGGACTTTAATGAAAGTAATAATTTAGTTTATGAACTTTGATTTGTAACGATTTAGTCTCTATTGTAAAAATTAATGTAAAGTTTTAATGAAATTTCATACATAGATAGATTAATAAACTAACTTGGGACCCAATATGTTTATAAGCTACAAGGTTTAGTCATTAAATAAAAAAAAATAAAAAAAATCAGACATGTAATTTTTTTGATTTTTTTAAAAATGATTAAATTGTTACAAATTTGAAAGTACGAGGACTAAATTGTTAGCAATTTGAAAGTACATGCACTAAATTGTTAATTATTAAAATTTAGGGACTAAAATGTTACAAAATTGAAAGTACATGGACTAAATCATTACAAATCAAAGTTTAAGGACCAAATTGTTACTTTCATGAAAGTTTAGGGACCAAAAGTGATTTTTAACCATTTTTTTAATTTATTATATTTTTTACAGTCTCCTAAACCAGTCACCCTTGAATACCACACTGTTTTTTTTTTTTTTTTTTTTGCCAAAAAAAAAAGTTAATTATTTCAATATTATCCACTCATAATTATCTTCCTATGATATTATTGTCTCGCCTTCTTTTTTGTCTAGAGTTAAATCGCCATCGCTATTGGAAGACGAAAATAAACTATTGTCTCAAATTTTAGAGTCGAAAGTGTAAGATTTTAAAATTTAGGGACTGTCTCAAAATTTAGAGTCGAAAGTGTAAGATTTTAAAATTTAGGGACCATACTGACCTATTGTCCTAGCCTTTAAAATAAAAGGATAACTTTTTTCTGAAAATACTTATAAAGCAATACTTTTAGTCAGTGTATTAAATTTTTCTGACATGTTGATATTTATATCGACATTTCCACATGTTTATGGGTATGGTATATATCAATATAGGGGGTGAGTCAAAATTTCCATTTTACCGTAGAGAAATTGATAAAATATAAAGAAAAAAGTAACCAAATGCAACTAATATGGAGATGATATTAATAATAAGTATTTAAAAATATTTTTAAAATGTAAAATATTTAAACATTAATTTAAATATTTTTTGGATTTTTTAAAAATATTTTTCCAGAAATATTCGTCGTCATCGAAATCTTATCGATACTTCCATTAACATTTCTACCGACATCGACATTTTAACCCTTACTTTTAGCTCTAAACATAAAATTACTAAAAGTTCATAGTAATGAATATTAAAATTATACATGATTATAAATTTCTTGAAATTTTATAATACTATATAAAAAAAAACATTTTATGATTATAATAGGTTAGATTATCAAAAATATCCCTAAACTATTGAGGTTGATTTCAATTATACCCCTAAACTTTCAAAAGTTTCATTTTAACGACCCTTGAAATTTGAAGTTTTGAGACATTTTCTATTAAATTTATGGACGAAAGATGATTTGTTTGCATGTGTTTTTATTGTATTTTCCACTTTATATGTTAAAATATGTTTCCATAAGCAACAATACATATCAAACATGTCGTTTTTCATCTTTAAATTTAACGGAAAAAAATGTCTTCAAGGGTTGTTTTAAAACAAAATTCAAACTTGAGGACTAAAATGAAACTTTTGAAAGTTCAGGGGTATAGTTAAAAACCAACCCTATAGTTGAGAGGTATTTTTGATAATTTAATCAATTATAATAAATGATTATGAAAATATATATATTTTTTTTATGAAATTAAATATATTTTCTCTCTCTACACCTTCAATTTCTCCACGTTTTAGGCTTGCCGATTGAAAATTATTTTTGTCTCCTCATTAAATATTTGTACCAGGTTTCTGCTTTTTCATATTTATTAGTTCTTTACTTCATCAACCATTCACCTTCTTCCTCTCTGCCACAATCTTTTCTTTTTTCTTTTTGTTTTTTTTTTGTCTCTATCTTTTTTTTTCTTTCATTCTTTCCTTTCTCTTAAACTAAATCCTAACCTTCACTTGTAATTATTCCCTTCCCTTTTAACTTCTAATAATATTATTCTTATTTTCTTGGCATTAACACAAGTTGATTTATCAAAATGAGCATAGTTCAGTAGTAATTGACATGTACCATCGGCTAAGAGATTAGAAGTTCAAATCTCTTATCCCAAATAATGTTGTTGAACGCAAAAAAAAAAGTTGATTTTATTATCAAGAAAAAAGAAAAAAACAGGACAATTCCCAATTCCCACTAAATTGACCTATTAATTCACGGTCGAGATTCAAACACTATGAATTTCAACTGGATTTAATGTCTTGTTGGGAATGCGACCAAAGTTCTACATTGTCTGGATAAAGGAAAGACCATGAGCATATAAGGGAGGACAAGTTTTCGATTGGTAAGAAACCTTTTAGGTGAGTCAAAAGCAAAACCATGAGGGTTTATGTTTAAAGTGGACAATATCATTCGATTTGTGGAGTGTTCTTATCCCTAACATGGTTTTTTTTTCTGATAAAATCCAATAGATTTTAATCATTTTTTTTTTTGTAAAACACAACCACGTACTTCAAAGCATATTTAACGTTAAAAGAGAAATTTCAAATGTAGTATGAGTTCTATTTACTTACCTCCATGTATGACGAAGACGTTTGAGTAATTTGAAATGTGGGTCCAAGTGATAGAAGTAAAAAAGTATAGTGAAAATTTGGATGGTAATAGGGAATGAATTTTATGGGTGAAGACTAAATGCTAAAAGACATGCATTGATTATGAGTTAGGCTTAGGCTTTTCAAATAATTGCTGTCAGCTGTGCTTTTAAGAAAATCAGCTACCATAAGAAGTAAATTAGTGTTTGGTAAAATTTCAGATTTAAACCTGGAATGTCAAGTTACAGTGTTTGGTAAATTAATATTAAATTGTTGTGAAATAGGTATAATGACCAAAATAGACATATTTCAAATAAGCATGAGATTGCATTAATATTTACATTCAAAACTTTCCTAAGATAATTAGGTAAATTACTTTAAAAAAAAGGGTAAATTTATATCATTTATATTATAAATTATATTTTGTTTACTTTAAGTAAATTGAAAATAAATATCAATTATAGAAAAAAAATTGTGTCGAACAAAATCTAATTTTAGTTTAAATACAAAAAAAAAAAAAAAGAGAGAGTAAAGAAAAATAAATTAGAAGCAACAAATTAAATTTAAAAATAAAAAGTATGAGATGAGATAAGATAAATTGTGAATAATAATATTTGAAAACCTAAAATATGGAAGGATAAAAAAAGAATTTTAAATATTAATGGTTAGTTACACTAGATTTTCCTAAAATCTAAATCCTAAAGCTACTCTTAACAACTTTTGCAAACCAACATGATTCAAAAATTGATTTTCTCTAGATTCTTAAAGAATCAGTTTAACTAAACACAAAAAACTGTTAAAATTTATCTGTAATCACTTTTTATGTCTTCAAAATCAACCCTAAACGGGGCCTTAGTAAGGTTGGATATAAGTTGGTGAAAAATTTAATTACATTGGTTTGAAAATAAATGGGGGTATAAATGTCATTTCACTCTCCAATGCTTACTTCATCTTCATGACATCATCATCACCAAGTGGTCTAAAAAACACGTGGTTTTGAAAAGTGAGTCCATTTTTCAAATGTTAAAGTTTTTTGGTCCAATTTTTTACGGTGACTCCATTATTGCGGCGGCTGTTGGACAAATTATTAGGAGTTTTTCGTACGGATGATCCTTAAAAATAGGCAAAAAATAATAAATGTTGTACATTTTTCAATTTAGAAATATACGTCATTTTGCTTGCGTCAGCATTCAAGTAAAATTATCATTTTACTCTCTATTATAATCTTGCTCTCGCTCCAACCTCTTGCTCTAGCTTTTTACTCACTCTCTCCAATTTCTCACTTCAACGTCTCTTTTTCTCTCCAAATTCTCGCTCTCGCTCCACTTTTGCACTCTCGCTCCATGTTGAGGATCCCACGTTAAAAAGATAAGTGAATACCTCACAACCCATAAGATGTATGAGTTACTTCATTAATTGCCAATTAGTTTTAAGATGAAACCTCATGTTATCTAATATGGTATCAGAGCCCATGAAATCCAAACAGGTATTTGATTTTAGCTATAAACATAAAATTATTAAAAGATCGTAATAACGAATACTAAAATTATACATAATTACAAATTTCTTGAAATTTTATAATACTATATAATAAAAACATTTATCATTATAATAGGTTAAATTATAAAAAAAAAAATACCTCTAAACTATGGGGTTGGTTTCAGTCATACCCCTGAATTTTCAAATGTTTCATTTTAGCCCACAAAGTTTGAAGTTTTGAGACATTTTCTATTAAATTCATGGATGAAACGTGATGTGTTTGCATGTGTTTTTATTGTTTTTTTCACATATATGTTCAAATATGTTTTCATAAATAACAATACATATACAAACATGTCATTTTTCATCTATAAATTTAACGAAAAAATGTCTTCAGGAGTTGTTTTAAAACAAAATTCAAACTTTGGAGGGCTAAAATGAAACTTTTTAAAGTTTAGAAGTATAATTAAAACCAACTTCATGGTTAAGTGATATTTTTGATAATTTAGTCAATTATAATACATAATTATGAAAATATTTTTTTTTATCAAATTAAATATTTTTTTCTCTCTCTACACCTTCATTTTCTCCACGTTCTATGTCCTCTCGGTCATAAAAACACATTTTATGTCAGTTGAGCTATACTTTTGTTGGCTTAATTTTTTTTTTCTTGGAGCTCAAAGAAGATGAACCAATATATATCTAATTTTTTTTAACTTATTTTGAAAATATAATATTAATAATAATAAAAAAAAAAGGTCTAAAGGCAAAGAGAAACCAATATTTGATTTTTTTAACAAAAGTTTATTATACCTTCCTTAACTAATTAAACCATATTTCAATTTTTTTTTGTCTGACAACATATGAGGTGAGAGATTTGATCTTCTAACTTTTTGACCAGAATTATAAACTTTATGTCAATTGAGTCATGCTCTTGTTGACAACTAGATTTCAATTCACAATTTATACTTAGGGACGATTTAAGTTTTAGTAGCTAATAATATAATAGCAAACCTTTAACTCAAAATAATTAAACTAACATTCTTTTTTTTTTTTCAAAGGTAATATAACTTTCTCTTGTAATCCCATAATTACGAAAAAGTATTCAATGAGTTCAATACAATGTGGCTGTCTTTTGAAGACCGTTGGATGTAGATCCTTAAATTGTCTTGTCTCTTAATAATTGTTAGATACAAAATCATATACTTTTACAATTTCTCTCTCTTACATTTGCCATCGTTACAAGCAAAAAATCTCTTAATTATTTATAGGAACCGTACAAATTGTAATTATGTTATTAATCCAAAAGTCAAACAACCTTTATGACTGAACGGAGTTTTTTTTTTTTTTTAGAAGATGGGAAATGATTTGATCTTGACCTGAATTAACAAGTCTTTTTTTTTTTTTTTTTCCATTTTAAATCTCATCATATATTAATATTATATTCATTAATAAAATAAAGGCCTCTACCTTGATAACGATAGTTCAATTTCTATCTGACCCCACATTAATTGTCTGTACTAATAGTAGTTGGGGAATTTACTTGTAATATATTACTATTTTGGTTGTCAAAAAAAAAAAAAAAAATACTATTTTGTTTTTTCTTTTTTTAATTTATCATATCTTTTAGAGTCTCCTAAACCAATCACCCTTAAATACCACACTGTTTTTTTTTTTTTTTTTTTTTTTTGCAAAAAAAGAAAAAAGAAGAGTAAATTATTTCAATTTTTTTTTTTAGAAAAAATTATTCCCATCTTATCTACTCATAATCACCTCCTTCATTGTCTATTGGTGGTGTGAATGGTCACCTACTTCTTTCTCTTAAGTTAAATCGACAAAATTGAACTATTTCTCGAATTTTAGGGTCAAAAGTGTAAGATTTAGAAATTTAAGGACCATATTGACCTATTGTCCAAAGTACCTTCAAAATAAAAGGAAAACATTTTTTAGAATACTTATAAAGCGATTCTTTTAACCAATGTATTAAATTTTTGCCGACGTGTTGATATTTACTTCGACATTTTCACATGTCTATGGGTACAACATCGATATAAAGGGTGGATGATATTTCCACTTTACTGTAGAGAAATCAATTAAAAAAAGAGTAACCAAATGCAACCAATATGGAGATGATATTAGCAATAAGTACTTAAAAATATTTTTAAAATGTAAAATATTTATTTATTAATTTAAATGTTTTTTTTTTGTTTTAAATATTTTTTCAGAAATATCCACCGACATCGTGAGACCTCAACATTTTCACCGACATCGACATTTTAACCTTCTCTTTTAGCTATAAGCATAAAATTACTAAAAGTTCATATAGTGATGGATACTAAAATTATACATAATTATAATAAAAAAAAATTTTATGATTATAATAGGTTAAATTATAAAAAATATCCCTAAACTATGAGGTTGGTTTGATTTATACCCTTAAACTTTCAAAAGTTTCATTTTAACCCTCGAAGTTTGAAGTTTGTTTCAAAACGACCATGGGAGACATTTTCCATTAATTTATGGACGAAAAATGATGTGTTTGCAAATGTTTTTATTGTTTTTTCCACATATATGTTCAAATATGTTCCCATTAAATATTGAACAAAACTTGCCTGCATACCGGTATGTATGGATCTCCCTACATACCCCATTAAAATCTTGACAAGTAAGAAAGAAGATGGGAGAAAATGAGAATTTTTTGTTATCTCTCTTAGTTGTCAACGTTTTAATGGTGGTATGCAGGGAGATCCCTACATACCACCGGTATGCAGGTAAGTTTTTTCTTTAAGGGGTCGTTTGGTGCGCTGGAATTTGATTGGAATGGAATGAAATGTGATTCCCATGGGAATATTTTGCTGGCATCTGGATTACTGGGAATCATGATGCCTGTGTTTGGTGCGCTGGATTTGGGTTGAAATTAATGGATAGAGAAATAGTGGGACCCACCAAAATTATAAGGAAAATAGAAAAAGAAATGATGGGTCCATCAAAATTAAGAAGAAAAATGGAGAGAGAAATAGTGGGACCCACTAAAATATGGAAAATGGGTTGGAATCCACATGTCCACAGTTCCATTTAAACCCCACCCAAATCCGACCCACCAAACAAGGTTATCTCTTTCCAATCCAAGCCAACCCCTTGGGCCAAACAGCCCCTAAATATTTGTACCAGGTTTCTGCTTTTCCATATTTATTAGTTCTTTACTTCATCAACCAATCACCTTCTTCCTCTCCCCCATTTTTTTGCCTGCCACGTGCCACAACCTTTTCTTTTTTGTCTCTGCCTTTTTTTTCTTTCATTCTTTCCTTGCTCTTATAATTATTCCCTTCTCTTTAACTTTTAATAATATTTTTCTTCTTTTTTTCAATATTAACACAAGTTGATTCTATTATTAAGAAAAAGGAAGAAAAAAGAAAAAAAAGGAAAGTTCCTACTAAATTGACCTATTACATACGTTTACGACTTAATTATAATATTTTAGATTAAAATATCGTTTTGGTCTTTTGTATACGTATTTTGAGTTGAGTTTCATTTCATTTCAAATGTCTAATTTTAGTCATTGTACTTGCATAGATCTTAAAATTGGTTAGCGAAATATTAGTTAAATAATCATAATAATTTTCATGTATGTGAAATATTTTCAAAATTTGTAAAGGAAAATGTTAATAGAAACTAATTTTTTTTTTTAGAAAAGTTAACAATAAAGCAACGAGAACAACTTTAAGCTTTGTTATTCAAAGTAAAAGGACTAGAATTTAACAGAGAGTACATGGATTAAAAATGAACGAAACCAAAGTACAGAGACCAAAATGATATTTAAGCCAATATTTTATTATTTTAATTTTAAAAAGTTAGTTAGTTGCAAATCTAATAAAAGTTAGAATGCCTAAATTAATAATAACAATGAATAAATATGTGGTTAATTAGTCATGGTTAAGATTATAGTTAATCAATATCTAAATAAAAAAAAAATCTATTTATGCTAATTAATTACTATCATATAAATCAGCATGGCTTATTGTATGAGACATTAATTACCATCACAATGGTCGATGTTTAATCCCTTAGCTTGAAATTATTGAACTAAAAAAAGGTCAATTATACAAGTTTAGTTCTTAAACTCTTTTTCAAAAAAAAAAAAAAAAGTTCTTAAACATTCAGAGTTGTGTTAATTTGATCAATGAACTTAAAAAAGTGTTAAATAGGTTCTCGAACTTTCAATTTTGTGTCCAATAAGTCCCTGAATTTTAAAAAGTATCCAACAAGTCCTTCAACTTTCACTTTTGTGTTCAATAAGTTACTCAACTTTCAATTTTATGTCTAATAAGTCATCGATCAATTTGGTACTTTCTAAAATTCACAAACTAGATACAAAATTGGAAGTTTAAGATCCCAATAAACGTAAAATTCAGCCAATAAAAGCATAAATCAACTGACATAAAGTGTGTATTATTGACTAAAAGGTAAGAGGTTTGAATTTCTATCTTGCATATTGTTTTAAAAAAATGAAGACGCAAAATTCAACTTTATACCTAATAGATTGATTAAAGTTCATGAACTAAAATTGTAATTTAAAACCGAAGTAACCCTTTTTTTTTTACAACATGTGAAGGTGGGAGGATTTGAACTACAGATCTTTTGGTCATTAGTACAAGTTCTATACCAGTTAAGCTATACTCATGTGGGCTCATGTAACCCTCTTTCAAAACCTATTTCTTTTCATGAATTTTCTTAGAGAAAACTCACTCATTTGAGATATTAATCCTTTAACTCCTCAATTTTAATGTTTATGTGGTAGCTAGTTTAAATCTCAACCTGAAAAAAAAAATGCCTGCCAAACACCTAAATTTGTCCAAAATCAGCCAATCATGTAAGTGTTTAGATGACAAAATTAAAAACAAATATCAATTAGACACCTAATTGAAAGTTCATCAGTCTATTAAAAAAAATTTAGAGTAAAGAGAGACGGAATAAACACAATCTTCAAAAACCCACTAAAAAAACATTTTATAATGGACGATAATTTAATAGATACAACCCTAAAAAATCAAAACCAAACTTGTAATTTAACCAGTTTTAGATCAATCATCACCGCCTTTTAAAACCAAAAACTTCATCGTCAAAGCCAAAGTCAACATGACTTAGCATTAATTGACATATACTCATTTTCTTGAAGTTGGATGTTCAAATCCTCATCCCCTATTTGTTGCACTAAAAAAAAGTAATAATAAGTTTAAATCTCATTTTAGTCTCTGAATCTTTAAGTTCGTTCTATTTTAGTCTTTGATTAACTTTCAAATTTGTTATATTTTAGTTCATGAACTTTCAAAATGTCTATTTTAGTCTCTAAACTTAAAAAAAAAAACTATTTTAATTCTTGTTATGTTACTTTTATATCTTAAATTCACCTTGCATAATGTTCGTCTCTAACTTATTTGACTTGAAATCATGCTCATGTTAACAATCTAATACACATACTCAAGTCACGTCTTTCTTTTTTTTTTTTTTTGGATAATGTACTCAAAGTCATGTCACTAATTTGTTAAAATTGAAACAAAAATAAGGACCAAAATAGTTATTTTTTGAAGAGTTGTAGAAGTTAAATACACATGTTGAACTTAAAAGTTTATGAACCGAAATAATAATCAATGGAGAAGAACATCCTCAAAACTTCTAAAAGTAGATATGAAGTACTAAGTAAATAGAAACCCAAAAAAATATTTGCAAACAATCAAAGTCTTTTGAACTAGAAAGGTATCTTTTTAAAACCACAACCAACACAAGAAATAGAGCTAAAACTAGCTCTCAATTCTCCACAATCTTTAATTAACAGACCCATAATAAGTATGAGAAGAAATCACAGCTTTTGATTCCTAATTTTCTTCATCTTGTTCCTGTTGATGAATCCGATTTTGATTTTGAATTTGGCCCATCATCTTAGCAGCCAATGGAAGGCCACCACATTTGTTCAACAACTCCACTTTCAATTCCGCCAAATTCGGAGGATCGGGAATCGAACCTCCATTACTAACAGCTTCTTGCCAGAAAATTTGCCAGAAACTTTCTGGGTCTTTCTGAGGAACCAAACGCCGCAGATTTCCCTCACCCACCATAGCTTTTGCAGCTTTCTCGCTTCTGCTCGTCACGATCACAGCCCCTCCCTTCCCTCTCGGAAACCCATCTCTCAAATCCCCGGAATTCAAATCCCCAAACCCATTTCCTTCTTCCTCTACGCCATCCAGCACAATCAGATACCGCTTGCCTCGCAGTTGCAGCCGGAGGGCGTGGAGGAGCCCGCCGACTGTTTGCCCGCCGGGAAGATCTGCCTCCACTCCCAAACAGGTTAGGATTCTCTTCAGGAGAGCGATTTTGGAGAGATCTCTCGACATCGAGACCCAAATCCTCGGGAGAAACTTGGATTTCACTTCTGGGTCTTGGAGAAGGGCTCGGCAGACCGTCGATTTCCCTATCCCTCGGACTCCGATGATTCCGATTGCCCTGAAGCCGGTTACTCCGCCGAGGAGTTTTTGCAGGACCAGGAGCTCGTTTTCGACACCGTGGATGGTGGATTTGGGGACCGGGTCTGTTTCCCATCTCGAGATTTGGGTCTTCGGCGGGTGGCCGTTCATGGGTGGGTCCGGTGGGCGGCGGTGGGTTTGGGGTTTGAGGTGCTTTAATGGCGGAATGAGTGGGTTGGGGTTTGATTGGGGATTTGGAATTTATTCCTCACGTTGAAGACGACGCCATTTTTCTCGTTGGAGTTGTGAGTTTCAAGTGTCTGTAACCATGGCAGAAGAACAAAAGCTTCTTTATGATTATTATTGTTATTTTTGGTAGAAAAATCAGCTTTCAATATTTGGTAAATTTCAATTTTAAATTAAAAGAAACTAGTTACCGTGTTCGATAAATTATTACTAAGACTTGGTTTGATAACCATTTAGGCCCCGTTTGATAAGTTTTTGATTTTCGGTTTTTGAAAATTAAGCTTATTTTCTCTCAAATAAAACCAAAAACCCAAAACCAAATGGTTATCAAACGGACCTTAGTTTTTTGTTTTTAGTTTTTGAAAATTATGTTTTGTTTCTTCTCAATTTCCTTACATGGTTTTCATTTTTGTCAAGGATACATTTGAATTCCTAACAAAATTCTACAAACAAAAACAAGTTTTTGAAGACGTACTTCTTTTAGATCCCGTTTGATAACCATTTGGTTTTTGGTTTTTTATTTTTGATTTTTAAGCTTGTAAACACTACTTCTAGCTATAAGTTTCTTTGTTTTTCTATGGGCAAATTGCAAAAACCACCCCTAAAGTATAGTGGTTGTAACAATTAGACCTCTAAACTTTCAATTGAAAAAATTAAACCCTCAAACTTGAAACATTGAAAAAATTACACCCCTCAACTTTCAATGGTGAAATTAAGCCCTCAAACTATGTAAAAATTGGACCCATTTTACCCTCTTTCTCTCTCATATTTTCTCTCTCCCCGTTTTAGTCTCTCCCTCTTTCTCATCTTCTCTCTGCTTTCGAAATTTGGCTGAAACATAGAAACACATGTTGTCGGCCTTTGCTCCACTAATGAAATTGAATTAGCAAAGACAAAAAACGCTAATTGAATTAGTAGATAAATGGGGACTAATGAAGTTGAATTAACATAGAAACACATGTTGCTAGCCTCTGTGATTTATTTACGAAATCAAAGAGAAAATGGCTCTTGCAGAAACCCAAGACATTAGGTAATAGGGACTCTCTCCATTGTGTTGAGGATCCCACATCGAAAAGAATGGTGGAGACCTCACAATATATAAGCTATAAGGGTCACTCCACTCATTGCCAATTGGTTTTGAGATGGAAGCCCATATAGTCTAATACATTGAAGGCTTCCCATAAATGCAAAAATGCCTTTCTCCTCATCATCTTTGTTTCTCTCTCGAATTTCTCTTACATTCCAACCAAACTTGTTCTTCAATGGTGGGGATTCAAGGCAGCCATTAATTTCTAATTTCAAGTTCTGGTTATTTCACTCTGTTTCTTCACCTTCTCTTCCACTCTCAAAGTTAAGCTCGTTCTCGATTTTTGTTGATTGTTACAAATCTCGTCTCCCTTCCTTCATTGACCAAACCTTATTTGCTCCCTTTCAGATCCGAGAAACTTGCTCCTCTGGCGACAAATGTGATTCCGGTCTGCTTTGAAGAAATCTCATCGATAACTAAGCGCTGTGTTTCACCTCTGATTACGATCGCCTCCGATTTTGAGTTTCACCTCTTTGATTCGAGAAATCTCATCTATAACTTAGCGCGCTGTGTTTTTTTTGTTTCGTCGTTCGGGTGAAAGGGCTGCCATTCAATCGTTACTCAGGGCTTACTACGACTCACAACTCCTTCGCTCGTTCTGGTGAGAAATCGGCAACGAGATCGATCCTACTGAAAATGAGAGAATACTAAAACGAGGAGAAAGAAAGTAGACAGAGAAAATATGAGAGAGAAAAAGAGATAAAATGAGTCCAATTTTTACCATTATGATAGTTTGACGGCTTAATTTCACCATTGAAAGTTGAGGGGTGAATTTTTTTTTTTAATTTTTAAAGTTTGAGGGTTTAATTTTTCCAATTGAAAGTTTAGGGGTCCAATTGTTACAACCACCATACTTCAGGGGTGGATTTTGCAATTTGCCCTTTTTCTATCTACATTCTTCCTATGTTTTCAAAAACCAAGCCAATTTTTGAAAACTAAAAAAAGTAGTTTTCAAAATCTTGTTTTTGTTTTTAGAATTTGGTTAGGATTTCAAGTATGCCTTTAACAAAAATAAAAACTATAGTAAGGAAATTTAAAGAAAATTAGCCTAATTTTCAAAAACCAAAAACCAAAAACCAAATGGTTATCAAACAGGGTCTTAGTTTTTCAAATGTTGATTTGGTTTTTGAAAACAAACAAAAGATGTAGACAACAAAAGAAAGAAACTTGAGAGTAAAAGTATGTTTGTAGGCTTAATTTTCAAAAACCAAAAAACAAAAACGAAATGGTTATCAAACGAGGCCTAAATTATTGAAGTTTAATTACAATGAACCAAAGTAGACTTATTATTTCAATTATTTTCATATTGATAGTTAACTTATAATTTATTATAAGTTAATTATTTATATGATTTAAATTGCGTCTAATTATGTTTAATTAACTTAAAATGTTTGATAAAAAATTAAGAAAAATAATTGTTATTGAAATTGAACCAATCAAACTTGTATGGATATATAAGATAACAAAAAAAAAATGTGAAAAAATATATAAGAAAGATAAATTTGAGATTTGAAACAGTGAGCGAGTGACAAATTTTTGAAGAGCAAAATCTAAAAGTTGGTATGTACAACTTTTTGCACGTTAAAGTAAATTGAAGAGTGATTTCGGATAGATTAATTAATAATTTGTTTTACCAGCCAGCTTACGTGGTTAATCTTTTTTTTTTTTTTTGAGAAATGAATTTTTTTTTTTGAAAAGAGAATAAAAAGAAATCATTGGCGGGAAGGAAATATTTGACAACTTTTTACTTGAAAAAGTTTAGTATGAAATAAACTTGTGTTTTTTTTTAGAACTATACCCTTGTTTTCTTAATTTTTAAATTATAAAGAAAACAACCATTTGTTGTTTTTTAAAATATGCTATTTTATAAGGTTTTCTTTTTCAATTGTGGTTAATAAGTATATCAAACCTATTTTTATTGTTTTAGTACATTCCTTATTTTTTTAAAACATAGTGATGAAAATAGATTACAAACCAAATGGGACCTACATTTATAATACAAACATAACAAAATCATTACCATCCCTAATTGATAACAAAATCAATACAAACATGATTTGATCTCCACCTCTCCAATTGTTAAACTAAAAAAAAAAAAAAAAAAACCATTAAAATGAAGGTTGACTTTGATGTTAATGGATCCCTTTGATATTAATATTTATTATTTTTATGTGTTTATATTGTAAAATATTTATTTTTATAATATTTCAATAGACCATGTGATAGAAAATAATTAAAAAAAAAAAAAAAAAACTCCCTCTCAATTGTCCCCTCCCCTATTTGGTTCTCCATCCTTACTAATTCTCTCATTAAATTTTGCAAAATCAGAGTGATGAGTTTAATTACTCGCAGTGAATTATTCTTCATTTAATTTTTTTTAATATTGAAAAAAATCCCTAATTTCACTTCACCCTAACTTTTGTTTTGTTTTGTTTTTTTTTTTAAAAAAAATCTTTTCTCTTCTCCTACCCCACACCATCACTATTATCTTCTTGACACAACTAATAATGGTAATATGGTGGGGCTTATCTTTTTCCCTTCTCCTCCTACCCCACACCATCACTATTTTCTTCTTGACACAACCAATAATGGTAATATGGTGGGGCATTTCATAGTTGCATGTAAAGGTTGAATTATTATTGTTGATGGTCAAATTTTGACAGGAGGAACTCACCTGACCTTCACGTGCTACCAACGGTAAATTTGTATGAGAAGGAAGAAGACGTGACCTACGAGACAGAAAAACTTGCACACCGGTGTGGTACTTGCCACACCGCCTCTGATGCTTAAGTCAATAAGGAGAAAGATGGGAAGCAAGAAAGAAAGAGTAAGAGGAGAGTTTAGAGAATAGTTTCAGGATCCCTTCTTTAGTGACGAAGAAGGATTTAAATACCTTTTTCTGCCTTAGGGTTTCTAGGCTTTTGGAGACGGTTCGAGCTGAACCAAGTGGAACTGGGACGACCAGGGGCACCAAGGACCGAGCGGAGGGGAAGGGACTCAGTCCACACGAGTGGGCCGAGTGGTCGGCCTCGGCCCAAGCTCGAGGCCCTTCAGCTCACCCTCCTTCGAGGTTCGCTTTCGGTCATTCTTTCGGGTTGGTGCCACGCTGTCCTGCTTAGTCCATGAATTTTGGAGTGGTCCAAAATTACCTATAACAATTATTATTCATTTTAAATTATTATTTATCAATTATCAGTCTATGATCTTCATGTTGGGTTTTATGCCCTAAAACTCGTAGATAGTGAATGTAACTGTTGACCGGATATTAATGAAATAATATTGATATATTTTTCCATTAATTGTTATTAGTTATTTTATATTTGTCTTTGCCTAATAATAACCCTAATCCAATAAACTAGACATCCAAGGCTGTAATATGAGTCTTGAACTATATGTAGCGACATATGAGATCATTGTTCAAGAAACAACCTAAAGGGTCTATAGTATAGGGATAAGACTGAGTGCCTTATCCTGGTGACACTATGGATACGGCCCACTTTGTATTTGATACAAACGCTGTGATCCAACGCGTTCGTGTAGGAGACATGCAAGTGAGGGTATCCTATGCAATGAGTTTGCATAAGTCCGGACCGCGAAATAGTAACCCCTGGTTATAACACCGTTAACTAGTTGGTTTTCTATTTCACTAGGACGACCTAGACAACTTAGTCTTAATCCTGAGTTGATTATGGACTCCTGCTCATGAGAGATTGTCCTTTGATCTGTATGGGTGAGAGTGGCCAATACGCCGACTCAATAAGCCTACTATTTTGGGGACAAGACCGAATGAGGAGCTGGGAACATAATCGTACAAGATGGAATTCACTCCTTCCCGACTTTAGGGAAGCAGATGAGTGTTCCCTTAAGTGGTTACTCCGAGTCTTGAACAAAGGGCCCTACCGTCTCAATGGCACGAGAGGGGTTTCTGTTTGATGGTTGGACCACAAACAGGTTGTTCATTAGAGGAGAACTGGTACTTAAGGAAATAGAAGTAACCCAGGGGTAAAACGGTAATTTGACCTAGCTGGTGTTACGGACACTCGTGAAGGACTAACTAGTCGATATTGGTCTAGATCCGTGGACACAGAAAATATGTCTGCAGTGAGAAGAGTGCAACTATGAGTCTATAGTGGAATGAACACACGGTTAATGAATATTGATTAATGTGGTTAATGAGTTTGACCAATTAATCTCACATCGTTAGAGCTTCTGGTCTGCAGGTCCATTAGGTCCCACTGGTAGCTCATAAAGTAATTTGAGGCAACTAAGTAATAAATGTAAATTGAAAATGTTCAATTTACTAAGGGAAACAAATATAATATATATTGATATATTATTATGAGAGAAATTAATATTTGAAGGAATTCAAATATAAATTTATGGAAGTTTGAAAGAGTTCAAATAATGAATTAATTAATTTAAGGCCTAAAATGTGTTTGGGCAAATTAATTAATTCTAGGCCGGAAATTAAATATGTGATATTTAATTGGTGGTTAATTAATTAAAGAATTCATTAACCTGGAATTAATCAATTATCGAAATAATTAATCACTTAAGGAAATGATTAATCATTTATGGAAATGATCTAATCACTTATGGAAGTAATTAATTGAATATTTTATTCATGGTCTCTCTTCTATAAATAGAACCCTAGACCTAATTGGTCCAAGATACTTGACACTTTGCTCTTGCTCTTAGACTCTCAAAGACAAGACCTAGAATTCTCTCTAGCCTCCCTCTTAGAGAAAGACTCCCACAAGTCTTTTGCCTCCTAGACCTAGAGTCATACCAGTTTAACTTTTGTGGTTATTGTGTCAATCAAAGAAGGAATTTCCAGCGAAGAAAATCAAAGGCGGCTGCTGCGTTTTTGTTCGTGGAGCGTCGTTGGCGAAGAACGGTCAAGTCTACAACGAAGGTTTGTAACGGTTCTTCCTTCTTTCTTTAGAAAAGCATGAAAATAAATTTAGATTTATTTTTAAGCATGTTTAAACTGAATTTCCAGCAACTTTAAAGAGAGTTTAAAGTATGTTTTAGTTTTCGTAACGGTATTTTAATGTCAATTAATATACGGCGTAAGGTCTAATCGATGCGCTTCCGCTGCGTGGGAACTTTTATTCCCTTCACTTCAAAGGTATAATAACTCCTATTGTCAACTTTTTTTGACAACATGTGGGGGGTGTGGGATTCTAACCAAAGAGCCGTTGGTCATTAATATAAGATTTATGTCAGTTGAGCTATGCTTATATTGGTTTTCCATTGTCAACTTGAGCACAATTATAATGTATTTAGACATTATATCTTCGAGGAAAATGTAAAATATTTGAACCACCATCTTTCACGTCATTATAAAAGGAAAAAATGTTAAAGCCCAATCATGTCAATTGCTATAATATTTGAAAGTGAATATTATAATTCAATTAAGTATTCCCAACTTTAATCTCACTTCTTTCCATGTTCTTGTGAAATTATAATATGTCCACTAAAAGATGCTAGTTGTATTTATATATAAGGATGCTAACAAAAGGTGAGATTATAATTTTAAATCAACACCCCCTCAAAGGAAATAATAATAATAATAGTAATTTTTATCAACACTTCTTTAGCAATTTTTTTTTTTTTTTTAAATAGTAATGTTATTGAAATTTAAATTAACTCGGTACACATACTTTTGAATTAAAGGATTTTTAAAAATGAAACGATTTGAAATTCTTTTTTTTTTTTTTTTTTGAAAAGAAAAACGATTTGAAATTCTTAAATATATTTGGAATCCAATAAATTCTAACCCATCAAATCAATAAGAAGTAAGAGTTGGATTGAATTCTATTTATTATTTTTAGATTCACATAATTAAATGGATTAAGTGAATAGCTATTTGGTGAATTTGTTTTTTAAAATTGTTTTTGGATTATGTGACCCTAAGCGCAAAAGTTATGGAAACAATCTTTTTTTTTTTTTTTTTTTTTTTTTTTTTTATTATTATTATTATTATTATTTATTTTAGATTCGAAATTTGAGAATGAAGAATTACCCTAAAAGGAAAAAAAAAAGAAAAATATGATAAATACTATTTCGTGTTACAAATTCATTTTATTTTTGTCAAAATCAAAACATTTATAACAATTAACCTAACATATTATAAATTATATAATATTATAAAATAATATCTATACAAGATTGATGATATAAAACATGTTATTAATTAATAATAATTTAGATAACTAAGACCCCGTTTGCTAATCATTTGGTTTTTGGTTTTTGAAAATTATGCTTGTTTTCACTCAATTTTCCTACTATGGTTTTCATCTTTGTCAAGGGCACATTTGAATTCTCAGCCAAATTCCAAAAACAAAAACAAGTTTTTAAAAACTACTTTTTTTTAGTTTTCAAAATTAACCAAATGGTTATCAAACGAGGCCTAAATATTTAGTTGGTGGCTAGTACTATATTATTGTTTATAAATATATTATCCAACATACTTTGAACTACTCTTTACATTGAGATACAATTTTTAAATTTGTTACAAATGACATATTTGAAAACACATAATAGAACTTGTGTTTTCATTGATATTTTTCTTCTTTTTTCAAATTTTTGTTTGATAACCCTTTGTTTTTTGGTTTTGAAAATTAAGCCTACAAATATCAATTCTACCTGTAATTTTTTTGTGTGTTGTTGTCTACCTTCTTCCCATGATTTCAAAAACTAACTCAAGTTTTGAAAACTAAAAAAAAAAAAGATATAGTTTTCAACGACTTGTTTTTGTTTTTGGACTTTGGCTAGGAATGTAATGATATTCTTAACAAAGATGAAAACCATTTTAAGGAAGGTTGAGAGAAAACAAACCTAATTTTCGAAAACCAAAAACAAAAAACCAAATAGTTATCAAATGAAGCTTAATTAATCAAACTCACCTTAAAGTTTCACGTCTGTTAAATTACAAAAAATTAGTCACTGAACTTTGAGATTTGTGTTTATTTGAACTTTTAATTTTGTGTCCAATAAGTCTCTGAATTTTAAAAAAGTGTCTGATAAGTCCTTAAATTTTCGATTTAAGTTCAATAGATCCCCAAATTTGCAATTGTGTGTCTAATAGGTCTTTGACCTATTTGACATTTTTTAAAATTCACGAACTTACTAGGCACGAAATTGAAAGTTTATGGTTTTATTAGACATAAAATTTCACCTTACATCTAATAGATCAATTAAATTTATTATTTTTTAATATGTACGGACCTATTAGACACAAAATTGAAAGTTTACAGAGCTATTACACACAAAATCAAAAGTTTAGAGATCTATTAGATATTTTTTTTAAATTTAGAGACTTATTAGACAAAATTGAAAGTTTGAGGATCTATTTTGACACTTTTTAAAGTTTAGAAACCTTTTAGATACAATCCTCAAAGTTCAAAGATTAAACTTATAATTTAACCTTTCTTGATCGTAAATCTAGTACCCAGAGCGTCTTGATTTGTATTTTAGAAAAACTCATACTCTCATACTCTCATTTCACACACCACCAAAATATACCCACGCGCGAGACATTTTCTGCACACAAGAAAAATACATTACATATAATATTTGAGAAATTGTCTAAAATCTCAATCGAAAAACAACAATCTCGATCAAGATTGATTTTATCCAGAATATTGGTTGAAAAAACAAAATTCACGGTCAAGATTCAAACACTATGAATCTCGATTGGGTTTAATGTCTTGTTGGGAATGCAACCAAAGTTCCACATTAGTTAGATAAGGGAAAAACCATGGGTATATAAGGGATGACAAGTTTTCTATTGGTAAAAAGCCTTTTAGGTGAGTCAAAAGCAAAGCCATGAGAGCTTATGCCCAAAGTTGACAATATCATACACTTTGTGAAGTGTTCTTACCATGTAAGTTGAAGAGGTTTGAGTAATTTGAAATGTGGGGTCCAAGTGATGAAGTAAAAAAAAAATAGTGAAGATTTGAATGGTAATAGGTAAAAGATTGATTTTATGGGTAAAGATTAAATGCTATAAATACATGCATTGATTATGAGTTAGTAAGGTTGGATATAAGTTGGTGAAAAATTTAATTACATTTGTTTGAAAATAAATGAGAGTATAAATGTCAATTTACTCTCCAATGCTTACCTCATCTTCATGACATCATCATCACCAAGTGGTCTAAAAAACCTGGTTTTGAAAAGTCAATCCATTTTTCAAATGTAAAAGTTTTTTGGTCCAATTTTTTTTTAGGGTGACTCCATTATTAGAGCAGCCTTAGGACAAATTATTAGTCGCTTCCTCACTAAAATTGTCGAATTTATATTTTTAAATTTGTTTGTTCTTAATAATTATTAGATACAAAATCAATATATTTTTATGGGCGGAAATTTCTAGTACTACCACAATACATACTCCTCATATTCAGCATTTGACATGTCGTTTAATGATATAATATTTTATTATATGGGTCCCACACCATTCTTAAATACTTGGGAAAATTTTTCATACTATCTTCATTCATTGTTTGCCATGTAGGAAGTATTTAAGAATGGTGTGGGACCTATAGAATAAAACATTATATCATTAAATGCTCATGAAATGACATATCAATTGTTGAATGGAGGGAGTAGGTACTAGTACTATAAATTTTCCCTAAATACTTCCTCCATGGTAAACAATGAAATTTTCCATACTACCGTATATTGGAAAATTTTCCACTTTTAATGGGACAATGCGTTGTGGAGTTGGAGTTGGGTAAAGTTAGGGCCCGTTTGGTAACGTTCTCGTTTCTTGTTTCCGTTTCTCCATCTTTAATAAAGAAAAATAGAATTTCATGACCCTAACACCTCTACATTCAATAATAATAAACCTATATTCTTATTTATGTTTGGAAAAAATTAGAAACAAGAACAAAAAATGAGAAACTAGTTTTAGTTGTTCCCAAAAGTTCTATACAAATTTTTGGAGTGTTTCTAAAAAATGAGAAACAAGAAACATACATAGTTATCAAATGCTTAGATTTCTTAATAAAATTAGAAACAAGAAACAAGAAAAGAGAACGTTACCAAACGGGCTCTTAATAACTCCACCTAACTCCTTGTTTGGCTCAAAGATATACAATATCTAATTGTGAGGTAGACAAATTTATCAACCAATCACAACATTAATCGCGGGTCTCAGAAACTTTGTAACTCTTATTCCAGCGTTTTATTGTGTAATTATTAATTCATCCTCCAAATTTCATAATTGAAGAAACTATCCCTTTCATTGTATCGGAATCTTTAATAATTTCTCCGGCCGCAAACCCAAACTCTGATTTCTTTCAGATCAAATGTCATTTCTTTCTTTATTACAGCCATATTTGAAACTCAGTGAAAGACAGTCGAAAAATCCTTTCCAGCTCGTTTGTTCGTGAGAAGAATTCAAGGGTCTTCTTCTTCCTTCAAATCCAATCAAAATTTCTAAGGTACCTTACTTTTTCTGTGGTCTGCGATTTTCATTTTCCATCCATGAATCTTTCTTGCAATATTCATCGCCACAGTTGCCCCCTTCTATTCCGAAAGAATGCCTGTTTGTTGCTCGTCTTACGCTGAATTCAATTGACAGTGAAATCAAATCCTCAAAACCCTGAACTTTTCTTCGTAGTTTACCTTTTTCTGTGTTAATTTTAATTGTATCTTGAAATGGGTTTAAAGCCTAGGGATCTGTTATCAACTTAGTAACGACTGGGAAATTAGTGGCTAGATTATCTCTCTGTGTTTTGGTTCTGTTTGCTGGTTTGTTTTTTGGATTTAGGGCTAGTTTGGAATGACTTTCTTAGTGTTTAAAATCACTTGAAAACACTCCGGCCTGGTTTGATTACCATTTGATTTTTGGTTTTTGGTTTTTGAAAATTAAGCTTAAAAACACTACATGAGTTTCTTTGTTTTGTTATCTACCTCCTTGTCATGTTTTAAAAAACTAAGTCAAATTTTGAAAATTAGAAAAAAATAGTTTTAAAAAACTTATTTTTGTTTTTGGAATTTGGCCAGGAACTCAAGTGCGTCTTTGACAAAGATGAAACCATGGTAAGAAAATTGGATGAAAACAAGCATAATTTTCAAAACCCAAAAAATCTAAAAATCAAATGCTTATCAAACGGGGCCTTAGAAAGTCGATTCCAAACAAACCCTCGTCATTTGGAAAGTTTCAACTTAGTCTGTATTAATATTTTACAATCATACAATTATCTTCTTACAATGTTGAAAAAGAAAAAGTTTCTCACATAGGGAGTCTGATTCCTCTAAATTTGTGGTCAAACTCATTAAGTATCATGTCATGTAAGCTTATCATCAACCAACTTTAACCTTCATCATTTGTTGATATTAATAGTATAATTGAGAAGTGTTAAAACACAATGGACTGTAGATGAACTAAATAACAAAAGAGAATTAAAAAACAATCATAATTCTAATGACAGTATTTGTTTCAGCTATGGAGGCAGAGACAGGGCAAGCAACGCCATCAACAACTCAACTGAGTGAACTGGTCACACAAGTGGTTAAGAGCAATCCCAAGTTTCAGGAAACAGCCCAAATCATTATACAGAATTGTGGTGACAGTCCTCCTCTGAATTTGGTCATTGCTGAAGCCTTGAATCATATTGCAGAGGACAATGGAGAAGATTGGACGTTAGAAAGAGCTTTAGAAGAATTAGCCAGCCATTGCATTATAGGCAAAACATCAGACAGTCAAGCAATATCGTTGATGCGGTGCGGGTTCGACATGTTGCCGAGAAGTAACTGGGCAATGATTAATTGTTGCTGGCACAGCAGACAGTTTTTCCGTGAGAACTGTGGAGTCCATTACAATGTGTTGATTACAAACTGGATATTAGAAGAATGCTTTGGCCTTATTGATCATTTTGAGAAGGTATACCGTGAGGGATATGATGTTTTAATGAACCTCATAAAGCGTGGCCTGCTCAAAATAGAAAATGATAATGTTGTTGTTATGGAGGAATTGGTAAGAAGCGTTCCTGATAGCCGATATAATGGATTCATTTGGAAGCCTACTTTAGGACTGAGTGGGGTATATGTGGATAAAAATTGGCTAGGTCTTGAAAGTGTTGGACATGCTGATGGAATGATCAGAACGTGTGAGAAGGACTGGAAAGAAATTTCAGTTCTGCTGGTTGATGGAAATCATCTCGGCCAGGAGGTTATCGAAACATATTTTCGTCGGCTACAACATCTTCAAGTTCTTGCCATTTTCAGTCCTAGGATCAATTCGATGCCGGGAAGTTTAACCAAGTTGAAAAAGCTTTGTTTTCTTGTGCTTAAAGACTGTGATCTGCTAGAGAAGATTGATGGCCTTGAAAATCTGAAGGCATTAACAGTGCTAGAGATATCTAATGCTAAAAACCTCAAGGACATCTCAAGCGATCTATTTGAGAGTTTATCTAAGCTCCGAAGCCTCAACTTATCTGAAACCGGAATTCAACAACTTCCTTCCTCCCTTTCAAACCTTCATGAACTGCGATCCATCAACCTTCGGGGGTGTTGGTGCCTAAAGTCATTGCCGATGTTGAAAAAACTCGAGAAGCTGCAGCTGCTTGATGTTTCTGGTGCAACTTCATTGGAAAGTCTTGCAGATAAGAGCATAGGGGCCCTTCAAGGTCTTCAATTGCTTGACCTTTCTCAAACTTTGGTTGAGCATGTTCCATTTCTTAAGAATCTCGAGCAGCTATCTCGTGTATCATATAGAGATTGCAAAAAACTGATTAGACTGCCAATCCTTCGAGATTTGAGCGGGCTACAAGTTCTCGATCTCTCTGGTGCTCTAATGCTAAAGGAAATTCAGGATGACACCTTTCCAGAAAAGAATGACCTCAAAATCCTTGACCTCTCCAAAACTGCAGTCAGTTGTTTACCTTCCAGCATATGTAACCTTTCAAATCTTGAGCTGCTCAATCTCTCTGAGACGTTATACTTGGTTGAACTTGAAGATGACACCTTCAAAAATATGGCATGCCTTCGTCATCTCAACCTCTCAAAAACTCTGGTTGAGAAACTACCTTCTCTTTCTGACCTTGCTAACCTACGAGAACTCAAACTACAAGAATGCAAGCTTCGGATGTTACCAAGTCTGATTGCCCTCAAGAAATTGGAAGTCCTTGATCTGTCAGGTTCTGTTTCTTTTGTGGCATTTGAAGATGAATCCTTTAGCCACATGACCCATCTCCAGCTACTCAACCTCTCGGAAACTAAGATTGAAAAGTTGCCTGACCTATCTGGTCTTGATAACCTCTCTCAACTTCTTCTAAGAAACTGCATCAATCTTACAAAACTTCCACCTCTAAGTTCATCTAAACTTAAGGAGCTCAATGTCTCTGGTGCAAAGAATCTGAGAGAATGGGAAACTGAATTGCCCGAATATATGAATGAATTGGAGATCCTCAACTTATCGGGAACAGGACTAAGGTCCCCATCATTGAGCAATTATACCAACCTTAGAGAGCTTTCTCTAAGTGGCTGTGAATTGCAGACGCCGTTACGATTGGATGATCTCACAAAGCTCGAGATCTTGGATTTATCAAGAACAAGTATTAGTTCAATACAAACAATCACAAGACTTTGCAACCTTAGACAACTTATACTAACAGATTGTTCAGACCTACGAGAGATTCCTACTCTAGAACCACTCGTGAAGTTGGAGGCTCTTCATTTGCACGGGACACAAATCAAGACATTCCCCTGTCGGATGGCTGAGTTGACTCGACTTATGCACCTCGACTTGCCAGTCTCCGTCTCCGTCTCCGAAGATACTCTTGGACTCAATTGGACAAACATAAAATCACTTCCTGGAGAGCTAAACTGGGACCAATCTGGTATGCCCTCTGAACTTCAAAATATTAAATACAGACCTTCCATGATTGTGAGAAATATGGATTCTCTAAGAATTATGAAGGGAATACCTGACATATGGAACTCATGCTTCAATAAATTTTTCATCTCTGTATGCCCTTTCAAAGAGGTTGAGAAGGATGAAGAAATATACGTACTTCTAGATGGGCCTAGCTTTAGAGATATCTACTTTCATGTCATGTCTTATCAAGTTGAGCATGTCCCTTTTTTAGAAATCCACGGATTTGAGAGCTTTCCCACTGGTCTTGAGGATGCCCTTATGAAAGTTGAATATGTTTCTTTAGTTGAAAATGGGTTTATCAGAAGCTTATCTGAATTGGGCAATAGTAATACAAATAATCTAAAAGGCTGCTGGATTTGGAGTTGTACCAAGCTTGAGAATCTAATAAAGGGAGACGAGAAAAACCTTATGTTATTGGAAAATCTAGAGATCCTATGGATATCCAACCTTCCTATCTTGAAGAATGTGCATTCAACAGGCCGCCAATTCGAGAGCTTTGGAAATCTCAAACAGTTGTATATAGATTGTTGTCCTCAGCTTGAGACTCTGTTCAAGTCCTCTCAACTCTCGAAAAACCTTGAGATTCTCCATGTTAAATTTTGTGATAAATTGCAGTTTATATGTGAACCCAAAGAAGAGTGTACTTTAGAGAAGTTGCACTCCTTGATTTTGTTTGAATTGCCTGAGCTGACGGACATTGGCCTTAAACTTCCATCCTTGAGAACGGCTAATATTAAGAACTGTCCTCAACTTGGAGAAAACTTGGTTGAAAAATTTGGGCTGGAAGAAGAAAGAGTTGAATGGATCAGGACTAGTGAGCAGTGGGATGGAAGTCAAATCAGATCATTGTGATGGCTAACTTTTAGCAATAAAGACAGTAAAGGAAGATTTTGCTGCCAGAATTTGCAGGTAATTAGTTAAGTTTATACTAAGTTGATATGTCTTGAATCTGTTATTTAGCACTACGAATGACCAAGTGTGGGGTGAAGCGCCCGGTTTTGGGGGTTTGGGGACGACGCCCTAGAAGCTTGATTTTGCATAGAGATTAGTTATGTTATGTCTGTTTTTTATTTTGAGCCAAATCTACTAGGGTTGAGGAGTGTCATATATAAACCTTCTTATCCTAAACTGTCATAATCTTTGTAGAATAATACTTGGTTGCAGGTTGCATACCGGTATGTAGGGATCCCTCTACATATCCTGTTAAAATCTAGACAACTAAGAAAGAGAAATGTAGAAAATGAGAACTTTTTTATCTCTCCTAGTTGTCAACATTTTAATGGTGGTATGTAGGGAGGCTTACACATACCGGTATGCAACCAAATATTTTTCATCTTTGTATCTGTATATGTTTATTCCTCACTAATCGAAATGCTCTCTTCCTCTGCTCGTGGATGTAGCTAACACACCACTAGTGAATCATGTAAAATTTGTGTTGTTTTCTTCTCGTTTCTTTATTCTTTGTTTGTTGATTCGATTACTGTTATAACAATATGTTGCTATTTTCACTAATTCACCCCTTATTTTGTTCTCTCTCTTTCTTAGAACAATTCAAGTTGTGCCTTTGAAGAATGGATTGACTTTATAATTCAAGTGAATGTATAATTTAATTTTTTCATTGACTTTAAGGTTGATTTTCAATTTAGTTTTAAAAGTTTTAACTTCATTGAAGAAATGATGACATGACATTAGTATTCTATATTTTAGTGGGAAGAGGTTTGAGATATAGTTAGATTTAATTACTCATTTTAGACATCAGTCTCGAAGTCCTGTTTCTAATTTGTTAGTGTTCATATTTTTTTTTTCTTTTTTCTTCATGTTATCGTATATTCTTTCATTTTGTTCAATAAAAACTTGGTTTCATTCCCTTTTTTTTTTTGAAATAATTTCATTCCTTTTTTTTTAAAGGCATATCCAACTCATGAAATTAAATATATACCCACTTCACAGAACTTACCCCAAAGTAAGCCACACTTTAGAAGATCGATCCATTTAAAATACTACCTTCTCGATAACTAGCTACTAGATCAAAAATAGTTTCAAAAACTTTGGCAGGGCTCTGAACTCAAGTTCTCTCTGAAGGAGAAACGAAGTTCATGAGCGATTTGGGATCCTTCAGTGATCATTTGTGGATTGCGCTTCTCCAGTCGCCATGGAGGAAGAAAAGGTGATGAAAGAGATGGGGAAGATGAAACTAACAGTGGCAGAAAAAGAAGGGCTCATGGAGGTGTGGAAGACAATGATATGGACTTAACAGACAAGGACATAGAAAATACAGTGGCTTGCAAAATCCTATCAAACAAAGGAATAAATGTTGAGCACTTACCAAAGATATGGGGCGTAGAAGAGAATGTGCAGTTGAAAAAGACAGGGAAGAATATGTACATCTGCAAGTTTAAGAACAGAAAAACAAAAAGAAGAGTGGGGGATAGGGGGATCAAGGCCTTAGACTTCAGGTACGTAAATTTCTGGGTTGATTTTCATAACTTACCCGTGGTTTGCCTAAACAGGAAATATGCAATAGCCCTGGCCAACTCCATTGGTGCTTTCGTGAAGATGAATGAAGAAGAGGAGGAAGGTAGAGTTTGGGGGGAGACACTTCGCGTGAAAGTTAAGCTGGAAGCAAACAAGCCTCTGCGTAGAGGAACCAAGGTTAAAGTGGGCTCCATGGCAGAGGAGGAATGGATACCAATAACCATAGAAAAGCTCCCTGACTTCTGCTATCAATGTGGGACAGGTTATGAACAAATGCAAAGAAGACAACAGTGACGAAGAGGATGAGAATGAAAATGCAGCTTACAATATGGAGTATAGAGGTAAAAAAGCAAAAGAGAAAAAAGCCATGGAGGAAAAGAAAGATAGAACCAAAGAAATAGAAGAGAAAACAAAAGAGCTGGCGACTAAGATGGCCGAGGTAGTCGGAATTCCTCCCAGAGAAGAAAGTCGATCGAAAAATGAACAGTGTCAAACGAAGGAGACAGAAGCCTAAAATCCATTATTGCACCTGACACAGAGAGCAGAAGAAAAAGAAAAAATAGCCGTTAAGACACAAAAAAGAGGAAGTAAAAAAGGCTCTGGAAGTGAGGCAAATAGGAAGGAACTAGTGGAATAGAGGATCAAGGAAGCGGTGAGGAAAAGGACAAAGGTCAGACTCAGTGGGCCCTAGGGGGAAAGCAAAGCCAAACTAGAATCTGGAGAGAGAGAGAGGGCGAAAGTGGGGAAAAAAGGAAGACCAATTTCAGCAAACGGAAGACAGTAAGAAAGAAAATAATAACCATAAAACTAAAGGGAACCATAGCCCAAGTGGAAAAAACCTTAAAAAATGGAAGAGGCTGGCTAGGAACGAGTCCATGTAACAAGATGAATTCGAAAACCTGGCCAGCCAATCAAAGAAAATACTTGGGCAGAATGAGTAAGACACAAACGATACAGTAAAGAGGGTGAAAATTAATGACTTCGAGTAATTCAGAGGGACATTGGTGGAGACAGGAGAACAACCCTGTCGGATGCCATGAACCCTCGAGCGATCCGAGCGCTTCCCCACTTAGTGGGGAGCTTCAAACCCCAGCTAGTCTTTTTAATGGAAACCAAATGCGATTCAAAAAGGAGTGAAAGAATTAGAGTTAGCATGATGTTTGAGTTTTGTTTGTGTGTTTCGAGTAACGGTAGAAGTGGAGGCCTAATGCTCATTTGGAACTCTTTTATGAAGGTCAATATAAATTCTTTCTCTGAACGGCACATTGATGCATCTATTCAAGACAACCGAGGGGATTGGAGATTTACTAGCTTCTATGGCAACCCAGAAACAGAGAAAAGGCGGTTTTCTTGGGAGCTCCTTGACAGGTTGTATGAGGAAAATGAGAGGCCTTGGTTGATTGGTGGTGACTTCAATGAGATCTTGTCGGTTGAAGAGAAAAAAAGGAGGAATGGCTAGGGAATTTAGTCAAATGAGATCGTTTCAGGAGGTTATTAACAAATGTAAATTGATTGATGCAGGGTACTCGGAGAGTTGTTTTACTTGGAGAAGAGGTAAAAAGAAGAGCAATCAGATTAAGGAGAGACTTGATCGTTTCTTCATAAATCTCGCAATGCCAATTCTAAACCCGATAATTAAAGTGCATCACCTAAATTTTCTCAGCTCGGATCACAGGCCCATAGGTGCGAGTTGGGATATTAGAAACGAGATAAAAGCAGTCAAGAACTCCAAGCCAATTATGAGATTTGAAGAGAGTTGGATCAAGCTCAAGGATGCCAAAAAAGTCATTGAAGATTGCTGGGAAAATCAGAATGGAGGTGGGGCTGTAAACTTCAATGCTAAAATCCTGCGGTGTATCAATAAGTTGCACATTTGGAACAAAAATCGGCTGAAAGGAAGCCTCAAAAAGGCCATTGCAGCGAAAGAAGTAGAATTACAGAAGCTGTATGCTGAGAGCAATGATCAGAAATGGGAGGAAATCATTAAAGCTGAAACCGACCTTGAGGATCTACTGGAAGAAGAAGAAGATTATTGGAGAATTCGATTGAGAGATGACTGACTAAAAAGTGGTGATAGAAATACCAAGTGGTTCCATGCCAAAGCTTTACTGAGAAGAAAGAGAAATAGAATCAAGGGGCTTATTTCGGAGGATGGTTTGTGGGTTGAAGATGAGGATGAAGTAGGGCAGATCGCAACAAACTACTTCAAGTCTCTCTTCAACTCTGATGGCCCAGACGAAAGAGCTATTCAAAAGGTCACTGGCTGTGTAACATCCAAAATCCCAGATCACCTTCAAAGGGAATTGGAGCAACCATGCACACCAGAAGTGAGATTGAGGCAACCATGAAAATGATGAATCCTTCAAAAGCTCCGGGAATTGATGGCACACATTCTGGCTTTTATCAATCCTACTGGGATGTAGTAGGTGAGGATACAGTTAGAGTCTGCCTCCAGTTTCTGAATGAAAAGGCCGATATTGCCCCGCTAAATAAAACAGTGATAGCTCTTATTCCAAAAGTGCAGGACCCAAAGCATATGTGTAACGACCCTACTTTTCATGCCTAGATCCTAGGGTCGTTACTACATACATGTCATTCTACTTCTAAGAACAGCGAGGAAATATCATTTAAAGAAAACATACTTAGAAATTTTGCGAAACTTTTCAGCATGGGATCCCAGTTAAAACAACACAAAAGAACACTTTAGTCATTCACACAAAACTTATAGCGGAATAAACCTTAAATCATTCGCAATACAAGTTCAAAAGAAGAATTTCAAAACACAAAATGCGGAAGACTATCCTAAAGGAGATCCATGGCTCAGCAGCTCTCCGTCACTCGTTCTGTACACCTTTACCTCTAGCTGCAGTTGTATGTAAGGGAAAAGAATGAATATTTAAGAAAATACTCAGTAAGTAGCAATACTTCAAGACACTTGCAGCAATCAAGGTTTTAACATTTTATTCGAGTTAAGAGCCTAAGGGTTAGGTTATCTCATTCTCATTCATTTCATTTCATTTATCTGCAGTTCGGGCCTCGTGATCAATTAACTCACCTATGTATATAAGTTTGCCAACTCACTGGTAGTGCACAAGCGGGAGTTTTGGGAGGTCTCTACTCCTACTGATGGTAGATGACACCCAGTCAGTGGAGCTAAGTCTCATCCCTCAAGGCACTAATGGGCGCGTAGCGCTCTAAACTACCATTTCACTGATGGGGCGTTCATGGGTTTAAGTCAGAAATTAACCTCCAAAGTTAGTAAATGACACCTAGTCTGCGAAGCCAAGTCCCGCCCATTAAGCCCCTCATTTCAGTCTAATACATCTCAGTTCTAGGTATTTAATTGACACGACCCTCTTCTAAGGCACTAGCCTATTCCTTTCCCTTTCTTAATCCTTTTCCCTTTAGGACCCCTTAACTCTTGCTATTTTTTAACGGCAACCCTCCTGAACAGAGAATAACACAAACTCCCCGTTGTCCACAACAATGCCAGCCAACCACAAAATATACATCAGACACGCACTCGCTTCTATCACACAACACATATATGCAGTAGCCATATTCTCGAAATTAACGCAACATATCACCTCAGTCTCAATCCGAACAACATATACACATTCTCATGCCAGGAGTAAACAGTCATTTCAAAACATAAACATTTCATTCCAATGCAGCAAATTACTTACCATATGCAGCTACCATACAATGTATCTAAAACATGGAATTTGAATCCAATTAGCTACTTAGATTCCAAGGGGCAACTTAAGGATTAACCCAACTCATATTATGAGATTTGAAGAGAGTTGGATTAATCCAATTAGCTAATTTAAGGGTGTGTTTGGTTTAACTTTTCAAGTGTTTATTTTTTAAAATAAATCATTTTGAAAAAAATTCTAGTGTTTGGCCACCACTAAAAATGAATTATTAGAAAATGAGATTGATAAATAAACCATTTTGAGAGAAACACTTCAAACCAACTTTTTAAAAAAGACTTCTTAAGTAAACAATAACTTGTGTATAAAAACATTTGTGAGGAAATGCAACCAAACATATGAGTGTTTAAATTCTAAACAATTTTTATACAAATGTTTTTTAAAAAATGCATTCTTGAAAAACATTTAAATTAAAATGTATTCCAAACGGACCCTAAATGTCTTTCAAGAATGCATTTTTAAAAAAACATTTTGTATAAATATTGTTTAGAATTTAAACACTCATATGTTTGGTTACATTTCCTTATAAGTGTTTTTATACCCAAGTTATTATATACTTAAAAACTCTTTTTAAAAAAATTTGCTTTCAAGTGTTTCTCTCGAAATGATTTATTTCTCAATCCCATCTATTTAAAAAATTTGTTTTCAAGTGTTTCTTTCAAAATGATTTATTTCTCAATCTCATTATTTAACAAGTCATTTTTAGTGGTTGCCAAACACAAGAATTTTTTTCAAAATGACTTTTTTTTTTTTTTTTTTTTTTTTTTTTTTTTTTTTTCAAAATTAAATACTTGAAAAGTTAAACCAAACACCCTAAATTTTGGAATATAATTACACTTCATCATTTCTTCTCCTCGCTCTCCTCTTTACATTTACAGCATGCATTGAACAATTATTTATTTATTTTTATTCTCCAAAACATTCATGGTAAAAACCATGTAAAACCTTCTTCAAAGGAGATGTAGCTTCAAGAAGTATATACAAAAATAAAATTCTAAATTATTTTATTTAAACAAAAATAATAATTTTTTTTTATAACATGTGGATGGGAGATTTGAATCTCTGACACGTCGGTTGAGCTATGCTGTTGTTGGCAATAAAACAAGGATTTTTAGATATTTTAAATAAAAAAAATGTAAGATATATAAACCAAAAGTATTCAACTAAAGAAAATAACTTGAAAAATCGAATTTAGGCACTGGACGGGGGCACAAATAACACTTTGATTGATTTTAAAAAATATATAAAAAATATTTTTATAGGTGAGAGAGAGAGGGTCTTAATTGCAACAATTATCATACTTCAGGACAGCGGCAAATCTAAGATTTTATGTCAGAGAGGCACAAGTTCATAGAAATATAACTTTAGATACGTTGATGCAATATTCAAAATCACCTAATATTGATGAAGTTAAATTATAAGTTTAGTCTCTCAATTTTCATATTTTTGTCTATTTGGCCCTTGAACTTGTGTTTAATAGACTCGTAAAACCTACAATTTTGTGTTCAATAGGTTTCTAATTTCCAATTTTGTGTCCAATAGGTTTCTAATTTCCAATTTGGTGTCTAATAGGATTGTTCGCCTATTTGACATGTTTAAAAATTCATGTACTTATGAAATACAAAATTGAAAGTTTAAAGTTGAATTAGACATAAAATTCAATTATGATAGTTTATGCCTCATATAACCATTTGGTTTTTTTATTTTTGATTTTTGAAAAATTATGTTTGTTTTCTTCCAACTTTCTTAAAATGGTTTGCCAACAAGAGCATAGCTCAACCGGCATAAAGTTGTACTAGTGACCACGAGGTTTGTGGTTCGATTTCCCCCACCCCACATATTGTCAAAAAAAAAAAATAACTTTCTTAAAATGGTTTTCATTTTTGTTGAGAAGACATTTTAATTGACCACAAAGTTTAGGGGTATAATTGAATTTTTCCCTAATATTTTAAAAAGAAATTTATAAACTCACGTCATTTTTTTTTAGTTTAAAATACAATTTTTTTGGTCCTTATATTTTGTGACTAATTATATTTTAGTCCCTACACTTTCAAATATCCAAATATAATCCTCGTCCTTTTAATAATCTTAAAATTAGACTATATTACTAGTTTATGGTTAACTTTTTCAAAAAAGATTTAGTTTCGATTACCTTTCGCTTTGTAAATTTTAAAAACATATCAACTAGTGTCTTTTCTTGAGTGAAAATGATAATTATTAGTTTACCAATTTTAAAAACAATAATCCTTTTTTTAAGCATATTTTAACGGTAATTGGCATATACTCCGACAAGAGATTACAAGATTCCTTTTCAATGAAAGCCCTCCTTGTTTGGACAACAACTTTTTAACTAAAAAAAAGTTGTTACTCTTAAAATTAAATCTTGAAATTTCACTTTTAAAATTTCCTTACAACGAAATTTAAAAATAAAAAATAATTTGTATCCCTTAAAATTCATTTTTGAAATAGGAATTTCATTGTTAAAATTCAGTCTTGACAACGATTTCAAAAAATAAGTCGTCCTCTGAATTTATGAAATAAGTACTTATCAAAATTTAAATTTGACAACAAAATTTTTTTAAATAAAAAAAAAAAAAAAAGGTATCCCTTAAAATGAATTTTTTGAATTAAGAATTTCATTTTAAATATTCAATCTTGACAACGAAATTTTTGGAATAAAAGATAAGTTGTCCAAATTTCTGAATAAGAATTTCATTTTCGAAATTCTAATTTAAATATCTTTTCTATATACTAGTTTGTAACCGGTGTGATGCACGTTTATATATCTAATAATTATGTATCTTTCTTATAATTAATAAAACAACTTCCAAAATATAGATTAAATCTTAATATAATATCATGCAATATAAAGGTTTATTAATTATTAAATCTGGAATCATTAATTTGTTTCTTAAAGGCTCAATATAGTTTTAAGCTAATTTTTATATTATTATTATACTGTTATAAAACACACATATATATTACAATATACTTTATCTTGGCAGAATAAAAATTAACATTTTTTTTATGAAAATAAATCAACTTTCCTTAAATTGACACAAATTTATACCATGAAAATAAAATTTAAAGTAATGAGATAGTACAAAAATATAGATAAATTTTAATGTATTAAATAAGATAATATCTCCTAAAAAAGATAATATATATGAAAACATTGAGTATCGTTTTTTCTTGTAAGTGATTGATCATAAAGTTAGTCTAAAAAAAGTTTTAGATATGCTTCTTTTAGTGTTAATAATACATGTTATTTTGGTAAAGAAAAGAGAATCTATCTTAAGGGAAGATATTGTGTATGTCGAGAGATTTTTTTTAGATGGTATATGTCGTGTTTAAACAATTTAGGTTTGTATTTAGTTGTTATAATTCATTTTCTTATTTCACAGCTCATTTTATTATGAGAGAGTTTTATCTAATTAATAACAAATATATACTTCAAAGAGAATTAAAGGTGGTTTCAACTTTGAATAAATTATATTTTTGTCCCATGATTTAATTGAAGATTTTATTTGGTCTTTCATTTTTATTTCAAAATCTGATAGTTAGTCCTCAAATTCAATAAAAACAATTCTATATTAATCTTATTGCGTTATAGCTATTATATTATACAATATAAATTAATCTCATTGCATTTAAAATTTTTTTTTTTTACTTTTCTAATAAACTCCTAAAAATTGTGATGTGGTATATATTTTTTTAAATTTTTAATTAATATTGTATAATAAATTTGACAACATGAATGAAAGAAATAATTGATTCATTATATATTATTGATGCGAACACAAATTTTATTTAATTTGACAACATGAATGGAAGAAATAATTTATTCGTTATATATTATTGATGTGAACACAAATTTTATTGAGATAAAAAAAAAATTTAAAAATTGGATTGTAGTAAGAAAATAAACAAATAACTGTATAAAGTACAAATATAATTTTATGAATCGGAAACGGGAAGAGATTAATGATTAATGATTTGTTTTTCATGAATCGGAAACGGGAAGAGAGAGAGAATGAAGAGATTGATTGATTTTTTTTTTCTTTTTTTTTTTTTATCGAGTACAGATATAATTTTAATTTATGTAATTATGTTAGGTTGTTTTTAAACAACTTTTTCTTTTAATAATTAATTTCAAAGGAAGGATAAATGAGGCGTTTAGTAAAAAAAAATGTTGTTATTATTTAAAATAATCTTCCTAATTTTTAATTAAATAATAATAATTAATTAAATGTTATAATTGTTGAAATAATTTATGAAAAATTGATAAAATTTTCATATTTTAGACTTTAAATTAAAGTAAGTTATGATTTAAATTACACGTATAATTTATTAAAATTGTATGACTTTTGAGATTTTTGAGACTTCAAGATTCTTGATAACTTTTTAAAATTAAATTAAATTGATTAGAATTTAGTAATTAAGTAAATAAGACTTTTCATTTTCTCCTTTAAATACGTGAGTTAAATTAGCTTTATAATTTAACAATTATTAAGTATTAAAAATTTAATAATTATAGTTTAACAAAAGGGTAAAATAGTAATTTAGGAATAGAAGTAAGGATATGATAGTCCAAAAATGTTTTTTTCAAAATTCTGACTTTTTATATATTAGAGATTAGAGATATTAGAGATTAGAGATTAGAGATAGAGATCAGAGATATATATATATTTTCCATTAGATAGGAACAACACAACTAACAATTGGACACTCTTAATTATAAGATAAAGAGAGGGGATGAAGGGAAAGACAAAAACATAGGACAGAGAGGCAAAGGAAAAAAAAACGTTTTTTTTTTTATTTGTTTTTTTTTTAAAAAAAAACTTTATCAAGCACTATCACCAAAGCCACTCAATAAAGTCATTTTGGAGGAATTGTTTTTGGAAAAATATTTTAAATGGTAATACTTTAGAACTTAGTGACTAAAAAGGATCATCATAATATGTTAAGAAGGAAGGAGTAATTTACTATCTTGAAAATACAACTTCATTTGGAGATTTAAAACTACAATATATATTTAAATAATACTTTTAAAATTTTAATATATTTTAATAAAACAAAAGTCTCAAAATTTACAACTATATTAATAATTAAAAAAAAAAACCTGTTTTCCAGAGCTAATGCTTTGGAGATCGTAAAAAATATGTTAAATTATTAAAAATATCGAACTATGGCGTTGGTTTCAATTATACTTCAAAAGTTTCATTTTAATCCTTAAAATTTGGAGCTTGTTTCAAAACGGTCCTTGAAAGATTTTTTTTTCATTAAATTTATGGATAGAAAATGACATGTAATCATATATATTGTTGCTTATGTGAATAGATTTAAAAACATACTTGAAAAGAAAAATAAAGACATATACAAACACATCATTTTCTATCCATGAGTTTAACGAAAAAAAATAAGGGTCGGTTTGAAACAACTTCAAACTTTAAATATTAAAATGAAAGTTTTGAAATATCGAAACCAACCTTATCTTATTTTAGTAATTTAACCTAAACAAATATAATAAATTAAAAAAAACGTGATAAATGATACATATAAATGCCCCCAACAACTTTTGGTCCATACAATGATATAATTTAATGAGGGGTGAAGGATAATAAATGAATTGATGATGTGCTAGTAGAGGACATTTTCAGCTATTAAATATACTAGAAAACATTAACGTGCGTGTTGCACGTGTAAAGATTATACCGGAATTTTATTTTTTAATACTATTTTTAGAAATATATTTTTTAATAAGGAAAAGTATAGCTCAATTAGTTAGAGCATTATAATCTCAATCCAAAGGTTAGAGATTTGAATCTCAATCCCATATATAACATAATTTCTTTTATAGAGTTATTTTGAAAATGTTGTTGTATTAATTAGGGATATGAAATTGTGTTTTCATGCCAAATAAAAGAAGATTTCATTATTTTTATTTCTCCCTCTCTTTTATTAAAGTCTTTTTTAGAGTTATTGTTTTTTTCCATCTTGATTCTTAATCTTCTCACTTTCACTCTCACACTAATTATATTCAATAACCCCCATCATTTTAGACATATTTATCTATGTTTCCATACATTCTCTCACTTAACTTTCTATTTTTTTTTAAATAAAATTTAATTAGATAGGATAGTAGCCCAACACAATTTTAGAAATATTTAGTAAATCTTTGTTTTAAGCTTTCATTGAAAAAGAAAAACTAAAAAAAAACTTCTAACATTTTCTTATTTCACTTTTCGTCATCATTCATTCTTAGTTGTTGTATTGCCCTTAGTGTATCACTTGTCTCACTCTCTCACCAAGTAGTCTTATTCTCTTTAAATCTCTTCTCACCTCACCCTCCCATCTTGTTAGTTTTAAAGATTTATTATTTATTATTTGTTTTTCTTATTTTTTTTCCATTGCTTGCTTATATATATATATTTATATATGTGGGGGTTGATATAGTTTTTTTTAATGGTTCATTTAGTTTTCATGAATAAAAATATGAATGTAAATATTTTTGTTGTAAAAAATGTTTCAAAATGTTGGATTACGCGTTGTAAAAAAATGTTGAATTACAATTTACTGTTAAGATATATTCTCTTTTCACTAAAATGATATTTGATAAGTATGTCAGGGTCAATGTATATCGTTTGTTTAATTGTGTTCGAATGGGAAGTGGTTTCAATCAAATTTAATTCTTTGATTTTGTTTTTTTGTAACCTTTTGTATTTTTTATTTAATCACTCATTAGATCAAACTTTTTGCCTTCTAAACTTTTTGCTTTCTCTCACTTCATAATTTCTGGATCCCTCCACTTATTGTAGAATTTGAAGAGAGTGCAATTGTTTGTATTTATTCTATTTTTAAGTATAATAATATCTCAACACATTAAGATAAATATACAAATATAGAATAAGCAAACATTTATTTTTGTTTTGCTAAGTTTTGCATTTATATTAACTAAATATATAAAGTAATATTAATTTTTTTAATAATATAATATTAGCTTTAATGAGTTTGAAAAAAAAAATCAAATACTTAGAGATCTAAGTTATTACAATATTATTAATACTGTTGTGTAATTAAATTACATGTTTATTCAAGGAAAAAAACATGTTGGAACATGATAACTATTAAAAAAAAAAGAAAGAAATCTAGAATTACCTTTTTCACCGTGATAATGAGTTGAACAAAAATATTGAACAAAAACTGTTCTCCTTTCTTAATTTGATACTTTTGAACAAAAAATTTATGAATAACACTTGATTTGAAACTCCAATTATTTTTAAAATGTAACAGATCGTGTATTAGCATATTTTTCGTTATACCTGCAATTTTACAACAACGCATTATCAATAATAGTTTAAAATGTTATAAAGAAAAGAATAGTTTAAAATAAAATTTAAATAAACTATTATAAATCTAAATGGTGGAACAATAACAAAGATTAAAAAAAAAACAATTTGACAAAATGCAACACAATACAACAATTTAAATTTTAAAATAAAATAAAGGAAACAAAAAATAAAATTAATAGATTGAGATTTACCTTGAATCAATCCATTTGACAAAGAAAGAAAACAACCCTTCTCTTGCTTAGCAATGAGCTTCTTCACAAATGCATGAACATATTTATAGGGAAGACAAAATGTATATTACAATGGAACCATTTATTTTATGGTTATGGAATTTGAAAAGATTAATAAACATATTAAAATAATATAAAAAAATTTATAATTAAAATTGTTATGGGCGAAAATAGCCCACCAATTTTCATTGCAGGAAGACCCACGCACATCGGATCCAGAAGAGGGCTGATAGGGCCGACGGGACGAAAGGCCGGGGCGCCACACCCGGCCCATGAGACGACCCTCGGCCTCGGCCCAAGGGAGAGGCCGAGGGTCAAGATCGGCCTCGGCCTATTGCCGAGGCCGAGCCGGGCCAAAGGCCCAGCAGCAAGTTATGGTCGGCCTCGGCCACGAACCGAGGCCGACCCAGGCCAAAGGCCCCACGAAGCTCTGCCGAATTGGCGAAGCCCGGCGGTGGAGGAAACCCTAAATGGAGCTTATAAAAAGAAGGGCCACGCGCACATTCAGGTATGCCAAAGACTGCACCCTAAATACATTCTACGTGTTTCCGGCCAGGGCTAACTTAAGCATCGGAGTGTGTGTGGTCTACACCACACCGGTGTGCAGCGTTTGTTCGTCTTGCAGGTCACGTTCTTCCCGCTCATCTACAAATTCACTGTTGTCTGTCACGTGGAGCGAGGGGTAAATTCCTGAGCGAAATTTGACCATCAACAAAAATAAATAAAATTAATTTATAAAATTCCACATTCCACACATATTAAAAAAAAAAAAAAAAACTTAAAACTTCTTTCCACATCCCACATTTAATTTTGGGTTATGGAATTTGAAAGGAAATATTTCCTTTCAAATTCCACCGTGAACATTGAGATTTTTTTTTTTTTTTTTTTTTTTAATAATGTCTTTATTTATAAAAGTATAACATTTTATATATAAATAATAAAGGAGTAATAACTAATTGATGGACATTAGCATTTGGATAAAATAGTCCAAAAATGATTCCCAAAGTTAGCAACTTTTAATATAGTAAGATAAGATATTTAAATTCTTCCACAACCACAAGTTTCTTCTACATTCACACACATTTATATAGATTATAGATATACATGATTGTTTTTTTAAAAATGGAACACTTTTTTTTAGTTCAATAATATGTGGTTGGTGGAAGAATTCAAATCTCTGACTTATTGTTCGAGAGTATATGTTCTAATCAATTGAACTATATTCAGGTTAGTTAATTAGAAAAAGAAAAAGAAAAGCTAAAAATGAACTAATTCATATATTATATTCATTAATAAAACAAAGTCCTCAACTTTTTTTCTTTTTTTTTTTGAACTTGTCCTCTACCGCACGGCGCATGTAGCAACAATTCATTTATTTTTTTTGACGTAACAACAATTTAATTATTATTCTTGATCCCACATTCATCATGCCAAAATGACTCAAAGCCAAAAGTAGATGGACCAAAAGAATATTTAAACTAAAAAAAAAAAAAAAAACACAAGAAATAGTATTTAAGTATGGGTGGGAGGGTGGGATGCTTATAGAAATGATAGTTAAGACAATATTGTTAAAGAAAACAGTTTCTTCTACCTTCACACATTTATATAGATTATAGATATAGATGATTATTTTTTAAAAATGAAATACTTTTTTTGGTTCAGTAATATGTGGTGATGGAAGAATTCAAATCTCTGGCATATTGTTCGAGAGTATATGTTTTAATTAGTTGAGCTATATTCAGTTTAGCTAATTAGAAGAAGAAGAAAAAGAAAAGCTAAAAATGAACTTGTTCACACGTAACTTCAGGGATAGAGACACGTGGAATAAAATATATATTTGTATTGATGTAATATGCGTGTGAGTGTACAATCTCTAACTTTTATCCTCTGATTCTCTCTCTTATGTGTGAATGTGTTTTACTCGAGGGCTGAAATGCTTGATCTCAAGTCTGAAGATTTAATGGATTCTTGGTGCTTGAAGTCTTCGGGTCTTGGAGTCTTGAAGAGTCATTAGTCTTCAAGAATTGTTGAAGTCTTCCTGTCTTGAAGGGTCTTCAGTCTTCAAGAAGTCTTGGGGTTTTGAAGTCTTGAAGAATCATTGGTCTTTAAGGATTGTTGAAGTCTTCTAGTCTTGAAGGGTCTTCAGTCTTCAAGAAGTCTTGGTTATCTTTTGACAATATGTAGGGTTGGTTATCTTGAAGGGTCTTCAGTCTTCATATTGACAATATGTAGGGTCTTCAGTCTTCAAGAAGTCTTGGTTATCTTCGGTCTTCAAGAACCAACCCTACATATTGATAACCACATCATACAACAATAAAAGGTTTCAAATATTATTATTTTCAATTTATCTCATATCATCTCATCTCATTATTTTTATTTTCAAATTTAATTTGTTGCTTCTAATTTATTTTTCTTACTTTTTTTTTATTTAAAGCGCTAAAATTAGATTTTGTTTAAGACCATTTTTGTTTATAGCACTTGTTTCTCTTGGTATTTTTATTGATTTGCTTAAAGTAAACAAAATATGATTTACAATATAAATGATATAAATTTATTTTTAAAATTTTGATGTTATATATTAAACCAATCTCATGCTTAATTGAAATATATGTTTATTGTGTTGGTCATTATAACTATTTCGCAACAATTCAATATTAATTTAACCAAACATTGTAACTCGACTTTCTATGTTTAAATATGAAATTTACCAAATACAAAATTACTTTATAGAACAACTAATTTTCTTAAAAACACAGTTGACAACAATTATTTTAAAAGTTGCACAATCTCAAAACTAAGTTTAAGGTTTTGTTTAGGGTTGATGTAGCTTTTGAAATAATTGTTACCACGTGTTTTTAGGAAAATAATTAGTTGTCATATGAAGCAGATTAGATAACGTTTCTGTTTACTCTTTTTAGATCATGTTTTTCATTTTTTAATAAACAAATATATTTGATAACTCATGTCGTTTTTTGTTTCTATTTTTTTTTTCTTTTAACGTTCATAGGTATGTAACCAATTCTCTCTTCCCATTTCCTACATCCATGCATCTCTCATCTTTCTCTCTCATCATGATTTTTTTTACTACTTATCATTTTTTAATTATTTTCATTAAGAGGCCTTTAGTCATTATTTTATACTTAAGTATCCATTATTTTTTTGTCAATATTGGTAGAGTTTTAATTTCTTTTTATTAAATAAATTAATTAATAAAATATTTCATGTTTGTTATTAATTGTAAAAGAAAAAAAAAATCATCCTCATTTTCTCAATTTTACTTCTGTATAATTTGCTAATGAAAAACACGTGCATTTTTTTTAAAAAATTAAAAATAAAATTTATTATTGAATTTAAGAAATGTAAATATGCTCGATTGTCTAACTTTAAAAAAGTGTCTCATTATCAACACACAAAAAATATATATCAATTACATGTGCAATAAATTAATGGTCATTGAAATTTTACAAAGTTTAATTATCCAAAAATTTACAAATTAATCTAATTAAACTGACTCATGTAAGCCAATATCGCTTAAGGTGAATTGGTTAAAGTGAGACGACATTGGTAGATCAAATTTGAGCAACATTAAAAGATATTTATAAAAGACAAAAAGTTTGTGCTAGGGCTAAATAAATGCTATAAACACTATATAATATAGTTTTATATTTGTTTTAATGAATGTTATATATTTTATTATATTATATGTACTAAATTTTATTTGAACTAAAAAATAAGAAACAATAAATTGTTATCAAACACAAATTTGTTTTTTGTTTTTTTTTTGTTTTTAAAGAAATAAGAAGAAATAATTATCCAATAGTATCCAATAGGAAACAAGAGACGGAAAACATGAACTATGTCGAACGGGTCCTAAGATTCTATACTTCACTTTTAATAAATTACTGTATTCAAATTTCTTTACTTTTAATAGACATATTATAGTTTTTTTTTTCAAGATGTTTCAAATGAACCTTTTTTTATAAAAAAGTTTAAGAGAACTTAAAAATAAAGTTCTAAATTATAAAATAAATTCATTTTTTGAAAAAAAGAAGAAATTTCATTAAAAAAATACTATTAAGTTTTGATTAGGATTTCATAGTTTGTGGAGAAAAAAAAAAGTGAAATGTTTTTCTTAATGCAATATTTACTATTTAAATTAAACAAAAAATATATATTTATTGAACATTTAAACTTCACCATAAAAGTGTGTTCTATTTTTTAGACACGTGCATTGCATGTCTCTTTTAACTTTTTTTATTTATTATTATTTTTTAAATAATACTCTTTTAACTAGTTTACATAAATAATGTTATAATGTAATTTACCTTCCACTTTTTCACCTTGACTACCTTTTAATTATCATTCATTATTTTAATTGAAATGTCTTCTAAGGGTATTTTTTTAACCATTTCAAATTTTAAGAGTTAAAATGAAAATTTTTTAAAGTGTAAAGGCATAATACCCTAAAGTTTAAGGCCTTTTGTATAATTCAACCAAATAATTTTAGGGCTCCTTTGACAATGTTCTCGATTTTCGTTTCTCATTTCTCATTTCTTGTTTTTTTAAGAACTAAAAACACGAATATGTTTGATAACTATTTACTTTTCTTGTTTCTCAATTTGTTGCTTCTAATTTTTTTTATTTATTTTTTTGGTTTAGAGCAATGGTTTCTCGGGGCATTTTTATTAATTTGTTAAAAGTAAACAAAATATGATTTACAATATAAATGATATAAATTTACATAATTTTATTTTTTAAATTTTGAAGTTATCTATTAAACCAATCTCATGCTTAATTGAAATATATGTTTATTGTGTTGGTCATTATAACTATTTCACAACACTTTGATATTAATTTAACCAAATACTGTAACTCGACTTTCCATGTTTAAAAAAGAAAGATAAAGCAATAATAAAAAAAAAATTGTTAAGAGGACCAAAATGAAACCTAACCCAAACCTCAGGGACTAAAAGTGTTTTTTTTTTTTTGGTACCTAACTTTCTAATTTCTTAATAAGCATTATTCTTTTCAAAAAGGGGAAAGAAAAAAAAAAGAATATAACATCAACTAATTGGATCAAATTCTCCTATAAAAAGGCAAGCAATCTTCACTTGTATTCACCTCATCAAAACTCCATCTCCCAAAATCAAGCTAATGGCTTTCAGCTCCCTCTTCTTCCTCCTCCTTATCTTGCCCACTTCTCTTTCCCTACCCTTTGTGTTCTTCCATGGTACTATGTTTCTTTGTTTTATTATTTCTTTAAAACAACTAAATGTTTGCTCTTAATTATTTATTCTCATTTTTGTTTTTCCTATTACAAGAATAACAAGTTAGGTTAAGAAAAGGTTCAGTTTTTTCAACAAAATCTATCTTGAAAAATGAATTGTTCCCTTACATTTTCCTTTTAATCTACAATTACATTGGTGGCAGCTTGTTTGTTTACAATTGAAGATGCTTTCCTTTCAAAAGAATTGATTCCTAAATTATAAATTATTTTGGAGTTGTGTCTTGGTGTTATAGTTTCCTATATATGTTAATAATTTTGTTTTTGATTTTCTATTTTTAAGAACATACTTGAATTCTAAGTTAAATTTCAAAAGCTAAATCAAGTTCTTAAAAGGGAAAAATACATTTTTGGTCCCTAAGGTTTGGGTTAAGTGACATTTAGGTCCTGAGTTTTCAAACTCAACAAAAATACCCCTCAGGTTTGAGATAAGTAGCATTTTGGTTCTTGCCATCAATTTTTCTGTTAAATCTTAACGGCAGCTGACGTGACACTATTATTTTAATAAGAAAAATATTTTTTAATTTTTTTAAATACAAAAAGATTAAAAGAATAAAATATTATTATTTTATCTTTTTTTTTTAATACTTTATCCCTCTTTCTCTTTCTTCCTCTTCCCCACTTCCTTCTCCAACTTCTTCTTCCAAACTTCATCTTCTTCAACTCTGGCGGCCGGCCGCCGCCACCGTTTGTCGGCCGCTGGTGAGATTTTTTTAAAAAAATTTCTTTCTTTTCTTTTCTTTTCTCCTCCATTCTCTTCCCTTTCTTCACCTTTTCTTTTATTTTTCTTTTTTTTTAAATAGAGAAGAGGGAGGAGGCTCCTCCCTCCCTTTCTGGCTCCGGTGACAGGAGGAGGGACCCTCCTCCCGTCGCCGGCATCGGAAATGAGGGAGGAGCCTCCTCCCTCTTCTCTATTTAAAAAAAAATAAAAATAAAAGAAAAGGTGAAGAAAGGGAAGAGAAGAGAGGAGAACAGAGAGGGAAAGAAAGAAATTTTAAAAAAAAAATCTCACCGGCGGTCGGCGGCAGGCGGCAGCCGGCCGCCGGAGTTGAAGAAGATGAAGTTTGGAGGAAGAAGTTGGAGAAGGAAGTGGGGAAGAGGAAGAAAGAGAAAGAGGGATAACGTATTAAAAAAATGATAAAATAATAATATTTTATTATTTTAATCTTTTTGTATTTAAAAAAATTAAAAAATATTTTTTTTTATTAAAATAATAGTGCCACGTCAGCTGCCGTTAAGATTTAACAAAAAAATTGACGGTAGGGACCAAAATGCTACTTATCTCAAACCTTGTATTTTTGTTGAGTTTGAAAACTAAGGGACCTAAGTGTCACTTAACCCAAACCTCAGGGACCAAAAGTGTATTTTTCCCTTCTTAAAAACTATTACAGTTTTCAAATTTTAGTTTGGTTTTTGAACGAACGATAAGAAGTTGTCTTTACAAGCTTAATTTTGAAAAACAAAAAACGAAAAAAGGAATGGGTCATCAAAGGAAGCTTACTATTTCAAATTTTGCTTACAACTTTTGTTTTGTTTACAATTTGAGATATTTGTTTGTAAATATTACTTTTAGGTTGTTGTCTGAGTGTAATTTCTATTTTAGGTTAAGTTAGTACTCTTTAATCACCATATTTTCGTTATTCCTTCTCTATACATTTGAAACTTTAACACTTTTGAATTAAATTATGCTTTTAAGAATTTATTTAGTTAACAAGACATGAAATATTGCCTAACAATGTTTTTTTAGTTCAAGAATATGTTAGGTTAGGAAATTCAAAACTTTGAACTATGGGCCGAGAGTATATTTTTTAATCAAACAAGTTATGTTTTTTCATTCTAAAAGGAAGAAAACAATCTTTAAGACATGACGATCCAACTAGATTTCTTTTTAGTTCGACGAATTAGATTCTTAGTTTTTAATATTCTATTTCTATAACTATTTCTTCATTATTCTACTTTTATTAAACATATCATAAAATTTAACTAAATCTCTAAAGAAAGATTAAATTTTTAATTAAAATAAAATAATTATTCCACATACTCGATCTTTTAATTTTTGTTTTTATTATTACCTTTTTTGTACAGGTATTTTGGATACTTGTTCAACTGACAAATCAATTCATCTCGTTTCACACTTGAAGAACGTCACCGGCGTTGAAGGCGAATGCATGTATGAATATTTATTTTTCCAAAATTAATTACTACGTCACCACTTGTATAATTGTTTTTTTTGGAATATAAAATTATAAATAATAAAGGTAGGAGTGGAAATTTGAATCTCCGGCGTATTAGGAAGATTACGAAGCTCTTGAAAGCAATTTTGTATTTTATATAAAACTCTAGCCAAATTTATATAAATATAACTAATATTTTATGGGTAGGTTTGAAAGTTTTAAATTATTTAAAGGAAAATACGTAAAAGTTAACCATTTTCAACTATATGTCAAAACGAGCATAGCTTAGCGGTAATTGACATATAACCTCGAACTTATTCAATTTCTTTACTTTGCAGAGAAATTGGCAATAATGGATGTATGGATTCTGTGACTATGCCCATTCTCGAGCAGGTTACACATTGATTTTCTTTTTTCAAGGAAATAGAGAAAAGGAGCTAATATTCTTCAAATTTATATATATATATTGATGTGTAAAATTGTTAATTTATTTTCTAATTTTGTTTGATGCAGATACAAACTGCTTGTGACAAGGTAGGTTTTTTTTTTTTTTTTTTTTTTTTTTTTTTTTTTTTTTTTTTTGTGGAAGTAGTGACAAGGCAGTATTTATTAGGTTAAAAATCATTTTTGTCCACAAACTTTAATTTGTAATGACTTAGTTCATGTATTTTCAATTTTATAACAATTTAGTCCATGTACTTTTAAATTTGTAATTAACAATTTAATCCTTGTCGCAAAAAAAAATCATTAAAATTAAATGTCGATTTTTATTATTTAATGATTAAACTTTGTAGCTTATAAGCATATTGATTCCAAATTAGTTTATTAATCTATCGATGTAAGAAATTTCATTAAATCTTTACATTAATTTTCACGATAAAGAATAAATCGTTACAAATTTGAAAGTATAGAGATTAAATTGTTGCTTACTAAAGTTCAAGACTAAGTTGTTACAAAATTGGAAGTATAGGAACTAAATCATTACACATCAAACTTCAGCGACTAAATTGTTACTTTCCTTGATCGGGGATTGTTACTTTCCTGAAACTTCAGGGACAAAGTGATTTTTAACCTATTTATTATTGTTGTTACGTATTTATTATTATTCTTTTCGGTTGATGGTTGAACAAAAATAGCAATAATACGGTATTTATTTTTTTTTTTTATGGAGACTCCTGTTTGTAAATTTCATTTATTACTATTTACAGGTGAAGGAATCGCCACTGTTAAAAGATGGTTTCAATCTCATTGGCCTGTCTCAGGTGATTTAAAAACATATCTATAGCAATATCTTTTTTTTTTTTTTTTTTTTTTTTTTTTTTTTTTTTTTTTTTTCTTAATACATAGCTATGTTATTTCAAAAAATACTATATATATATTTGCAGCGGCGGATTTACCCTAGATCGGGGATTCGGGCCTCCCTCAACTTTGAAAATTTACTTATTGTTTGTAAAATAAAGGATTAAGTTCTATTTTGGTCTCTATATTTTTTTTTATTTTCGTTCATTTTGATTTGGTACTTTCAAAATGTTCATTTTAGTCCCAATACTTTTGGTTTAGTTCATTTTGGTCCATATACTTTTAAAAAGTGGCCAATTTTTTTTTTTTTTTTTTTGAAAAATAGATTTGTCATTGTGTTACTTGAAATGGATAAGGACGCAACTATGAATATACATATATTCCTAAAAATTTACAATGAAAATTGTAATAAAAAATTTTAAATCTTAAGTTTTTATAGGTTGAATTACAAATTTAGTCCATGAACTTTTATGATTTTATCAATTTGGTCTCTAAACTTTTAAAAGTGTCAAATAGGTCTTCGAACTTTCAATTTTGTATCCAATAGGTCCTAACTTTCAATTTTATATCTAATAAGTTCTTGACCTATTTAACAAATGAGCAAAAACTTCTATCATAATGAATCCTGCTATGTATTGGTGATGGGTGTTGATGCCAAAATTTGGCCAAGGGGCTCACCTGACCTTCACGTGACATCAACGGTAAAATTTATTTGAATGGAGAAGACGTGACCTGCAAAACAAGAGAAAACTAAGCACCGGCGTGGTGCTTGCCACACCGACTCCGATGCTTAAGTCAGTTGGGAGATCATAAAAGTGAAGTGAAGCAAGTAAAATAAAAGTATAGAGGGAGAAAATAAATACCAAGTTGAGTCCTCTTGACTTGAGGTGAACCCCTTCTATTTATAGCTGAAATTAGGGTTTTCCCCTTCCTTGAGAGTGAGTAGCCCTAGAGATTGACTTAGGTCCATTGGGCCTCCGTGGACTTGTTTCTCATCTAGGCTTCTATCATTCTGACTTTCTTAGAGCTAGGTCCAAATTTACCCATAACAATGGGTATATAATGCAACTTGAGTAGTAAAGTCTTGTGCTATATGAATGCATAAGCAAGCAAAGAGTACATGTGTTGAGCTACCGAAAGAAGTAATAACTCCTAAAGAGGCTAAAGAGCAAGGCCTAATTGAAAATGAAGCGAATTATTGATGGTGTCATAAAGACCTTTATGTTGACGTCCCAATCGTCCTCCTGGCGGAATATGTGTTTCTAAAAGATCTTTTATATTGTGTCAATCCCGATAGCTAAATGATGAATGCCCCTAAAACAGGCCACTTTTTTCTTTTTTGTTTGATGATGATTTGATTGAGAATTTTTTAAACAAATAAATTATTACAAATAAAAGTTTTGTTGTTTTACTTAATGAAAAATAACTTATGATTTATATATATTTGTTGTTATTGTGAATAGGGTGGGTTAATAGCAAGAGGTGTAATAGAATTCTGTGATGGAGCACCTCCTGTAAGTGTCAAGCCTTCCAAGTTTATATATGTTTTAATTTTTATTACATTATTTCTAATATATATATATATATATATATATTTCTTTCTTTCTTTGGGAAAAATTGGAACAGGTTAATAATTTGATTACTATAGCAACTCCTCATGCTGGTGTTGCAGCTCTTCCAGCGTGTGAAACTGTGGTAAGAACTAAACAACAATAATACAGAATCATTTTACTCAAAAGTACTTTTATGGTTTTTTGTTTTTAATATAACAACGGTTAGGTACGGAAATCTGAACCTCTGATATCATGAAAAGGAGTATAGTGTTAACTATCTTTGAACTATATTCATGTTGGGTTTGTATCTTGTTTCTTGTTTTTATTTCTTTTTAAAGGAAACAAAAATAGATCGATGATTGGTTGTTATTCTTGTTATATATATAACTTCGAAAACATTCCTATAAAATAAGAGCAAATAAAAAAAAAACACATTACCTTGCGCCCCAACTTTAAAAGAAAAAAAAAGTAATTCCTCAAATTGTAGTCTTAATTATCTCTTGAACTTTAAAAATTTAAACAATATAAATATTTGTCTTCAAACTTTTAAAATGCCGATTTTAGTCTCTAGACTTTTAAAATATAACATTTTTTTAATTATTTGTCTATCAAATAGTCTCTTTAGTCAATTTATGTATGTTAGATTTTCGTCAACATTTCGATATTTCTACATTTTCAGAATTTGGACATCAATATAATAGGCGAATCAACATTTTTATTATATTATAAAAAATTGATGAAGTGTTAAAAAAAATAGCAACTAAACGTAATTAACGTGAATATAATATTGTATTAAGTATTTTAACTTATTTTTAAAATGTAAAATATATATTTGTTAACTTTAATATATTTTTGTTTTGAAGATATTTTTGGATATGTCCATTCATGTCGATAGTTTACTGATATTTCCATCGAAATTTTCATAAAATTGAGACTATGACATTTCCGACAACATATCAACATCTTAAACATTGATGTTTTTTTTTTTTTTTTTGAGAAGCTTAAACATTGATGTTAATATATATATATCTCAAACCAACTTATCCATATATTAAAATATAAATGACGAAATCTTCTCAAAAAAAAAAAATGACGAAATTAAAGTAGATAGATTCTTCCTACGTTGAAAAACTAATATGGAATAAATCTATAAGTTAAAAATAGACATTTTATAGGAAATAATCCTAAAAGTTATTATTATTATTATTATTTTTTTGAATAAAATCCTAAAAGTTATTGATCAATGTGTAATTAAATTATTTTTAATTACTTTTTTTCTTATTATTTGCAGTTCGGAGATAATTGTCCAATTGCCCAACTTTTTTTCGACAAGATGGTTTATACAGATTTTATCCAAGTAAGCATCTTCCAATTTCTTATATTATTTTTAATTGAATTTTTGCCAAAAACTGAAATATATTACATACTGTTTCGTTAAAATTTTAAATTATGATAAAAATATATTATATACTTTTTTTTTTTTTTGTAAATTTTCTATAGTTGACTAAATCCTGTGCATTTTCACACTTTTTTTTTTTCCAAATGTTTGCAGGATCATATTACTCCTGCGTCCTATTATAAACGACCAACGGTAAGTTACTAAAAAGGAAAAAATAATAATAATAATATGAGACCATTTGTTAATCTGGTCGAGTCTGACCGTGTCTTCGTTTGCCCCTGAGGCGTTTTTAATCAATAGTGTTTAATTTAAAAAAAAAAAAAGACCATTTGTTAATTTGCATGGAAATTAAAGAAGATTAAATCGGATTATAATTTTAAAGTTAAAAATCACTTTTCATCCTTAACTTTTATAAAAGTAACAATTTAGACCTCGTTTGGAGTTGATTTTGAAGACGTAAAAAGTAATTGTAGATCAATTTTAACCGTTTTTTGTGTTTGGTTAAACTGATTCCTTAATAATCTAGAGAAAATCAATTTTTTGAATCACGTTGGTTTGCAAAAGCGGTTGAGAGTAGCTTTAGGATTTAGATTTTAGGAAAATTTGGTGTAACTAACCAATATTTAAAATTCTTTTTTTATCCTTCCATATTTTAGGTTTTCAAATATTATTATTCACAATTTATCTTATCTCATTTCATTCTTTTTATTTTTAAATTTAATGGGTTGTTTCTAATTTATTTTTCTTACTTTTTTTTTTATTTAAACTAAAATTAGATTTTGTTATAAAATAAATGATATAAATTTACCTAATTATCTTAGGAAAACTTTCAATGTAAATTTTTATGCAATCTCATGCTAAATTAAAATATCTATTTTAGTCATTATACCTATTTCACAACAATTTAATATTAATTTACCAAATACTATAACTTGACTTTCCATGTTTAAATCTGAAATTTACCAAACACTAATTTACTTCTTATGGAAGCTGATTTTCTTAAAAGCACAGCTAACAACAATTATTTTAAAAACTACAACAACCCCAAACTAAGCCTTAGTTCCTGAACTTTGATTTGAAACAATCTAGTTCTAGAACTTTCATATGTAAGTCCTTATTGTGAAAATCAATGTTAAGATTAATAAACTAATTTGGGACACAATATGTTTATAAGCTACAAAGTCGAATCATTAAATAATAAAAATCGACATTTAATTTTGATGAATTTTTTTGCGACGAGAATTAAATTGTTACAATTTGGAAGTACATGGACTAAATTGTACTTATTAAACTTTAGGGACGAAATTGCTACAAAAGTTAGTTAAAGTAGAGGGATTAAACCGTTACCAAATCAAAGTTCAAAGACTAGACTGTGACTTTAATGAAAGTTCGAGACGGAAAGTGATTTTCAACCTAATTTTGATTTGAGAACAAGTTTTGTATTAGTATGTAAATATGAAAATTTCAGATGATTGAGAAATACTTAAAGCAAAGTAGACTCCTTCCAAAGCTCAACAATGAACGTCCAGACGAGAGAAACCACACTTACAAGGATCGTTTTAGTAGCTTAAACAAGTTGGTACTCATCATGGTAGGTTTTTTTTTTTCCCTCAAATATTGATTTTTGGAAATTTTCATATTCCATAATTTTATTTAAAAAATATATATTGCAAATATAGTACTTTTTTATGCTATATTTACTTTCAATCTTGATTCTCAACATTTTTTTTCTTTCTAAAATTGAATAGAACGAGGAAGACCAAGTTGTGAATCCGAAGGAAAGTGCATGGTTTGCATTCTTCAAGGATGGGAGCCTTACAGATTTGCTACCTACAGAACAGGTAACTGGGTAGTACTACGGTAATGCATATTCCTTCTATTCAACATTTGATACGTCATCTAATGATATTTTATTTCACGGGTTCCACACCGTTTTTAAATGCAGGGAAAATTTCTAGTACTACGGTAGTATGAAATTTTTTTTCATAATAACTCCATCCAACTCCTTGTTTGGTCCGATGACATATAACACTCAATTGTGGAGCCCACAAACTTATTAACTCTTATTCTAACACTCTATCGTGGGTGCTATAAACTTATTAACTTCTGTTTCAACTCCCATGACAAAACTCCAAATGGGAAAATGTGTTTGATAGTTGAATCTTGAATTTTTTAAAAAAATTATTGAAAAAGAGAAAAAAGTGTTTGATTTTTTTTTTTTTTGACAACTTATAGATGGAGGATTTGAATCTCTACCCTCTTGGTAAAAAATACAAGTTTTATGTTAGTTGAGTTATGCTCTTGTTGACAAAAAAAAGTGTTTGATAGTTAATCTTGTTTGGTAGATTTTTTTTTTTTCAATAGGAGGAGAAAAGAAAATGTGTCTGTTAACAATTATCTAAGTTTATTTTTCTTATGCATCGGACCGGTCAAAGTACATGAATTTATCTTTTCAAAAAAAAAAAAAAAACAATACTTGGCTGCATACCGGTGTATAGGGATCTCCCTACACACCCAATTAAAATCTTGACAATTAAGAGAGAGAGGGGTAGAAAATGAACATTTTATTTTATCTCTCCTAAGTATCGACATTTTAATGGTAGTGTGTATTTGCAGACCGAGTTGTACATCGAAGACTGGATTGGATTGAAGATATTGAACGAGACAAAGAGAGTGATATATGACGTAGCAGGAGGAGGACATACTTCAATAACTGATGAAGAGTTGGATAAGCTTGTGGCACCTTACTTGGTGGATGAAATTAAGACATTCAACTATGATCATAGGACCTTCAAACTCCTCTCCAACGAGGCTTAGACCTCGTTCCTATGAATGAATTTCATGTCGTGTCTGTTGTAAGAATGGGGAATTATGTTTCACTAGAAGCATACCTCATAATTAAATAAATTTGCAACCTTTTCTTTTTCGTCATGGATTTGAAGCATGGACTAAGTTTCAATTTTAGACTATGTTTGGTTTAACTTTTCAAGTGTTTAATTTTGAAAGAAAAAAAAAAAATTAGTGTTTGACAATCACTAAAAATGATTTATCAAAAAACAAGATTGAGAAATAAACCATTTTGAGATAAACACTAGAAAAAAAAAAGAAATTAAAAGAGTTTTTAAATATATAATAACTTGTGTATAAGAACACTTATGAAGAAATGTAACCAAACATGTGAATGATTAAATTCTAAACCATTTTTATATAGTTTTAAAAAAAATGTATTCTTGAAAAAAACACTTAAACTAAAAGGTATTTCAAACCCTCCCTTACCCTTTTAGTTTTAAAAAAAGAAAGGTAAGATCACTTTTTGTTCCCTAGAGTTTCATGAAAGTAACAATTTAGTTCCTAAATTTAGTCCTTATACTTTCAATTGTATAACAATTTAGTCACTGAACTTTCGTATATGTAACAATTTAGTGACTAGTTACTTTATAATTTGTAATAATGATTTAGTCTCTGTTGTGAAATTTAATGTTAAGATTTAATAAAATTTCTTAGATAGATAGATTAATAAACTAATTTGGAATCCAATATGTTTATAGGCTACAAAGTCTAATCATTAAATAATAATTAATAAAAAAATAAAAAAATTATAAAATAATAATATATCTATTATTTTATTATATTTATATTTTAAAAAACTTAAAAAATAATTTTTTAATAAAATATTTTTGCCACGTCAGCAATCTGTTAATTATTAACTGAAAATTGGATGGAGGAACCAAAATGAAACTAAAACCAAACCTTATGGACTAAATTGTTGAGTTTGAAAATTCAGGGACCAAAATGAAACCTAACTCAAATCTCAAAGACTAAAAATGTATTTTTTTCAAAATTTAATAACTTCATCTTCATGACATCATCATCACCAAGTGGTCTAGAAAAACGTGGTTTCGAAAAGTCAGTCCATTTTTTAAATGTTAAAGTTTTTTTGTCCAATTGTTTTGGGTGACCCCATTATTGGGGGCAGCCGTAGGACAAATTATTAAGTGTTTCCTCTTTAAAACCGTGAGATGTATATCTTTAAATTTTTCCACAATATCTTTAAATTTGTTTATTCCTAATAACTGTTAGATACAAAATCAAGATACTTTTATGGTGGTGTTTGAAACAATGAGTTGTGGAGTTGGAATAGTTCGGTGGAATTTTGTTTGGTCTAAGAATATACAACATTCAATTGTGGAGCCTACAATTTTATCAACCAATCACAACACTCCATTGTGGGTCTCACAATCTTTTTAACTCATATTCCAATATAATAGTTTATTGTGGATTCCACAAACTTATTAATTCATCCTCCTACTTCTAAGACAAAACAATTTCAGATTTCATAGTTCAATCTAACGATACAAAATTATGAAATTTATGGTCTTAGAAACATTTCTGATTTCTTTCAGATCAAATGTCATTTCTGATTTCTTCCGAAAGAATGCCTGTGTGGTTTTAGCTCGTCTCAACACTGAATTCAATTGACAGCGAAATCAAATCCTCAAAACCCTGAATTTTTCTTTCTAGTTTACCTCTTTCTGTGTTAATTTTAGTTGTACCATGAAATGGGTTTTAAGCATAGGGATCTGATATCAACTTAGTAACGACTGGGAAATTAGGGGCTAGATCATCTCTTTGTGTTTTCGTTCTGATTGCTGGTTTGTTTTTTCAATTTACGATTAGTTTGGAATGAATTTTTAAGTGTTTAAAAACATTTCTTTCTCACTTAAAAACACCCTTTTAAACACTTAGAAACTCGATTTCAGACAAGCCCCTCGTCACTTAGTCTGTATTAATATTTTACAATCATACAATTATCTTCTTACAATGTTGAAAAAGAAAAAGTTTCTCACTTAGGGAGCCTGATTCCTCCTCTAAATTTGTGGTCAAACTCATTAAGTATCATGTCATGTAAGCTTATCATCAACCAACTTTAACCTTCATCATTTGTTGATATTAAGAGTATAATTGAGAAGTGTTAAAACACAATGGATTGTAGATGAACTAAATAACAAAAGAAAAATAAAAAACAATCATACCTTAGGGACTAAAACATGTAACCTTAACTTTTATCATAATTCTAATGACAGTATTTGTTTCAGCTATGGACTCTTAACATTAAATTTCACAATAGAGACTAAATCATTACAATTATAAAGTAACTTGTCGCAACGTTATCGCGACGCGGAGCGACCGACGTCCTTTCCTAAGGGTCTATTTTGAGAGGAGAGGTTTGGAGTCGCCACCAATCACCTTGAGGTGTGATTGGTCACCCATTTTAAAGAAAAACCGGTCTTTGAAAACCAAAAATTATGCTTGGGAGGCGATTGGGTGTAGGGAAGGTGTTAGCACCCCTACGACACCCGTTTTAAAAAACGGTTACCACATTTTATTTTAAAATTACCTTTTATCTTATTATAAAACGGTTATTATTATTTTGAAGAAAGAAAAACAAAATAACAAATGTCCCACTTGATCTTACCTTAGCTTTAACAAATAAAGTAAGGATATGATGTAGTGAGTGAGATTATACCCAATAATTAATTGTCATGTTGAAATTTTCTTTTAATTAAAGAAAACTTGTCACCTCAAGAATTTGAGAAATTATCTCAACTCCGTCATAGGTTTTACATGATTTTATTTGTTTCATGTCTATTATTTCACATTTTAGAAATAAAATGTGAATTAATAATTATGAGTAGTATGACACCATTGAAAAAAAAAAAGAAATCCTTTTATTCTAAAAAAAAAACAAAAAGAAATCATTTTTTATTTTTCAAATTAAAAAACTAATTAGAAATTTCAAAGTTAAAAATTAAAATAAAGAATTTGAAATCAATGGAAAGAAAGTTAAATAATTTAGAATTTCGAACTAAAACCAAATTGAAATTCAATTGGAAATCTTTCAGTTTAAAAGTCATTTTGTATTTTTTTTTAGAAATCCAATTTAAAATCAAATTGAAGTTGATTTCAAAAATTCCAAATTAAGACCAAATTCAAGTTGATTGCAAAAATATTTAGACTAATTTTCAGGCAGGGTGTTCCCTTTCGGTCAGCTTAAATACCGTTCTTAGACAAAATTAGCCTAAAGTTTCCATAATCAACTTTTTTTAAGAAAAACTTTTCCCTCTCTCTCAATTTTGTCCAATCTAAAATCGATTTGAAATTTGTTTGGAAAGTAGGAAATTGAAATCCAATTTGAAACTTCAAATTAAATCTCATTTTAGATTCATTTTAAAAGTTCAAATTAAAATACCAAATTAAAATTCACGTTGAAATTCATTTGGGTATTTCACATTTAAACCGTTTAAAGAAAAATTGGAATCCAGATATTAACCAAATTAAAATTGACTTCAAATTTTCAACCAAAACCTATTTTGAAATTTATTTAAGAAACCCAATTTACATCAAATTGAAATCAATTTTGAAAATCTAAATTAAAATCAATTTGAAATTCATGTGTGAATATCAAATAAGGACCGAATTGACATTCATCCAAGAATTACAAATTGAATTAATTTGAGATTTTATTCAAATTAAAATCAATGAAAGAAAAATTAAAATTCTATCTGAAAATTTCAAACCAAAACTAAATTGAAATTGATTTCTAAAATTGTAAATCAAACCAAATTGAAGTCGAATCAACTTAAAACCAAAATGAAATGGAATTGAAAATCGAAGTTCAAGAACAAAATGGAATGAAAACCAATATTTCAAATTAAAATTAATTGAAATTGGCTTGAGATATTCAAATTGAAGTCTAATTTAAAATTGATTTGGAAATTTCAATTGGAACAAAATAGTCATTAATGTTCCAATTTGAAACAAATTGTCATTGATTTGACCATTCCAATTTAGAACCAAATGACAATTTTAAAATAAGTCTCTAATTTGACTCCATTGAAAATGAAAAGAGATTTATAAAGTAAAAAATAAATAAATAAATAATAGATATAGAAATTTTTAAAAAAAAAATCGTTTTGTTTTGAGTTTTTTTCTAAAAGAAATAAGAAAAGAAGAAAAAAAAATATGAATAAAAAATCAGGAAAATTGGAATTTAAAAAAAATAAAATAATGGGCCCATCTTTTTTGGAATAAAAAAATTAAGAAAATTGAAAATTTAAAAAAGGTGATGGGCCTATTATAAATATTGCAATAAAATAGATGCCCATAAGTTTGCTTAGTGTCCTAAAGGCCATGTGTCACTATCCATATAGTCCATGTGCCATGTAAATATTGATACTTGGTGTCCACATTGAGTCACATCTTACTTGCCAAATTGCCTATAAATAGTGGCTTTTGATGGAGTTAAAATAGACAACTTCATTGGTGAAATTCCACTCTCAAAATTCTCCACTTTCATAGATTTTAATTTTAGTTATTTAATTTTGTTTTATTTTATTGCTTTATCTATTGCATTTTATTTTATTTATAATATTATTATTATTATATTATATTATTATATTATATTTTATCTATTTCCGTGTTCCCGTTGTGTACCGTTGTGCTGCCCAATTTTACAACACGTTATCAGCACGAGCTCCTGTTGCTTCCTTCATTAAAGGTAGGTCCTAAAGGTAGATCGTTTTTTTTAATTAAATATTATATTGCATATTTAGTAGATATTAAATTTCTAATAAAAAAATAATATTTTGTGATAGTATTACGATGACAAATCTTACGAAATTAGAATTCTCAGCCCTTGACATTAATGGTAATAATTATTTGTCATGGGTGCTCGATGCCGAAATCCACCTGGATGCTATGAACCTGGGAGAAACAATTAAAGAAGAAAATACGACATCCAGGCAAGATAAAGCCAAAGCTATGATTTTCCTTCGCCATCATCTTCACGAGGGATTGAAAATGAAATATCTCACAATAAAAGATCTTCGTGTCTTGTGGAAAAATTTGAAAGAAAGGTATGATCATCAGAAAACAGTTATTCTTCCTAAAGCTCGTTATGAATGGATGCATTTGAGGCTACAAGATTTTAAATTAGTAAGTGATTATAATTCCGCATTATTTAAAATCAGTTCAAAACTGTTGTTATGCGGAGAGAAAATTACTGATGCTGATATGTTAGAGAAGACATTTTCTACATTTCATGTCTCGAATATGCTCCTGCAGCAGCAATATCGAGAGAAAGGTTTTAAACAATATTCTGAACTAATATCATGTCTTCTCGTGGCCAAACAAAATAACGAGTTATTGATGAAAAACCACGAATCTCGACCAACTGGAACAACATCATTCCCTGAAGTGAATGCTGTGAATTTTAATAATAATCGTGGCCGAAGGTCGTGGACGTGGTCGAGGTCGTGGTCGTGGCAGAGGAAGAAATAACAATTATTTTTATGGTGGTCGTTCTAATTTTAAAAGAACCACCCAAAATGATGATCACAGAGGGAAAGCTCCACAAGAAAAGAGTTCAAAAAGTGTTGAAAATAAATGTTTCCGATGCGGAAAGACTGGGCATTGGTCACGTACCTGTCATACGTCAAAACACTTAGTTGATCTTTATCAAGCCTCCCTGAAGGAAAAAGGAAAAGATGTGGAAACAAATCTTGCATATCAAGATGATGATATATTTGACCCATCCAATATGACAAATTTGGATGTGGCAGATTTTTTTTAATCTCCTGAAGAGAAGATCGGCACAACCGGTGGAACATCAAGTGCATTTTTTGACTTTGAGAATATCTAATGTTGTTGTTTTTATCTTTATGTTTTCTTTAGTAAATGTTAACCTTTGTACATTTTCTTATTGTAATTATTCTCTTTTAATGAAGAAACATGGAATCTTTTCATATGTTGGGTGATTCGAAAATGAGCAAAGAAGATCTATGTCTGGTAGACAGTGCAACTACGCACACAATACTTACGAGTAGAAAATATTTTTCCAAACTGACAATGCTGGAAGCAAAAGTCAATACGATATCAGGTTCTGCAAATCTGATTGAAGGATTTGGAAAAGCAAATATTATTTTGCCTAGAGGAACAAAATTTACAATTGGCAATGCATTGTTCTCTAGTCAATCAAAGAGAAATCTACTAAGTTTTAAAGATATACGTTGCAATGGTTATCATATTGAGACTGATAGTAAGAATAATGTGGAATATCTATATATTATCTCTACTGTCTCAAATGAAAAACGTATATTAGAAAAATTGCCTGCTTTATCTTCTGGATTGTATTATACTCATATACGAGTAATTGAAACATATGCAACAATGAACCTGAAGTTCATGAATCCAGACATATTTACAATTTGGCATGACCGATTGGGTCATCCAGGATCTATAATGATGAGAAGAATTATTGAGAATTCAGATGGACATCCATTAAAGAACCAGAAGATTCTTCAATCCAATGAATTATCATGTGATGCTTGCTCTCAAGGCAAATTAATAATTAGACCATCACCAGTTAAAGTAGGAACTGAATCACCTGCATTTTTGGATAGAATCCATGGTGATATATGTGGTCCTATTAACCCACCAAGTGGACCGTTTAGATATTTTATGGTATTAATAGACGCATCCAGCAGATGGTCACATGTGTGCTTATTATCAAGTCGAAATCTTGCATTTGCAAGATTACTTGCTCAAATAATTAAGTTAAGAGCACAATTTCCTGATTATACGATTAAGACCATTCGTCTTGATAATGCTGGTGAGTTTACATCCCAAGCTTTTAATAATTATTGTATGTCAATTGGGATAAGTGTTGAACATCCTGTAGCTCATGTTCATACACAAAATGGTCTAGTTGAATCATTTATAAAACGTTTGCAATTAATTGCTAGACCGATGCTTATGAGAGCAAGACTTCCAATATCTGTATGGGGTCACGCAATTTTACATGCTGCATCGCTTATACGCATTAGGCCAGCAGCTTATCATAAATACTCTCCAATACAATTAGCTTATGGCCAGCAGCCAAATATATCCTATCTGAGAATTTTTGGATGTGCAGTATATGTTCCAATTGCACCACCACAACGTACTAAGATGGGTCCTCAAAGGAGGTTAGGAATATATGTTGGATATGATTCCCCATCAATTATTAAATATCTTGAACCCCTAACGGGTGATGTATTTACTGCACGATTTGCTGATTGTCATTTTAATGAGACAAATTTTCCAACATTAGGGGGAGGAATTACGAAGTTGGAAAAAGAAATTACATGGAATGCATCATTATTGTCTCATTTAGATCCCTATATAGATCAATGTGAACTTGAAGTTCAGAAAATAATTCATTTGCAAAATATAGCAAATCAATTACCAGATGCATTTATAGATGCAAAGAAAGTGACTAAGTCACATATACCAGCTGCAAATGTCCCATAAAAAATTGATATCCCAACACAACATGTTGTCATTAATGAATCTGGAACACGCCAGAAGCGTGGTAGACCAGTGGGTTCTAAGGATAAAAATCCTCGAAAACGAAAAATAATTAATAGTAAAAAAGACTTGGTTCAGGATGTAGATACCCATGAAGAAATTCATGACATAAATAGTGAGAAAGATGAAATGCCTAGAGATAATAATGAGATTTCCATAAACTATGTCATGATAGGAAAAAGATGGAATCGAACTGATGTAGTTATTGACAACATTTTTGCATATAATGTTGCTCTTGATATTATATATGGGTATGAGGATCCTGAACCAAAATCTGTTGAAGAATGTCGATATAGAAAAGATTGGCTTCAGTAGAAAGAAGCAATCGAGGCAGAATTAAACTCACTTTCAAAACGTCAGGTTTTTGGACCAGTAGTCCAAACACCAGAAGGTGTCAAACCTGTGGGATACAAATGGGTATTTGTGAGAAAAAGAAATGAAAATAATGAGATCACAAGATATAAATCAAGATTAGTTGCACAAGGTTTTTCACAAAGACCTGGTATTGATTATGAGGAGACATATTCTCCAGTGGTGGATGCAATTACACTAAGATTTTTAATTGGTCTGACTGTATATGAAAGTCTGGACATGCATCTTATGGATGTTGTCACAGCATATTTATATGGATCTCTTGATAATGATATTTATATGAAAATCCCAGAAGGATTTAAGGTACCTGAAATATATAAGTCAAATTCCTGGGAATTATGTTCAATAAAGTTACAAAGATCATTATATGGATTGAAACAATCAGGACGAATGTGGTACAATCGCCTGAGTGGATATTTGTTGAAAGAAGAATATCAAAACAATCTGATATGTCCGTGTGTTTTTATAAAGAAATCACAGTCAGGATTTGCTATCATAACTGTATATGTTGATGACTTAAATATAATCGGAACTCCTGAAGAGCTTTCAAAGGCAATAGAATATCTCAAGAAAGAATTTGAGATGAAAGATATTGGGAAAACAAAATTTTGCCTGGGCTTGCAAATTGAGCATTTAGCAGATGGGATATTTGTTCATCAGTCAACTTATACGGAGAAAATTTTAAAAAGATTTTATATGGACAAAGTACATCCATTAAACATTCCAATGGAAGTTCGTTCATTAGATGTAAAGAAAGATGTATTTCGACCTCGAGTTGATAATGAAGAACTACTTGGTCCTGAAGTACCATATCTTAGTGCAATTGGTGCACTTATGTATCTTGCTAATAATACAAGACCAGATATTGCATTTTCAGTAAATTTATTAGCTAGATATAGTTCTTCACCAACGAAAAGACATTGGAATCGAGTTAAGCATATACTCTGCTATCTCCGAGGAACGATTGATATGGGTTTATTTTATTCAAATAAATCAAATTTTGATCTGGTTGGTTATGCAGATTCAGGATATTTATCTGATCCACACAAAGCTAGATCTCAAACAAGTTATCTATTTACATGTGGAGGAACCGCTATATCATGGCGATCAGTGAAACAGACCATAACGGCTACTTCCTCTAATCATGCTGAAATTCTTGCAATTCACGAGGCAAGTCGAGAATGTGTATGGTTAAGATCAGTAACTCAACACATTCGCGGAACATGTGGTTTGTCTTCTAGTAAAGTTTTTCCAACAATATTATATGAAGACAACACTGCTTGCATAGCTCAAATCAAAGGAGGATATATTAAAGGAGATAGAACGAAGCATATTTCACCAAAGCTTTTCTATACTCATGATCTTGAAGAAAATGGTGACATCACGGTACAACAAATTTGTTCAAAAGATAACCTGGCAGACTTATTTACAAAGTCATTACCTACTACAACCTTCGAGAAATTAGTCCACAACATTGGAATGCGACGACTCAGAGATCTTAAATGATGTTTCCATGAGGGGGAGAAAAATATATTGTATTCTCTGAGGATTATTAGATTATATGAAATATGTACTCTTTTCCTTCACTAGGATTTTTTCCCATTGGGTTTTTCCTAAGTAAAGATTTTTAACGAGGCATATTTCATATATGGGCATCTAAGGGGGAGTATTATAAATATTGCAATAAAATAGATGCCCATAAGTTTGCTTAGTGTCCTAAAGGCCATGTGTCACTATCCATATAGTCCATGTGCCATGTAAATATTGATACTTGGTGTCCACTTTGAGCCACATCTTGCTTGCCAAATTGCCTATAAATAGTGGCTTTTGGTGGAGTTAAAATAGACAACTTCATTGGTGAAATTCCACTCTCAAAATTCTCCACTTTCATAGATTTTAATTTTAGTTATTTAATTTTGTTTTATTTTATTGCTTTATCTATTGCATTTTATTTTATTTATATTATTATTATTATTATATTATATTATTATATTATATTTTATCTATTTCCGTGTTCCCGTTGTGTACCGTTGTGTTGCCCAATTTTACAACAGGGCCAACCTTCTTTCTTTTATCTTTTTCTCTTTCTCCTTCTCTTCCCCTGTTCTTTCTTCTTCCTCTTTTCTTTTTTTTTTTTCTATCTCTCTCCATCATTCTCTCACCTAATGGGTCTCGCTCACTGGAATATCATCGATTGTTAGAGTCATCGGAATGCTGTCGGAACATTATTTCGCAAGTCGTCGGATTTTTACGCGTGCAGTGCTGGACCTTCGGGATGGTTTTGACCATGGGTATGCGCAACTGGAAATTCAACATGATGTCCAAGTTTAGTCGTTTTTTGGGCTGTGCTCGAGCGGCAGCGTGCAAGCGGTGTACGTTCAGTGGCTGCAACGACACGTTCATGAGCTGGGCGACAGAGTTTGGTCGCAGTTTCGTGGAGGAAGAAGAAGATTTTAGTAGAGAAAGGAAGGAAGATGAGATTTAAGGAGAGTGAGTATGTGGAATAGATTAGAGAAAGAAAAATGAGGGTTTAAAGGTTGATAAAATTTTCAACCTTTCCTTCACTATTTCAATTCATTCTTGTTTCTCTCTTCTTTTCTCTTACTCATGCTCCCCTTTCGAAAGCAATGGAGATTTGCTTTTATAACATCAACATGCCTCAAAATAGTAGAGAGAATAATGTGTGGAAATGAGGGATAGAGGGTTGAGATTGGTAGGGGAAAGGTGTGTTAGTGGAGAGAAAATTAAGTGAGATTAAAAGACGGTAAAAAAAGAAAGGTGGTTGGGAGATATTTTTATGAGTTTTTTTCATATTTTTATATTTTTTAACAAATGACAAATATAAAAAATAAAATTAATCATGATATATATACACATTAAAACAAAAGCATAATATAAACAAAAAAAAATCAAGCTGAACCAAATATGGTGTCTACATAACTAGTCACTAAATTGTTACATACGAAAGTTCAATGACTAAATTGTTATACAATTGAAAGTATAAAGACTAGATCATTACAAATCAAAGTTTAGAGACTAAATTGTTACTTTAATGAAAGTCCAGGGAGCAAAAAAGTGATCTTACCTTTCTTTTTTTAAAACTAAAAGGGTAAGGGCTGATTTGAAATACCTCTTAGTTTGAGTATTTTTCAAGAATACATTTATTTTTTACAACTATAAAAATTGTTTAGAATTTAAACATTCGTATGTTTGGTTACCTTTCTTCATAAGTGTTTTTATACACAAGTTATTATATACTTAAAAACTCTTTTAATTTCTTTTTTTTTTCAAGTGTTATCTCAAAATGGTTTATTTCTCAATCTCATGTTTTGATAAGTCATTTTTAGTGATTGCCAAACACTAATTTTTTTTTCTTTCAAAATTAAACCAAACATAGTCTAAAATGGAAACTTAGTCCACACTTCAAATCCATGATGGAAAAGATAAGGTTGCAAATTTATTTAATTATGAGGTATGCTTCTAGTGAAACATAATTCCCCATTCTTACAACAAACACGACATGAAATTCATTCATAGGAACGAGGTCTAAGCCTCGTCGGAGAGGAGTTTGATGGTCCTATGATCATAGTTGAATGTCTTAATTTCATCCACCAAGTAAGGTGCCACAAGCCTATCCAACTCTTCATCAGTTATATCAGCATGTCTTCCTCCTGCTACTTCATATATCACTTTCTTTGTCTCGTTCAATATCTTCAATCCAATCCAATCCTCTTTATACAACTCGGTCTGCAAATACACACTACCATTAAAATGTTGACACTTAGGAGAGATAAAATAAAATGTTCATTTTCTACCTTTCTTTCTCTTAATTGTCAAGATTTTAATTGGGTGTGTAGGGAGATCCCTACACACCGGTATGCAGCCAAGTATTGTTATTTTTTTTTAAAAGATAAATTCATGTACTTTGACCGGTAGGATGCATAAGAAGAAGAAACTTAGAATTGTTAACTGACACATTTTCTTTTCTCCTCCTATTGAAAAAAAAAAAAATCTACGAAACAAGATTCAACTATCAAACACTTTTTTTTTTGTCAACAAGAGCATAGCTCAATTGACGTAAAACTTGTATTTTTGACCAAGATGTTAGAGCTTCAAATCCTCCACCCCACATGTTGTCCAAAAAAAAAAAAAAATTCAAACACTTTTTCTCTTTTTCCATAATTTTTTTTTAAAAAATTCAAGATTCAACTATCAAACACATTTTCCCATCCGTGAATTTTGTCCTGCTTATGAGATCCATAATAGAGTGTTAGAATAAGAGTTAATAAGTTTATGGACTCCACAATTGAGTGTTATATGTCATCGGACCAAACAAGGAGTTGGATGAAGTTATTATGAAAAACTTTCCATACTACCGTAGTACTAGAAATTTTCCCTGCATTTAAAAACGGTGTGGAACCCATGAAATAAAATATCATAACATTAAATGATGTGTCAAATATTAAATAGAAGGTGTATGTATTACCGTAGTATACTACCGAGTTACCTGTTCTGTAGGTTGAAATTCTGTAAGGCTCCCATCTTTGAAGAATGCAAACCATGTACTTTCCTTGGGATACACAAATGTGTCATCCTCGTTCTATTCAATTTTAGAAAAAAAAAATGTTGAGAATCAAGATTGAATGTAAATAGAACAAAATTTGGCTGTATACCGGTATGCAGGAAGAAAATGAGAATTTTTTTTATCTCTCCTAATTGTCAACATTTTAACGGTGGTATGCAGGGAGATCCCTATGTACCAATATGCAGCCAAGTTTTTTCCATGTAAATATAGCATAAAAAAAAGTACTATATTTTCAATATCTTTTTTAAATAAAATTATGGAATATGAAAATTTCCAAAAATCAATATTTGAGGGAAAAAAAAACCTACCATGATGAGTACCAACTTGTTTAAGCTACTAAAACGCTCCTTGTAAGTGCAGTTTCTCTCTTCTGGACGTTCATTGTTGAGCTTTGGAAGGAGTCTACTTTGCTTTAAGTATTCCTCAATCATCTGAAATTTTCATATTTACATACTAATACAAAACTTCTTCTCAAATCAAAATTAGGTTGAAAATCACTTTTGGTCTCGAACTTTCATTAAAGTCACAGTCTAGTCTTTGAACTTTGATTTGTAACAATGGTTTAATCCCTGTACTTTAACTTTTGTAACAATTTAGTCCCTGAAGTGTAATAAGTGTAACAATTTAGTCCTTGTACTTTCAAATTGTAACGATTTAATCATCGTCGCAAAAAAAAAAAAAAAAAATTCATCAAAATTAAATGTCGATTTTTATTATTTAATGATTCGACTTGGTAGCTTATAAATACATTGTGTCTCAAATTAGTTTATTAATCTTAACATTGATTTTCACAATAGTGACTAAATTGTTACATATGAAAGTTCAGAGACTAGATTGTTACAAATCAAAGTTCAGAGACTAAATTGTTAGTTTCATAAAAATTCAAGGATCAAAAGTGATTTTTATAATCCGATTGAGGGTGTGTTTGGTTTAACTTTTCAAGTGTTTAATAATTTTGAAAAAAAATCATTTTGAAAAAATTTCTACTGTTTGGAAACCACTAAAAATGACTTATTAGAAAATGAGAGTGATAAATAAACCATTATGAGAGAAACACATAAAACCAATTTTTTAAAAAAAAGTCTTTAAGCATACAATAAACTTGTGTATAAAAACACATGTGAGGAAATGCAACCAAACATATGAGTGTTTAAATTCTAAACAATTTTTATACAAAATATTTTTTTTTTTAAAAAAAATGCATTCTTGAACAACATTTAAATTAAAATGTATTCTAAACAGACCCTGAATCTTCTTTAATTTCCATGCAAATTAACAAATGGTCTCTTATTATTATTATATTTTTTCCTTTTAGTAACTTACCGTTGGTCGTTTATAATGGGCTGCAAGAGCAATATGATCCTACAAACATTTGGAAAAAAAAAAGGTGTGAAAATTCACAGGATTTAGTCAACTCTGGAAAATTTACAAAAAAAAAAAAAAAAAAAAAAAAAAAAAAAGTATATAATATATTTTTATCATAATTTAAAATTTTTAACGAAACAGTATGTAATATATGCTAAGGGATCCCACATTGAAAAGATAAGTGGAGACCTTGCAATTTATAAGATACATGGGCTACTCCTCACATTGCCAATTGATTTTAAGATGGAAGCCCATATAATCTAATAATATATTTCCGTTTTTGGCAAAAATTCAATTAAAAATAATATAAGAAATTGGAAGATGCTTACTTGGATACAATCTGAATAAACCACCATGTCGAACAGAAATTGGGCAATTGGACAATTATCTCCGAACTGCAAATAATAAGAAAAAAAAAGTAATTAAAAAAAATTAATTAATTATTTTTTTTAGCATCAAAACGCATCGACCTTTCATAACACCAAAAGAACCGCTCAGAGAGCAACATTACAAAAGGAAAATCAGATAAAACCACACCCTCCACACACGGAGGTACAGTCTCAAAAAGGTTAGACCAAAAAAAAAAATTAATTACACATTGATCAATTAACTTTTAGGATTATTTCCTATAAAATGTAGCTTATAGATTTATTCCATATTAGTTTTTCAACATACGAAGTATCTACTTTAATTTCGTCATTTATATTTTAATATATGGATAACTTGGTTTGAGATATATATACATTAACATCCATGTGTTAAAAGGTTGATATGTTACCGGAAATGTCGATAAAAATATCAGTAAAATATCGACATGGATGGATATATCCAAAAATATCTTCAAAACAAAAATATATTAAAATTAACAAATATATTATTAGAGTTTGTTATCTATTAGTTATCAGCTAGTTAACTATCTTCTTGGTTAGTTATTACTTGTATTATATTAACCTTCTTCAAGTGGAATAATAAGAACATTGAGTTTTTCCCCTGTAATATGGTATCAGAGAAAAATTTCTATTCTCCTCACTCTCGAGAAATTTTCTAATCTCTTTTCCCATCATGTCTTCCTCGTCTTCTTCCTCCGTTCAAACCGTTGCTGCAGCTGTTGATTCTTCTAGCCCCTACTTTCTTCCTACTTTCTTATTTTACATTTTAAAAATAAGTTAAAATACTTAATACAATATTATATTCACGTTAATTACGTTTAGTTGCTATTTTTTTTAATATTTCATCAATTTTTTTATAATATAATAAAAATGTCGATTCACCCATTATATTGATGTCCAAATCCTGAAAATGTAGAAATATCGACACGTTGACGAAAATCTAGCCTACAGATGTGGACATGTATAGAGCCACATAAATTGACTAAAGAGACTATTTGATAGACAAATAAAAAATGTTATATTTTAAAAGTCTAGGGACTAAAATCGACATTTTAAAAGTTTAAAGACAAATATTTATATTGTTTAAACTTTTAAAGTTCAAGAGATAATTAAGACTACAATTTGAGGAATTATTATTATTTTTTTTTTTAAGTTGGGGCGGAAAGTAATGTTTACTTTTTTTTTAATTTGTTTATTTGCTCTTATTTTATAGGAATGTTTTCGAAGTTATATATATAACAAGAATAACAACCAACCATCAATCTATTTTTGTTTCCTTTAAAAAAAATAAAAACAAGAAACAAGATAGGAAACCAACATGAATATAGTTCAAAGATAGTTAAACACGTACTCCTTTCTCTGATATCAGAGTTTCAAATCTCCGTACTCTCACCGTTGTTGTATTAAAAAAAAAACAAAAAAAACCCATAAAAATACTTTTGAGTAGAATGATTTTGTATTGTTGTTTAGTTCTTACCACAGTTTCACACGCTGGAAGAGCTGCAAGACCAGCATGAGGAGTTGCTATAGTAATCAAATTATTAACCTGTTCCAATTTTTCCCAAAGAAAGAAAAAATATATATATATTAGAAATAATGTAATAAAAATTAAAACATATATAAACTTGGAAGGCTTGACACTTACAGGAGGTGCTCCATCACAGAATTGTATTACACCTCTTGATATTAACCCACCCTATTCACAATAACAACAAATATATAAATCATAGGTTATTTTCATTAGTAAAACAAAAAAAAACTTTTATTTTTAAATTTATTTATTTAAAAAATTCTCAATAAAATCATCATCAAACAAAAAAGAAAAAAGCGGTCTGTTTTAGAGGCCTTCATCATTTAGCTATTGCATTTATTTTTCTTGTGGTTTGGTTATATGTATAGAATTAACTTCGAGATTTGACACAATATAAAAGATCTTTTAGAAGCACATATTCCGCCGGGGGACGATTGAGGCGTCAACATAAAGGTCTTTATGACACAATCAATAATTCACTTCATTTTCAATTAGACCTTTCTTTAGCCTCTTTAGGAGTTATTACTTCCTTGGTAGCTCAACGTACATGTGCTCTTTACTTGCTTATGCATTCTTAGCACAAGGCTTTTACTACTCGAGCTGAGTTATATAACCCATCACCAATACATAGCATAATTCATTATGACAGGAGCTTATGCTCATTTGTCAAATAAGGTCACAAGAACTTATTAGATACAAAATTGAAAGTTCGAAGACCTATTTGACACTTTTTAAAGTTTAGGAACCAAATTGATAAAACCCTAAACGTTCATGGACTAACTTGAAATTGAACCTATAAAAATTTAAGATTTAAAAAATTTTATTACAATTTTCATTGTAAATTTTTAGGAATATATTCATAGTTGCGTCCTTATCCATTTCAAGTAAACAATGACAAATCTAAAACTTTATGCAAGGAGACTAATTTGTATGAAAATGATTTGAACATATTGATATAGTGGACAACTTTATGTTGCGACACATACTTATATATATAAAGATAGTTATATATTCATTAATATATTGATATCAGTTGGCCAAAGCGAGCTTAGCTCAGCGGTAATTGACATGTACCCTTGATCAAGAGGTCAGAGGTTCAAATCCCCCACCCCAAATGTTTATGTACTAAAAAAAAATATTGATATTAGTTGGTTCAATTGGGACGCATTTTTTTTTTATTTGCTACCTATTTAATATTTGTAGATATTTATAAAAATTTGTTTGGTTAATTCCTACCATTTATTTTAGATTTAAATACTATTTTGATCCTTGTACTTTCAAACGTTCATTTTTTTTTTTTAAAGAATTCAAACGTTCATTTTGATCCTTGTATTTTTAGTTTTGGTTCATTTTGATCCCTGTACTTGCAAATATTCATTTTGGTCCATGTACTTTTAAAAAGTGACCAATTTGATCCCTTCATTTTCTTTTCATTTTGTTAATCATAATTTTAACATGACACTTCGCCTATTAAATTTTTTGGAAAGTAGTCATAAATTTGTATTAAATGGTTTCCATTGTGTATAAACATTTCGCTTAAACTTTGCAAACAAGGACTGAATTGGTCACTTTTTAAAAGTATATGGACCAAAATGAACGCTTTAAAAGTATAAGGACCAAAATGAACTAAACCAAAAGTACCGTGACTAAAATGAACATTTTGAAAGTACCAAATCAAAATGAACGAAAATAAAAAATATAGAGACCAAAATAGAACTTAAGCTTTTATTTTACAAACAATAAGTAAATTTTCAAAGTTGAGGGAGGCTCGAATCCCCGATCTAGGGTAAATCCGCCGCTGCAAATATATATATATATATATAGTATTTTTTGAAATAACATAGCTATGTATTAAGAAACAAAAATTGAGATATTGCTATAGATATGTGTTTTAAATCACCTGAGACGTGCCAATGAGATTGAAACCATCTTTTAACAGTGGCGATTCCTTCACCTGTAAATAGTAATAAATGAAATTTACAAACAGGAGTCTCCATAAAAAAAAAAGAAAATAAATACCGTATTATTGCTATTTTTGTTCAACCATCAACCGAAAAGAATAATAATAAATACGTAAGAACAATAAGAAAATAGGTTAAAAATCGTTTTGTCCCTGAACTCTCATGAAAGTAACAATTTTGTTGCCGAAGTTTGATTTATAACGATTTAGTCCTGAACTTTAGTAGGTAACAATTTAATCTCTATACTTTCAAATTTGTAACGATTTAGTCTTTATCGTGAAAATTAATGTAAAGATTTAATGAAATTTCTTACATCGATAGATTAATAAACTAATTTGAAACCCAATATGCTTATAAGCTACAAAGTTTAATCATTAAATAATAAAAACCGACATTTAATTTTAATGTTTTTTTTTGCGACAAAAATTAAATTGTTAATTACAAATTCGAAAGTACATGGACTAAATTGTTACTTATTACAATTCAGAGACTATAAATTGTTATAAAATTGAAAGTACATGAATTAAATTGTTACAAATTAAAGTTTGTGGATAAAAATGATTTTTAACTAATAAATACTACCTTTGTCACTATTTCCAACCCAAAAAAAAAAAACAAAAACAACCTACCTTGTCACAAGCAATTTGTATCTGCATCAAACAAAATTAGAAAATAAATCATCAATTTTACCCATCAATAAATAAATAAATATATATATATTTCAAGAATATTAGCTCTTTTCCTCTATTTCTTTGAAAAAAGAAAATCAATGTGTAACCTGCTTGAGAATGGGCATAAACACAGAATCTATACTTCCATTGCCAATTTCTCTGCAAAGTAAAGAAATTGAATAATACCTTTAATATATATTTTATGTACAGTATTATAATACAAGATAGTTGAAAATTTATATATATATATATATATACTAAAATTTGGCTAGGGTTCAAAAGTGAGTTTTATATAAAAAACAAAATTGCTTTCAAATAGCATCTTAGAATATAAATATATATATATATATATTAAAGTACATCACACGTTCTAATAAGGGCTTCATAATCGTCCTAATACGTCGGAGATTCAAATTTCCACTCCTATCTTTATTATTTATAATCTTATATATATATTCTAAAAAAACAATTATACAAGTGATGACGTAATAATTAATTTTGGAAAAATAAATATTCATACATGCATTCGCCTTCAACGCCGGTGACGTTCTTCAAGTGTGAAACAAGTTGAACTGATTTTTCACTTGAACAAGAATCAAAAGTACCTGTACAAAAAAAAAATAATAATAAAAACAAAAAATTTAACCTTTCTTTAGAGATTTAGTTAAATTTTATGATATGTTTAATAGAAAAAAGTAGAATAATCAAGAAATAGCTCTATGTTTTTAGAAATAGAATATTAAAAACTAAGAGTCTAATTCGTCGAACTAAAAAGAAATCTAGTTGGATCGTCATGTTTGAAGATTGTTTTCTCTTCCTTTTTAGAATGAAAAAACATAACTTGTTTGATTAAAAAATATACTCTTGACCCATAGTTCAAAGTTTTGAATTTCCTAACCTAACATATTCTCGAACTAAAAAAACATTGTTAGGCAATATTTCATGTCTTGTTAACTAAATAAATTCTTAAAAGAGTGATTTAATTCAAAAGTGTTACCGTTTCAAATGTATAGAGAAAGAAATAAAGAGTACTTAACTTAACATAAAATAGAAATTACACTGAGACAACAAACCAAAAGTAATATTTACAAACAAATATCTCAAATTGTAAACAAACATTCCTTTTTCATTTTTTGTTTTTCAAAATTAAGCTTGTAAAGACAACTTCTTATCGTTTCGTTCAAAAGCCAAACTAAAATTTGAAAACGGTAATAGTTTTTAAAAACTTGATTTAGTTTTTTATATTTGACTTAGAATTCAAGCCTGTTTTTAAAAATAGAAAATAAAAAACAAAATTATTAACATATATATGAAACTATAACACCGAGACAACTCCAAAATAATTTATAATTTAGGAATCAATTCTTTTGAAAGGAAAGCATCTTCAATTGTAAACAAACAAGCCACCAATGTAATTGTAGATTAAAAGGAAAATGTAAGGGAAAAATATATTCGAGCATATTTTTGGTTATAAAAAGCAACGATTCATTTTTCAAGATAGATTTTGTTGAAAAAAATGAACTTTTTCTTAACCTAATTTGTTATTCTTGTAATAGGAAAAACAAAAATGAGAAGAAATAATTAAGAGCTAACATTTAGTTGTTTTAAAGAAATAATAAAACAAAGAAACATAGTACCATGGAAGAACACAAAGGGAAGGGAAAGAGAAGTGGGCAAGATAAGGAGGAGGAAAAAGAGGGAGCTGAAGGCCATTAGCTTTGATTTTGGGAGATGAAGTTTTGATTAGGTGAATACAAGTGAAGAGTGCTTACCTTTTTATAGGAGAATTTGATCCAATTAGCTGATGTTATAGTCTTTTCTTTTTTTTTTCTTTTTTTCCTTTTTGAAAAGAATAAATGCTCATTAAGAAATTAGAAAGTTAGGTACAACTAAAAATTTCTCCAAAACCAAAAAGGGATACAAACATCCCTTCTTGCAGCCGTCACTTCTCAAGTTCTGAGAAGGAACAAAAACAAAAAACTCAAAATCTCCTATAGAAGCGCGCAAGATTGTGCGCCAAAAGGTTGCATGATCTAGGGTAGAAGGAGAAAGATTCAACATTAATTTGCATGTCGCGCCAACACCCCAATTTCCTCGATTAGCAACGAAATCTCTGAGAAGTTTTCTGATTCACTGTTGATGAGTAGTTTTCTGATTCACTGTTGATGAGTTTGATCACTTTGACGGCGTCATATTCCACCACCATCAGTTGATCGATCAAATAACCGTCCGAGTCACAAATGATCCATCCCACTCCACTGGAGCTTGAGGCATTGAACAACACTGCCTTTGTGTTCAGCTTCCATCGATTGGACTCTGGCAGTTTCCATCTATCGTGACTCAAATGGGTCTCAGACAAGCTTATCGACTGATAATGCTTCTCTCTTTGGAAAATTTCTACTCTGGATTTAATGTCTCTGATAATCTGATGTGAATCTGTTCTGCTGTTTGTGTGCTTCATCTAATTCCTCGTTACCAAATTGCCCAAACTATTTGACTCGCTTTACTTGTTTCTAAGTTGTCTAGGATCATTGTAGCTTTCTCCCAAAAATCCATAAATTTCCATCACAGCACAAAAAAAAAAAAAAAAACCTGATATAGTGTAGGGATTAGGTGACCGAACGAGTTGTCGAGGCTCGGATCAAATAAATTTATAATTACCGATCACTAAACTACTTGCAGTAGTAGTAGCCAGAGTCGATCACAAGGAGTGGTGGTTGATTATTTATTTCCTATTTACTTTGAGTTTCAAAGCAGTAAAGGGGGGGGATTGCATAGGGGTGAATTTAAAATGCAGGAAATCTAAAGACAGGAATTTAAATGACATCTAATTAAAAGACAAGAAACTAAATTGCAGAAAACATAAATTAGCAAGAAAACCAATTAAACTGACGACACCGATTAGGGAGATTCTTGGGGTTGAATGATTTACTTTGATCATTGTCTTCCTACCTATTTAAGGCTAATTTAATTGCTTAATTGTCCAATCGATCTAATTTGAACCAAGAAAAGACCCTAAGCCCACCTAAGTCATCTAACTCGATCATACACCATTCATCGAATTAGACCCTAATTGATTAACTAATTAATTCGATTAAGCCATCAAATCAAACAATTAACCAATTGCCTTAAGTTTAGTGGATTGATTAGGACATTAGAAATAATTAGGCCTAGATTACTTCTAACTCTATTTTGGATCCTAGACCTATCATGTCAAGCAAAAAAGTCAGAGAACTACTATTGGGACCCGTGCCCATGAATCAGTCTATGTACTACACATTTAGCATATAATAAACATACGAGCTGCGAGTTAGGGCGTCAATCTAACCTATTGAAGGGAATAAAAGTCCCCACGCAGCGGAAGCGCATCGATTGGACCTTACGCCGTATATTAATTAACATTAAAATACCGTTACGAAAACTCAAACAAACTTTAAACACTCTTTAAAGTTGCTGGAAAATCAGTTTAAACATGCTTAAAAATAAATCTAAATTTATTTTCATGCTTTTCTAAAGAAAAGGGGAAGAACCGTTACAAACCTCCGTTGTAGACTTGACCGTTCTTCGCCAACGACGCTCCAACGATCAAAACGCAGCAGCCGCCTTTGATCTTCTTCGCTGGAAATTCCTTCTTTGAATGACACAATAACCACAAAGGTTACACCGGTATGTCTCTAAGTCTAGGAGGCAAAAGACTTGTGGGAGTCTTTCTCGAAGAGGGAGGCTAGAGAGAATTCTAGGTCTTGTCTTTGAGAGTCTGAGAGCAAGAGCAAGAGTGTCAAGTTTCATGACCAATTAGGTCTAGTGTTCTATTTATAGAAGAGAGACCATGAATAAAATATTCAATTAAATCAATCTTTTCCAAAATTGATTCAATCTTATTCCTTAATTAATCAATCATGATCAATCAATTCCATAATTGATTAATCTTTTCCACAAATGACTAATTACTTCCATAAGTGATTAGATCATTTCCATAAATGATTAATCACTTCCTTAAGTGATTAATTATTTCCATAATTGATTAATTCCCGGTTAATTAATTCTCTAATTAATTAACCACCAATTAAATATCACATATTTAATTCCCGGCCTAGAATTAATTAATTTGCCCAAACACATTTTAGGCCTTAAATTAATTAATTCATTATTTGAACTCTTTCAAACTTCCATAAATTTATATTTGAATTTCTTCAAATATTAATTTCTCTCATAATAATATATCAATATATATTATATTTGTTTCCCTTAGTAAATTGAACATTTTCAATTTACATTTAGTTGCCTCAAATTACTTTACGAGCTACCAGTGGGACCTAATGGACCTGCAGTTCAGAAGCTCCAACGATGTGAGATTAATTGGTCAAACTCATTAACCACATTAATCAATATTCGTTAACTGTGTGTTCATTCCACTATAGACTCACAGTTGCACTCTTCTCACTGCAGACATATTTTCTGTGTCCACGGATATAGACCAATATCGACTAGTTAGTCCTTCACGAGTGTCCGTAACATCAGCTGGGTCAAATTACCGTTTTACCCCTGGGTTACCTCTATTTCCTTAAGTACCAATTCTCCTCTAATGAACAACCTGTTTGTGGTCCAACCATCAAACAGAAAACCCTCTCGTGCCATTGAGAGGGTAGGGCCCTTTGTTCAAGACTCGGAGTAGCCACTTAAGGAAACACTCATCTGCTTCCCTAAAGTCGGGAAGGAGTGAATTCCATCTTGTACGATTATGTTCCCAGCTCCTCATTCGGTCTTGTCCCCAAAGTGGTAGACTTATTGAGTCGGCGTATTGGCCACTCTCACCCATACAAATCAAAGGACAATCTCTCATGAGCAGGAGTCCATAATTAACTCAGGATTAAGACTAAGTTGTCTTGGTCGTCCTAGTGAAATAGAAAACCAACTAGTTAACGGTGTTATAACCAGTGGTTACTATTTCGCGGTCCGGTCTTATGCAAACTCATTGCATAGGATACCCCCACTCGCATGTCTCCTACACGAACGCGTTGGATTGCAGTGTTTGTATCAAATACAAAGTGGGTCGTATCCATAGTGTCACCAGGATAAGGCACCTAGTCTTATCCCTATACTATAGACCCTTTAGGCTGTTTCTTGAACAATGATCCCATATGTCGCTACATATAGTTCAAGACTCATATTACAGCCTTGGATGTCTAGTTTATTGGATTAGGGTTATTATTAGGCAAAGACAAATATAAAATAACTAATAACAATTAATGGAAAAATATATCAATATTATTTCATTAATATCTGGTCAATGGTTACATTCACTATCTACGAGTTTTAGAACCAATAGAATATCTTAAAGACAGTATTTGATAATTATTTTATTTTTAAAAGCAAAGGGGAAATCAAAAGTTTCTTTTAAAAAAAAAACAAAAAAACAAAAGTTTCCCTCTTAAGTCCCTTTTAGATTTTAGATGGATAGATTATAAATTGACATAGGTAGTTGATATGTAAAAATTGATTTTGTGAATGATATTGTAAATGATGTCAATAAAATCTTTGAGTTGAAATAAATGGTAATAACGATCTGAATCTTCTATATAGTTGAAATTTAAATTGTATATGATGCTATGTATGCCTTCCAATTTTTACAATCAATCATCCATCAATTTTTGTACTTTTTTGTAACAGAAAAACTTCCCAGGGCATTTTTTTGGAAAATTTCAAAGTTTAAGGGTTAAAATGAAAATTTTCAAAGTCTAAGCACATAATTGAAACTTATCTCATAGTTCAAGGGTATTTTGTATAATCTTACCTTAAAATTTTGATTAAGATTCCAAAAATATGTTTATTAATCAATCAATTTTTATCAAACACAAAAAAACTGTTAAAATTCTTTGACAATCATTTTTTATGTATTCAAAGTCAATCGGTCCCTCGACTTTTCAAAATTAGAGTCATACATGCTTTTAATTTTTTTTTTTTCCTTTACAATATGTGGGGGTTGAGGACGTTTTTAAGAACTTAAATCCACATTAATTATTTAAGAATGAAAATAAAAAGTAAATATAAACAACCTATTTTTTAAAAATAAATAATATCAAATAAGTTTTAAAAAAATCATATTCCTTTTTAAAGTAAAAATACATTTGGTCTTGCTTGCAAATGGAAACAAAATGGTTACAAGTTTAATCATTAAGACCTCGTTTGATAACCATTTGGTTTTTGGTTTTTTGTTTTTGGTGTTTGAAAATTATGCTTGTTTTCATCCAATTTCCTTACAATGGTTTTCATCTTTGTTGAAGACACACTTGAGTTCCTAGCCAAATTTCAAAAACAAAAGCAAGTTTTTGAAAACTATGTTTTCTAGTTCTTGGTTTTTGAAAACACAAGAATGAGCTAAATAACAAAACAAATAAACTTGTTGGTTCATGTAGTGTTTTTAAGCTTAATTTTCAAAAACCAAATGGTTATCAAACGGGGCCTAAACTTTCATGTTTGTGTCTATTTGATCAATGTACTTTAAAAAGGGGTAACTACATAAATGGGCCAATAGTAGCCCATTTATTTCAAAAGTGTCTATTTTGTTATAATTTTACATTTTTGTCAGCTCACAACCGGATATTAAAGGAGTTCAAGAAGCTCATTTACGTATTTGCCCTTACCGATTGACAGAAAAAAAATAATACTAAAATAAATTAATTAAATAAGAGTTACCAAATTAAATAAGGACATTTAGGAAATATTAAACATTGAATTAATGCATGAAATCTTACCATTGATAAATTTAGAAGATTTAAACAAATTTGAAATTAATGGGTTAAAGGAGTCCATCCACCATAATTTATGTTAAAAAGTGTTTAATAGGTCGTTAAAAACTTTCATTTGAGTCCAATAGGTCATTGAACTTTTAATTTTGTGTCTAGTAGTTTATGGACCTATTCGACATTTTAAAAAAATTTATAAACCTATTATACAAAAAATAGGGTCTCATCAAACATATAAAAATTCAATTTTATATCTAATAGATTAGTTAATTTTAAAAAATATCGAATATGTTAAGAATCTATTAGACATAAAGTAAAAAATTTAAAGACTTATTGAACATTTTTAAAGTTCAAGAACCAACTAGACACAAACGGTTTGCGATTTAAGTGGAACAAAATCTATCAAAATAGGTGTCACCAATAATTTCTGCTGCCCATCCTACATATGAATAATTGTTGGTTGGAAAACTGAAAGACCTACAAGACTAGATTATTGGCCATATCATTACATACAACCAAAGGACAAGGAAAAATAGTAATTATTCTAAAATCACAATTGTTGAGAATTATTCTAAAAGCTACATCAATCCTAAAAGGAACCTTAGACTTAGTTTGGGATCGTTGTAACTTTTGAAATAACTGTTGTCAGCTGTGTTTTTAAGAAAATCAATCGTTGTATAAAGTAATTTAGGATGTGTTTGATTTAACTTTTCAAATGTTTAATTTTGAAAAAGAAAATCATTTAAAAAAAAATTCTAATGGTTGGCAACCAATAAAAATGACTTATTAAAAAATGAGATTGAGACATAAACTATTTTGAAAGAAACACTTGAAACTAAATTCTTAAAAAAGAGTTTGTAAGCATATAGAACTTGTGTGTATAAAAACACTTATGTGTAAATGTAACTAAACATACGAGTGTTTAAATTCTATCCAACTTTTATACAAAATGTTTAAAAGAAAATACATTCTTGAAAAACACTTAAACTAAAAGTTATTCCAAACGGACTCTTAGGGTCCGTTTGGAATACATTTTGATTTAAATGTTTTTTAAGAATGCATTTTTTAAAAAATATTTTGTATAAAAATTGTTTAGAATTTAAACACACACATGTTTGGTTGCATTACCTCATAGGTGTTTTTGTACACAAGTTATTGTATACTAAACACTCTTATTTAAAAAGTTGGTTTCAAGTGTTTGTCCCAAAATGATTTATTTATCAATTTCATTTTCTAATAAGTCATTTTTAGTGGTTGTCAAACACTAGAAATTTTTTCAAAATGATTTTTTTTTTCAAAATTAAACACTTGAAAAGTTAAACCAAACACACCTTTAGTGTTTGGTAAATTTCATATTTAAACATGGAAAATCGAGTTACAGTGTTTGGTTAAATTAATATTAAATTGTTGTGAAATAGTTATAATGACCAACACAATAAACATATATTGTCAAAAAAAAAAAATACAATAAACATATATGAGATTGGTTTAATATATAACTTCAAAGTTTTAAAAAGAAAATTATGTAAATTTAAATCATTTATATTGTAAACAAATTAATAAAAATGCCAAGAGAAACAATTGCTATAAGCAAAAATGGTCTCAAACAAAATCTAATTTTAGTTTTAAATACAACAAAAAGTAAGAAAAATAAATCAGAAGCAACAAATTAAATTTTAAAGTAAAAATAATGAGATGAGATGATATGAGATAAATTGAAAATAATAATATTTGAAACCTTTTATTGTAGGTATGATATGGAAGGAACTTTTTTTTAAAAAAAAAAAATATTTGTTAGTTACCTCATATTTTTATCAAAGTCAAATCTCAAACATACCTGTGTGTAGGGACTCCCTACATACCTCCATTAAAATCTTGATAACAAAAAAAGAGAAAAGTACTCTTAACAATTTTGCAAAGAACAAAACTTGGCTATGTAGTAATTTCCCTCTGCAAAATTTTTACCATTTATTTTTTTTTTCCATTATTTTTTATCTTTCTTTTTTTAAAAAAAAAATTAATTGTTGTATAAAGTAATTTAGTAGTTGCTAAATTTCATATTTAAACATGGAAAACCGAGTTACAGTGTTTGGTTAAATTAATATCAAATTGTTGCAAAATAGTTATAATGACCAACACAATAAACATATATTTCAATTAAGCATGAGATTGGTTTAATAGATAGCTTCAAAATTTTAAAAAGAAAATTATGTAAATTTATATAATTTATATTGTAAATCTTATTTTGTTTACTTTAAACAAATTAATAAAAATGCCATGAGAAACAATTGCTATAAACAAAAATGCTCCCAAACAAAATCTAATTTTAGAAGCAAAAAAAAAAAAAATAGTAAGAAAAATAAATTAGAAGCAACAAATTGAGAAACAAGAAAAGGAAATAGTTATCAAACATATTCATGTTTTTAGTTCTTAAAAAACAAGAAATGAGAAATGAGAAACGAAAATTGAGAACATTGTCAAATGAGCCCTAAAATTATTTGGTTGAATTATACAAAAGGCCTTAAACTTTGAGGTATTAAACTTTAAAAAATTTTCATTTTAACTCTGGAAATTTGGAATGATTAAAAAAAATACCCTTAGGAGACATTTCAATTAAAATAATGAATGATAATTAATGTGGTAGTCAAGGTTGTTATAGGTAATTTTGGACCACACGGGCGCACAAGGAGCTGACGAGGACAATCGAAGAGAGGTAGGACCAAAAGACCGACCCAGAGGAAGAACAAACCAAAGGGTCGGGCCGACATGGCCCGACCCATATGGTCGGCCTCGGCAAAAGGCCGAGGCCGACCATTTGGCCCGCTTGCGCGGGCCGAGCCCGGTGGCCTCTTTTCGGTCCCTGATGCCCCGAATCGCCCCGGTTCCGCCTGGTTCGCCCCGAAACACCTCCGGATTCCTAAAAACCCTAGGAGGACAAACAGGTATAAAAACCCCTCTTCATCACGGAAGAAGGGTTCGAAAAACTCTACTCTTGACTGTACCCTTTACTATCTATAGCTTCTCCTCGGTTTTCTGACTTAGGCATCGGAGGCGGTGTGGCCTACACCACGCCGGTGTGCAGCGGTTTTTGCTGGTCTTGCAGGTCACGTCTTCCCCAGTTTCTACAAATTCACTGTTGGTGTCACGTGAAGGTCAGGTGAGACCTCTGTCCAGATTTTGGCATCAACAAAGGTGAAAAATTGGAAGGTAAATTACATTATTTACAACATTATTAAAAAAGAAACATTATTTATGTAAACTAGTTAAAAGAGACTTGTTTTAAAATTAAAAAAAAAAAAAGAAAAAAAAAAAAAGAAAAACTAGTTGAAAGAGAAATGCAATGCACGTGGCTAAAAAACTTTAGAACACATTTTTATGGTGAAGTTTAAATGTTCAATAAATAAATAAATAAATAAATATATATATATATATATTTGTTTAGTTTAAATAGTAAATATTTCATTAAGAAAAACATTACACTTTTTTTTGTGGCTAAAAAATTTTAGAACACATTTTTATGGTGAAGTTTAAATGTTCAATAAATATATTTTTTTATTTAGTTTAAATAGTAAATATTTTATTGAGAAAAACATTACACTTTTTCTTTTCCCACAAACTATGAAATCCTAATTTAAATATTTATGTGAATATTGATTCAAACTTAATAGTTCTCTTAAACTTATTCTTATTTTCAAAAAATGAATTTATTTTATAATTTAAAACTCTTTTTTTTTTAAAAAAAAAAGTTCTCTTAAACTTTTTTTTTTTTAAAAAAAGTTCTCTTAAACTTTTTTTTATTATTATTATAAAAAAGGTTCATTTAAAACATTTTGAGAAAAAGCTTACACAATCTTAGGGCCCGTTTGACATAGTTCATGTTTTCCGTCTCTTGTTTCCTATTTGATAATTATTTCTTCTTACTTCTGCCTATACAGAAACGTGTTTGAAACTACTTCTTATTTCTTTAAAAAAAAAAACAAAAAACAAAAAGCAAAAATGTGTTGCCAACAAGAGCATATCTCAACTGGCATAAAAATGTACTGATAACCATGAGGTCTGTGGTGGTTCGAATCTCCTACCCCATATTGTCAAAAAAAAAAAAAAACAAAACAAAAATGTGTCTGATAGCTGTTTGTTGTTTAGTTCAAATAAAATTTAGTACAACTTTTTGTCTTTTATAAATATCTTTCAATGTTGTTCAAATTTGATTTACCAATGTCGTCTCTCACTTTAACCAATTCACCTTAAGCAATATTTTTTTTAGTACACATTTAGGGGTGGGGGGATTCGAACCTCTAACCTCATGGTCGAGAGTTCATGCCAATTACCGCTGAGCTAAGCTCACTTTGGCCAGCTTAAGCGATATTGGTTTACCTGAGTCAATTTAATTAGATTAATTTGTAAATTTTCGGATAATTTTTTTTTAAAAAAATAAATTTTCGAATAATTAAACTTTGTAAACTTTCAATGACCATTAATTTATTACACAACATGCAATTGATATATATTTTTTGTGTGTTGATAATGAGACATTTTTTTTTAAAGTTAGACAATAGAGCATATTTACATTTCTTAAATTCAATAAGAAATTTTATTTTTATTTTTGTTTAAAAATGCACGTGTTTTTCATTAGTAATTTATACAGAAGTAAAATTAGAAAATCAGGATGAATTTTTTCTTCTTTTACAATTAATAACAAACATGAAATATTTTACTGCCCAAAGCAAGCATAGCTTAGCGGTAATTGACATGTACCCCGACCAAGATGTCAGAGGTTCGAATCCCCCCACCAAATGTTGATGTACTAAAAAAACATGAAATATTTTATTAATTAATTTATTTAATAAAAAGAAATTAAAATTCTACCACTATTGACAAAAAGAATAATGGGTACTTAAATATAAAATAATGACTAAATGCCTCTTAATGAAAATAATTAAAAAAATGATAAGTAGTAAAAAAAATCATGATGAGAGAGAGAAATATGAGAGATGGATGTAGGAAATGGGGAGAGAGAATTGATTACGTACCTAGAAAAAAAAAAGAACGTAAAATTTAGAAACAAGAAACGACAAACAGGAACTAAAAAGAGTAAATGGGAACATCGAGTTACAATGTTTGGTTAAATTAATATTGAATTGTCGTGAAATAGTTATAATGACCGACACAATAAACATATATTTCAATTAAACATGAGATTGATTTAATATATAACATCAAAATTTTAAAAAGAAAATTATATCATTTATATGGTAAATCATATTTTGTTTACTCTAAACAAATCAATAAAAATACCAGAAAAACAATTGCTATAAACAAAAATGGTCTTAAACAAAATCTAATTTTAGCGTTTTAAATAAAAAAAAAAAAAGGTAAGAAAAATAAATTAGAAGGAACAAATTAAATTTGAAAATAAAAATAATGAGATGAAATGATATGAGATAAATTGAAAATAATAATATTTGAAACATTTTATTGGTATGATGTGGATGGAATTTTTTTTATAAAAAAATATTTATTAGTTACGTCATATTTTTATAAAAGTCAAATCTCAAAGGTACCACTTGACAATTTTTGCAAATCAACATAATTCAAAAAGTGGTTTTCTTTAAATTATTAATCAATCATTTTTTACCAAATACAAAAAAACGGTTAAAATTCTTTGACAATCACTTTTTATGTCTTCAAAATCAATCGATCTCTAACTTTTCAAAATTAGAATTGTACATGCTTTTAAGAACTTTTCTTTTTCTTTACAATATGTGGGAGTGGGGGACGTTTTTAAAAACTTAAATCCACGTTAATTATTTAAGAATCAAAATAAAAAGTAAATATAAGCAACCCATTTTCTTTTTAATAAATAATATCGAATGAGTTTAGAAAAATCATATTCCTTTTTAAAGTAAAAATACATTTAGCCTTGCTTGCAAATGGAAAAAAAATGGTTAAATTGCAAGAGTAATCATGAAACTTACATGTCTGCGTCTATTTAGTCAATCTACTTTAGAAAGTGTTTAATAAATCTAGGACCTTTTCAATTTTAATTCTGAACTTTACCAAGTGTTAAATAGGTCGTTAAAAACTTTCAATTGTGTCCAATAGGTCATTGAACTTTTAATTTTGTGTCTAATAGTTTATGGATCTTATTCGACATTTTAAAAAATTTACAAATCTATTTATACAAAAAAATAGCGTCTCCTCAAACATATAAAAATTCAATTTTATTGTACTACAAAAAATCAATTTTATATCTAATAGATTAGTTAATTTTAAAAAATATCGAATATGTTAAGAATCTATATTAGAAATGAAGTTAAAAATTTAAAGACTTGTCAAACAAAGAACGTATCCGACACAAACATGGCTAAGTGGTACAAAATCTATCAAAATAGGTGTCACAAAATAAACATAGGAGTCGCCAAAAATTTCTGCCGCCCATCCTACGTAAGATTAATTGTTCGTTGGAAAAATGAAAGACCTACAATAATAGATTATTGACCATATCATTACATACAACCAAAGGACAATGAAAAATAGTACTACCATATTTTTTAATTGAGAATATTCAAAAGATTTATTTCGTTTTTTCAACAAAAATAGTATAGTTTTTTAGGGATTTTTTTTAATTAATTTTGTAATTTTGAAAACTTTTTATTAAAATATATTAAATATCATACTTTTAACTCTCCGAATAGAGGTTGGAGAGATGTCCTCAAACAAGAAAAGTGGAGAAAGAAAAAAAAATTAGAGAAAAACAACTTCGAGTACTTATTTATATAAATTTCACCCTTTTAAAGAAAAATGGAAAAAGAAAAAAAAAAAATTGGTATTTTTCATTTTTTTTAAAAAAACCTAAAAAATGGGCAAAAAAAAAAAATAATAAATATTTGTTTTAAATGTATAGAAATCGTTTCTTGAAAGCCAACATGAGCATAGGCTTGTATTAATAAACATAGAGGTACATGGTTTGAATACCCACCCCCACATGTTATTGAAAAAATAGTAATAAATTTTATTACTAAATTCCCCAACCACTATGAGTATATAATTATACAATTAATGTGGGGTCAACGATAATAATTGAGTTGTTGTGTTTGTTGAAGGTTAACTAGCGCTTGTTTGGTAATTATACATTGCAGGTTAACTAGGGCTTGTTTGACGATAATGTTCGCATTTCTGTTTCTTTGTTCCTATTTTTCATTTTTCAAGAAACATACATATATGTAACTCATCTTGTTTCTTATTTCTAAATTTCTAAAAACATTTCCAAAAAAGAGGTAAATTTTGAGAAACTACAAAATGTAAGCTCCGTTTGATAACCATTTTGTTTTTGAAAAATAAGCCTTTAAACACTATGCCCATAAGTTTATTTGTTTTGTCATCTACTGTGACACCCGAAGTTAGGAGGGGTACATGAATGAACCGAGATCACATCCGAATGAGAGGGGTCCTGAGGACATGAAAGTATGGCCTAGAGAAGCTTAAAAGAATTGATAGATACTACCTATACCAACAAGGTGCACTTTCCTTTTCGGTGGCTCAATCATAGGAACTTTGAAGTTAAGCGTGCTTGGCTTGGAGAAGTTCTATGTTGGGTGACCTCCTGGGAATTTTCCTAGGAAGCATGTGAGTGAGGACAAAGCATGCTAAAAGGACCCCGTGTTGGTTTGTGGGGACAATCTTCAATCTTAGAAGCGGTTTAACACGAGTATGGACAAAGCATGCTAGGACCCCGTGTTGGTTTGTGGGGACAGTCTTCAATCTTAGAAATAGTATCAGACAAGTATGGTGACGTGGCCAGGTCGCAGGGGAATAGCGGGGCCTTAGGTGCCAAATCCGAATTCCGAATCCTGGGCCTGGGGCGTTACATCTACCATCTTTTTCTCATGCATATTTTCAAAAACCAAGTCAAATTTTAAAAACTAAAAAGAGTAGTTTTCACAAACTTGTTTTTGTTTTTAAAAACTATATATATCGTAGAATGTTGTGCAATAAATTAATGATCATTGAAAATTTAAAAAAATTGTAAATAACAAATTAATCTAATTGAACTAACTCGTGTAAGCGAACATCATCGATAAAAATAAATTCGTTGGAGTGATAGATGACATTGTAAATCAAATTTGAACATTTGAAAGATAAAATTTATTATTATTATTTTTTATTTTGTGTTGGGGCTGAATAGACACTATAAACTCTATATAATAGTTTTATGTTTATTTTAATGTATGTTATATATTTTTTATATTATATGTACTCAATTATATTTTAACTAAAAAACAGGAAACAAGAACCCGTTATCAAAAACATTTTTGTTTCTGTATCTTTTTCTAGAGAAACAAGAAACATGAGTAGTTATCAAGCATATAATTTATGTTTTTAGTTCTTAAAAAATAAGAAATGAGAAACGAAAAACAGAAATGAGAAACGAAAAACGAAAATCGAGAAAGTTGTCAAAAGAGCCCTAAAATTATTTGGTTTAATTATAGAAAAGGCCTTAAACTTTGGGTATTATGCCCTTAGAGTTTAAAAAAAAAAATCAGTTTAACTCTTAAAATTTGGAATTGTTCAAAAAATGCCCTTGGAGACATTTCATTCGGAAAAACATTCCACTTTTTTAGAACACACATTTTTATGGTGGAGTTTAAATGTTGAATGAATTTTTTTTTTGTTTATTTTAAATAGTAAATATTTCATTCGAAAAACATTCCACTTTTTTTTTTCTCCACATACTATGAAATCCTAATTTAAATATTTACGTGAATATTGATTGAAACTTAATAGTATTTTTTAAATGAAATTTCTTCTTATTTCAAAAAATGAATTTATTTTATACTTTAAAACTTTTTTAAAAAAAAGTTCTCTTAAACTTTTTTTTTTAGAAAAAATGTTCATTTAAAACATTTTGAAAAAAAGCTTCCGTCTATAAAATGTCTATTGAAAGTAAAGAAATTTGAAGATAGTAATTTATTAAAAGTGAAGTACAGAATCTTAGGGCCGGTTTGACATAGTTCATGTTTTTCGTGTTTTGTTTCCTATTTGATAACTATTTCTTCTTACTTTCGCCCATACATGTTTGATAAATATTTCTTATTTCTTGAAAAAAAAAAAAGAAACAAGAAACAAAAATGTGTTTGATAGTGGTTCTTGTTTCTTGTTTTTTAGTTCAAATAAAATTTAGTACATATAATTTAATAAAATATATAAAATTCATTAAAACAAATATAAAACTATATTGTATAGTGTACATATAATTTAATAAAATATATAAAATTCATTAAAACAAATATAAAACTATATTGTATAGTGTTTATAGCGTTTATTCAGTCGCAGAACAAACCTTTTTTCTTTTATAAATATCCTTCAATCTTGTTCAAATTTGATCTACTAATGGCGTCTCTCACTCCAACCAATTCACCTTAAGCGATGATATTGGCTTACACGAGTCAGTTTAATTTGATTAATTTGTAAATTGTCAAATAATTTTTTTTTTGAGAAAATAAATTTTCAAATTATTAAACTTTGAAAACTTTCAATGGTCATTAATTTATTGCACAACATGCAATTGATATATATTTTTTGAGTGTCAATATGAGACATTTATTTAAAGTTAGACAATGAAACATATACTCACATTCTTGATTTCAATAATAAATTTTATTTTTATTTTTCTTTAAAAATGTATGAGTTTCTCATTAACCAATTATACAAAAGTAAAATTAGAAAATGAGGATGAATTTTTTCCTTTTACAATTAATAACAAACATGAAATATTTTATTAATCTATTTATTTAATAAAAAGAAATTAAAACTCTAACAATATTGACAAAAATAATGGATATCTAAATATAAAATAATGACTAAAGGCATGTTAATGAAAATAGTAAAAAAAAAAAAAAAAAAAAAAAAAAAAAGACAAGGAAATGAGAGAGAGAAGAGAAAGAAATAAACGAAAAAAATGAAGAAAAATGATAAGTAGTAAAAAAAATCATGATGTAAGAGAGAGATGAGAGAGAGAAAGATTAGATATGAATGTAGGAAATGGGAAGAGAGAATTGGTTACATACATATGAAACACGAAAAAGAATAGAAACATAAAATTTAGAAACAAGAAACGAGATGAGTTATCAAACATATCTGTTTGTTAAAAAATGAGAAACAAGATAACTAGAAAGAGTAAACAAGAACGTTATATGACAACTAATTATTTTCCTAAAAGCACAGTTGCTAACATAAAAGCTACATCAATCATAAACGGAACCTTAGACTTAGTTTGGGATTGCTGTAGCTTTTGAAATAATTATTACCAGCTGTGCTTTTAAGAAAATTAATCGTTGTATAAAGTAATTTTGTATTTGGTAAATTTCCTATTTAAACATGGAAAATCGAGCTATAATGTTTGGTTAAATTAATATTAAATTGTTGCAAAATAGTTATAATGACCAACACAATAAACATAAAGAACTAAAAAAAGCACAATAAACATATATTTAAATTAAGCGATTGGTTTAATATATAACTTCAAAATTATTATTTCTTTTTCACTTTTTCTTAGAAGTTTCTTCTAATGTTTCCGCCACTTCAGGAAAGAAAATCAATAAGAATCCACAATTAACCATATGAATCATTAGTTTGCTTTAAATTTTTTTTTTTTTTTTGAAAATTTTGTAATTTTTCGTATAAACTCTTATTTTCTTCAATTTCATTCCATAGAATCTTCAGGTTTATCACTCAAATTTGACAAAACCTTTACATTAAGTATACAAACAAAGTGTTTAAACAATGGAAAATCATTTTGCTCAGTTATTTTACTCAAAATATTTTTTTATTATGGTAAAAAAATAAAAACATTAGTTTCTCATCAACAATTAAAATAATAATAATAATAAATGAATGTATAACATAACTCTTTTGTAAAGTTTCAAACTCTAATTCGTTTGTAAAATTATGAGCATATAAAACATATATGGTAGGGGATAAACTTTCTTACCCTTTACTTAGTAGTAAGTTGGGAGAGAATAGAAAACAATGAAGTTGTGAAAGAGAACCTTTTTAAACTTGTGAATTAGTAGATAGAAGACAAAAAAAAATCGTAAAATAGATGAGACAAACGTTCAAAAAGATATATAAATAATAAAACATATTTATAAAAAAAATATTTTACATAATTTCAAAATAAATCTAAAAAATAATTGCATACAGAAACCTTATTAAAATTATATTACATTTATTAAATATTTTGTTGATATTCAAGTTAATTTGTTTCTTTTGTCAAACGTGATTGACATGATATGATTGTCATATTTAAATTTTTTTCTTAAAATATGTCTAATGGAAAAATAAATAAAGTTTAGTTTTAATCATATATATGTATATATATTTTCAATATGTTAAGTTGGAAATTCTATATTGTGTACGTATGTTGTCTTTTCCAAACAAAATAACTAAATTAAATTAAAAATTATATAGTTAAAAAAAATCGATGGTTAATAAAAAAAAAATACATAGTTTTTACTTTTGAAAAAAAAAACACTTAATTTAAACTTTCATATTCATTATATATATATATATATATATATATTTTTTTTTTTTTTGACAATATATTCACTATAAATTAATTTAAAAAACAATGAAAATTCATGTGCATTGCAGGAGTTTTTTAACTAGTCTATCAAAATAGGTGTCACCAAATAAACATAGTTGTCACCAATAATTTCTGCCGCCCATCCTATATCAGATTAATTGTTCGTTGAAAAGATGAAAGACCTACAATAATAGGTTATTGACCATAGCATTACATACAACCAAAGGACAATGAAAAATAGCACGAGGATATTTTTTAATTGGAGAGATGACCTCAAACAATAAGAGTGGAAAAAGAAAAAAAAAATTAGAGAAAAAAAAAGAAAAATATAAATTTCACCTTTTTAAAGAAAAGTGGAAAAAGGAAAAAAAAAATTGTTGGTATATATATATATATATATATATATATATATATATATATTTTAATTCTAAAAAGTGGGAAAAAAAAAAAGAAGAAATATTTGTTTTAAAAGGTATAGAAATTGTTTCTTGAAAGACATCATGAGCATAGAGTTGTATTAATGACCAAGAGGTACATGGTTCGAATTTCCACCCCCACATGAGAGAACAAAATTTTTTTAAAAATATATAATTTTTGGGTAATAAGAACATTCTTTTATAAAAAGAAAATACAGGGTTTATAGAAATAAGAGCATTTTACCTAAAAGAATATTTAGACAATAAAGATCCGTTTGGAATACACATTTTGGTTTAAATGTTTTTCAAGAATGAATTTTTATGAAATTAATTACTCTTTACAAATGATACGTTTTTTTTTATAAAACAAATGATACATTTTATTTAATCATATTACAAATGTATAATATTTGATAATATTATTTTAGGTACATTACTCTTTTTTTTTTTAGTTCAACAGATTTGAGGGGGGAGGATTCGAACCTTTGACCTCTTGGTCGAGAGTATATGTCAATTACAACTGAGCTATACTCTAAAATATTTAATTCAAGACAATATTAATAAAAGTATTTAATCATATTTTCTCGAAAAAAAAAGTATTTAATCATATTACAAATGATATGTTTTCTATAAAATAATTAAGAGATTTTTCAAAAAAAAAAAAAATTAAGAGATTTTTTTAAAAAAAATTTTACCGCTAAGGTAAAGTATAATATGAAATTAATTAGATTTCACATATAAAATTAGAAAAGTTAGTTTTTTTTTTTTTTTTCCGTTCAATAACATTGGGGGTCGAAAGATTTGAACGTTTGATCTTTTGGTCAGAAGTACATGTCAAATATCATTGAGTTATATATGTTCACTTTGACCATTTGAAAAGTTAGTTTACACACCAAAGCGAGCATAGTTCAACAGGTAATTGACATGTTCTCTCGATCAAGATGTTAGAGGTTCAAATCTCTCCACCCTCCAATCTAAAAAGAAAAAAAAGTTAGTTTACCAGCTGCAATGGTAAGATTAAAAGATACTGAAAGTTTATTACTTAACAAGAAAAAAGTTAGTTGTTTTATTATTTTCAAGAGACAACCTCATTCAAGGATTTAAATTACGATATTTAAATAATAAGTTTGAAAATTACAATATTTTAATAAAAAAAATTTTAAACTTACAATATTAATAATTAAGAAAACGCTTTTTGTGTGTGACTGGTTTGTAGATTTTCAAAAAATAAAAAATAAAAATAAATAAATAAATTCAAGGTTAAATTCTTAAAAATACCCTGAATTATGATGTTAGTTTCAATTATATTCTTGAACTTTCAAAAGTTTCATGTTAACCCTTGAAGTTTGAAGGTTGAAGTTTGTTTCAAAATGGCCCTTGAAAGTTTTTTTTTTTTTATTTTTAAGAAATTCATGAACAAAAATTGACGTGTTTGCATATGTATTATTGCTTATGTGAACATATTTGAACACATACGTGTAAAAAACAACATAAAAACTCATGTAAACACATCATTTTTCCATAAATTTAACGAAAAATGTCTTTAAGGGTCATTTTGAAACAAATTTTAATTTTTAAAGGCTAAAATGAAACTTTTGAAAGTTTAGGGATATAATTGAAATCAACTCCATAGTTCAAAAATATTTTTGATATTTCTTCTTTAAAAAAATATATATTTATTTTTAATAATTTAACCTAAATTCAAATATTAATTGTCAAAAAAAATATATTAATAAATATTACATATAAATTCCCAACGACCAACGGTACATACAGTGACACAATGAATGTGGGGGTCAAGAATAACTGATTTCAATAATAACTAAATTGTTGTTACGTAAAAGAAAAAAAAATCTGAATTGTTGTTGTGCCTGCAGCGTGCGGTAGAGGCAAGGTTTAAAATGTCGATGTCGATGGAAATTTCGAGGTCCAGATTTTATGGAAATGTCGATGTCGATGGAAATGTCGAGAGACATTACGGGAAAATTTACGAAAATCGTGGAAATTGATGGAAATTGTTTGAATTAGTCAATGAAACTTTAATTGTGACTTAATTAGACTATAATGGATCTTTTTTTATAATCATATCTAAAAAGTTAAAATATTTAGATGGAATTGTCAATTCAAATGTCTATGTGGAATTTTGAAAAAAAAAATTGATGAAAATTGTTTGAATTATTAAATGCAAATTTAATTATAGTTTAATTATATTACAATTAATCATTTTTAACCATCTATTCAAGTTACATTTAATAGGCATATTAAAATTTTAATAGAAATGTTGATACCAACAAAGATTTTGAAAAAATTATGACAATCAATAAAGAAATTGTTTGAATTATTAAATTAATGAAATTTTAATTATAATAACTTAATTAAACTATAATTAATTGATATTTAACATCTATAACTATATTTGAATGGAAGACTAAACTAATTGGATAATTTTAAATAAATATTATAAAGTATAAACACATCAATAAAATAAAATGTAAAATATTATATTATTAATACATATCATTTTATGTATTAAAAAGTTAAAATAATAAAATTAGGTGTAATTGTAAACCATTTATATATAAAAAAGTAAATAAAAAATAAAAATAAAAAACAAAACGGAAAATGTATACTAAAAAAGAAAGTAAAAAAAAACTAAAATTGAAAAAATTAAAAAAACTAAAGTTAACAAGATGCTGAAATTGAAAATTAAAATTTAAAAAAAAAAAAGTGAAAGGACCGCCCGACAGTTGCCAGGCGGTGCATGCACAGGCAGGCGCGTCAGATGATTGACGCGCCTCTTGACCTGAATAAGTGCCTTTAATAATAATAAAAAAAAATTAAACGAAATTTCGTTGAAAATCTCGAAATTTCTAGATTTCACGAAATTTCGCCGAAAAGGGGAAGAACGAAATTCCCTCCCTCAATATGTCAATACGGTCGACATACTGAAAATTCGGTATGTCATCCGAAATTTAACACACTGGGTAGAGGACGATTTTAAAAAATTTTAAAAAATAATAAAAAATACAAAATAAAAAGGTTGAGGAATTTGTTTTATTAATTAATATAGTATATGAATTAGTTCATTTTTAGCTTTTCTTTTTCTTCTTCAAGAAGCTAATCTGAATATAGTTCAACTGATTAAAACATATACTCTCGAACAATATGTCAGAAATTTTAATTATTCCACCACCACATATTACTAAACTAAAAATATTTCATTTTTAAAAAATAATCATCTATATCTATAATCTATATAAATGTTTGAAGGTAGAAGAAACTTTTTTCTTTAGCAATATTGTCTTTAACTATCATTTCTATAAGCATCCCACCCTCCCACCCATACTTAAATACCATTTCTTGTGTTTTTTTTTTTTTTTTTAAATACTCTTTTGGTCCATCTACTTTTGGCTTTGAGTCATTTTGGCACGAAGAATATGGGGTCAAGAATAATAATTGAATTGTTGTTACGTCAAAAAAAAAATCTGAATTGTTGCTGACTGCGTCGGTAGAGGACAAGTTCAAAAAAAAAAAAAAAAAAGGTTGAGGACTTTGTTTTATTAATAAATATAATATATAAATTAGTTCATTTTTAGTTTTTCTTTTTCTTCTTCTAATTAACTAATCTGAATATAGCTCAACTGATTAGAACATATATTCTCAAACAATAAGCCAGAGATTTGAATTCTTCCACCAACCACATATTACTGAACTTAAAAAAAGTGTTTCATTTTTAAAAAATAATCATCTATATCTATAATCTATATAAATGTGTGAATGTAGAAGAAACTTTTTTTTTTTTTTTGCAATATTGTTTTAACTATCATTTCTTTTAAATACTGTTTTTTTGTGCTTTTTTTTTTGTTTAAATACTATTTTAGTCTGTCTACTTTTAGCTTCGAGCCATTTTGGTCTCTATATTTTTAAAATGCTCATTTTGATCCATGTACTTAAAAAAATGACCAATTTGGTCCATTTTCAAATTTTTCTCATTTTTTTCGACCATAATTTTAACATGGCACTTCACTTACTAAATTTCTTGAAATGTAGTCATAAATTTGATTAAAGAGTTTTCATTATGTATAAAAGTAAAAAACAAAAAACAAAAAATGAACATTCCAAAAGTACAGGGACTCAAATGAACCAAAGTCTAAAGTTCAGGAACCAAAACAAATATGATTTAAAAATACAAGGACCAAAGTGAACAAATACCAAAAATGTACATGGACCAAAATAGTATTTAAATCTTTTTTTTTCTTTATTGTCTTGGGTTTATCTCTCTCAACCCTTTTAGATTCCATATTTTTTGTCTTGAAATACTATATCTCACGCAAGAATTTTTTTGGAAAGTTTGAGTGGTTTTATAAATTTGTTAGTTTGTTGTAGCTTCTCTTAGACATAAGGCTTAGCATATGTTGTGCAGGGACTTGGGCATGACAAAATCCTACATTTGAATTTCTGCCATTCACATTGCATGGGTCTAGGAGGGCTCGAGGGGTAGCAAGTTTTAGGTAGGGGTGTTTTGGTGGAACAATTATGTTTGGTTTTATCTCCTCCTTAATTGCTTACTAGGGGTGTTTTCTATATGCAAAATGCTTATTCTGACGGTAATATTGTTGCAGGCTTAAATTATGAGTTCGGGAGCAAAGACGAGTTTTTAAATGAGCGAGGTTGGAACAACCTTGTAGCTGGCTTAGTGTTGAAATGATCGATGATGTAGTTTTCGAGTGGAAGATTAGTGTTGGGCATCTGGTTGGCGAGTGTTTGGCTTTGATTGATGATGAATTGCGGGTTGGAACGTGGTTGTCCTCTTAGCATGTGGTGGTTTTGGTTTTTTGCTATTTTCAAGGTTCGTATGTAATGTCGCTCTGGCAGTCTTTCTTGGTTTTGAATGGAAGAATGTTATGCTGTTGAAAAGAAAAAAAAAAAAAAAAACCCTTCTAATACGTGAAATTTGTAGTTTATTTTAAAATATAAATAAATGTAAATTTTGATAAAAATAGTAAAAAGGAAAAAATATATATATTATTTAATTTAATAAATACAAAGAGTGGGTTTCAACAGCTTATTATTGTTTATATAAATAAATTAGAAATTAATTTTATGCTATAAAAAATTTAGTTGAAATTTAGATTAAGACATAATATTATGTAAATGATAACTTATGCATTATGGTCGTTTTAACCAACCCCTATTATTTAATATTATAACTTTTAATAATTCAATTTACTAAAATTAAAAGTAAGTAAAAATAAATCATAATATATATTTAAATTAAAAAGATTAAAAAAAATTAAATTAAGAAGGGGCAAAAGAGAAATCAAAAGTTCATTCTCTTAAGTCCCATTTAGATAATACTAGTCAAGCAACACATGCAATGCATGTGGAATCTTATAGTTTTGATTTAAAATAAGAAAAAATAATAGTTTCTTAAGTATATGTAATGCAATAAACAAATACAATATAATTTTTATTTTAATTACTATATATTTTTGAAAGTAGTTATAAAAATAAAGGATTTCTAATTATATAATATGTATATAGACCTAATATTAGCACCTAACATATATATTTATTTTTTAATTTAAACTTTGACAATAAGTTTAATAATTATATCATCAAAAATAAAAATAAAAATAAAATAATATAAAATACTACCAATATTTAATTTTTAAAATCAAGTAAGTTACCGTTTGTTAATTTGTTTTCTCTAAGATAAAAAAGTTATCATATAAGTTATATGTAAAACAATAAAGATTAATTATATAGATCTACTCTAAATCTTAAGTAGCTAATAGCATAGTATAAATAATTAATATCATTTTTTTCAAAAAAAAAAAAAATAATTAATATCGTTAAAAACTTTCTACTGAAACTAATTTAATAATTTAAATATAAATATTTAAAGTTCTTCTATTTATCATAAATGAAAAATAAATTAAAATATTAAAATAGAAAATTGAAAGTTTGGTCAATTATTTCGGTGTTTGAAAAATGAAATTTCATTTAAAATTTTGCATGCATTTATTAATTAATGAAGTCTGTTTTAGTAATAAGTTACTAATTTTTAGGCTATTGAGTTTTCTTTTTTTTTCCCTTTTTATTTATTTATTTTAAGAATACGGAGTTTCTTTATTATTTTTTTTTTTACAATATGTGGGGATGAGGATTCGAACCACAGACCTTGTGGTTATCAGTTCAACTTGCCAATTGAGCTAAATTGTTTAAATTTGTGTATTAAATATGTTGATTACTTAGGTTTGAATTCAAAATTAAATTTGATATTCAATTTAAATCAAATTATCATGGATTATTTAGATGGTGATGATTGACTTTAATTATGTTTATTACAATTATACTTAATTTACTAAAAAATAATTATACTTAATCTAACTTGAAAAATGATTATACTTAATTACGTATATTTTGCCTTTAATTATATTTACAACCATTATACTTACGAATTTATAATTCACTTAAAAAAACAATTGTACTTTTTTTTAGATGAAGAAAAAAACGAAACTTGTTAACAATTATGTCATTAAATATATGGATGCAAACACGTTAAAAAAACATGGGGCTAACAAAATTATTATTATTTTTAAAAAAAAAAAAAAAAAAAAAAAAAAGGAGAGAGATGCATGATGAAAAGTTGGATGTGATAATTTTTAGACTTGGAAGAAAAATATATGGGAGAGGAGATGTGATATTTATGGGGAGAATTTAGATTCAAATTCTAATTAGATGTTATTTTGAATAAATTACTTATCCAATTAAAAATTTTGATTCAAATTCATTTTGAATTAGATGATCTTGTTTAAATTCAAAATTAAAATTAGATATTCATTTTGAGTCAAATTATCAAAATGAATAAATAAATTTTGAGATGTTTTGACATATGCTTAAAAAAACTAATAAATCATGATCTCAATTTGGAATATGCATTTGTTTAAAAAAAAAAAGTTGGAATATGCATTAATTTATCATTTTTATAATAAGTCGTGACATATATGCATTAATTTATTATTATTTTTAATAAATCATTATATTAATTTTCAATTTCGGAGATATGGGTAGTTACTTTATTTATTTTATTCTTTTTAATAAATCATGATATATATGCATTAATTTATTATTATTTTTAATAAATCATGATATTAATTTCCAATTTATGAGATATGGGTAGGTAATTTATTTTTTATATTTTTAATAAATCATGATATTAATTTAAAATTTAGGAGATACAAATATAATTTTAGAATTTTAATAGATTTTATTAATTTATTATTTTTTCAATCATAATCGAGTTTGAAGATTAGAGATATGCGAAGAGATTTTAGAAATATAATAGTGTATTTAATATAATAAATTGAAAAGGACAAAATGAGAATCTTCAAATTAAGGAGGAGCAAAAAGGGAAATCAAAAGTTTGTTCTCTTACGCCTGTATAGATATAGATTAACACCTATTATAAAACTCTTCCAATTATCTCTCTTTGTTAGTTGGGTTAAAAGAAATAATTCACACACCACTTAAGAACTTCATTTCCAGGTTATTAATTTTTTAAAAATAATATTATAAATTCTTAATGTTATAAAACTCTTCCAATTATCTCCTTAGATAGTTAGGTTATAAGAAATAACTAGACTCCGTTTAATTCGGGATCCTTGTTTGTTTCTATGTTTTTCAAAAATAAAAAATACAAAAAAATGAATTAAAACGTGTTTGATATACTTATTTTCAAAAACCATTTTAAGAAACAACTTTTTTTTTTTTTATCAACAACATAACCTTCTTTCAATCACAAAACCAAGAAGATCGCATTTGCGACATTACAAAGGAAAATGAAAAAACAAAACCCGAAAGAACCACCACAAGCTAAGAGGACAACCTCGTTTCAATCCGCCCTTCATCATCAATCAGAGCCAAACACACCATGATCATGCGCTCAACACTGATCCTCCACCCAAATACAATATCCTCGATCATCTCAAAACTAGGCTAGCTACCAAAATTGCTCCATCCTCGCTCGTTCCCAGCTCGTCTTTGCCCCCATGTGCCTACTTTAAGCCTACCACAAAATACCATCATGGTAAAGCATCTTTACTATAGAAATCACCACTAGTAAGCAGAAGGAGAATTAGAATCAAAACAGACAAATTGATCCACCGAAAACCCCTGACAACTTACTACCCCTTGGAAAATTCCTAGACCTAAGCAATATAGATGTTAGCGATTCAGATGTTGAATATTGCCTCTCTTACAAAACAATAAAATATTGATTTCATTGTTTTTTTAATTTTGTTTTCAAAATAATGGAAATACGAGATATACCTTTTTGCTGTCAAACAATATTGTGATATCCACAAACAACCTTTCTATTTTTTATCCTAATTTCTTGATGACTCTAAAAAGAACATACAAAATGATCGGCAATGCCTTTCATCTTTGGATATGACTGTGCCGATGAATGATATTATGTGAAAATATTGTTGTGTAAATAGTGCTTATGGTTGAAAGTGATGCTTAAGTTGTTATTTTTTTCATAATTTTGTCAATTTTGATGTAATCACTAGGGGTTGAGCATAACAGACAAAAAAACCGATAGGACCAATCAAAGCATTTATATCATCTCTCTCCAACGGCTCTACCACCAATTTCTCTCTCAATTATACCTTTTCTCTTGTCAACATCAGCATAGCTGACACACTTTTCTCTTTCTTCCACCATCTTTACTATTTTCTCTCTCCCAACTCCCATCCATCTAAAGTCTCTCTCTCATCTTTAAACCATCCAACTTATTTCTTACATTAATTTTTTATTCTCTTCCTTCACGCAATTTTCTTCTCTCCAAAAGAATAATTCTAAAATTAATAATAACAAATTTTTATTATAAAAAGGTTTTGTTAATCTATTTCAAAAACTAATTAAAGAAGTTATGACTTTATTTTAAGGCTTCGTGGTTGTTCCATAAAAATAAAAAAAAATAAAAAAAATAAAAAGTTTCGAGGATGTGGAGGCAACTTCTTTTTTTAACAAGATTAACCTTGTTTTTTTATGCAATACCCAAATTGTCTTTTAAGTTAAAAAAAAAAAAAAATAAATAACAACATGTAGGGGTGCGAGATTGAACCTCTAACCTCTTAGTTAGAGTACAAGCTTTATGTCATTTGAGTCATTCTCTTGTTGGCGGCTTACTTGAGTTAGAGAACTAGAATTTGCACATGTTATATTAAGGATCCGTTTGGAATACATTTTAATTTAAATGTTTTTCAAGAATTCATTTTTAAAAAAAACATTTTTGTATAAAAATTGTTTAGAATTTAAACACTCGTATGTTTTGGTTACATTTACTTACAAGTGTTTTTATACACAAGTTATTATATACTTAAAAACTCTTTTAAAAAATTTTGTTTTCAAGTGTTTCTTTTATTTCTCAATCTCATTATTTAATAAGTCATTTTTAGTGGTTGTCAAACACTAGAATTTTTTTCAAAATGACTTTTTTTTTAAAAAAAAAAAATTAAACACTTGAAAAGTTAAACCAAACACACTCTAAATTTTGGAATATAATTATTGGCGATCGGTGAATTTTTTCCAATTTTTCTTTAAAGAAAAAACAACAAAAGGAATTTTCCATTCCCCACTAGCTACCTACCACCTCCTTAAAATCCTCTCTCACTCCTATGATTCTTTATTTATTGGTAGCTACACTTCTACATCATTTCTTCTCCTCGCTCTCCTCTTTACATTTCTAGCTTGCATTGAACAATTATTTATTTATTTTTATTCTCCAAAAAATTCATGGCAAAAACCGATTTAAAACCTTCCTCAAAGGAGATGTAGCTTCAAGAAGTATATATATAAAAAAAATTCTAAATTATTTTATTTAAATAAAAATAATAAAAAAAAATTTACAACATGTGGGGTGGAAGATTTGAACATCTAATAGGTCAGTTGAGCTATGATCTTGTTGGCAATAAAACAACGATTTTTAGATATTTTAAATCAATAAAAATGTAAGAGATATAAACCAAAAGTATTGAACTAAAGAAAATAACTTGAAAAATCGAATTTAGGCACGGGGGCACAAATAACACTTTGATTGATTTAAAAAATATATAAAAAAATATTTTTATAGATGAGAGAGAGGGTCTTAATTGCAACAATTATCATACTTCAAGACACCTGCGGATCTAATTTTATGTTAGAGAGGGCACAAGTTCATAGAAATGTAACTTTAGATACGTTGATGCAATATTCAAATCACCTAATATTGATTAAGTTAAATTATAAGTTTAGTCTCTCAATTTTCATATTTTTGTCTATTTGGCCCCTGAACTTGTGTTTAATAGAATCGTAAAACCTACAATTTTGTGTCCAGTAGGTTTCTAATTTCCAATTTTGTGTCTAATAGGATCGTTCGCCTATTTGACATGTTTAAAAATTCATGGACTTATTAAATACAAAATCGAAAGTTTAAAGTTCCATTAGACATAAAATTCAATTATGATAGTTTAGGCCTCATATAACCATTTGGTTTTTTGGTTTTTTATTTTTGAAAAATTATGCTTATTTTCTCTCAACTTTCTTAAAATGGTTTTCATTTTTGTTGAGGAGACATTTTAATTGACCCCAAAGTTTAGGGGTATAATTGAATTTCCTCTAATATTTTAAAAAGAAATTTATAAACACACTTCATTTTTTTTAGTCTAAGATACCATTTTTTTGTCCTTGTATTTTGTGACTAATTATATTTTAGTCCCTACACTTTCAAATATCCAAATATAATCTTTGTCCTTTTAATAATCTTAAAATAAGATTATATTACTAGTTTATGGTTAACTTTTTCAAAAAATATTTAGTTTCGATTACCTTTCGCTTTGTAAATTTTAAAAACATATTAACATAGTGTCTTTTCTTGAGTGAAAATGATAATTATTAGTTTACCAATTTTAAAAACAATATTCCTTTTTTTAATCATACTTTAGCGGTAATTGGCATATACTCCAACCAAGAGATTACAAGGTTTGAATTCCCAAATATTATTGAAGTAAAAGAAAAAGAAAAAACAAGATTCCTTAACAAGATTCCTTTTTAATGAAGGCCCTCCTTGTTTGGACAACAATTTTTTAACTAAAAAAAAAGTTGTTACTCTTAAAGTTACATCTTGAAATAAGAATTTCACTTTTAAAATTTCCTTGCAGCGAAATTTTAAAATAACAAATAATTTGTATCCCTTAAAATTAATTTTTGAAATAGGAATTTCATTGTTAAAATTCAGTCTTGACAACGATTTCAAAAAATAAGTTGTCCTCTGAATTTATGAAATAAGAACTTATCAAAATTTAAATTCGACAACAAAATTTTTAAATAATAATAATAATAAAAAAAAAAAAAGGTATCCCTTAAAATGAATTTTTGAACTAAGCATTTCATTTTAAATATTCAATCTTGACAACTAAATTTTTGGAATAAAAGATAAGTTATCCAAATTTCTGAATAAGAATTTCATTTTCGAAATTCTAATATATATATATATATATATTCCATTAGATAGGAACAACACAACTAACAATTGGACACTCTTAATTACAAGATAAAGAGAGGGGATGAAGGGAAAGACAATAACATAGGAGAGAGAGGCAAAGGGGAAAAAAAGAAAAAGTTTTTCTTTTTTTATTATTTTTTTTTTAACTTTATCAAGCACCATCACCAAAGCCACTCAATAAAGTCATTTTGGAGGAATTGTTTTTGGAAAAATATTTTAAATGGTAATATTGTAGAACTTAGTGACTAAAAAGGATAATTATAATATCTTAAGAAGGAAGGAGTAATTTACTACCTTGAAAATACAACTTCATTTGGAGATTTAAAACTACAATATTTAAATAATAATTTTGAAATTTTAATATATTTTAATAAAAAAAGTCTCAAAATTTAAAACTATATTAATTAAAAAAAAAAAACCAGTTTTCGAGAGCTATTGGTTTGGAGATCGTAAAAAATATGTTAAATTATTAAAAATATCGTTGAACTATGATGTTGGTTTCAATTATACTTTCAAAAGTTTCATTTTAATTCTTAAAATTTGGAAAATGAAATATAATCATATATATTGTTATTTATGCGAATAGATTTAAAAACATATTTGAAAAGAAAAATAAAGACATATACAAACACATCATTTTCTATCCATGAGTTTAACGAAAAAAAAATCTTTAAGGATCGGTTTGAAACAAACTTCAAACTTTAAAGATTAAAATGAAACTTTTAAAATATCAAAACCAACCTTATAATTTAGGTGTTATTTTAGTAATTTAACCTAAACAAATATAATAAATTAAAAAAAAATGTGATAAATAATACATATAAATGCCCCCAACAACTATCTGCCCATACAATGATATAATTTAATGAGGGGTCAAGGATAATAAATGAATTGATGATGTGCTGGTAGAGGGCATTTTCAGCGTTTAAATATAAGATATTTAAATTCTTCCACAACCACAAATTACTAAACTAAAAAAATATATACCTTATTTTTTAAAAAATACTCATCTATAATCTAAATCTATAATATATAAAAGTAGACCAAAGCGAGCTTAGCACATGTACCCTCGACCAACAAATTACTAAACTAAAAAAAAATATACCTTATTTTTAAAAAAATAATAATCTATAATCTAAATCTATAATATATATAAAAGTAGGCCAAAGCGAGTTTAGCTCAACAGTAATTGACAAGTACCCTCGACCATGAGGTCAGAGGTTCGAATCTTCCAACTCTAAATGTTGATGTACTAAATATATATATATATATATATATATATATATATGTGTGTGTGTAGAACTATACTTAAAGTATCCTTTATTTAAGCACCCACCTAACCCACCCACCCATGACCCATCCATACATAGGTTTCATGATGATGTTTTTGTCTTTGTTTTTTTGGGTGAGAGATTTAATTCCTCTTCACCTATTGGTCAAAAGTATAAGTTTTATATGCTACATTCTTGTCTTTTTTTTTTTTTCTTTGGTTATTTATCTCTCTCTCCACCCTTCTAGTTTCCACGTTTTTCTCTCTCGAAATACTATATCTCACCCATCCATATCCCACATAATTGGATTCAAAATTCTTATATATATCTCATCTAGCGTGATGTGTCTCACACTTGATCAATTGGGTGATTAATATTATTAAGTAAAAAAAAAAAAAAAAAAAAAAAAAAAAAAACTTCTAATTTTTAAACATCAGCTGCCACACAAATTTCTATCATTAATTTTAACATAAAAATATAATTTTTGGAACAATTCCAAAGTTCAATGGTAACCTCTAGGACAAGTTTCAATCTTCAAGGGTAAAAATAAAACATTTCAAAGTGTAGAGGCATGATTGAAACCTACCTCAAAGTTTAAGGACAATTTTGAATAATTTAACCATTTTTTTAGAAAAAATATGATTGCTGCCCAAAAGTCTTATTTTTTTTTGTACTAAAATATAAATATAAAGAGAGAGGTAAAAGAGAGTGGAAATTTTTTTCCATTAAACGAAAAAAACAAAAAAAAAAAACAAAAAAAAAAAAAAAAACAACTCGCCCGTTTGAAATGATTTTCTAAGTGTTTAAAAAGTGTTTGTAAGTGAAAAAAAAATGTTTTTAAACACTTCAAAAATCATTCCAAACATTCACTAACAATTTTATACCATTAACGAAATAAAGAGATGGAAGGAAGGAAAAGATTTCAACATTTCAAAATAGAAATGGATAAAGAAAAGAAGAAAATTGTTGGAGAAAACCCCTATGCATTTATATATGGAATAACTCATACAATCAAGCCATATATAAAGGCCTGGGGAGAAAAACTCCTACAAAAAAATCAAGAATGAAAGAATGCAACAAACTCTCTTTGGAATCTTCCATCTACCCCTAACCGAATGCAAGAAACCCTAAACGAATATAATCAACGATGATACAAGGAAAGGACCGACAAGAATTGGGCCTAAACAATGGGCCGCGAAAATACAAAAAATCCCAAAAAGGTAAAAAGTTAGTGGGCTATCTTAACACCCCCTCAAGCCAATGACAGTGGCATCATGAACATTGAACTTGAATTTTAGTTGATTAAACGTCAATGCTTATAGAGGTTTTGTGAAGATATTAGCAATCTGCTCATGTGTTGGGAGGTGTTGAATACAAATTTTCTTGTTGAGAACAAGATCACGTACAAAATAAATATCAAGCTCCAAATGTTTTATCTTAGAATGGAGGATTGGATTGCACTCAAATGGACTGCATCTAAATTGTCACACAAAATAATAGGAGGTTTTGTTAGAGAAATATTTAGATTAGAGAATAATGAATTTAAGTCAAACCAATTAAGCAGCAATCGTGCCCAAGCTCCAGTATCCAGCCTCTATACTTGAGCGAGAAATAATACTATATTAAGGGTCCGTTTGGTAACGTTCTCGTTTCTTGTTTCTTGTTTCTAATTTTATTAAGAAATCTAAGCATTTAATAACTATGTATGTTTCTTGTTACTCATTTTTTAGAAACACTCCCAAAATTTGTATAGAACTTTTGGGAACAACTAAAACTAGTTTCTCCCTTTTTGTTCTTGTTTCCAATTTTTTCCAAACATAAATAAGAATGTAGGTTTATTATCATTGAATGTATAGGTGTTAGGGTCATGAAATTCTATTTTTCTTTATTAAAAATGAAGAAACGGAAACAAGAAACGAGAATGTCACCAAACGGGCCCTAAGTTACCACCAAAGAGAACACAGATGACAATAGTAGATTTTCGATCATCAGGATCAGATGCCCAATCAGCATCAACAAATCCCATCAAGGCTAAATTCCGAGGCCGAGTAAGTAACAAACCATAATTTAAAGTGCCTTTTAAATATTGAAGAATTCGTTTAACCAATTGCCAGTGAACCAGCTTAGAAGAATGCATAAATTGACAGACCTTATTGACACTAAACGATATGTCAGGACGAGTAAGAGTAACATTTTGCAAAGCCCCACAATACTCCGATATAAATAAGAATCTGAGAAGTCCTCACCATGATAGGCAGAAACTACAAAACCACCCACCATGAGAGTGGTAATAGCCTTTGCTTCCAACATTTGAGCTCTAGAAAGAACGTCAGAAATGTAAGTGGATTGAGATAAAAACATGCCACCAGTAGAAGGGTAGGAAACTTCAATTCCTTAAAAATAGCTCAACTTCCTAAGATCTCTTAAAGAAAACTAAGCATTTAGAGAACAAATAAGTTTGTCAACATCAGAAGAAGAACTTTCCAAGATACTAATATCATCAACATAGATCAAAATATAACAGGAAGCAGTGGGAGATTGCCTTATCATTAAAGACGTATAAGCTTTAGAAGTAACAACCACCAAGGATTTAAGAAATAAGCTTAAACGATCATACCAGGTCCGAGGTGCTTGTTTGAGTCCATACAAAGCCTTTTTGAGCGTACAAACAAGATTTCTACAATCTTAAAACCAATAGGTTGATCCATAAAAAAACATTGTCAGTGAGATTCCCATGTAAAAAAGCATTATTAACATCAATCTGTCGAATAGTCCAACCATAATATAAAGCAAAGCATGAGTAGAACATGAATGGTGATTGGTTTAACCACCAGACTAAAAGTTTCAGTATAGTCAAGATCGACAGTTTGATTGTGACGCCTGAGGTTAGGAGGGGTACATGAATGAACCGAGATCACATCCGAATGAGAGGGATCCCGAGGACATGAAAGTATGGTCAAGATAAGCTTAAAAGAATTGATAGATACTACCTATACCAACAAGGTGCACCTTTCTTTTCGGTGGCTCAATTCATAGGAACTTTAAAGTTAAGCGTGCTTGGCTTGGAGAAGTTCTATGTTGGGTGACCTCCTGGGAATTTTCCTAGGAAGCATGCTAAAAGGACCTCGTGTTGGTTTGTGGGGACAGTCTTCACTCTTAGAAGCGGTTTCAGACAAGTATGGTGACGTCGCCAGGCCGCAGAGGATGTAGGGGAATGCCGGGGCCGTGAGGTGCCGAATCCGAATTTCGAATCCTGGGCCTGGGGCGTTACATTGATGGAAACCTTTAGCCACCAAACGAGCTTTATAACGAGAGATAGTACCATCGGAGTTATGTTTAATACGAAACACCCATTTGCAAGTATTATTTTGTATCAAGGTATCATACCCATCTTGCATGGCTTTTCGCCAATGAGATGATTTTAAGGTCTCTTTAACATTTGGTGGTTCACATTCAACATATTCATAACTATTTGTAGTGGCATAAGCCTTAGGTTTAAATATACCTCGTTTTCCATGAGTAACCATAGGATGATCATTGGTAACAATAGGTACAGGTACAAGTGGTGGATCAGATGATAGTGAAGAATGAACTGGGGAACTTGGAAGAATCTCATTTGGTGGACCGGATGATGAGGAAGCAGGTGTAGTAGGAATTGGAGGAGGAGCATTACTTAACACTGGTTTTGTAGGAGAATGGGAAGTTGTAGATGATTTTGGTAAAATGGAACCAAGAAGAGGTAGAGAAAGTACATTTCATTTTTTAATATTATTCTTAAGTCTTTAGTCAAAGTACATTTCATTTTTTAAAATACTCCAAGTTCATCTTTTTATATATCTTTTCAATTTTAAAATATGTATTTCAATATTACTTATTTTGGAAAAAATAAAATTTATTAACAAATTGAAATTTGAATCAGATGTGTTAAATTTATGATAATTACTATTTTATTTTTAAAAAAAAATAATGATTATATATTTAAATTAGGTATTGATTTTTTTTCAAGTATAAAAAATTTGAATAAGTAAATAAAAAAAAATTAGTTCTAGTAGTATATTTTTTAGTTAATGCATTTTAATTGATTAGAAATACAAAAGAGCATTTTGGTAATTATCTCTATTTCATTGTGATTCCAAATGTAAGTAAACAACATTAATAGAATTCTGATTAGGATTGCAACCAAAATCATAATAAACAAAATCAAAAGAATCTCATTCTCATTCCCATTAATTTTCATCACGATTAAAGTTCATGTTCATTGCGGAGAAGTAAACACACCCTTATGTGTCTAAAACAAATTCAAGAAAAGTTAATGAATAGTGATGGTGAGGAAATAGTAGTGAAAAAGGTTTTTGACAAAATCAAATCAAGGACATGAATAATTCAAGAATTAAGCAAAAGTCATCTTGAAACTTTAACATAGAATCTAGTCAGGCTCTTGGAATTGTCGTGTTGAAAGAGATCAAGAAATTTTTATGGTCTATGAATACATGGCAAATGAGCAAAATTTCTCATTAACTTACCATGGAAGAAGAATTTGTAGTGGAGAGGAATATGAAGACTTTTTCCAATAAGAGTATTTTTTAAAAATTTTTAAAATATCAAGGGTATTAATGAAACTTTAACATTTTTCATTAGGGGTTCGGTTCGGTTCGGTTCGGTTCGGTTTCTAAGCTTATCCAGCCCGAACAGAACCGGTTGGTTCTTAGTTTTGATATAAATGCAACTTTTTAGCCTAGGGTTTCACCAGCGCCGTTGTTTTCTTTCGCCCCTTTCTCACTCTCTCTCTCAAAGCACTCGCCTTCTCGCTCTCTCTCTCAAAGCACGGAACGAAGGCGTTCCACCGCCAGTCGCTAGTCGCCCCTTTCTCGTTCATCACGCCTTCCACCGCCGTCGTTCTTTTCTTCGATCACCGTCTCCTCACCACGCCTTCCCACCACGAAGCGAACAGCGTCGACTCCTTCCCACCGCCGTCGCCGCCTCCTCCACCACGAAACGAACGACGTCAATCTCACGCGATTCTTGATTTTCGATTTTGTTTCTTCTTATTTTCGCATCTGGGGTTGCGCAATACACTAAAATCAGTAAAATCAGTGATTTCTGCATTTTTTTCATTTTTTCGTTTTTTTTCATTTTTCGATCAAACCGACCCGACCCGACCCGACCCAATTCTAATCGGGCCAGGTCGGTTTACCCAGTGTCATAAAACCCGACCCGACCCGTTTTCACCCTAATTTTCATCTAAAACTTAACGATATAGGTATTCTTGATTTTTATTTTTTTTGAAAGGTTAAGAGTATGAATGAAACTTTTTGGAATTTTTTAAACTTTTATTTGTTTTTTTTTCTTTTTGTGTAATAAGTTTTAGTGTATAACTCAATCAATTTAATGCTTATGTGGTGATAGATTGAGGGTTACATGGGTCAGGCAAAGATGAAGAAACAAGATAAAATTTCATGTCAATTACTTACTCAATTTTTTTTTTTTTAAAGTAAATTACTTACTCAACTTAATGCTATATTTCTTGCACATGGTGTGTGGGTTGGGAGATCAACTTTTTATTCCTAATTTTCTGGTTGGTTTTACTTCTCTTCTCTTTCTATATCCTTCATTATTAGAATAAAAACAAATAGTTTTCATAAGTCATTCATCAAGTAGATCTTCAATGATTATTTTCAAGTGAAATTATTGAGAAGGAAAAATAAGACAGACTAAAATGAGACACATTCTCTGTCATACTACACTCTCCATGCTTGTTCTCCCTTTCTTCCTTACCATGACAACTCTTTTTTAAACAATGCTCCAAAATGAGAAGAAAAAAAAGTGACAACCCTCTTGGCTCGATCCTAGACACACTCTAAGATCCTTTTTCAAACCTACTCTCATTTCGAGTCAAGCGATAGATAAATAGACATATCTAATTGCACTGATTGGGGTTTCCATAATGATTTAGGGAATAATTGACTAAGAAGTGAGTTATTTATCAGTCAAACATGGTTTGTGTAGAAAGAAAGATGCTCTCATTGAAGAGGACTGCTAGGAGGACAGCTAGGCTCATAGCTGTTAAGATAGTCCATTGAATTGAATTACTCAAGCCCAATTGGAGTTTTTGTTATTCAGCCCAAGTGTATCAGCTCAGCCCATTCTAATTTAGTTAGTTTTTATTATTATTATTATTATTATTATTATTATTATTATTATTATTATTATTATTTTCTTTGTTTTCCAGTATCGTTGTAATAAGGGTTTCTTCTCGTTTGCATTTTTCTGTTTAAGAGAAATTGTTTTGGTGTGTGACTACGGTAGGCAATGTATTTTTATTGACATGTCGACATTTTCAGATGTCTATAAGTTCGACATCGACATGAGGACTGAGGAGTAAATCAATATTTTCATTATACCATAAAAACTACACTCAATAAACTTCTTGAAATCTAGCCATAACTTTGCATCAAACGATTTTGTTAAGTATAAAGTTTGTATTAAAATTTTGGACAAAAACTAAAAATAGTAGCATTTCAAAAGTAGAAGCCAAAATAGATGTCTAGAAGCTTGAGTAAAAATAAAAGAATAATACTTGACAGAATACGGTGTGTAGGTATCTTCTCCTATGCTTCAATATTAATTCTTAATTGTCAAAATTTGAATGATGATAAGTAGAAGAAAGATGGAAAATTTTCACTACGATTGTACATACTCATTTCATTCAGTTTTGGATACCTCATTTAATGATATATTATTTTATTCTATATATGGGTCTACATCATTCTTAAATGTTTTTTATGGCAAACAATGAATAGAGGGAGTATGGAAAGTTTTCCATACTATCGTAGTACTAGAAACTTTTCCCGAGATAGATATAGATGGGCAGTGTGCACCCAAGAATTGTTTATAACAAAATGAACAAAAACTAGGAACCAAAATATTAGTGGTCATCTTCTTCAAAGAAACTCATTTAGGTTAAATTATAAAAATATATATATATATATATATATATATCCACTATGGGGTTGGTTTCAATTATAGCCTTAAACTTTCAAAAATTTCATTTTAATATCCGAAGTTTGAAATTTGTTTCAAATTAAACAATAACTCTCGAAGACTTTTTTTTTTTGTTAAATTCATGGACAGAAATTGATGTTTTTACATATATATATATATTGTTGCTTATATGAAAAGATTTGAATACATACATGAAAAAAGAATAAAGACACCTGCAAACACGATATTTCTCCGTCTATGAATTTAACGGAAAAGACCTGCAAAAGTCATTTGAACGTATCTAGCATAAAATTTATAATTTCTCAAACCACATGCCAAAAGTTGTACTCTCTGTCTAAAACCAACCTTTGATAAACTTGAAACATTTTTCAATAGGTATAAAACACTTGTAAATTCTCAAGTAATCATAAAATGTATAAAATACTTCTACAACAGTAATTTCAGCTATAAACATAAAATTACTATAAAAAAAATTATTATGAAATTTTTAAAATTTCATAGTATTAGATAATAAAAATATTTTCGAGTTGTCAAAATAATAGAGAATTTATAGTGGGTGACAAATAAGATTTCTATAATTGCAAATATAGCACAATATAAAAAGAATGACAAATATGACGCAATCTATCATAGTATATCGCTGATAGACTCTGATTAATTAGAATCTATTTGTTTTTACTGATAGACTTTGATTATTCAGAATCTATCAGCGATAGACTTTAATTAATTAGAATCTATCAGTCTACTGATTCAATTATTCATAGTCTATCATTGTCTATTGATCACTAATAGACTCCGATTAATCGAAATCTATCAGTGATAAACACTTATATAATCCAATTAATTGGAATCTGTCAGTGATAGACACTGATAGACATTGATTAATTAAAATCTATAAGTGATAGATAGACACTGATATCTGAGTTTTTGAAATTTCACAAGTATAACAAATTTGAAAATTAAACAAAAAGTATAAAAGTAACTTACATCATTCGCCAAAGAATATCTTCTCATTCATATTTTGCCAATCTTCGGGATTTTTTGATTCCCAACGAACTAGTCTTGGGCCATTAACTTCAATCTGTTTTGTAAATTATAGAGTCTATCAATGATTGATTAATTGAAGTCTAAATGACAATCAACAATTTTCTAAAATGAAATTACAATGTTTTGAATTGACTATAAAGCAAAGTTTGTTGAAGTCAACAATCTATCAGTGACTATCACTGATAGATTCCAATAATTGGAGTCTATCTCCGATAATAAAAATAAATAAATAAAACTTCAATTATTGGATGTTGAAAAAACATAAATCAACATAAATCAGTAGAAAAACAAGATGAGCTGATTAGAGCTAATTTTTTTAAAAGAAACACTGACTGATTTTCTCAATTGAAATGCAGAAATGAGAGATTAGGGCTTGCAAGCTAAAAACTGTCAGTTGATGGGTAAAAATATTCGGGCTTAATGGACTTTGATGGGTTTTTTGGTCTTTTACAACTAATAATTGTGCTATATATGTAATTAGTTTGCAAGTTTTGCTATATTTGCTATTAATTTAGTCTAATTTGTCATCTATGCAACCGGCCCAAAATAATAATAATAATAAATATATTTTTTTAAATAAACAACTCTAACTTGCATTTAACGGTGGAGAATTGTTAGTTGTGCTGTTCCCATCAAATTTTAAAAAGAAAAAAAAAAATCAATTCTCCTCTACCTCTCTCTTCATATTTATATTTTAGTGCCAAGATATAAGATTTTTGAGTAGCAATCATATTAAAAGAAATGCATGTGACACCAACAACAATAATTACAGGTCTCACTAAAAAATGAAATATCATTTTAGTCTAATTTCATTTTTGTCTCTATACTTTTAAATGTTCAAATTCAGTCGGTATACTTTCAATAAATCTTAAACTTAGTCATCATTCTTCGTTCGAAATTAAATTTTATCAAACTTGGAAAAATAATTGTAAAGTAGCCAACCCAATCCTTAATTTTGTCAACTAGCAATGAAAATCGATAGAAAGAAACCTATTCCTTTTTTTTTTTTTTTACAACATGTGGGGTTGAGGAGACTCGAACCACAGACCTTCTAATCATTAGTACATGAATTATGTCAGTTGAGCAATGTTCATGTTGGCATTGAAAGAAACCTATTCTAGAATGCTTTTTCATATAAGAGTATTATTTCTTTTCCTTTTTCTTTTTCCAAAGAAACTTTAGTCTAAAATGCTTTTTCATATCAGAGTATTATTGATGGAAATCTAGAAATGGTATAAGTTCTTTTGATCGGATAATAAATTTAAAACTATAAGAATATATTCGTAACTTATAGAACAAGTGAGGAAATTGGAGCTTGAGTTTGCTTATAATGTTGGATTTTCATAGGAATATGCTGATTTTAGCTTGTGAATTTAGTAAGAAATCTCGGACCCAAAAGTGAATTTAATTTACTGTTTCACCTTTTTATAACGATAGCAATTGGGAAAAAACAAAAAAATAAATTAGGTGCTCATGAATCCTTTTTTTTTACCAGACACAAAGTCGGGATTCAAACCACAGACTTCCGTGGTGCTCATAAATCCTTACTCTATTCTTTTTATCACTTAAATTTGTTGCAATTCTCATTATTGTGATCTTAATGTTGACATTAGTTTATTGTAATTTCTTTGTTATAAAACATTTTATCCTCTAGTCGTTGTATTGCATTCTTTAGACTCGGTTTGATAACCATTTAGGCCCCGTTTAATAACCATTTGGTTTTTGGTTTTTGGTTTTTGAAAATTATTCTTGTTTTTTCCTAAATTTCCTACCATGACTTTCATCCTTGTTAAGGATCCACTTGAATTCCTAGCCAAATTCTAAAAAAAAAAACAAGTTTTTGAAAACTACTTTTTTTTGTTTTCAAAATTGGACTTGGTTTTTGAAAACAAGGAAGAAGATTGATTCTAAAACAAAGAAACTTATAGATGGAAGTAGATGTGTATAAGCTTAATTTTCAAAAACCAAAAACCAAAAACCAAATGGTTATCAAACGGGGCCTTAAATTTTGGTTTTTGGTTTTTGAAAATTATGTTTGTCTTCTTCCAATTTCCTTACCATGGTTTTCATCTTTGTCAAGGACATCTTTGAATTCCTAGCCAAATTTCAAAAAAAAAAAAACAAGTTTTTGAAAACTATTTTTTTTACTTTTCAAAAATTGACTTGGTTTTTGAAAACATGGAAAGAAGATGGATAACACAAAGCAAAAAAAAATTATAGGTAGAAATAGTATTTATAAGCTTAATTTTCAAAAATAAAAAACCTAAAAATGATTATTAAACAGAAGCTTAATTTTTAGAATTATTGTGTTCATTTTAGTTCTCAAGGGAAAGATACTTCTTATCATTAGATTACTCATTTTGACTATGTGTATTTACTTTATTAGCGATAAATTAATTTTAGTATAGAGTTTTGAGGGATTTTTTTACCTTCAAATCAATGAATTGCCAAGCCATAGCAAAATTGGTAGTGAATAAGTAGTTAAAGTGTTTTTTTTTTACATTATAATTTGAAGTGTAGTTCTTTATCTCTTTCTTTAAGACGTGTTTTTTTTTAGAAGTTCTTCCAAACGTGTTTTGTGCAAAACTAGTAGTCGGTGTATAAGTTAGGGTTTAAAAGCATGTATGAGAGTGATTTTTGTAAATAAAGACCAACTCAATTGTCAACGTGACCAACATGAGCATAGTTCAGCTGGCATAACTCTTGTACTAATAACTAAGAGGTCTGTGGTTCAAGTCTCCCACTTTCACATATTGTCAAAAATAAAAAAAGAGAAAGAAGCATATGTTTTATCATCATATTGTTTCTTTTTTCAAAGGAGAGATTTGAAGTTAATTTTTAAAGCATAAGAGAAAATGCTAAAATAGAGATTCTCAAAAAAGTATTAAATCTGATCTTCAATTGTTTCAAAAACTAAAATAAAATAATATTAGAGCAATGGATTTGGTATGTGTGTTTTCTCATGAAAGTGTTTCTTTTGCTTTTTCTTTTTCCAAAAGAGAAATTTGAAGTTAATCAAAGGATAAGAGAAAATGCTTAATATGTATTCTCAAAAACATTGAAAATGCACATAAAAGATATCTTCAATTAATTGTTTTTATGCTGTTATCAAAAAAAAAAAAAAATTAAATTGTTTTTATGCAATGGAAAATTAAAGACTAAAAAAAAAAAAAAAACAATAGATTTTAGGGTTAACTATAGAAATAACCTTAAACAAATTATTTTCTAAATCTGTCTACTTTTATCCCTTATTTTCAACAATGTCTAGACTTTTTAATAAATGGACTCAAATAGATAAACTCATTTTCTTTTTTGCCCTCATCTTAAAGTTATAAAGTTGCCTTAAATGGTTATGGAAAAAATAAAATACAAATAATGTAATAAATGAAAATGGAAAGGAAAAATTGGATTCATAAATAAAGGAGAATATAAATTTTGATATTTAATGGAAATATGAATCAGCTGGGATGTAATTTTGACAAAAAAAAAAAATCAAATTTAATAGCCTATAAAATTTGCTTCTTTGAAAACGTAAAAACTTTAAGTAATAAAATATAATATTAATCTCAATTTGATTTGTTTACGGAAAGGGTATTTTTGTAAGTAAAATATACTAATTAATGCATAAAAATCTATGAATGATAATTATATTTATTTGAGACATTTGTGAAATTTGACTAAAGAAAGAACCCATCGGGTATAATTTCTGTAGAATCATGACAATGTTTTTTTTCTTTCTTTAAAAGAGAGATTTGAAGTTAATTTTTAAAGCGTAAGAGAAAACTATAACACATCATTGGAAATTTTTTTTTCTTTTTTTTTTTCTTTTTCTTTTTCTTTCTCCCTCTTTCTTTTTTTTTTTAATACAAAAATGTTGTTAGACCGATATGAATTTAGAATGAATTCTTTAATTTAATTAATCTTTTTATCCATTGAAATAGACATATGATACATTAAATTTCTTTATAGTGATCATAGAATTAAATATATATTTTTAGTTCATAAGATTTTATAATTATCTTTTTGTCCCCTAAATTTTAATTTTAAAATATTACAATTTATAAAATCTTGTAATGAAAGCCAATAGAGCATTAAAAAAAAAAAAAAAAAAAAAAAAAAAAAAAAAAAAAAAAAAGTTAAGATTTCCACTATAGCTTTATCGTTCTTTTTCTATTACTTCATTGTTATAAAAGCTAATTTTGTATATATATATATATTTTTTAATGCTCTATTGGCTTTCATTACAAGATTTTATAAATATCTCTTCTTTTTCTTTGTTTTTTTTCTCTTTATTCTCTTTGTTTCTCTTCTAATCTCTTTTTGAAATTGACCTATACTAGTTTTGATATAATGCTTCGTTTTTTCTTTAAAAAGAAGTAAGAGAGATTTGAATTTAAAATGGTTTTTTTTTTTAATTTTTAATTGATCTTTTTGTCTAATGAAATATTATATTGTTTGATTCATTGAATTTCTTTGTAGTGATTTTAGAATTAAACATATTTTTTTAGATATAATTACTTTTAATTCTTAAGATTTTATAATTATCTTTTTTAGCTCTAAATTTTAAAACCTTACCATTTAAACTAGATTTTCTAATTGGCTTTTCCTATTACTTCATTGTAATAAAAAGCTCATTTGGCTTCTTTTCTTTTCTTTTTTTATGCTCAAGTAACTTTGGTAACAAGTTTTTATAAATATTTCTATCTTATTTTTCTCTTTATTCTCTTTGTTTCTCTTCTTGTCACTTCTTTATCTCTTTTTCTTTTTTTGTTGCGTTGTCTATTTATCTAATCATCTTACATTCCTTTATCCTTCTTTATGCATCCAATATTGTAAAATCAGTAATATTCTTATATGCTTTCAATGAATTATAGCACGTATATATAGTATAATTAATAAGATTATATTTATAAAAAAAATGGACAATATATTTAAATTTTGATTAAAATTTGTAAGTTTTGGTAAAGTTATTCAAGTGTCTAATTTGTGCACTAATCAAACTAAAATTTGTGCAAAACTTGATATTATTGAAATTATGGAGTTTCTGATGATTTTTATATTGCTTTTAGTTAAAAGATTAAATTACAAATTTGGTCTTTAGGGTTTGAATTGGATACGAAAGTGAAGGGTTCAAGACCTATTAGATCTTTTTTAAAGTTCAGGAATCTACTGGACTAAACTTACCGATCGAATCTAATAATAATAATTATTATTATTTATTTAAAACAAGAAGGAAAAAACTTTATACCTCATCCTTGGGGCTATATTTGAATGGAAAGTCTGCAATGGAGAGACATTAAGCTGAGTGACAGACAGTCGAAAATCTCTCTAAGGTTGTTTGTTGATGGCAAGTGAAGGCTCTTCGTCAAAATCTCAACACAATTTCCCTGGTAATTTAGGTCCCGTTTGATAACCATTTGGTTTTTGGTTTTTGAAAATTAAGCTTTGAAATCCTACTTCTCCCTACAAGTTTCTATGTTTTGCTAATACTTTTCTTTCCTTGTTTTTAAAAACCAAGCAAATTTTGAAAACTAAAAAAAGTAGTTTTCAAAAACTTGTTTTTGTTTTTAGAATTTGGCTAGGAATTCAAATGTGTCATTGGCAAATATGAAAACCATGATAGGAAAATTGGAAGAAAACAAGCCAAATTTTCAAAAACCAAAAACCAAAAACCAAATAGTTATCAAACGGGGCCTTACTTTCTCCATTTCTGTATATCTATCTACAATTTTTTTTTTTTTTTTTTTTTTTGAGTTCAACGACATTGTAATGGAGAGATTCGAACCTCTGATCTCTTGGTCGAAGACACATGTCAATTACCGCTGAGCTCTGCTCACTTTGGCTATCTTCAATTAATTTTTGATCTCCATCTAGTTGTCCACTTTTTCTTCTAAACATAATGCCTGCTTTTGTATTGTGTGTATGCTCGTATTTTTTTCAACATTGGATTCACTATGAAAGCAAATCGGGACATGGTTTCGGAATCAGAACTCTCGAGAGAGTTGGGTTAATTAGATTGTAATCGTATTTAAAATTTAAAAAGAATGAGAAAATAGAGAGATTTCAAAAAATAAACAATATATATATATATATATATTTGATCATACTTATTTTTTTTAGGAATCCGTCTTTTTTTTTTATTTCTTTTTATTACTTTTTTTATTTTCATATTAGGTTTTGTTTTATAATTTCTGTTTTTTTTTTTTTTACTTTTTTTTTCAATTTCTTTTTAATTTTTTTTAAATTTTTTTGTTTTTTGGTTTTCACTTCATTTTTTTCCTGAACCTTAGTAATCAAAAAAATATATTTTTAAGTTTATATGTTTAAAAAAAAAATCTATTGTTTTAGTTTTAGTTTGGTTCTATCCTTTCAACTTTATCAAATTTCTTTTTCAAAATACTTATTTTTGTCCTTTTACCCCTTGCCTATCTTCCTCCTGCTTTATAACATTTATTTTTTATTTAAGTTTACTTAAGTTACACTCAATAATTTTGCTTTGATTATTAGGAAAAAGCTCATTTTCCTAATGTTATAGGTTAAAGTTGTTATTGAGGGAAAAAAAAAAGGGCAACCAGATAAATGGCCATTTTAAAATAGCTGTTTTGAAAAAAAGGTCATTCGGTACAATCTGAGAAATGGCCAAAAGCTATTTTTAGTAAAAAAATTTGGCAACAAAGTGGACGAAAATATCCCTATCCAAATCTTAATTCAAAAAATAAAATAAACCAAATACACTATAAACAAGGGAGAGAATCTAGCTTACCGATTAATTCAACCAGCAAATCAATAACAAAAATTCAAACTAAATAGAAATAAATCTAGCAACTAAAATTTAAAACAAGAGATTTGAATTCAAATCAGAGAAAAAAATAGGACTTAAATTTAAACACTGTATATCTAAAAAAAAGTAAAGATACCAGTTGCAACTAAGATTCAATAAAAATGAAGAACTTCGTTCATCTAAAATATATTCCAGGCACCAAATCAAAGAAGAAAAAATCAATTCACGCATGTTGCTTGCAAAATAGAGATTCAGCGAAAATTTTGAGATGAACACCTAAAACATCAAATTAGAATTAAAGTATAATCTGAAAATAATGAATAAACTGATACTCCAATTTCAAAGAAGACAAAGGATTTTATTGGATTATGCGTTGTATTTCCAAATTAAAGTATAATCAGGATTTTGTTGCATACAAGCTGTATTTCCAGATTCAGAATGGACAAAATCCACTACGATACTAAATTCATTGGTGGTGTTGTTGGATACGGAAAATAAGAGCCATGCAACATCTCTATCCTCATCACAAAGCCTAAGCACGGAGGGTTTACCATAAATATTAAACAGTTAATTTTTCCATTATTCTAAGATGAAAGCTTACACTAGTTTTCAAAAGAAAGATAAAAAAATTACATTAACGAACAAAAAAAACAATGTGGTTTTTAAAAAGCGAATACACTCATTCAAAACATACCTATGGTCACCCCAACGTGTTCAATCAACTTGTTCGGAGAGATGATGAATAGAGAGAATTGATGCTGTAAAAGTAATCTGGTGAATATTTTTCGAAGAAACAATGGGGAGGGAGAACTTAGGCAGTGAAAATCTTCTGAAAAACAGATTGTAGATGGAAGAGAAAGAGTTAATCCTCTAACTATTAGTTCCTTGATTCATGGAATGATAGGTTACGAATTTATTTTAAAAAAAAATCCGATACGGCTGCACAAATATAGGAGAGACGTGGGACATGGCTGAAGGGTAAAAATGGTATTTTGTATCACACGAAAATAGGTTGGAAAAACCGGTTTGGCCATTTTTCATTAAAAAATACGGTTTGACCATTTTTCTAAACTACACTGTAATTTCTGGCCATTTACGAGGATTTCCCAAAAAAAAAAACATGGTTCATGGAAAAAGAAAATTTTGGAACATAGAAGCAAAAGTTGGATAGTTTTTGTAATTTTAATTTTATTAAATAAAGTACATTCTATAAATTATTTTTAAATGACTATATTAATTATAGAATTACGTATATTTATGTTATTTTAATATAAATAAGTTCAAAATGAATACTATATACCAAAATGAGCTTAGTTTAGTAGTAATTAGTATGTGTCTTTGATCAAGATGTTAGAGGTTTGAATCTCCTCACCTCCAATTCAAGATAAAGTACTATTCATTTTTATTACTTTGAATATTGTCAATTTGAAAATAACTAATTTTTTTAATTTGATATATTAATTTAAAATTAAATGTTATTTATAAAATATTTATATGAGTAACTTTTTGATCCTAAAATTATAAAATTGTATACAGATTTTGAATTATTGTTAATTAAATATAGAGATGAAAATAATTTTGAGAAAAAAATAGACAGAGAAATGATTATGATAAAAATGGAGAAAGAAATAGTGAATCCCGCCCACTTTATAAAAGGAAGAGAAATCGTAAGTCTGAGAGTGAAACTTTGGGATGGCAAAAATCCTCGTGGGGTCGGGTCCCCGTGGGGCGGGGAATCCCAGGTTTGACCGGGTATGGGGGTCAAACCGGGGATCCTTCTCGGGTCCCCAGTCGGGGACCGGGCGAGGATGGGGATGGTATCCCCGTCCTGTCCCGACCCCATCCCGAATAATTTTTTTATTTAATTTTTTTAAAAATATATATTTTATATATTATAATTATTTACAATAATAACATTATTCTTATATTACTAATAAGATTCTATAAAGTTTTTTTGTTTTTATTTCTTAAGTTTTGGTTTATTGTATTGTTTAGTTTATAATTTTCTTTTTCTTTTCTTTTTTTATTTAACTTAGGTGTTTAAATTTATAATAAAACATGTTTAATATTATAAAATTAATTATTTAAATAAATATAATACAAACATTAATATAAAAGTAGGTATAATTTTAATATATATCTTAATTTTAATTAATTTTTATTAAAAAATAATTTTAAAAAAAGAATGAAAAAACGGGGATTTTTTCCCCCGGGACCCGATCCCCGAACGGGGATTCCTTGACCCCGACCCTGATTCTCCGAAACGGGGAATGGGACGGGGACGGGGATTAAAAATTCCTACGGGGGCGGGGATGGGGAGTGCATCCCCAGCCCCGGCCTGCCCCATTGTCATCCCTAGAAACTCATGGCAATGTTTTTGCACTCAGTTGTGATTACAATTGGCCAAACATGTTTGAGCTTGGAAGCCAAAATCACCCGAATCCAAAACCATGCCCCAAACATCTCCCCTATGGATATTTAAGCCTAGGGATCTGTTATCAACTCTATAGTAGCTGGGGATTTAGGTTCTCATTGTTATTTCCTGTAATCTTCATACTGCCAAGAAACCATATAGTCTTTCAATTTTATCACAATTCTAACAACAGTGTTTGTTTCAGCTATGGAGACACCGCAGGTGGCGGTGGCAGCGGCTGAACAGAGTCCATCGACGCCGTCTGGGTTCGACATGTTGCCTAGAAGTGACTGGGCAATGATGAACTGTTGCTGGCACAGCAGGCAGTTCTTCCGCATGATGAACAATGGAGTCCATTACAATGTGTTGATTACAAACTGGATATTAGAAGAATGCTTTGGCCTTGTTGATCATTTTCAGAAGGCATACTACGAGGGACATCGTGTTCTAATCGACCTTATCGATCGTGGCCTGCTCGAGAAAGAAGGTAATATCCTTGTTATGAAGGAATGGGCAAAAGGCATCCCTGATAAACGATATAATGAATTCATTTGGAAGCCTACTTTGGGATTGAGTGGGGTATATGAGAATGAAAAGGGGGGTGAGACTAAGAATTGGCAAGGTCTTCAAAGTGTTGGACCTGATGATGGAATGATCAGAACGTCTGAGAAGGTCTGGGAAAAAGTTTCAGTACTGCTGCTTGATGGAAATCATCTCGGCCAGGAGGTCATCGAAACATATTTTCGTCCGCTGCAGGGTCTCCAAGTTCTTGCCATTTTCAGTCCTAGGATCAAATCGATGCCGAAAAGTTTAACCGAGCTGAAAAGGCTTTGTTTTCTTGTTCTTAAAGACTGTGATCTGCTGGAGAAGACTGATGGCCTTGAAAATCTGAAGGCATTGACAGTGCTAGAGATATCTAATGTTAAGAACCTCAAGGACATCTCAAGCGATCTATTTGAGAGTTTATCTAAGCTCCGAAGCCTCAACTTATCTGAAACTGGAATTGAACAGCTTCCTTCCTCCCTGTCAGAGCTTCATGAACTGCGATGCATCAACCTTCGTGGGTGTTGGTGCCTAAAGTCGTTGCCGATGTTGAAAACACTCAAGAAGCTGCAGCTGCTTGATGTTTCTGGTGCAACTTCACTGGAAAGTCTTGCAGATAAAAGCATAGGGGCCCTACAAGATCTTCAACTGCTTGACCTTTCTCAAACTTCGGTTGGACATGTTCCATTTCTTAAGGATCTCAAGCAGCTATCTCGTGTATCATATAGAGATTGCAAAGAACTGATTAGACTGCCAAACCTTCAAGGTTTGAGCGGGCTCCAAGTTCTTGATCTCTCTGGTACTCTAATGCTCAAGGAAATTCAGGATGGCACCTTTCCAGAAAATAATGACCTCAAAATCCTTGACCTCTCCAAAACTGCAGTCAGTCGTTTACCTTCCAGCATCCGTCACCTTTCAAATCTTGAGCTGCTCAATCTCTCTGAGATGTCAAACTTGGTTGAACTTGAAGATGACGCCTTCAAAAATTTGGCACGCCTTCAACATCTCAACCTCTCAAAATCTATGGTTAAGAAATTACCACCAAGTCTGATTTATCTCAAGAAATTGGAAGTCCTTGATCTATCAGGTTGTGTTTCTTTTGAGGCATTTGAAGGCGAACCCTTTAACGACATGAAGCATCTCCGGCTCCTCAACCTATCGGGAACTAAGATTCAAAAGTTGCCTGGCCTATCTGGTCTTGATAACCTCTCTCGGCTTCTACTAAGAAACTGCATCGATCTTACAAAATTTCCACCTCTAAGTTCATCTAAGCTTAAGGAGCTCAATGTCTGTGGTGCAAGGAATCTGAGAGAGTGGGAAGCTGATTTGCCTGAAGATATGAATCAATTGGAGATCCTCAACTTATCGGGAACGAAACTAACGTCCCCACCATTGAACAATTATACCAACCTTAGAGAGCTTTCTCTAAGTGGCTGTGAATTGCAGACATCGCTACAATTGGATAACCTCACAAAGCTCGAGGTCTTGGATTTATCAAGAACAAGTATTAGTTCAATACAAACAATCACAAGACTTTGCAACCTTAAAAAACTTATACTAACAGATTGTTCATTCCTACGAGAGATTCCTACTCTAGAACCACTCGTGAAGTTGGAGACTCTTCATTTGCACGGGACACAAATCAAGACATTCCCCTGTCGGATGGCTGATTTGACTCGACTTATGCACCTCGACTTGCCAGACTCTGCAGATACTCTTGGACTCAAATGGACAAACATAAAAACACTTCCTGGAGAGCTAAACTGGGACCAATGTGGTATGCCCTCTGAACTTCAAAATAGTAAAAACAGGCCTTCCATGATTGTGAGAAATATGGATTCTTTTAGAATTATGAAGAGAATACCTGACGTATGGAACTCATGCTTCAATAAATTTTTCATCTCTGTAGTCCCTTTAAAAGAGGGAGAGGAGGATGAAGAAATCCATGTACTTCCAGATGGGACTAGCTTTAGAGATATCTACTTCCATTACATATCTGATAAGCTTGCCTCTTTTTTAGAAATCCGCAGATTTGAGAGTTTTCCCATTGGTCTTGAGGATGCCCTTAGGAAAGTTGAATATGTTTCTTTAGTTGAAAATGGGTTTATTAGAAGCTTATCTGAATTGGGCAATGCAAATAATCTAAAAGGCTGCTGGATTTGGAGTTGTACCAACCTGGAGAATCTAATGCAGGACAAGGATAACGTTAAGTTGTCGAAAAATCTAGACAAGGATAACCTTAAGCTGTCGAAAAATCTAGACAAGGATAACGTTAATGTGTCAGAAAATCTAGACAAGGATAACCTTAAGTTGTCGGAAAATCTAAACAAGGATAACGCTAAGTTGTCAGAAAATCTAGACAAGGAGAACTTTAAGCTGTCGGAAAATCTAGACAAGGATAACGTTAGGGTGTTGGAAAATCTAGACAAGGATAACCTTAAGTTGTCGGAAAATCTAGACAATGATAACATTAAGTTATTGGAAAATCTAGAGATCCTATGGATATCCAACCTTCCTATCTTGAGGAATGTGCATTCAACAGGCCGCCAATTCGAGAGCTTTGAAAATCTCAAACAGTTGTATATAGATTGTTGCCCTCAGCTTGAGACTCTGTTCAAGTCCTCACAACTCTCGAAAAAACTTGAGATTCTCCATGTTAAATTTTGTGATAGATTGCAGTTTATATGTGAAACCAAAGAAGATTGTACTTTAGAGAGGTTGCACTCCCTGAATCTGGTAGAATTGCCTGAGTTGACGGATATCGGCCTCAAACTTCCGTCCTTGAGAACAGCTAATATTAGGAACTGTCCTAAACTTGGAGAAAACTTCTATAAAAAATTCGGGCTGGAAGAAGAAAGAGTTAAATACATCCTGACTCTTGAGCAATAGGATGGAAGTCTGATCAAAATCAGATCGTTGAGATGACTAACTTTGAGCAACAAAGACGGTGAAGGAACACTTTGCTGCCAGAATATGCAGGTTAGTTCTAAAATAATCTAACCTGAATATATATTTCAATTTTGTCCTTGCTTTTTAGGTTATTTTTCAATTTACATCTTTATTAAGTTTTAAAAGTTATAATTTCATTCCTTTATATATTTTTTTTAGTTTTTAGGAAGAAAGGAGGAGATGACATTAAAGTATTTAGATTAATTAAATTAGAAATATTCTAATTATTAATTTAATGAATCAAACATATCCGCCCATAAAATTATGTACGTACTATCTTGATAACTAACCAATCTATCGTACTTTGAAAAGAAAAACCACTCTGTTAAGTTTTCATATCAATGTTATTTTGCAGGAGAAGGGGGGGTGGATAACCAATCTTGAACCAAACATAACTTGAGTTACTCCACAATAAAAAACATGTACCTCTATTTCTGAGTTGAAGGTTTGTGTATCTTCTACCCATCATTTGCAACGATGTAATGTTTCTTGTGACGATGTAATGCTACAACAGCTAGAGCTAGACGGAAATTAGCATTAACCTTACAATGTTCAGCTTTTTTGTGATAGATCTATAAGCAGCAATGGGTTAATTCATCTCAAAGCAGACAATACCTTATTTTGATGTGAAACATGTATGTATTCACCAAGAGAATCAGTTTCCTTCTGTATTGTAAAACTTCAGTTATATGAGAGTAAATCAGAGTTTCCAAATCTCACCAAGAATTTTTATGTACCTATATTTGTAGTGTTGGTGTTGTCATCCTGTTTGAGATACCAGCCACTAAATGAGGTCTTACATGATATCATCCCTTTTTAGAAGTGAGGCGATGGCGATGGCGATGGCTATGGTGGCCGCTCTGTCACAAGTCATGCTGTGATAGTAATGTGGGATTAGAAGTTAACGTAATAAGAGTACAGTACAAACTTGCTGAAATCTGTAGATATTTTACATATATGAATACAGTTTCAACAACCTTGGCGCTATGTTTTTTCACCTTTAACATTCTTCAAATGATACTGACAGCATAGAACTCTAAGCTATTATCATCATCACTTAAAACGTTAGATCTCAAGTAGTTTGGCCTGATCAAATGATACATTCAATACTATATATCACAAATACAAACAATAAATAGATCAAGGCAAAGAAGTTGGAACCAAAGGGTAAATGAATTAAACAGATTCTCTAGCTAGCTTCACTGGTTTCTCTTTTAGGAATGCTACATCGCCATTGGGAGCCATCAGTAAATGGTGATCCGATTCCTCGTCTTCACTCCTTTCTGATGTAGAAGATGCAAGAGATTCTGAACCATCATCGTCATCTAAATTATGACATGCAGATCAGAGTGAATAATTAAACAGGACCACGAGAAAGAAGGTAATCTTAAGAGCAATACAGAGCATGTTTAATGTTTAAATTCCATTTCCATCACCAGTACGTTCATTTCACATGTAGATTCATGTAAAAGTATGGTGAAAATAATCACAAAACAGAAGCTTTTCCATGATTGATAATTTCATCAAGTCATTGAAACGCCAAAAAGAAATCACAACTCAAGTGAAGAATACATAAACAATTCACACCCTTGAGAAAATATTCAGAAACATACCAGAATATGTTGGATGATCAGGAAGGTGTCTCACTGCTGTAATCTGAATGCTTTCTGGAAGAAGACAATTGCAGAATGAACCTGTGACTCCAAACAATGGTGTCATCAGGTAAAATAACTATGCAAGCATCAAGAACCCTCCGCAAAATACAAGAATATATAGTAGTTGGTGTTCTACAAAATGCCTTACTACACAAGAAGCTAATTGATCACAGATACTTCTAGACAGAACAACATTAGTGTAGTGTTAAAATCATATCAGGTAAATGAACTAGTTCCCCCATTCATCACTAATATGTACAAGTCGAAATCAAAGTAGTAATGTATCTAATAGTTTATAGGTATTGTCAGGTAGATGGAAATGTCATTCTAAGATGGGAACCAAATATAAGTGAATACTAAAATTACACAGGGTTGAGCAAAATCAAGAACTATAGATAACGTACCAAACAAAACTACAAATCATTCATTTTATTCACATTTTTTAATGCGTTTTATCAAAAGTTCAAACCATAAAAAAATATGTCGTTTTATATTGCATCATCATACATCTCTTATTCAACCCAAATTTTTTAGTATTTCTATAGGGGTAGGTAACGGTAAGGTTAATGTCAATGAAATGAGGGACCAAACTAGAGCAGTCAAAGATTTAAAGATTAGAAATGAAAGTTTAGTAAACACTTTAAAGACCAAAAATAGCATTAAACCTAGCTTTCTAGTATGAGGTGGCTCAAGAAAACATAAAACTTGGTTATTCTATCTACAAATAATATCTTAAGGAGATGCTCAAGGTACTGCAGTACACACAGCAATCCAATCAATTCCAACCAAGCTTATAGCGTGACACAAAATTGCATGCTGAAGAAGAAAAGATTTCTTACCTAATCGGGCAAGCCGATTCACCCATCCAGGAATGGACTTCCCAGTTAGTCGCATGCTGACTTCTTCTGTAAAATGGTTGCAATTTTTGGCAATCAAATGATATGTGTCACCATGGTACTCTGAAGAAAGGTGCTCCATGAATGATCGAAATTCTGCACGAGACAAATCAGTGCTTCCCAATAACACTGACCTTCGGAAGATAAATCCAGGGCAACTTTTTGGCTCTACCTCGAACACCCCACTGGTAGGATATTCATGTGCTCCGAAGCCATACTCCATACCATGAACTGAGTATCAAATCAGGTGAAAACAACTTTATGTCAGGATAAAATGCAAACAGTACAACACATCTAGATTGGAAGCATTTTTCTCAATGAAAGCTCAATTTCTCATTAAATATTAAAAAAAAAGGGGAAAAAAAAAAAGCATTTATCAATAAGTATGTTATTGTGAGGCTTGATCATAACCTAAATGTGACCATAGGACTTTTTTTCCCCCACATATCATCCCTGTCTTATCTTTTTGATAGAAACACAGTCGGCTATTTTAATAATTTATTCTATTTAACGAAAAGATTGACCTCAATTGTAAAGGAAGGGTGCTTAACATCAGCTGATGAGTTTGTCTACAATCAACCATGATTGGAACAACTCAAACAGGTTCTCTTTTTTCTTATTGAACCATCGTCCAATCATTATAAAATGAACAAAACTTGAGGAATGTGTAGTTACTCAAATGGCTTCTAGTTGACCTCATTATGTTACGACTGACACAATGAGCAAGCATGAAATGACTAATTAGATATAAACACCAATATAAGGAACAATTCCCTAGCCTGAATACATCCTCAACCGAAGCATGACAGAATCTGTTACACATGAAATTTAAGAACTGATTTCCTACAGAACCACTATCAAGTAATGGCATGCTCGCTTACATTTGCAACAGTCATGTGGAATATCGAATATGTCATCCTCAACTTTCACATTTCTAATTAACTTAATGAACACTTTCCTCTGATCATTCATTAATATATTTCAAGAAAAAGCTCAATGTTTCTCACAGATGAGTGCCAATAGCCCTACGAAGGTTCAATAGATCATATTCCGAGTGCTCCTATTTCCCATCAGTCAATTCAGGGAAACATAAATATGGGATTGCATACTAGTACTGCTACCTCATAATGGTTTAAATAATGGGTGAACTCAAAGGTATGCCTCTCCCAATCCAATGCAACTAAAACATACCATTTCATTATTCATGCTTCATATATTTATATCAAGATAACCAATTTACCACCATTGCAAACAGAATTTCCCATTGAAAAAGAAGAATCTACAATGAGCACACAACAGTTTTATTCTAAAGAAGTATGTAATTTACATACCCTCAATACCCGAATGGAAGATTCCGAGCCCAAACCAATAGAGATAGTTATTTAAAGGAGTAAGATCGTAGACATTAAGATATAACAAAGCATGGCTGCTGCCCTGCTCCTTGTCCTCGGTGTAGTCCGGGCTAGATCTCAGTGGAAACAGACGCATTGTGTCTAATAGCCAGCCCGGTTCGAAAAATACGCCAAGAATTACAGACTAATCATCTTCGCAAAAGATCCTTCAACAATCCTGAAAACTCAAAAGAGAAGTAGCTGCAGAATTACTCGGTTTCAATAAATGATCATCTGAAAAACTAAAAACCTCAGAACTGGGGTGAATTTTGAAGGGGAAAAAAACTCGAATAGAGAGTTCAGAGTTGGGAAAAAAAAAAAAAAAAACCTTGAGCGTCAGCTTCGCTCCGAGAAAGGCGAGATAAAGGTGTGAACGGAAGGATCCCAGTCTTGGCAAAAACCTGAAGAGACGAAACTGCAAATCGAGAATTTGCACAAACAAAGAGGGATTTTGAAAATTGAACTAACATTCAAAGAATAAACCCTAAAAACATCGAAATGAGGCGAATTGAACAGAATTTGCGGACAATTGATCGAATGCGAGAGTCAATGATGAGGAGCTAAAATTGATCGAAGAGAGAATTTAGCGATCCCGATCCCTTCCACTTTATAACAGAAATGAAGATTAAATCAAAGAAACGCAAAAATCAAACAGAATAATTGCAAAAGGCTCAAAAAAAATCTGGGATTTCCAGACCACAATCAATGGGGAAGAAGGTTATGGAAAAAAAAAATGCCCTAAATTTCTATGATTTTATCACCAAGTTGCCAGTTGCCCATTTTCTCCTGCAACTTCAACCTCCATAACCGTGTGCTTTTTTTTTCAAACGTTGAAATATACTCACTTTTTTACCTCTTAGGGGCCGTTTGGCCCACGGGTTTGGAATGGATTGGAAAGGGATGCCCATGTTTGGTTGCCCGGGAATGGTGTGGGTTTGGAATGAAATGGTGGGCATGTGATTCCAACCCATTCCCACATTTTTGTGGGTCCCACTATTTTTCTCTCCATTTTTCTTCATAATTTTGATGGGACCCACCATTTCTTTTTATATTTTAACCATATTTTGGTGGGTCCTACTATTTCTCTTTCCATTTTTCTTCATAATTTTGATGGGACCCACCAAACGGCCCCTTAGTCTTATTTTGGTTATCATACCTTTATTTGTAATTATATAATTATTAATTAAATTTTCTTCGAGCGATCTTTTCTTTCCTATTAGTTTAACAGTTGTAGAGGTGGAAGATCGAACCATCAACCTCGAGAATGGTAGTTTTTTTTTTTTTTTTTTGAGAATATGGGAGTGGGGGGATTTGAACCACAAACTCCGTGGTTAATAGTACAACTTTATGCCAGTTGAGCTATGCTCTTGTTGGCCTCGAAAATGGTAGTTGATACTTTGTTCACTTAGCTATATGTTTGGCTTGGCCTCAAAAGATTAATCTTTATGCAGACTTAAATATAGTTTAATAGGTTAGATATGAGTAAATCGTTCAATTAATACTCGAATATAGTTCGAAAATTAACACATTAGTAACTTACGGGTTTGGATCCCTACTTGCAACGGTAATACTAAGCTCTAAAAAAACCATTTCGTTCGTATGTTTTAGAAATGTAATGGTTAAGTTTTTTAAATAAAAGAAAATTGAATATGAATAAATAAATGATGCTGATGAAACCTCTTATGATCAAAAGGGTTGTTCTTCAAATTTGTATATTTATGGTGTCATATTCTTAAAAAAGAATAAAGATGGTTTGATTAGAAACTAAAGTTGTAATTAAATTTTTTTAAAGAATTAAAATTAATTTAGGCTTAAACTCTATTATAATCCATTAGTATTTATTCCACTTTTGTTTTTAGTACGGAGTCAAAGTATATTTATTCGTAAACTTTCATAAATACATAGTTTAATCAGTGTCATTTAGAGAAACTTAAATTATTTTTCATATTGTATTTAATAAAAATCTTATAATACTTGTTGATTTCACATGATTCCCAATAAGTTTTCCAAATGATATATTATTCTTTTTAACCTATTGTTGAAAAAAAAAAAAAAAAAGGTAAACTTTGTTTTATTTTCTTTTTGAACGAAGGATACTTTGAAATTTTAATAATTATTTGGTTGATTCTTAGTCCAAATAATATTGAGAACAAAATGACAAATGTAAACTAATTGGAAGGAAAAGCTCCAAAAATTGGATAGGAAAAAGGTGGGCAAATGGGTCATTTTGCCAGCTTTACTTTTCCATCTTCTATATTGTCTATTAGCTTTATCAACCTTTAGGGAGATGTTTTTGTTGTTGTCCCCCATCGAAACCAATAGATTATGGACATGTTTAGAAGTGATTTTAAAGGTGTTTGGTCCAAAGAGTTGTGTGGAATTAAGAATATCTAATTGTGGGACCTACAAACTTATTGGTCAATTACAACTGTCTATTATGAGTCCCAGAAATTTATTAACTCATATTCAAACATTTTATTGTAGACCCCACAAACTTATTAACTTCCTACTCCGACTCTTAGGACAAAACAAACTTTCATAACTTCAACTCCTTGGACCAAACACCCCCTTAGTGTTTTTCGTGTGTATAATCATTTTAATGTTTGATTATACACTTTTAAAAGTGATTTTCATTTAAGTAATTTTGAATAAATTAATTTTAAAATAGAAGCGATTTTAAATATAACAAAAATGATTTTGGTAATTCCAAAATCAGTTCCAGACCTTATCAATTGATTTTTGATAGGGTGCAAACCAAAATTTTAAAAGAAAAAAAAATAAAACGACCTAACTAATGAAATCAAGCTAGTTGGATTGATATGAACAATAACGGTCAGTGTTCGCTCGATTCTATAGAATAGAAATTCAAAAATGACCTACTAGTTTAGGGTGTGTTTGGTTTAACTTTTAAAGTGTTTAATTTTGAAAAAAAAAAAAAAAAAAAAAAAAAAAAAAAAAAAAAAAAAAAAAAAAAAACCATTTTGAACAAATTTTAGTGTTTGGCAATCACTAAAAATGACTTGTTAGAAAATGAGATTGATAAATAAACCATTTGGAGAGAAACACTTGAAACCAACTTTTTTAAAAAGAGTCAAGTATACAATAACTTGTGTATAAAAACACCAACGAGGAAATGCAACCAAACATATGTGTGTTTAAATTCGAAACAATTTTTATACAAAATGTTTTTTAAAAAATGCATTCTTGAAAAACATTTAAATCAAAATGTATTCCAAACGGATCCTTAGTTTGCATCCATGTTGCTAGTTTCATTTAGTTTTGATGGATTTGGATATTGATTTTGTTGGATAATCGATTCATAAAAAGAAAAAAGAAAGGAAATATTGGAATTCATATTTTTATTTTTCTTAAATGGATAGGTTAGTTCACATTGGTTTTGGTCAAGACTTGACCAGATTTTAAAAAGAAATGTTATCACTAGATTTTTTTGAGGACATTTTTTATTAATATTGTAATTTTTAAAACTTATTATTGAAATATAGTTAGTTTGAAACTTATTATTAAGATACTGCTGTTTTAAATTTTCAGTCAAAGGTCGTCTCTTTGAAACAAGTGTCACATCTGACATGACAAAAATTAAAAAAAAAAACAAAATTTGCAGAGGACACATTTAATTAACAAAAGTACTTCTGGCTAGGTGGTGGATGTTGGGCTTTTCTTCCTCCCTTTCCCATGTTTGAATCTCAGCGACTGCATTCCTTTCGTTTTCTTTTTTTTCCGTTTTCTTTTTTTTTTTTTTTCGTTTTCTTTCTTTTTTTGTTTTCTTTTTTATACCAATAACAATGGTTTCAATGAAGAGTGAAAAAAGAAAATGTGTGTTTTATATATTAAATTAATTTATTGGTATAAAGATAACAACAATTTGATTTATTTGTCATATTTCTCATTTTTATTTTTCTTTTATCTCAATTAGCTAAATTAAAAAGTTGGTTATAATAATTTTATAATTCAAAATAAAAATATAAAGAAAATGGTATAAAATTGTTGATTTTTAAGTATATTTCAAACTTCAAATTTCAAATAAAAGTGAAACAAGAAAAAGAAAAATAAAAAACTACTGATATTTTTAAAAATAAAAAACACTAGAAACGAAAAAAAAGAAAAGAAAACGGAAAAAAAAACGAAAAAAGAAAGAAAACGAAAAAAAGAAAAAGAAAGAAAAATGAAAGAAAGAAAACGAAAAAAAGAAAAAGAAAGAAAAATGAAAGAAATGCAGCCGCTGGGATTCGAACATGGGAAGGGGAGGAAGAAAAGCCTCTCATTCACCACCTAGCCAAAAATACTTTTATTAATTAAAAGTGCAGAGGTCGTCTCTTCTACAAATTTTGTTTTTTTGTTTAAATTTATTGCCATGTCAGATGGTGACACGACGACCTTTGACCGAGAATTTAAAACAGCAATATCTTAATAATAAGTTTCAAACTAACTATATCTCAATAATAAGTTTTAAAAATTACAATATTAATAAAAAAAATGTCCATTTTTTCATCTCTAAAATGAATCATGGAATAAATGAGATATTATTTTAAATCATTAATAATATGCAACATTATTTAAAAACCGGTTGGATAATTGAACTCAAAATAAATAAATAAATAAATAAAAATTTGATCATAGTTCAACTTGTTAAGATATATGTCCAAAGATTAAAAGTTTGAATCTTTCTATCCACGTGTTGAACTAAAGAAAAACTTTCTTTCTAAAAAAATATATATTTTTTTCCTTATTGGAAAAATAAAATTATTATTTATTCTTAAACCACTTTTTTTCTTTTCTTTTTCTTTACAACATGTGAGATTAATTTAAGATTCAAACCTTTTGACCTTTTGGACAAGGGTACATGTTTTATGTCAATTGAGTTATGTTAATGTTGGCTCCTAAACTATATATTTGGGACTGGAAATTTGATGTCTATGTTAACATTAATTTTCATCGATTGTTTTCAAATCAGTCTATCAAGAACTTAAACAAACCATCATTAAAATAACGTTAACTTTTAAAAATAATAATAATAATAATAATAAAGTTAACTTTTTTATTAAAAAAATTTTGTATAAATAACTTTTGTTGTCCATTCTAACCTTTATACCTAAGAGAGGGGGAAAAAAGATTGTCTATATTCAACATAATTTATAATGTGTATTGTTAAAAAAAATTGAATCAAGTGGTAAAGACAAAGAGTTGTATCAAACACATCAAAAGAAAAACATTGCCATTTTGTCTTAACTATTGACCATTAGCTCATCACAATTTTCTATTGTATTAGTTTTGTCTATTCATTTTTTTTTCTCACCACATTTTTTATTTTTACTCCATTCTCTTCATTTTACACATGTTGTATAAATACATTATTATAAATATATTAGTGATGGGTTTAAAACTAATTCAACTAGTAAAACTTAGTTTCTTTTTTTAACTTTATTATTTTAATTTTAATCTCTTTGTCTAGTTTGGTCAAAAGATGATTACAAATTTATGTTGACTTAGGAATTTGTTTTTTTCTACTTAAAAAACAATGACTTGATTGAATAAAATTAATTATTGTAATAATTATTAATTTATCAAAGGTCCATTTTGAAATCATTTTATCTCAAGCTTTGTCAATTTTAAAACATTAATTTCGACTATTGTGTTTATTTAATCCTTAGAATGTTGAGTTGGGTATGTAAGCTGTGCATCCGGGAGGAAGTTAAAAGAAGGGCTTTCGCATTTTTGCACCCTGTTTTGCTCTTGCTACTATTTAAATTAAATAATAATCGGAAAAAAATGATTATGAAATAATAATCTTTTTTTTTTTTTTGCGAATCACTCGATTCTACAAGGAAGCCTTATAATATCAACAACATATACCTATCAGAAAAATGTCGATGAATTTTGTTCAACATGAAAAATATACGACATAAATATAAGTGGATTGGTTAGATAAATTTAATTAGGTGGCATTGATATGGTGGGAGAAATAAGTTGAATTTTTTTTCTATCAAAATAACATATGGTTTAAGAGATAAGAAATTTGAATCTTGATAGATTTTTTTTACTAACACTAATATCTGTCAATTGAATCGTTTCTGTAGATCGAACTACGTGCTAGTATATTTCAAATATTGTAGTTGATGAATAAATTGTATGGTATAGAATTAGAACATTCCAAAAAAATTGGCAACTTGACAAATTTAACATATGTTACACACCATGAATAAAAATAATTAAAAATTATATTGAGTAAAATAGATTGTTTGACATTCTTCAATTCAATATCTACCCCCAACCATAAGACAATTTAAAATTTGCAAGCAATTATTACTTTATTTAAATAATAAATTGAAATAAAGCTATCCAATTGGGTAGTTTTGTATAATTATCCAACATAATTTTCAAACCAAGAAAGACCCTCTCACCTTCCTATTCAAACATGTGCAAAAAAAACCTATTTCTCTCTCATTTTTTTAGTAACATGTATTTTTAATTTTACTATCTCCTTCTTTTCATAATTTATATTTGTATTTAGAGTCTAACTAAGCTAGTTCAACTTGAGTTTTAATTAAAATTGACGTTGAACTAATTATTTATCAAATTTTTAATGAAAAAAATCAAGCAGTAAAACAACTTGTCATTTTCACTTAATCTAATCTAACCTACAAAATTATGTCATTTTGACTTTTTCTCCTGTTATAGATAATTTTGGACCACTCCGATATGCAAGGAATTGATGAGGACAGCACAACTAGTCCAAGGAGACAGTCAGGAAAAAGAACTCGGAGGAAGAACAGGCCAAAGGGTCGGGCTAAGGTTGAAGGGATCGGGCTTTTGGCCCGGCCGAGCTCTTCTGCCTCCGTTTGGTCCCCGATGCTTCTGGATGCCCCGTTCCCACCTGGTTCAGCCCGAATCGTCTCCGAAAAGCCTAGAAACCCGAAGGCGAGAAAATGTATTTAAACCCCTCTTCATCGTTGAAGAAGGGATCTCGAACTCTATTCTATACTCTCTCCTCTTGCTCTCTTGCTCTCCTCCTTCCGCTTTCTAACTTAAGCATCGAAGGCGGTGTGGCAAGCACCACATCGGTGTGCAGGTTCCTGAAATTTGATATTTGTGTCTATTTAGTCTCTAAACTTTAACAATTATAAAATTAGTCCTTAAACTTTCAAATTTTTTGAAATTCAAATCTACTGGTCACAAAATTAAAATTTTAAGATCCCATACATTGAATTTTAATTTATATCTAATAAATCAATTAATTTTTTAAAATTTCAAATTTGTCGGGAAGCTTTTAGACAAAAAAAATTGAAAGTTTAGACTTGTTTGATAACCTTTTGGTTTTTGAAAATTATGTTTGTTTTTCCTCGATTTCATTATAGTGGTTTTCATATTGTTAAGCAAACATTTGAATTCCTAACCAAATTTAAAAAAACAAAAACAAGTTTTTGACTTGGTTTTTGGAAAGAAGGTAGATAACAAAACAAAAAAACTTGGAGGTGAAAGTAGTATTTATAAGTTTAATTTTCAAAAACTAAAAACTAAAAACTAAGGCCCCGTTTGATAACCATTTTGTTTTTTTTTTTTAAAAAAAAAAAAAAAGCCTATAAACACTACTTTCACTAATAAGTTTCTTTGTTTTGTTCTCTACCATCTTCCCATGTTTTCAAAAACCAACTCAAGTTTTGAAAACTAAAAAAAATAGTTTCCAAAAACTTGTCTTTTTTTTTTTTTGAATTTGGCTAGGAATTCAAATGTGTCATTGACAATGATGAAAACAATGGTAAGAAATTTGGGAGAAAACAAGCTTAATTTTCAAAAATCAAATGGTTATCAAACAGGGCCTAAATGGTTATCAAACAGAATCTTAAGAATCTATTAGACACTTTTGAAAGTACCAAATAAACACAAACCTCAAAGTTTAAAGGCTAAACTTATTATTTAACCATCTTTTTAATGAATACTTTTGGATATAATTTTTTTTCCTTAAGAGATGAGGACTAAAGACTTCAACCTTGAGAAAGTTAGTAATGTATTAATCAAATTGAGTTAATTTCGTGACAACGAATATAAATTCTTTTTCTTTTCTTTTAAAATATTAAACATGTAGAGGGATAAAAATTCGAACCTATAATAATTTAGTCAAAGATAAATATCATAGTCGATTGAGTTATGTTCGAGTGGGAGGCGGATATAAGTTATTAATAATTTAATATATAAAATGGTGGGCGAAAATAAGGAGATTAATTTCATAGGATTCGAAATTCAATTTCTATTTTTCCAGCCTAGGGAATATTATTATTGGTCCGACAAAAAGACTGCGTAGCGGCGCACGTGTGGTGGTTTGGCACGTGCAGACCAGATGGAGGCGCCTTGACTAAAAGGAAACTACTTTTACGGGTCAAAATCAAATATGACGGGTGGGGGTATTTTGGTCATTTGACATTTGTTTGGCGCAGCAAATTTCTAGCCGACAATCCTAAAATAATTTTAATCCTAATGAATAATGATACTATTTTTCTTTTTGTAAATTCGAGATAGAATGTGAAGTAAAATTTTTATTGACATATATTTATATTTTTATATATTAAGAAAATTATATTTTCTTAAAAATAAATATGGTGAAAATATGGATGTAATTATTCTAAATAAGGAGTTACAACAAAAAGCTTAAGAATAAGCTAAAAAAAAAGCTTAAATTAAAGAAGCGTAGAATTTTTATTTATCAATTCAAATATTTTATGAGCTCCCTGGATATTGTTATTATTTATTGTAATATTTATCACATTAACTCTTCTTATATAGCTGAGAGTTTGAGATTTTTGTCGATATTTTTTCTTTGATACAAAGGATGTTCCATCCATAGTTATTGGTACCAATAAGAGCATAGTTCAACTGACATAAAATTTGTACTCTCAATCAAGATGTCAGAAGTTCAAATCTCCAACCCCACATGTTCTAAAAATAATAGTCACTAATATAATACTATTAAACTTGTCAATCCGAGCATAGCTCATTGGATAAGTCATCCCAAATGTTGATGGTTCGATCCTCCATCCACACAATACAATAAACTTCTTTTCCCTATTTTGAAAGGTTATATAAATGAATGTCTTTTTCTTTATTTTTCTTTTTTTCCTTTTTAGTTAACAATATGTGGTTGGAGGATTTGAACTCATGACCTCTTAGTCATAATTGCTTGAGTTGTATACCAGCTGAGTTATGCTCTTGTTGGCATAAACGAACGTCTTAGTGTACAATTGACACAGTGACTATCTCATGATATTATTTCGGTAAAATATGATTTGAACACGAGAAACATCAAATTTTAGATCGACAAAGAAAAAAAAAGTAAACAAATTAAAACTCTATATATTTTGCTCCCATTAGATTGAATATCAATGAAACTAAGGGATTAGCAAAGATTGGAGGAATGCCATATGAGAACAAAAACAAATAGATAAGAATAATGGGCAATATCTTTTTTCCCTTACCCACCTTGAATTATAGTCACAAATTGCAAGAATGAAGGAAAAGAAAGTGATTGGCTCATGAAGTGGCAATATCATCCACACACACAAAATGAAAATGCCACTAGCTCCACAAAAAAACAAAAAATATAAAAAGGAAAATTTTAAAAAGGTACATTTTTGGGGTTTCTAAATGGATGAATTTGTATTTTCTTTGTAGGTTCCAATTTTAGATTAGACAAATAACTAAAAGTGATATATTTTTATATTTTTAACCCCATTAACAAGGATCTTCCAAGAATTGATCTTTAGTGGGTAGTTTTGAGTGGGAGAAAACTTAGGGTTTCTATGGCCATTGAGTTTGGGGAAGAAAAAGAAAAATGCTAAATTAATGATGTCACAAAAAAATAACTATTGAAAAATTAAAAATTATTTATCCTTTAAATTAATTATGTTTTTTAACTTTTGAATAGTAATTTTATATGGGTACTCCTATTGCTAGTAGAGTTAGGGTGTGTTTAGTTTAACTTTTCAAGTGTTTAATTTTTAAAATAAATCATTTTGAAAAATTTTCTAGTGTTTGGCAACTACTAAAAATGACTTGTTAGAAAATGAGATTAATAAATAAATCATTTTGAGAGAAACATTTGAGACCAACTTTTTTTAAAAGACTTTTTAAGTACACAATAACTTGTGTATAAAAACACTTATGAGGAAATGCAACCAAACATACGAGTGTTTAAATTCTAAACAATTTTTATACAAAATGTTTTTTAAAAAATGCATTCTTGAAAAACATTTAAATTAAAATGTATTCCAAACGGACCCTTAATTAAATTATTATAGATCGTGTTTATTGGACAAACTTCGACTAATTTAACACAACGTGACAAATTGCTGGTAGAAAAAATAAATAATTAAGTAAGATAGGATGAACGATCGGTAAAAGGGATTTGATATGTTGCTTTGAAAAAGAAAATGAAAAAGAAAATGAAAGTTTCATTAGATGTCCTAATTTTATATCTAAATCATCTATTATGATAAAAGATCCAAGTTCTAATAAGATAACTTCGGGTTGACAGTACAAAACTAAAATTATTTGTATCAATAATATACTATTCTCAATCATCCCTTCTTTTTCTCTCTATAAACCTTATTAATAATCAAAATGGCCAATATCATGCCATTTCCATAAATTACTAAATTTTTACATTAAAAAAGATGAAAGAATTCAAAGAAGAAGCCAAATTACCTACTTGTAAGAGAAAGTTTGAAATAAAAACAAAAAAAACAAAACATTCCTTAAAAGGAAATCAACAATTAGCTGAAGGGCAATATGGTCATTTCTCTTTTAAAAAAAAACATGTATTTAATAAATACCTGCCTTCCACTTGTAACAAGTTGCTGCTTTTCTCAAAGAACCTTCTCAGAAGCCTCAAAATCCCAATAATGAAAATTCAAATCTCCAAATTAATAAAATCATTAGAATTTTCAACCCTAAAATAAAATAAAATAAAAAGATAGAGACAGAGAGAGAAAAGGAAAGTTTTTTTTTTTTTTTTTTTTGCAGTTTAAAAGTTTCAAATCTTCAAAGCTTCAAATCCCATGTGCATGAATCTCTTCCACCTATATAAAACCTCTTCCACTCATTAAAATCCAACAAATTTCTCATCTTTTCTATCTCTCTCTACAAAATTTACAAAAAATTAAAACTGGGTTTTGAAGATTCAAAGGAATTATGTACCAGAGCACTAAAACAGAGTCGGAATTTGCTTTTCTTGACCCAATTCGCCGCCACTTGTTGGGCGAATCGGAGGTTTCCGCCGCCGTCGGTGCCGCCGTTCCCGGCGGCAGACCCACTCCCGTTTTCACCCGGACTGGTAGTTTCAGTAGCTTGATTCCATGTCTTGATGACAATTGGGGCGATTTGCCTCTCAAGGTGGACGACTCTGAAGATATGCTGCTCGCCGCCGTTCTCCGGGATGCCGTCGGTGCAGGGTGGGTTCCGTCGCTCAATCCATCGGCGTTCGGAAGTTGCGATTTTGAATTTGCGGCGGTGAAGTCGGAGCCGGAGGTGCTTCCGGTGAGTTTCCCACCGGTGCTACCGAATGTGGCGGTGAAGCCGGTGGTGGTACCGGAGAAGGGGAAGCATTATAGAGGAGTGCGACAGCGGCCGTGGGGGAAGTTTGCGGCGGAGATTCGGGATCCGGCGAAAAATGGTGCTAGAGTTTGGCTTGGAACCTATGAGACGGCGGAGGATGCGGCTCTAGCTTATGATCGAGCGGCCTACCGAATGCGAGGCTCGAGGGCTCTGCTCAATTTCCCCCTCCGAATCAACTCCGGCGAGCCCGAACCGGTTCGAGTCACGTCGAAGCGATCGTCGCCGGAGCTTTCATCTTCACCAAAGCGGCGGAAGAAGGTTAGCTCCGCCGTAGAAGGTGGAGGAGTACAAGTGGAGCAACAAGTGGCAAGCTTTACACATGGAGGGCAGCTGTTTGTCAGCCACTGCTAACATTTAGCCAATAAATAAAAAGTTATTTTAGTTTTAACTTTCTTTTTTTTTTTTTAGGGAAAAAAAAGTTTTAAAAGAAATTGTGAAGAGGGGATGTTTTTGTTTTGTTTGGATTTATGGATATATAATTTGTCAATATTAATATTTGAAGTTTGTTAAAAGTTTAAATTTAGAAAGACCCAAATAAGTGACTCTACTTATCAAATTTAAGAATTGTATAGTGAAAAAAAAAAAAAAAAAAGTTGATGAAATACTCAGACTTGTCAAAGTTCAATGGTCAACAAAGGTATATATACACATAAATAAATGGTATAATATGATAAATTTTAAAAAACCAAGTCAAAATTTGAAACTATCGAAAGTAATTTTTAAAAATTTGTTTTTGTTTTTGGAATTCGATTAAAAATTCAAATGTTTGATTAACAAATATAAAAACCATAGTAAGGAAATGGAGAGAAATCAAGCGTAATTTTCAAAAACCAAATGGTTATCAAATGAGGCCTTGGTTTTTTGTTTCTGAAAATTGTACTTGTTTTCTCATAATTTCTTTATAATGGTTTTCATCTTTTCTAACTAAACATTTGAAATCATAGCCAAACTTAAAAAACAAAAACAAATTTTTTGAAAACTACCTTAGTTTTCAAAATTTTGAATTTCGAAAATATTTCTAAAAAGTAGACTATAAAACAAAGAAGCTTATAAGATGAAAGCGATATTATAAGATAAAAGCGATATTATAAGATGAAATCTAACTAACTTACTAAATAATACAAAGAATCCATTCATCCTAAAATATTAGAATCCAAGCTCAATTATGATTTATAAATTCACAAAGCAGAGTCCAAACTTGCAAAATGAGATCAACTCATCACCTGACAAAATAAAATACAGAACAAAAGTCCAACTTCATTACAAAATACTAAAACCATTCATAACAAAATATTAGGATCCATTAAAAGGCTCAAACTGCATAGTTGTAAAATACAATCCATAAGCTAAAGTCTTCAACATCCTAGCAAAATGATATCCATTTTCATCACCTAACATAAAGTTCATTCTGGATACAGCAAATTCATAAAGTAGAAATCCATTACACACCCACCAAGTTCATTATAAAGTGAGTCCACTGAGTTCCTAACAAAATAATATCCACATGTGCAAGACCATTACAGACAGTTTGTACCAGATCATCAAAATTCCTACCAGGCAATTGTTAAAAGGAAGAACAAGAAGTTTCAAACCTGTGGAAAGTAGACAACAAAAAGAAGTCCATTGCAAACTAACAGGAATGCCAGTTTGAATCAAATCCATTACATATTTTCACAAGCATCTTCCTCGCTTGGGCCTTCTAGGCAATAGCGCCTGTTATGGCCAAATTGTTTGCATAGTCCACAACGAGTTTTCGTACCGTAAATTCCTTTATAGGCATCATTTGGATGGATTATATAAAGATTTGCTCTGGGCCAAACATCTTTGTGAGGTATAGGTTGAAATTGAGGACTGTAACATGATTTGTATACAGACAATTTGTAGTAGTCTTCGATAAGTCCCCAATAGTCCATGCGACAGTATAAACAAACTGTTATAACATGAGAGCACGGAATCCCAAATGATTGCCACTTGTTACAAGTACATGTCTTATCTTTTAGTTTAACCATATGCTTAATAAGATTCTTGGAAGAACTCATCTTGACCACTTGAAAAACTTTATTCACTTTATCCAATGTATTCACTGTATATGAATTGGCTTTTTCCTCCCACCTGCTTATCTTGTCAAGTGCATACTTTGTGTATGAATCTCCCCTACTCAATGCTGCTTGAATTTCAGCTCTACGTTCCTCAAAGATGGATGCACTGTGATAAAAGGTTAATTGAACTAGTGCCGTGATTGGTAACTTAATAGCCTTCTCAAGAACGCCTTTCATACATTCAGCTAGATTAGTGGTCATCAAACCATAACGGTAACCATTGTCATATGATTGTGCCCATTTTTCTTTTTCTATTTGAGTAAAGAAACTTAAGCACTCTGGGCTAAGTTGTTCTAACTCATTCATACATTGTTCATATTTGTGCCTTTGGTGTTGACATCCTGCACGATACATCAAGTCCTTCAAATCGTTCCTTTTATATTTTTCATCGAAGTTAGTAGCCACATGTTGAAGGCAAAGGCGATGATGTGCTTTTGGCTCTTCCCAACCACTCATAGGTGTATTCACAGCTGACAAGATGCCTTTATGCATATTTGAAATTAAACATATACCATCTCGATGTGTGACAAATGTTCTCAACCTACACAAAAACCATGGCCAACTATCATCATTTTCTTCCTCAACAACTGCAAAAGCAAGATAATATACATATCCATTTGAATCAACAGATGTAGCGAGCAACAATTGTCCTTTGTACTTACCGGACAACGGAATGCCATCGAGTTGTATTAATGGCCTACAATTTCTAAAACCTTCAATTGCAGCACCAAATGACCAGAAAACACGTCTAAATCCAGAAGAACCCCTTCCTCTCAACACAATCAAATCCCATTCAACTTGAGTGCCTTCGTTTGTACGTGTTAATATGTTCATCAATCTAGGAAGTTCCTCGTATGAATCCTCCCAATCCTGACAATCAAACAACGTACTCGGTATATCCCACTTCAAATTTGTGTCTCGACCTTGGAGCCACTTTCTCCTTAAACTTGTGGTTGGATCCCCACTTGATTCCAAAGTTTCAGATCTCTTGATACACAACTCCACACAACTAGGAACTTGTGATTGAGTGGCAATGGTGGTCATAAACTTCACATCATTATCATTTTGAAGAGGTAGATGCACAAACCGACCAGATCCAGATGCTGATGCATAAGTTGCAGGAAATAGGTAAGTTATTTCCAACTCTTCATCCCCTCTTTCATTGCCAAAAAGTCCATCATTCAACATCCTTCTCAACTCATCAAATCCCCTGCCTTCTTGAAATATAATCCCCCCAATTGGTTTACCATAGAATATACCATATACTCCATCTCGAATCTCTCCCTCCATATAGCACAATATGGGTATAATCTTTTCCCCCATTTCAAATAAAGCAGCAAAGAAGCCAACTACAAAATCAAACTCATTACATGTAAGTAAATACCCCAACTAATCTAACAAGCCCTAAATTAATTTCATCCAGACAGATTCATCAGAAGAAATTTTCCAAGTTCATTCAACAAAGCTATATTAGTTTAGAAGAGAAGCCGCTGTGAAACAAGAAAAACATTAGAATTTCCCCCAATCCCCAAAACCCTATAAACCCTAATCATTTAGCATTTCGCATTTTTACCTGTTGTAATCAGGAGACACAGTGAAGTTTGCACACGGTGCCGGTCGTTTGATGAGCCGGCGGATATTGCAGCGGTTGAGGAACTTCCGGCGAGGCCTCCGGTGGACAGAGGAGGAAGAGAAGATGGAGAATAGCAGGAGGAGGAGGAAGTGAAATGGCAGTAAGGATCGATGGCGTATGATCTGAAGAAGAAGCAAAAATGGCGATTACAGAGTTTCAGAAACAAAAGATGAAATCGTCTTTGGAAAGAAGACAACTTGCTTTGTATTCATGGCGGGAAAAAGAGACTACGTACTGTGATTGGAAAAATTACTTTATATTACTTCATAATCCCCATGCAAGCCTGCTCAACTGGCCAACTCTGCCAAAGCGAGCAACGTAAAATTTCGGGTGTGCAATTGGAACTTATGGGCCATTTGAATTTTGGTGTGTAAAAATGGGCCCAATTTTAAAATCTTTTATTCGAGGACCTTTGTGGCAGTGAAAAGACAAATTTGATTGAATTTAATGGATCCCGATCGAATTTTGACAAATAATCATGCAACCACGGACTAAATTTGCCCAAAATTAATGAATCTGACCGAATTTAGTAAATCTCGGTCGAAAATGGTCGGCATTCATGCATTCCCGATCGAATTTGACCGGAAATCATGCAAATCCGGCCAAATTAATGAATCCCGACCGGGAATGCATGGAGCCTAGCCACTTTCGACCAGGCTTTTTTTTTTTTTTTTTAAATTAAAGAATCAAGCGGCAGATCTTGTTTTCTTTTTTTTTTTATTTTATTATTTTAATGTTTTGAATAATTAAAACTTTGTTTTTCTTTTCTTTTGAAAAAAATAAAAGTTTGTTTATTATACTTCAAATTTATTTTTTTTAACAAATTTGAAAAACAAAAATAAATTAAGAATATATAGCTAGTTGTTTTTTAAAAAAAGAAAGTGGGTAAACTTGGGTAGAATTTGTTGAAATTTTTAATTTTTGTTGGTTTAAAATTAATGAGTATAAAAGTTTTCATATAAGGTAGAATGGACATTTTGCATGGTTGATGACATCACAAACATCAAGAGGTCCCCAAATATAAGTTTTAAAAAAGGGCCCATTTTTACAAACCAAAATTCAAATGGGCTCATAAGTTCCAATTGCCCTAGTACATACTCCCTTCAGCATTTCACACGTCCTTTAACGAGCATTTAATGATATAATATTATATTCTATGGATCTCACATCATTCTTAAATACTCATTACATGACAAACAATGAATGAGGTAGTATGAAAAAATTTTCATACTATCGTAGTACTAGAAATTTTCCGAGCGAGGAAGTAATTGGCACGTACGCTCGATCAAGGGTCGTTTTGAAATAAACTTCAAAGTTTAAGAGTAAAAATGAAACTTTTGAAAGTTCAAAGATTCAATTGAAACCAATTCAAGGGTATTTTTGACAATTTAACAAAAGACAATGGTTAATATATATTTTTAAGTTCAAAAACCTATTAGACATAATACTAAAATTTTATGGACTAAACTTGTAATTTAACATGTCTATTTTAAATGAAGTGTTTGATTTAGCTAAAGTTTCAAACCATACAAAGTTATTTTTATTATTATTTGAGTTTAACAATCACGGAAGGAGGATCGAAGTCGAACCATCAACTTTTGAGCTGGTAATTGGTGTATTATCCGATGAACTATGTTATTGGCGTCCCAACTCAACTTATCCACTCATTTTAGTTTCATTTTAGTCCTTGAAAATTTAAATTGTTTCAAAACAACCCTTGAAAACTATTTTTTGTCAAGTTCATGGACGAAAAAAAGACGTATTTGCATATGTATTATTGTTTATATGAATATATTTAAACATATACATGAAAAAAGCAATAAAAACACATGCAAACATATCATTTTCTGAGTAATCTAAATACAAATTGCACTAATCCAATTTTCCCAAAATTCCCAAATTGCAGTGTGAGAAGCAAGATTTGGAACTTTGATTTATAGAAACTCGGTGGAACTAACAAATCTAGACCGACAAAAATGAATATGAATGCAAACATTGTCAACCTATCTTGAATAATAAAACATCATTAGGTTCATGAATTACAGTTATCCAACAACTTATCCAACTAAAGAATCGATATCGAGTGAAGAGACATTATGAATATAAGTCCAACTACTTAGCACACAAAAAACTACCAAGTAGAGACTATAATAATCTAAGTTATAGGCAGTCCAACCTTATTCATCATAAAATAATCAAAGTCTGTTTGTCACCTATAAAAAACTCAGATTATAAATTCATAAAGTAGAGTCTAGAGTCCCCACTTCCAAAATAAACCCATTCATTGCCTTTTTGAGGTCCCCTGTGGAGTGTGGATACAAGAATCACAAATCCTAAAATCCATTCTCATAACAAAATATTAGGACTCAGTCAGAGTGAGCATAGTTTAACGGTAATTTGCATGTATTACTCCCTTGAGGTCGGAGGTTCGAATCCTCATTCCCCAAATTTGTTGTACTAAAAAAACAAACAAACAAAATATTAGGACCCAGCCCAAACTATACATATTTGAAGAGTACAGCCCATAGGATGAAGTTTCCAATCCATTCATCACCTACATGAAGCCCATTATAAATAGATACCACAAATTGCTCAAGTAGAAATCCATTATAAACACAAAATCCATTCAAAAGTGAGTCTACTAACTTACTAACAAAATAAGATTGACATATACATAATCCTACGGTTAAAGGAAGGCCTCGCAGTTTCAAACCTGTTGAAAATAAACAACAAAACGGAGTCCCTTACAAACTAACATAAGTGAAGCATGTCAGTCTGAACTAAATCCATTAGAAATTTGTGCAGGATGAAGCCTATTTGTCCCGCATGGCGCTTGTTATGCCATTCCTAATTACATGGTCGGCAACAAGTTTTCGCACTAGCCTTCGCCCAACCCATCTCATTACGAGTACATGAAGTTCTTGAAGACGTATGACCTCCCATCAATTACTCATGGATGGACTACATTAAGGTTTGTTTCAGGCCAGTAATCTCTGTGAGGTATAGGCTGAAATTCAGAACTATAACATGATTCATACATTGATAACTTGTAGTAGTCCTCGATGAATTTACAATAGTCTATGTGGCAATATAAACAGACTGCTATGGCATGAGAGCAGGGAATCCCAAATGATTGCCACTTGTTACAAGTACATGTCTTCTGTCTGAGTTCAACTGTTTGCTTATTTTGACCCTTAGAAGGACTTAATCCACTAACTCCTGTAACAACTTCAAAAAGTTGACACTCTTTATTCAATGTAATCACTATATGTGAATAGGCTCTTTCCTCCCATCTGCATAGCTTTTCCCGCGCATATTTTGTGTACATATTTCCCTTGCTCAATGCTGCACGAATTTCAGCTTTACGTTCTTCAAAGATGGATACACTATGATAATAGGTTAGCTGAACTAATGTCGTGATGGGTAACTTTGCAGCCCCCTCAAGGACTCTTTCCATATATTCAACTAGATTTGTTGTCATCCAACCATAACGATAACCATTGTCAAAAGCTTGTGCAAATTTGTTCCTTTTCATATAGGAAAAGAAACTTAGGCTCTCTGCATTTAAATGTTTTAACTTCTTCATACATTGTTCATATTTGTGCTTTTGGTGTTGACATCCTGCCCTATACATCAAATCCTTCAGCTCCTTTTTATATTTTTCACCAAAGCTAGTTGCCACATGTTGAAGGCAAAAGCGATGATATGCTCTTGGCTCTTTCCAACCTCTATCAGGATTATTTACAACCGATAAGATGCCTTTATGCATATTTGAAATTAAACATATACCATCTCGATGTGTGACACACGTTCGCAAGTGAAACAAAAACCACGACCAACTATCATCACTTTCTTCCTCAACAACTGCAAAAGCGAGAAGATACATATGTTGATTTGAATCCACGGATGTGGCAACCAACAATTTTCCTCCGTACTTGCCAAACAATGGGATACCATCTACTTGTATTAACGGCCTACATCTTTTAAAACCTTCAATCACAGCACCAAACGACCAGAAAACTCGTTTAAATCTTGTTGCTACAGCCAAATCCCACCGAACTTGAGTGCCTTTGTCTTTGTCAATATGTTCATCAAACCAGGAAGTTCTCTGTATGAATTCTCCCAATCCTTACAATTGAAGAACGTATTTGGTATGTCCCAGGTAGGGTCCACACCTTTGAGCCACTTACTTGCAATTGGATCCCAACTTGATTCCGAGGTTTCAGATCTCTTGACATACAACTCCACACAACTAGGAACTTCTGAATGAGTGGCCATGGAGGTCATAAACTTCACATCACTATCGTTTCGAAGGCGTAGAGGTATGGATTGAGTAGATTTTGGTGCAATAGTTATGGATTGAGTAGATTTTGGTGCAATAGTTGCAGGACATCGATAAGTTATTTCCAATTCTCTATCCCCTCTGGGGATCCCAAGCTCATCATTCAAAATCTGATACAACTCGTCAAATCCCTTGCCTCTTCAAATACAATTCCTTTCGATGGAGGTCCACTAAAGTATACTCCATCCCCGATCTCTCCTTTTGTATAGCACAATATGGGTATAACCTTCTTCCCCATTTCAACTACAGGATGAAACTCATAACATGTAAGTAAATCAAAATTTTCCATTCTCAGCAGCAGTTTAGCAAAATTTCATATAATTCGAAGAACAAACTTTAAAACAGATAGAATATTTTCATTTTTCTAACCCTAACAAGAATATCCCAATTTATCTAACACAAGCCCAAGAACGATTTCATTCAAACAAATTAATCCGAACAGTTTCCACAAGATTCATCTAAGCATTGCAACATCATAGCATTCAAAAAAACCTAAAAGTAAGAACAGAGGCCAGAGCGAAACAAGAATGGCATTAAATTATCCCCAATCCCCAAAGCCCCTTAAACCCTAAGTACTTAATACTCAACATTTTACCTCTCGAAATCAGTAGCCACTGAAGTTTGACCACGCTTCCGGTCGTTTGATGATACTCCCGGTCAGCAGCCGGCGAGTGTTGCAGCGGTCTTAGGAGCTTCCGGAGGCCGCAACCGCCAAAACCTCCGGTGGACGGAGGAGGAAGAGGAGATGGACGGCGGCGCAGGAGGAGTTACCGATCGCGAATGGGCTCAATGAATCGCAAAAATGGAGTTTTTACGCATAAAACTTTATATATAACGCCTTCTGAAAGACGATTTCCTTCTCATTCTTGGCGGGAAAAAGGGCTTCACCAATGAATTTACCTAGTTGCCCTTTTATATTAATACTGTGCTATTATTATAATTAGCTAAATATTTTTGGTAAAATTCAATTTATACCCTTTAACTAGTTTTTAAAGACTATGTGAGTGGTCTCTTAAAATAAATAATAATAAAAAGGAAAAAAAAAATACACTTTTTGGTCTCCGAGGGTTGGATCGGGTTTCATTTTGGTCAGTAACTCACATTTTGGTCCTTGAAGTTTGGATTTCATCTACATTATTAATGATAGTGGCACTATTTTTTAAAAATAATATTAAATTAATATATTTATACATATATTATTATATTATATTATTATATTTTTTTTTCATTTGTCTCCCTCTCCTTCTTCACCATTTCTTAACCTTAATGGTTGCAGCCCTATCGTCGATGACCCTTTTTTTTTTTTTGTCCAACCCTTATTTCTTCTTCTTCCTCTTTCTTCTTCTTTTTTTTTTTTCATTCTCCTTATTTTATTTTATTTTAAGGAGGATGGAGGAGCTCCCTCCTCCGTTTCCGACGTCCCTAACCCAAACTTGCAAAAGTGTTTTTTTTTTTTACAATAATAATTATTAAAAAAAAAAAAAAAAAAAAAAAAAAAAAAAAACTCTTAAACGTATAGCTTGTGTTGGTTGCTCTAGAGTGATTTCAAATCCAAACTAATTTAAATCTTAACAAATTAACACACCTATGGCTCTTAAAATTCATTAATTTTAATAAACATTGAACCACATACCCATAAAAATCTAGGCATTATATAAACTTTCTTTCAAATCAAATCGATTTTGTACAAGGACTCTTGTTTAAAATTTATGAACATGCATGTTTAAGGATCAGAAGTCTACCAAAAGATAAAAATTGTGATACTTATCTAGACTTATTGTCTATAAAGTTGAAAGTTTAGAATATAAATTTACTTCTTTTAAAAAAAAAAAAAAAGAATATAAATTTACTCACGTTTAGTCTATATTTTTATATATGCCCCTTTTGTAACATCTACGACTTTTTTTAGTCAACAATAGCAGGAGTAGAAGATCGAACCATTGAGCTATGTTCGGATTGGTGTAACATTCACAACTTTACAACGCTATAAACATGGGTAGTGACCTATTACAATATTTCTTTTTTTCTCGAACATCGACTTGTGCAAACATTTTCAAATCCATTTTTTAATAATCCAAGCTTATTAGATATCATGTGAATTATAGATAGCTAACTCAACTGGATAGGAATTGAAAGGTGTTGGTTGGCCATAAGACAAAGTCTATTATTCCTTCTCTCTTACAAGTTTCAACAGTGCACTGAGTCAACTTTATTTTGAAGAATTTGAAGATTATTTGTACTTTTGTTCACTTTTGCCTCCAATTTTCAAACATTGCACTTCATTAGAAGGCAGTTAGTTTTGTACATTATGTACTCTCAAGGAAACTATTTCATTCCTAAAGGCTTTGTACATGTTGCATCTTGTCTTTTGTTTTCCCAGTTTCTATCTTATTTTCTGGCCAACCAAACATATGTTTTTTTTTCTGCATGAAGAATAAAACAACCATTCCAACAGTGATAAATCAATAATGGGACCAAAAGTTTTTCATTTTCCTAATAAAGACAATCCATATCAAAAGCACAACCACATATTTGTAAAGTATAATCCATGAGATGAAGTTTCCAACTTCCTTGCAAAATGATATCCATTGATCACCAACATAAAGTCAGATACAAAAAAAAAAAATCCTAAATTAGAATCCAAATACTATCACAAGTACACAAAATGCATTATAAAGTGGATTCACTTACTTAGAACTCAAGGACACAGTTGTACAACCCCTTCGCGATCAAGTAAGGTCGTGAATCCACCGACTTCCTAACGAAATAAGTCACATATGCAGAGTTTGCACATACAGTTTGAACCAAATCATTCAAACTTCCACCAGTCAATGGTTCAAGGAAGGCCCCAAAATTTGAAACCTGTGGAAAAGTAAACAACCAAATCAAGTCCATTACCAAAGCGACATAAGTAAATGATCCATAATGAAACAAAAGCATGAGGTTATTTGATGTACATGAAAGGGAAACTCAAGACTCAGCTGTGGTTATTTGTGCAAGATGCAGTATCTTTATTCTGGAGAGGGCAATAACGCCTGTTATGCCCTTGCTGTTTGCATAGTCCACAACGAATTTTAGTCTTTGGATCGGTCGAATGTGCATAGTCCCCCATAAAGTGATGGTCTGGATGGACTATCATAAGGTCTAACTTAGGCCCTTCACGTATGTTACCTGCAGAACGAAACTGAGGACTATAACATGATAGGTATTCCGACATTTTGTAGTAGTCTTGGACAAATCTCCAATAGTCTATGTGGCAATGTAAACAAACTGCTATTACATGAGAGCACGGAATCCCAAATGATTGCCATTTGTTACAAGTACACGACTTATCCTTTAGGCTAACCATTTGTTTGTTTTGGCCTTTAGTAGGAGTTGATCCATGACTTCCTGTGACCACTTCAAAATCTTCATTCATGTTATCCAATGAAACTACTGCGTGTGAACTGGCTCTTTCCTTCCACTTGCTTATCTTTTCCCGTGCATATGGTGTGTACAACTCTCCCCTTCCTAATGCCGCAGCAATTACAATTCTACGTTCACCAAAGGTAGATATGCTACGATAAAATGTTAATTTAACTAGTGCCGTGATGGGTAGTTGTCTAACCTCCATGAGAATTCCGGTAAGACATTTTAGTAGATTTGTTGTCATGAAACCATATCGATAACCATTGTCGTATGATTGTGCCCATTTTTCTTCTCTTATAGGGGTAAAGAAATTTAGGCACTCTGGGTTAAGTTGTTTCAACTCATTCATACATTGCTCATACTTACGCTTTTGATGTTGACATCCTGCACGATACATCAAGTCCTTCAAATCCTTCTCTTTATATTTTTCAACAAACTTAGTTGCCACATGATCAAGGCAAAGACGATGATATGCATTTGGCTCTTTCCAACCGCTATTAGAATCATTTACAACTGTTGAGATACCTTCATGCATATTTGAAATTAAACATATACCATCTCGTTGTGTGACACGAAGTCGCAAAATGTTCAAAAACCATGACCAACTATCATTGTTTTCTTCCTCAACGACTGCATAAGCAAGAGGATATACACGTCCATCTGAATCGACAGATACGGCAAACAACAAATGTCCTCTATACTTACCGGACAACGAAATACCATCAACTTGTATTAGTGGCCTACAATGTTTAAAACCTTCAATTGCAGCCCCAAATGCCCAGAAAACTCGTTTAAATTTATAATAGCCAAATGGGTCCTTTGAAATCAAATCCCAATGAACTTGAGTGCCTTTGTTCGTGTGTACTAGCATATTCATCCATTTAGGAAGTACTTGGTATGAATCCTCCCAGTCCTCAGAACCTAAGAATTCTCTCGGTACATTCAAGTCCCATAGTTTCTTAAAGCTTGGGGTCGAAATTATTGATTCCGCGGTCTTAGATCTCTCGATATGCAACTCCACACTAGGAACCGGTGAAAGAGTGGCAATAGCGGTCATAAACTTCACATCATTATCATTTTGAAGGAGCAGAGGCTCAAATCGAGTAGAACTTGGTGTACTAATTACAGGACATCGATAAGTTATTTCCAACTCTTCATCCTCTTCTAAAGCTCCAAGTTCATCAAGCAACATCTTTTTCAACTCATAAAACCCTTTGCCTTCTTGAAATATAAATCCTTTCGCTGAAGTTTTATCATAGGATGCCGTATAACTTGGTGAATCGAGAAACACTTTCCCTGAATACCACAGAATGAGTATACCCTTCTCCCCCATTTCATAAAAAGCAGCAAAGAAGGCAGCTACAAATGAAGTTCATCAACATTTAAGTAAATCATACTCCTCCGATCTCAAAGCAATCTAACAAGACTCCATATAGATATTGAAGAAAAATTAGATTGAATGTTTTCAATTCAGGTTCAATCATTGCTAATGAAAATAAGTTAAATAACTATAGTCTACGTTCATTAATTGCTTATGAGAAATTATTTCAAGCATAACATATAATGTTTCTACATCAACAGATCAATCTATGAATAATCTCTATATGTAAATATAATTCCCTTTTGAATAGATTCAAGATTCAATCCATGAATCCACAACTTTCTCAACCTAACCAAAGCATCCCAATTAATATAACAGAAGTCCAAACAACAATTTCATCCGAACAATTTTCACTAGATTCTTCAAAGTAGCATTCAACAAGCAGAAGCCGCTCTGAAAAAAGAATGACATTAGATTGTCCCCAATCCGAAAAACCCTTTAAACCCTAACTATTTAACGCCCCACGATTTTACCTCTCGAAATCAGTACCGCACCGTGAAGTTTGGGGACGCTGCCGGTCGTTTGATAAACCGCCGATCAGAAGCCAGAGAATACTGCACTGGTTGAGGAACTGGCGGCGGCCGCCACCACCACCGAGGCCTCCGATGGTCGGAGGAGGGAGCGAAGATGAATGATCGGAGAAGAAGTGAAATGTCGATATCGATAGCGTAAAAATGACGACTACATAGTTTTCGGAACTAATAAGAGAACGTCTTCGAGAAAGACGCATTTGCTTTCCATTCATGGCGGGAAAAAAGAGGGCTTCTTTTTTTAAAAAAAGAAAAAATAAATAAATATCGATAAAATGGGACATTTTATTATTAATATTATAGTTTTTAAAACTTATTAGTAAAATAAGTTGTCTGGAAACTTGTTATTTATATATTGTAGTTTTTAATCCGACGACCTACTAACGTGGCAAGCAAAAAATTAAAAAAAAAAATAAAAATTAAGTAGGTCGTCTCTTGAAAAGATGACCTATGCGTAAGTTTAATCAAAACAATTTGTTTGCTGTATTGGAAATCCAGTCATGCTAGTAAATGGATGGTTTCGTGTTTGAGTTTGGTGGAATTGGATCAGATTTCCAATACAGTAGACAATTGTATTGATTAAACTCACGTGTAGGTCATCTTCGACCTACTTAATTTTTTTTTTTTTTTTTAATTTCTACTTGCCATGTCAGTAGATCAGAGACGACCTGCTAACGTGGATTAAAAACTACAATATATAAATAATAAATTTCCAAACAACCTTATTTTACTAATAAGTTTTAAAAACTATAATATAAAAATAAATATATATATATATATATATATCCCGATAAAATGTGGATATGGCAAATATTTGTGAGAAAATTATAGAAAATATATTTGAAATAAACATTTCACCATTAGTTAAATGTATTCTTTTAGTTTAACAACAATTTGGAATAGGACATTCGAACCTCTGATTTAAGGATACATGTCAATTACCGTTTAACTATGCTCACTTTAGCATTAGTTAAATATTTTTTTTTTGTTCTTAATATTATATCTATATTAGATAGATTTTGTAATAATTTTTGTTTTATTTCGTCGAGTTTTCTATGATACAACAAAGATATCAATTCATCTCCACGTGAATGTCGAACTCATATAAACATTTAAAAATCTCAATGAAAATGGGCATATCAATAGAAATTTAATATCGATCAATTTTTATCTTTTGTAGGGTAAAAATTCAATTTTTGTTTTTTTTTTTTTTCTTTTTTCTTTTTGAAGATCTCCCATATCTATAATATACTTTTTTTTGGATAATATTGTCCTTGTTTTTTTACAAAATACCTAAAATATCCTTCATTTAATTACCTCTCCCCCCACTCACGTATAATTCCATGTATTTTCTTTTTTCTTTTCCTGTTTTGTTATTCTCTCCATCAATACACTCTCTCACCACCCTTCCAAATTCAACCATTTATTAACTTAATAAATTCACGTATAAAATTAATGAATTGATTATGGTTTATTAAATCATGGTGGGTGCATTGAATTAAAAAAAAAAAAAAAAAAAAAAAAAAAAAAACATTAAAGTCCTTAGGCTACTCAGCTTCCTCATCTCTCCTCTTCCCCTCTCTCAATTCTTTCATCTTCCTCCTTATTTTGGTATAAAAATAGTTCTTTTCTCATTCAATTGGCAAAACACATGGAAAAAACCATGCCAAATTGGAATTCTTGCTCAAGTTTTTTCTTCTATTTCTTCTCAATGAAGTTGATCATTTTTTTCAATACTATATTATATATGGTTGTTTTTTATTACCAACTGTTAGTATGTTTACTATTCTTCTTCTCTTTTAGGAAACTTCTTCCTTACAAATGGCAAAAGTTATGTTTAAACCCAATACAACCGAGTTGAGAAGTTGTGATAATAGTTTTTTTGTTCTCCTTTGGATTTGTCCATTCTTCTTCTCTTTATTTTCCTAATTGGAGAAGGTGTGGAACAATGTTAGGTTTTCTTGTTCCCAAATGTGGATTACATTATGATGAATGAACTTCAGCATTTGGCTTTTTTTTTCCTTAATTCAAGTATATGATTTCTTTTGTTAGAATTAAAACTATATTGGCTATATTTGGCCTCGAACAACATCACAAGCTCGATATAATGGAGGACTGGAATGGAGTTGAAGAAAGATTGAAGATTTGAAGATGAAGAGATGAAGAGATGTGGCGAATGAAGTGATATCCGGTTGGTCTTGACAACAAATTGGAGGTCGGTAAGATGGAAGAAACGATGGTACGGGAAAAGCTTACTTTTTAATCTCTTACTTTGCAATTTTCGAATTTCGAAAAGCTCAACTAAGACAGCGCAAACACAGAATGAAAAAATAAATAAATGAAAGACAATAAGAAGAAGAGTCGTGGAGAAAAAGACGATGAGACATAAAAAAGAAAAATGAAGTTCTTAATTTAGTATTAATAATATGCTTTCATTAATTGGGCATTATGTTTCTTTCCCTCTTCAAATTTTGTCATTTTTTGTTAGATAAAAATTTTGTGCATTTAGGCCCCGTTTGATAACCATTTGGTTTTTAGTTTTTGGTTTTTGAAAATTTGGCTTATTTTCTTCCAATTTTCCAACCATAGTTTTCATATTTGCCAATGACACATTTGAGTTCCTAGCCAAATTCTAAAAACAAAAACAAGTTTTTGAAAACTACTTTTTTTAGTTTTCAAAATTTGCTTGGTTTTTAAAAACAAGGAAAGAAAAGTATTAGCAAAACATAGAAACTTGTAGGTGGAAGTATGATTTATAAGCTTAATTTTCAAAAACCAAAAACCAAAAACCAAATGGTTATCAAACGGGGCCTTAGTTATCTAATAGTGTTTATTGTTTAAGATGTGTTTATTAGGTATTATAATTAAATTTATATATATATATATATATATGTATAAAAGTACGAATGTGAAAGAAACTTAAAAAAATCTCATACACTACGTAACCTTATAAAAATAGTGGCAATAAATAAATAAATAAATATTATTCAAGGGAAGGGCAATAGGGTTTCAATTCAACCATTTAAGAACGAGAGAGAAAAATAAATTTAAAATTTTTTTAGAATACCAAAAGTTTGCCATACTCATTTCCTACGATTATGAAAGAGCTTCTTTTCCATCTATTTTATAAAATAATAACAAACAATATTTACATAATTTTTTTTAATAATATTATTATTAAACCTACGTAGTTTAAAAATCATTTATTAAAATTAGTTTTTTAAAATGAGAAACCAAAAGAAAAACTAGTCTGCTAGAAAAGAGCCAATAGTGTGCAGACTAAAAAGCTAAAAGAGAGGAAAAACAAAGGTTTAAAGGCTTAAAACAAAACAATAACATAAAGATCTTCAAGAATTCCCTCATTTCAACCAAAAAAAAATATATATATATATCCCAGCTATAATAAATTTGTATACAAGATTACGATTTAGTTTGAAATTATTCTACTTTTAAAATAATTGTTGACAACCATGTTTTCAGAAAAACCAGTAAATTGCGTTTAATAAATTTCAGATTTTAAACCTAAACAAGTAAGTTAAAGTTATAGTGTTTGGTAAATAAATACTAAATTATTATGAGTTAGCTATAATTACTAAAATAGACATATTATCAAATTCTGTATTTTTTTTATATAATTTATAATTATTTAATAATTATTTATAAAATTTGCATTTTAATCATTTATAATTTTTAAATAATTATTTAAAAAGTTATATACTTAAATTTTAAATTTATATTTTATTCTATTTAGATTATTTATTGAGTATGATGAGAAATAAATGTAATTAAAAAAAATGATATTATTTTAAGAAAAAAAAAGTTGTGTTCAACTAATCAATCAATTTGGAAAATTAGGAGATAGAATTTAATGGTAGGAGAAAAATACTAGATATATGAAATCATTCTTAATTTATTGTAGAATAATTCGAACCACAGACCTTGTGGTTACCGGTACAACTTTATGTCAGTTGATCTAAGCTCTTGTTGGCTAGAATAAATCCTTCATGCAGCTTATATAAGCCCTAACAAATTAATACACAAGATCTAGTCCTAAAAAATCAATGCACAAAACCTACCATCGAATAAATCTTTCAAAATTCACACATTTCAACTTAAAAAAATGGGCATAATTATCCTCTTTCTTTGGAACCCCATCAATTTAAATGAACATGAAAATATTTTTTTTAACTATTAATCATATATATTTTTTTAACTATTAATCAGATAAAAATCATATATAGACTTTTCAATACCTTGATATTTTTCCTTTTTTAAACAAATATTAAATCACTCAAACAATCCTCCAACATTGACAACTTTACAACTTACAAACATGGTCAATGACATACAACAAATTTTTTTTTTTAGGAGACATTGACTTTTGCAAACATTTTTCCAACCCATTTTGAAAAATGAAAAGCTTTATTAGGTAACATGAATAACACTAGCCAACTCAGCTGGATTCAAATTGATATTCATGTGTAAACATAATTTTTTTTTTTTATAGTCTACTATTCTTTATTCTCTCTTAAAGTTACAACCTTTTTTTATTTTTCTCTTTATGGGTCCACTTTATTTTGAAGAATTTGAAGTTTATCTATACTTTTATTCACTTTTGCCTCAATTTTTCAGACATTGCACTCCAAGAAAAAGGCAATAAATTTTGTACATAATGTCAAACAATAAGATTTTGTTTTTCTTTAGGGTTTGCTTTCTCATCTTTCACCGACTTTGAAATTTCAAATTTTCAATATAGTCTCTAGGAATTTTGCTATATAGCAATCTAGTTCAATAAAAAATGCTTTTAAGAATTTTATTGTAGGCATGACTCAAACAATTAACCTTCTTTCTTAAATGTGAGGATAGCTAACTAACTAATTAAGACATAATATCTTCGACTAGAGGTCAGATGTTCGAATCTTCACTCCCACATTTTGTAGAACTTAGAACTAAAAAAAAATCTCAACGCTCTTTCTTATGTTCATACTAGTATAATATTTGTCTATCTTAAGATCAAGCTCACGTAATCGTTTTCTTCTCCATTTAAGGATGGTAGTGTTAAGGATCCCACATTGAAAAGATAAGTGGAGACCTCCCAATTTATAAGATACGTGGGCTACTCCACTCATTACCAATTGGTTTTGAGATGAAACCTGATATTATCTAATATGGTATCAAAGTCCATTAAACTCAAACGGATATTCAGTCAAAAAAAAAAAAAAGAGGATTCGCACCAAGAATGGTGAACCCAAAAGAGACACCATCTTGAGGGGGCATAAAACCATCTAATAGGTAGGGATAAGGGAGTTAAAAATGATGGGTGTCCACTTTGTACCTTTAATGGAGATATTACATTCATAAAAGGCTTTGTTTTAACAGTTTGCTAAAAGAACATCTAAGAAAGATGTTGCATCTTGTTTTTGTTTTCTCAGTTTCCATCTGATTTTCTGGCCAACCAAACATATGTTTATCAGAATATGAAGAATAAAATAACCAATTCCAAGAGATAGCCAATAACATGGGGCCCAGAAGTATTTTCTTCTAAATAAAGCACAACTACATGTATCTGTAAAGTACATTCCATAAGATAAAGTTTCCAACTTCCTTGCAAAATGATATCCATTCATCATCACCAACACAAAGTCACATACAACAAATCCCTAAATTAGAATCCATGAAATAGAAATACGTTACATGTACACAAAGATTCATTACAAAGTGAGTTCACTGACTTCCTAACAAAATAAGATTCACATATGCAATGGTTGCATATACAATTTGAACCAAATCATTAAAATTTCACCAACTAATGGTGTAAGGAAGAACCAGAGGTTTTAAACCTGTGGAAAGTTAACAACAAAAAGAAGTCCATTACAATCATATGATAAGTACATCATCATGAACATTGATATGCATGAAAGGGGGAAGTAAGTCTTAGCTCTTGTTATTTGTGCAAGATGAAGCTCCTTTCTTCTGGCTTGGGCAAAAACGTCTCTTATGCCCTTCTTGTTTACATAGTCCACATCGAGTTTTTGTACTGACCTTTACCCAATCGATCGCGTTACGAGTGCGTGAAGTATCTTTATGGCATTCTCCCATCCAGTACCCCTTTGGATGCTCTATCATAAAGTTCATTTTAGGCCAACAACATTTGTCAGGTAAAGGATCAAAACGATTAAATGAAGGGGTATAACATGATTTGTATACTGTCAATTTGTAGTAGTCTTCAACAAATTTCCAGTAGTCCATGTGGCAATATAAACAAACTGCAATTAGATGAGAGCATGGAATCCCAAATGATTGCCACTTATTGCAAGTACATGTTTTATCCTTTAATCTAACCGTTTGTTTGTTTTGGCCTTTAGGGGACGTTGATCCATGACTACCTGTGACCACTTCAAAAGTTTCATTCATGTTATCCAATGTAACTACTGTGTGCGAACTGGCTCTTTCCTTCCACTTGCTTATCTTTTCCATTGCATACTTTGTGTATGACTCTCCCCTACCCAATGCCACACAAATTCCAACCTTACGTTGACAGAAGATTTCTACACAACGATGAAACGTTAATTTAACTATTGCATCAATGGGTAACCTACTAACTCCCTCGAGAACATCGTTCATACATTCAGCTAAGTTTGTGATCAACCAACCATAACGATATCCATTATCATATGATTGTGTCCATTTTTCTGTACTTACATGGGTGAAGAAATTTAGGCACCTTGGATTAAGTTGTTTTAACTCATTCATACATTTTTCATACTTGTGCTTCTGGTGTTGACATCCTGCACGATACATTAAATCCTTCAGATCTTTCTTTTTATATGTTCCATCAAAGCTAGTTGCCATATGTTGAAGGCATAAGCGATGATGTGCTTTTGGCTCTTTCCAACCGCTGTTAGGATCATTTACAACCGACAAAATACCTTTATGCATATTTGAAATTAGACATATACCATCTCGTTGTGTGACCCGCGTTCGCAAGATACGCAAAAACCATGACCAACTATCATCACTTTCTTCCTCAACAATTGCAAAAGCAAGAGGGTATATACACCCATTTGAATCTACAGATGTGGCAAACAACAAAGGCCCATCATGATAGTAATTGGATAACGGGATACCATCAACTTGTATGAATGGCCTACAATATGCAAAACCTTCAATCACAGCACCAAACGACCAAAAAACTCGTTTAAATTTATAATAACCACTCGTGCCCCTCGAAATCAAATCCCATTGAACTTGAGTGCCTTTGTTTGTGTGTACTAACATGTTCATCCATCTAGGAAATTCTTCATATGCATTCTGCCGATTACGAAAACTTAATAATTCACTTGCGTCCAACTTTCTCTTTAGACTTGTGGTTGGAATTTGTGATGCAAAGGTTTGAGATCTCTTAATATACAACTCTACACAACTAGGAACTTGTAAATGAGTGGCAATAGTGGTCATAAACTTCACGTCATTATCATTTCGAAGGAGCAGAGGCACAAATCGAGTAGACTTTGATACATTACTTGCAGGACATCGATAAGTTATTTCCAACTCTCCAAGCCCTCCTAGAGTGTCAAATTCATCATTCAACCTCTTTTTCAACTCATCAAATCCCTTGCCTTCTTGAAATGTAATTCCTTTCGATGGAGGTCCTCTAAAGGATATACCATTTGGTCCATCGTTAGTCACTCCCTCTGTATAGCACAATAAGAGTATAACCTTCTCCTCCATTTCATATAAAGCAGCAAAGAATTCAACTACAAAATGAAGTTCATTACATGTAAGTAAATCATACTTCTCCAATCTCAGAGAAACCTACCAAAATTACATAGATTTGGAAGAAAAAACTGTCAAAAGGATTTGGCTATTTTCATTTTATTTAACAGATTAATCTATGAATAATCTCAAAATGTAAATGCAATTCCCTTCTGATCATTGCAGAGTATTCCCATTACACAACCATCCAACAAAAATCCCCCAACTAATCTAACAGGCCCAGAAACAATTTCATCCAAACAGATTCATCTCAACAGTTTTCACAAGATTCAAACAGATTCATCCAACAGCACAGAAACATTTTAGCATTCAACAAAGCTCTAGAAGCTAGAAGAGATAGGGAAGCTACTGTGAAACAAGAAAACCATAAGATTCAAAACCCTAGAAACCCTAGCCATTGACATTCCACATTTTTACCTCTCGAAATCAGCAGCCACTGGGAAGTTTGCACACGCTGCCGGTCGTTCGATAGCCCGCCGGATATTCCACCGGTTGAGGAACTTCCGGCGGCCACAACCGCCGAGATTGCAGGAGGAGAAGGAAGTGAAATGCTAGTACTGATCGCATATAGTCTCAATAAATCGCAGTGGCGATTTCACAGTTTTCGAAACTATTAAAGCGTCTTTCGGAAAGACGACTTCGTTTGTGTTCGTGGCGGGAAAAAAAGGGTAAAATTATTTAATTAAAAAACCTTTAAGAAAATATATTTTATTTTTATTGAAATAACGATTTAGGCTTAGTTTGGGGTTGCTGTAGCTTTTAAAATAATTGTTGTCAGCTGTGCTTTTAAGAAAATCAACTTCCATAAGAAGTAAATTAGTGTTTGGTAAATTTCAGATTTAAACATGGAAAGTCAAGTTATAGTGTTTGGTAAATTAATATTAAATTGTTGTGAAATAGGTATAATGACCAAAATAGACACATTTCAATTTAGGATGAGATTGCATTAATATTTACATTGAAAACTTTCCTAAGATAATTAGGTAAATTTATATCATTTATTTTATAAATTATATTTTGTTTACTTTAAGTAAATTGAAAAAAAAAAATCAATTATAGAAAAAAAAAATGTGTCAAACAAAATCTAATTTTAGTTTAAATACAAAAAAAAAAAAAGTAAGAAAAATAAATTAGAAGCAACCAATTAAATTTAAAAATAAAAAAAAAATGAAATGAGATTAGATAAGATAAATTGTGAATAATAACATTTGAAAACCTAAAATATGGAAGGATAAAAAAAGAATTTTAAATATCGGTTAGTTTAGTTACACCAGATTTTCCTAAAATCTAAATCCTAAAGCTACTCTCAACAGCTTTTGCAAACCAACGTGATCCAAAAATTGATTTTCTCTAGATTATTAAAGAATCAGTTTAACCAAACACAAAAAACAGTTAAAATTGATCTACAATCACTTTTTTAGTCTCCAAAATCAACCCCAAACGGGGCCTTAGTTACATTACTAATGACCGAGAGGTCGGATCCAATCCCCCTACCCGCATATATTGTAAGAACAAAAAAAAATTTAATACATATGAATTTAGTCCATTAGTTTAAAATCTGTAATAATTTAGTCTTTATCGTGAAAAATCTAATCAAAATTAAGAAATTTGAATAATACGTCAAAATGAACATAACTCGATTGACATAAAGTTTATACTAATGACAGAGAGCATTTAGATATTAAAAATAAAAATAACAATCAAAGCATCACTATCACTCATACATATTATTTACACAAAACAATAATTTTGTTTTTCTTTTTCCTTTAGAATTGGAGAGAATTTGGATATAAAAAATAGAGAGATGTTATTTGTAGATAATACAACATTGTTGGATGAAAAGAATGATGTATCCCGTGTTTTTAAAGTTGTATCCCATGTTTCATTATTTTAAAAACAAAATTGGAATACAATGAAAACAACATTTTATGTTTTTTAAAACAAGTCATTTTGTAAGTTGTTTTCGAAAATTGTTTTTGAAAATATGTATACCAAATTTGTTTTCATTGTTTGCCTTGTATTTTTTATTTTTGAAAACATGCCAAGGAAAACAAATCATGAGCCAAACAGTGCCTTAATCGTTTTTTAATTCTCATTTAAATGAATTAAAACTTTGAAATTATTTTTAGTTTTCCATGGGAGAATCCCTATTCAAATTTGAAAGCAAAATTATTAAATTTCCAAATAAAAACAGTACATCACAAAAAGAGTTGATCAAATTATTAGAAGGTCATGAGACAACTCGAACTTGTTTCTTACTCAAGTTGAACAGTACATCACAAGAAGAGTTGATCAAATCTAACTTGAATGTTTCAGTTTGCAACATGTATCGATAATAGAATAACAAATAAAGGGTCTCAAGCGCTCTTAACAAGCGTAAAAAGATACGGATCAAAGACACTAAATTCATTCAAAATTGATCTATTCAAAACAAACCTAGTGGTAAGCTTATTTAGCTTACAAGTTACCAATTTATATATGACATAAATAGCAACAAATACTATATCCCTGATTTAACCATCAAAAAGACTAAAATAACCTCATTGATCACATATGTGGTCAAGGGTAGAATAGTAAATTGCCATCATCTTTGATATTGTATCTCCAATGGAATTTGATGGAGGCCCCTTGGTTCATATATTACAAGACCTTTAAAACAAACCATGGATTCAAAATCCAAAGGTTTGGTGTTCTTTGTCATAAAATAATATTAAAAAAAAAAAAATAGAGACCATCATCAAATATAATTAATAAATAGTGGTAAAAAAAAAAATCTCATTAAGTTGCAAAATGAATTTGTCAAACTTACCTATTCACATAGGCAAAAGAGAAAATGTAATTTGGATGGAAGAACTTTGAAAGTCAAATTTGAAAAAGTAAAATAAACTAATCAAATATATAATGTCTATGGATTTGAATTAATACTTTTGCACATTTGAAGATATTAATAAACCCAATAACAAGTAACTATTATTATTATTTTTTTATCTTCAAAACAAATATAAGTAACTATGTGTATATACCTTCAATTATATTTATCGTCGCAAACATGAGTAGAGACTCGATTAATTAAGATATATTATATCATCGATCAAAAGATTAGAGTTTTGAATCTCAACATCAAGCCAGTGTGAATATAGTTAAAACACTAATATTATCATCTTAAAGGTCGTATTTATAACAAGCTTTTTGTTTTTATTTTAGACTTTTTTTTTTATGAGTTTTAGATTTTCATTGTATTATTCTTTTATCCTTGGCCACACATTTTTTTTTTTTTAAATAATTCTAACAACGAAAATATCGAAGTTGTGATTTTTATCAACTTCATTGGTCTAGAGTATCTCATCATGCTTAATAATATGAACCGTCCTTAGTCAACAACTAAACAATGCTACGAAACAACATGATACAACATTCTATATAATACAAAAAAGCGACAACGACCCAGTAACAAGAATGCTCAAATTTTCCAAACCCACTTTGAATAATGAAATCTCATTAGGTATATTTCACGAGTTACACAACTAAACTTGGTTTAAAATGAAAAAGGGTGTATTTTTATTGATGAAAAAAATCTAGTCTTTCATGTGTAAACATTATTGCCAAAGTCTAAATATTCTTATTCTTTCTCAAGAAAACATTTTTTTTCTTCCATCTTCTTTGGTCCACTTTTATTTTGAAGAATTTTGAAGTTTATTTGGTATTATTTATTCACTTGTGCCTCCATTTTTTCAGACATTGGCTTATGAAAATGCATTATGGTTTTGTACATAAAAATGTCAAAGTATATATATTAGACTTTGTCTTTGTTTAATGTTTCTAATTTCCTCATCTATCCTTCACCCACTTCAAAATTCTTTAGTCTTTAGGATTTTTTTTTCAATATAACACTTTGATTTGTAGAAAAATAAAAGTTTGAAGTTTTTTTATTATTCTTATATTTCCTTAGGGCTCAAGATATATATGTACGTATATAAAGTTTACCCAATATACCTAACTTTAAGTTATAGTTTTGGTCTTTAAAGTTTATCCATATAATTTCTAATCCGGTCAAATATAAAAATTTCAATCTTAGTCTCCAAATTTTAATATGATTCGTACATTTATAATATAATTTATTTGAGAAAAAAAATCCAAACAGCCATTAAAGTACAAAGAAAGAGTACAAAAACCAAAATGAACCTTTTTAGTCCCTGAGTTTTGGGGAATAGGTGCATTTGGTCCCTGAGTTTTTAAAATATACATTTTTAGTCTCTGAGTTTTGAGAAATATGTTTAAAAGGTCCCAAAGTTTTCAATATAGACCTTTTTAGTCCTTGAGTTTTGAGAAATAGGTTTAAAAGGTCCCTCATATTATTTTTTTTAAATTAATACTTTTTAGTATTTTTAATTTTTTAAGAAATCAATATTAAAATATAGTAAAAAATATTAATTTTAAAAGGTTGCAAAAAAAATATAATGAGGGACCTTTTAAACCTATTTCTTAAAACTCAAGGACTAAAAAGGTTCATTTTGAAAACTTAGGAACCTTTTAAACCTAATTCTCAAAACTCAGAGACTAAAAATGTTTATTTTGAAAACTCAGGGACCAAATGCACTTATTCCTCAAAACTCAGGGATCAAAAAGGTATTTTTCCCAATAATTATACATACAAATATGATATTAAAAACAAAAAAGAGTCAAATTAAAATTTATAGATGAAAGAAATATGTAAAAGCCATCCAAGATAGAAATTCAATTCAAACAAAACGAGGTTTTTGAAGTCAATAAAAATTTGGTAACAAAATTGTCTTTAAAAAAAAATCATCTAATTTTTTTTCTTGACATTTTTCAAATTGTCAACTCAATTTTATATTAAATAAAATAAAATATTTATTCTCTCGTGTGGAAGACCCGATTTCTTTGCAACTTCCATTTATTTGACGTTGCTTTCAATCCCTTCTCTACTTATATTATTATATTGATATAATAATATCTAATAAATTAATTTAAGCCACAACTTTATTATATTCTTTTTGTGTCAGCAAAAAAGATCAATTATTATATTATTCATATTTTTCTCATTTTTTCCAAATGATTGTGACTTTAAAAAAATGAGTTTGGTTTGTATTTTCCGTACTTTGTTTGAACATCTAAGAGAATTAAAAAACGTTTAGAGATATAAGAGAATTGTACTAGAAAAAAAAAAAGATGAAAATGCTTTTATCGGGTGGATAGTGAACATAACTTAATTGATCAAGGCATCATATTTTGATAGATATTCGAGTCTCCGTTTCTATATTTCAATATCCAACATGAGTATAGCTTAACCAACAGATCCATGGTTCAAATCTGTCAAAATATATATATTTGTCTTAATTTCGTTTTTAGCATTTTATTTATTAATTTCAATGTCTCCTCTTTAATGAGTTTTTTTTTTCTTTTTTGGCAAGGGGTATTAAAAGCATGGTTTTTTTTTAATTATTTATTTTGCATAATAGATTATTAAATTACAAATTTAGTCCTTGAATGCTAAGATTTGTGTCTATTTCTTATCTTTGAACTTTCAAAATTACAAACTTAGTCCCTAACATTTTGAAAAAAAAATATTAATTCACAAATATGTTAAACACAAAATTGATTTTTTAGGGTTTTTTCATAATACATAAAATTGAATTTTATATCTAATAGATCAATTATCTTTAAAAAAAAAAAAATTGAATATGTGAGAAACTTATTAGACACAAAATTCAAAATTTTTTGACCTATTAGATACTTTTAAAAGTTCATGAACCAAATAGACACAACTTTCAAAGTCTAGAGACTTACCTTTTAATTTAACCTAAATTTAAACTTTAAAATTTACAAGGAAAGACCTTAATTTAACCTAAAAAAATATATATTAAAATATATGATAACCTTACAATAAAATATAAGAAAAAAAAATGAAAAAGGTTGTCTGAGTGATGTTACAGAATTTATTTATCACCACGCTCCAAACCATATGTGAAATTTAATTTCTATCCACCCGAGTTTGTATTAAAGAGGCCAAAACGAGCTTAACTCAGAGATAATTGACATGTGTTCTCGACCATGAGGTCAGAGGTTTGAATCTCCCACCCCCAAATATTGATGTACTAAAAAAAAAGTTTGTATTAAAGAGGTATTTATATGAATATCATAATATAAATATACATTATCAAATATAGTGAAATTTAAAATCTTACAAAAATATAATAATAATAATTAGTAGTAGTAGTACACCATCAAAACTTTATTAAATTCAAATATTATATGTATATATAAAGTCAAATCTACATTATATTTGTAAAAACTGAAAGTTTAGCATTCTTTAAATACAGGTTAAATTTATGCCATACAATGATTTTTTTTTTTACATTTTATTTAATTATTAATAAAAATTTCAATATTTTTGAAAAAACGATATTCAAAATATCAAAGTTTTCTTTAAAAAAGAATGTTATAAATATGTAGATCACTAAAGGAGAAGTTCTAACTATCCAACTTTGAAAAATATTACCAATACTTAAATGGTTGAATTACAAATTACGCTAGAGTGGCAAACGTTTAAATCAGCAAATAATACAAATAACGCGAATGAGAAAACTTTCGATGTGAGAAATCCCAACTCCTAAATAAGGATTTCTCGACCTCAATGGTTATTTCCTAAATTGAGGTCGTCCTCAATTAACTTTGCCTTATTTTATTTCGAAAACGGAAACTTTGAAAAAAAAAAATATCATCAGTACTTACATGGATGAATTACGAATCACGGTAGAGCGACAATCATTCAAATCAGCAGATAATACAAATAACGTGAATCAGAAATCTTTTAATACAAGAAGCCTCAGCTCCTGAATTAAGGACTTCTCGACTTCAATTCATGTTTCCTAGATTGAGCCCATCCTCAACTTCGCCTTATTTTATTGCAGAAACAGAAACTCTCAAAGATATTACCAGTACTTAAAGGGTTGAATTACGAATGACGATAAAGCGACAATCATTCAAATCAGCAAATAATACAAATAATGTGAACGAGAAAACTTTCAATACGAGAAGTCTCAACTCCTAAATTAAGGACATCTCGACCTCAATCCCTGTTTTCTAATTTGAGGTCGCTCTCAACTCCACCTTATTTTATTGTGAAAACGGACCTACACGGGCTACCTATACTTGACTTTTGTCTTATAACATAGAAAAAAACACACACATGTACCCTATGGGTCATAGTCACACTCGGCTCATTACTATGAAACCGTGGTTGGTTGAACTCGAGAACATTAAACAAAGCATTAATTAATTAATTAATTAAGGAAGGGGGAGAGAAAACTATATATTAAATTAATGATTGATTATAAAATGTCACGCATATAATATTAAAATATTTATTTATTTTAATGAAAGCTAAGTTATGCTCTTTCTTCAAGGCTCTGGCTGGGCCCACAATTAATTTACGCTGTTCCCAGTTTTTTTTTTTTTTTTTTTTTTTTTAATTTTATTTAATTTTATTTTATTTTTTAATTACTTTTCAACTCTACGTGTCTCAATACCGTGTCACACGCTCTTGGCCTTCCGCCACTCGCTACCTTTATAATTCTTATATTATTATTATTAATAATAATAAGTTAAAATTACAAATTTCGCTCCTAAAATTGTTTTAATTTGATTTTAAATACTTCGATTTAATCCTTATAATTTAGATTTAGGACCCGATTGTGGAATGCATTTTAATTTAAATGTTTTTCAAGAATGCATTTTTTAAAAATAAATTGTATAAAAATTGTCTAAAATTTAAACACTCATATGTTTGGTTGCATTTTCTCATTAGTATTTTATACACAAGTTATTATATACTTAAAAAGTCTTTTTAAAAAGGGTTAGTTTCAAGTGTTTCTCTCAAAATAGTTTAGGGTCCGTTTGGAATACATTTTAGTTTAAGTGTTTTTCAAGAATGCATTTTGTTTTAATCATTGTTTAGAATTTAAACACTCATATGTTTGGTTACATTCCCTCATAAGTGTTATTATACACAAGTTATATATACTTAAAACCTATTTTTAAAAAATTTGCTTTCAAGTGTTTCTCTCAAAATGATTTATTTATCAATCTCATTTTTTAATAAGTCATTTTTAGTGGTTGTCAAACACTATAATTTTTTTCAAAATGGTTTTTTTTTTCAAAATTAAACACTTGAAAAGTTAAACTAAACACACCCTTATTTATCGATCTTATTTTCTAACAAGTCATTTTTAGTGGTTGTCAAATAGTATAGATTTTTTCAAATATTTTTTTTTTCAAAATTAAACACTTGAAAAGTTAAACCAAAACACACCTTTAGTTTCAACTTGATTCATGTAAGTTTTAGAAATTTAAATTTAATCGCTGTGATTTGTTAAGTTTAAGATTTTTTTTAGTACAACAAATATAGAGTATGAGAATTTGAACTTTTAAACCCAAGGAAAGGAATACAATTACTCTTAACTATGTTAGTTGATTATATTAAGATTTGGGGAAAAAAATGGTGGATTTTTGTAGCGGTAAAAAGTGGTTTGGTACATAATTTTTAAAACATATTATATTGAGGGTAATGTTATTCTATTTTGGTACATAATTTAAAAAAAATATATTTATTTGAATCTTAAAATGTTTTATTTCACTTTTGGAGGTTGATTTTAATCATTAAACTTTCTATAAAGTTTACCAGATGGATAAAGTAGCTTTGAATATGTGTATTAGTATTAGTTGGCTTTTACTCGAGCTACATGGATTAGTTTATTACAAGTATTTAATTTGATGGGGATATGAAGTTTTTTTTTAGTTCAACCACAATTGTGAGTGGGAAGATTCGAACCTCTAACCTCTTGTTCAATGATACATGTCAATTACCGTTGAAAGAGACATGAAGTCATTTAATAGAATAATATGGACTAAAATAAGTTATAGAATAACAAGGATGTCGATCGACTCATGGTTCAATGAACAAAACACTTACTAGCATCTCAAATGTCAATGTTTCGATCTCTCGTCCTCGTAATTTAGAACTAAAATAATCATTTTAAAGTTTAGAGATCATATTGAAATTTATTTATTTTTCAATGACGTATTTGATGGGGCTTATTAAAACTAAATAGTAATGGATGCAATCTCTTTTAAATCTTCTTTATGCTAATTGAACGGGATTTGTTTTGTGTTGTGTTTTTAAAAACCTCTTTAATTTAATTTTATTAATTTATATTTCTTTTTGACCATTTCTATTGTATTAATGATCTCTTTCTTCTTTTTAGTTTATAATTCTGTTTAATTAATGAAATTAATTACAAGTGGGAACAATGAGAAATTATTAGGAAGTAATAATGACTGTAACATAGTGATCTCATTCAATTTTCTTTTTAATTTACACATTTAATGGAATTTTTTCTCTTCAATAAAAATTGCCACTGTCTTTTTTTTTTTTTAAAACAATATATTTGAATTGGATGAACTGACAATTTCTTTATTTTGAAATGGTCAACTTTTTACTTCTTTTCAATTTAATTCTCAAAATTATTCTAATTACCTCAAGGAAAATGCCATTTTTTGCCCTTTTATTTATTTATTTTTTTTTACCCCAAGTGTTTTTTTTTTTCAAATAAAGTCAAAATTTGTAGATAAAAAATTGTAAGGCTACATTATCTTTTTTTTTTTTTTTTAACAATGTTTTTATTATTGTTGTTGTTTAATATTGCTATGAGTTAGCTACATGTTCTCTCTCTCCCTCATGCAATCAAGCTCTATCAATTTTTTTTTTTATTAAAAGAATTTTCAACTAAATGTGAACTCTAAGATTTAAGTGGTGGAGTTCATATACAATTAACAAATATAATCTCCTAAGACATAATTAGAGATATTTTGTTCTAATAGTTAGCCAACATATCAATCTTTATGAAAGATTTTCTTTTCGGTACTAAAAGTAAAATCGGGTGAAAAGCTACTTTCTGTTATACCTTTGCAAACTCATTGCTTCTAATGTTAGTTGATTATAAACAAAGTAAAAAATTACATCGTGTTAATGTTGATTGCATCAGCAAAATTATTACCACAAATCAATCGACTAGTAGTATCACAAAGTTCAGATAAGATTAAACAACAAATAGAAGATGTCAAGTTGTAGTTTTTTTTTTTTTTTTTTTTTTTTTTTTTTTTTTTTTTTTTTGATAATTTAATGGAGAGGGAAAAAAAGTGGGAGTCCTATGAATTTGTGTTGGTGGTTAAGTAGTAGTGGTGAGCCAATTCTCAACTTCAACTCCCACTTCTAGTGTTCCATATAAAAAGTGAACTTTGCACTAAACATTTTTTTTGTGACATATTAAGAAATGGATACACATAATGTAACCTCTTTATTTTTATTTATTTTTTTGTTGGGTGAATCTCCATTTACTTTGTAATATACTAAGAAATCATTTCACACATAATGAATAGGACAATTTAACTATTTTTCCCACTACATGAAATTAATTAATTTTCAACCACTAAATTGGCTTTTGATTTTGCCAAAAAGGTAATTGGGAAGATATCAAACAAAAAGATTTTAGCCTTTTGCCCATAAGAGGGTTTGTTTGTGGATTAAAACACCATTTTAGTGATTACTTTGAAATTTGGGTTCTTTTTAATATCTATATGTTTTAATATCTAAATTAAATTTAGTCCTCGTACTTTTAATAAATCTGATAACCAGATCATCTTGTTAGTTTATTGTTAAATTTTCCATTCAAAATTTAGTTTTTGTTAACATCTCCTCTATAAATTTTGAAAAAGTATGCATCTTGTGTCTTTTCTCGAAAATAATTATCTTTATTTTTGTCAAGTTTGATAAAAATTAACTCCAATCTAACAATAATGACTAATTTTAAGATTTATCGAGAATAGATAGACTAAATTAGACATTTGAAAGTACAAAAACTAAAATAGAACGGAAACTCAATGCACAGGGACCAAAACGATATTTTTAACGTTTTTTTAATGGCCTTTTGAAATTATTCATCATACTTTAGCTTTTGGTTTATTGGGTTTTTGGGTTTATCTAGTGACCAAAAGGAAAAGCAAAAGCATCCACACACTTGAAAGCTCTTTTTCCCCCACCATTTCTTTTAGCATATATAACATGCCTATCACAATTGAGATTTGACATTTATATTTTCTTTTTCCTTTCTTAATAAAAGTGTTGTATAGTAGGAAGTTCTTTGTTCAAATGGGCAATAATGATCTCTTTGTTATTTGACTTTTTGTTTGTCCATGTTTTTTTTTTTTTTTAGATGGTGTGGTTCAATCCAAAAGTTTATATGTATCAAAAGAGGAAAGTAAGTTTTTGATTTGAATCTTGTTACCTTTTTAATATAAAAAAGATGACCGAATGAAAGAAATTTCACTGCAGATTTTTCTCGACTCATGTTGTACTTTACTTTTGGAGTTGCATGATATTGTAGTACAGTGGCATGTGTTTGACTTATAGGTTAGATTTAAAAATCATCAATCATATACCAATTACATGGTTAGGTTGTTTATCCTGCACTACAGTGTTTGTCAATCTCACAAGATACACAAAATATAGGCTATAGAAACTAAAACTCGATCGAAACCCATTTTTCAGGTTACATGTATGAACTGCGTTACATTAATGTATACATTAGCTAGACTTTGACTACAGTACGTCTTCCTGCAAAATCCAAATACAAACTACGTGAACTAAAGTTCTACGATCTCAAGCTATGTAAACCGAAGTTTTCTAAACTCGTGAATCAAACATCATCCACATCTTTTTCAATGTTGAATTATATCGAAAACATATCAAATTAAGAGAAGTTGATTTTTTTTTAAAGAGAGATTGTCTTGCTTGATAAGGAAATGAATTGACTCTTCACACAACTGAGTGTTTGACAAGCAAAATAAAATTGAATTCTCCTACATTATCAATTGACTTTAAATTTTATTTGCACAATTTGTACCATAGATCATGAATTGAATATTCAACTCTTTATTATTATTATTATTATTATTATTGTTGTTTTTTTTAAAATTATTCTTTTACCATATATCCACACAAATATTTAAAACTTCTTATTTACTAAGCCTATGTCACTCAAGGTGACATATGCCAACACCATACCATCTTATTCCTCATTTTTGAATGGTACTCTTTGGAAAATTCAGACTATTCTACCTTATAGTTTTGTTCACATTAGAAAAATATTCATATTCCTCTTACTTTGAAGAGTCTAAATTTTAATAAAACTCTCTTTTCTTTTTCTTACTTTTTAATTTCAGTCAACATAAAAAATAAAAAATTCATCATCATTTTTATTAACTGAAAAAATATATTGTTCATTATTTGTAGATAATCAAATCCTTTCAATATTGTCCATTTTCTTTTTGTCTTTTTTTTTTTTTTTTTTTTTTTGTCTTTTTTGCTTTTTATTTTTCCATTTAGATATGATTCAAAAGTTGTATTTTTATTGACTATGCTTAATTACTTATTATTACTTTTCATGAAAGATAAGCATTAAATTATACATAAGAAGTTGAAAGGACAAAAGTAGAGGTTTTTGGACTTGTCCTTGATCCAACCAAGATGTGATGTATTGTAATTTTCTAAACCAAAAATCAAAATACTTCCCTTTTCTAAAACACTAAAGAATGAGGGTAAGAAACTCCATTATATTGTTGGTTCCTAGCAAATTTGCTTCTTATGTCATGACCTATAGTGGTCGTTACTAAACTTAAAATACTTTGTTATAATTACTTTTAACTTTAGTATATTTAATATTTTTTTCAATGTTCACTTTTATCTCTATGATTTTAAATATTATTCATGTTAACATTTATACTTTCAAAATGTTTCTTTTCGTTTCCATATTTTAAAATTTTACCATTTTATTCTTAAGCAGGGTTGCCACCCCATAGCATGTTGCCACCACAAGCAGAACCTCATGTTTCTTCTGGACAATCTCCTAATTGTTCCAAAGTAAATAAGAAGAGATTCTTTAACCAGAAAGAATTCAGTTCAGATGTGGGATATTTACCCAAAAGCTTTTGCAACTCAATCATATACGAAGAAATCTAATAACAACTGTTGATGGAAAAATCTGGACAGGAGGAACTCACCTGACCTTCACGTGCCACCAACGGTAAATTTGTTTGAGAGGGGGGAATACTTGGCCTACAAGACAGCGAAACCTGCACACCGATGTGGTGCTTGCCACACCGCCTTTGATGCTTAAGTCAGAAAAACGGAAAGAGGTGAGCAAGAGAGCACGAGGAAAGAGTAGAGAATAGAGTTCAGGTCCCTTTCTTCAGTGATGAAGAAGAGTTTAAATATTTGTTCTTGCCCTAGGGTTTTTAGGAATTCGGAGACGTTTCGGGATGAATCAGGTGGAACCGGGAGAGCAGAGATCGAACAGAGGCAGAAGGACTCGGCCCGCAGGCCGACCATCATGCTTGGCCTCGGCCTCGAGCCAAGACCCGGTCCCTCCGACCTTGGCCCGACCTTTTGGTCGGTTTCGCCTTCGGAGTCCACTTTCTAGTCCTATTTCTGCCCAGTTGTCCTCGTCAGCTCCTTGTACGTTGGAGTGGTCCAAAATTACCTATAACAACAACTAAGATTTAATTAAGAAGAATTTTAAGACATTAAAAACAATAGAAATGAAATTCAGAAAAAATAAAAACAACATAAAATATTTTTTACATGAAAAAAAGATAATAATAATAATAATAATATTTGGGTCAAAAAAAGAAAAGTGGGCAGAGTAAAAGCACGACAAGACGGGTTTACACTAAAACACGCTTCATGAATTGCAGACTTTGAGGAATCCTTTCCGTCCATTTTAGTAATCTGAATGAAACAGTCAGCTTTTTTCTAAAAAAAAAAATATATAAATAAATATATTTTTTAAAAAAATTTCCTTTCCAAGGGCTATTTTTGTAATTTCAATAAAATAAAGCCGATTTTTTCAGAAGCCCTCCAACTATATATAAATTTCCTCCTCCAGTTTCTTTCAATTTCATTCTCGTCTTCGAAAACATTCATCTCTGATTCTCAACGCCGCCCACTCTGTCTCTGAAAAACCATGCAATTAATCAGTTCCACAATTCCGGCGCAAAATCTCTCCGGCTATCGGGTCCGCCGATCGACTTTCAAGTACCAAATGTCGCCGTTGAACCCGTCGGCGGCGAATATCTCTTCATTTAAACCGATGCCGGTTGATGGGACTCGCCGGCATCTGGCGAATTTGGATAAGCTGTTGAAGAAAACCGACCCCCCGGCGAAGTTGGAGCCGGAACCGGTTCACAAGGACCCGAACAAGGGATCGGGATCGTCGATGCCGATCAGAGGGAAGGGGCTTTTGGAAGGCTTGAATCTGGCGAGAATCTGGCCGGAGATGAAGGCGGCGGAGGAAATGTCGCCGAGAAACCTGAACCGGTTGCAGCGGCTCCTGTCGAAGACGGTGGAGTATTCGCCGAGAAACGCCCTCGGCCGGCGGTGGCGCGAGTACCACGGCTGTAACGACTGGTCCGGTTTGCTCGACCCGTTGGATGAAAATCTCCGCCGTGAAGTCGTCCGGTACGGCGAGTTCGTACAAGCCGCGTACCATTCTTTCCATTCAAATCCCTCCACGTCGCCCAACGAGGCCCCACTCCCTCGCCACGTGGCGCTCCCAGATAGGTCTTACAAAGTCACGAAGAGTCTCTACGCCACGTCATCGGTCGGTCTACCCAGTTGGGTCGACGACGTGGCTCCCGATCTCGGCTGGATGACCCAACGGTCCAGTTGGGTCGGATACGTCGCCGTTTGCGACGACCGCCGTGAAATCGCCCGTATGGGGCGGCGCGATATCGTCATCGCCCTCCGTGGCACCGCCACCTGTCTCGAATGGGCCGAGAACGTCAGGGCTCATCTCATCGACATCCCCGCCGACGACGCCGCCGCCGCCGTCGACTGCGGAGATCCGAAAGTCGAGTGCGGATTTCTCAGCCTCTACAAAACCGCCGGAGCGCACGTCAAGAGCTTATCGGAGTCAGTGGTGGAAGAGATCCGTCGATTGACGGAGATCTACAAAGGAGAAACGCTGAGCATCACAGTCACCGGACACAGCCTCGGCGCGGCATTGGCTCTTCTCGTGGCCGACGAGATCAGCGTCTGTGCACCGGAGGTTCCTCCGGTGGCGGTGTTCTCCTTCGGCGGACCGCGCGTGGGGAACAGAATCTTCGCGGATCGAATCAGATCTCGAAACGTGAAAGTACTGCGGATCGTGAACTCGCAAGACGTGATAACGCAGGTTCCGCCAGTGACGTACTCGCACGTGGGAACGGAGCTGCGAGTGGAGACGAAGATGTCGCCGTACCTGAAACCTAACGCCGACGTCGCGTGCTGCCATGATCTGGAAGCGTATCTGCATCTGGTGGACGGATTCTTGTCGTCGAAATGTCCGTTCCGGCCGAACGCGAAACGGAGCTTGGCGCGATTGGTGCAGGATCAGAGAGGGAATGTGAAGAAACTGTACATGAGGAAGGTGAAGGATTTGGGGTTCAATCCGGAGCTGCAGACGGCGGGGTGTCTGCCAAGTCCGTCGTGAGTGATCGGAATCTGAAGATTCTGCTGAGATCTTCACTGTAAATTTTTGGATTTTGGTAGAAGAAACGGTTGGAAATCTCATAGGGTTTAGGTTTTGTGAACATACAAATTTCAATGGGGGAAAAAAGATTCCTTCTGTTAATTATACTTTTTACAATGTTAATTTGTTTATTTTTGTTGCCTTCTTGTGATGGTGGAGATTTAAAATCTTTTTACCTAATGAGAAGGTGTTTTTTTTTTTCCTCGCCTCTTCTCACGAATTATGTTCAGGTTGGCGTGTTTTTAATGTAGTACGACCTTTTATTAAATGGGTTTATCTTATTAGTTGAAATGTTTGAGTTTTTTTTTTTTTTTAAGATGCATGGTTCTTCGTTTTTAAAAGTTTTATTCTGGTCTTCTAGTTATGAGTTGAATTGGTGTTAATAATATCAATCCGAACAAACTTAGCATTCTTTCAATTTGCCAACTTAAGTATATATTTTCGACTAAGAGGTTAAGATCGTGAATTGCAACGTCCCATAAAGCATTGAACTCAAAAGGGAGAAAAAATGATTTTGTTTTGAAAAGAAGTATTCTTGCTAAGTGGTATAGTGTTTGAAAACAAATCATATTCAGTAGAGATCGTAAGGACTTTGAGATTTTTTATTTCTTCAAAAATCGGTTTTTTCTCTTTATTTTTTCATTCCTTTTTTCTTATTTATGAAAAATTTAGTCGTAGATGGCAGGAATTTCCTAATCATAAACAAGTATCTAAGTTCCTAGATTTCAACAACGCTAAAGCAAGTTTATAAAATTTTTACGTCATCAAAATAAAATATCGCGTAAGTTGACATAAAGAGAGGTGGCGTATAAATGACTTGTCGATGTGCTTTCAATAATTTTGAGACACTTGGCTATATTGTGATGTCAATATCATATGTTTGTTATATGGAATTAAATCTCCTTCGCGGATATTCTATTGATCTAATTCATTAGTGGCCAAAATATATACAAATTTTAAAATAAAAAAAAATAGACCATATATTATATATAAAAAATCTAAAAAATTAGACCATATATTAAAAGATCAATTTTCTAGTACAACATTGGATAGACATGCACGCGCACCCACTATAAATGCATCATTTGAGATAAGATAACAAATGCAAAATAAAGCAACATGGATTGTTTTATACATTGAAACCAAAATAATGATAATAATAATAACAACTATTTCCAAAAAAATAATAATAATAATAAAAATTGCCAACAATTGCCAACAAGTCAACGTGATTCGACGTAAACATAGTTCAGTGAATGGTGCTATCATCTTAAAAGTCGATGGTTCGATCTCTTCGTTTGAAACAAGAAGTTCAAATCTTCTCTTCTAAATTTGTCGTACTAAAAGGCAATTTACCACAATAAAAATGTTTAAATCTCATTTTATTTCTTTCACTTTTAGATTTGTTTCATTATGCTCATTGCATTTATTTTGGGGTGTCAGTTTAAATTTTTTGGCCATGGAATATTGATTTGTCTAGTAGACACTACCACGCCAATCTATGTGGCTGGTATCTGCGTCAAGAAATTTATACATATATTTAAAGTTATGTTATTAGTCTATAGATAGTTAACGATTAAAATTGATATATGTTTATTTTAAAAAGAATTGATGGACCAAAATAGACATTTTAAAAATTTAAGACTAAAATAAAACAAACGAGCTAAAATGAAATGATTCTAGAAGGCCAATCAATATGAGATTTAAACTAATGGAATAATATGAACTACTCTTAGGTTAAATAAGTGGGAGAGTAAATAATTCTTTTGAAGCAATTTATTCACTAATTTATTGTTTTATTCCTAGCTCTACTTTGAGATGAATAATAATAATAATAAACATCGACAATATATATATTTACTTTCTTTATATCTTATGTGATAAATGTTTATGCAAATTTCTATTTTGATATTAAGATGCGATCGAGTGTAAAAACAACCACTACATATGGACGTTTGATCCATCAATTTAATAAGTCTAACTTTTTTTTTAGATATGTGTAACTCGTGTACAAAAGAATGCATTTTAGCAACACTTGAATTTATCGAATCAATATTTCGCCTAAGATAAACATACTTGCATATCATAGTGTTTTTTTTTTCAACCTATATCATAATAATTATAAATCTATTATACATTGCACAACTGCAAGTGTTGCGCTGGATGTGTCTCTTACCCGTATCTAGGACCATCAAGCATCCTGCTGGATGTGTCTTCTACTCGTATTTAGGACCATCAAACATTTTGTTGGATGTGTCTCCTACTCGTATTTAGGACCATCGGGCATTCCGTTGGATGTGTCTCCCTATTTGTATTTAGGACCATCAAAGTAATGTAGCCCACGTGGTCAATATTTTACTTCGATAAATATTTCCTTTTTGCTTCAAAAAAATCAACCTCAAATTATATAAATTTAGCACACAAGCCTCCCTTTGTTTTTGTTTTTATAATTTTCTTTTTTAAACCCTTAAACCATAATATTTTCCACAAAATAGTAATAATTAAAATATAATTTCCCATTAAAAAAACAATTATAAATTTCACATATAGATATATATTATCATATAGTGTGCCCACAATTATAAATATATCATATCCGTTACCAAACTTGAATAAGACATATTGGCATTTCATAAATATTTATAGTTTTTTTTTTATATAAAAATAAATATTTCTAGTTTTTGTGTGTAGAGTCACTATTCCATAAATTAATGAAGTGTCTACTTAGTTAGTTAAGTAAATTTAATTTAATTTAATTTAATATTGCAATTAATTTAATTTTGGTTTCTTTTAATTCTCTGGTATGTTTTAATATTTTCTTTTTATGTATAGATTTTTTTTTCCACATTTTATCCCGTTACAAAATTGGTAATAAGATTTCAAAGACATTTAAAATGGAACTAGAGACACGGCCGTGATATTTGAATTGGTCGCTAATATACTTACACCATATGAATCGTATGTTAACATTATTCTAGATTCAGGTTTATTGAAATCGCGTTAAGAAGTATTAATTAAAAGCATGACATTTGTCATCGAGAACGTTATTAAGAGTTGACCCGACCGTTTTAATTCTCAATTTGTTAAAGATGTGTACATATTGTAATTGAATAGTGTCCGCTTGGTTCTAACCCGACTAGTCGTACTATTCAAGTACTATTTTCATATTATCTCTAACATCATAGATTTTGTATATTATTTATCTATCAATTGAAAGTCAAATTACTTAAATTTATTTAGTACCATATTTTTATCTTCAATCTTAGTATAATTATCCCATTTTTTGTAGCAAAATCTTCTGTCTTTTTTTTTCCCTTTTCTAAAGTTGTCCCATTATATAGATATAAATTTAATTTGTACACTCCTAGTGCTTATTAAAATTAATAAGCTATAATGGTTAAATTATTTTATTTTTCTCTTCTTTCTTTTCACTAAAATATTTACCTTTGTTTTACAAAGTAAAATATTTACTTGCATGATAATCTTAATATTATAGATCACATAGTTATTAGTATTCTTAACTACAATGGTTTCTAAAAACAAACTACTAGACAACCCCTTAATTACTAAAAAAAAAAAAAAAAAAAAAAAAAAAAAAAAAAAAAAAAAAAAAAACTGGCATCTAGAAGCTACCATGTCAAAATTAAAAAAAAAAAACCCTAATGTTATAGCCTTTGATTAATAGATTTTATGAGCTAAAAAAGTTGGTAATAGTTGTTAGTCTTATCAAGTCAATAAATGTACTTTAATTAATGTTTTACAATGATCATTTTATTAAAATTTAAATAAAAAAACTTAACAAACTAAAAATTTCCAATATAATATTTGTTCAACTTAATTACTTACATGTATGGTTTCATAAAAAACAATAATAAAAAAAAAAATGAGATTGGTTTGATAACCATTTGATTTTTCAAAATTATGATTATTTTCTTCCAAATTATTTGTAATGGTTGTTTCCATTGAATTCCTAACCAAATTCCAGAAACAAAAACAAGTTTTTGAAAACATATTTATTTATTTTAATTTGACTTGGTTTTTTTTTTACAAAGAAGAAGGTAGATACTAAAATAAATAAATTTAAAAGTAGAAAAAGTGTGTATAAGCTTAATTTTCAAAAACCAAATGGTTAACAAACGAGATCTACATTTTCTTTTCCAATTATCAATTTAGTTTATAAAATTACTTTTTCCAACTTTAAATTAGACCCATCCATATCATATGGTCGAAACATGTAAACGGTTTAACGAGTAAATATATCAAAGAAACATAAAAATATTAAGTTCAAATCTCATTTTAATCACTCAACTTTTAAATTTGTTATATTTTAGTCATTTTTGGTCTTTAAACTTTTAAATTTGTTTTATTTTAGTCCCTGAACTTTCAAAATGTCCATTTTAGTCCCTAGGTCCTTCTTATGTTACTTTTATACTTCAAATCCGCTTTGCCTAATGTTTGTCTCTAACTTATTTGACTTGAAATCATGCATGCTCATATTAACAATCTAATACACATACTCAAAGTTATGTCATTAATTTGTTAAAATTGAAATAAAAGTAATGACCAAAATAGTAATTTTGTTTTAGTTCAGGAACTAAAATAGACATTTTAAAAGTTTCATGAACCAAAATGGAACAAACCTGAAAGTTCATGTACTAAAATAAACATTTTGAAAGTTTAAGGACCAAAATAAAATAATCCTAAGAATTTAGGGACCAAAATATTATTAGTTAATTAAGAATATAAATATTAATAATAAGATTTAAAATTTATTTACGAAGTGAAAAAATAGTTTAAAAGAAATTTATAGGATTATTTGTGGGTGTCAATATTTTATGATATATTCATCAACAAATCTATAAAATGGAGTTTCTTTTTTAACTTCAACAACACGTGAGGGTGGTCGGTGAAAGATTCAAACTTCTAATCTTTTGATCTAGAGAATGTAGGTCGTAATCAGTTAAATTATGTCAACATTGACAAAACTTTAGATCCTGATATCGCCATCGAGATCGATATTTTAGTTCCAAGGGTATGAAGAACAATTTTTGCAAACTATATGGTGTTCGAAATAACTTTCTAAAATACAAGAATATGATTTGCAAAAGAAACGAGGTCTAATTTGCAAAATAAACGAGGTCTGATTAGCAAAAAGAATTATAGGGTATTTAAGAAAGAACATTTACGAAGTCGGAGGTGGGTTCCCTCTGTCGATTGCGTGTTTTAATTATAATTAAAAACGGTGGTTGGAATTTGGCTATCACGACGGAGGAGAGGCGGCGCCGCCGTTGTCGGCACCGGCAGAGGGCGGAGAGATTTTATTTTTTCAACTCTGAATTTACCGACTTTTTTATTTTTCAATGGCCATTTGAATTCTTTTAAGTCGGTAAAGAAGAAGAAAGACATTTTCACAAAATCTCAGCTTTAGAATGTGTCTTTCCATTTTTCAAAGACGAGGTGGGCCCTCTCTTCTTTCCCCCTCTCTCTCTCTATATATCCAATAGTTGTATGTTTAGAGAGAGAGAGACGAAATTTGACGGTGGAGATTATATCGTAGCGGTCACTTTCAATAATTTTGTTCGGGAAATACTTGAAAGCAAAATTTTTAAAAATAATTTTTTAAGTATATAATAACTTGTGTATAAAAACACTTACAAGGAAATATAACCAGACATATGAGTGTTTAAATTCTAAACAACTTTTATACAGAATGTTTTTGAAAAAAATACATTCTTGAAAAACATTTAAACTAAAAGGTATTCAAAACGGATCTCTAGGTCTTATTCGTGTTTTTAGATTTGTGCACTTATTTTGGTTATGTCAATCTATTAGTATAGTTTAGTGAATAAGACATCAATTATATATCATCTCAAAGACCTGATGGTTTGATTATTCACTATAATTGTTGAGCTAATAAAAAAGTAAAACACGTTTTGAGACCACACTCACATGTTAACAATAATACAAATCTCATCAAATATGAGATAAAGTCTTTCATGACGTCGCCAACAAGAACATAGTTCAATTGACATAAAGTTGTACTGATGGTTCGAATCCCCCACCCCCACATATTATCAAAAAAAAAAAAAAAAGTCTTTCATGAGGTCGTTTTAATAGCATTGGAAGAGACTAAGTTATATTGACGCCTCATTTCTGCGTTAGGAGAGGTTTCTTCTCCCAATGTGTTTTTTTTTTCATCGGAAGAAATAGATTTTCTTGTATTGTATGTCATAAGTCGAAAGTTTGAATCTTCAATACCTCATGTAAATTAAATAGTTAACTTATTAGATAAATGAAAAAAAAAAATGTAGTCGATCATGTTCTAGTGTACTAAAAAGAATATGATAGTGACTAAAATAATAGAACCAAACTATAATATAACGTTTAAAAATTTTGAAACTTAAAATATAATATAACTAAAGTTTGGGAATAAAAATGATAATGTAATTATTCAAGTATGAATATCAAAATAATATTTAAATATTTTCCATAGAGTTTGTTATCATTTAATGTTGAAGATTTTGAAAACTTAGTACCTAAGGTTTTAGGGGTTGAAAATGCAAGAAGAGAAATTTTTTTTTTTTTTTTTTTGAGGAGTAATGCAAGAAGAGAAAATGGTGGGACATAATTTCAGTTGTAACTATATAACATTTAATGTGTTGTTTGTCAACTTATATTTGGAAATTCTATCTTTAGATGTTCTCTCTCTTCTTTAATGCAAGTAGCTAGCTATAAGATTAATTAAGAAATAATAACTCAATCTTCATTAAGGTTGAGATCTTAACATTTTATGTCAACATCCGACCATAATAGAGAGTTTTGGTAGGCAAGAAGTAGTCAAAATTTGTTGAGAGTCGGAAATTTCCTTTCTCATTGGTAATGTAGAATATTTTCTCTATGTATTTAGATTTGAAGACAGGTCTGGAGAATTCCTACCCTAATTGTCAACTACGTACTCTAACTATAGAGACTTTTATAGATATTGAAAATATTATAGAGAGCGGTGATAGAAATTAGAGAAGTCTTCCCCCATCCTTGCCTCGTATCACCAATGTTCTTATATATGTTGAAAATATGATATAAAGTGTGTAAATTGAATTAGTATATATTTGGTATGCTATAATAAAATTTGCAAGATGTAATTTAGATATTTATTTATTATCTTATATCAAATTCTACTTCAATCATGATCAAATTAAAATCATTTTTTTTAAAAAAAAACATATATTAATAAACAATAAGTCGTGACTAGTTATTAGAGACTATAAGTAGTCAGCTTATTAAATACAAATTGTCAATATCTCAATTTTATGGAAATGTCGATGGAAAATATCAGTAAAATGTTAATGTCAACATATATTTTCTAGTTTTTGTCAAAAATAATTTAATAAATAATTATTTTACATTTTTAAAATAAGTTAAAATACTCATTATTAATATTATGTCCATGTTAGTTATGTTTTGTTACCGTTTTATTTATATTTTATCGATTTCTATACGGTATAATGGAAATATCGATTCACTCCTCATGTCGATGTTGAAACCATGACATGTTGACAGAAATTTAATACATATAGTTAGAGGTGCTATTTTTTCGGAAGGGATCAAGTGGGGAACGACCGAGAGATCAGTGGAGAGGATTTTTTTGAAAAATAGTCCAGTCCCCACTCAAATGCTTGTTCTTAAAAAAATTGTTATTATTATTATATATATATGTGTGTTATATATAAAGTTGAACCATTTGAAACTCTTCTATAATATTATTTTTCTTTTTTGTTCGACGACATAGATATTTGACATGTTTGAACTTTGAACCAATTGGTATAATTGAACATTTGAACTATACTTTTGGACCACTTTAGCACCCCAAGGTGATAGCCAAGATGCGATTGTGATTGGGCCGAATGACATCTTAGTTTCTCTTTTTTTACATTGTTCTCTTAAAATCCTATCAACCCACGGATTCAATAATCAAAATTTCCTTATTACTAGAGCAGGTGAAACACTCTTGAACGTCTTCTAAATTGCAAGTACCCTAACGTGACAATAGACCTTTTTCAATCCATATCGATGCGACCGAGTCACTCAATGCGAACAAGAGAGTTGAGACCAAATTGTCCAAAGTGACAATGAGGAAAATGGATCAGATGGCTTCAAAATTGTCCATTTGAAGACTCCAAATTGGAAGGTAAAAAGACGTCAAACCTCTCCTTCAAGAGACTATTTTAAAAAAGAAGAAATTGGGCCGTCTTGACCATTGCCTGCGGTCCATCTATTTACTTTTGTTGGGCATTTCTTATTTTCTATTTATACTTTTAAAAATAAAAGATTAGGCTTTGATCGGCTTTCGATGATCGAGTTAGGTTCGTTTATGGACATTTTCGATCCGATTTCAATATTGGGTTTTGAGATTGTTTTTTTGACTACAAAACTCAACCATGTAATGTTTGAATTGAGTTGACTCGTGTGATTCAACATTTGAATTCATTAGTATTTGGGTCAAATTGTCTTGGGATATTTATTTTTAAAAATAAAAAAGTTGGCGCTTTAGAAAGCTATAGGATACATCGTACATATGTATGTGTATATATATAATATATTTTTACATATTGAGTTACAAAAATAAATGAGTAAATAGGTGGTTATTGGAAATGTTTTTTTTTTTTTAATAAACTTTGAATTAATTGATGATATCGTAGACCGACCTATCTGCATTATTGTCGATTAAAGTTTTTTTTTTTAACTATTATTGTCTATTTAAGTTAACTCAACTAGTTAAAACATTATAATTTCGGCTATCAAATATTGACCTCCCATGCTTTTGAACTTATAAAAAATAAAAGTAAAGAAAAAAAACACTTTTTTGGATATTTTAAAGTAGTATTTTTTTTTTTTTTTTGAAAAATTTTAAAGTAGTAAATTATAGGTACAAGTGCTGGAAAGAAATTTATTAACTTTCAAACAAGACCATTTCCAGAAAAATAAAGATTTAATCACTTTACAAATAAGGAAAATTATCATCATCAAACAAGGGAAATATATGATTTATCAGATAAATATTAAAAAGAAAAAACTTATTTATTTATTTATTTATTTCTCCATTTAAATAAATAAAGGAGCGAGCGATTCAGATTTATGCCCATGATATTAAATTTCCATCAATATGTCTAACATTTTAATCGATATTTTCACATTTTCATGAGTTCGATATCAATCTAAGGGTGAATCGAAATTTCCATTATATCAAAAAAAAATTGATGAAACATAAAAAAAAAAAAAGCAACAAAATGTGTGTCATATATTTATTTATTAATAATTTTTTCGGTAATATCCATCAACGTTGACATTTTATCAATATTTACATCGACATTTTCATAAGATTGACATCTCTACATTTTCGCGAAATTTTAAACCTGGCTCATGCCCAATTAAAGTATGGTAAAAAAATAAAAATTTAACGAGAGAAAATTTTAATTAGAATATTAAAAATTGAAAATATGTATGTAAAATAAGTCTCTTTGGGTTTTATTTCAAAAAAAAAAAAAAAAAGTCTCTTTGGGTTTTGAAAATAAAGCATGGCCAGCCCACTAGGCCCAACTCGTTTAATCTGGATCACTCATGGGCTTATTTTGGAAACCCATAGTAAAATTTCAATTTAGAAAAATATTTACGAATAATCAATAATTTAATTTTAAAATATTATTATACGGATTAAATCCAGATCTTTCACTAATTTAAGATTATAAAATCACATAAATAAAAAATAAAATACAAAATTTTACCATATTTAAGAAAATTACTGAAAGATTTTTAAAATAAATAAAACAAAATAGATTTACATGGAGAGTTAAATAAGGGAAATTACATCTATAAAGTAAGTTAGATACCTTTCTTGATATCATTAAAATAATACGTATGCCAATGAAAGCGCACCACGTGGAAAGAAATAAGCATTAAGTGGAATCGACCGCAGAGGATTAAATCCCATTAGGGTTTTTAAGTTTGGGTTTGTTCCAACCTCATCCCTCTGCCGCAGTGGCTAGGGTTTTCTTTCACCCAATTGTCCAATTTCTCTGACTTTCTCGCACACTCCTTTGCTCTCACTGGTTTTCTCTTGCTCTTAAACTCATCGTTTCTCTGAATTGTTCATCCATTACTGCATCTTCAATCGGTGGTTCTTCATGGATTGCAGTAATTTCTGAGGGTTCATCGTTTCTGGGGTTGATTTAAGCTTTGTAGTTCGTCGTCTGGGTGTGAGTTGCAGTTCTAGGTTGAACGGATATGGCAACCATGAACCCTTTTGATCTCTTGGTCGACGACGACAACGAGGACCCAAATCAGCTCGCTTCTGCTCAGCGGTCCGCTCCGGCGCTGCCCTCCAAGAAGGCCCCTGCTCCGGCTGCTCAGCCTGCCAAACCGGCTAAGCTTCCTTCCAAGCCTCTCCCTCCTGCTCAGGCTGGTGGGTTTTGTTTCTTGACTTGTACTCTTGTTTTGTTTGTGTTTTTTCCCCCTGTTTTGTTATTTGTTTCGATGTGAAGTAAGAATGATGAGGTTTTCAATCTGTTTGCTTATGATTTTGTCATCGATACGATGTTTGGCCTTTTTTGGATTTGTTTTTATTAGTTCTAGTTGGTAGGTTTGTTTTGCAATGCTGTATTATTGCTTGAATGGATGTATTGTGAAGTTCTTCTGTGGTTCAATGGTTATATGTTCTTTTTGGATTGAACTGATTGTATAACGTATGATACTTTTCAGCTTTACGATTGATTGTTAAAGCTGAGTTTTGTTCTTCTTTCGTAGGTTAAGAGTATTTGAATCGATACATTTTATTTAAATATGGTTGTGAATGTTTTGATAATGATTTTCTTAATGAGTATGTGACATATCTGTATGGTCAGTGATTTGAAAAAGGAAAGAATATTGATCGTTCTAATTATTCACTCTTAAATTATTGACATTTTTTAAATGCTTGAAGTAAAGTTGAAGTCTGAAAAGATGGAAGTTTAATAAAGGGACTAAATCATTTTGCTCAAGGATTAAACAAATCTTTTCGGATGTTGTATACAATCTAAAGCAGGTAATTACGTTTTTGTGGATGTTACTTGTGTATAGCAGGCATTTTCGCTTCGCTTGCCTGACTGATATATTTAACTTAATTTTCTCTTGCAAATTAACTTCCTTGGAGGAGCAGGTACATCTAAAGAGGCATTTATATAAGAAGTTAATATTGCAGTTCATTTCAATTAATGGTGAAAAGTTGAAAGTTACAGCGTTGATTTTATTTCTGTACAGAGCTTAGGAAGTAGGAAATACATGAGTGTTAACTTGGTTTGTTATATAAAAAAACGCAAGTGTTAACTTGTTGGCCTCTTTGTATTATTAATTATTATTATGTTTAATATGGCTACTTTGTTTTCGATGTAATGTAACTCTGGACATTATTTTGACTTTAATTTTATTTATGACCAGTAAGAGAGGCAAAGAGTGAAAATAGCCGTGGTCGTGGAGGTGGACGTGGCTATGGACGAGGACGTGGTGGTGGTGGAGGATTCAACAGAGACTCAGCCAATAATGAAAATGGTGGTAAGAATGGATTCTCTGATCGTTACCCGCCAACTGAGGAAGGTGAAAAGGGGGCTGAAAAGCGTGGTTATGGTGCTCCCCGTGGCTCTTTCCGTGGTCCTCATCGGGGAGGCTTCAGTAATGGTGAGGCAGAAGAAGGGGAAAGACCCCGAAGATTATATGAACGACGCAGTGGAACTGGACGCGGGTTAGTATATTCTTTATTGAGAATACTAGTTTTCTGTTTGATCAATTTCCTCGAATTTTTTTTTTCATTTATCTTACACTGGTTGTTTTGATTATAGAAATGAGTTTAAGCGTGATGGTGCTGGTCGTAGGAACTGGGGATCTCCTGGTGATGAAATTGCCCCGTGAGTTTCTCTTGTCCAATTGAGACAGATTAACCGATTTGATAATGTAGCTTTGTTATTTACTTGACTTTGTATTTGAAGGGATGTGGAAGTGCCTGTTGCTGAAAATGAGAAGATTGTTGCTCCAGAGCAACAGCTTGGAGAGGATGTGGTCGTTGATGATAACAACAAAGAGGAGGCTGTGAAGGAACCAGAAGAGAAGGAGGCTGAGGACAAGGTAAGAGTTGTCGTTTGAAGTGTTGATATTTTTATTAAACTGTCGTGTCAATTGGCTATATAATCTGTTCCTCCACTATTCTCTTATAGGAAATGACCCTCAAGGAGTATGAGAAGCTCCGTGAAGAGAGTAGGAAAGTGCTCGCAAGGACTGAGTTGAGGAAGGCTGAGATGGATGAGGAATTAGAGAACATGCAGCAGCTTTCCAGCAAGAAAAGCAATGATGAAATCTTTGCTAAATTGGTAAGAGCTCTTCTCATGGTACCTTCACGATTCTTTTTTAGCTTTGGTTTTGTAGTTAACCGTACAGAATTTTATTGCAGGGTGCTGATAAGGATAAGCGCAAAGAAAATGCTGACAAGGAGGAGAAAGCTAAGAAGGTATGTATTATTGTTCTTCAGCAACTCATTATTGTCTGGTCTTTATAAATTAAATTTCAGAAAATAACCTGAAATGTCGTTCTCATATTGTTGATGCCTTAATTGTTGACGAACTTTGTGCATTTGATTCTTTTGAATTAAATTTTCTTGGCTGTTGATGTTCACTGCGTATGCAACGTGCAAATGTTGGTTTTGGATTTATTTTGCAGTTTTGAGTTACTCGTAGGTTGCTTATATAGAATATATAACAGGTGGATTTTAGTTTTCTTCATTAGTGTTTAAGCAACTAGTTTTTCATTTATAAGATGTTTCTACTGGTATTCTTCCTACACTTCCTTGGTATTTAGCTGATCTAATTCAAGCTAAATTGTTTTTGGCTGTAGTCTGTGACCATAACCGAGTTCCTGAAGCCTGTTGATGGTGAAAAGTACTATACCCCCGGTGGGCGTGGTAGAGGCCGTGGGCGAGGCTCAAGAGGTGGCTTCAATAATGGAAGCAACAGAACCAATGTGGCAGCACCGTCCATCGAAGATCCAGGGCAGTTCCCTTCATTGAGTGCTAAGTGAGAATTTACCACTTAAAAATCTATTTTGTCACTACATTTTTAAGTTTCTTGAGATATCAGATCGGGATTTTTGAGTTACAACTACCAACAGGATTCTGAAACTCCCTCTAATGCTGCTATGTAGTGTAAATCTTGGATGTTGTTATGTCTCGAACGTCGTAAGTTATGCATCAATTTTGATTTCGTTGAAGGATGTTTCTTATTATTATTTTAGTTCTCAAATTTTGCCATTCTTTTGTCTTCTATTCTCTTATTCTCTGGTTCTTTTTCAATGTGGGGGATACTTTTAGAACCTATAGCTAAATGCCCCACAACTTTTTTCAGTATACTCTTTATTTGTGCAAAAATGTGTTTGTTTGTCTCCCCCACTTCCCAAGTGGCTGTTTCCTTTCAAAAGAAAAGGAATGTTCTCTGCCAAAATCAGCAGAGTTCTTGGCTCTGTTCTTAACTTTTGACTATGAAAATTCTCAAGAAACTTGCTTTTAACTTTTGATATCTTAAAGTTTTGTGATATATCTTCTTGGACTTGTATTGGTTATATTCGAACGTTCAGGAAGTAAGAATATTGGGAAAAGATGCTAGTTATTTGATTGATGAGACATTTATATATATATATATATATATATGTCTGGATAATTAAAGAAGTTATTTATAATATCAAATATGTTTAGAAGTGCTTGTTGTAATGGTTTAAATCATGTGCACAACCGTTGTCTTTAATCATACAAAATCAACTTTAACAGTATGAATTCTGTATTTGAAAGTGTAAAATTAGATAATAAAATAATTATATCAGAAACTTTTTTAATAAGTTATTTTGGACTACATCATTTCTACTAAAATCACCTCTAAATATGTTTCTTTGGTACAAAAAGTGATTTTTTCTGGTACAAAATGTTTTATGTTTTTGATGAATGGATGAATAGTCTTTTTTTTTTTTTTTTTTTTGGAGGAAGGATGAAAAGTCTTTATACCTTACTAGATTAAAATATCTATCCAATGTACCATATATTTGGTGGTTATCCATAAATAAGAGGTTTATGGATACTAATCATACAATATTTAGTTTCTCTTTTTTTAGAAACAATAATTCAATCTATAATTTATATAGGAAGTAAAAATAAGTTAATTATTAACTTAAATAATTTTTTTAATTTTTTTTAGTTCAACAATATTTGAAGGTGGAGGGATTCAAACATATGATCTCTTGATTAAGGGTACAAGTCACCGCTATATTCACTTTGGTTGTTTTTACAAATCTTTGATTCACAAGAAGATCTTGAGATGTATTTAATTGATATATCTGTAAAATTGAAATTCGATATCAACATCGATACATTAATTCTTGCATGCATTGTTACTTAACTCAAGAATATCTCAAGAGGGTTTTATATTCGCCTAGATTATGTCAATTTTGTTTTGTAAAACTTTTTATTGAAAATAACAAAAGGTTGTATTTTTTTCTTCTTTTTACTGTAATTAGTTTTATATGTTTATTACTCTTAAAAAAAAAAAAAGTTTTATAGTTTATTATGATTCACTTGTAGTTGTATGACAATCGACAGCGTGGAATATCTCAATGTGAAATTCAATCATCATTTTTTTTTATTATTTACAAAATTATTTTACCCTTTCCATTAAAAATCGAACCTTTTAAAGTGTATTGATCAAATTAATATAATGAATTTTAGGGACAAAAATATTATTCTTAATAAACAATAAACAATTAAATGCGATTTGAATGAATATCAAATCCGTTGTAGTCTAGTTGGTTAGGATATTCGGCTCTCACCCGAAAGACCCGGGTTCGATTCCCGGCAACGGAAATTTTTTGTTTTTAATTTTAAATGTTATTTGGTTGATTTTTTTATTTTTTAATTAAAAAAGATAAAAATAAGTTGAAAGACACGTGTCCCCATAATTGCCTTGTGTCCCTTATCCTCATAGTTTTGTTCTTAAAACAAACAAAATGACAAAAATTCATCCTTTTTTTTTTGTCTTTTTTTTTTGAAAGATATATATATATATATATATTTTTTTTTTGTCTTCTACTTAGAGTAGAATAATAATCAATGTGTCAAAACGTGATAGAATAAGTTAGAAAAAATATTATTGTCGACAAAAATTTTATTAGAAAAAAAAGTATTAAGATTTTAATATTTTTGTGATTGGCAAGAGTTCCGATTATGTAAAACTTGAGAAAGAACCAATGTTTAATCAAAATATGGATAAGATTAGAATGAAAATGAAAGGAAGAATTTTTTAATCAAAATTAAAAACATAATATCATGTTAAGCTTTTGTTTGTTTAATACTTCAATATTTAACTGTATTATTTTTCTCTTTTTGATACAATATTGTTCTTATTTTAAAAGTTACAATAATCTCGAACAAAGTAAAAATACTGATTTTTTTTTTTATTATTTGTTTCATGACCACAAGATTAACAATGATTTTGAGTTACATTACCATTTTGGATTGTAGAATTCAAATCTCTGACATTTTGATCGAAGATACATTCCAATTACTGTTGAGCTATCCACTGAGTTATTCTCGCTTTGACAATTAACTACTAGAATATATATCTTTATATCTTAACGAGTTGAATTTTATTCAAGTTCAATTTTCAACCTCAACCTAACTCAACTAAACCGCTATAAAATTAGAAAAGATTATGAAGTAGTATTTTTAAAAAAAAAAATGCTTGGATGTGAAAACAATTCTTCGAAAGCACCAATTAAATGCTTAATTAAAAAGTACTTTCAAGTGTTTTAATAAGCTAAAAGACCTTTTTATCTTATCAAAGTCATCACAAACTTCTCTTGAAGTGTTTTGCCTGTACATGCTTCACACTAAAACAAAAAGAAAGAAATAAATAAAAGCAAGCTATATATAATAGAAGTCTTAAAAAGGAAAGACTAAGACTTGCACAAGTGTGAAAAGAGAGCTCTGTAAATTCTAATGTATTGATAATTACAGCCACCACCTCAATATTAACTGCAATATCACATCAACTCTTCCAAACTACAAAGAATTTCAACATTGCAACAGTACTAAGAAGAAATAAGATCATGTCAATGAGATATATTATTGTGAATGAATGAGTAATAATAGTAAAAGGAAATGAAGCAAATACTACTGTTCATTGATATCTAAATTTTACAGCTGAATAATGTTTGATCCAGAAACAAATATATTCGAAAGAATGGAAGTGTTAACAACGTGCTGACGACAAAAGACGAGAGAAGAAGAAAAAAGGCAAATCACGACCGACGAATCTTTTCATACCAAAAGCATAGAGAGAGAGAGAGAGAGACGACTAGTTTTACATGTCACGTTCCATACACAAACTTCACCATCACCATCACCATCAGTCAACATTCAATAAGGGCCATTCATGCATCTTCAAGAAGAGCAGCAACCACCTTTCTGATTCATAGGTTGTCCTCGAATATTCACTGTTGGGGGCCTTGCATTGTTCATTGGCTGTGTCGCCATCCTATTCAAATGAACCCCGAAACAATCAAATCGTGGAAAAAAGGGAAGCCGCTGTCATTGCGGGGAAAAGTAAAGGACAACTAAGGAATTAAGTCAGGGTATGGGAGCTACTTGTTGGTGGAGTAAAGAATTCGAGGTAGAAGTTTTTAGGGGTGGTTTACCACTTCTCATAATCCATCTACTACCTATCCGTCATAACTGTTGAAAGATCATAATGCTATGAAGGTAGGTTAGGCTCAAGGTCCAAGCTTGGTTTCATCTTGAGTATGGATCAAGTTCATATTCTCGACAGATAATCAGCCCGGGTTAGCCTGTGCATAGGGGTCTGTGGTAAAAGTGAAAGGCTTAGAAGGGGTAGGTTCAAACCATGGTGGGTATCTATCGAGAATCTATTATGTTATAATGTTGAGATATGCGTAAGCTAGACCGGACACTCAGGAACGTAAAAGTAATAAAAAAAAAAAAAAAGTTCGAAGATAAAAGAGTAAGCTTGTGGGCTGTCTCCTCCCCACCCCGATTTGATATGATGAAAAATTGAGATGTTTGGAGGAGCCCTTGGCATAACAATAGATCCAAGGGATCAGAAAAGTTGCTAGTGTTCATACCTGTTCTTTATTTCAGCAGCCATGGCCATGAAAGCCTCTTCCACATTGGTGGCGCTTTTAGCACTTGTCTCCATGAATGGAATCCCAATTTCATCCGCAAAAGCCTTTAGAAAATTATTGCTATGAGTCATTATCCCAATTTCATCCACATTGGTGGCGCTTAATCTTGAGATTCGTATTCTAGATAAAAATATATTATTTTATGAAAGACACTAAAAGTAAAATTACTACCTTGGCTGTCTCATAAGAGACGACCTTGTTTGCAGTGAGGTCACATTTATTACCAACCAGAAGCTTATTCACATTTTCACTAGCATATCGATCAATTTCGTTCAACCATTGTTTAACATTATTGAAGCTCTCCTGATCTGTAACGTCATACACAACCTACATGGCAGAACATCGCATGCAAACAGACTTCAAATTTGGAAGAGGGAAAAAAGCAGGAAATAGAATTGAACAACGAAGAGAGTGTAGGAATTACAATAATGCCATGAGCTCCACGGTAGTAACTGCTAGTAATTGTTCTAAAACGTTCTTGACCGGCAGTGTCCCACTACAATTGATGACGGAAATTACCAATTATTATTAACAGCGAAAAGGCCAAAAAACCACTGAAGACATCTTTAACAATCAATATTAAGAAAATCTGAATAATTGGTAAACTTTCAATAAGATCCAACCCCCCCTCCTCCCTTCTCTTCCTTTCTCTCCTCCTAAGAGAAATAAAGAGACCGCCAACTGTAGCATTTTATTTTTACCAATAGAAACACAGCATGCTTCCAGAATAGAAATGATGAAAAAAGGAAAAAACATCACTCAAGTAACAGTCCTTTAGGCTTAGATTATAGTAAGGACAATTATAATATTCAAACTTACAATTTGAAGTTTAATGGTCTTTCCATCCTGTTCCACAGTACGGATTTTCTACAGGTAAAAGTTAAGTTCAAGTATTAGAGTTGTAAAAAGTCATGTAGTATTTATAAGTAAAGAGAACCAAATATGTGGTAGAAGCTTACAAAGTCAACTCCAATGGTGCTAATGTAGCTATCCAGATATGAATCATCCTGATTTGAAAAAGAGAAGGCATCTATTAAGGAACGTGTGCATATACCTAATCCACTACTGCCTTCTAACAAACTCAACTCAACAAATGCCAATTTGCAGGGACTCAAAATCCTCAATAATGCAAAAGTTATGTGAATCACTATTAACAAAAAATGAGGATTTCTATAAAACATAAAGATCAGTAATCACCGTGAACAACGTATTTAGTTATGAAAACCAATAGCAGTTATTTAGGAGATCATTTGGTGACTTAATACATACATCAACAATATTTATGACCGACTCAAAAGGAAAGGAACATAAAATTCTATCGTATATACAAAAAAGGGAGGGGAGAAAAAAGAAAGAGGATGACGTGTTAATTGTGGGGAAAAGATTCCATTGAGTCGAAGGCAAACTGTGGATGGTATCCAATAAAGAACACATAGTTTTCAGCACATAAGTACGCACAATAGTCACAGCAATTGTTCTTTGCCAATTTGGAACAGTGAAGCAATATGTCTTGACTAAAGTTACAACTACTACTATCTTAACTGAAAAATGTAGGAAAAAGATGTTGGAAAAAAGAGTATGGAGCAAAAAAGATGATCGGAAGAGAAACAATCCTGACAACTTACAGCAAACCTCAGTAGAAGACATGATTTCCCAACTCCCGAGTCTCCAATAAGCAGAAGCTTAAACAAATAGTCACTGCAGATACAAGAACGAAGGAGTAAAAATTTGCACAGCATTCCCCACTGTTAAATAGTCAATAGAATACTAAATACCAGAACTCGATTACGTAAAATAATCTATACATAAGACAATCACCAACTCCTACAGCGAGAGAGGAAAACTATTTTCCTCAAGGCTTATATATAGAAACCAAACAATTAGATTTGAGAAACTACCGAAATAACTCCAAATAAAATAAGAATCAAACGAATTACACAACCCTTGAGAAATTCAAGTTGACGTTACATATCGATCATCAAAATCGGCAACCAAATTCACATTCAAAACCTCCAATCATTTCAAGAAGCAACACGAAATTCACAGCGTCCTTTCCACAACAGTAAACAAATTGAGATCTCAAATCGATCACCCTGATTTCAACCAAATCACAACTAACAGCAACACCATCTAGGAAACCGTTGATTAATAAAAAAAAACATCCAACAAAAAACATTTTCCTAATAAGTTCCGTCTTAATCATCAACCAGATCTAACCCAATTCAGCAAAAACAACAACAAAACAAGGGCTTCAATCGAGAAATTCAACTCAACAAGACGCAAGGGGAAAAACAAAAAGCATAGAGCTTACTATTCCGGATTCATGACGAATTAGACGGCGGAGTTAACTATGTGAGGAGAGATCGAAGGACCTGCCGGCGAAAACTTGACCGGAGGAGGATCGGTCGCCGGAGAAGAGGAGAGAGAGAGAGAAGAGAGAGAAAAGGAGAAATCGAAGAAATGAAAGGAAGGGGAGAGGGGCGCGTGCTTTATAAAGGCCCGAAAATGTCGTGAAGTATGTGAACCCAGGTGGCCAATACGCTTGATGACGTGGCAACACCTGTTAAATGCCACGTGTTTTTGTACAGAATAATAAGAATTATTTATTTATTATTTTTGTTTGTTTCTTTATATTGTTTGGGAGAATAATAACATGCTTCGTTGAAAAAAGGAACTTTCTATTTTTTAAAATTTCTGAATTGCAGAAAATGCCGACGTTTTTGTATAAACTATAATACTAAGGTTTTTATTTAAAAAAAAAAAAAAAGAATACAAAGGTTTTTTTTAGAGTGATTTTAAAGAGTGATTGCAAAAGTTTAAATTTTATTAAAGAATTTTAATTTTTTGTGTTTAGACTAATTGTTAATAATTTAAGAAAAATCACCTTTTGAATCATTTGCAAAGTTTATTAAAATTGGTTTTGGGATTTGGCTATAATTAAATCTAGAGATAATTGCGTGTATGACCCATTTTGAGAGGCCAAAATCAAAAAATGTTCTATCTTTTCAGAGTAAGGATATATGTCATTTTACTTACGTCATCATCCTAGTAAAATTATCATTTTACTCTCTATATGAAAACGTGCTTTTAAGACATTTAAGAACGAGAGGTTGGAGCGATAGCGAGATTGGAAATGGAGCAAGAGATTGGGGAGAGAAATTAGAGAGAGACTAAGAGATTGGAGGGAGATGAGAGAGAGATCGAGAAGCGAGATTAGAGAGAGAGTGAGAGATTGGAGAGAGAAATTAGAGGGAGAGCAAGAAGTGAGCGCGAGGTTAGAGTAGAGAATGAAATGTTAATTTTACTAAGATGCTAACGCAAGTAAAAAGACATACATTCTTGTTTTGAAAAGGGGGAACATTTATAATTTCCGTCTATTTTAGAGGGTCATTTGTACAAAAATCTCTTAAATCTAATGTACCTAACAGATGCTTAAAAGTTAAAATTAGCTTTTCATTTATTTATTTTTTATTTTTTTATCCGTCCATATCTCATCTACGTTAAAGTATATGTCAATTACTGCTAAGATAGGTTCACTTTGACATTATTATTTACTATTTATATGGTCTTATCCTTTTTATTTCTAAATTTAGTTTGGAGAGTATCCGAAAGAGTTTGTTGACAACCCCATTCTTCTGTCGAGGGGGCATTGTCTTTAATCCTTTGTTGCTTTTGTCTGTTACCCATTCTAAAAAAAAAAAAAAAAATGTTGCTTTATTTTATTTTTCTGACTTTTTTTATTTTATTTTTATTTTTTATATTTAAACTAAAATTGGATTTTGTTTGACACAATTTTTCTTTAAAAAAATTGTTATTCTTGATACTTTTATCAAATTGTTATAATAATTGTTTTTCGTGATATTTTTAATTATAATTTGTAATGTAAATAATATAAAATTTACATAATTATCTTATGAAAATCTTGAAATTAAAAACTAATACATGCTCGTGCTTAATTAAATACTAATACAAGATTGTACTAATAGTAAGAATGTGTGGAAGACAATGAGACTTTTACGGAGGCATAAAAAATCAAATTAAAACATAGGACTAAAACGCCAACACGAGGATAACTCAATAACTATAAAGCTTGTACTAATGATCAAGAGATTAGTGGAAACCCCCCATCCCCACGTGTTGTAAAAAAAAAAGCATAGGACTAAAACTATGATCAAAGGGCAAATTTAATTCCATTTAAAAAAGTATCATGGAATACATATCAAATATCAACTAATAAACTAATAATCAAACTTGTTCATGTATTAAGAGCATTTGAACTTTCTACCAAGCCTCCAATCTTATGTTTTATTCACAAAGTATTACATTCAAAATTGGTATGCTCTAGCAAAGGTCCTAGCCTAACTAGTTTGGGTATAACAACATTGTTTCTCACAGAACAAACAACTGGGTTGTCCCACTGCAGAGCTGATCCGACCACATTGGCTCGAACGGTGAGCGGGAAGACTCGAGGCCATCTTTCGGTTCCATACGATCTCAGAGCTTCTTCAATGGAAGGCATTTCAGACTTGAGTGAAGCTGCAAGCTTTGTTGCTAGAACCACTGCATCTTCTAATGCACAACAGGCTCCTTGTCCTAGATTTGGAGTCATTGGATGCCAAGCATCTCCAACCAGAACCACTCTCCCTGATGAAGCGGGCGGGCTGACTGCAGGCCACAGCCATCGGTCTACAAGAGGCGTTCGGATCAATGTGTCGTCCGGGGTTGTGTCCATGATGTTTAGTAGATCAGATGGCCAGTTTCTGACTAATTCTTTTGCTTGCTGCTTTAAAACAGTTGGATCTGTGATTTTTGGTCCTGCAATGAGAGAAACCACCAATTTGGACCGAGTTCAGATAAGTCGATCTCATTGATCGGATACTGAAAACTTTTTCATTCAGATGAAAATGCTATGAAGCTAGTTTGAGGGATGAGAATGAGAAGTGCAAACCTGGAGATGAGCTGTTGTAGCAGATAAACCAGTAAACTTTTGTAGTAGAAACTGGAACATAACCAGCTCGCAACCCCTTTCCATAGATATAGTTCACTTTTGGCTCATGTGGCTGTCCATTGGGATAATATGCAAGCCCACGAAACGAACAATGCCCTACGTAGTTCGGCTCCGAAAATCCCATCCATCGAGCCACGGGAGATCGAATGCCATCACAGCCGATGACAATCTGTTTGACAATGATAAAATGCAGAAAACAAGATCCAGTTCACCAAAGAATCAAAGAGTAGGATACTGCTAGAAGAAAGTTAAGTCAATTCTCTTGATGGTTGGAGTTCAAAAAACCTTTGCAATCAACTGTTTGCCATCCACAAGTTCCAACTTAACTTCATCTTGATCAGTTCTTTGAATGGCTTCAAGCTTAGAGGAAAACTGAATGGTTCCTGAAGGAAGCTGAGAGGCCAGAGTTTCCAGCAGTGTTCTCCTTTCCACTGCACGTACCTCTTGGCTGTCGAAAGACGGTTTACAACAGTTAAACTGGTCTCAAATCCCTTCATAGTTGAAGGTGGAAGCAGGCAAAAATGTTAACATATAGCTAACTTCTGATTCAGTTCTATGAACAAGAAAGATAGAAAAACCGAGCACCTTTCGTCTTCGTCCTTAAACGTGAAGGAGCGCAGCTGCGTTCCTTCTTCTGACTTAACTACCATCCTGCAATGCTGGTAATCTAAACAATTTCAGTGGAAGTTCAAGAATTTGACAGAGGTTTCAAATCTAAAATAACATCTTTTTTCCTCCTCTTCATCTCCCATTCCCAAAACTTAAGAGTGTGGGAAATAGGTTTAAACTAAAACCCATTCTCATAGTTTATAGGTTAATTATACAACGATCTATCAGTTCAAACTTTTGATTCTACTGATGATTTAATATGATATCAAAGTCAGAGGATATGTATTCAAACTATTACAATTTCATTTGCTCATCAATATTATTTGAGTTCAACGGCATGAGGGGTGGGAGGATTCGAACATTTGACCTCTTAGACGAGGGTATGTGCCTTTTGTTGAGCTATGCTCAAGTTGGTTTGCTTATCGATATCATTGATAGTCACTTATTGAATTATGTGCTAATTTCTAAGCCCACAAATGCACAAAGCATTAAACATATCATAATCTATCAAATCTGCACTCTTGTGGTGAAATAACAAGTGTCTGGTTAACATCATTGAATATCATCATTAAACTATTCTAAACTATTGCTGCTTATCATTTTTGAGAGTTCAACACCAAGAAAAACTAGTACATACCCTTCAATTTCAAGAAATTGTGTCCTGAGAACATTTCCAACTCCAATTGCATCCAACACACGCCACCCATTTTTGAAAAGGGTCAGTGAAGTGCCACCAGTCCTAAGAGATTCTGCTTGCTCAAGCACTAATGACCTAACTCCAAGCCTGAAATTTCAAAGCCTCAAGAATTGCAGCCAGCATCGAAATAAACCATTTTCATTCAAAACTATAAGCAATAGAATTTCGTTTCGAAATTAGAACACACCGGTGAAGAGACAGAGCAGTGGCGAGACCAGCAATCCCTCCTCCAACTATAACTATGTCTTCCCTCCTGACATCTGATTGAGCTCTTTCTACATTTCTACAGTAAAATTTAGTTCTGGGTCGAGCTCGAATCCATGGTTGGCTCTTGGGAAAGACTCCGCCATGAAAATGGAGAGCTGGAGACGGTGAAAGAGGCGATTTGAGGAACACAGACGATGAAGAAGAAGCCATAGCCATGGAAGCTCGTGTCTAGAACTGATTTATCACGATCAAGGAAAGGAGAAGAGGCATCTTTTTCAGATTATTAGAGAACAAGGACTCAATTGGCCAAGCAAACAAGTGGTGGAGATTGAGAAGAGTCATGCTTGGAAATGGAATTTTCCCGGGAAAAAAAGAGAAGAAAAATCGTAACTTGTTGAACAAAAAAGCAGAAAAATTCATGGGCCGAGCGGTTTAAGGTCGAAAAAGTAGCCTAGAAAAGGCCCACCTGAACGAGCCCATTAAAGATAGCGAGGAGAAGCTTGTTCGCTTTCATCTTCCAACCGAGCGAATTTTGAAATCGCTGAAACTTGCAGAGTCCGAAGATTGAAGGCTCGTTGAAGAATGGAAGCTAGAAATCTCTCAGAAAGTAAGGGCACAGTGACCTTAGAGAGAGGGCAATTTCGGGAAATCCGAATAGAGAATCCCTTTGCTTTGAAGGTGGGTCAAATATTTACTGGCTTTGGCGTCGGCTGTGGCGTCGGTATCGGCGTTGGCCGCCCCATCAACATGGGTAAATTTCTTTCCTCCATTGTCGACCTTCTTTTGTCTCTAACCAGTTTCTTTCATTAGCTTTCTCTTTCGCACTGATGGATCAAGCATAACCTGCTGAGAAAAGTTGGCTTCTGTTTTCTTTCATTTCATTTAGATTTTTGCTGAAAGGGTTATGTTCTGTCATTTTGATGCCTGTGGATAAGTGTGAAATTTGAATAGGGAGGAAGATGAAGAACATTCAGTATATGAAGATTGTTTCTGTACTTCATTTCTAGGGAGTTGATAAAAAAACACAGGAGAGAGAGCAGTGTGATATGAACTCTGCCCAACTTTGTAGACTTTGGCCTATGGTTCTAAATATATACTTGTAATCAGTTTGGTGATTCAAGTTTAATTTGAAATCGTAATTTCATCAAATTTAACCTTAAATTTTAAAGTAAATGTTGGAATTAATACCATTTGAAGCTAACAATCGATGCTTGTGTTTAAATTTGAACTCAATGGTAACTACTGATTCTAATTAGCACCATTTTGCTTGAGTTCAGGCGTCTCAGTTGTGTTTTGGCCTTAGTCAGGTTTAGATGTTTTTGTTGCTGGGTTTAAGCTTTTTGTATACGAATTTTTGTGTTTTGTAGGTTGGATTTTGAGTAGTTTAGGGTCTGTTTGATCATGTTATTGTTTGTTTATGTTCTGTTTATAAATAATGAAATGTAATGCTTATTTGCTACACTTTTCCTTTTGTTTTCTAATCGAAGTTCTAAACAATTTTCAGAGCTAGAAGAATAATTTTCAATTTTTTAAAAAAATATTTTGTTAAGATTTCAAGAATATTTTTAAAAAAGTGAAATGCTTAAAGAAAACAAAGGTATAAGTTTATATTGTGAACATATTTTCAAAAATAGAAAACTAAAAATAAAATAGTTATCAAATGGACTGACGGATTGGTTTTTGAGCAATTTTCACTTTCTCACATCATGGCTTGATGAACAAATGTTTTGATTCTCAATTTAACTTGACAGAGATTAAGGGTTTTCTAGGTAAAAGAAAAAAATGATACCTTTTGTAACACTTTTAAATTGCTCTGCTCTATATGTATATGTTTTTCAGTCTCTTTTTCCTTCTGTTCTTTTCTTTTCTCACCATTTGAAACATTTGCAAATTGCTGATATATGTTTGGTCCTTAGTTGACAAACGTGTCTGCTGGGCAGTGTTGCAACCTATATGAACATATGAAACTGATATTCATATTTTATTCCAGGTGCAATACCTGTCGTGAACGAAGTAATGAGTGCCACGAGAGGTGCAACCGATGCATTTTCTGGTATAACCAGACATTTAAATAACTCTGTGAGTTTTATCCATGTCTTTTTTTCTTTATACATTATGAATTTTGTGTTCTTTGTTTGCTATCTGAAATTTTGGACCATTAAAGTTCTCCCAATTCTCACATGTTAGCTCAGGAAATTGGGAGCTAAGAACATCCAAGCTGGCATTGGGTGTGGAGTTGGTTTTGGCCATGGTTTTGGTGTTGGTATGTGCTACAATATCTTCTGAATACCATTGAGTTTTTGTTCATGCATTGGGCTACCTCTATTAAATTCTTTTAGTCTGTTGTTCAGCCGACATGTCGTTTCTTGAATGTCAGGCCTTGCTATCAAGCCTTCATTTCTACAACAAATTCAATCTTCTGTTATGGTAGGTGCCAGACCTCTTATCCATCATATATTTCCCATTATGACTTCTTATATACATGTATTTGAAGCTTGAAACCCAAATCTGGTAGCAAGCAATGGAGAAGTTGATGACAAAATTAGGAAATAATCCTAGTCTTCCGATTAGTCAAGGCGCCGTACCAGCATCACTACAATCTGCCATGAGCGTAACAAACGCTACGGCAAATGAACATCCTATTGCAAGTATCAGAAAATTTGGAAAAGAAGTGCCAGAAACTGTCCCACAAAACCTGTCTGGATATGGAGACATGTCCAAGGGATCCACTGTTGGAAATGCTCTATCAAGCAGATCTTTTGGAACTCGTACCGAAAAGGTCATCGACAGTTTCTTACAAAATCCTGTTTTTAAAGGAGGGGATACTGAACTGCAGGATGAGGTATGATAATACATGCTTGGTTTTAGGCTCTAAACAAGATTTTGATTTCTTATGTGTGCACTCAAGCAAAATTTTCCTATAAGAACAGTGAATGTTTGATGTGATTTGCTCATGAAATACACTTCTTGCTCATGATTACCATACCAGCCGTGGCGATCTTATCGTTCTTTTGGCACTGGCCCTTCATTTTGATCTGCTATAGATCTCATTATGGATTTAGTCGAGCTGATTACGAATTTGTTATGGAATCCTGATTGATGTTTCTTGCATTGTAGGTTGGACGCCTACGGCTTGAGAACCATCTCTTCCAAATGGTAAGTTTTCATCATGGCCAGTGAATATGAACTAACTTCTTGTTAGAGATGCATCATGGAAAGGACTTGTTATCTAAAGAGGGAAAAGACGGGTTTTAGATATGAGAAATCACCGTTCACAACTTCACATTATGCCTAGTTCTCTTGGAATGGAGTCCGTTTCTTAGTTGGTTTTAGTACTCCGTTTTGTAGGGCTGGTTTTTTTGTACGTCCTTGTATATTCTTTCATTCCTTTAAATGAAAGCAGGGTTTCTTCTCATAAGGAGCTTTCAAGGATGTGCTTTCCTTGCCACTTCTTCCGCATCTTTTGGATGGAGAGTTTACAAATAGCTATAACCTCACCTCCTCGACCTACCGCTTTTTATTCGTTGAATTGATTCGATCTATTCTGCTGCCTAAATGTGCAGGTAATGATGCATCAGAAACTTATTCAAGAGCTTAGGGAGGAGAATGACAAGCTTCACCAAATTCTTGTGGAAGACCTGAAAATACCACCCAGCAGGCTCCAAGCCAGCAACATAGGTAGAAAAATTCCTCCATGTTCGGATTGTTTCGAATGCCGAAGAAAGCAAAGGAGAAGGAGAAGCTAATCATTCTAAACGATTCCCTCGACACGGTTGGCCAAACCAGCATTGATTTGATTCTTCACATACATCTTCTCTAGTTGTTGCAGTTTCGAGACCACCCGAAACGGCCCGAACAAAAAAATCCGAGGTAATAAGGTCATAGCATGCTTGAGTACTAACAAATGATATCATGTTTTCATACAAATATGCAACCATTGGAGCTGAGTTTTGATGGTTCTTGATGTATTTCAGCATTCAAACTGCAAAGTTTTGTGAGTTTTAGATGTAAAGCTGTTTAGAGACCTGGTTCTTGTGGTGCAAGTAAAAAGCACATAGCCAATTTTGATTTCTCTTGAAATGATTTTGTTTTTGGAAACTTCTCTCTCTTTTCACATTCATTTTTTTTTTTTCAATTGCCTTCATCAAGAAGCAATAGTGCAAGAACAAATGTGAACCCATGACCAGTGATATTCACAAATGACATCTATTTTTCATTATATTTATAAATATTTATGTTGTTCTTAAGATTTATTTTGATATTACAATTCAAACTCTTGGAGATTAAAAACTACAACTTTGGAAGGAGATTTCCAATTTTTAATTTTGGATAGTTTATATGAATGGAGTGGATTGTAAGAGTTTAAGTTACTTTAATATTTGTAACTTTTAGTTGTATATTTATTATTTTTATTGGTTGATCTAAAAACAACCATACTAATAAATTTTATTTTTAAAAACATAAAAGAGAAAGAAAAAAAAAATTTCAATTGTAATTGAAGGGATCTTTTGACCCAATTCATTGCCAAAAAATTGTTGATTTTTGGTCTTGCATAATAAATAAATGAATTCATCTAAAAATCACCATTAGAATCAACTTAGTTGCATTTATTCAAATTAGAATGAGATTCTTTATCTTTTAAAGAGGGAGTGATTCTTCCTAATTAAGAATCAGATTCTTATTGAGACTTACAAATCATGAAGAATTTTTATTGACCTTCTAGTTGAGGGTACATATCAATTATCACTGAGTTAATTTGTTACATAAAATAGAAAATGACAAAAATGTCTATAGAAAATTGTTAATTGTGAATGTACATGTCAATTACCACTGAGTTAATTTATTACATAAAATAGAAAACGACAAAAATGCCCATGGAAAATTGTTAATTGTTAATGTACTTAGCATAGCTGTTGAAGTTTTGTGGATGGAAAAGTCATATTTTCATCTTTACTAAGATCCTAATGTCAATTATACCATCAACTTTATCTAGAATTTTCTACCCCCATATTTATTGGTTATTATTTGTCCTTTTTTCTTTATTACCATCTGTCCTTTGTTTATCACTTCATTAATCTCAAGTCAACTAGACTTGAATTTAGGGCAAATATGAGCATAGCTTAACTGACCGATGATCAAGAAGTCTGCAAGTCTTAAAGTTAGGGACATAATTGAATCCTACATCAAAGTTGAGTATTTTTGTATAATTTAACCTAATATTAAATATAATTCAAGATAATTTTTTTTTTAAATATAATACAATTTTAAGCCCAATTTAAATATATATATAAAAAAAAATTGAAAGTAGAGTAACAAAACTAATCTACATGTCTTAATTTCACATTTTTATACATCTATCACTTATTTACGTCAATCAATCTATTAATCTACTAGCGATAGACGTAAAAATGGTATATCATTGATACATATAAATAAATGAAGGGTAAAAATGATATATAAGGATATACTATATTGTCAAAAAAAAAAAAAAGATATACTATAAGAAATGATATATCAACGATAAATAAGAGTAAAATGAGAGTTACAAAGGTTCAAAGACATAGAAACTTTTATACAGAACAAATTACCTATATAAATGTCACGATGTGGCATAAATAGAATTAAATGGATAGAAGATTAAAAGAAATTAGATTATATGAATGTTCATATTTCTCCTTAAAATTCAATGAATATATATTTTTTCTTGGGTGGGAATAATCTAGATGAATCTACATCTTTCTCTAAATTAATATTCAAAATTAATACATTGTGTAAAAATTAAAATTAAAATACCAAAAGAAAACCCATTTCTTGTAAATAACTTAAAAGACCAGGGGCAAAATGGTGAATCCGAATAATCTAGAAACTTACCTGCATTATATATATATTCCTCTGGGTTTCGAATTTCGCTCATTTCGGTTCGTCATTATCGCTCATATACTCGCTCTGCAAGTCTTCGAAGCAAGCAAATGGATGCATTCTCATCTTTCTTCGATTCTCAAGCAGGATCCAGAAACCGTTGGAGTTATGATTCTCTCAAGAATTTCCGGCAGATTTCGCCGGCCGTTCAATCTCATCTCCACCAGGTCGGTTGCTCTGTTCTGTTCTGTTCTTTCTTTCTATGTATTCACATATTTGTCTAGATTTCATCTAGAAGCGGTGGTTCTCAATTAGGATTTTGAATTCTTCGATTAACGTTTCTTGCGGACGTGGTTGTGTTATTGTGCAAATGAGTTTAGACAAAAGGAATTTAATGAATTGGCAATTTAGCGTCGAAGACTGCTGTATGATCTTGTTGTATTGATCGGATGTCGATGATTCATAGTGTTGTTTCTTGGATTCTTATAGTTAATGGTTTTTTTTTTAAAAAATTTATTTGGATGTTACGTACGATTAATCTATGCGTTTTCTTTCTATATTTCGTTCTCCCTTCGTAATCGTACGGATGGAATTAGAATTAATTTGTGAGGTATTGCGAATCTGCAGGTTTACCTTACTCTAGGTTTTGCTTTAGTTGCTTCTGCTGCTGGAGCTTATCTGCATATGCTTTGGAACATTGGAGGTATTCTCACAACACTTGCAGGTATCGGAAGCATCGCATGGCTAATGGCCACTCCTCCTTATGAAGAGGTAGATTTCTATAATGATCTTTTTTTCCTCCTCTCTGGTGTATGAGTAATGTATGTATACGCTTTCTCTCCTTGTTTATTTTGTGTTTTTAATATTGACATTTTTTGCTTTATGGCTTGTGATTTGTGATCAGAAAAAGAGGATGTCTATCTTAATGGCGGCCGCTCTTCTTGAAGGAGCTTCAATTGGTCCTTTGATTAGTCTGGCTATTGAGATTGACCCCAGGTAAGTTACCGGCAACATGCAGTTGTGAAATTATCGCTACAATCCTTTTCTCCCCTTCTTTGAAGTAATGAATATTTCTTTTTTGATAAGAAAGTAATGAATATTTCTTATTCTGCCCTTTTATCCAGCGGCTGTACTTTTGTGATTAGCTCTTCGGCTTCTGTAATTGGCTTGAATTGTTTTTATATTGTTTAGGCTTAGGGAATGACCGAGTATTTTAAACAACACCATTTTATTGATTTCATAAATTCTGTTGTTCCCAGTGTGTTGGTCAGTGCATTTGTGGGAACTGCAGTGGCCTTCGGTTGTTTCTCAGCAGCCGCCATGTTAGCAAGGCGCAGAGAATTCCTTTATCTTGGTGGCTTACTGTCTTCTGGCATATCCATGTTACTCTGGTTGCATTTTGCTTCCTCTATATTCGGTGGTTCTACTGCCCTTTTCAAGTTTGAGGTATTTATATTACTGTTTCAACTTTTGATGAATTGGAAGTAGATATAATCACAGGCAGGCCTGACCTTAATCTTGTTTTGTTTGTTGCATTTGTAGTTGTACTTTGGGCTTTTGCTCTTTGTAGGCTATATGGTAGTTGATACTCAGGAGATAATTGAGAGGGCACATCTTGGTGATATGGATTATGTGAAGCATGCCCTGACTCTCTTTACTGATTTCATTGGTGTTTTTGTCCGAATTCTCGTTATAATGGTGAGTTGTGGTACTAAATGCCTAATAATGATTTCGATTTTAATTTTCTATTTTTGAAAATTGCTCTTGTTTTTTGAATTCTTAGTAAAATCCCAAATTCTATAAACATTTTTAGCATTCTAGCTTGTATTTTGTGAACATTTTTATAATGTAGATAACAAAACACAAAAACCCAAAAACCAAACGATTATCAAATGGAGTTGTAGTTGTTTCAGTTGGCTTTTGTACTTATTCAAATCGATGGTTTACTGTTGTGCAGCTGAAGAACTCAGCAGAAAAGAACGAGAACAAGAAGAAGAGGAGGGACTAAAATGTGCGGTCAAATAATCGTGTGCTTTTTCGCACCCGAAATAAGTAACTGTGAACCTAGCTATGTCCTGTATAATCTTGTAAATTGTAGTAAGAGTTTTTCTTGTAATTTTCTTTGTAGTACGTACCTACAAAGGACTCTGCTTTGATTGTTTGGGGTTAAGCAGATGCAGGCTTTTAGTTTGTCTTGTAATTTCCCTCGCCATGATACATGCTTCAAATTGCAACCGAGTTTCCACTCCACCGCTTTGAAATGATCTTTTTAGTTTATCGTCATGTTCATGTCTTAACGGATGACTGGAGATTTGTTCTATTGAATGTGAAAGGAAGGCTAAAGCAATGTTTTTTTTTTTTTTTTTTTTTTTTTTTTTTTTTTTTTTTTTTTTTCTCCTAAGTTCTTTTTAAAAACATATATGTCGTAAATTCGATGTTTTTGTCCAAAAAAAAATCTGGTTCCTAATTATTAGGAATTACTAATTGACTTGGTGATGGTCATCTTATCCACTGAACTAGTTAAAAGCTATTGCTTCTAGTCGTTTTTTAGTTTATAATTGTATTTGGTTTTTAATTGGTTGATTGATTTGAAAAGATTATGAAGTATGGGGATTCAAAGATAGAATTTTTCATAATTTTCTTTTCTTCTACATTTATCGATTCTTGAGAAAATGATGGTGATACTAGCATGTTTATTTAGGTTCCGTTTGATAATCATTTGGTTTTTGGTTTTTGGTTTTTGAAAATTAAGCTTGTTTTTTTCTAAATTCTATCATGGTTTTTTTCCTTGTTAAAGTTCCATTTGAATTCTTAGTCAAATTTTAAAAACAAAAACAAGTTTTTGAAAACTATTTTTTTTTTTGTTTTCAAAATTTGACTTGGGTTTTGAAAACAAGGAAGGAATTGATACTAAAACGAAGAAACTTATAGGTAGAAGTAGGTGCATACACGCTTAATTTTAAAAAACCAAAAACAAAAAATCAAATGGTTATCAAACGGGGTCTTAGGTTTTTGTTTTGGTTTTGGTTTTTTTTTTTTTTTTTTTTTTTTTTTTAATTTTTTTTATTGCAAGAAAGGTAAATGATGTCAATTTTTATTTTTTATTTTTCTGAGACAAGTAAACGAGGTCAACTAAAGAATGTGAATGGTTTGGGTTGGTTTTCATTTTTTCTATTTAATAAAGATGAATGAGACCAACCAATAAATAATAAAAATTATAGATGAGACTATTCAAATTTAAAGAAAAGTCAGAAAGTTTACTTGTGGAGTAAGTCATCTAATTAAGACAAGAACATCGACTCATTGAGATCAATTTTCCCCCATTCCCTACGGAGATAAAAATTGAAATTTTCGTTCCAAATATTTAAAATATATAGCATACAAATTTTCACTTTAATGTGTGACTTAAAAATAATGTTTATTTATTTAATAAGAATAATCATTCTAAAACGTTAATTAGTTTATAACATTTTAAAAAAAGGAAAACCAAAGTTTCAAAAAAAAAAAAAAAAAAAAAAACGAGGTGTATTTTTGAATTGCATCAAGAGACGCGGATTCAAAAAAAAATATTCACTCTTAAATTAAATTATACAATATGAATATATTTCTTTTTCGGTATCACAAATATCGGGGTAAGATGTTTATAAAAAAGTTGTGGTAGTGAGAATCTGAACTTCTAATGAAAAGAGAAGATGCTTTAAGGAGCTATACTCATGGTCAATAATACAAATATTTGATATGCACACTATATGTAAGTTCACATTTTGAAAAAAAAAAAAAATCTAGATGAATCTAGAAATTTCTCAAGGATCACTATTTATTATGAGAAATTAAACACCGACGTTGAACCTAGTTTCAACGTTTTTGTTCCACATAATAGTAATTTGTAAATATATGATGTGCTATATTTTCATATCATCGATTAGGTATATCATTGATATATCATTTACCAACAAGAACACCACTCAACTGACGTAAAACATGTACTTTAACCACGAGGTCAGACTTTAGAGGTTTAATCCCCCACCCCTATGTTGTAAAAAAAAAAAAATTGATATATCATTTACCAACAAGAGCACCACTCAACTGACGTAAAACATGTACTTCAACCACGAGGTCAGACTTTAGAGGTTTAATCCCCCACCCCTATGTTGTAAAAAAAAAATTTGATATATCATTTACCAACAAGAGCACCACTCAACTGACGTAAAACATGTACTTCAACCACGAGGTCAGACTTTAGAGGTTTAATCCCCCACCCCTATGTTGTAAAAAAAAAAATTGATATATCATTTTTAATTTATCGTTAACTTTTTTTTTTAGTACGATTTATCGTTAACAAAGTGTATTACTTATATACTATTTTTGTATAATATATCATTCATATAGTCAATCTAAACATAATTAAAATATCATATCCTCAATCAAAAGATAGAGATTCTTGTTGATTTTTTTTTTAAAAAAAAACTAATATAACTCATCGACCGATGAATTTGTGTTATTTTTGCAAAAGATTTCGGGTCTGTTTGGAATACATTTTAATTTAAATGTTTTTCAAGAATGCATTTTTTTAAAAAACATTTTGTATAAAAATTGTTTAGAATTTAAACACGCATATGTTTGGTTGCATTCCTTCATAAGTATTTTCATACACAAGTTATTGTATACTTAAAAAGTCTCCTAAAAAAAAGTTGGTTTCAAGTGTTTCTTCCAAAATGATTTATTTATCAATCTCATTTTCTAATAAATCATTTTTAGTGGTTGTCAAACACTAGAAATTTTTTCAAACCAAACACACCCTTCATGACTTGGTTACTATTTAGGGCTAGAAATGTAGGACCCGTTTGGTAACGTTCTCGTTTCTTGTTTCCGTTTCTCATTTTTAATAAAAAAAATAGAATTTCATGACCCTAACACCTATACATTCAATAATAATAAACCTATATTCTTATTTATGTTTGGAAAAAATTGGAAACAAGAACAAAAAAAAGATAAACTAGTTTTAGTTGTTCCCAAAAGTTCTATACAAATTTTGGGAGTGTTTATAAAAAATGAGAAACAAGAAACCTACATAGTTATTTTTTTTGGATATTAATATTACATATAAAAAAGAAAAAATCAATCTATTAATTTCAAAAAAAAAAAAAAGAAAAGAAAAAAGAGGGGCAAAATAGAGAATTCGAATAATCTAGAAACTTGATTGTATTTATATATCTATCTCCTTCGATGAGAGGTTGATTTGTACACAGTTTGTTTGACGTACTCTCTAAGAAAAATTTTCAACGCCATGGATGCATTCTCGTCTTTCTTCGATTCTCAATCGGGATCCAGAAGCCGTTGGAGCTATGAATCTCTCAAGAATTTCCGCCAGATTTCTCCGGCCGTTCAATCTCATCTCCAGCGGGTCAGAATCGCTGAACATCTCTTTATTTCTTTCTAACCACATATATGCGCCTGGATCTTGATTTCTTCTTGTTTTGTAGAATCGATGTGTCTAATTATGATTTTCAGTTCTTGTTTGTATGTTTTTCTTGGACGTGGTTGTTGTTGTTGAATGGCTTGGGGAAGAATTTGATGAATTTTATCTTTGAAGGTTGCTCTAGGGTTTTTGATTGGATGATGGATGATGGATTTTGGATGAGTTTCTGTCTTGTTTCTCGTGACGGAAATGAGCAGAAATGTCATTTTTGGTAGGGGTTAATTGATCCTCAGAACATAGGGTTTAATTGAGAAGAATGCAATAATTTATTTGGGTGAAGGAATTCTTGATTGGACTAGGATTCAGGAATTACAATTGAATTGAATTGTGGCCACGGATCAATTTACCTCATGTATTGATAAATCATGAAAGTTAAATCAAATCGGTATCATCAAGAAGCAGTTTTTTTGTTGTTATGACGGTTTCACCATTTTCTTTTTGAATGGCACCACCACAGCCAATTAATTCATTGGATTTTCTTTCTATTTTTCCCTATCCTTTGTTGTTTACATATGTACCTATATCAATATGTGTAATTATTGAATGGGACTAATGGTGTCAAGTACTTCAAATCTGCAGGTTTACCTCACTCTTGGTTGTGCTTTAGTTGCATCTGCTGCTGGAGCTTATTTGCATATACTTTGGAATATTGGTGGTATTCTCACAACACTTGCATCAATTGGATGTATGTCATGGCTTTTGGCCACTCCTCCTTATGAAGAGGTATGGTGTTCTGTGATCTCCTTTTCTCCTTTGTATATTTGTCTTGTTGTCTTATTTGTATATGCATTCTCTCTGTTTATTGTTGTTGTTAACATTCTAATTTTTGTTTTGCACATGTATTCGTGTCCAGAAAAAGAGGGCCTCTCTTTTATTGGGGGCTGCTCTTCTTGAAGGGGCTTCCATTGGTCCTTTGATTAACCTGGCAATTGAGATTGACCCGAGGTAAAATCAATTCATGATTGTATTATTTGAACGTATATTCAGGCAAACCATCGGAATATTGGCAATGGGCATTGACCATTAATGTTCTCTGGAATTTGGAATCAATCTTTGCCTTGATTATTTTTTGTATTGACTCGTGAATTTGGTTGTCTCCAGTGTTCTGGTGAGTGCTTTTGTGGGAACTGCGGTTGCCTTTGGTTGTTTCTCAGGAGCAGCCTTGTTGGCAAGACGCCGAGAATTCCTTTATCTGGGTGGCTTACTTTCTTCCGGTGTATCCATGTTACTCTGGTTACATTTCGCCTCCTCTATATTCGGTGGATCTACTGCCATTTTCAAGTTTGAGGTATTGATATCCCTATTTCAACTTATTCATGATTTGGAAGTGGAAGCAGTCAGCGCGTTGCAGCAGGGTCTAACCTTATTTTGTTTTGTTTGTTTTGTTGCATGTGTAGTTGTACTTTGGCCTCTTGGTTTTCGTTGGCTACATGGTAGTTGATACTCAGGAAATAATCGAGAAGGCACACCTTGGAGACATGGATTATGTGAAGCACGCATTGACCCTCTTCACGGATTTCATCGCCGTTTTTGTCCGAATTCTCATTATAATGGTGAGTTGTGTTCTAAATTCCCCCCGTTTCTGTCGAACTTACTCGATTACCTGCAATGGGAATTATACTAAAAGGTGATGAGTTTTGTTTACTATTCTGCAGCTGAAGAACTCAGCTGAGAAGAACGAGAGGAAGAAGAAGAGAAGGGACTGAACTAATGGCCGAATGAGCGTGGGAATGAGTCAATGACTGTGAAGTGTGAAAGTGTGAAGTGAGAATTGTGGTTTGTGAATAACTTCTCTCTCTCTCTTTTTGTCTCTCTCCCACTCATTGTTAACACCAATGTTAGATGCTCTTTGTAGATTGTAATCGACTTTGTCTTGTAATGCCCTTCGTGATAAACTGATGTGTATTTCTGATTGGACTATGCAATGCTTAAATTTCTTGCCAGTTTTGTATTTATTTTTCTCACTCTTGGTGTTTTAGGGTCTTTAACATTGATCTTTTCACATTCTTAGGTGGACTTTTAGGAGTCGGGTGATTTCACCTCCCAAAAGCCTCATTAAAAAAAAAAAAAAAGAAACAAAAAACCTCTAAGCCCTTTTTTTAATGGAAAATTTATATTGATACGCTTGCAAGTTGAGTTTAAATAATTTGACTTTATTATAATGTGAAGAAGAGTTGACTTATATATTTTTATTGTTTAACGTCAGTTCCAATCTCATTTTCACATTTGAAAAAGAGAGAGAGAAAAAAGGGAAAAAGTTTGAGTTTGAATTTAGTTAATGGCATTAATCAAATGCCTCTTGTATGAAGATGTCAAAGAAACAAAGTATCGCTTTTTATATAGAATTTGTTTGCATTATATGTTGGTTAAACTATACCACAAATTCAAGGGATTTCTCACTATGAACTAAATTTAAAAATCATTGTGGATAATCCTGTATCAAAGTCTCGAGGTTGAAATTAACCCGATTCGAGCTAATTGATGGACTATCCCATTTAAATCACGACTTGCATAGACAAATTTGACATCTTGAAACTCTTTTATCTCCTCAATATCCCATATGACTGGATATACATTAGCAGTACTTTCCATCTCTCCATTCAATATAGAATCAAATTTAGCGAGTCCGACATCGAACGAACGTGTCTAATCTCCATTTTGTGAGCCAAACGAAGAACTTCAAGAATAACTCTTGCTTCCACACACAAAGGTGATATAAACAATGAGTTGTGACCATGCATTGCGGCAACAATGTCTCCTTTAATGTCTTGAATCAAAACGCTAAGCCTGATCGTCTGATCTATTGTGTCACATGCAACATCCACATGAATTACCATTTCTTTGTCACCCCTCTAAAATTTGTGATTGTGCAATCAGCTGTCTTCTTGTCACCCAAATTAGCATACTGATACAGAGATACTCCTGAAGGTACTGATGGATCCAAGCACACCGTAGATCTAAATCTGGAACTGACGTTCTATGAACCTTATTATTTCGATTATTCCATATAGTCCACGTCTCCATACATATCAATTCAAAATTACATGCTTGATGTCCCTCTCTCAATTCCAACCATCCATTCTCCAATCTGGATTTACTGGTGTAATTGTCGCCATAGTTTCTTAGCCCTCGAACAATGAAACAATGTGATTTGTCGTTTTTGGGAATTTCTTACAAATTGGGCATAAATCTTCTACATCTACATGTTGCAGCCTTAGATTCACATTTGTTGCTGCACAATCATGGAAAGATCGCCAAATGAATTATTTTATTTTGTTCGGAATATTGAGCTTCCATGACTTATTTCACCACTTCCTCACCTGCTTGATTAAAACTCTCTATTTTTCAATCAAATATCACATCCTATATTCATCCTCATTCGCCAATAAGAGCATAACTCAACTGATATAAAGTTTGTATCTTCGACCAAGAGGTCAGAGATTCAATTCTCCCACTCCACATCACATGTTGTCAAAGGAAAAAAAAAATTCATCCTCGTTCTAAAGAAGAAAAACTAATGAAATCGTTGTTTTGAAACAATTTCAAAGTTAAGGGTTAAAATGAAATTTTTAAAAAGATAATTGAAACTTATTATCTTTGCTATAAATATTGTTATTTTTCATGTCATTGCTACATCACATTTTTGTCATCATTTAATGAAAATGTTAATGAAATGACTGTTATAAAATAGACTTAAAGTTTAAAGGTAAAAATGAAACATTTGAAAGTTTACGAACATAGTTGTTTTTTTTTTTTTTTTGAAGAATAGACATAATTGAAACTTAATATTTTCTATAATTTAAATTTATTCACCTTTCTTACCAAGTGAAAATTCTTCGGAAGACAAATAGTATATCATCATTTTTTTTAATGAGTCCATTGTCATTCATCTTCTTTCCATCCAAATTTGATAAATCATTTAATTAACTAAATTAGCCTCGAGTGTCAATTTTGAAATTAAAAAAAAAAATTAAGGACTAAACTAAACTAACTAAAAAGATTTGGGTAAAAAATTTAGAAAGAAATCAATTTATACTCTTAAATTTTAGAAACGGTAACAAATGTTAATTAAAATCCCAAACTAAGAATGGTGTGAATTTAAACCTTAAACTTAGTAATTTCATTTGATTCCATAAATAAAAATAAAAGTAAAAAAAATCCCAAAATACCACCATAGTAACAAGAAAAATTATTTGAAATTCTTTCTAAATAAGTAGATAAAATAGTGGAAAAATGAAAAGTTGCTCATATCAATGAAAAACCACCACTATCATTCAAATATATATATTATAATTTATGTCAATCACTATATTTAAAAAAGTCTTATACACATGTAAAAGTTATGCGTTAATCAACAAAATTTTAACTTTTAAATACATTCATTTATAAAAGTTTAGAGATTTAATTTTTAACCTTTAAATTCATTCATTTATAAAAGATTATTAGTTTGGAGGTGTTAGAGGTATAATTTGATTTTTTCCCAAAAAAAAAAAAAATTCAAAGACAGAAAATATATATATTTTTTATCATACAGAAAATAAAATTTCACCCTTGAAAATGATTGAAAATTAATAAAGCTCCAAAGATGCACAGCAAAATCATCTCAGACCTTCTTCTCAAAAAAAAAAAAAAAAAAAAAAATCCATTTTAGACCTGAGCTCGTCTCGATGAAGCCATATATAAACTTGGAAGCAAACTTTGAGAAGGGAAAGAAACACAGCGTCTCAGCAGCACTGTGTTCGTTCCAAATGGATTAATGGCTTCTTCTGGTATGCTTCAAACCCATTTACTGTTCTTGCGAAATTCACTTTCTAAATGGGTTCTCAATTTTCCTTCGATTTGACCCAGCAGAGTCACAGATTCGATTCTACTTGACTTTGCAGGGAGATCTGTGTGTTGAATTGCTGGAGGGATTCAAATGGACAAGCTTTTAGAGTTTGGACGAAGAGCCCTCTTCTACGTTAGAGTCCTCTCCGGCTATGAAGAGCGGCGGATTCGATCGTTTAGGTTGGAGGTCGAAAAGCGTCTCAAGCAGGTACTTGGGGTTCGATCTTTCGGTTTTTGTTCTGATTATGCAATTTCTGTTACTGGGTTTGAGTTTTAAGCTTTGGGTTATTGTTCTATCATGGTGGTTTTGGCTTTGAAAGGATGGAGCTGGTCATCAAGAACAGTGAAATTTTGCACCCAATGAGGGAAAATGTAAATTTCTGAGCTATTTTGTGCTGGGAAATGAGAAAATTTACCTGTTTGGAGGATTTTCTATTTGAGTGATTGGGGAACAGAGAGGAGTTAAATTGAGGCAGCTGTTTTTCAGCTGTGAAAACTGAGTTTAGGGTGAGTGACAGGAAATGTAACCAGAGTTCAACCACACGAGGGGGTCGGGATTTGAACCTCTAACCTTTCAATCGAGGGTGTAATGTCTAGAGTTGAGTTATGCTCGGGTGATAGGAAATGTAATTTCTTGACCATTATCACTATCTTCATAGGTTGAGATTTTGTTCAGTGAACTTCTTATTAACCATTTCTCTATTGCCATTTTTGGGATTTCATTGCCACTTGATGAAGTCGTTGTTATAGAATTTGGCATTTTGTACTGAAGTTTTAAAGTATTAGGATATATTTTTGTTGGTTTGATCTATGTTTTTCTTAGTCATTAGGCTAATTTATCCTGCCTTTATAGTGAAGTCACGAATATGGGTTTCTTTGTAAATGCAACTTCATTATTATAAGCCATTTAAGAATTGAACCAGCCCACTTTTGGAAGTAATGGTTTCGCTCTGGGCTTGGTCTTTCCTTTCCTTCATCCCTCTTAAGATTTGGAGAAATGGGTTTCAAGGGGTTATCTTTTGCTTCTTTTGTTTATAGGTTGAGACAATTACTTATGGTAGAGGTTTGGGGCACCTTAACTTGTATGTATGGTTTGGATAGAAAACTGAGATGGCTTGACATGGGTTTCTTGGAATCTTCACAGAGGAACAGAGGAGCTCTGTTGTCCATAATAAATTATCTGACTTCTTTGATTTTGTTAAAACTATTTGAAGAGGCTGCTGAGTCATTCAAACCTTTACTTTGATCAAGATTTCATTATCATAATGTGGATATTTAAGTTTTCGTGTGTAAGGGGCTACATTATTGGATGTTTGTTTAAGCATTAAGTTGAAAATGTGCGGATGATATACTTTTTAGTTTTTTCTAATTGTTTAGAAGTTTGGATTTCTTCTTCTTTTGCATTGCTTTAGCTTAGTTCATGCCTCGCATTGGCCCAAAAAAAAAAAAAAAAAAAAAGACTATCGAGCACTCAAGATATTGGATGTTCAAAATATTCAACTTGTTTGCCAACAAATTTTATACAATTGTAATGGTGATTTACCCCTTGCCAGGCCGAGGAAAGAAAAGCTGCCATTAGAAAGATACCAGAACAGGCTATCTTAGGAGAAGTTCGTCGTATGGTTGAGGAGATGCAAGCTCTAAATAAGAAGTTAGAGGAAACGGTAAGTTTTACTTCGCTGTAGAGATGTTTCTTAACTGATTAATCCCCTCATGATGAAAAAAGGAAAAGGAAAAAGGACATTCTTCTTATTTTGTAAGAGAAAACCTTAAAGAGATCAGCATATATATATATATATATCTGTCTAATTTTTGAAGAGCTTGCCATATTCATGATCTCTCAACATCTGCCTTGTTTAATTATGTCCAAGGTTACCTGCTTCTTTGGGTTTACATGTCACTTCATGTTTCAGCTCTTTTTTTTTTTTTTTCCTTCTGTCAAGATTGGTTGTCAAGTTCCCTTTTACCACTACATGGTTTAAGCATTTTTCATCTTTCTGTTATCAAAGGGATTTTTTCACATGCTCTTGAAAAACAAAAAGAAGGGATTTCAAGAAGAAATGCAGATTGTGAGATTCTACCATTGCTTTCTATGAGATATGGGGATGTGAACTGAATGTATTCAAATGAATTTGAGCGCTCACTTAAGTTATTTCTAGTTTTGATCGGTAACTAATGCTAGGCATAAGCGTTTTCCGAGTATAAGAGTTATTTAGTAGTACATCAGTAGTCACGTGGGATCGAGTTTGTCAATGGGAGAGTTTTTAATGGGGAGACAGTCCTTAAAAATAAGGGAAGATGAGTATGTGAGAGGTAGACATCAGTAAAGAATTGTATGTGAGGGAGATCGGTCCTTATAAATAAGGGAAGATGAGTGTGAGAGAGGTAGACATCGGTAGAGAATTGTACGACAGTGAGACCGGTCCCTCGAGAGGCACTGTCATCCTTATTTTCCTTTTCTTTTTCTTTAGCAGCAATATACAACATTCCTCATGATAAAACTTTCTACAAATACAACTAAATTCACCCCTAATCTCTAGAGTAACAGCATCCATTTCTTCTTTGGAGTTTAAGAAAACTGAGAATACATGCAGGAGTCTGCCATTGAAGAGTATTTCAAGCCAATTGACAAAGAAGCAGAAGCATTAATGAAAATGCAACTTGAAGGAGAAGAGAGAACAATGAAGAACATGGTTAAAGTCATGCAACAACAGGCTTTGTTTGAAAAAGCTGAGGCAGGTAAAGTTACCAGTACCCTTCAAACTGACAAAAATGAACACAACCAAAATCTTGCATCTGACACAACCCATCAAAAAACTCAGTTGAGGTGATTCAGTGAGAAGTTAGTGATGATTTGATTAGATTAATAAAGTCGGTTATTGTGCAATTTTGGTGTCACCAATGTCTTAAATACACTTCACTCTATAGTTGTTGTGATTATAAAGCCCCTTAGTTTTAATTACAGAGGCATTATTGATTATATCTAGTTTATTAAATGAAATAGTTTCTTTTACCCAATTCAGATGTATGGATTTGAATCTGTCAACTTCAAGATTTTTAGTATGGAACTGATGTTTCATGAAAGATGCTTCTTAACAACACTGAAACCTTCAAGAGACTTTTTTAATTAGGTAGGGCCTTACTTTTGACATTATGGTCATAGCTCGCTAACTAGAAGGCCATGTCTTCTCTAACTTCGAGAGACCATAAGGGTTTTAAGTTAGGTTAAATTACAAGTTTAGTTCGTGAACTTTTAGGGTTGTGTCAAATAGGTTTTTGAACTTTAAAAAATTTCTAATATTTCAGGGATCTATTAGACACAAAATTGAAAGTTCAGGGACCTATTAGACACAAACATGAAAGTGCAGGGAATAACTTGTAATTTAACCTTTAAGCTTGAAAGACCTCGGAGGATGTCTTAAAATATTCTAAACCCTTGCTACCAAGTCGCTCCTTGAAAATAGGCTTTATAAGGGATTCATGACTTGATTGAATGAGTTTCATTTAACAATCACGTTATTTATTTGATTCTTTCAACTCATAGGAAATAGATCCAGATTAAATGCTAGAATCATTCAAACCGCCAAAAGCTTAAAACTCCAATCTTTGAATCATTCATCTTTATCCTAAAACCCTATAAAAGATTTTGAAACAAGATCATAGAGTCAAGAGGGAAAAAAAGAGGACTTTCAACCCATTCATTAATCTTTCTTGTTAAAGATCACATCTTGAAATGTGGAGATTTGAATCTTGAAATTCAAGCTCTTGACCTTTCTCTTAAATGTGAAGATTCAATTCTATAGAATATTGATTGATTTCTCCCTCTTTTGGGCATCATTGGCTATAATTTAAACATGAATTCATGATTAGTCAAATTTAGGTTGCCCCAATTTCAAATGGATGAGGTAAAAAAGGCCACATTTATTTTCAATTTTCCTATACATCACTTTTACAGGACAATTTCAAGAAATTGTCATTCAGTCAAGTCACTCAGTTGGCCCTTTGTACAGGCTTTGTTCTTTCCCAAAAAAAAAAAAAAAAAAAAGTTCTTCTTTTTCATGTGAACTGCATTTTTTTTTGTTTTTTGTTTTTTTTTCTTCCTTTTGAAAACTTTGATGTTTACAAGGAAATTGCATCAAACTCTAAGAAAATCATGACCATAGATTTATCCAAGATGTATTTATCTCACAATGCTAGTTTGAACATAGCGTTTGAATCTCTATCCTACATAATGCTGAATTAACAAAAAGTTGAGAGAAATGAATTTATAAAATGAGATAAAAAACTTGCATGTTTTATTAATTTTTTCTTTGACAACATGTGGAGTAGGGGAATTCGAATCATAGACCTCTTGGTCTAGTATAAGTTTTATGTCAGTTGAGTTATGCTCATGTTGGCAAACTTGCATATTTTACGTAGTCTTGATTTCTTTTTTTCTTTTTTTAACAATATATAAGGGATTCGAACCACTGGCATTTTGGTCATTAGTACAAGTTTTATGCCAGTTGGACTATGCTCATATAGTAACAAAATGTATGGTAAGAAATTTATATTTCACATGAAGTCAAAAAACTTGAAATTGTTTTATTTTGAAAAGAGATGGTCCTCATTTTGAACACAATTAGAGGCATCTTTTTGCATTCTTTTCAGGTGACTTTGTTGACCTTCTTTACTTCTCTTACTTGGCAACTTTTTCAAGCTAAGGATCTTTCCATCCCTTTCTCAATTTTCTTTTCTAACTTTAGGGTTTAATTTTTTTTTAAAAAAAATTGTTAACATAAATAAAAAAAATAGATATGAATATTTTAAAAATTGTTAGGTCAAGGTGATGACAAATATCATGTTTTCTTAGTACTACATTTCAAATATGAAAGTGAAGATTTGAACCTATGACATTTAAAAGAGATTATTGACATTTTTACCAATCCAGTTATATTTATGTTGGCGAAAACGGGAAGAATTGCTCAAATACTTGTAAGCGAAGCTTAATTAAGCCCTATTATAAATTCTCTGTCAAAACTATTGATGGTAGAAGTGTGATTTCAACTTCTGAATCTCAATTAATTGAGACTTTCACTCTTGGTATTATTTCGAGACCGTTATATCTTAATGAAATGAAACAAAAGTATGCATTTCCACTTGGAAAGTATACTATGATTTATGATTCCATCATACATGTCTTTTTCAATCCGTCGTAACTCAATCTAACGGCATAGACGCTCATGACCACCTCCTTTTATGCCTTGTGGTAATGATTCGATTGACATTTCAACCTTTACCACAATAATGTTATCTATAAATCAAATAATTTCGTGGATCGAATTGGTGGGATCATAAAAATCATTCATTTCAATTAGAATGTTCTTTAAAACATTATTTTAATATAATACATCATTCTTCATGCAATATAAAAAAAAAAAAAAAAAAAAATTGACATATTTTTAAAAAGTAACAAGATTAATAAAATTTAGTGTCTCTAATTTTGTAACATATAGAATAAACCTTTGACTTCCAAAAAAAAAAAAAAAAAAAAAAAAGATAAAGTGACCTTGGAGGCAGGGAAGTGTGTACTACTCGATCGATTGCCCGACATTATTGGATTGTGGTGCCACTTAGGCCGACATCATCCATCCATTTAAGGGCCCAGCCCACGTTTTGCTGACATTTTGCTGATTAAAGAAAAAAAAAGGGTTACATTTCAAATTATCAAAGAAAACTTAGATTTATGTAGCTCGTGAAATTGGGACTTTTGAAAATTAGTGTATAGTATAAACGACGATATTTATTTTTATTTTTTTTTAAAAAAAAATTAAAAATAGGCTATTTGTGATCATTTTTAAGAAGGGCTAGCTATTTGTAAGAATCCTAAATAATTGTTACAAAATTAATTTCCAAGTCACCCTTAATCACCCTAACTTTTAGACTATATACATAAATGCTTTACCTAATTTGAAACCCAAACACCTTCTTAAGAGGTTAGGGTACGACATTTCTTATTTTCTCGATCTACAAGTTTAATTACATTTATTTTAATTTTTTTTTCCCTTTTCATTACTGCTTTTTATAGGGTATATGTTACAACAAATTCAAATCGTTTTCAAATCAAACGTACCAATAATGCTTCGGCTACTAAGCTCTAGTTGATTTGATTTTTGCATCTAGGTCTAACTTTTTGATTTTTTAAACCAACATAAATTGTCCCTTTCATTGAAAACTATACATTATTATTATTATTATTATTATTTGTTTAAATATAGACTACTACATTGTGCAAATTAATACAAGTTATACTTGTATTCAATGGGGAATTTCACAAACATTGTTTTTGAAAATGAAAAAAAAAAAAGCTTTCATTTTCATTATTAGTCAACTTAGGCAGATAAGAAATTCAACAGAAAATTTAGTGAAGTCTTTTTGTTAAGACACATGTCCACTAAACACGTTTATTTATGATAGTTCAATACGTACAATTTACCTGAGTTTAAAATATCTACGTGAATTTAAATCTTAAAATTTCTACTTCAATTTTATTATTATTATTTTTTTAAAAAAATACCCACTAGATAATAAAAGGAAGGAAATAAAAAGAAGAAGAAAAAGCTGAATAAATTTATTGAAGTGTAACAATCAAATTATCTTATTAAATTAAAACTTAGACTTAGTAAATATCACAAGGGCAGCAGACAAATAACATGTAGAAGTAAAATTATAGGAAAAAGAATAGTGAATAGGATATATATATATAAATAAGAGATAAGTACTACAAAAGTAAAAGAAAAATGAATATTAATTTTCTATATAAAAAAATATAACAACCAATTAGATGAATTATGAATTTAAATTTCACCACATAACATGCCCAAAAAGAAGGATATAAAAGTCATATGCTTCACATCCATATCACTCAATTTTCATTAAATTAATTGATTATCTTTATGGAAAAAAAAGGCCTTTTCTCCTTGCATTTCCTTTTCAACACTTGTCATTTTCAATTGATATCCCTAAATTGTTGGTTTTAATTATTCAAAAATTAACTCATTACCTTTTTCTTTTCTTTTAAGTTTTCACATGAACATCTTTAATATACATTAGCCAAAGCGAGCTTAGTTCAGTGGTAATTGACATGTATCCTCGACCATGAGATCAAATGTTTGAATCCCTCCACCTTCAAATGTTGATGTACTAAAAAAAAAAAAGGTCTTTAATATATATTAGAAGGAATGAGAATATAATCCATAGAAATGCAGACGTGACATGTTTATTAGTTAAATTGGTGTGATGGAGTACTATTACGTTAGAGATATTGGATGACAACGATTAAATAGAAATATGATTAACAATTATTTTTAGAACATAATTGAAAGTTTTAAAATAGGAAACATAATCAATTTTTATCTCTAAACTTGTCAAAAAAAAAATATCAACAAATTGCATCTGGGTAGTGCAATATTAACCTTAAATTTAAAACAGTGTTACAATTTTTCTCTTTGATAAGTTTTTGAAATATATATATATATAATAAAATCGATAGGATTTCAGAGAAAAACATCACATAAAATTTTTTGTTAAGAGTTGTGAGTTTTAGCAAAGTTATTTATTGGTTAATTTGTGCATTAATCAAACTAAAATTTGTACAAAACTTCATACGTGTTGAAATAAGTGAGTTTAAGGAAATTTTTGCATTGCTTTTTGTTAAAATTAGTGGGTGAATTAATGGAAATCGAACCCAGTAGAAATTGGAATAATAATCTAAGTTTAGGGTTCAATTTGATGAAATATTGAAAGTTTAACATGAAAATTGATACAACTTGACAAGTTTAGGAATAAATTTTGAATTTTTCCATTTAAAGTTTAGAAACCAAATAAACACAATTTCATTTATAACTTAATGAGAAAACAATTTATATATCTAAACTTTGCCGGTTGAATCAATTAAAGCACAAAACTAATAATTATATCAATTAAAACCCTAAACATTCAAACAATGAATCAATTTAGACCCCGGTAGAATTCCCTTTTAAAATATATCATGAATGCATAATTCTCATACATGTATAATTACTTCTTTAAATTCAATAATTAACGTAATATTAGAAAGAAATGTTGTTGGAATCAAGTAGATAGTAGAGAATTTCATTAATATAAGCTATTCAGAATCTTGGGAAAAGAAAAAAAATGTTATTTAGGTAATTTTGATATGATGATTCGTTTAAGATTTTAATTAATACAACTGACAAAGTTTGAGAGTATAAATTGGTTTTAGGGTATATATTGATTTTTTTTCCTAATTTAATCTTGTTCTTAATGTCAAGCTATTGTTTTCTCTTTGACGAATTATCCATTATCAATAAGAAAATGTTATTTTTTACGACACACCGTGGAGATTGGAACATTTGATCCCTTGATAAAAAAGAAAATACATTAACTTTTTTTTTTTTGGGTCAACAATATTTGGAGATGGACGTGGTTGCGAACCTCCAACCTCTTGATTAAGGGTATGTGCAAATTATTGTTGAGCTATATTCATTTTGACAAAATGTCTTAACTAGTTGAACTATACTCAGTCACACATTTATACCTCATTTAAATTATTTTTCAATAAATTTTCTCTATCTAAAAATTTCAACACCTTCATTCTTTGGTCATAGTGCAAAACTCTTTTTCTCTTCTTCCTTAAGAGATGCAAAGCGCTTATTGTAATTTAACTCTAATTAATGGTTACATATTAACTTAAATAATATTTGATTATTTGTCAATTAAGAAGTAAAGTTAAATGGGGTCAAGTTGAAAATTTCAACTCCACTATTTGCAAACTATTTAATTAATGAATTTAAAAATGGATTATTCATTTAATTGATTTTTTTTTAGCACATCAACATTTGGGATGGAGATTCGAACTTCTGACCTTTTGGTCGAGGGTAGCCAATTACTGTTGAGCTAGGCTCGTATTGATTACTTCTTAACAATTCACTTTTTTTTTGAAATTCAATCACTGATCTCTTTTTTAAAAATAAAAATCCCATTATCTTCTTAATATTTTTAATGAAATCTTTTGATTAGTTTTTTTTTTTGACAATATATGGGGGTGGGGATTCGAACCATAGACCTCATGGTTATCAGTACAACTTTATGTTAGTTGAGCTATGCTCTTGTTAGCAATTTTTTGATTAGTTAACCTTAAAGAGATGCTAAAAATTTACATTTGATGAAATAACCTATGATTTTGTTTTTAACTTTAGATGATAAAATTGTTTGAAACTTCAATGGTTGTTTTCTCTTCTCCCATCTAAAGATCTTTTTGGAAAATTTTCCCAAAATAAAAAAAAAAAAAACTTCTTTCTAAAAAAAACTATTTTTTTTTTAGAAGAAAAAAAAAACTACTTTTTAAAGCCGGTTTATATATATATATATATATATATATATATTCAACTTTCAAAATTAAACTTATTTACTAATGATTGTTTTTTAATATATATTTTAAAGATCTAGTGTATTTTTTTTTTAAAAAAATACATTAGAAAGAGCAATTTTAAAAATACATTTTTTTTTAAGAATATTCTAATTAGATGCACATCCTCTCTTATATTACATATCGCTCCATTAAATGATCCATTAACTTTCATAACTCACTCGTGATTTATAGTTTTCATTTGACAATCCTATTAAATAGAGATCATAGATAACATTATACAACACAATTCATCCGTTAATTCAAAGTTGAATAAAAGACACATATTATCTTTTTCTTTTGACAATATATGACCACAGTACAACTTTATGCCAGTTGAGCTAAGCTCTTTTTGACAGACACATATTATCTTTGTCTTTTGTCCTCATTTTATGGGAATTTTATTTATTTTCAAACTTGAGTAGTATTTCAAAAATATTTTTAAAAATTCATAAACAATTTATCAGCCAACAACCCTAAATTTTAAGAACAACGAATGAATGAATCACTTCAAAAAAAAAAAAAAAAAAAAAGAACAACGAATGAAAAGCTTATAAAATATGACTTTAATTAAACTATAATTCCCAAATTTGTTTCTAATAATAGATTACTAAACAAAGAAACAACTTGTTAAAAATTTCACTTTTTTTAAAAAATAAAATGGCCATTAGACGAACTCATATTTTTGTAATTGAATTAGGAAAAATAGTACTAATAAAGAAAGTTTAAATATATAATGTTATTCTAACATATATGTCATTTTTCCCATTTCATATGTAATTATATTTTTTAACGAGGGAGGTAAATTTCTAGCATATTAATATTCTTACAGACAATATTTTGGCTCCACACTGCGTGTAGGTATCTTCTTACACACTACCATTAAAATTATGACAACTGGGAGATATAATAAAATTTCTCATTTTCTACCTTTATCTCTCTTCAAGGATTTTTTTTTTTTTTTTTAAATAACAAATCCATTTCTCTAGCAACTACGGATTTTGAATCGAGTAAGCTATCATAGGTCAAGTTCTATCGAACTAGATTAACACGCCTAATTATATTCTTTCCCCATCATTCCAAAAAAACCCTAATATGTACTTTTTTTTTTGTTGAAAAATTGAAAATTCTCTCTCCCTCTTCTACAACAAACATAGCTTTAAATATAATTAAGGAATAACCTATATTATCTCCATTGTGGAGTCTAATCTCACACCATGTGCCCACTAAGCTTCTCTCTCTCTCTCTCTCTTTCTTTGAGGGAGAGAGAAAAAAATGATTTTGGTACATGGGGAAATTTATGCACAATATTTAGTATAGTACAAGAATTGAAGACAATGCCCATAACCCAATGCTTTTATAATTAATGGTGTTAGAAGAACTAAGGTAACAATAATCATGATAATAATGTAAAATTTAAAATCTATCAAAAAAAAAAAAATGTAAAATTTAAAAAAGGAACTTTTTTTTAAACAAAAAAAAAAGGTTAATTAAAAAAACCCATTATTTATTTTTTATTTTCTAAAAAACCCATTTCTTATTTTCTTAAAAAAAAATCATAGATGAAGCCAAAAACAAGAGTGCTAGGTTACATCTAACCAACCTAATTTATGGGCTTGTTTTGGTTGTTGTTTAGCTAAAAAAATAACACATTTGAGATCCCACCAACTGGTCTTATATTATACTTCATTTGGCTACTTTTATTTTTATTTTTATTTTTTTTTAAACATCATTTGATTTCATTTAATTTCCTTAGCAATTAAGTTGGTGACTTTGCTTTAGGTATGTATATGCCTAAGCCTCTTGATTTCCCAATCAATTTTCTTTCTTTTGAAAAATGGACGGCTAAGATGTTCCCATCAACAAAATTGTTTAATGGCCTTTGGGTGACATGTAGGACCGAGGCCTATTGAGATTTAGTTTGGACCCCTTCAAAAAGTTACCATGGAAAACGAAGTTTAATTTAAGTGAGTTATTTGCATTTTAGTCCTTATGCTTTTACGTGTTATATTTTCATTCATTAGGGTTTCTTTTTAGTACTTTGCATCAGTTTTTCGTTTCATTTATAACCCATTAAATACGTTTTAACTAGATAAATATCAATCGGTTCAAAGTATTTATCTTGAATTAAAAGTCTTTCGTCTCTTATCTTTTTCAATATATATAATTTCCAATTTAGGAACAATTTCTCTTGAAAATAAGAAGGAATAATGCCAATTTTACTTTATGGTTATTCAAAAATTTATTCTAGAAGTAAAAAAGTCATTGTAATTGATTTAGGACTTTTATATTTTTCTATTTTTGATTTTTAATAGTTCAAATATTTTATGTTTGATCTATGAATTTTCAAATATTAACTTTAATCCTTAAACTTTCTATGAACAAATATTCTTGTCATTTCTGTTAATTAATATTAATAATTTAAATAGAAATATAGACCCATTTCAAAACTCAATAACTCACTTACCATTTGCTCAAATAGACATCCATTTATCAAATTAATAAATAAAAGATATATCCCTCAAAATTTTGCTAAATAATTAAAAAAAAAATCAATATGATAGACTAAAATATGTTTTAATAATAAGACTTGAAAATTAGCATAAGTTTGGTTTAACTTTTTAAGGGTTTGATTTTTCTAACAAAAACATTTTGAAAAAAATTATAGTGTTTAGCAACCACTAAAAATAACTTTTAAAAATATTTGGTTGAGAAATAAACCATGTTGAGAGAAAACATTTGAAAGCAAATTTTTAAAAAGAATTTTTAAGTATATAATAACTTGTATATAAAAATACTTCTGAGGAGATGTAACCCAACATATGAGTGTTTAAATTCTAAACAATTTTTATATAAAATGTTTTTTAAAAAATGCATTCTTAAAAAACTTAAATAAAAGGTATTCCAAACATAATAAAAAATTTGATCTCCCGTTTTTCAATTTACTTTTATCTTAAATCTTTAAATTCATAACACCCAAAAATCTCAATAATAATAATAACAATAATGAAATGAGAGAATGATATGCCCAGAGCAAACGACATGTCGTATCCCTAAGTCTTAATCACTTTTTGTGAAACAAATAAATAAAAGGAAAAAAAAGAAGAAAGGCAAAAAAAAAAAAAAAAAAAAAAAAAAAAAAAAAAACCCTCTGTTTCCTACTGCCAATAAAACTATTTTTTTTTTTGGCCTCCTCACAAAATTGAACAATTCCAAGCCATATTAAATATTTTATTTTTCTTCTGTATTTTGGGGGCATTTTTGGCACAAAAAACAAAAAAAAATTGTGGGGTTTTGAAAAAATTTAGCAAAGACTTCAGAAATTGAAAGCTGAAAAGTCCACAGTCAAATTAGATATTTAACTATAAATTTTAGTAAAAAAAAAAAAAAAATTTAAAATTAAAATAAACAGAAAAATCTATTCAACTTTACCAAGTATAAATGTATAATTGAGAAGCCATTGGAATTGGAATTGGAATTCTTCCAATAGTAAACCAAAAACATAAAGCAAAGCTGAATAATTTCTCTTTTCTCTTTCTTTCTTTTTCTTTTTTTTTTTTTTATTTTTTTATTTGTTGTTTTTATTTGTTTATTTTAATATTTTTTAAACAATAAAAGAATTTAGCACATAGTCACAAAGGCCTCTCTTTCAACCCACCCTCCCCTCTTCCTTCCCCCAACCATTTCACCATTCTTTTTCCACAGCCATTTATTAGATTCCTTCAATGGTCCTTTCTTCTCCATTGGATTTCGCTGATTCTTAACCAAAAAAACCCTTCTCAATTCCCTCATTTCTTCTTGATTTTACCCTCTTTTTCTCTCATTTTTTGGACTTTTGGACACACAACTCTTCTGGGTTTTGTTGCCTTCTCTTTCTTTCTGCAAATTTCCCTTCTGGGTTTGTTGTAGAGAAGCCTTTTTTTGTTGAAACCCAGGTGTATATGCTTACAGATTTTTAACAAAACAGTCATTTTTCTTAATTTTCTTGAATTTTTTTGTGAATAAATAAGGTATTTAAGTCAAAGTTTCTTCGAATTTTCTTTTTTACTCTTGAACCTTATATTTAAATAAAGAGGAAAAGGAAAAAAAGAGAGAGAGAGAGAGTGATATGGGAAAGCATGGACCTTGCTGTCACTGTGGAGTTACAAGTGAGTTCTTGTTCCTCCATTTTGTGTATTTGTTTTGTTTTGTTTTGTTTTTTTGTTTTGTTTCTTGTTTGGTTTCTGGAATTTTACAGAAGAGTGTTGATTTTCAGCTTGGTTTCTAAAACTTTTGTTCTTCCAATGCTCTTGTTTGCTTGAACGTGTGAATTCCTTATTGGGTTTGTGAATTAGGAGAGAATTTCATAAAGAAAACAAAGAAGAAACAAAATTCAATTCTGAATTATAGTGTTTGAATGTTTAACTCCTATTTTTTATTTTTTGGAGTGGTTGGGGGGGGGGGGGTACTTTTTTGAGCTGAATTCCTTCAGGAGTGATTGCATTTATATCTCTCAATTCATTCATTCATCAACCAATAGTCTTGTAATTGGCTGGTGCAATGATCCCCTGAACTAAACATTTGTACTGAGTTGGGTGTTTTCTGAATTCTGGACTTTTTCTGTTTTTGGGGACATAATGTGCAGCATCATTTCTCATGAGTTGGAATTGACCTTAATATTGAGTTGAATCACAATTCATGTTTTTGGATTCTCAATCAAGCAGGTGCCTTGTGATACATTGATACACCTTGTGTGATTCATCATTTAGCTTTCTGAATTCGACTTACCGAGTTCTGGTGGTTTCGTGTCAGCTGCTGTTTTGATGTTATTATTGTTGGTTCTTGAATTCTTTGAAGCATTCAAGTTCTAAGATTCTGCTTTTACTGAAAATCAGATGAATAATGTTTGTGGACAAATCAGTCCAAGGCCAATCTCTATAGCTCTAGAATCAGCCTGGTATTGAAGGAGAAGATCTATAAGAAGTCAAATGAATAATCCAAAACAAAGTTTCATTTGGAATTTGCTATGTGTCTATGGTTAATTTACTTTAAGAAATTAGATGTTCTTTCCCTTGCTCTATTCATCATAAGGGAGGTTTCATTATAATGCGAGTCGAGTGACAGTCTCATTTGTCACAGAGAACTTGTTAAATCAACTTAAACCAGCCTTTCAAATTCTTCAATTACTGGTTAAGTAAGAAATCTGTTTATGCAACTAAAGTTGTTAAAAGGCTTCTCATTTTGTTCTATCCTCATCCTCAGTATTCAGCTTACTATAGGCGTTGCTTGCATTTGTTTCTTAGTAATTGCTAACACCTTTCAATTGAATAAGTATTTTCCTTGAGTTCAATATAATTTTTCTCTATGGTTGGACTTGAATTATATTTTCTAACTTGAGTATTCATAAACATATTCTCCATGGGTTAAGTCCTCCATGTTTGTTTTTCTACTTAGAAAATCTTTGAGATTTTCTTGAGTGTCATTCATGAACATTGCTCACAGCTATGGTCTAACCTCATGTCAATTGGTCTTGATTAAATTTGTTTGCAACTTCTCAATGTATACACTATAATATGATCTCCGGTAGTGAGATACCAACTTTTTGTAAATTGCTTACTGCAAATGCAATAAATTTAGTGCCAACATTTTGTTGTACCATCTTTATGCATTTTCCTACCAGAAACTTATTGCATTCTTATGAGACAATGGTAACAATTGGATCACTCTTGTTCTTTGCTTGAATCTTCTGTACTTGCACATTAATCTTAACTTCCGAGTATCTAATGTCCAAGTACTGGAACAGGCACTCCCCTTTGGCGTAATGGGCCTCCCGACAAACCGGTATTATGCAATGCATGTGGGTCCCGATGGAGGACAAAGGGAACACTTGCAAACTATACCCCTTTGCATGCTCGGGCTGATCCTGATGAATATGAAGATCACAGGGTTTCCAGGGTGAAGAGCATTTCATTAAATAAAAACAAAGAAGTGAAACTGCTAAAAAGAAAGCTGCAACAAGCAGATGGATCGATTGGATGGACGATTCCTGATCAAAGTCAGGGTTACTATAGAGTAGTTGATGAAGACACAAGCAATAGATCCAGTTCTGGATCAGCAATATCTAATCCTGAAAGCTGTGCCCATTTTAGCAGTGCGGATGCAAGTGATTTGACAGGTTTAATACTGAAATCAAGTCTCGATGACCAGTAGATCTTCTTAGAAACCTTCCACTGGAAATCTTCTTTCCAATTATTATAGCTTAATTTCCTAAAACATTATGATAGCTTTCATTTTTCATCCTTGCATCAATTTTTTTTTAATCAATTTAACCTTAAAAGTAATCTTTTGTTTCAAGTTGATCCTAATTGCTAAGCAAATAGTAACGTGTAGGAAGCATAAGTTAGTCTAAAGCATAAAAATCTCCTATGTTCCTTCTCATCAATGATGTCGAGGTGCCCCTCAAAGATCCCCGGTAAACTCGGGCTCGGGTCCTTTGCCTTCATCTCTTGAAGAGCACGAGGTAACCTCTTCATAAATAGAAAGGAACACCAAACTTAAATCCTTTATATGGCAAAGAGCCACTACTCTCAGGCATGTACTATGATAAGTGAACTCCATGAGTTTTTCCTTTGGCTGTTGGAGAAGGGATTTGGGAAATGCTTTTATAACCCAATGGAAAAGGAGAACTCAGTAGTGATTGAGTGTGGTTTAAGAAAAGTAAGATCAATATAATTCCAACTTCCAAGGATCGCATTATGCAATATACTTCATTCAGTGTTATAGCTTTACGAAATAGAAACAGGATTTACACGTGTAGGACAGTTCTAATTAAGTCTTTTTGTTTAAAACAATTCATTTTAGTTCAATACTGAAATGTTAACTTAATTCTTCAAAGTGACTCTCTCCATTTTCTTTTCTCAATGTGGCTTCGTCTCTCCAGTTGAGTCAGAATGAGTTATTTTGTTCTATTATGCATGTTTGTTAATGAGCTATGAAATTCTGACTGTAATCTTCCGTCTTTTGGCCATCTCAAGGTCCAGCTCAGTCAATAGTGTGGGAGACCATGGTGCCTTCCAGGAAGAGGACCTGTGTGAATCGTCCAAAGCAATCCCCGGTTGAAAAACTAACTAAAGATCTATATAGTATTTTGCATGAGCAGAGATCTTCCTATTTCTCCGAAGCTTCCGAGGATGATCTGCTTTTTGAGAGTGAAAAACCTATGGTCTCTGTTGAGATAGGTCATGGAAGCATTCTCATTAGGCATCCAAGCTCGATAGCTCGAGAAGAGGAATCTGAAGCTAGCTCGGTTTCAGTTGATAACAAACAATACTTGGTAAATGAGGTCTATTCCCCCCATTCTGCAACTGTTCTTGTATGTAGTGACAACAAGGGTATGAATTTTCCAACATCTAGGATTGGAAAGATGAAGAGTCCTTCTGGATCAGGGGTACAACAAGGACAAATTAAAAGGTAGGTCCTATCTACTTTACAAATTTGAAATTTCCCCATACTTTTTAAATTGGTTGAAAAGAAAAACAAAGGAAAAGGCATAAGGCGATAAGTATGTAAGACGTAGACAATGGACTGTCCAAGGTTCTTTTTCATCTTGAAAACTCTGATAGGAGGTAGAATCCATCATGGTTCCAGTGAAAAAGGGAACAAAGAAAGAACAGATGTGTCCTTGCTTGTAATTTTACAAGATAGAACACGATTATCGGTTTGAGCATGGGCTGCTCATTTAGCTAAAGTTGTTAACCAAAAAAATATCCACTTTATCCTAAATAGGTGTTCAATAGTCCTGCAAAATGGCATTGTCTCATTCATCATGCCAGGGTAAGACTAGAAGATGTGGCTAAGTACTTAACTATGAATGATATCAGGTACTTGCTTAGGGATAAGAGTGTCAACTATATTAGGAAAATAGTGTAACAGACATCAAGAACAATCTTCATTCTTTTTCTCTTCAAATTGCAGGGACGATTCTCATTACGAAAGTTTTCAAATTCTCGGAAACCATAACTCGCCCTTATGTGATGCAGATATAAATGTAAGTTGTCTTTTAGCTTCTTCCTCGATTCCATTACAGAAGTAACTTTAAGCTTGCACGTCGTGATTTCAAGATTGCAGTGGCTTTGTTTTTCTCACCCCCAAAGAAATACAACTCCCTCTTGCTTTCATGAATATCATTACTTGATGACTGCTTATACTGAAAAATGATATAAATTTAGATTCTTCCCTGAGGGTTCAACAGTTAGTTCTCATAAAATCTATTTGATGATAAACTAAGCTTGTGGTGCCTTTTCTTTTTGCTACTGCCTGATCTTTCCTCTACCCTATTCATTTTCATTCCTGGTCTTGAGAATTCTGATAAATATTTATGTATCTGCTGCTGGTTAGATGATGCTTCAGCATTTTGTTCTTAGTGCAAATAAACTTCATTCTTGTGTCTAGGACATTATAAACTTTGGCGAGTTTGCGAAACAACTAACAAATGAGGAACAACAGCAATTAATGAAGTATCTACCACAGGTTGATATCGCTGAACTTCCTGAGACGTAAGAATCAATCAATTCTCTTCTGTTCCTCCCTACCCAACACCACACACAGGGAAAAGAAAAAGAATTAGCTCAAGAGGACAACATTCATTTAACTGCACATGGTGCCCATGTGTTAAAAAAAAGTATGGATTCCTCAATTTAGCATACCATGTCGTTGACTTGCGATCGCTCCATCATATGAATGATGCAAAGGATGTTAGTAATATTTAATATTTGACTCGAGTCTAATACGCTCACTAGATTACCAAGCTATATAAAATTAATACTGGGGATGATCCAAGAAAATCACATGTTAGATGCTTGTGTTGTTTTATTTGCAGCCTCAAGAGCATGTTTGAGAGCCCCTATTTCAAGGAGAATGTAACTTCCTTCCAACAACTGCTTAGGGAGGGCGTTTTCGATTTCTCCTTCCTTGGGACAAAGATCGAAGACTGCAAGACTCTGAAAAGGCTTGTATTATATAATTCTTCAAAATCCAAATGGGTCGAACGCTATCAGCAACTGACGGTTAGGGCTGATTTTATGGTGATTAGGTTTATGTTCGATGAGAATGTGATAAGAAAAATTTGAATATGCATTTTAACCGAGTATTGCGTGCCTGCAGAAATGTAAAAATGGTAGCAAAGGATCTTTTCTTCCCAATGCCAACGCCTCGGTGTCGAGTAACTTCATGAATGTGAAGCGATTGCGTGAGAGCTACAATCAAAATATTCCAGGTAAACAGAAAATTGTTTTGTGGATGCTGTTCACTCCCTAAGATGATTGTTTCTTCTCCCCCTCCAAAATTCCTTGTATGGTAAATTAAAATGCTTGTTCTTCTCAGTTTGCAGGATGATAATACTTGTGTCTTCTTAACTTAGCTTTAAACAGCATATAGTACGAACTTCGACGCATCATCTTAGTGATGGCTAGTTTGCATAGTAAAACTAAGAAACACGTGTTTTGCCCGAATCTCGATTGCACCATAAGGGCATTCATTTAGTTCCAAGGATAGTTTTCTTCACAAGATATGGATCATTTACAGAGTTATGCATCTCTCTCTAAGAATGAGCACGTAAAGATGATTTTGCCGATACAAAATCGAATTACGATCTACTGCAGACTTTATTACTCGAATGCTATCATGTTTAAATTCTTGGTCGGTCGTTTTCCAACCGTACTGAGTAAATATTTTCCATCTTCAGAGGCAAAGACTATCATGAAGAGTCCCAAAAGGTTGGTGATGAAGGAAAATAAGGATCCTGGAGAGAATGATGGGTCCTGCTTCAGTCCTAGAAGCTTATTTGCCTTACCTCCTGATGGAAGCTCCCTCATGCTTGAATCTCTACAATTCGTCGAAGAAAGTTCAGATCAAGATCTATTGCTCGATGTGCGGTCAAATAGTTCGTTCCCACAAGCCGAGCTCCTTCACCCGACCTCTCATTCGGGTGGTAGGCAGGCGAGCACATGTAGTAGCTCAGTTCACCCACATCTTGTTCAACACTAACAACTGTATTTTCCATTCATAACAACTGTGCCTTCTGCTATTAGCTAATAGCTTTGGCCGGGACTCGCATGCTTTGCGTTGTAAAAGAAAAGTCGGTAAACGAGGTCGAATGGCACCTTTCGTTTTTCGTTTCACCCTTTGAAGTTTGAATGATGGAAAACCTGAATTTGGGTGGAAATTTTGTATAGGTTAACACTAGATTTGTAACATATATACTTGAATCTTATGTATTGAAGAATTGATAGTTACAAGATGTTTGTAAGCAGGGCAGGTTGAGTTTTGGGTGAATCTTCTTGCATACTTATGTTGTAAGCCTTTCTGTTTTGCCTTTTTCCCAACTACCTATGTGCCAAGAAAAATGAAGTTTTGATTTCTTTTACTTTTTCAATGCAATTAAAAGAGGGTTTACTCATACACATTTGAGCTCTGAATTGTAGTCTATACCATATTTTTATTTCATCTATGTTGTTAACATATACTAACGTCACGTAACCATGACTATTATCTGATGGACATATCACAATGGTGTTGCGTTAATTATATTAATGACGGAGCTAAATAGAAATATAATCTAAAGTTTATAGGTTATATAGATATAATGTTCGAGAACTAAATTAATCGAAAGAAATATATGCTTATCTTATATGGGTTTCATGGTCATATGAAATGGGAATACAAGAAATCTTGAAAACTTGTTTTAAATATGGAAAAAATGATTATTTGGGAATGCTTTCATCATTGTGCCACAAGTTTTAACAAACATATGTTTAAATTCTTTTAGGGCAATTATTTTCACCTTTCGCCAACAAGAGCATAGTTTAACTGACATAAGATATGTGCTTATGACTAATAATAATAGGTTATGAGTTCGAATCCTCCAATCTCATATTGTTGAATTAAAAAAAAAAATGTATTTTCACCTTTCATGAGAAGTTTTAGGGATAATGTCAATTACTTATCTTTTTCCAATATTAACATTTTTCATCTTTTCAAAATCAAATGCTATCCTCTACTTACTATTGATGTGATTATTTCCATCTTTAGATTCAATAACATGATTTCTCTCCTATGCTCATATGTTCATGTCCCTCTTATTTTTGGCTAAAGTACAAGTGAAATAAAGATATTCCAACTTTGAATAAAATATATAAATCAATCAAATTTTGCTTGTTTAACCAAAGTTAATATTTGATAAGTCCATCCTTTTTAAGTTGAATCAATAATTTTGATGAATATTTGTTCAATAACTCGGAAGAAGCTAGAATCATGATTAGACTAAAGAGGAGTAAGAGTATGTATCACTCAACTTTAAACTATTTGATAGCCTATTCTACGAAACAATTTTTAAAAATAGTAAATTAGGTAACTTGTAATATTAAAAGTATTAGGCAATCATTTATAGACTCAACCCAAGTTATTATAAAAAACAAATTATCCCTTGAAATAAACCAACAACTTTTAGAAAACAATCTTTAAGAAAAATTAAATTGCCCTAATTGATTGGCCATTAGAGTTCTTGTATCAGCCTAAGCATAATTCAGCTGATTAAGACATATATCTTCGAACAAAAGGTCAAAGGTTCAAATCCTCATCCCACACGTTGTTGAACTAAAAAACCGAAAAACGAAAAAGAAAAGAAATTGGAACTCTTGTACCTTGGAAGTTACTAGTAGTATTTTCCTTCTCTAAAGGGACATTGTGTAGAAAGAGAGAATGATGATGGGGGTAGGCTGTGATTTTGACACTCCCAAGGCAACCATTGAAACTAATCTAACAAGATGGGAAGAAGTCAAGTATGCCATCTCAAAAAAGTCAAAAAGAATGGATAAGTAGGGCCATTTAAATTTAAACTAATAGCAATGGACCATCTTTATTATTATTATTATTATTATTATTATTTTAAATGGTAGAAATACCTCTTGAGAATTTGTGTGTATTTCATCATTGTTTGTACTATTAAACAATTGAGTTCTGAATTTGTTTGTTGTTGGTTTTAAAAGACTTCTTTTGTGTGGATGTGAACACAATTGTTTCATCGTGTCTCACGTCTCATCTTCTAATGTCTAAAAAGCTTGAAAAAAGAACAGTTTTTCATTTTTTACATAGTCTAATAATTCTTCTAAAAATCAAGAAATTTTAATTTGTTCGGTCATGAATTTCAAAGAAATTTCTTCGCTCACTCAAAAGATGATTTCATCATCTTTACTTTCAGAAAATTACAAACAAAAAACCCTTTTATGAATGGTAGAGAGTTGAACAAAAGATGAGATGATTGAAAAGGCTGAGAAGAAACACAGAAAGCGACCAAGAGATTGACACGATACATAATGGAAGAGGAATGATAAAATGTTGATATATAGGTAATTTTGCATATTAATATGCTGAATTTTTTTATACTGATTTGATTGGATAGATTAATTGAAAAAATCCAAAATATATAGATAAAAAAAAAGACCCACAATCAAATGGGCAATTTGTGAAGAAGAGAAGGTCTAATTATAACAAGAAAAGAATTCAAAAGTTATATATGGCCTTGTTCTTGTCATTGAAAATCAGAAACAAGAAAAACTGAAATCAAACTACCCACTAAATTATATTCTTAAAGAACAACTATAGCAAACAAATTGAATACTTCATTCACAATATTAATTTCTTTTATCAAATTTTTAGTTAAATTCCCAAGTAAAAGTGTTATTGGAAACTTCCACTCACATGCACTAAACATTATTGTTCCTTTCTTCTCTCCTCTGATTTTGACTTTCCTCTTCAGTTGTCCCACAAAATTACTCTTCACCATCCTACAAGGTTTCCATTCTTGCTTTCTTCATAAGTTATCCTTTTCTTGGCCCTGTCTGTTTAGGACTTGTACAAGTCTTAAAGATACCCAAAGAAGTAAGAGGACTCTTCATTCACCATTCACAAGAAGGAAGCTGAAGAAGTGAACATCATAAATGACATCAAAAGAAACCAAGATGAAGCCATAATAACATCACATACACAAATCTCCCCTTTTGGGTTTTCAGAATAAGTTCATTGAGACTATTTGCAAAGCAAGAGCTAGAAAGAACATAGTCTAAGAATCCCTATTGTTAAATCGTGTCGGAAGAGGCTTGATTCTTCCAACGCCGTTTTAATGGCGTCGAGAGAATAAATCCTCTCCCGATGTCGTTTCTCCCAACATATTTTTTTTTTTGCATCGAGAGAAAATGATTTTCTTGTAGCGATCTCTCCACTTTACAAGCTCCATACATGACAATAAACAAACAGCATAATATATATCCAACAATTTGCAAAAATACACAAACCTCCTCTTCTGGGTTTTCAAAATAAGTTCATTTAAAATATTTGCACAGCAAGAAACAACATAATCTAAGAATCTCTATCTCAACTCAACACATACAAGCTCCATACAGGACAATGAGCAAACAACATAATCTCAATCTAATAATTTGCAATATACACAATCTTTTTTTGTTTAACCAAACTTTCATGGAGAGAAAATGGAAGAATACGAAAGGGCATAAAAAGAACAACACACTTAAAGAGGCCAAACAACTAAAAATGCAAAAAAGACCTCCCGTTCAAAAGAATAAGATCCAGCAGATAGACAAAAGTCTTCCCTTTTGGGTTCCTTGAGTAAGTTCAATGATTATATTTGCAATGCAAGAAACAACATAACCCGAGAATCTCTATCACAATACAAGCTCCATACAGGGCAATGAGCAAACGGCATAATCTCTATCTAACAATTTACAACATCCACAAATCTCCCCTTCTGGGTTTTCAGAATAAGTTCATTTGACAATATTTGCAAAGCAAGAGACAACATTATCTAATAAATCTCTATCTCACCATTTAGAAGCTCCATACAGGACAATGAGCAAAGAGGATTTCAATGGAATTTCCATATCCCTGTTTCCAGAAAAATGAGTAAAGAGGATTTTGATGGAATTTCCATATCCCTGTTTCCAGAAAAAGAGAAGCCTAGAACAGCTGCTCAGTAGACAACAAAAAAAACAATCAATTTTCAGAGGAAATACCCGGTTACTTCATTTCCAATCCAGACCGATCTACAAAACAAAGGCAGTCAGTTGGAATTTCCATTTCAAGAATACTCTTTAATTAACCAGAAGCTCCCAAATCACAATTCCGTTCAGTTCACAAATCTCGACTAGAATCATCACTTAGAAATTCTAAACCTGCATAACCAGAATCAGTCGAATCCTTCTGAAAAATTGAACTTACTCCCGCAAACCCCAATTTTTTTCAGTTTAAACTCGGAACCCTAATTCCTTAGAACTCCAATTACTACAATAGACCAAATCGCACCATAAATTTCATCAATCTTACCCATATAATTACCTAGCGGAGCCCGTTTTTGAATTTGCCCATTTTGAATCTTCGATCAAGCGGTCAATCAAACCACCGCTCATCGGACCTCGTTCGACCCAGATCACCAGTCCATCGGCGCTGATCGGAGCTAAGTTTGTATCTTCTGGTGAAATCAATAGCATATTCATGCCGAATCGCCGAGAATTGAAGGAAAAAGAAGAAATCTTGTTGGTCAAATTGGAGAAGGGACTGATCGAGATTGGAGATTTGAAAGAGTTCCCAACCGTTGAGGGCTTTAGGGCTTTCCCGCCATTCTGTTGAAATTAACGACCATCCTTGAAATTCGTGCGTTTTATTTTTTATTTTTTTTTCTTTCTTTCTAATTTTTAATTTTAAAATTGTTTTTTTTACAAGTTAAAATTGTTACTTTTTTTTTTTTAAAATCAATGTTACTTTTTTTTTCTTTTTTTTTTGGAAGAAATTAAAATGCATTACCAAAATACCAACTAGGCCAACAAAACTTGGTCACAAACCCAACTATTACAAGTAAATATACACATAGTTCAGTGAATAAAACACGTTTTATCTTTTTTAAGATTGTAAAAATAATTTCTCACTTCAATATGGTTAGGGGATTTTTTTTTTTAAAGTTCAACAACATGTTGGGATAAGAGGATTTGAATTTCAAGAAGATATATGTTTTAACTCGTTGAATTATGCTCAGGTTTTTAAGATTTATTGATGTTAATATGGTATATATATAAAAAAATATTATTGATTGATATCTTATATCAGTGGCGGATCTAGAACTTTATCTTAGGGGGGGCTTGATATTTTTTTTTATATTAGTTTGTTCAATAGAAAATATTATTGACAATTTGTAGGTTAAAATACCATTTTGGTCAATGTACTTTAGGTCTCATTTCATTTTAGTCTGTATACTTTTAAATGTCCAAATTTAGTCCACGTACTTTCAATAAATCTTAAAATTAGTACTTATTTTGATAATTTGAAGTAAATTTGTATTAAATTTCGTAAAAATAATGATAATAATTTCCATTTAAGAAAAGACACAATGTCAATATGTTTCCAAAATTTATACAAGAAGGGTTAGAGACAAAAAAATATATATATATAAAAATGAAAATAATAATAATAATAATTTTTTAAATAGAATTAATTATTAAAAAAATAATCTAGTAGCATTTAAAAATATTATAGGTCTAATTTTATTTCCTTGAAAAATATAGTTTTCTACCTATTAAATCAATGAGAGTAGTAACTTTTTTTACCATATATACTCATAAGAGTTTTATGAGAAAACAAAAACAAAAAGTTATTGAAAAAGAAAAAGAAAACATTTTTTTTAATAAAAAAAACGAACTTAAAGCGAAAAAACAAAAACATACATCTCAGAGGGTACAAAAAAGACGGGTCCCAGAGGGCTCGAACACGGTCACTGGGCGCGCATCAGGAGGGGCATGAGGCGTTATTGCCAATGAGGCAATGCAAAATTCTTGATTTTTAGGTGACTTATTAATATTAATTTAATAAACAGTAAAGTTCAGGAGGGGCTCGAGCCCCCCTGGGCCTACTGTAACTCCGCCGCTGTCTTATATACATCAATATCGAATCATTCAATTTATCAAAATATCAATTTAGTTGTTAATTAATATCAAACTCTTAAATTTGTCAAAACATTAATTGACATATATTGATAGGTAGATGAATATTTTATTTGATCAACCTCTTCATTGACAAGACAAAAAGAGAGCAAAGTGCAAGAGAGCTCTAGAAACTCCAAAAGAAAGAAAAATGGAAAAAGAAAACATGATCCATAAACAAAGTGAAACTTTTATTCCATATTTCCTTTTATAACATATACCATGTTCCAAAAGTACACAAATCACATCATTGGGCATTACAACAAACACATCAATATATTGCACCACCCAACCAATACAATACCCATAAACAACTATAAAAACTTCAAAATTCCCCACATAAAAACCAAAAGCAAAATCACTACCTTATATGCTAAACAATATTTATCTCCTAATTTGATTTTCATAATACACTAATTAACACTACATAAAGGTGATTGAAGGGTCGATTTGACTTTGTAGTTAGAGATGCATGTAGCCCTTATTAATAGAGGTGAATGTCTGTGTCATAAGCAACTCCTGCCTTCCAGTAACTTGGGAGGGCATTGCTTGCCACCACCCACCTTCCATATCCCACGCTTCCACTCACTTGGAACCTCAGCTTTATGTCTCCTTTAGGTGGGTTTTCCATGTCCCAAACAGCTCCGTGGGATCTCCTCATTCCCTTCCATTCTTTGCAATCCTCCTGCATCAAACCACACCCGAAACCCTAATTAGATGAAAAACAATCGAAACAAGTACACTATTCTATTGACAATACGTTTAAAATCTTATAGACTTGGATTTGATATATTTATAACACGTATAGTCTTCTTTTAGTTTGTTCTTATTGAATGTCTGTTTTGTGTTTCAGAACTCGTGAAGTTGTTCTATGTTCAAAACATTTTGATGTAGTAGTCAACAATTGTTCTCAAGTGTGTAGTAACCCCAACGTTTATTTAGGACTACCCTGATCGTTACTCTAATGCATGTAAAGGACCAGACCACTGTAAAAATCTAGGGTACGCTTTTTGTTTTTTTGCTTGATTCTCTTAATAAAGGTTAAATCATGAGGGTCGAGTGAAACGAACGAACCTGCCACAATTCAACAGCGGTGATGTCGTTTTTGCCAGCGACATAGATGATGACAATGGCCAAGTAGTCGGGATATCTACTATGCTCTTGGACCTTGAATTTGACAGTGTTGTAATTAGGGTATTGGCAAGAAACCCTTCTGAATTCTACATCAACCACACCATAAGAGAACAATTGTAGGGCTGTGTTTGGATGTGCCAATTTTGCATAGGCACGTGGGCTCAAGATAAAGTCAGTGTAATCTCCTTCACCATGGTCAGTCACCACTACATAGGCTCCATTTTCACTACAATATGTTGGATTGGTGCACCTAACCTGAATCATTAACATTAAACCACTAATTAAATTAAATATTAATCAACTTGAACTTAGGGGAAGAACCAATATTAATACTTAATTAATTAGCAAGTGGGTTAGTTTAAAAAATGAAACTTTTTGCATTGGGAAAAACTTTGTCATCTCTTTGAAATGAAAACTAATTGTCATGTATTGCCATAAAAATATCATTTGTAATCATTCCAATATGTTATCTTTTCTTTTTATTAATTTATTTATCAAATTGCAATTCTTTTTAAATGATGAGTTTAACTTTATAGATTTCGATTATTCTCTAGTACTTTATATATGTTAAAAACGGTAAACTAATTAATATACCTGATAGCATGCACCACAACCAGAACCATTTCTATATAGGTAAGAAACTGCAGCAACATTGCCATCGTTGACAGTCCTTCCGAATTCACCAAATCCACAAGCTCCAGCTGAAAAATAGCATTAGAATATTTATAAGATCACACAAAGATGAATTTAATCCCACCTCATTAATCCTTAGAAAAAAATACATGAAGACAACAAGATAGTTTCGGATGTCTTTTGAAAAAAGTGTTTGATACTAAAACAATTCTTTCCACAAATACTTTTGAGAGAAACACACAATAAAGTACTTTTAAGTATTTTTAAAATGTTAAAAAATCAATAATAGATGATGTAATAACCAATCAGGTAAATTTGAAAAGAACTTTTTAACTATGAAAATAAAGAACCTTTTTACAATATCAAAGGTCATCCTAAACTCACTTCTCAACGTCTTGAAAAAGTATAACGTCACGTGTTTAGTAAAAAACAATTGTAACGAGAGAATTGACGTAAGAAAAAGAAGATATATAATAATTCAAGTTGGCATACATGGGGTTCCATAGCAATCAGGGCTGCCATAATAAGTGGCTCTAGAGTAGACAAAATTGTCTTGAGAGGAGCAAAGCACAGGCAAGAGCACAATCAACAGGCAACCAAAAAAGCCACATTTAACTGAGAGCTCCATTGGCCTCAAAACCAAAACCAAAACTGTTTGTGAAAATTCCTCAAAGAAAAAAAAAAACTTTTGAAATGGAGATGAGAGGAAGTGAAGAAAAGATGAGATTGTTGGGAAGAAAAGATGAGATTGTTGGGAAGATTTGGGTTGAGAAACCCTTTATTTATAGGTGTGAGATCTTGAGGTGTCAAGTTTGGATGGGATTTTAGCCAACTTTTTTTGAAGAAAAGGGTAGGAATTTGCTGAGGCTAATGGCTACTTCTTTTTCATGTATCCTCGGCTGCATACACTGAAAGGATTTGGGAGAATCCCATTATCAAAAGCCAAATCAAAATGCTTAAAAAAATATATACAAAATCATCTTTTGTGTTTAAGACTCGAAATCGCTGAAAATAAACTTAAGTTCTAGGTGTCGAAATAAGCAAAGCTATTTGAGTTTTTTTTATTGATTTGATACCGTTAAATTCTTTATCGAGTAAATTGAACGATAATAAGAAACGGGTCGGCTTAAATCTGTTTTTTTTTGGGTTTAATTTTGATCTAAATGAAGTGGATAAGATGAACAATAATGTTATTTTATATGTTGTTCTAATTGCTAGCTTCCTGGCGGCTAAGTTGTTTACTTTGGTTTCAAATGAATATTTGAATTCCAAATTGGGTCTTAATCATTTCTACAAGGACCAATTTCTGAATTTTTTTTTGGGGGTACGGGAAAGTGCTTATTTTGAAAGATAATCGGCCAAGTTTGCACACATCTGTCCTTGGCTGATGCACAATCCCACTCTTGGCCAATAAAACATAAAGCACAAAAAGTTGGACTTGAGTTTGAAAAAGAGTTGGGGAGATTCAACATTTCTTGTATTATATACGAAGATTTTTATGAAATCCGACCTAGGGTAAAGATTCAAACTTACAATTCGAAGATACAGATGTCTAACCACGTAGTCGGCTTAAGTTTAGTTAATGCGAATTTTTGAAATCAAGTCATAATTAAAGGTCACGTTTGATTACTATTTTTGCTTTCTGGTTTTTGAAAATTAAACTTATAAACACTACTTTCCACCTGTAAGTTTCTTTGTTTTGTTATCTACTTCTTTTTAGGTTTTCAAAAACCAAGTCAAGTTTTGAAAGCTTAAAAAAAAATAGTTTTAAAAAACTTGTTTTTGTTTTTGAAATTTGGCTAAGAATTCAACTGTTTCATTAACAAAAATAGGAAAATCATGGTAAGAAAATTGGGAGAAAACAACATATATTTTTTTTAATTTAAAAAAAACCAAATGGTTATCAAACGGTCGGGGTCAAAACAATTCTAGTTACACACATCTTCAACAAATGATATAAAATACTCCCCTTTCATCTTATTTTGTTGAGTTCAACAACAACACAACAACTGAAAGTAGAGATTCAAACATCTGACCTTTTGGTTGAATATTTAAGGTCTTAACCAGTTCACATTTTCCTTTCATCTTAACGTATATTTAGCAATACATTTTTTTTTTTTAATATATGCACGTTTTGCATTTATCCCCTTTAAAAAGAAAAAATATAGATGAAGATTATTTTGATATAACCAACCACTTGTAATAAATTTATGCAAAACTAAGCTAGGGACCTAGGAGAGGCTTTAAAAAAAATATGAAATAGTAAGATTTTTTTTTTTTTTTTTAAAGTGATGATATAATGTGAATATATATTTTAAAAGATGAAAATCTTAATGGATATGTTAATAGAAAATTCTACCAACCATACACTTGTGAAGTCAAAATCAAAGACTACTCTCAAAGCCATTGCCAAGTAACCCAAATGGATTAACATACACCCACCAATGAGCCATCACTTTGTGTTTGGTTGTAACGCACTAACCATCATTCAAATTAATCAAATTAATTAAGCAACAGGCTCAAGTTTTGTGTGTTTGTGTTTATATATATAAACATAGTTATGATTTTTTTTATTTATAGAAAGTAATTATAAATTAAGATATAAACATAGTTATGATTTTTTAATTTAGAAACTAGGACATGTTTGGTAGGCAATTCAGATTCTGTTTTATGTTTTCAGATACACTGAATTCAGTGAACATGCGTGCACATGTGTTTTTGAAAACTGTTTCAGGATTCTGTGATCCAAATAGTGGAAATTCTGAAAACAATTTTTTTTTATTATTTTTTATGTTTTTAGTGTATCCAGATTTTGAATTTGAAATTTTCAAATGCATAATTAAATTTAAAAAAGATAAAAGCTTTAACAAATATAATATTTCATGTTGTAAACTCAATTCATTTTTGTGAAATTAAAATTTATTTAATTTAATGTATTATAAATTATATGATATTATAAAATAATAATTATACAAAATTTATAACATAAACACGTTTATAAATTAATTAGTAATAGTTTATATTTAACTTAATATTTAATTGATAACTACAAATAGTTTGTGGTTTATAAATATATTATCAAACACATTTTGAACAGTTTTTTAAATTATGATCCAATTTCTGAATCTGCTACCAAACAAATGTCTGAAAACATGAAATACAACTCTGTTTTCAAATTTCTGTTTTCAGATCACCAACCAAACGCACCCTAATCTTTTGAACTTGATGGGTTCATTCGTCAAATGTTTGAAAGATATAAAATACCTTACGATTAATTTTGTTGTAATATAATTATTCTTTAATGGGGCTTTTTGGCCAAAGAAGAGAACTTCTTATGAACTAGCTAGGGAAAAATCTCCAATACCAACCCACTAGGGAAAAATCTCCATGAAAATTAAATCTTCTTTAGCTGCAAATTCCTTCCCATCTCATCTCTTAGTTTGTCAAGTTGCATTGGTATTAATCTTTAAACATTTCTCTATACGTCATTTATTTATTCAAGGATTTTGTATAACAGCCAACAAGGGTTTAGCTCGACTGACATATAGTTGGACTGATAATCACAAGGTCTGTGGTTCGAATCCCCCTCCCCACATATTGTGTCAAAAAAAGTACTGAATCCTACTATATGGATATTTATGAAATAACGCTACTTAACTTGTTCAAATAACTTTCTTTCGAACCAACTCCATTCCACTCTATTATAAGTTTTAATTATTTATGTCCTTTATGTCCTTACTAAATTAAGGGCAAACTATACATCTTTTTTATTTTCCCACTAGCTTTGTTGTATAAGGTATGAAGGCACTGCCCTCTAAACTATAATAAAGCAAAGTTTAAATATGAAAAGCTCCTTCTTTTGATACAAAATATTCAGGTTAAGTTATTAAAAATATCCTTCAACTATGGGTAGGTTTCAATTATACCCATAAACTTTCAAAAGTTTTATTTTAAACCCTTGAAGTTTAAAGTTTATTTCAAAATGATCCCTTTAGAGACATTTTTCATTAAATTTATGGACGAAAAATGATGTGTTTGGTATGTGTTTTATTATTTTTTTCACGTATTTGTGTTTAAATATGTTCACCAAAGCGAACATAGCTCAGCGGTAATTGGCATGTACCGGGACCATGAGGTTAGAGATTCGAATCCCCCCACCCCCAAATGATAATGTACTAAAAAAAAAAAAATAAGTTCACATAAGCAACATATGTGTAAACACGTCATTTTCCTTCCACAAATTTAACGAAAAAAATTCCTTCAAGGATTGTTTTGAAACAAACTTTAAACTCCAAGGGTCAAAATGAAACTTTTGAAAGTTTAGGATTATAATTGAAACCAACCTCATAGTTCACAGGGTATTTTTAATAATTTAACCAAATGTTTATATATATGAGAGAGTATCCTTTTATATATATATATATATATATTCATTTTTTGAATTGGTCTTATTATCAATTATTTTTTTACTAATATGTGCAAATAGTTCAATAGCATATATACATATTAAAAAAGATAATTTGCACATAAAAGAAAACTTCAATATGGATTATTCATATATAAAATGGGGTTAGGTGAGTAGTTTTTCTTTTTTAGGTGACTCTCCAACGCACTAAATTCTATCTAAATATGATAAACTTTTTTTTTTTTTTGAAGAAAAATATGATAAACTTTGATTGAAAAAGATGCTACAATCACATTTATTGATGTGTATAGAATTATATCAATATAACTCAGAGAAAATAAACAGTAATTAATTAATAATCTTCAATTAGAGGTCTTTAATTTTTTTTTCTTCAAGATTTCATCATCATGAGACGATCCAGTGGCTGCTGCTGGAGAATTTGAGCAAAAACCAAAACAAAAAACTGTGTGCTTGAGGAAAATCTTAAACTTTGACCTGTTTTTATTCCACAAGAGAGGAAACCAAAAGGAAAAATCCTTTTGGTTTCAATATATATAGTGAAGTGCTTTAGAGAGCGTTTAAGAGTTAGTGTAGTTTTGTTGTTGAAAATTTTGAATTTATGTAATAGTTAATTAATTGGTTAAAGCATGTTGTTGATTAATTGGTTAAAGCATTATCATCCTAGTCAAAAGGTAGGTTTGTATTTACGTCCCACATGTTGTTGAGCTTAAGAAAAAAAAACTTTAGATTGGATAGATGAGTGAGTTTATTAGAAAATCCTTGCAAATGACCATAAAAAAATCGGTTTAGAAAAGATAGACAAAAAAAAAAAAAAAAAACCAGGGAAAATGGCCATTTCGTGTTTTCTACGTGCTGATTTTTTGGTCCAAATTGTCGAGTTTACCCCTCCAACGAAATCAGCTATGAAAATGTATCTAAAAAATTTTCCTCCAAATCTTATCCAACTTGCGAACTGAACATTTTTTTTTTTTGGGAAAATTTCATTTTTAACCCTAAACTTTAGGGGTTGTATCAATTTTAACCCTGAACTTTCAATTTCATCAAATTGAACCCTAAACTTAACGAGTTGTATCAATTTTAACCCTGAACTTTCAATTTCATCAAATTGAACCTCAAACTTATCAAATCGTATCGATTTTAATCCTAAACTTGCATAAGTGTTACAATGTATACCTTTGGTTAACTTTTTTTTTTTGAACCACCTTACGTAATTGATTATTTCTTTTTTTTTTTTCTTAATTTACATTGCATCTGAATTGGTTTCTTATAAATAAAATATTGAAGAAACTTTATTTTAGATGATTTTTTCTCGTTGTTGAGGATTTTATGAGAGTTTTTTTGCTGCTATTTAAGATTACGAAAGCAAAGAAATTTTGGAGGTTTTTTATCTTCAAATATTTGTTGGTCTTTTCTTGTTGCTAAGAACTTTGTGGGATTTTTTTCCTTCTTTTAATGTTTTTTTCCTTGCTAATTAGAAGAATGTACAAATCTAGGAAACGGAAATAAAGAAATTTAGAGTTTTTTATTTCTCATATTTGCTAGATTTTTCTTGTTGTCAATAACTCTGTGACTTTTTTTTTTTTTTTATAATAATGAGAAGAATTGTCTGAGATATTTGATTTCTTAAATAGTTTTTCCAACAAATTTCTTACAAAACACTAACTCAGGTGCAATGTGAATTAGAAAAAAAATAAAAGGAAATTGTCAATTACATATTTTAATAGCAATTCAAATGAAAAGTTGACAAAAGGTCTACATTGCAACATTTATGTAAGTTGGAGGTTCAAATTGATACAATTTGTTAAGTTTGGGGTTCAATTAGGGTTAAAATTGCTACAACCTGCAAAGTTTAGGGGTCAAAATTGATTTTTTCCCTTTTTTTTTTTTTGAGACAAGCGATTAGGCATAATCAAAACAAAGGACGACCAAATCTAAGCAAAACAGCCAATAGACAGCATCTTGAATTTCAGCCAAGCCTTTAAATCCTCAGTCATGCATGATAGCTCCAAGCTAGCTACTGGTTTTGGTCCGGGCTAACTCATAATCAACACGAAAATCAATCCCGAACTCAGAACGTAGGCCTGCAAAAGGTACCATCAAATTAGGCATTTAGCACATGGCAATCAACTGGGAGAACACGTTAGGAAATGATAGCATAAACAAATTAGCTCTATCAATTCACTCCCAACCTAACTCTTGCAAAACCTCATGCAAGCCTAACCCCAAATGATATGACTGGAAGAGATTCAAATGTTGGAATGTCATGATCATAATACTGCGCTACATATGCTGAAACTTTTGCCTAAGAGAAGCTACTGATTGTTACTAGATAAGAGACAACTCAAGACTTTTCAGGAGGGGTCTCGAGTGTGTGTGTGATGAACCTCTCCTAAAGCTGCCCCTAATAGTCCGGGAATGATTTATAGGGACCCTCCATCTATCTTCCCCCTACACTGGAAATAAGGTCTCGCTTAAGAGGCCAAGAGACCCAAATTATAGTGCATTCACAAAACCTAGATGCCTGAATAAGAGATCCCTTACTATTAATCCTTTTGCGAACTGAACACTTACCATTTTTGACAATATCCATAAAGTCGCATATCCAATTAAATACAAAATAAGAATATATATTACAGTTTTCACATGCTTTTTTTTTACAACATGTGAGAGTGAGAGATTCGAACCACAGATCTCTTGATCATTAGTATAAATTTTATGTCGGTTAAACTATGTTCATGTTGGCGAGTTTTCGCATGCTTGAGGTTCTCCTCTTGTACAAATATATAAAAAGTATACATATTTTATTTTAATTTCTTTTTGTTAAAGGAGAAAAAAAATCATTATATTTTTACATAGAAAAAGAAAAGGCAAATTTTGGAAAAATACGTGTAAGGTTTGTATTGTCTATGCAATGATATCATTAAGAAAAGTGTATTTTAAGTTTATCCTATGGTATTTTTTTTTTTTTAAAAAAAAAAGTTTATCCTATGGTTGAGTCAATTCGATTGTTGTTGAATAAACTTTATTTTATTTTATTTTATTTTATTTTATTTTTTGTCTTTATTTGCTTTATCACTTTCACTGTTGCACTATTTAAACATGTTTGCTGTTATATAACAATCTAAATATAAATCTAGATTTACTTTCATTTGATAACTTCAAGATTAAATTACAAAAATCTATTTAATAAACAAAAGCAAGGATGACCATTGAAATTCATAAAAAAAATGTCTATCAAATACTTCTAATTAAAAAAAAAAAACCAATAATCAAAATCAACTTCTCCTTTTGGTTTAATTTTTAGAGAAAAATATACATTTGTAGTCCATGAGATTTGTGATAGATTGCATTTAGATCCGTGAGTTTTTAAAATCCCCAATTTTATCCGTGAGATTTGCATTTGGTTTCATTTTGGTCAAATTTTCGATTATTTACTATCGGAAAAATGAGGTGAGATTTGTCTTTTATTAAAAGAATATATATATTTTTTTTATTTTTTTAAATGAGAATATTTTTTGTTTTTTTCTTGTTCTTTGATTTTCTATTTTTTCTCTTCTTCTTCATTTTCCCTCCTTACCTTCATGTTAATCCTAAACCCCTAAATAATTCTAACCGAGCGCCACTCTTTTTTTCCCCTTCTTCTTCCTTCTACTTCTATTTCTCTTTCTTCTTCTCCTTCTTCTAACCACGATGAAAAATGAAGGGGTTGTCCCCTTCAATTGTGATCAACGACAAGGAAGGAAGAAGAAGAGGAGGAAAAAAAGAGGAAGAGAAAGAGGAAGAATAAGAAGAGAAAAAGCAAAGAGAAGTTGATGGATGGTAGTCGGAGTTATTTAGGGTTTAGGGATGAAGGTGAAAAGAAAAAAAAAAGAAGAATAGGAGAAATAATAGAATATAAGAGAATATTAAAAAATATTTTAAAATATTTTTAATTTAAGATTAAATAACATTTTTTATTAAAAAAATGTCAGTTAAGCTTTTTGTTAGTAATTAACGAAAAAAACGGAGAGACTAAAATGAAACCACATGTAAAACTAATGTAAAATTGTTGAGTTTGAAAACCCAGAGACCCAAATATAACTTAACGCAAAACTCAAGGATCAAAAGCGTATTTTTCCCTTAAAAATAATAACGTTAATCAATAAGCAAATGAATTAATTTTGAAAGTCAAATCAACACAATTTAATTTCTCCACTCACAATAGAAAGGGAACAAGAACTCAGAAAATGAAAACATGAAAACCATTAATTTACACCCCTAAATTTGGAACTGTATCACTTAAAATCCTAAGCTAATAAGGGTATCAATTAAAACTCTAAACATTCACAAGTGAATCAATTTAGACCCTCGATTAGAATTTTGTTTTAAAATCATTAATGCATAACTTTCACATGTGTGTATAAGACATTTTTAAATACAGAGATTAACGTAAATTATAGAGAAATGTTGGAATCAGATAGATAGTAGTGGTTTTTCATTAATATGAACGGGTTCCCATTTTCTTGTCTTACTCTATTTTTCTCTACTTATTTAGGAAGAATTATGTAATAATTTTTCTTGCTACCCTTTGATATGATTTTGATAGAAGAAGGATTTTATTTTGTGATTTCATGAACTGATTTTTTATATTGAATCAAGTGAAAATATAGCTATAAATCATTAACGAAGAGTCTATATCGATTCACTTATGAAAGTTTAGAGTTTAAATTGTTACAATTATTAATTTGAAGTTTTAATCAATACAATCCCAAAATTTAGAGGTATAAATTGATTTTCTTTTTAAAAAAAATATCCTAATTAACTACCATAAAAAACTTAAAAACAGCATAATAAACAATCATGTTTCCATAAAACCAAATAAAAAGCTATTATTAGCATGAAGTCCCTCAATCAAATGCTTGATTGACAGACATTCAAATTCCACCAACACTAATTCTCATGAAAGGATAAAAAAAATAAAGGGTTTTAGAACCTTCATATTAATAAAGTAATTAACCTAAGATAACATCAAAAAATAAAGTAAATTAATTACAATTCTAGGTTAAGAGAGAAATGAACAAGTGTAAGTGACTGTCACTATATATAGAGAGAGATGAATAAGGGAAATTGAAAATGACACATCAACTCCCATAAATGGCTCACTCCTCTTTACCACTACAAAGCAAAATAATTGTATAAAAGATTTCACAAGTGTAGGGTTGATATTTGGCTAGGGTTTCTTTGTATCCTTCTTCTACACTTGTAAAGAAGAAGGGTCTATGAGTAGTTGGTGGAAGCTAGAATATAATGGAATCAAAATTAAGAAGCCAAAAGAATTGCACACCCACCAACCAACAAACAATGCCTCTTCTTTTTTCCATCCCTCTCTCTCTCCATATTAAATAATGGCCATCACAATGAGGATATTGAAATTTCTTCTTTTCCCTTTATGTAGTATATTGGATTGGAAACTACTAGACATTGAACAATAATTAAAGAAAAAGAGTTGCATTTGTATGGGATATGAAACAAAAGGGGAAAAGATATATAACTTAGAGGTGAAGTGAGATTGGTTTAAGAAAAAAAGAGAAAGAATAGATGGCAAAATTGGATTCGATGATCCGTAAAACTATTTGAATAATGGTCTCTTAGTATCTCTTGTATGATATTTGACCAATTTAGATTGAAACTAATTAATATGATTTGTTGAATAAATGAAAACTCTAGTGGTTTGGAATTAGGAACTCTTTGGATATGTGAACTCCCTAATTTACAAACACTAAAACCCCAAACCAACAATTTCAACCCTTAGAATTAGGTTAGGATGAAGATTTGAACCAACCCTATGACCTCTACGTCAAATGTGTAATATATGTCTTAATCAGTTGACAGGTTGACAAATAGCATAATTTATGAATCATTAGGTGAGTTGGATAACCTAAATAAAAGGGAGATGACCCTGAATTTCACATAAAAAAAAATTGATAAAATAAAAACACACATGCAAAAAAAAAAAGAAAAAAAAAGAAAAAAAAAAGAACTTCAATTGATCTTTACAAATTTTTATCCAAATAAGTTCATGTATGTCTTACTCTCACTCACAATTTAGAAATCATGTTTTTGTTTGATCCACAAATTTTTTAACAACATTTGGAAGTGGAAGATTTGAACAACAAACCTCTTGGTTATTAGTACAAACTTAATGTCAGTTGCATTGTAAGTTTATATTGTAATCCGCACTCCAAAAGAGCTTAAGAAATTAATCTAAAAATCACATTATTTGTTTATACGTTATATTTGTTTATACGTTAAAATTTGATACATCTTAAAAAATATTTCTACATTTGAACTAAAATATATACTTTGACTCTAATTTATATTTGTCAACCAATATGGCATGACAATTTCCATCATGGTGTCAATAAAACAAAGGGTCTGTTTGGAATACATTTTAATTTAAATGTTTTTCAAGAATGCATTTTTTAAAAAACATTTTGTATAAAAATTGTTTAGAATTTAAACACTCATATGTTTGGTTACATTTCCTCATAAGTGTTTTTATACACAAGTTATTGTATACTTACAATCTCTTTTTAAAGAAGTTGGTTTCAAGTGTTTCTCTCAAAATGATTTATTTTTCAATCTCATTTTCTAATAAGTTGTTTTTAGTGATTGCCAAACACTAGAAATTTTTTCAAAATGGTTTTTTTACAAAATTAAACACTTGAAAAGTTAAACCAAACACACACAAAATCTCATATTTTCATTAATTAACAAAAGAGACTCTTTTGATCAAACTGACTTAAATCAAACAATAAAGACATGCTGATCATCAAACAAAAATTCTAGAAGTATAGGAGTTAAAAATATTTCATAAAGATTAAAAAAAAAAAAAAAAGATCTAATAAGAGCATGACTCAACTGGCATAAATCTTGTAACCCAACTAAGAGGTCAGAGGTTCAATTCCCCCACCCCTACATGTTGTAAAAAAAAAAAAAAAACTAAACTAAACCTATAATATTTACCAAATATAATCATATAATGAAGATATTTAGTCATTTAAACATTTGGAAATTGGAAATTTGAATATGAAGAAGATATTTTGCATTAAATAAGCAAGGACTTTGGTTCAACCTTTGGGCAAACATATTAAATGCAAAAGCAACCAAGTGAGATGATGGAAAAGGCACATAAATATTGAAGAGTGAGGCTCATAGCTAGGTCTTTTCCCTTTTTTTTTTTTTTGTTTTTTTTTGTTTTTTTGGAGAAGTTTCCCAAGTGTCTTGCTTTCTAAATAATTTTGGGTAGAATAATTATTATAAAGAGGAAATGGGGCTTAGGGTGTCTTCTAATAAAAAAATAAAAAGAAAATGAGATATGGTATGTGTGGTGTGGTGTATCAACCACCAATAAAAGTTACTTTGAGAAATTCCAGAATATTTTTGTTTTTAGAATCATGATTAAGAGCTTGTAAACATTAATGTTGATCAATTATGATTAAGAGCTTATGGTTTTTACACTTTTTTTTTTTTGTAATGTTATGATTTTTACACTTCAACTTTGATAATTCAACCCTAAATTTACATGTTGCAAAATTTTCCTTCTATTCAATTTTTTGTTGTATTTACCCACTAACACTAGCGAGAGAAGGAAGATCAAGAGGAGAAAATCACAGAAACCTCCAAAAAAAACTTACAAATTTCAATTAAAATGAAGCTTTGGACATATATATAATTGATGACTATTGAATAAATTTTTTCAAACTCAAAAGTTTGATGGAAGATTTAGTTCTAATATCATTTTCTGTTAAGTCGGATTAGTTTTATATTTGGTCTATATTTTATAATTCACTAAACACACGTGAGAATATATACATTTTTTAGGGGTTCTTCAAACAATATAAAAGTATAAAAGGTAAAATTTGCAACATTTTTACCAGTTTAATATAGAGATGGTAACACAACCAATTTTGAGGTCCAATTTGATAAAATTGTAGGTAAAATTTGATACACACCACGTCAAGTCTAGATGTAAAAAATGAATTTTTAATTAATTATTTTTTTTTAAAAAATAAGAATAGTGCTTTGTAAAAAATAAATTTGGAAGAATGAGAAAATAATTATTTAAAAAACCAGCTATCCAAATATATAGATTTCATTTTCCAAAATACGAAATCATTTCTCGAAAGTATGGAATTGTCAATATCAAAATGTTTATACCAACATAAGCATATAAATGAATTATTAGGCTTCGTTTGATAGTTATTTGGTTGGACAAGGCTTCGATCCATCTACAATGTCAAAGAGTGATCAGTAAACGCGAAGCATAGATTCAACTTGAAATCGCCAGAACAAATAGTTCGAGGCATATCCAATCGAACAGGTACAAGGTTACATATGTTGGATAGGAGAAAATAGAGGTATTGGACTAAAGAGAGGTATTAGATAAGCTCTCAGAAATCATTGAAGAAGAATTCATCGAAGAAGAAGAAAACATTGACGCTTGTCAATTGCTCTAATACCATGAACGTCAGAATAAAATGAAGTTTCTCTTGTTACTCTCTGATATTTACAAAATGATAATTACAGAGTATTTATACAAGAGAACTGATTAACTAATTAATAACAACTTAATAACTAATTAATAACGCAACAGTATACTATCAATTTGGTTTTTGGTTTTTGAAAATTATGTTTGTTTTCTCCTAATTTCCTTAACATGATTTTCATTTTTATTAAAGACACACTTGAATTTTTAACCAAATTCTAAAAACAGAAACAAGTTTTTGAAAACTTGGGAAGAAGGTTGATTATTTAAAAAAAAAAAGAAAAAAAAAACCTAAAACACTAAATTGTTTTTGACAATATGTAATGTTTGAGGATTTGAACCACATACCACTTAGTCGTCAGTTTAAACTTTGTGCCAATTGAGCTATACTTATGTTGCCACCAATTTCTTCTCTCTAGAAATTTGAATTTATAAATTTGCTTGAGATTGTTTTAAAATGGTATATATATTCTACTTTTGTTTTCAAAACTACTTTTGATTTTTTTTTCTTTTACAAACATATAAGATGGAGAATTTGAACCACATATCTTTTGATCATTAGTACAAGTTTGATGTCAAATTGTCAGTTGAGTTATGCTCATATTGATTGAAAATTCTAATTTGATGTCCGGTAAAATGTTAGGTTCTTATATATATATATATTTGAAATCACTATTTATTTTAACATTACACGATGTTTAAGTAAGAACAACTTCAATAGTTGAATTGGTCCTAAAAAAAATTTCAGACATTCATCCAACATATTTTTATAGAACATTTATTTCAAACACCTCCCATATTTTGTATTTTGAAAATTACCTAATTAGGAGTGGATTATATGTAGTATTTATTTATTTTTTGGACAACATGGGGCGTGGGAGATTTGAACCTCTGACCTCTTGTCAAGAGTATAAGTTTTATGTCAGTTGAACTATGTTTTTTGTTAGTGGATTATATGTAATTATATGTCATCTTTTGGAGCCTTTGTTTGATATAATATAGGTTAAAATACAAGTTTAGTCTCTGAACTTTGGTGTCTATTTGGTCTCTCTAAATTTTAAAAATGTCTAATAAATACTTAAACTTTCAATTTTGTTGCCTACAGATTCCCAAAAAATTGAAAAATTTTAAAAATTAATTGATCTACTAAATATAAATATGAATTTTGTCAAATGGAATCCTAAAATCTCATTTTGTGTGTCTAGTAGACCTATGAATTTTAAAAAAATCGAAAATTTAAGAACTAAATTTGTAATTTTAAAAGTTCAGGGACCAAATAGATACAAACATCAAAGTTTAAAGACTACATTTGTAATTTAACCTATAATAGTAATTAGGAAAAAAAAAAAAAAAACTATTTTTCAGAAGTACCTCTAGGGCTATTGGTCTTAATTTCCAAATTATAATCGACAGGGTCAACGGTCAAGATGTGCTCAGGACATGGGCTTTTTAAAGCCCAATAAGCTATGAACCAAAGCCCATTATAAAATAATTTAGAAAACTTCAAACTTTTTCATATTTGCCTTTCTAACTTTAAATTTAATTCTAGGGTATAAATTTTTCATGGTTGGTAATAATATTGTCATGATATTCTTTTAATTTTAAAGCGATAATAAGTTATTACGTAACTCAATTGGTGAACTAAAAAAATAAAGACAATAATGTAAATTAACCATTTATTTGATTTGATATTTGTTTAAAAAAATGGAAAATATGAAAATTCTTATGCAAATTTGATAATGAGATAGTACAAGTCTACAAAGGGGCAGTTAAAAAAAAAAAAAAGAAAAAGAAAATCCATGTCTTTCATGGAAGCTTCTTCATTTTCAATTTCATAAAAACAAAAAGTTAAAAATAAAGCTTTATCACAAATATATCATCTTAAGCAAAAAGTCAAAGAATTATGAAATGCAAAAATAATTCAATGTAATTTTCATTACCGAAATCACTTGATAATTACAAGATTATATACACGAGTCTCTTTTAAGTCCTTCCATTTAATTCTTAAAAATAATTTTAACATTAATAGTCTTAGGATGCATTTGGTTTAACTTTTCAAGTGTTTAATTTAAAAAAAAAAATCATTTAGAAAATTTTTCTAGTGTATGACAACCACTAAAAATGACTTATTAGAAAATGAAATTGAGAAATAAACTGTTTTGAGAGAAATACTTGAAACCAACTTTTCTAAAAACAATTTTTTAAGTATACAATAACTTGTGTATAAAAACACTTATGAGGAAATGTAACCAAATGTATGAGTGTTTAAATCCTAAACAATTTTTGTACAAAATATTTTCTTTTAAAAAAAATGCATTCTTGAAAAACATTTAAATTAAAATGTATTCCAAACGGACCTTTATCATCATTTTATCTAATTAAATATTTTATCTGAACCCACTTTTAAATTTATTTGATTTTTGAAAATTTCAAACAACTTTTTTATCATCATTATCGAACAAGTAATTTTAATGGGTTAAAAGTGTATTTTTTAAAAGTTTAACTAAACACTCCCAATTCTACAAATAAATAAAATCAATTCTTCACAAACACTTTAGGGCCCCGTTTAGTAACGTTCTCGTTTCTTGTTTCTTGTTTCCAATTTTATTAAGAAATCTAAGCATTTAATAACTATGTATGTTTCTTGTTTCTCATTTTTTAGAAACACTCCCAAAATTTGTATAGAACTTTTGGGAACAACTAAAACTAGTTTATCCTTTTTTGTTCTTGTTTCCAATTTTTCCTAAACATAAATAAGAATATAGGTTTATTATTATTGAATGTATAGGTGTTAAGGTCATGAAATTCTATTTTTCTTTATTAAAAATGAAGAAACGGAAACAAGAAACGAGAACGTTTCCAAACGGGCCCAGAAATCGAAGAAATAGCAGAAGGACATTTTTAAAAAAATTAAATATTATAATTTTAAAACTTATTAGGATAATAAAATTATTTGGAATTTATTATTAGAATATTGTTGTTTTATTTCTACGTCGATAAACAAACTATGTGTCACTTTTTAAAACAAAATAATTTTTGGTAGGTCCACAATATTAAAAAAAACGCGTCGAAGTAGTTTGTCTCAAGAGACGACCTACAAACGGACATAAAAAAATGGTTATCTCCGTTAACACTGTTTTTTTAATGCAAGTTTGTAGGTCATCTCTTTTACCAAAAATTACTTTTTTAAAAAAAAAAAAAAAGAGCGACATATGACTTATCACGTCGATAGGTCGACGTGGAAATAAAATAACAATATTTTAATAATAAGTTTCAAAATAAATTTATTATCCTAATAAATTTAAAAAATTATAATATTAATAAAAAAACGGAGAGAATAGAAGAAAAGGGAGGGGATGAGTCATAAATGTATTCTTCATGTTGAGTCTTTAATTTCACTATCAAAATAAATGTGATTTAATTTGATCTAACATCAACTTTTGATGACACATTTGTCTTCTTTGAAAAATGAATTATTATTATTATTATTATTATTATTATTTTGAGGAGGAAAAATTATTTCTTCACACAAGTTTGTCAATGCCTCTCGATTTGGCTTCAAAGAAAATCACTTGGAAATTCCAAGGAAACTTCTTCAACTCAAAGTGAGTTTTTGTTTATTTATACAATCTTTTGGCTTTCCTTTAGTTTAAACTAACGATGATGCAGTCTCCACAAACTGCAAGTCTCTCATCTGACCCTTAATATTAGCATTTCTTTGTTTTGGGAATTTCTTGAAAGGGCAAAAAATCGAGTCAGGTATCACTATTTCCAGAATTTCTCTGTGTTTTTAGTTCAATGTTATCTTAACCAATTGAATTATGCTCAGATCTTCCACAACTTGCTTTTAATTTCTCCAAAGATGAACCAAAGGTTGAAGGAAGCTGCATCTTCCGGAGATATTGACTCCTTATATTCAATAATTGAGGAAGATGCATATGTTTTAGATCGTATAGACCAGGTACGTACGTAATTTTTTACACTATCATATGACCTAGACCTAGGGTCTGGAATATTTTTTTTGTACTACCGAGTACCAACCCTTTTCACATATGATTTTGCATTTACAAATATATTTTAATTGTTTTAATACTGACGAGCCCCACATCATTTTTAAATAATACTGACTGATACATGACACAAAATAAATAGATTATCCATGTTTAAGTTTTTTTCCCAAGTCTAAACCACTCCTTTATATTAGAATACAATTATAATGTGAAAAGAAGAACTATTCTGTATTCTCATTGATGAATCTGACTCCTCTCTCTCATAGTTATATACAAATAATGTTGAGTTAAATAACATAGAATCTAACTAACTCTAGTTAGATACTTTTTTTAAAACAAAAAAAATAATAACTCTTGTTAGAGACTGATTGACTTAGTTACATATAACAAATATAATGTATGTGGTTTAACAAAAAGTAACTGAGTAACAAATACAATCACTAAAATCAATGGTTGTCTATATACCAATAGACCATGACCATTGTCATACTGACTATATAGTTCATGTCATGATAAATCATTGATATTAGGGTCGTTCGGAGTCGGTTTTGGACAAAAATCGACGTCGAAAATTGACCTGTGTCGGTCGATGGCTAATAGTTTTGGGTTGCTCTCTGAAACCGAGCGACTGTGTATTCAGTCGGTCGATTGATTTTGTCAGTTTTGCGACTCCAATGGGTAATGAGATTTTTTTCTTGAAAGTTTTGGGAGGAGGGTTTGAATACGGTGAGGAGGAAAAAAGAAGGGAAGAGAAAAGAGAGAAATAAATCTGATGGGAAGAAAGAATGAAGAAAATAGGAAAGGAGAAATAGAAGGGAGAGAAACTGGGTGAAGAAGAAAGAAAAAAGAAAAGAAAAGAGGGAAGAAGAAAAGAGACAGAGAGGGGCTTTGGTTGAAGAAGAAAGAAAGAGGAAAAAAAAAAAGAGGGAAAGAAAAAAAGAGAGAAGAGAAGAGAATAAAAAATAATCAAATTTTGAAAAAGTAATTATTACTTTTTTTGAAAAAGAAAGCATTGAAGAGACTTGAAAAGACGGCTCATTGTGTAGTGTGGAGCAGTATGCGTGACTTAGACGGTAAGCTGGAATAATTTTTTTTTAATTAATATATTAATATCGGTCGGTTGGTCGGTTTTTTCAATTTTTTGGTGGACCAACCGATCGAGAGTCAGTTTTGTCACTCCGTCGAATGTAACAAAAAACCGACCGATCGATGTCAGTTCGATAGGTTTCAGTCGGTCGAGTAAGTTTTCGGTCTAGATTTGAACACCCCTGATTGATAACGATAATTGAGTGGTCTTTTAAGTTTAAAATAGGGTCAAGTTTGACCATGATTTGTTTCTTATCATCTATATTTATCCAAAATGAGCATGGCTCATAGGTTCAAATCACCCACAAAGTCCAAAATGTTGTTAAATTCAAATATATATATATACAACCTTGGGTCGTGGTGATTTAATATCATCATACCCTAAACTTTACATATATCTATACAGAATTACAATACCTAATTTTTCAATTTTTCATTATATCTTCAAAATTACAATCACATACTTAAAATGTTTGGGCTTGATGTTGTGGTCTCAACTATCAAATGTTCTAAAAATAAAAACCAGGTACCCTTTGTTGATACCCCATTACACATCTCTGCATCAGCTGGACATGTCCATTTTTCTTTGGAGATCATGAGATTGAAACCAACCTTAGCCAAGAAGCTTAACCCAAAGGGCTATAGCCCTATCCACTTGGCATTGCAAAACAACCAAACCGAGGTCGTGTTTCGACTCGTCGACATCGACCGAGATCTTGTAAGCATACAAGGAAGAGAGGGTTCAACTCCATTGCACATTGCCGCTTTTGGAGGAAAAGATGAAGTCATGGCTAAGTTTTTGGTTTCATGCCCAAAATCTATCAAAGAATTGACTGTTCGCAAGGAATCTGCTCTCCATATTGTTGTTAAAAATGGCAATATTGAAGCTTTAAAATTCTTATTGAAGTGGATCAGACAAGCTCGCATCACCTCAATACTAGATTGGAGAGACGAAGAAGGAAACAACATCATGCATCTTGCCACACTTGGAAATCAAATCGAGGTGAGTCTTAGCTTACACAAAGATGTTCAAGTTATGGAACATCTCTCCTTTTGTGTTGAGGATCCCACATCGAAAAGATGAATGCAAACCTCATAATTTATAATATACATGGGTTACTTCACTCATTGTTAATCGATTTTGAGATGGAACCCCATATTACTAATAATACTCTGTCTCTACAACTGAACATTTTTTTTCCTTTTCTTGTAGATGGTGAAGCTTCTCCTGAAATATAAAGTAGATTTCAAATCGAAGAATTTGGAAGGCTTGACAGCTTTGGACATGTTAAGAGAAAGAGAATTCTTGGGAAACAGAGAGTTGAGAAGAAAGCTCAAGAGTGCCCACATTGAAAAACAACTGAGACTCCCAAAATTGTTAAAGTCGACATTATCGTTTCTAAAGAGATTAGTGATAACGGACTATCATGAAATCGAAAACATGTCGAAAGAGGATCGAAATGCGATTTTAGTAGTTGCTGTGCTGATTGCAACAGCAACCTACCAAGCTATGCTATCTCCTCCATTAAACAGCTATGGTTTCTGGCGTCTCTTGTACTTCATATGTTTTAGTTTTTTCAACACTATGGCCTTTTTTGCATCAATGATAGAGATCTGCCTTCATCTTCCTTCTGGCATTGGCTACACTCTCCATCTGGTTCTCCCTCTAGTTCTATGCTTCGTATTGCTTATGCCTTCTTCGTTGGAAGTTAATACCATTTTCGTAGCTGTGACGGTTATTGTTCTTATTTTGATGAAGATGTCAATACTTCGACAAAAGATACTTGGAGATCTCAAGCCAAAGAAGACGATCCAGTTTGATGCTAAGCGTAGCCCCAGCCTCCAGAGAGAGTTGACTCAAATAAATGTGCACCAACTTGGGTGCCGCACAAGGGCTAATGCTGGAACTTTTTAACTTTTTCGTCCACTTACCTATTTTTCAATATATACTTTCTTATTGTCTCTCTCCCTCTTTTTTGTACAATATATTGGAGGAGAATTTGAATATTTGAACTCTTAATTGAGAGTAAAGCATCACTTGAATAACTATGCTCTTGTTGGTCTTTCTTATTGTCTATGACACGAGTTTGCATGGTTTTATTAAATTTATTTAAAGTTTTGTTTTTAATATATATATATATATTGACAACATGTGGGGTGGAGATTTGAATCTCTAAATCTCTTAGTCGAGAGAATAAACTTTATATGCTAGGTGAGCTATACTCTTGTTTTTAATGATTTAGATAATTGGATATGTTTGAATTATATGGGTGGATAATTAGATACTTTGATATGATTTTTTTTTTTATTAGGAAGTTTAAGAATTTTATAGACTTTTCTTAAGAAATTCATTATTTAAAAGAAGATTTTTCGTGAATAATTAATTATCTAATTTAAAACTAATAGATATTTTCTATGAAAAGTTATTATCTAATTGAAAATTTGTCAAAAAAATAAAATTATGCAATTCCTTTGATTTAATAAATAAATATTTTACATTTTAAAAATAAGTTAAACTACTTATTATCAATATTATCCCCACATTAATTACATTTCGTTGTTATTTTGTATTTATTTTATCAATTTATTTACGGTATAATGAAAATGTCGATTCACCTTTCATGTTGATGTCAAACCCCATGGACATATGAAATGTGGTTGAAATGCCGAATATGTGTCCAACGAAAATTTAATACATTGCATAAAACTCTCTCTCCCTCCCCTCCCCAATTGAACATTTTACATTATAGTTGACCAATTTCTGTAGATGGTGAAGCTTCTTCTGAAATACAAAGTAGACACTGAATCCAAGAATTTGGAAGGCTTGACAGCTTTGGACATGTTAAGAGAAAGAGAATTTTTGGTGGGAGACAGGGAGTTGAGAGAAGATTAGCTCAATCGTTCCGACATTCTAAAACAATTAACGATGTATTTGGTTTAACTTTTCAAGTGTTTAATTTTGAAAAAAATTCTAGTGTTTGGCAACCACAAAAAATGACTTATTAAAAAATGAGATTGATAAATAAACGATTTTGAGAGAAACACTTGAAACCAACTTTTTTAAAAAGAGTGTTTAGTATATAATAACTTTAATATAAAAACACCTGAGGAAATGCAACCAAACATATGGGTGTTTAAATTCTAAAAAAAATTTATACAAAATGTTTTTTATAAAATGAATTCTTGAAAGACATTTAAATTAAAATGTATTCCATTTTTGTGTCTAGTAGACCTATGAATTTTAAAAATTCAAAAATTTAAGAACTAAATTTGGAATTTTAAAAGTTCAGGACCAAATAGATAGGAACATCAAAGGTAGTCAATTTAACCTATAATAGAGTAATTATTCAGAAGTACCTCTAGGGCTATTGGTCTTAGATTGCGTTTGGCATTGATTTTGGAGGCCATCAAAATGATTATAAAATAATTTTAACCGTTTTTAGTGTTTGGTAAATCCAATTATAAATTAATTTATATAAAAGTACTTTTTTAATTACCTTCATTTGCAAAAGCCATTAACAATAGCTTATCGATTTAGCTTTCCTAAAAATCTGGTGGATTCTCTAACTTTCACCATTCAATTATCTTATTTCAATAAGTTTGAATTTGATTTTTTTCTAACTTTTTTTAAAGATTGAAATAACATTTTTTTTTCTTTTTTTCTTTTTAATCAAAATATAGAAATATCTAACATAATGTTATAATTTAAATCATATGAAATTTAAATTAATTGTCTTGTTATATATATATATATATATATATATATATATATATATATATATATATATATATATATTAGTACATCAACATTTGGGGTGGAGGGATTTGAACCTCTGACCTCATGGTCGAGAATACATGCCAATTACCGCTGAGCTAAGCTCGCTTTGGCAATTGTCTTGTTATAAGAACTTTGAAATCAGATAACAACCTAACATCATGTAATTATTGAAATATTATTAATATTTTGGTTATTATTATAGGTAAGTTGCAATAATCTAGTATTAATTTACCAAACACCTTTTTTCTCTTTAAAGCTAAAACTTACCAAACACTAATTTACTTCGTATTACAGTTGATTTTCTTTAAAGCACAGCTAACGGTAATTATTTTAAAAGCTAACGCAACACCAAACTAAGCCTTAATTTCCAAATTATAATCGACAGGTCAACGGTCAAGATGTGATCAGGACATTGGGTTTTTAAGCTATGAACCAAAGCCCATTATAAAATAATTTAGAAAACTTCAAACTCTTTGGGGCGACTAGATAAATGGTCATTTTTAATGGGCTGTTTTGAAAAATGGCCATTCGAATTTTTCATTCGAAAAATGGCCAAATGCTATTTTAAGTAAGTTTTCTTTACCACGAATTAGACAAAAATTCCCTTATCGAAATCTAAATCTAAAGACTAATTAAATTAAAATACACTATAAAATAGGAGAGAATTTGTTGCCCATAACAGAAATCTAAATCTAAGGACTAATTAAATTCAAATACACTATAAAATAGGAAGAGAATCTATGATTTAGAGATTAATTTAAGCCAAATAAATCAATGAATTTCAAAATAAAAAAGATAAGACTCATACTAATCTATCTCAACCGAATAATTTGAAAACAAAAATTTTAATTAAAAAAATCTTATACTGAATTAAAATCACGATTTATGGGTACATCAAAGAAATACAGTATATTGAGAAAGAAAAATCATGCAAATACAGGGACTTCTCATAATTTACTTACATACACACTGTATTTGAAGTATTTACAGTCTCAGAATATAGGGATCTAATTTTGCAAAAAAAAATGTGTAGGAATGAAAAAAAAATATACAAATATGAGGCAATGTTGGAAATGAGTGAAGATCAAGAAATCGATCCGGTGGAAGATGATTTGTTGATTAAAAAATCTACTCGAAAATTGAAATGAAAACCTAAATTTTGAGTAATCTAACAGATTCCACAAAATAGATAAGAGAGAGAAGATATATGTTGTAACACCGATTGCTTGATTATTCATGGGATAACTAACTTTTTTTTTTTTAATTAAATCAGATAGGGGCTTCCTCAAATATTGGATGGGTCTTGGAAATTTACTTGAAGAGTCAATTTAAACAGAATAATTTGAAAATGAAACTTTAAATTAAGAAATCTTATACTAAATTAAAATCACGATTTATGGAGGAAAAAACAGGGGTACATAAAAGAAATACTTAGAAAAAATCATACCGGTTGAGGCTATGATTTCATCATGAATTGACGATCTCAAAAATCACTTACAGCACATCAAATCAATTTAACCTTTTCAACTAAAGAAATTGAAATAAATAATAAAAAGGAGAATTTGAAAACCTTACAAAATCTTTCGCATGCTCCTCCCCATCACACACATACAGAGACTTTACACACTGTATTTGAAGCATCTACAGTCTCAGAATACAAATATCTAATTTTACGAAGGGTAGGTAAAATTACTTTCGGGAATAAATGATGAATAGGAATAAAAGAAATAATTCGAATATGAGGCAACATATCTATAATCAATAGTCTTCTCAGTGTTGGAAAGAAGTAAAGACAAGAAATCAATCAAAGTTGAGAACACGGGTGGAAAAGATGATGAAGATAATGATTTGTTGATTAAAAATATAAAAATTTAAATAGATAAGAGAGAAGATATAAGCTGTAACTATCGATCCCATGATTCATGGGATTAACAGTTTTGTTATGATTATCTTTTTTTAAAATTAAATCAAACATGTTTCCTCAAATATAGGATGAGACGTGAAAATTGACTTGAGGGTATAATTGGAAGAATAATTAATGTGAAAATAGGTTAAAAAATCGGTTTGGCCATTTTTCATTGAAAAAAACCGTTTGACCATTTTTTAAAACTACCCTGTAATTTTTGGCAATTTTTTAGGATTTCCCTAATTCGAGGGTATAAAATTTTCATGGTTGGTAATAATATTGTCAAGATATTGAATTTTCTTTTAAATTTTAAAGCGATAATAAGTTATTACGTAACGTGAACTAAAAAAATAAAGACAAGAATGTAAATTAACCATTTATTTGATTTGATATCTGTTTAAATAAATGGAAAATATGAAAATTCTTATGCAAATTTGATAATGAGATACTACAAGTCTACAAAGGGGCAGTTTTTTTTTTTAAAAAAAAAAAAGAAATAAAAAACCATGTCTTTCATGGAAGCTTCTTCATTTTCAATTTCATAAAAATAAAAAGTTAAAAATAAAGCTTTATCACAAATATATCATCTTAAGCAAAAAGTAATTGGTTACAAAGAATTATGAAATGCACAAATAATTCAATGTAATTTTCATTACCGATATCACTTGATAATTTCGAGATTATATACACAAGTCTCTTTCTAAGTCATTCCATTTAATTCTTTTTTTTTTTTTTTTTTTGAGGAGTACATTCCATTTAATTCTTAAAAGTAATTTTAACATTAATATATAGTCTTAGGATGGGTTTGGTTTAACTTTTCAAATGTTTAATTTTGACAAAAAATCATTTTGAAAACTTTTCTAGTGTTTGACAACCACTAAAAATGACTTATTAGAAAATGAAATTGAGAAATAAACTGTTTCGAGAGAAATACTTGAAACCAATTTTTCTAAAAACTATTTTTAAGTATACAATAACTTGTGTATAAAAACACTTATGAGGGAATGTAACCAAACATATAAGTGTTTAAAATTTAAATTCTAAACAATTTTTTTACAAAATATTTTTTTAAAAAAATACGTTCTTAAAAAACATTTAAATTAAATGTATTCCAAACGATCTTTATTTTTTTTTTTTCAAAAAGAAAAGTTCAATTGTAAGCACTTTGGAAGAATAGTAATTAAATATTTTATCTGAAACCACTTTTAAATTTATTTGATTTTTGAAAATTTCAAACAACTCTTTTATCATTACTTTTTAACAAGTAATTTTAATGGGTTTAAAAGTGTATTTTTAAAAAAAAAAATTAACTAAACACTTCCAATTCTACAAATAAATAAAATCAATTCTTCACAAACACTTTAAAAATCGAGGAAATAGCAGAAGGACAATTTTAAAAAATTTAAATATTATAATTTTTTAAACTTATTAGGATAATAAAATTATTTGAAACTTATTATTAGAATATTATTGTTTTATTTCCATGTCGACAAACAAACTATGTGTCACTTTTTAAAACAAAATAATTTTTGGTAGGTCCACAATATTAAAAAAAAAACGCGTCGAAGTAGGTTGTCTCAAGAGAGGACCTACAAACGGACATAAAAAAAAATGGTTATTTCCGTTAACGCTGTTTTTTTAATGCAAGTTTGTAGGTCATCTTTTACCAAAAATTACTTAAAAAAAAAAATGACATATGACTAATCACATCAATAGGTCAACGTGGAAATAAAATAACAATATTCTAATAATAAGTTTCAAAATAAATTGATTATCCAAATAAATTTTAAAAATTATAATATTAATGAAAAACGGAGAGAAAAGAAGAAAAGGGAGGGGATGAGTCATAATGGAAATTTCATGTTGAGTCTTTAATTTCACTATCAAAATAAATGTGATTTAATTTGATTTGACATCAACTTTTGATGACACATTGGTCTTCTTTGAAAAATTAATTAATTAATTTTTTTTTTATTTATTTTTTTTTTTTGAGAAAGAAAAATTATTTCTTCACACAAGTTTGTCAATGCCTCTCGATTTGGCTTCTAAGAAAATCACTTGGAGATTCAAGGAAACTTCTTCAACTCAAAATGAGTTTTTAATTTGTTTATTTATACAATCTTTTGGCTTTCATTTAGTTTAAACTAACGATGATGCAGTCTCCACAAACTGCAAGTCTCTCATCTGACCCTTAATATTAGCATTTCTTTGTTTTGGGAGTTTCTTGAAAGGCCAAAAAATCAAGTCAGGTATCACTATTTCTTGAATTTTATTCTGTTTTAGTTCAACTTTATCCTAACCAATTGAGTTATGCTCAGGTCTTCCACATCTTGCGTTTAATTTCTCCAAAGATGAACCAAAGGTTGAATGAAGTTGCATCTTCGGGAGATATTGACTCTTTGTATTCAATAATTGAGGAAGATGCATATGTTTTAGATCGTATAGATCAGGTAGGTACGCAAATTTTTTACACTATCATATGACATAGGTTTGGAAAAATTTTATGTACTACCAAGTACCAACCCTTTGTTCACATATGATTTTGCTTTTACAAATATTTTTTTAATTGTTTTAATACTGACGAGCCTCACATCATTTTTAAATAATACTGACCTGACATGACACAAAATAAATATCAATGCTTAAAATTTTTTCCCAAGTCTTAACCACTCATTTATATTAGAATAAAATTATAATGTGAAAAGAAGAACGTTCTTCTTTTTATATACAAAATAACACAAATCTAACTAACAATAGTTAGATACTTTTTAAAAAACAAAAAAATAATAACTCTAGTTAGAGACTGATTGACTTAGTTACATAACAAATATAATATCTGTGGTTTAACAAAAAGTAACTGAGTAACAAATACAATCACTAAAATCAATGGTTGTCTATATACCAATAGCCCATGACCATTGTCATATTGACTATATAGTTCATATCATGATAGATCATTGATAATAGGGTCAGTCGGAGTCGATTTTGGACAAAAATCGACGTCGAAAACCGAGCCGTCGGTCGATAGTTAATAGTTTTGGGATGCTCTCTGAAACCGATCGGCGACCGACCGTTTAGAATCACTTAGAATCACTTTGCAAATCTGAAGAACTAAAATGTATCTTGTGAAACTTTAGGGACCAAAAAGATACATCAATTCCAAACATGAGTGACTAAAAGTACATTTTACCCTAAAAAGAAGGTAAAATACACTTTTGGTCTCGAGATTTGAACTTAATTTCTATTTGGTCTATGGGCTTTTAAAACTAAACACTTTTGGTTCTTAGGATTTAAATCTTATTTCTATTAGGTTCTTGAGGTTTCAAAAGTGACATATTGGGTCCCCAAAGTTTGAATTTGATTTCTAATTAGTCTCTAAATGGTTCCTAGTAAAGCTAACATTGAAGAAAACAACATGACCTCTTGGTCGATATTAAATTGGAGTGACAATAAAGGAAACAATATCATGCATCTTGCAACACTTGGAAATCAAATAGAAGTGAGTATGTGTGTGTGTATACATGCAGCACTTGGAAATCAATATATATATGGAGTTGAAGATTCAAACATTTGACCTCTTAGTCGATGATAAATGTTTTATGCTAACATGGACAATTGAAGGTGAGTATATTAAAGATTTATATAATAACAAAACAAGTCTTTTTTTTTAATTAAAATTAATGGTATGTGATAAGATAAAAAAAAATTTCTTTCCAAAATCTCGTAAGAAAAATCTTATAAATGTATTAATTTTTTTTTTTTAGAAAAAGATACTTGATTAAATTAAAGATAAACTTTTCATCGAGATATCATCTGTGGGACAGGATCCCCTTAATTTGATTTTTAAATTCAATGTTCATATTATTTAATTCAACAAGTCATTTAAATGGGTGGAAATGTTCTCAACTTTAAAATCAAATTTGTCTTTTATTAAGACAAGAAAGTTGTTTCGTTATTTACTTTTTCGAAGTTGTATTTGATTGAGAAGTTCTCATAATTGTGTTTCTTTCTTTTGATGATATTTTTGGTACACCAACGATGAAAAATAGATATTTTAATTGATGAGCTATTTTAGATGAATTTTAAAGAATTGTTGAGGACAACAAGAAACATAGGAAGTCAATCAGAACATGGTTCAACTAGCATAAAGTTGTACTGATGACCAAGAGGTCTGTGGTTCGAATTCTCCACTCCACATATTGTAAAGAAAAAAAAAACAAGAAACATAGGAAAATTTTGAATTGGAAGCACAACAAACAATTAATTGTAGTCACTATAATAGTTGTATTTGCTTTTTTTTTTAAATATTTTATATAAATTAATTTATTCCCAATAAAAATGAGACTAGTAAACTTGATTTTAAAAAAAATAGTACAAGAGCTATTTTTTAAAATATAATTTTATTTAAAAAAAATCTAAGCAATTGTTCTAAATAATACACATCTAAATAATACACTTTTTTTTTTCAATATATGAGAATGGAGATTTGAACTCCTTGACTTTTTTAGTCAAAGAACATATTTATTTTACCAATTGAATTGTGTTGAGTTGGAACACCTGGGCCCGTTTGATAACCATTTCGTTTTCTGTTTTCTGTTTTTGTTTTTCATTTTTAAAAAACAGGGGTGTTTGATAACCATTTCTGTTTTCTGTTTTCTGTTTTTTAAAAACGTTTTTGAAATTATAAGTAAATTTCAAAAACCAAAAAAAGTAGTTTTTAAAAACAGATTTCTGTTTTTCAAAAACTCATTTTTCTTCTAATGCTTACTTTTCTCCTCTTTTACCTCTCTCTCCAACAAATTTCTTTCTCTATTTTTTTCTCTCTCTAAAATTTATTTTTCTCTCTCTAAAATTCTCTCTCAAAACTTTTTTTTTTCTCTATAACTTGTCTATTTCTAAAAACTTGTCAATACATTTTCTCTCCTCAATAAACATGTTCTAATTTTTCTTTTGGAAAAAAAAAGTTACCAAAATTTTCTTTCGCTACAACTTTTCTTTATTTTTCTAATTTATCGTTAGTTCTTTAGCATATCTTTTACTTTTAACTTTACTATCTCTCTAAATTTTCTTTTTTTATTTAATTTTTTAATCTAAAATTTATCGCTTTTACTCTAACTTGTTTTCTATTTTTTCTCTAACTAATATCTTTTCTCGAGTCTAACTAATATTCTTTCTCTAAACATTTTCTTTCATCTCTCTAAATTTTCTATGTTTAACTTTTCTCTCGTCTTTTAAAAAAAAAAAAAATCTCTTGAAAACATTTATATTTGTGTCTCTAAATTTTTGTTTCAACGTCTTTACACATTTTTCTCTCTCTAAAATATCTTTTCATCTTTCTAATTTTTAAAAAACTGAAAACCAAAAACAGTTATCAAACAAGGTTGGTTTTCTGTTTTTTAAAAACAGAAAACAAAAAACAGTTATCAAACATATGTGGTTTTTGTTTTTAAAAAACAGGAAACCAAAAACCAAAAACCAAAAACAGAAAAACCAAAAACCAAAAATTGAAATGGTTATCAAACGGGCCCTAAATTACACATGAACCCTTTTTCAAAAGAATGATTAATACACATACACGAATTATTTGACCATTAAAAAGTCTACACATTTTTTTTTTAAGAAAAATTATCATATTCGAATTAATACTAAGTGTATTTTATACACGATAAAGTCCAATATTTTCTTGCAAAATCTCATATGAAAATGCAATATGGAAAACTCCTCGTAGGCACAGTTTATGAGATCATAAGGTTTTCATATGATTTTTTGGATGATTTTCCATCGTTTATATTATGGTAGGTCTTTCTTCCAAAAAGTGTTGACACACGCACATTTACCATTAAACTTGGAAAGGTGTGTATCAATTGAAACTAGACTTAGACCAATGTTTTTATTTTTTATTTATTTATTTATTATTTTTTTTGTTTACAAGACCAATGTTTTTACTTTTATCTTTTGTTCATCTCTCATTTCATCCATTAATTTTAACAAAATATGATGTACTTAAAACTCACTCATTTCAAAAAAAAAAAAAAAATCAAGTCTTGCAAAGATTAAACCTAAGTGAAAAATGAATAAATAAATTAATCAAGTTCACTCAGCCAATGAACAAAATCAACTATTGAATAAATCTCTCTAAACTCATAAATTATTTCATTCAAGATCTGAATATTGTGTTGTATTTATTTGGAGTCATAATTAGGCTAAGATTGTTGTAGCTTTTAAAATAATTGTCGAAAAATGTACTTTTCAAAAAAAAAAAGTCAAATAGCGTTTGGTAAATTTCAATTTTAAACAAGAAAAGAACAAGCTACTGTATCTAGTAAGTTAATACTAATCTTTTTTTTCTTTGAATGCAAATCAATACTAAATTGTTGTAGTTCAGTTACAATAACCAAGGTAGACATATTATTTTAATTATTTTTACATTGATATTTAATTTATAATTTATTATAAGATACTTATTTAAAAATTTATATGATTTAAATTTCATGTAATTTTGTTTATTTTAAATTATTTTATAAAATATTAAGAAAAATAATTGTTATAAAAATTTGAACCAAGAGAATAGATGCGAAAAAGTATATATGTATATAGAAGGATAAATTTGGTATTTGCACATAGTTGGAGGATGTGGCAAATTTTTAGAAAAGTTGAATTCAAAAGTTGGTATTTGTCATATTTTGCCCGTTAGAATAAATTAAAAAGTGATTCTGCATAAATTAACTAATAAATCATTTGTTTTATCAAAAAGTCTAGACAGTTAAATTCTTCCATAATTGCTTTTTACACTCGCAAAAGCAAATTCGAGATGAGAGCCTAAATCGTTTCAAATTAAACAATGGTAAGCTTGCTTGAGGATTGTTCTCAATTATTGATTCATAATTAAGCTCTCCTAATTAAATTAGTTTGAGTTAAATTAAATCATCCCAAACTATTACTCTTAATTTAGAATACATTTTTATTTTTAGTTATTACAAAATTATCTATGTCATAACTCATACCTATTTTACTTGCATTTTATTCAATTTTTCTTTTAGAACTTTTACTCTTCAATAACTTGAAAAAGAAAATTTCATAAAAAATAAAAATAAAAATAAAACCACTGGGTCATTTTCTCAATTGGATCCTATAAGGACAACTTTGTTGGGCCAATTTGAGTTATACATCATAGGATGTTAAACTAGTTCTGGCCCAAAAGCTTAACTGTTCTAGGGCACAGTTGCAAATATTAATGTTTGAGGAAAAAAAAAGATTTTATAAATAAAAGAGAAGTGTCAATGAATAGCAAAAGATAATGAGTAACCAACCTAAAATTAATCAATAATTAATTATATTTATAATATCAAAACAATAATAATTTTCAAATTTTGATAAACCTTCAAATGGAGAATGATACGATAAATCGATCATATATAGATTATCAATTTGACCTCATTCCATAGTAATATTTTTCGAACACCAAAGTTTATCAAAAAAATATATATTCTTTATTTATTTGGGTTCTTTTTACCAATTTTGATGGTCTTACATTAATTAGTTCCTTTTTTTTTTCTTTTACAACATGTAGGGTGAGGATTTAAACCTCTGAGTTCTTGATAGAGAGTACAAGATATCAGTAATTAGTTAATTAGTTCTTTTATGATTATGGTAGTTATGTTATTTTTACCCATTTTCTTCAACACATCTAATAAAGTTTTTATTATGAAAAAACCAACATTTTGAAAAACTTACATTTTGGTTTCAAAATTTTTGTTTGAAATTCATTTCTTCTTTATTATTATCATTCAAATAAAGAGTGAAAATTTAAACTTTAAAAAAGATTATTAATGTGTTGACTAATATTTGACCTCATGTTGATCAATTCTAAGAATTGTTTATAGCTAATTTTGAGAGAACTCATTCTCTTCCAAATTTAATTTGAGTTAATTCATCATTATTGTCATTAAATAAATATAGGGTGTAAAGTTTCTATGGTGGATATATATAAATTATATGAAAGATTTGGTTCTTCGGCCCCCAAGTGGCAATGGAATATATATTAATTTGGACCACACATTAGAATTAATTTGCCAATAATTTGAAGCCCACAACAAAATTTAATTAAGAATCTCATACCCACCCAACCTTTTCAAATCCATTTGGTGAGAAGTGAGGTTTTATCCATTCAATTCAAAAAGATTTTAAGGAGAAGAACAAATTATCTTCTTACTAAATTATATTGCTTAATTTTGTGTTTAACAAATGTATTCGATTTTTTTTTTTTTTTTTGTTAGTACATCAACATTTGGGGTGGGGGATTCGAACCTCTGACCTCTTGGTCGAGAGTACATGTCAAGTCAATTAGTCAAATACCTACGAATTGTTCCAACTATCATATATTCTTTTTTTTTTTACAACAGATCTTTTGGTCATTAGTCCAGTTGAACTATGTCCATATTGGCTATCATATATTTTATTTTATACCTAAATTTTATTTTAAAAAATAATATTAGTATTTATTAATTTTTCATTAATTATTTGACAAAAATATAAATATATCTTGAAACTTGGCATTGGACCTACTATGTATCCAAACCTAAGGTAAATACAAAAATGGAGTTGTTTAAAAAATATTAAATAATTCACAAAAGTTACTAATAATTATAAACTAGAATGATTTTTTATACAAAAATGGAAGACTAAAAACTTAGTAAAATAAGACTCAAATTATCTTGGGTAATTAATATAAAAAATAGGGTTGGAATATGGATTTTAACAATGCCAAACCGACCCATTTTCTTCCACTCATTTTCCTTTTTCTTTTTTTCTCTTCTTTTTTTTTTTCTTTCTTTTTGGAATTCTTCCACTCGTTTTCCTTTTGTCTTGAAGACCCCTCTTCCCATTTTGAAATAAGCCTTTCCCAAATGGGAATTCTTTAATAATAAAGATTATCTTTTGCTTTACATGGTAAAGTTACTAATCTTTTCATTTATTTAAGGATTGCTTTCATTAAAGCTATTATTAGTGGCATAAAGACCCTTAATACAAATTCTTAATTCCTTTTTTAAGGTTTCATTTTGTTAGTCATCAAATTCTCTCACAATGGTGTGTGTGTTTTAATTTGAAAAGATGTTAACTTTAAGAGGTAGAAGTATCCTATTAAATCGTCAAAGGTAAGCATAGTTCAACAGCAATTGAAAAGATGTTTTTTGGTCCTCTGATTATCTAGAGTGGTTAAGGGACATTATTGCTAAAGATGTGGTTGTACCTTTTTGTTGATTTTTAATGAATTCGCTTTTAAAAATAAAAAAAAAAAACAGTAATTGACATATACTTTTGACCGAGAGGTTAAAGGTTTGAATCCTCCAAATTGTTAAACTATAAAAAAATAATAATAATAATAAATCATAGTGATTTTGTAATGCTTTCTTTTCAAAAAATCACAATTTTAGAAACTTACTTTTGCGTGGTTTGTGGGTTAATAATATTTTTTTTAAAAATTATTCGAAAAAGAATATAATAAATTGTCACTTGAATCTATCTCGTAGGTATAGAAAATCTTTAACCTAAAATAAGAAAATTACTCATTTAAAATATTTTTTTTGAAATATTAAAATATCTTTTTTAAACTTTAAATAATACAAACTATTAATCATGACCAAACTATCTCTTAAAAATGATACCATTTGTTTTTTTTTTTTTTTAGTTTAACAACATTTGAAAGGTGGGGATTCGAACCTCTGACTTCTAAGTCGGGAGTAAATGTCAATTCTCGTTGAGTTAGGCTGATTTTGGTCGTACCAACTAATGTTTATATGATGTCCTCTCTCAAATAAAATGGATTATTATCACTTTCCATTCCCTGTTAAAAGTGCTAATTATATATTAATTTTAAACATTTTATTGAATTCCCTCCACTCAAAGCCAATATTAATTAGGAAAATAGCACCATCCCACTTGACTTAAAACCAACATTTGAGGGAGGAAAAGGAAAAACAAACAAAATAAGTTGATTTCATGTGTTAGATTATATAAGATACTTTCAGATTCCAATGCTAAGTGGGCTTCTTCGCATTGATTTATGAAGCATTCATGAGAGAACTAATTGAAATTAATAATATTAAATTTTTGCAAAGCGTGGGATTGAAATTTATTGCTCTAACTTTGTTGCCTTGCCTTTGTCTTTTCCATTAATCAAAGGCCGACTTCCCATTTTACGTATACGAAATTCAAATTTTTTTTTTAGTTCAACAACCTTAACGGTGAGGGATTTCGAATCTCTGATCTCTTGGTCATAATACATGTCAATTACCGTTGAGTTATGCTCACTATGGCTCGGAGATTCAAATCTATAGCTTGTAAAAACAAGATATTATTGATAATTGGTATAACTCAGTAGTAATTGACATATACGCTTGGTAGCTGGTTCGAATCATTCCATTGATAAATTATATATGATATAGATATAGATATTTATTGGTACTCTTTCCAAAAAAAAAACAAAAAAAATGTATTGTGATTAGCAAATTGATGATGATATATGTTTTGGACTTAAAAATGATAATATTATTGGAGAATAATTAGCTCATTGTTGTAATTAACTTAATCTATTACTAGCTTTACTTAAATTAGGTCTTTCTAGTATTAACTTTACCTAACTTAGGTTATAAATTTTAGTTTTAGGTTAAGAATAATCTAATGATAAATATATGCTTTTAGTTTATACATTGAATTGAAATAATCTAAAGGTTATAAAATTTGGAATAATCTATCTTTGATCTTCACATTTGCTTATTATAGATTAAGAATTCACTACACCACTCCGGATTTTATATTTGCTTAAATTTTATATTCATTCATAAAATTATGGTTTCAAAAAAATTATTACAACGATTATATTAAGCTATTATTTTATGTTTGTTCTAATTCAATTACATCATCAAACGTTCAGTGTAGGTTCATTTTTAGTTTTCAATTTGAAAAAAAAAATAATAATAAATCTAATATTTTCTTTTTGGTACATTATGCAGATACAGGAGATTCAAACCTCTAACCTTTGAGTCGAGAATACATGATTTATGTCAATTGAACTATCCTCTTATTGGTAAATAAATCTAATACTTGGCTGAAAAAATGATGGCTTTGACATTATTCTTTCTAATGAGTTATAGTTTGAAAGTTTATATTGTCCGTGATCTATTGATATATACTGACCAGTTGAGCCATGGGTTGTTGTCTTCGCGTTATTAAGGGCTTAGCATATGTAGCTCTTGGCCTTGAGCATGATAAATATCAACACGTGAATTTCGGCCAATCATACTACAGAGCGGTAAACTTGATCAAGGTGCAGGGTAGTTTTGGGGGATTGGATAGAGTTTTGTTATGTTTAGCTCCTCCTTAACTCTCTTTTGGTTCATGTGCAAAGATGCTCTTTGATGGTAATTTTGTTTGCAGGATTAAATATTGATTCTAGGACCCGTTCTGGAGGTGGTTAGACCGAATTCCCTAAATGGCTGGCTTGGGGTGGAAATGATTGAGGAGTTGGAAGCTAGCTCGTTTGCAGATAAAGTCATATGGTTGTCTTCATAGATTGGGGTTCGCGCTTCGTGTGGGGAAGAGTGCTGCACAATGGGTGGTGATTTTGGCTTATCTTTGAGTCTGCCCCTCCGTGTGTGGAGGGTGTGGCTTTTATCTGATTTTCCTTTGTAATGTTGCTCTCTGAGCGGTTCTTTTGGCTTTATGAAAGGTTCTGATGATCAAAAAAAAAAAAAAAAACTTTTCAAGTGTTTAATTTTGAAAACAAAAATTTATTTTATAAAAAATTCTAGTGTTTGGCCAACCACTCAAAATGGCTTATTAAAAAATGAGATTGAGAAATAAAGCATTTTGAAAAAAAACACTTGAAAGCAAATTTTTTAAAAAAAGTTTTTAAGTATATAATAACTTGTGTATAAAAACACTTATGAGGAAATGTTACAACAAATATGAGTGTTTAAATTCTAAACAATTTTTATACAAAATATTTTTAAAAAAAAAAATGAATTCTTGAAAAATATTTAAACTAAAAGGTATTCCAAATAGACCTCATTCATTCTCAAATATCATTTTTGGTAATTTCAAAAGTACTAAAAGTTGAAAATGAATGAAGTGATGCAAGGAATTTCCAAGTATGATGATTGTCTTAAAGGAAAACTTTTATATTCATGGTTGAGAAGGAAGATTACCCTAAAAGCTTAAACCCTAGCTCCTACCAAAGCTTTAGGATCCTTTGATGAATTTGGAGAGAGTGGAAAATTTAGTGTATGCTTGATTTGGGTAATGGCAAACTTTTTGCAAGATTTGCTTAATTTTTTTATGTTAATTAAACACATTAATAATCATTATATATACTCCTATTAAGCTTATAATCAAAGCTAGCTAGTACGACCCTAGAGAGAGACTAATTAAAGAGAGAAAGTTGTTTTAAATTAATTGTATCTCTCTCTCTCTTTTTAATAAATTATCCTATAGTTATGTCTCAATCCAAACCTTGTTTTGTTCATTATTTGATTATATTCTATGGTTTGTGATTAAAGAAAAACTAACCAATAGAATATGTACTGTGGAGATTGTTCATTATTATTAATAATTCAAAACCAAATTGCTAATCATCATGAAGTTGATACCTTCCCCTTTTTTTTCTACCTACATAAACCATAATAAAGTAAAGGAAAAAATTAAATTAAATGATCCTTTCAAATTTTTCTTTGTGGATGAGTCTAGAGAGACTATTATATTTTTCAATATATATATGTTTAGGGGGGGTGTATTTTGGGAGATTCTTCAATTTAAAACTCTCTTCTACTTTTGCTTTCAATATTATACTTTTTTTAAGAGTTGTGAATCAAATAGGTTGTAAAGGTCAATGTTAATATTCATTTGAGATTACTATCACCAAATTCAATTTAGCTTTAACTTTAATTGAAAGAATAACTTTGATCATTTTTAAAATTAAAGTGTGTGATCGTTTGTTTATTTTTTTTAAAAAAATAGAGTAAATATATTTTTTTGATCATTGAGATTTTTGAATAATTGGATCTTCATTTATGGTCTTTAGGATTTCAAAACTAACACTTTAGGCCCCGTTTGATAACCATTTGGTTTTTTGTTTTTGGTTTTTGGTTTTTAAGCTTATAAACACCACTTCCAACTCTTAGTTTCTTTGGCTTTTCACCTACCTTCTTCCCATGTTTTCAAAAACCAAGCCAATTTTTGAAAACTAAAAAAAGTAGTTTTCAAAAACTTGTTTTTGTTTTTAGAATTTGGTTAGGAATTCAAGTATGTCTTTAACAAAAATGAAAACCATGATGACGAAATTTAAAGAAAACAAGCCTAATTTTCAAAAACCAAAAACCAAAAACCAAATGGTTATCAAACGGGGCCTTAGTCTTTGGGATTTGAGGATTTAGTTTTCCTAATATGTTGGAAATGGTCCCCAAAATTTGAATTTGGTTTCTAATTAGTCCTTGGAGTTTGAAATTGGTCACTGAATGGTCCGTTGTAGAGTTAGCTTTGGTTGACCTAATGAAATGACAAACATATGCTAAGTGCTAACTAAATGCAGATGATATATATTTTTTAAAGAACAATGCTTGTTTGTATAAAGGATCTCGTCCTATACATTCCATTAAAATCTTCACAAACAAAGAAAGAGATAGATAAAAAATGAGAATTTTGTTTTTAATCTCTCCTAGTTGTCAAGATTTTAATGGTGGTGTGTAGGCACTACAAACCGTGTGGAGCGAAGCATTCTTCTTTTTTAAATAAGTTAGAGATTTTTTTAATATTTTATTTTTTATACTCAAGGACCAACTAGGAAGAAAAATATTTGATTACATATAGGTTATACGGGTAAGATCCCTACACACCACCATTAAAACGTCGACACTTAAGAGAGATAAAATAAAACTTTTATTTTCTATCTTTCTCTCTTGATTGTCAAGATTTTATTGGGGTGTATAAGAAGATCCCTACACACATAATGCTTGAAATCAATTTCAAACTTCAATGATCAATTAGAAATCAAATTTCAAACTTTAAGGACCAATTAAAAATCAAATTTAAACTTTTGAGACCCAATGTGTCACTTTTGAAATCTCAAAAATTAAATAGAAATTAAATTTAAATCCCAATGACCAAAAGTGTTAGTTTAAAAATTGAGAGAGTTATTTTACCCAAAAAAAATAATAATAATAATAAAATATAATATAATATAATATGAGAAACAATCTTAATAAATAACTATCAAAACTTTTATTTTCAAAACTAGAAAATTCGCTTTTACTCTTCAAAATCCTATTTGTATATAATAAATATATATAAACAAATTTATATAAGGTAATTTTTTTTTTCAATAGTTGTGGATGAAAGATCAAACCATCAAACTTTAGGATACTAAGCTATGGCTTTAGCTTGGATTAGTTGTAACTTAATTTACTAAAACACATAATTAAATATATACAGATCTCCTTAAATAACCTTTTTGTCGGAACTAGAAAAACAAATATTGTTTGATAACCATTTCACAATTCTTATTTCTTAGTTTTTATTTTTAAAAAATCCCAAACTTGTATCTAATTTTTTTGAGGAATTAATTTCGCATTTCCAATTTCTTTAAAATGTTTAATATAAACAGACTTTTTTATCATTTTCATTTTCCTTATGACAAAAGACATAATACATTTAGAGAAAAAATTAAATGACATAATAGTTTTGAATGTTTGTTTTTTTTAAAAAAAATATATATATAACTTTCAAGTAAAACTTTTATTGGTTTAAAATTTTGGGACAACAAAAAACAAGAAAACATTACCAAATTAATTTCTATTTTTTTCCAATAAATAATTTTAAAAAAAAACAATTGTTTTTCAATCTCAAAACCAAAAAACAAAATAACAAAACAAAAACCATGGGCTAAAACAAGCAAATGACCCAATCTCCAACATATATAATTTAATATTATTATTAACAAAATGAACAAATATTTATCCACATCTTTTCTTTTCTAGACCTTTGATTTTTTAAGGTATTAAATTAAATACTTGTTGAACATCAAATCTATGATTGACCTTTTTCAATGAAAAGAAAAAAGTATAGCCTAGAGAAAAAAATATATTAAAAAATACACAAACACAAACCCACAAAGTAAATTGACTAGATAATGGCTCATAAACATTCACTCATTGTGAAGGAGAGGTTGAGGAATGATGAGGTCAATGAAAAAATTGCAATGATCCACTTGACAAAAATTGGAAAAAGAAAAAGAAAAAGAAAAAATATATATTAAAAAAAGCAAAAGTTTTTTCCCATTGGCATCCTCCCTAGAACCCTTGAGAGTGCCAACTTAACCCACCAATCAAATTCAAACCTCTTTTTTTCTTATTCTCTGCTCATCAATATGCCCACACTCTGTGATTTATATAATACCTTCAAGATTCTAAACACAACCCTTCAACCATGTTTCTTGATCCCTACCATTAATTTTGTACATGTTTCTTGATAAAAATGTTTTTCTCTTCTTAGCCAAGTAGTAATTTTTGGACAAAGAGTTTGATCCTTAAGTAGATTAGTTGTCGTTGTTTTTGTCGAGAATAGATGTGGAAAGGTCTAGTATATTGTAAGTTAACTATCGGCTTAAAATTTTATATTTAATGGTATATTTAATGTTGCGCATAGTTCAACTGGCATAATATACCTGTATTAACAAAAAAAAATGTGGTATATCACAACAGGAGATTGTATTAACAAAATGATTTTACCTTTTGAACAAAAAGAATTCAATATAATTCTTAAAATTAATGGTTGTCATGGTTTATGTCAAGAATATAGATATAAAATGATTGATTACATTATAGTCTCTTTCGGCCTGAACTTTTAGGTTTAATTGGTATTTAACATGGTATATCAAAATCAAAAAGGCTTGTGCAATTGTGCTCTAATTAATATGGATAATCATCCCTCCCTAGGTCTTGCACTAATTGAGTTGGATGACCAAATTAATGATTCGACAACTTCTCGAACTATATTGTAAAAAAACCTTCGTTTTTCGTTGATCTTAGAGTTATTAATATTTTTTCAACTTTAACGTATTAAGTATTAACTTAAGCACATCTCTAATAGTGTACTCTGGTGTTATTTATGTTATTAGTCATTTCAGGTAGTCAAGCTTCTGTTGTATTTGTTATTCTCCCATCTTGTTTATATAAACTTAATTACTCTGAATAATAGAGTGTGGGAGAATTCATTAATCTCTGAAATTTGTCATGGTATCAGAGCTTCTTGACTAAGCGTGTTTTTCGTCTCTCCCCTCCCACACGTCAGAATTCTTTGCTTCTTGATTTTTTTTTCCGAGCGATGGCGATCTCAAGTGATCAAGCCCTAGTATCAAACTCGACTTAGAATTCATCAGCAAATCCATATGTTTCACTCCTGAACAATATTTGCAACCTCGTCTTTGTTCGATTAGATTCTTTGAACTATTTGTTCCTTAAGCGTCTTGTTCAACTAGCTTAAAAGTTGTACAAATAATCAAGAGGTTTGTGGTTCGAATTCTTCCACTCCCATATATTGTAAAAAAAATTAAGCATTTGGAATTTAATGGTATATTTTAAACATTTTTACCTCATTTTCAATCAATACAAATTTGACACTCATATAAAAATTGCTAGATTAAAATTGATAGGAGAGAAGGTATAATGATTAAATTTGGTTGATTAATTTTCTAAAGATTTATAGTGCGAATAGGACAAGTTAAATTAATGGGACCATGATTATCCACAATAGTTATTAAGAATTTACTTTCTTTTGATATCTTAAAATTATTTTTATTACTTGTTATAGGTGATTTTGGACCACTCCGGAACTCAGGGACTAAGCAGGACAGCGCGGCACCAACCCGAAAGCATGACCAGAAAGCGGGCCTCGAAGGAGAGTGAGTCGAAGGGATTGGACCGAGACGGCCCAATCCCATGCTCGGCCTCGGGCCGAGTCTCCTCCCCTTCGCTCGGTCCTTGGTGCCCTTGGTCGTCCTGGTTCCACTTGATTCAGCCCTGAATCGCCTCTAAGCGCCTAGAAACCCTAGAGTAGGAATAGGTATTTAAACTCTTCTTCGTGACTGAAGAAAGGATCCTGAACTCTATTCTTTGAACTCTCCTCTTACTCTTGCTCTCCTTCCCATCCTTCAGCTTTCTGACTTAAGCATCGGAGGTGGTATGGCAAGCACCACACCGGTGTGCAGGTTTCTTCTGTCTTGCAAACCACGTCTTCCCCCTCTTCAAACAAATTTAATTTATCGTTGGTGGCACGTAAAGGTCAGGTGAGTTCCACCAAATTTGACCATCAACATTACTTAAAATATTGTTCGACTTTCATATAATATTTGGCTGCACATTAAAAATATATATTTCGAAAACTTTGAAAATACTTTCATAAAAAATATTTTAATTAGTAATTTAAAAAAAAAATACTACAAGAAAAGTTTGATTTTGAACCTTATCGTTAATAAAGCACTCTCAAATATATTTGGAAACAATTTTGTATGTATCTATGAAGTTGGCTAATAACAAAAACAAGAAAATGTTTTAATAACGAATTTATGTACATTAGAAAAGATAAACTTTTACCAACAAATATTTTGGTCCACATAAAGGTCTTGTTGGGATTATATATTATTGCATCCCAAGTCAGCCAGGATTCATTATGTTTTTTTATTGTGTTCGTTATTAAACTTCAATTAGTCAAACCACAACATTGATAATTAATTATTTTCAAAAAGAAAAAAAAAAAACATTGATGATTAATTAGACAAAGATTGTATTTTGTCTTCTCTTTGTTATGATTTCAAAGAGAAATGGTTTTTTTTTTGGTTAAATTATTAAAAATAGTCTTGGGGTTCGAAGTTTGTTTCAGAAGGACCCTTTTGAACACTCGTTAAATTCATAATGACGTATTTACATGTGTATTGTTGCTTATGTTAACATGTTTTAACACATATGTGAAAAGTAAATAAATAAAGACACATGCAAACATGTTATTTTTCGTCCATGAATTTAACAGAAAAAATCTTCAAGGTCAGGTCATTTTACAACAAATTTCAAATTTCAGGTATAAAAATGAAACTTTTTAAATTTTTTAAATGAGTTTAACTATTTAACCTTCTTTTAAAAAAAAAAAACAAACAAACAAACAAAAGAAAGAAGTTATTACTTGGACCAATAAATGACCTTAGCAAGAAAAGCTACTAAAGGACTCAAAAGGGAAGAGGAGGGATCAACTAACAAAATCCCCTATACTAAAAGTCTCTTGGTAATACAATGAGTCATATTTATTTATTTATTTTTGGGAAAGAGTCATATTTAATTTGAAGTCTCATAAAAAAAAAAAAAAACAATATCAACATAAATAGATAAATTAAGTTTTTTTGTTTAGAATTCAAAAATATGTGGGTTCTCATTTCTTGATCAAGAGTATATATCTTAACTAGTTGAGTTATTCTCACATTGACACAAATAAATAAAAGAATGTCTTGAAAAACTAATCGAACTTCAGAAAAAGTTATCAATAACGTGGAACAAAAGAAAACTTCTAAACCACACCAAATAGTTGATCTCAAATATAACATACACCTCAACCTCCATTTTATACGCTAACAATTAAGTCTAAGCTTTGTAGTTTGTGGGTTTAAGTAAAGGGTGTTTAGAAAACCTAGATCTAAGAAAATTGTATTTGATGTATAGGTTTAGAAACTTTGGATTTAGAAAAAAAAATGTGTATACACATGAAAAACTTGAAAAATATAATAAGATTAATGTTCAAACCTACTGATTAATTTTCTCGAGCTGGTTGGAAACTCATTCCCAAACACGATACGTGGTTAAGCTTAAAAAGTCAAACTCATTCTAAGCCTTTCTGACGTCCCAACCGTTCTTTAAATATTTAAATTTAAACAGATATAGGTCAAGAAAAAGCATAACGTAGAGATGGAATCCCTTCGAAGAAAGGAAAAGGGGGATGAAACATATATACAAGAATATTGGACAAAGCATAGAGCATTCATATTCTCTGCAAAACGAAATAACATAAAATCTTGATGATTTTTCTTTTGAGGGCTTTTCTTTTTCGACCACTCCATTCTTTCTTTTTAGGTTAATTAAACCATGAAAAAAGCTTTTCTTTTCCTTTTTTCTTTTTTCCTTTTTGATGTATAAATACGAGCCTCACCTCACCTCACATGGTTCATATTGTCATGATTTGCCTTTGAAAGCGTGGGATTATAGCATATAGAATCTACACACATTTATATATAAATAAAATATAAATACCCACTCAATATCACTCCCTCCACACATTCTCAAGTGCTTAAATTCATCCACACACTCATCACTTTCAATGTTGGTGTTTGTTTGAAATTTTTGCCAAAATTCACTTAATTTTTTTTTAAAAAAAAAAAAAAAATCACCCTCGACACGGGATGTAACCCGTGCAGATTGGACTTTCGTAAATTGGAGTTAAGAAGTCAAGTTTATGTTCGAGATGCATGTTGTGCTAACTTGTTAAACTTAAATTCATGTTAGTGAATATAAACTTGCGGACTCGTTAAAGTTATTATTATATATACAAACTTTCAAGTTTTGATAACTTGTTCCTTTATACAATTCAAGCTTATTATATTGTATATAATAGTGAGTTAGGCAGCTTGAAAATTCAAATTAACTATATGATAATATAGATTTAAATATTAATATTGATTTACAAGACCGAACATATATAGTAATATGATTCATGGAAAAGAAATGACACAAATAAGATCGGAAGAATTCACCAAGGACGTATAAGTGCCTTAATTTATTACATCATGTGGGAATATTTTGGATGTTAATTTTTTTATTAATGAGAGATCCTAAACTTAAATCTAAGAAATGATATAGGGAACATAATTGAAATGTAGCTAAGGGAAAAACAAGTTTTGTTTTGCAAGCTAGTAAACATATTTTCTTTATATCTCTTTTAATTTTTTAATATTTTTGGTCAAACATGTCTAAAAGTCAATAGTTATGGAAAGGTTTTGACAAAAATAACTATAATTTATGTATTATAACCTTAGAGGAAATGGTATGCATGATTCCTTTAGAGTGGATGAGAATGAATCTAATACTGTCTCTATTTTACGGAAGTTAGGCTTTTTTATACCAACTTTGAATTATGGTGGCCAATTTCCTATCATGTTCTTTTTCTAGAGATTAGGGTGTTCAATTTACCACTTTTTGGGTTTGATTTGATTTTATTAATGAATCCTTCAGTCTTGATTTAATTGCTATGTAAATTTGTGGATAGAAATGAATTGAAACTCTCATTAATCTTAAAATATCGATTTGCTTTTAAATTACCATATGTAAAAGGTTCTCTTAGAACAAAGATAAATTTTAAAAGGTTCAAATACTATTCATGATTTTAAAAAAAAAAATATTATTATCTTTTTAAAATGAAACATCCATTAAAAAAAATTAAAGAAATATTGGAGACACCCACCTTTGAAACAACGGTTACTCAAACATATAATTTTTGTTAAAATTTTGTTTTAAAAAAAATAAAAATGACTCCCAAATAATTCCAAAATATTCATTTTTTTAAAATGGATTTTTTTTATTAACTCAAGTAAATCTTAACTTAAAAAAAAAAAAAAAAAAAAAAAAAAAAAAAAAAAAAAAAAAAACCCTCAAGTAAATCTAGAAAATCAATATGGATAGACTTGAGAGAAACATGCTAGTCATCATATGTCAGATATCAAATCCACTACCCATAGCATATTCTCACAAGCACATATACATATCATTATAATATGTTATGTTTCACTTACCACATTAATTTTTAGGGAAAGGGGGGAATATATAATAGTTTGAAAAATGTGAAGAAAAAAAAAATCAAGTACCCTAATTTTTTTTTTTTTTTTTTTTTAGTACAAATCAAGTACCCTAATTAAAAAATATATATATATAAGGATGGATCGAAAAAATATATAGGAATTAACTTATAATTAAATGTCAAATATTAGGATGTCAATCTGGTCGTGGCTCAATTAATCAAAGTACTGAGAATATTGATATCTTTGTTAAAGGTTAAAGGTGTGAATCTCCAATCCTACCTCCATATTGAATATTTTTTATTAAAAAAAATTGTGCAATAATCATAGCGGTCTTCTTTTTTTTTATTACATGTGAGGATGGGGGATTCGAACCACATATCTCTTGTCATTAGTACAAACGTTATATCAGTTGAGCTATGCACATATTGGCAGCTATCTTTTTTTTTCTCATTTTTTCAAAAATTGTGAGACATGAAACAAGAAAAGAAAATATTCCAACAAGAAACCATTACCATTTGGTTTTTGGTTTTTGGTTTTTGAAAATCAAGCTTGTTTTCTCCTAATTTCCTTAGGATGGTTTCCATCTTTGTTAAGGACACATTTGAATTCCTAGCCAAATTCCAAAAACAGAAACAAGTTTTTGAAAAATGGTTTTTTTTTTTTTAGTTTTCAAAACTTGACTTAGTTTTTTAAAACATGAGAAGAAAGTAGATAACAAAACCAAGAAACTTAGAGGTGGAACTAGTGTTTTCAAATCTAATTTTCAAAAATCAAAAACCAAAAACATAATGGTTATCAAACGGGCTTACTTTCACCCGAAGAAACAAGAGATTTTAATTTCAAAACTAGAAAGAAGAGATGAAAACATTCCCCATTAACTTTCAAATTAACATACGTGTGAGACAAATCTTGACCTCTCAAAATATAAAAATTAAACAACATAAAATAAAATAAAATAAACCCACAACCAATGAATAGTGATGAGATTCGAGATGCTTTTACAAGTAATTTTAACCAATAAATTGCATCTGACAGATGATTTGATTCTTGGATACACATGAGGTTTTCTTTTTCTTTTTTTTTTTCTAACCCACCATTTTCTTTTCTTTTTTGCATTAAAAATTATAAATACAGAGGGGAATTAACTGTGAAGCTTCGATTCTGATGGCACCAAAAATAAAAACCCATAATGTTTTCAAAGGTAAATTGGAAAAAAAATAAATAAGAGAACCAAATATGACAGTAGTGAAAGTGGAATAGACAGACCATGTTTAGTTTCAGACAATTTGTTTTTATTTGGTGCATCTGTTTGGATATTGTCGTTAATTTGTGGGAAAGTGTTTTTTTGGCATCTGAATTTGATTTATTGCTTAATGGGTAGAATTGATCAAAACTATGCCATCATTATTTTGGAGTTCTTATATGTATATATAGATTTCTCTTTTGGAAGTACGTGTTAAAAAGTTGGACAATTAAACCGATAACCATAATTTGGTTTTTGGTTTTTGGTTTTTGAAAATTAGGCTTGTTTTCTTTAAGTTTCCTCACCATGGTTTTCATTTTTGTTAAAGACACACTTTGAATTCCTAACCAAATTCTAAAAACAAAAACAAGTTTTTGAAAACTATTTTTTTTAGTTTTCAAAATTTGGCTTGGTTTTTTAAAACATGGGAAGAAGGTAGGTGAAAAGCCAAAGAAACTTAGGGTGTGTTTGGTTTAACTTTTCAAGTGTTTAATTTTGAAAAAAAATTATTTTGAAAAAATTTCTAGTGTTTGGCAACCACTAACAATGACTTGTTAGAAAATGAGATTGATGAATAAATCATTTTGAGAAAAACACTTGAAACCAACTTTTTTTAAAATAGTCTTCAGTATACAATAACTTGTGTATAAAAACACCTATAAGGAAATGCAACCAAACATATGAGTGTTTAAATTCTAAAAAGTTTTTGTACAAAATGTTTTTTAAAAAATGCATTCTTGAAAAACATTTAAATTAAAATGTATTCCAAACGGACCCTTGGAGTTGGAAGTGGTGTTTATAAGCTTAAAAACTAAAAACCAAATGGTTATCAAACAGGGTTTTAAAGATTTGAATTTTCTATTTATTGTTCTTGAAAATTAAATTTATGATAACTTATGTTTGCTTTCTTTATTCCTTTTATTTAACCCATTTTCAAAAAAAGTAAAAATAAAAATAAAAATAAAAATTTTAAAAACGAAATAAATAAAAAGCCTCTATTTGAAAATCACTTTCTCTTTTTCAAGTCATCGGATTTTGAGACTAAATTAGAAAATATATCAAAATGTTTTGTATATTGAATAACTCCCTAAAACAAAAACATAAATGTTAACAAACAGACTACAAACGTTAGAGAATTCAAATATAAAGGATGACATACCAGAGTGATTATTGTACACATACTCAAATACAACAGATGACACTTAACGAGTAAGAACCAACACCTAAATATAACAGATGACACTCACAAGTAACAGCATCCTCTCTCTAGCAAACAATTCAAGAGAAACTAGACTAGAGACACAGACGTAAAGCTTTTGAGAGAACTTCAAGAGAAAACCCCCTCATAGAGAGGTTGTTCTTTTTGTTGAGTTTTGTATATGAATAGAAGACAAAAGCATGGAACTTGGAAGAGAGAAAGGAAAAGGGAAAGGCATTTTTGAAATGAGCTTTTGTCATTAAGAGAGAGAGAGAGAATATCCATTCAAGTGAGTGAAGAAGAATGGATTTCTTACCCAAAATCCTTTAGAATTAATTGGCTCTCTCTATCTCTCTCTAGATCTTTGTTTATAAATCCTCATAACAAAAGGAAAGGCTTTTGAAAAAGACATGAGCAAGCATCCAAGCTTTGTTAAAGCAAAACATATTATTAAAAAAATTAAAAAAAAAAATTACTTGGTAAGGAGCTTGAGAATATAAATAGGACTTTGATTCCTCAACAAAAAAAATCCATATATTCATTTATATATTTAGCTATATGGTTGCTATTGAAACAGTTGTAATGCTCTTGCCCCCACTTCTCTCTTTTTCCTTTCCCTTTTGTGTTTTCATTTGGATTTTTTCATTCTAAAATCACATGTTAGAGCTGTTTGATAATTGATATGATGTAAGTTTTTTTAAAAAAAAAAAAATGAGATTCTGTTTTCAAACCACACATGTTGGAGCACTGTTGAAAATGTTTAAGAAGATGTTTTGTTCTCAAAAATTAATTTTGTAATTTTAAGAATTATGTGATATGGTAATTGTGTGTATTTTGACATTTTCGTTAAACTCGCGTTTCAAATAATTAGGCTTTGTTAGATAACCATTTGATCTGTGGTTTTTGGTTTTTGAAAGTTAAGCTTATAATCACTAATTCTCTTTTTAAAAAAAAAAAAAAAAAAAGAGTTATAATCACTAATTCCATCAATAAGTTTTTTTTTGTTTTAAAATCTACCTTCTTCCTATATATTATCAAAAAAAACAAGTCAAGTTTTGAAAACTAAAAAAAAAAAAAAATAGACCTCATTTGATATAACTATTTCATTTTTTGTTTTTGGGGTACTTTTTGAAAATTAAACTTGTTTTCATCTTTGTTAATGGCACATTTGAATTCCTAGCCAAATTCCAAAAACAAAAATAAGTTTTTTAGTTTTCAAAGTTTGAGTTGGTTTTTGAAAACATGGAAAAGAAGGTAGATAACAAAACAAATAAACTTAATTAATGAACTAATGTTTATAGGTTTAATTTTCAAAAACCAAAAATCAAAAACAAAATGGTTATCAAACAAGCTCGTAGTTTTCAAAAACTTGTTTTTGTTTTTAAAAATTGGCTAAGAATTCAAATGTGTTTTTAACATAAAATGAAAACAGTGATAAAAAGAAATTAGGAGAAAACAAACATAATTTTCAAAAACCAAAAATAAAAGACCAAAAGCAACCTCAATTCTTGAAACTTGTTTTGAAATTTTAGTTCCCAAATAAGTATTAGGTATTCTCGTTAGTACAAAAATTCATGGAATAATGTTAGAATGTGGCGACCAGAAATTTTTATGAACCAATCATTTGAAATGTCCACAATGCAACTTTTGAAATAATAGAGACCATTTTTTATGAGAATGTAGTTGCTTTTTAGTTTAACGAGAGTGGAAGTCGAAACTCTGACCTCTTAGTCGAGATATTATATATGCCTTTAACAACTGTGTTCAAGACTCAAGTTAGCAAAAATGTAGTTGTTAAGATTATATTTTAAGTTTATTTTTCTATTTTTATTTTAGTTTATTTCTTGTTATGGTAGATTAGTCTTTTGTTTATATTTGTTTGGTATATAACTAGGTTGTTTTATTGAATTGAATCCTAGTTGTTATCTCTCCATTTTCTTCCAACTTTTTCTGTCTCTAACTTAACGTCTCAGCTGAGTCAACTTGAACATAGTTCAATTGATTAAAGTAATATAACCTCAATCTAAAAATCAAACGTTCAAATTTCCACCTCACATGTTGTTGAACTCCAAAAATGAGGAGGAAGAGGAAGGGAAAGAAATAGAGGAAGACGAAAAAGGAGGAGGAGCGGACTTCTCAAGCCAATTAAGTTGAAGGGTGTTTTTGTATCGTACTGTAGTTGCAAAAATGAAGTTTTCTCTTTTTATACTTGTTTTTTATTTTGGAAAGAATTCTTGAATTTTTTTTTAGTTCAACACCAAATAGAGTGGAGAGATTTGAATCACTGTCTTTTGATCGAAGATATATGTCTTAACCAGTTTGACTATATTCATATGTGACATTTTATCAATTTTGATTCTTGCATTTTTTTTTTTAATTTTCTTAGAATTTGAATGCTTAATTGCCCTATACTCCCTTTTCCACTTTCTTGGTTGAGGGCAATATTTGGCTCGTGTGTAGGTACCGTTAAAAATGTTAACAACTAGGAGAGATATAAAAAAAATAAAATAAAAATAAAAAACCTCATTTTCTACTTTTCTCTCTCCTGTTGTCGAGATTTTAATAGGATAGGTAAGAAGATCCTCACAGGCTATTGTTCCTTGGTTAAGTGGTCTATATAACACCCTTTTCACTATCCATACATAGTATTAAGATTATTACCTTTTACATTAATGATCAAATGTTAAAAGACTAAGTAAACTTAATCATAGCTCAATCACTTAAGGCGTTATAATTTCGTCTAAAAATCAAAGATTTGAATCTTAACCTTTCCATATCGTTGAGAAAAAAATTAGCAGACTAAATTTCCAACTTATTGATGACATTTTATTTTTCACAAAGAAAATTTATTTGGGAACAATTATATGGAACTAAATGGCAGGAAATTCTTCTTATCCACCATAAGGGAAAATTATTAGGTGCTCTCAGTACAATGAGACTCCCTCTTTAAAATCGTCAGATGCATATCTTTAAATTTATCTGTCTCTAGTAACCGTTGGATACAAAATCGAGGTATTTTTACAATTTCTCTCTCTTACATCCAACGATATAAAACTATCCGGAGTATTGCATCGGGAGCACCTAATAATTTCTCCACCATAATAGAGGAAATGGCAACAAGAAAAGTAGTGTTATTATTATTATGTTTTCCACTCTAATTTTTTAAAATATTTTTTTACCTAAAGTTAAATTAGAAAATAAAGAAATCTCAACAATTTACCAAATACCAAATTTCAACACCATTACATTTAAAGGGAAAAAGGAAAAGTAAAGAGAATAAAACTTTTCGTAATATTACATATATTCTACAGGTCCAAGATCCTCTCCCCAATCACTAATTTAAAAAGCCCCCTTTCAACTCCATTTCTCTCCATAGTAGAGAAGAAGAGGAAGATCAATCCCTTTATTCCCTTCACATTAATCCTTCTTCTCCAGCTCCGACCACCACCCGCCATGGCCGCCGCCACGAACTCCGCCTTCCTCCGCCGCTACCTCCACTCACTGTCCCAAACGCCTCACCGGCTGAGAAAGAGAATGCTAGCAACATGGACTCCTGACCAAGAACTTAACCAAGTCAGGCAAAGATCAGGAGCTGACATGAAGAGGAAGCTCAAGTGGTTCGATTTAGTCGCTCTCGGCGTCGGGGGAATGCTCGGCGTCGGTGTCTTCGTCACCACCGGACCCGTCGCCCTCCATGTCACTGGCCCCGCCGTCTTCCTTTCCTATATCATCGCCGGAATATCCGCTCTCCTTTCCTCTCTTTGTTACACTGAATTCTCCGTCCATGTCTCCGCCGCAGGCGGCGCCTTCAGTTACTTAAGACTCACTTTCGGTAATTATAATGCGAATAAATAATTGAATTTACCCTAACCTATCTGATATAAAGTTTCTAGTTGATGTCGCTTTTACTCTAGTCATGAATTAGTTGATCTGTGAATTAACACGGTATCAAGACAGAGTTCTTGTGTTCAAATTCCTGTAATCTCGTTTCTCCCGATCACTTGTCGGGTCTCGATCTAATAGAGTTATTTATTTATTTATTTAATTTTTGCAGGAGAGTTTGTGGGTTATTTTGCTGGAGCAAACATTATAATGGAATATGTGTTGTCAAATGCTGCAGTGGCAAGAAGTTTTACAGAATATCTTTGTGTTGCATTTGGAGAAAGTGAACCAAATGCATGGAGAGTGGAAGTCCATGGCTTGTTAAAAGGATATAATATGTTGGATTTTCCTGCTGTGGGTCTCATTCTTCTTCTCACTCTTTGTCTTTGCCACAGGTTTTTCTTTTTCTTTTTTTCTTTTTTTTTTCTCTCTCTCTCTCTCTTTCTTCATTGATTTAATTGCCATCTTTTTAGCATATAAAAATGAAAACTTTAATGACCAAATGATCATGGTTTTCAAATAGTTACTTTTGTTTTTTCTAATTTTGCAAAATATAAACTAGTTTCTTCTCTCTATTGGATTGACATTAAAATTATGTTTGTTCTGTGTGTAATTTCAGCCAAAACTTACTACTTTTGTTATTTTGATTAAAAGAATGGTTGGGTTGAATAAATAATATATATAATATTACTCCCACAATTCAACATGGGAAAATTTTAGTATCAGAAAAATTTATTGGAAGAGGTCACTGTAATGGCTGACAGTTTTATACCGTTGAATATAATGTATGAAAGATAAATTACAAAAAAAATTTCAAATCTGTATATACAAGGTATACTGATTTTCGAATTTGTATTCAACGATTAATGATGTGACGTCGGTCTGATTTGTGAGTTTTTTTTTGTTAGTGTAGTCATTTTCAAAAGAGGGTTTGATCATGTGATTGAAAATCCCAAATCCCAACTCTTTATTTATTTATTTTTTTTTTTTTCAATATGATATAGGAAAAGAAAATGAAATTTGTGTGAAATTTGATATATATAATTGAAAAGGTGGGATTTTTATGTTTTTTTTTTTTTGGCAGTACAAAGGAGAGCTCAATATTAAACCTAATAATGACAGTGTTCCATGTGATATTCTTTGGGTTTATAATTGGTTGTGGGATGTACAAAGGAAGTGCAAAGAATTTAGTAAAGCCTGGTGGGTTGGTTCCTTTTGGAGTTAAAGGTGTTTTGGATGGTGCTGCCATTGTTTACTTCAGCTACATAGGCTATGATTCAGCTTCAACACTTGCTGAGGAAATCCAAAACCCTACAAAAAGTCTTCCAATTGGCATTGTGGGTTCTGTTATCATTACTTCAGCTCTCTATTGCCTCATGGCTTTGTCTCTCTCCCTCTTGGTCCCATACAATCAGGTGAATAATAATAATACTATTCACTAATGAGACTAGCTAGCTACTCGCTTTGTTGTGGAGATCGTTTCGAAATAGTCTTCTTTTTCTCGATCGATTTCGCTTTTTTAGAATAGATGAAGAAGGGACCGAGAAAAACGTGTTTCGGAATATTGTTGTTTGATGGGGTATTGTTTTTGTCAAAAGTTATTGGTTTGAGGTTTTGTGTTTGAAAACTGGGTTTTGAAAAGCGAAAAAGGTATCAGTAGGGAAAAGCGAAAAAGGTCATCCCTGAGAACACTCTAAAAGAAGATGAGGGGAAAAAGGCCAACTTTATGAAAAACAATTACCTAAAACCATAGTTTTATTTAGATTCACATATTGTCTGATTTTTAAAATAAACAAAGTTGGTTTATCTCTACTATCATAAGCTTGTGAATCATGATTTCAAGAATTACAATAAATCTCTTTAAACTTATTTGAAAATAGTCTCTTTTAAAACAATAAAGTCTAAACTAGTATTTAATTTATATCAACTCATTTTAGGCTTAAACCAAAGCCATTAAATTAAACTCATTGATAAGGAGTCTACAAACAATTGGGTGTCCAAAAATAAAAGCTTTCATAAAAAAATAGCTAGCAATCATTATATATAAATAATCCTAAATATCATATAGTGGGTTGTGACTAGGAAAAATATTTCCTTTATCCAATTGGGTCATTGCTAATTATTATAAGCTAACCTATATATAAATTTTTTTGTGAGAACAGATATCAGAGAAAGCAGCATTTTCAATAGCTTTCCAAAGGATAGGTTGGAAGTGGGCAAGCAATGTAATAGGTGGTGGAGCAAGCTTAGGAATTGTGGCTTCTCTTCTTGTTGCTATGTTGGGACAAGCAAGGTACCTTTGTGCAATTGGGAGGGCTAGGTTGGTTCCTTTTTGGCTAGCCAAGGTCCATCCTTCAACAGGCACACCATTGAATGCTACACTTTTTTTGGGTAAGCCCCTTCTCTAAATTCATTTTTATCTTATCATAAAACGATTCTTTTTCGGAATGGTATACAATATAGTACAGTCGATGTCAACTCATTGATAATATGATTCGTGTTAGTCTAAGAGTTATGTGGTTTTGAGTTAAGCAATGATTTTGATGCAATAGCAGTGCAAAATATGTTGAGTATGTTGTAAGGAATATTTTGAATAGATGAACTTTTAGAATAAAATAATGCAGATATAGTATGTTGTAAGGAATATTTTGAACTTTGATCAAGACTTTCTATTTATATTCTAATATATATCATGTGTCAAATTTTGATGGTGGATTCAAAAATTTAAGCTCGTCAGAGAATCAAATCTCTACCTTCACATGTTGCTGAAGTTTAAAAATTTAAAAATATCTTCACTTTTTTGCAACTCGAAAAATTACAAGGAAACAAAAAGGTGACAGAATAAACAAACTTATTATGAGGAAATGAGTGGGAAATGTTCCATCAAAATTCTAATGCAAATCTGATCTCTTTTAATTCTCCTATTGTATAGGGCTATGCACAGCATCAATTGCACTGTTTACTGAGCTTTACATAGTGATTGAAATGATATCAATTGGGACACTCATGGTGTTCTACCTAGTGGCAAATGCAACCATTTATCGTCGATACGTTATGGTGAGCAAACATCCTCCATCTCGCATTCTCGTGTTCCTCCTCCTCCTCTCGTGTTCGGCCATTGGTTTCTCCCTATCGTGGAAGCTCAACCAACAATGGTGGGGTCTTTCGTTCTTCGGTGCATCGACGATCTTCATCATCGCCTTGTTTCACTACAAAGTACCGAGCCACCACTCGCTCGAGGAGTGGTCGGTGCCGTTCATGCCGTGGCCAGCTGCAATATCCATATTCCTTAATGTCTTCCTCATGACCACATTGAGGATGCTCTCATTTCAAAGATTTGCAATTTGGTCATGTTTGATAACTTTGTTCTATGTGGTGTATGGTGTTCACTCAACCTACAAAGCTGAGGAGATGGAGATGAATAATAGGGTTGGTGAAGTGACCAATGTGAATAATAATTCAACACTCCAACAACAAAGCAAGCTGGACATACAAGTGCTTTGATGAAAGTTGACTTTCCAACACACCACTTTTTCTCACAAAAATTTCCTCAAATTCTTTTTCCTTTTCCTTTTTAGCACTCTATGGGATCTAGGGATATGTGGGTTCTTTTTTGTGTAAAATATTGTAGATTTTGAAACTTATTCCCAAAAAAAAATACTCTTAGTATCAAAATACAATACTTTCTAAAGAAATAATATAGACCCATTTAACTACAATCATCATATATCTTATACTTTAATTTCTAGATTTTGATAAAGTATGTCTCTCCAAAAAAAGACAATTTGTCCACTTTTCTCACAAAAACAACCCCATTTCATATGGGTAAAATCCAATTGCCATGGTGGGAATTGAAATATTGGGACAAAAGAAAGAATATCCAAATAAACTCCTCTTTTTCCCACTCACAAAAGGGAAATTAATAAAGAGAAAAAAGGGGGAAAAAAAAAGAAAAGACCATAAAAAAAAAAAAAATTAAAGAGAGAGGGGGGCTATTCTAGATACTTCTGTTTGGTTGCACTTTCTCTTTTTACTTCAATCTGTCAAAGCACTTTGACATAAAGGAGAAAGAATGTATCCCATGACAGAAGTGATCTTTTTGGAAGTGGTTGAAGATGATTGAAGCAATTTGGGCCATATCCAAACAGTGTGGTGGAACAATAATGTGTATTGAAACCTTGGAACAGTTTAAAGAGTTAAGTTTTTTCTGTCTTTTCAAGTTTGTAATCATCTTTCCTCAACTTGGTTGTGTTTTTTTTTTTCATGTGGATAAAAAAGAGTGTTTCTTTTGCTTTTGACCCTTTTAACTACTTGTGTTTATCATTTTCCTTTAGTAGATATATGTATAGTAGAAAACATGGTTTCTCTTTGGTTAAATAGTTAAAAAAAAGTTCTTTTTCTTAAGCAAAAATATGTCATTTAATTAGGAAAGTAAAGAGGTTGATTGAGATATCAAGATCATCCATCGAAACACGTGCATTAGTTAGGAATCCATGTTTATTTAAATGAGGATTAAACGGAGATCGATGTGAGAGTTTTATTTCTCTATTTCCTATGCATTATTGAGTATATTTGTGATAGGTCAATCTTGTCTCGTCCCTTGATATATAGGATCATTTTTTTGGTGAAATATATTGTTTTATAGGGACAAAGACAATGATGGATATATGTTTTGATACCTATAAGAGATTCGCAAATCCAATTTAGAGAGCTAATTGAACTTATCTAGCTAGGGTTGCATAAGCTACATTGCCATAGGTAGAGAACGACCTGGCACATGTTTAGGTCAATAAATGCAAGATCCAATATATAATTGATTTCACAAAGTGCACTTCTAAACTAAACCTAATTCATTTTAGAATCAATACTTTCTTAACAACAAAATTATTCTCAACTCTTATGAACATCTTCTATGATTTAGAATCAATTGTTTGATTCAATTGTTAGAGTGATTTCAATAAGCTCTGACAACAATCTTCGAATTGAATTTATATAGTGTTTCCATTATATCTTAAATATAAGTAAGTTTTCATCAACAAAACTCTTTACAAATTGCTCTACTTTTTCTCTCATTATTGCATCATAGTATCTACAAATAATCTTGATAAGATATTGAATCTTATTGCATTAACTATATGATATGACATTTTTTTTTTCAAGTATCTCATCGTTGAGTTTTGCATTGGGAAATGATTTGGCCCTTTTTTTCATTTATCAATCCCAATCGTTTGATCTAAATGAGATTGCATTGTGAATGATTTGACATTGGAGGTGGGATGAAATGCGCACTATCTTTCAATATATTCTTATTGAATTGACATGTTGATGGTTATCACTTGGTGGGATTTGATGCAAATTATTCTACTTTTGTCATTGTCATTAAGCAAATTGGATATTCAAAATAACTTTCGACTTCAATGGGTTGTAATTGATGTCGATGAAAATGTCGAAAGGTTTGAAATTTTACAAAATATAAAGCTATGACAACTAAAAGATATTGAAGAGATTTCGTATTCCAATTTGTATTCAAAGTCTACTGTCCGATCTATGTCCCTGGACTAACATCTATATCTCGATCTGTATCCCTAACTGGCTTGGGGTATGTATTCGCTTCCAGGTCAATAAGATCTGTCACGAATTGACCTATGTTAGTCATTGTTAAGACGAGTGAAGAAAGTAAAAGTACTTTGAAAGAATGAATTTAAACACCGTGATGTCTTACATCTAAGAAATATATCTTACTGTTTAGTTATCATGTCATGTCTACCGATATAATAATGTGTTAAAATAATGTGTGTGGTTTGATTTGACGATGACCATTTGGTGGAATTTGATCTAAATTTACACCCTTGTCTGATTTTGCTTTTTGTGATTGTCATTATCCAATTGACTACTCAAATAACTTTGAACGTTGATTGGTTGATGTCACACGTTAAAGTTTCGAATCTTACAAAACTAAGAACGTCCACCATAAGATAGCATATATAAAAAATAGTCATTAAGACAAGTGAAAAAAAGTAAAAGAACTTGGAGAAAATGACTTCAAACCTCATAATATAATCACCTATTTAGGACATATCTTGATCATGTCTTGTGTCCACCAATATATTAATATGTTAAATATTGTTGAGTGATTTGATGATTACCCTTTGGTGGGATTTGAAGCAAATTTGCACCCTTGTCAAATTTTGCTTTGTCATTTACTAATTTTTTTTTTTTTTTTTTTTTTTGACAATATGGGAATGGGGGTGTCATTTACTAATTAGGTACTAAAATAAATACCTTTCTATCCTTATTGGTTATGGATAAAATTTTGAAATATTAATGTCAATGAAAATGTAAAGTTTCAAACTTTTATAAAGTGAATAACCATCCATTATTAATTAGTCAACCTATAGTCATTAAGATAAGTGAAAAAAATAATAATAAAGAAACTTTGAGAGAATGACTTCAAAATTCACAACTCACTTAACTAAGATATATATCTTACTATTTAGTTGTCACGTCATATCCATCTGATATACTAATATGTTAAATATTATTGTGTTTGTTTGATTGTTACCATTGATGGATTTCGATGCAAAAATTGCACATTTATCTAATCATTGTTGTGCCATTCGTTTCCAATTAATATTGTGTGTAAAAAAAACAAAGTAAAAAAACTGATAAAACACTCTACGTAAGATATATCTTACTACGTAGTCGCCGTGTCACAGTCACCCATATGCTAATATTAAGTGATATCGTGTGTGACATTTTGATACGTCGTTATCGAAAGACTATGCTATGAATGTTTTGGTTTGAGATGAGGAATTGAAGTATGGAGAGGAACAACAACACCCAATACAAAATGGAATCTTAGGATAATGGAGGAGAAGGATTTAAGCTCCAAGAATCAGAGGCAGCTACCATTAAACAAGCTGAAAACCCATCATTTTGCCGTTTAATTTCATCAAAGTTTTCCACAGTTTTTTCCAACATTTATTGGATCATTTCAATCCAATCATTCTTATTTGGACTTTGGAAAAAGAAAAAAGAAAAAATAATATATATATATATAGAAGAGGATGGTCTCTGTTTTCTTTTAATGACCTTTCAATGTAGTTCGTTCTTACCTCTTAATGTATTAAAAATTTTCAATTATGTACTTCTACGAAAACGTTGTTAAGTTATTAAATTATCGTGTTATTAACGTATTTAGACACGTGAGTATACAATATGTAATGTTACTTGACACCTGAAATTTGACAAATTATTAGATGCTCCCAGTGCAATGAAGCTTTCTTTAAAACCGTCGGATGTACATTTTTAAATTTGTTTGCCCCTAATAATCGTTGGATACAAAATCGAAGTACTTTTATGTTTCTCTCTCTTACATCAACAGTACAAAACTACCCGCTTCATTGCAAGATGGGCACCTAATAATTTCTCCTAAAATTCACCCTCTTCAGTAGCAAAATCCAACTGTTCAACACACCAATTAGAAATTTTCTATTTTTTTTCCAAGTAGCATGTCCATGTGTTCAAATATGTTTAAAAAAAACAATAATTTGATGACATATTAGTTTTATGTTAACATATTGTTCTTTCAACTTTCTCTCCAGTAAGATTCATAAACTTTAAAAGATGTCTAATAGAATCTCTCAACTTTAAAAAGTATCTAATAACTAGGTTTTTTCAAACTTTTAATTTTGTGTTTAATAAGTCCTTAACTTTGGCCTACTATATTAAACATTTTTTAAAATTCTTGAACTATTAGAAAAAAAAAATGAAAAGTTATGATCTTATTAGTTATAAAATTTAATTTTATTTCTCCTAGATCCGTTAATTTTTTAAAAATATTGAGTATGACAAATAACTTATTAGAGACACAAAAGTTTGAAGACTTGCTAAACATTTTTCGAATTGGAGGACGTATTAGACATAAAATTAAAATTTAAATAACTTACAATTTTTAAAATTCAATGGCCTACTAAACATAATTTTAAAATTTCAAGGAGTAAACTTGTAATTGAGATAAAATATTAGAATTTAAAAAAATAAAATAAAATAATGAACGAATCAAAGTGAGAAAATATCTTAAAGAGAAAAAGGGAACGGACCTGGTTTCTGAAATGGAAAGTTAGAGATTTAAAAGATATAAAATAAATAAAATAATTCCGCCGGTAGCTAATTTTCGGGGATTTAAAAAATAAATAAATAAAACAATCCACTGGCGGGGCAAAAAGGTAATTCCGCCGGTAGCAATTTTTCGGAGGATTTGAACCCGACGTGAATCGAACACGCAACCTGCTGATCTGGAGTCAGACGCGCTACCATTGCGCCACGGATCCGAAGATGTTAACCAAATGGATACAATTATTTTTATTATAAAATTTATATATAAGAAATAAATATATTTTTAATCCAAGAAGCTTCCTGAATAGTTTCCACGTTTTAAAATATTGTATTTTCCAATCTTGAGATTTTTTTAGAATTCTTAAACTTTGGTTATTAAAAATGTTAACAATTATTTTGTGTTTTTTTAGTTCAACCATTATTCGGAGAGTATTGAAACATTGAACTTTGAAATTGTAATAAATGTCTTATTCATTAAGCTATATTCAGATTTGATATTTTCAAATTTTGTTTTCATATATAAGTTTGTCTATTTTAAGTTATGATTTATTTAGAAAATTAACGTAAATAACATGAAACTAATATGTATTTTTAATTAGAGTAGAAAAATAAGATAATTTAAATCAAAGTTATTGAACATAAATTCAAATGTAAAAATACATTAATAGTTTGTTTCGAATACCTTTTAGTTTAAGTGTTTTTTAAAAATGCGTTTTTTTTTAACATTTTGTATAAAAATTGTTTAGAATTTAAACACTTATATGTTTGGTTACATTTCCTCATAAGTGTTTTTATATACCATACTTAAAAAATCTTTTCAAAAAATGTGTTTTCAAGTGTTTTTCTCAAAATAATTTATTTCTCAATCTCATTTTTTAATAAGTCATTTTTAGTGATTGTCAAACACTAGATTTTTTTAAAAAAATTAAACACTTGAAAAGTTAAACCAAACACACCGTAATAAAAGTAACATTTATGTATGATTGAAGAAATTGAAAAGTTGTACTTATAACCTTTTGTAACATGCATCTAGTAAAATTTCTCATTTAATTTCTCATTTATTTATTTATTTGTTGACAACTCTAATTTATTTATTAATTGTCAGGAATCAACTAAAATTTCTCATTTATTTATTAATTGCACACGTTAGACAATTAAATTAAACTTGTAAAATTTTCAAACCCAACAAAAACATAAGTTAATGATTAAACTTTAATGTCAATTTTATAATCTTGATGCCAAAACGAGCTTAGCTCAGCGGTAATTGACATGTACCCTCGACCATGAGGTCAGAGGTTCAAATCCCCCCACCCCAAATGTTGATGTACTCAAAAAAAAAAAAAATTATAATCTTGATTAAAATGTCAAAAGTTCAAATCTTCACCTCCACGTATTGGTGAATTAAAAACAAAAACAATGTTCAAAGCAAAGAATGAAGAGTTTTAATCCTCACTCACCTTTATAGAGTTGTATTCTCTCCAAAATATATATATATATATATATATATATATATATATATATATAAAATTCACAAATTTCAAAAATCCAAACCTATGAAAATCGTGTCGAACACTCTCAAAACATTTGCTACCAATTAAGAATCTCGTTATTATACTAAATCAAGAAATGAATTATGCCGATGCAAATTGTAGACTTGAGAGATTTCTTTATTCATACAAAATCAAATAAACTACTGCATTCTGATTCAGACGAAATCCAGTAACTTCCATAAATAATTACACTCACATACACAGCTGAAGAAGAGGAAGAGTCAAAGCTACAAAAGGTCTAGAGATCAATAAAAGAATGGTACAATAATTTTACAAAATGTAGTAATAAGAACCTATTCTTTAAAACTGCAAAATTCTACAGCAGCAGCATCAATCATGGTTAAATAAAGCCTCTTTCCTTAACAACTTTGAAGTTGCATTGGAAAGTTGAAGATTGGAGAATAAATAAGTCTCAATCAATGACTCACAATAAGGTTGGATACTTGGCATCAAGAAAGTCTCTCAGAGTTCGAGCAGCTTGCTGACCACCCATTAATACTGCAAGCTTCTCAACAGGAAGAAGGGAGAGCTCTGCTAAGCTCTTGCATGCATCCATTATTGCCCTGTAATTTGAATCCGTAACACCGGGAAGCCGCCTCAGAAACTCCACGGCTGAGGTGTTGTAGTTTTCCGCTCTGGAATGGGAATGGCACCGACAATTTAGTTGATAATAGATTGTTGCATAAATCGTACTGCATGACTTATGAGAGGGAGTGTTTTTATGTTTAAAAGAAACACTAATTAAGTGCTTCGTTCATTTAAAGGCAATGTCAATCTGAGATATCAGCAATATTATGTTCATCTCTAACTATAAAAGAGAGATAAAAAGGGATGATCTTACCTCACATCGTTTTCGACAATACCCTCCTCAGAGGGAACCCCAACTCTAACTGCCTTGGTTTCATCAGGTTCATCTTGATTTGCCTTCAGAGAGGCGAATATTTCAGCAGTAGCATGGAGGCTACGAGACCAAAGTATTCGAAGACGAGGAAAATGAAGAACGAGCAGCGAAAGCTTAGACATTACGTTTGTTGGTGTCACATCATCGCCAATATCACTTGCAGACTGCAAGGGGCAAACAACAAATTATTGGTCAAAACCATCACCATGAAACCAAAATTTGGCCTATGTCAGTGCACATACTCAGATTACCTGAAATGAGAAGCTTTTGTCCTGCGAGAACTCAATCAGGAGAACAGGTATTCTGTAATAGCGCACCATTGTCTCTACTTGATGATAAAGGCGTCCTGAAGCAAAGCTCATGAAGAGATCCTGAATACTCTTTCTCTCAACGCATATAAGGGGTGAAAGAATATAATCCCCAACTTCTAATGTTACAGGAATTATGCGCATGCCTTTCTGGTGGAGAACATTTGGAAGGCTACTCATGAACTCCCTCATGTCTACTATGACCTGAGGAAGTACAAATTGATCCAAAGAGAAGTTATAGAAGAAATGGGGAAGAAAGCAGAAAAGATAAATCAATATCGCACACCTGCATTTCTTTCTCCACGTCCTTCCTTCCACCAGCTTTTCTTGTCGAATTCTGTGTAGTAGCTTGTGGTTCTACAGAAGAATTTAATCCTAAGCAGTACCCATTCTGATTTGGACAAAGATGATTTTAATGAGATACCAAACAGAAGAGAGAATGGAATTCAACAAACATATTAAAAGACATAACCCAGTAAATAATCCACCCATGTTATGGAAACCCACTTTAAAATGGGGACATTAAAAAGAAACTAGACAGAAAGTTTCAATAAATCAAGTCATGTAGTACGATTTATAAATCATACAATGCAATTGCCTTTCTAAATACACGAAGAATAATTCCTTTCATGGGCAATTATTTATAATTAGCATATTGCTGCGGCAAGCACCATCACTGTTAACCACCACACTTGAAACAATTCGAATATCCAAAAAATTTCACCAAAGTGGGGCAACATAAGTAGCACCTTCCTTGTCATTGAAGAAAACCAAAAATGTAGAAGAAAAACACCACAGCGGATGAACTTAGAGTAGATAAAACACATTAATTACTTGTCATGTCCACGTTTGTGCTCTACCAGGCAAGGTTTAATCAACTAAAAGCTTAAAACATACAAACGCACATGCACATATAAGAAAATACAAGTGTGTGGCGCACACACGTGAGACACAACCATAAAATGACAATAATAATAATTGGAGATGGGGAAAAAAGAAAAAGAGAGGGTTACTTCCCCCTTCTAAAGAGGTGTATTAAAAAAATCCTGCAGAAACTCAATTAGAGTCTATCTGATTCTTGGTAACAGACTATAAAGTCCAAATGAGAAATGTGAATATCATTAACCTGATCAACTGGAATCATCATCAGTGACTTCTGTCTGATCAAAGATTCAAATGCACTATTCTCCCTCCGTATGCTTGCCTGAAACTTTTGTACCTCAGTAGAACCTTCATAGAAAAGAAAATAGACCTTCAAATGTTTAGATGGATTTTCAGCTTTGTAGACTTCTATCTGGCGCACAAAAGTTACATCTGGATGGTACACGATAACAACGGAAGGCTTCAAGGTGTCTAGTATTGGTTGATCACTTTCAAGAGCATAAAATTGAACTGGAGGTAGTAGCTTCGTCTTTTCTCCCTCCTTCCCTTCCTCTGGCTCTGAAGGTGCGGCTAGGCAAGCGGCTTCAGAAAAGCCATCTAAAGCCCCTGGATTTTTCTCATTCGTCCCATCTTCACAACCTGATACACATGCTTCGACTTTATCATTTATTGATGCTTTCTGATTGTCAAAGTTCTTATCCTTAGAATCATTAGAATCATCAACATCGATGGAATCTGTTTTACTCCTTAGTTTTCTCTTTCCCTTTGAATATCCTGTATTATCAACGTTAGGCTGGAGATCATCAATTGCTACCTTCTGATTATCAACAGGTTTTTTATCCACAGAACTATTAGTCTTGGAAGCACCTTTTCTACCCCTTCCTTTTCTCTTTCCGGTTGCCAGTTCTGTACTATCCATGTCATTCTGTGGATTCTCTCCAACAGCAGAATCATTTTTTGCTCGATTTTTTATTTCTGATGCTGCTGCTAATAGTGCATCACGTTCTTGTTTGTTTAAGCTGCTAGCTTCAGCATTTTGTGCAGGCGTTATTGGAACAACTCCATCTAGAACCCCAAAACCTTTGGGATCCTTACGCTTCTTTTTATTATGGGGTTTCATGTCACGCAGCTGTATTTTGTTCAGCAAGTAATTCTCCCATTCTTCCCGTAGGACCTTCACAAGAAAATACATTGTCATCCTATATATCCAATAACATTTACCATCAAGAAAGTCTTTCATCTTTGAAAGAAACACAATAAGCAAACATTTGAACAGTGTAGATCTTCTGCAACCCAGTTCAAGAGGTTTGAGAGAAAATTATGCTTCAAAAGAACACAAGAAAATACATTGTCATCCTATATATCCAATAATATTACCCTTGTAAAAAAGAACACAACTGAAACATAAGAAGAGCATCATAAGGTCAATGATTCTAAAGAAACTAATTCACCACATAATCAAACATTCTTCAGCAAATTGCCAGATTCAATTGCATTAACATTAAATTCAGTGACGGTTTAAAATGAGACACCCATAAGTGAAAGTGGGTCATGGAAGAAAAATGCCTGCTCCCATACTTCAAAATAAGGTCTAACCTGGAAATCAGCAATACTAGGTTTTAAGTGCAGAGAGTATACTAGGGCTGTATACATTTATAGTACATTTTGTTACATCTAGATTCCAGAGTAAACAATGGAGCATGCTGCATGACCAAAATAAAAAGTGCATCGTGAAAGTTGAAGTAAATATTTTAACTGACAAGAAATAAAGAACTTTTTTTGACAAGGACAAGAAACAAAGAACTCAAAACTATTAGAGAGTCAAATGACCTTCTGGGGGCTGTTCATAATGCATTCTTCTAGCTGCATGCATGAGCGCTCATCTTTGCATGCAACTAGAACGATGCCACTGCTGTCCTTATCACTTTCTAGCAGATTTTCTTCTCCTTCAGAGAGCCGCTTCTGTCTTTCCTCTTCTATTTCTTCGAGAACCTCCTGTAAATAATGAGAAGAATTAACTTCCAAAATCTTACAGAGCTTAATCTCTTGTTCTGTTTTATAAAACCATAAAAATTCAAGGAATATTGACTTCTGTAGAGCATTGGTTCAAAGACCAAAACTAAGCCAAAGATAGCAAACTTCTAACCAAGATTTACAACCGTCGAACAGAAAATGTTGCACAGAAACTGGAACTCACTCACTCACACGTAAGACCTTCCACTTTGGCGCCTCTTCCAAAACTTCATCCAAAACTATTTTACCAGTTGTACCTGATGAGAGTTAGCAAATAACTATCAGAAGAATGGACACAGACCAAATAAAAAATCTAAATATTCCATATAACTCATTCTGACCATATTTCTGCAATTTCTTCTATTTTTCCCATTTACCCTAATTCTACCTTATTCCCATTAATTTAAGGGATCCCAACTCTACCTTGTTCTATTCTATATGGAAGATTGAAGTCATGGGATAGATATACAAAAATGAATAAATAAATCATAAACCTATGCCCTCACCCTCTTCCTCGGTATTGTCATCTCCTTTCAATTTTCGCTTTTTGCCCACCACACGCTTACCCTGCTCAAGTACTTTCGAACCATCAGCTCTAACAAATCGATATACCCGTTTCTTGGCATAGTCAAAGATCTTGTAGCTCGATTCTGCAAAGATCCAGACAGACCTAAAGCTCTCAGACACCCTCAGAGTATCCAGATACTTCAAGAACGTCACTGCATCGTACCTACCCAAATGACATTTCAAAACCACAGGCAAGCTTAGTGTTTAGATTTAACCAGAGAGAGATCAGTCCATTATTCACCATCAAAGTAATGTTAAACCATTTACTACGGCCAATGATTTAATATCCAAACAAAGTTAAAATAAGACATTGAATTATTTCACACCCACGTACAGACACACATGTACCTATATATGAATATAAAAGAACCAGACGGGAAAAAAAAAAGTAATAACAAAACTGAATGTTTAACAAACCTAACGAGATAATCCAATAATTTCCTCAAAGTTTTCAAGTCTGACACGAGCTGCTTCGTCCTCTTCCCTAACGTATGCCAAATTGGATCCAACTGCCGCCTAACAATTTCATCGAACGATTTGAATAACCCATTCTCCACAGTCAAATCCTCGACATCAACTTTATTAGTCTTCCTCATCTCCTTCAAGCACGCGTCCATAACCTCAATTATGGATTTTTGTATCCCCACCATGTACTTCGTCATCGGCACTCTTATATCCACCACGTCGGGTGGGTTCCTCTCCAGTTCCTCCGATACATAAACCTGAAACCTCGGCCACAAATGCAACCTCCGAACATACAAACACTTCATGATCCGCTCCGCCTTGGCAAACCCAGAAACCATCGCGTGTGGCTTATCAGAAAAAACTCGAACATAAGCATTTCGATTGTGGGAACGGATGATTCGAACAATGAAAGCTTCAGTGGACGTTTCGGACAAGGAATGCGCGTTGAGAAGAATGAGCCCCGCGATATTAGAGGTCGGAAGCTTGTGCGTGAGGAGATCGACAATGAGAATCCGAGGGGTGACGAAAAACGCAGAGCCGGAGGAGTAGAGAGAGAGACGGTGATGGGCAGGGAGATCGGCGGAGATTTCAGAGGGGAAAGTTAGGGGATCGGATTGATGGAGCTTGAGGTAGAGAAGGATTTGGGATTTAAGCGAGAGTTGGTAGTGAGAAGAGGGAGATACGAGGAGGAGAGTGCCTTGAGACGGAGAGTGAAGGAGGAGGAGAGAGGAAACGAGTTTAGCGAGATTCAGACCTGAAGAGATTATTACCAAGCCTCCATTAGAGTCCTCGAGAAGCTCTGTGATTATGTGCTCGTGAAATTGAACCATAGGGTTCGATTGAAGCTCTGTCAATGGCGATTTTGCTGTGCTAGGGTTTGCTTTCTGAACGTGGCGGGAAAATGGAGGCGCGAGGAAGGGGGTTGACAGTTGAAGGATTTTGCAGCGAATAACAATACGACGTCGTCAGGACCATTGTTAGTCGTAATTGGGCCCATTGAAGAGCCCAACATATAAAGAGCTTATGGGCTTTTGTCAAATTCAGCCCAACCCTCGGAGTTTTTTTTTTTTTTTTTTCTCTCTCTTTAAATATAATTTTTTTTAGGGTGTTCAAAAAACCCGACAACCCGAACAACCCGGACTACCCAACCCAAACCGTAAGGGTTGGGTTGGGTTATGATTTTTTTCGGTTTGGGTTGGGTTGAATTTTTATAAAACCGAAAATTCGGGTCGGTTCACGGGTTTGAGAATTTTTGGCTCGGTTCAACCCGAACCGAACCGAAATATATATAATATATGCCACATTATTTCCATGTCAACTGTTTGGTGTAGTGGTTAAGTTCCTATTTGTGATGGTGGATGTCCAGTGTTCGAGCCCCAAAGTTACAAATTGCGTTTTTATTTTTTATATATTATTTATTGATGTTTTTCAATGATAACTTGTTCTTAGCTACAAAAAAAAATTATCTTTTTTATTTTATTTATTTATTCAAACTTCAAATAATTATATAAACTTTTTTTTTTCCTTCAAACTCCATAAAGTAAAATATTATTTTTTCCTTTTATGTTTTGTTTTTTAACTTCTTTTTTATTTAATCTAAATAATTTAGATTTTTATGTATTGAGATTTACATTATAGTATTGTGGATAAACATAAACGTTTTTTAAAAAATAATTTTAAATAATTAAAAAAAAAACAACAACCCGACAACCCAACCCAACCCAACCCGAAAATAGAAGGGTTGGGTTGGGTTGGGTTGCCATTTATATTCGGTTCATTCGGGTTGACAACCCGACCAACCCGAATTTTCGGGTTGGTCCAAAAAATCCCCCCAACCCAACCCAACCCAACCCGTGTACACCCCTAATTTTTTTTATAAATGTGTTAATTATTGAGTTGTGCTCCTATTAAGTATTAATTTGTTGAACTCAACACACTAGCCCATCTTCCAATACTCCATCTACTAAGAAAAATTTAAAATAATTATCGGTTGGAGCATGGTTTAATAGTTGAGACACTAGTTACTTTTTCTAAAAGTTGAAAGTTTAAATCTCTATTTCATCATTATAATGTTATTTTATGAATAAATAAATAAGAAAAAAAATGATTTTAATTGTCTAACCACACGAAAAAATTTGGAAAACTACTTTCCATCGACCAAGAGGTAATTTTCATCCTTGCATCGTTTGAAACTCATTCAAGACCTACCTACATATTCATTGATTTATGTAAATTTCACTTGCATTTGTCAACATGAGTGTAGTTCAAATACTTCTTCCTTTGAGTTCAAACGTTGAAATATCCATAAATTCTACATTTTTTTTGTACTAGAAAAGTTACGTGCATGACGAATTATCATTAAATTTATATGTTTTTATTTTTGTTTATGAAATTTTAGTAAGTTTCAAATATAAATAAATACAAGTAAACTTCAAATCAAGATCATCGACTATTATGACTTTAATTTTTTTTTGTTTAGTTCATCAACATTTGGGGTGTGAAGATTTTAACCTCTGACGTCAAGTGTATATGTCAATTACTGTTGAGTTATGTTCCCTTTGACACTTTAATTATTTTCTTATTTATTAGAATCTAAGCATACTTAAATGGCAATAAACTTTTTTTTAGTTCAACAATTATGAGAGTGAATAATCGAATCATCGACCTTTACTTGGATTGACAATGACATTGAGCATTTCATTGCACATTCAACATCTGCATCAACTTTTAATAAAAAAGTAAAAAATTGAATAAAGAAAGAAACATTTACACGCATATATATTTAATGACATGAAAATAACTAGCATTGAAATAACACATCGTGCTTGAATAATATTTGTTATAGGCAATTTTGGACCACCCCGATGTACAAGGAGCTGACGAGGACAACCGAGGAAAAATCGAGCTAATAGATGGACTCCAGAGGCGAAACCGGCAAATGGGACGGGTCAAGACCAAAGGGGTCGGGCATTTGGCCCGACCCCCCTACTCGGCCTCGGCCCATGGTCGGCCGAGTCCCACCGACTCCGTTCGGTCCGTGCAGCCTCCAGCCACCCCGGTTCAGCCTGGTTTGTCCCGAAACGCCTCCGAATTCCTAAAAACCCTAGGAGCACGAACAGGCATTTATACCTCTCTTCGCCACTGAAGAAGGAGACCCGAACTCTCGACTCTCGACTCTCACTCTCTTGCTTTCCTCTTCCGTTTTCTGACTTAAGCATCGGAGGCAGTGTGGCTAGCACCACACCGGTGTGCAAGTTTACTCTTTTGCAGGCCACGTCTTCCTCCGCTCTCAAACAAATTCACTGTCGATTATCACGTGAAGCGAAGATAATTTACCTAGAGAAATTTGATCATTAACAATACTTTAAAAAAAATGTATGTTGAATAGTTAAGTAAAAGATTAGTGAAAAATATTGCCAAAAGAGTAGTAGCATTCAAATTTCAAGATTGTAGACTTTAAGGGAGGCATATGAGTAAATAGTTAATAAAGCTAAGGAACTTGTCAACAAAAACAAGGCATATTCTTTTTTATATATGCGAATAATCTTTTGATTTTTTTTTTTCTCTCCACGTTTTTTGTTTAATGTGGTGGTGAAAAAAGTCACTTGAAAAATCAAAATTATATTTTGAACGCATTAGTCCAAAAAAAAAAATAATCATTTTTTCCTCTTTCAAGAATATTTATTATTTAATTAAAGATTAGCATTAAAAATTAGGATCTTTTGACGAAGTAAATGTCTTTTTTCCTCTTGCGTTCAAGAACATTTTTGGAGGGAGAGAGTTCGAACGAATGACATTGGTAAATGTTACATGTAAATTATTATGGGATTATTCTCACCTTACCAAGCACGTCTTAAATGTCAAGCTATATGTTCTTGTTGGATAATCAAATTTATACCGTCAGTTCAATATATAATATGCAAGTAATCGCATGAAGTCAAATAGTCATCTTGAATATAATTTAATCTATCCATGCATTAATAACATTTATTATAAGTTATAATTTCAAGCCTCTAGTATTAGTATCTCATCGGAAGAAAAAAAAAAACATATTGTTTAAATTGTAATACTCAAAAAATATAAACCAATTAAATTTGATGTCCTATTTTCTCCTTTTGAATTATTTTTATGACGTATTTAGCTTAGAAGTTTGTATAATTGAACTTTTAACTTCATCAACTCAAAAATGTGTCATGTTAACACATTTAAAAAAAACATTAAAAAAAAAACACACACACACTTCAAAAAATAAATCACGAAGCAACAATAAAAGGGAGTATTTTGTAATTTAAAAAATAAATTACCAAACTAATATTTAAAGTTTTATTACAAGTTTAGTCTTCAAGTCTAAACTTTCAGGGTTATATCAATTAGGTACTTAAACTTTAAAAAGTTTACAATATGTCTCCGAACTTTCAATTTTATTTCTAATATGTTTTTGAACTTTGAAAATGTCTAATAAGTACTTAAACTTTCGATTTTGTGCTAATAGGTCTTTGATATATTTGATATATTTAAAAACTAATCAATCTACTATAAATAAAATTGAATTTTATGTTTGATGATTTTATAAACTTTCAATTTTGGTAGGTTTGTGAAATTTAAAAAATGTTGAATAGGTTAATGACTCGTCAGACACAAAATTAAAAGTTGAGGGATCTACTGGACACAAAAGCGAAAGTTTAAAGACCTATTCAATACTTTTTAAAGTCCAGAAACCTGTTGAAAATAAAATTGAAAGTTCGATGACCTACGTGAAGTTTTTTAAATCCTAGAGATTGGATTTAGATAACACAAAAAAGTTCAGAAACTAAATATCTAAGGCCCCATTTAATAACCATTTTGTTTTTTGGTTTTTTAAAATTAAACGTATAAACACTACTTCCATTAATAAGTTTATTTGTTTTGTTCTCTAACATTTTTCCATGTTTTAAAAAACCAACTCAGGTTTTCAAAACTAAAAAAAAAAAAAAAAAAAAAATTCCAAAAACTTGTTTTTGTTTTTGGAATTTGGATAGAAATTCAAATGTGTCATTGTCAATAATGAAAACAATGGTAAGAAAGTTGGGATAAAACAAGTTTAATTTTAAAAAACAAAAAAATCAAATGGTTATCAAATGACGCATAATTTAACTATGTATAATAAACACATACAGTGCATCGGACGGTGATGAAAGCGTGGAGGAAACGAGAAGATTGAATCCAACGGTGTGGGTTTAGCCGACAGGGATTGGCCGCTGCACCCACTGCACCGACATATTTGACGGTCTTGTTGTGTGTTGAAGTCAATACCAACAATTTCTGTCAATTATTCTGACCCAATAAATCTACGAAACCGTTGGAGCACGTGTCCCCATCTCCTCGCCCACGTGTCCAATTCACCAAACATCGCTTATTTTGATTTTTTATTTAAGAGACCAAAAAAAAAAAAAAAAAAAAACATATTTTTGTTTTATTATTTTATGTTTGAGTTTTAAATCTTAGTTGGATCCATGAACTTTAAGTTTATTTTAGTTTGATTCTCATAATTTTCAAAATGTCTGTTTTAATCTTTGAATTTTGAAGTTTAATCTATTTCAATTTTTTAGGGTCCGTTTGGTTGGTGATCTGAAAACAGAAATTTAAAAACAGGGGATTCAATGAAAACAGAATTGTATTTCATGTTTTCAGATATGTGTGTTGGTAGCAGATTCAGAAATTGGATATGAATTCAAATAATGGTTCAAAATGTGTTTGATAATATATTTATAAACGATAAATTATTTGTAGTTATCAACTAAATACTAAGTTGAATATAAAACATTATTAATTAATTTATAAACATGTTATGTGTTATAAATTTTTTATTGTTATTATTTTACAATATCATATAATTGATAATACATTATACTCTACAAATTTTAATTTCGCAAAAATAAATTGAATTTATAATATGAAATACTATATTTATTAAAGTTTTTATATTTTTTAATTTTATTCTGCATTTAACATTTTGAAATTCAAAATCTGAATACAATGAGAACATAAAAAAGTTGTTTTCAGAATTTTCACTATTTGGATCACAGAATCCGAAAACAGTTTTAAAAAACACATTTGCCAAATGCATATTCACTAGATTCAGTGAATCTGAAAACATAAAACAGAATCCGGATTGCCTACCAAACAGACCCTAAACTTTTAGAATGTATACTTTTAATCTTTAATTATTCTAGTTCCCACTTCTATTCCAATTTTAACTAAAAGTTTGGTGTGGTTTTGAGTATGTGTACTGTCATGTTAATATTTGGACATGATTTCAACCCAAATAAGTTAGAAATAAATATAGGACATAGTAGATTTAAGACATAACGTGATGTAGGAAATGACCAAAATGGTTATTTAAAAAAAATTGGGACTAAAATAGACATTTGAATGTTCAAGGACCATACTAAAACAAACTTGAAAGTTTAAGGATCAATACACACTGTTATAGGTAATTTTATACCACCATATGCAAGGAGCTGACGAGGACAACCGGGCGGAGATAGGACCAGGAAGCGACCCAGAGGAAGACCAGCCAACATGGTCCGACCCATGGGTCGAGGCCGAGCATAATGGTCGGCCTTGGCCGAGTTCGTTTACCTCCGCTCGGTCCCTGCTGCCCCTAGCCGCCTGGTTCGTCTCGAAACGCCTCCGAATCCCTAAAAACCCTAGGAGTATGAGCAGGTATTTATACCCCTCTTCGCCACTGAAGAAGGGGACCAGAACTCTCGACTCTCTCCTCTTACTTCCTAGCTCTCCCTTCCGTTTTCTGACTTAAGCATCGGAGGCGGTGTGGCTAGCACCACACCGGTGTGCAGGTTTTCAATTTTGCAGGCCACGTCTTCCCCCGCTCTCAAACAAATTCATTGTCGATTATCACGTGGAGCGAAGGTAATTTACCTAGCGAAATTTGATCATCAACACACACATTTTGAAAGTTCAAAGATCGAAGTAGGACAAATTTGAAAAGTTTAGTTCCTGTTTGACAACTATTTGTTTTTTTTTTTTTTTTTTTTTTTTGTTTATGCAAGTCAAACTTACAAATATTACTACTTCTACCCATAAGTTTAAGTTATATTCAGTTTGACGTAATAGTTGAAATTCTACTTTTATATATACAATTTTATATTTTGGAGATTAAATTGTAGTATGTTATGCAATCTATATTTGCAAGATAACTTTTATCTAAAAAAAATACATGACTTTGAATTAACATCCATAATAAATATGTATTTAGTGACTACTTTTATACCTACTTTAAAATTTCGTTGGAAATAAAAAATAAAAAGTTTGTGTTAAAAATAATAATGATATATATAAATATATTGAAGATTTCGTGTCAAGCCCATTTCGACAATTTTCCTATGCAACCCCCACAATTTTTTTTTTTTCCTCTCTCTTTTTGAGGAGAAAAATACAATAGTAAAAACTAAAAAGAAGACGTTGAAGAGTTATTTAGATGCATCTCTCGATTGATGATGCTATGAACCCATGGAGGACTTTCTTCTATCCAGACTTCAGAATGTCTTGTAGTGCGAGCATGATTAACTAACATGTGAGCACTTTTATTGCCTTCTCTATATATGAACAAAAATCCCCTGATATGCTTAATTGTGGAAAGGTGTTTGAGATGGCTTATTAGGAGAGCAATCTCATTAAAACAATGGTCTCGGTCATGGAGTAAATTCCATACAATTTTAGAATTTGTGTCCGCCCAAACTGGTGAGATGCCTGATTCTAATGCTAGTTGAGCTTTGTTGACTAGTGCCGGAGACTCTGCCCATTCCACTAAGCAAACACATTTTCCTGGATTTTTCTGCAGCCACCATTATCTCCCCTTTCGAATAACGTATGATCATGTCTTCACCTATCTCCCCATTGGCCACTACCGCATCCACATTCAGTTTGAAATGAGTGTGGGGCGGCAGTGTCCAAACAATGGTTTGAGCATTGTTTTCACGTCTCATGCTCCCTTGGCCTTCGAGTCGGATTGATTGTGCTTCCTTATATTTAGAAGTAATGATGGATGCAAACCACAAGTTATAACACAAAATTAGTGTTTTTTTTTTCTTGAAACTACACAAAATTAGTGTTATTTAAACGTGTTTCATATGTTTACAAAGTAAAAAATGATTTTTTTTTATGTTAATAATGCTTTTTTCAATACTATTTTAGAATAGTGCGCAAAAAAAATTATATATTTAATTTTTTAAGAAACAATAATTGTTTTTTTAAAAAATGTTCTTCTTTTCTTTTTGTCGATCTGAAATTTGACGTGACGTTTTGAGATTGCAACACGTGGGGGTATATCCGCACTTTGAAACCTATGGACACGTCAGTTCACGCGCTAGATTCAGAAGCGGCCAAAAATCGCCGATGATGATGGGTTACTGTCTGACACGTGGAATATCTTAAAGGAAAAAAATTTTAATGGGACCCAGCTAGCATTTTTAGTTTAGCCAATAGTCTAGTGCCACGTGTAGCAATACCACTGGAAGATGTGACGTCTTGACTTGTGAGTTTGACTGTTGTGACTTGTGAGTCTCTATCTGGTTCAAACTCTCACGCGCTTCTAGAAGAAGTTACACGTGCTAGACATGTCTATACTCTGTTGTCAACTTACTTACTTTTTTTTTTTTTTTTGAGTACATCAACATTTGGGAGTGGGGGGATTCGAACCTCTGACCTCATGGTCGAGGGTACATGCCAATTACCGCTGAGCTAAGCTCGCTTTGGCGTCAACTTACTTACTTGGTGCATTTAAAATATAAATAAATATTAATGATTTTGTGTTTGGATAACTATTTGATTTTTAGTTTTTAAAAATTAAGTTTATAAACACTGCGAAGCTATAAGTTTATTTGTTTTTGTATCAGCCAATTCTTGAAAACTAAGGCCCTGTTTGATAACTATTTCGTTTTTTGTTTTGGATTTTTTAAAATTATGTTTGTTTTCTCCTAAATTCCCTACAATGACTTTCATTCTTGTTAAGGATCTATTTGAATTCTTAGTCAAATTCTAAAAACAAAAACAAGTTTTTGAAAACTATTTTTTTTTCAAAACTGTACTTGGTTTTTGAAAACAAATAAGAAGATTGATACTAAAATACAGAAGCCTATAAGTGAAAAATGTGTGTATAAGCTTAATTTTCAAAAATCAAAAACAAAAAACGAAATGGTTACCAAACGGGTCCTAAAAAAAAATTTTCAAAAACTTGTTTTTGTGTTTTGAAATTTGGCTAGGAATTTTAATGTATCTTTAACAAAAATGAAAACCATACCAAGGATATTATGAAAAAAAACAAGCATAATTTTTAAAAAGAAAAAACTAAACTGTTATCAAACGAGTGTTAAATTATCAATTGGGTCCCTCTATTTTGAGATTGGTCTCATTTCAGTCCTAGTATTTTTCAATGTTCAATTTTGGGTCCTATATGCTTAAATAAATCTTAAATTTAGTCCATAGAGCAAGTTTATGAAAAAGAAAAAATAGTGGTTGTTGTTGGTCTTACCGCATTGAATATATGGAAAGATAACTATACAAATATTTTGAATATACACCCATAGTCATTAATTTTTTTTTTTAATGTGTATCTAATAGTTGTTAGGGGACAATCACATTGTTGTGATCTTGTTCAATATATATATTTTTTTAAGATGTATCAATTTTCATTGTAAACTTCAAATTTCAAAAAATTGGAATGTAGAGACTTTGATGAGTATTGCAAAACTTTTAGGCCCCGTTTGATAACCATTTGGTTTTTAGTTTTTGATTTTTGAAAATGATGCTTGTCTTCTCCTAGATTTACTACCATGGTTTTCATCATAGTTAAGGCGTTGCATTTGAATTCCTAGCCAAATTTTAAAAACAAAAACAAAATTTTGAAAACTACCTTTTTTTTTTTTTTTTCAAAATTGGACTTGGTTTTTGAAAACAAGATAGATGATTGATACTAAAACCAACGTATGTGTGTATAAACTTAATTTTCAAAAACAAAAAACCAAATGGTTATCAAACTGAGACCTTAACTTTATTATTCCATATTTGTTAGTTTACTTACTAATTTTAAGAAGAAAAACAAAAAACCAGGCACAAATCTCAAAGACTTGCTATTTTCACTAAAATATCATTATGTACACAAAAGTTAATTACACTGTGTAAAGTTAACCGTTGAATAATTAAAAAAATATACTTTTTTTTTTTGTTAACCATTGAATAATTAAAAAAATATACTTTTTTTTTTTGTTTACAACATGTGGGAAGGGAACCACAGACTTTGTAGTTATCAGTATAAGGTTATGTCAGTTGAACTGATCTCTTGTTGACAATATACACTTTTTTAATGTCGGTTTTCTCCAATATCATATTTATATTTTACAATTTGTTGAACGAACATGTGAAAAACGGTTTTTTTTGTTCTTTTTAATATATTTTAACTGTCAATAAAGTGGATTTTTCATGGCTTACAATTTATTTATTTATTTATTTTTTTTAAACTTTGTAGGTAGTGAGGAAAAATTGAAAATATGTTTTACAGTTTCATGAGAGATCGAGGGAGAGTAAAAATATATATATTTAGAATTTTAAACATCTATTTCTTATAATATGTATTTTTTTTAAGTGAAGAACGAGGACTACAATTCCCGTATTGTCCCTGAAATTAAAATGGAGAAAATTCTCATGTCAATTACCGCTAAGCTAAGCTCGCTTTGGCATAGAGAAAATTCTCTTTCTATTATAATTGATGTCTTTTTTCTCTTCACAAGTTTGTAAGGTCTTGCAAGAAAAATGATAAAAGGAATGAAAAGGAACAAATAAAAGAAAAATGCAGCTGAAAATGAAAAACATGTTTAGATTAGCATAATTTAAAGGTTACATTCCATTGTTATATTTGAAAATAGTTCACTGACATTAAGGGTCCGTTTGGAATACATTTTAATTTAAATGTTTTTCAAGAATATATTTTTTAAAAAAACATTTTGTATAAAAATTGTTTAGAATTTAAACACTCGTATGTTTGGTTGCATTTCCTCATAGGTGTTTTTATACACAAGTTATTGTAGACTAAGGACTCTTGTTTAAAAAAAAAAATTGGTTTCAAGTGTTTCTCTCAAAATGATTTATTTACCAATCTCATTTTCTAATAAATCACTTTTAGTGGTTGCCAAACACTATAAATTTTTTCAAAATGATTTTTTTTTTCAAAATTAAACACTTGAAAAGTTAATCCAAATACTCATAAATCCAAATACTTGAAAAGTTAATCCAAATACTCATAAATCCAATAGTATCATCAAATTATGTTGTTATTTTACAATCATAAAACTGTGAACAGTGAGGGGAAAGGAGTAAATTTCACCTAAAAATTGTTGGGTAAAATATATAAAAGGTTAAGATTTGAGCATAATTGTCAAAATGAGCATAATCAACTATAATTGACACGTACTATTCACCAAGAGACAAAATATTCAAATTCCCCACTCTCAAATGTTGTTGAACTAAAAAAAAAAACATAACTTAGTCGTTAACACACCTATTTATTTTTTCAAAATTAAATGTTTAAATTTCCACCAATACGTTTGTTGTAACATGAACCATAATAAGTCACGAGCATAACTCAATTGGCTTGTACGCATGGTCGAGAGGTCTGTGGTTGAAATCCTCCGATGTTGTAAAAAAAAAAAGTAAACCATAATAAAAGTTAAGATACACGCACCTCCTCTTCAAGATTGTGGCTCTAATATATGCATGTATCATCGTTTTTTCTGTTTTTTGGGTGGAAAATACATAGAATATATACTCAGTCAAAACTAAACCATCCATTTTTTAAATAAATAAAAAAAAATGTTAAAGAAACAGAAGCGGATAATATTAAAGTTCACAAATCAAAATCAAATTGGAAAAAACCATCAAACTTAATAAATTTAAAATATTAAAATTATTGATATCAAAATGTTGGAACAGATATTAAGATCCAATCACCAAACCTAAAGTAAAATAGTGAAATGCGCAAAACTCTATTGTCATAGAAAATGTTAAAATACAAGTTTCATTAATGTAATTAGGTCTCGTTTCATTTTAGTTATGGTTTCAAATGCTCTAACTCTTAATTTGCAGTTAATTTTTTATCGAAATTGGTTAGATAATAATAATAATTTACCTATTAAAAAAGCCACGATGTAAATATGTTTTCTAAAATTTATGAAAATAAGGTTAATAGGGATTAAATATTTTGTAGAGAAGTTAATAGTAAACTTAACAATTGATATTAATTTTAAGATTTGTTGAAGGTGCATAGAGTACATTTAGATATTCGAAAGCATTAAGACGGTCAACACAAGCATAGCTCAATCGACATAAAGCTTGTATTAATGACAAAAAGGGTTGTGGTTCAAATTCTCCCCTCGATATGTTTTTTTACAAAAAGTTTTGAGATTAAAATGAAATAAGATCAAAAATCAATGGATCAAAATAGTAGTTTAATGCATCATGTCTTTTCTGCTATGAAAATTATTAGGGAAAAATATCTTTTTGGTCCCTAAGTTTTGGGGAATAGGTGCATTTGGTCCCTAAAGTTTTCAAAATAGACATTTTTAGTCCCTTAGTTTTGAGAAATAGGTTTAAAAGGTCACTCATATTATTTTTTCAACTATTTTAAATTAATTTTTTTTTATTATCTTTTAATATTGAATGGTTTTTAAATTTAAAAAATTAAAAAAATAATATGAGGGATCTTTTTTAAACTTATTTCTCAAAACTCGGGACTAAAAAAGTCTATATTGAAAACTTAAAGACCTTTTAAACCTATTTCTCAAAACTCAAAACTAAAAATGTCTATTTTGACAACTCAGGATCAAATGCACCTTTTTTTTTGAAAATCAGGATCAAATGCACCTATTACCTGAAACTCATGGACTAAAAAAGTATTTTCCCCAAATTATTATTATTATTATTTAATCAATTTCAATTAAAAAAAAAACCAAAGAGTTTTCGCACTCACTAACAAAGCGCGTGCATTACACTCACAATCAATTTCATACTTAGCCCCGGCATTGCTTTTTTTTCAGGAAAATAATATTTTTGCATCGTCCGACTCGATAAAGATTCGTTTTTTATTAACAATAAATACCAAATCAGGGTTCTTCCGTTTCCAATTCGCGTAAGCAATCTCAACACCCACATCATCCGCTGTTTCCAAAATCAACTTATAAGAGTATCGAAAATAGCGCTTCCCAATTGAAGTTTTTCCCCCAAATTTATATCTTCTGCCGCTCATTCAGCTCTTGGCAATCTCGCGGTGTCTCCTCTTGTTCGTTGCCCTTCTCTCTTCTGGGTTTCTAGTTTTCTCACTGGAATTTCCCCTTCTCCTCCGGCAGAGCATTCTTGGTGAGTCTCTTTTTCTTTCTTTGGAAATTTTGATTGTTTCTCCTCTTTTTTGCTCTGATGATGCGATTTCTGTGGATTTTGCGATGATTTGATATCTGGGTTTGTTCGATTTTGTGTTTTTTCTTCCGATTCTTTCTGAAATTCGAGGAAATCGGAGAAACGATTCGTGGGATCATTGAAAAGAGAGAGAGGGGGTGGGGGGGGGGGTGTTTCTTTTGGATTATTTTATTGTGATTGCGATTGAATTTTAGATGTTTCGTGTTTGAATACGAATTTTTAAATTTCTGGGGTCAACAAAAGGCAAAGTCAAAATGTTGTACCCTAATTTTTATTCAGGGCAGCTTAATTTGAATTCTCTGTCGACTAATCCGAGGATGTTTTGATGGTTGTTTGAATTTTGGGTTTGTTAAATGCAAGGGTAAGATGGGTTTTCACGATGTGTTGTAGTGAAACCTTGGAGGCAGCTGTTTTTCGTGGGCTTTTCCATTCTTTTTCAGTAAATGGGCTGTGTTCCGTCCAAAAGAAGCAGGCAATTCCCTGGATACGAGGATCCTGTTTTCCTTGCTTCACAAACCACCTGTAAGTACTCTGTTTCACTCAGCTTCTGCATTATCTTCCATGTCTGTTCTTGATAAATGTTGAGAAACAGTAGCTCGTTGTCCGTCGACTGTCCTGGCCCGTCCTTTGATTGATTGTGCTTCCATGTTTATTTGATAAGATCATGGTGATCTTTTATCATCTGATTCATCTCCTTAGAATGCGACGAAGAGGGGCAGAGCAAAGAAGGAAGGAGGGAGGGGGCAATTTTGTACCCCTATGTTCATATTAGATTTTAAAAAAATTATATGACAAAGTTAAGAACTTCAAGTTTCCCTTCTAACTTGCCCCCTAAATGTGTAAAATTGAAATATTGTGTGTGTATGCAAAAGGTATAATATAAAATTTTGTTGCTTCCTATGAAAATTTCTGGCTCCACCTTTGATTACAAGTGGAGGAAAGGTCTTGACTATGATCTTGTATGATCAGGATTTGAGCTCAGTTTACTTGGAATTGTTTGGATTCGGTACTGAAGAAGCAAAGTTCAAAGTTTCTTCTAGAGCTTGATAATGTCATCATATTCATTAGTATTCAAGAACAGGGGCTGGATCTTTATTTATTTATTAGTAATTGTACTATTGAGTGGTTCTGATTTTACTTGAGAATGGGTGTTTTCTTTGTAATTTTTTTTCCTGGTAATCTAGGGCTTATCTAAGAGTTATTTCTTATTTGCGTGGGTATTATGTCATCAACTAATTTAGTTTCTGTGGTTTTTCATCATATTTCTCTCTTTTTTATGCCATCTTAATCTGATTTTCACATGGTTGTGCCATGTTCTGATCTTCCAGTTAGTGTCAGTGAAGTCGAAGCTTTATTCGAGCTTTACAAAAGCATCAGCAGTTCAGTGATAGACGATGGGCTGATAAACAAGGTAGTTTATTCGTCATACTCTTCTCTCTCCCTCTCTCTCTCACCCATTTGAGTAATTTTAGATTGTATTTTGTCTTTCATTGCATGTCCTGTTCTGAATTATGCATATATGCTTGAGGAAAGTTTTGCATATAGTTTTAAGATATCTTCTAACATGATTCTTCGATATTTTCATATGTTTCTGACGTTCAAACAATGAAAATGTAACCTTGGGTATTTATCTCTTGAATATGTTAATGGTTGAACAATATGTAAAATGAGCTTCTTCAAATATGTAAGTTCAAATTTCCATCTGCAATTGTTTAGTGTTGACAAATGTTCTTACATGTGCAGGAAGAATTTGTATTGGCTCTCTTCAAGAACAGGAAGAAAGAAAACCTCTTCGCAAGTCGGGTACTGTTTATTTTATGAACTAGTTTATTTAGCTATCCAAACGATCGATAGTTTAATGAAAACAACCATGATAAAATAGCCCTCTAGGGTTTTAATCAAATCAATCCAACTCATGAGCAGCACTTACTGTATAGATGCCCCTTTTTCTTATCTCATTTGGTAGAGGTCACAGTAAGACTGAGGAACCTTTTTTGTGCTTGTAGATCTTTGATCTATTTGATGCAAAGCATAAAGGAGTTATTGATTTTGGCGACTTTGTTCGATCGCTCCATATATTCCATCCAAGTACTCCTTTGGAAGTCAAGATAAACTGTAAGTATAGAAAATATGTTCATAACAATTATAATTTTCTCTTCTCAGATTTGTAATTTTTGTGCTGTAAAACTTAATTTATTGGTGTCTGATTTCTTAACTATCTTTTGCAGTTTCATTTAAGCTGTATGATTTAGACAGTACGGGCTTTATCGAGCGCCAAGAGGTATGCAATCGTTTCATTTCTCCTTTTTCGTTATTTTATCCCTGCTGTGAGTTTTGTTACTCCTTTCTTTTTCTTTGCTCGTGTCTCAGATGAATAGGTTTAGGCCTTTTCTCCTCGTAAAATCTAGTTCATTATTTGGGACTTGAGAGGATCTATTCTTCCTCGATTCGTTTATAATATTTAGATGTTTCATTTTGTAATGTTATAATGACAGGTTAAGCAAATGTTATTAGCGCTTCTTGGTGAATCCGAAATGAAGTTGGCTGATGAGACCATCGAGATGATACTTGATAAGGTCAGTTGCCACTTCCACTCATCAAATTCGACCATATTATAGAATATCGGCTTCCTTACGTGACGTGCTGGTTGCATAATACACATTTTCCGTATTGGCTGCATAATTTGCATTTTCCAGTATTAACAAATCAGCAGAACCCTGAAAAACTTCTTTGTGCTTTGCAGACATTCTTGGAAGCTGATAGGAACCAAGATGGGAAGATCGACTTGTCGGAGTGGCAATATTTTGTTTCCAAGAACCCGTCGTTATTAAGGATCATGACACTCCCTTATTTAAGGTAATGACACGAGTCGTTTTTTCCGCCTTGTTGAAAGAACTCAGACCACTTTTGTCGAATTCATTGGTTTGTTTTTTTTTTTTGGTTCAAAATGCAGGGATATAACCACAGCATTTCCAAGTTTTGTGTTTTATTCTGAGGTTGATGAGGCTGCTGCTTGAAGAAAGTAAATAGAATTGGAAACATGATTAGGTAGATTTAACTTTTAATGACATATACATTTTTATACTTTTGCAATTCTTGGAAACCAAACAGTTTGAGGTAAAGGTGAAATAAGGAAGGAAAAAAAGAACAGAAGGATTTAGATTCTTTTTTTGTCTATAGAATAATTTTTCATCATAATAGCCTTTAGGAGAAGTTCTTGTCTGAGCTTAATCTAGTGTGGGGCTCAGTTTTGTGTAAAGCTTCTTCTTCTTCCCTGTCATAATTTTTGCAGATAATATTACATATTAGCAAATATGCTTGTTTGTTTGTTTTTTTTTTTTTTTTTTTGAAAAACTTGTTTGTTTGTTTTTAAAATTTATTATTATTATTTTTTAATAGCATTTCTGTAATCGCCTCGGGAGTGGGTCTCGGTGTAACATTTGTCTTTGGTATGGTGCGTTTAATAAGAAAAACTCTCGGGGTGTTTGACCAAGAAGTTGGGTGGAGTTGGTAACTCCCCCAATTCCTTGTTTGGTCGAAAGATATACAACACCTAATTGTGGGACTCACAAACTTATTAATCAATTACTACACTATTATGGGTTCCACGAACTTTTTAACTCTTATTCCAACACTTTATCGTGGGTCTCACAAACGAACAACCTTGATGTCTCTTGATTTGGAGGTTTGAGGTGGGCGTGAGTGTCCTTTAAACAAATTGGGATGATAGGTCATCAACATTGGTTTAGTTTGAAAAAATGTTTTTGAAAAATGAAACACGTTGATAACCTAGTTATCAACGTGTTTGGTTTAGGCATTTATAATCTTAAATATATATAAAGTTAGAGGTTTAAACTTTTCTTTTTTATATAAAAAAAAAAACTAAATTTGAATGTTTTTAGAAAAATAAATTTTAGTGTAGGGTAAATTTGTTAAGTCGGAGTGGAGTGTCAAATGTTGTAGTATATTTAATCACTTTTAGCATTTTAACCAAAGTTCGGTGTAAAATTAATCTCATTTTATGTTTAAAATGAGTATATTTCAATGATAATTGACATGTACAATTAAAAAATTAAAGATTTGAATTCTCCGACTCCAAATGTTGGGCTAAGAAAAACTTAATAATTTTATTTTATTTTAAAAAGTAAAATAAAAGGAAAAAGTAAAATAGATATCCAAAAATGGGAGAGATCAAGTAAAAAATGGGCCGACCTAGAAATGGAAACGACGTAGTTTAATTGATTCCTTGTTCTTCCTTGCCGTCCTCCGCCCTTCACCGACTGGAGGAGGCAACAAATTTTTTCTTCTGGTTTCTGCAATTCGATAGCTGTTCTTGAAAATTTTCCGATTAGTTTGTTTGTATTATTCTTTACAGTTTCATAATTATTTACCCTCGTCTTTGATTTTTATGAATCGTTCTTCTCTTCCCCTTCGCCATTTTCTGTTTCCATACGAAATTTGATGGTTCCGACTGCACGCTGTATTTTTTTTTTCTACGCCCACCATGGAGGAGGAGGTAGACGGACACGCTCGAAGACCTTCACTGATTGCAAATGCTTCCAGCCATGGGATACGCCATCTTCGGTTGATGCATCGATAACCCGCCATCAGAGGGAGACCCGTCCAGTCGCGCAAGATCCAGCCGACTCCGCCTCGCTGTTTGTCGTCGTTCCAGGTAGCATCACAGTTTAACTTCCATAGACCAACTGGGATAAAACTCTTGATACGCCCATTCTTGAATTTGCAAAGAAACATGTTGAAACCCACATTACTAATTATAGTTTGGTCCTGATTCCATATGTTTGGCATCTTTGATTTGAAGATCTCGGGGTTGATCTTCTTGTGTGTTAGAATTTTGCAAACAACGCATGTTCCAATTTCTTCTCTGTTTTATAAATATGCTCCTCCTTTAATTTGAAGGTACAAGCCCTTTCCTCTGCTGTAACTTTCAGATCTGAAAGTTGTTTGATGAGAGTATCCTCATCGTGTCGACAAGCCATATTCAGTAGACGAAAACAAGAAATCTCCCAACTGAAGAATAGAGCAACAGCCTGAAAATTCCACCAACAGCAGATAAAAAAAACTGCTCCAGAATCGGCACAAACAGCCGACTAACTTCTACCGCCCCTCAGAGAGAAAACGGAGAACCCAATATTGCTTCTATTGAGAGCAAAATATAATTACCGCACGCTGTATCCTCGTTTTCAAGCCAGGTTAATTTTCAATCGAACTCTAGAGCAAGCGATTTCTCTTTCTGTTTATTAGCAACAATCCTATAAACTGGTTTTATAGAAGATATTTGAAACACCCATCTTCAAATATTTTGTAAATTCCAAGCAAAGCATCATATCTCACATGTGGATAATTTGTAGTGTAATCTCTTAACTTTTATGGCCCTGATCTTAGCAAGAGAAAGATTACTACAATCCCGTTTATCGACGGGCTTCTCTTTGAAATCTGGATTAGTTTCAGCTTTGCAGAGCTCTGATCTGATATCAGCTTGTAGTGAGAAGCTGATCTTCATAAAAAATTTTGTAAACCCTAGATTTGCTGAGCTATGGTATATAAGACCTCAGATTCCATTGATTCATTGTGTTTCTACTTCTGTACACGCTACAAAATTATGTTGGGGAGGTTCCTCTTATGCTGTGCTATTAGGAAAGCTTGAAACTGCTTTGAAAGATCATCAAATTGATGAAGCATGGGAGTTTTTTAATGATTTCAGAAGGCTATATGGCTTTCCTAAGGATAATGTTCTGCTTGTGTTGGTTTCTCAATTGTCCTATGCTTCTGATTGCAAATGGCTTCAAAAGGCATGTAACTTGGTTCTTCAAATCTGGAAAGAGAAGCCAGTTGTATTGCAACTTGATGCCTTAACTAAACTCGGCCTCGGGTTGGCAAGATCCCAAATGCCGATTCCTGCTTCGGAGATTCTTAGATTGATGCTGCAGACGAAGAGATTACCGCGAATGGAACTGTTGCAGCTGATCATTCTACACATGGTGAAGACAGAGGTTGGAACATATCTTGCTTCTAATATATTTGTTCAGATTTGTGATTGTTTCTTACAACAGGCTGCAAATAGAAATGACCAAGCGAAGTTGATGAAACCGGATACTATGATCTTTAACCTGATGCTCCATGCCTGTGTTGAGTTTAGATTATCTTTTAAGGGCCAGCAGCTTGTGGAATTGATGTCTCAAACTGGGGTTGTTGCTGATGCACATACAATTGTCCTAATTGCTCGGATTTATGATATGAATGGTCAAAGAGATGATCTGAAGAGCTTCAAAATCCACATTGACCAAGTTTCACCTGCATTGTTTTTTCATTATTATCAGTTCTATGATAGCTTGTTGAGCTTGCACTTTAAGTTTGATGATTTTGATTCTGCTGCTAACCTCGTGCTGGAAATATGTCGATTTGGTGAGTCGCCTAGCATTCAAAAACATTGGAGGGACTTACACAAGTCTAGCCTTGTTCCAATTGGATCACACCACCTAAAGAATGGATTGAAGATAAAGATTATGCCAGAACTACTGCAGAGAGATTCTGTTCTCAATGTGGAAGTCAAACCAGAGTTTATAAATTATAAGAATGGGAAACTTGTTGCCACTAACAAGACCCTTGCTAGGCTCATTATTGAATTCAAGAGACTTGCAAAAACTTCTGAGCTCTCACAACTTTTACTCCAAGTTCAAGAGGGATTGGCATCAGTTGAAGGATCTAATTTGTGTTCTGCTGTAGTTAAAGCTTGCATTTATTTAGGTTGGCTTGAAACCGCTCATGACATTTTGGACGACGTTGAATCAGCTGGCTCTGCAGTGGACTCTGCCGCATATTTCTTGCTCTTGAAAGCATATTACAATCAGGAAATGCTCAGGGAAGCTGATGTACTGCAAAAACAAATGGCAAAGGCTGGCCTGTCCACTGCTACCACAGAAGACATGGCTAATCGAAGTTTGTTGCACGAAAACGAACCAACTACACATGACACATCTCTAGTGGAATCTCTAATTCAAGAAATGGAAGAGACTAGTGCAGTATCTCCTAGAGTTCACAAGTTCAATTCTTCAATTTACTTTTTCTGCAAGGCCAAAATGATTGAGGATGCCTTACAGGCATACAAAAGAATGCAGCAGACAGGCATTCAACCCACCGCGCAAACTTTCGCTAATCTAGCTTTCGGGTTTTATTCTTTGCAAATGCACCGCGACATCACGATCCTATGGGGAGACATAAAGAGGAGTATGCAGAGCAGGAGTTTGGTGCTGAACAGAGATCTCTATGAGTTCTTGTTGCTGTGCTTTCTTGAAGGTGGTTACTTTGAGAGAGTGATGGAAATTGTTGGCCATATGGAGGAGCAGAACATGTACACTGACAAGGGAATGTACAAAAACCAGTTTCTAAAGCTCCATAAGAATCTTTATAGGAGCTTAAAGCCATCAGAAGCCAGAACTGAGGCACAGAAGAAGAGATTGGAGTATGTTAGAGCATTCAAAAAATGGGTTGGTATTTACTGAAATTATACATGAAGCTTGAAACTGGTGTGACAAATATTTATTTTGTTTAGATTTCTGTAGAACCATCTCTAAGACTAGGAATTCAAATGTGTTTACAAGGCCATTGAAGAAAATTGTCTGAACTAGGGTTCAAAGCAAAAGATGTTATTTGTTCAGCAAATTGTCTCACCTTTTTTAGATGTGATCAAGTTTTTACAATGAAGACTTGCAAGCTAGTCACATCATCACCTAGTTTAATTTGAAACATTATGGGGTTTGACAACCATTTGAAATGTTAGTTTATAAACACTAATTCCACCTACTATGTTTTTTTTTTTAACTTAAAAAAAATTGACTAGGAATTCAAATTTGTTTACAAGGATAGTGAAAAACATATTATAGAATTTAAAACGAAGTAGGTATTATTTTAAAAAATGGAATGATTATCAAATGAGGGCCTAAACTTTCATGAGATATAGTTGTAATAAATTTGGTCTGTATGTGAATAAAATCTACTAGTTTTTCTTTTTTCTTTTTACTTCTACCACTGTTGGGTAGTGGATGTAACTATTGATGACAATATATGCCTTGTTCATTGATATGCTCGGATTAACGAGAATCTATTGGTTAAGTTTTGATTTGAGTATGTTTCTAATGGTGATATCTAATCCTATAAAATTGGCTATAATTATATTGCACTTCCCTTTCTCTGTTTGGACTCAACGATTTGTATCTAATTACTTTAAGAAATATCTTATTGAATAGGCTTAGTGACCATTAGGATCGATCTCTTTCGTGAAGTGTTCTCTTCTGAGCAACAAAGTTGCTCATAGTCTCGCTAGAGAGGCTGCTCTATGGATGGTGAATGATATTATGGTTCCAAAAAATGAAAAATCTTATTGAGTAGACTACTATCGCTCATTTTTTCCTTCTCTCAATTTAATTATAGAGTTGGGTTAAATATCAATGAATATAAAAATTGATGCCTTTTACGAAAAAAAAAAAGAAAAGATTAGTTTGTTTAAATAATCCATGTATGAATAATATTTAATGTCTTATTAATATAAATAATCAAATTCAACAAATATATTAATAATGGTCAGACTAAAATTTTTCGATGGGACAGATAAGTTCAAAGTTATACAAATTATTCATCCCCATTCAAAGTATATTTGAATGGAGAGAATATTATTAAGTTAAAACAGGGATTTCTTGGAGTCAAATCTTTATGTAAGATCCTGTCAAAGCGAGCACACTAAGAGATTTTCACTTTCAATTTTGTGCCTATCAGATCTCTCACACATTAAAAAAATTTAAAATTAGCCAATCTCTAAAATTTATATTAAATTATGTGTAATAGGATCTAAACTTTCAACTTTTTTTAATCTAATTGTGAATTTAAAAAAATGTCAAATAGACAAAGGACCTATTAGACATAAAATTGAAAACTTAGATATTTATTAGATACAAAATTAAAAGTTTAAGAATCTATTAGAGACTTTTTAAAATTCAGAAATTTATTAGACACCAAAATTAAAAGTTTAGAAACAAATTTTAAAATTCGTGAACTAAACTTGTAATTTAACTAAAAATTAAAATTTTATAATTACATATGGGCCGAAACGGAGGCATCATATATGGGCCGAAATCTTCGCAGAAGGCCCAAAGGAATGAGGAACCGAGTCAACTCACCTTGTCAACTCGGACGAGTGGCGTATCAGATTCCCAAGAAAACTCTTACCAGACGGAAAAGAAAAGGAAAAAAAAAAAAAAACCTCTCGAGTCGAGTCGACTCATATTCCACTGAGAGGCCGTTCAGTTCCCTCCCATCGAAATTCCAACTCGTTTTCAACTCTTAAATTGATCGAAACCATCGCAATTCGCAGCCCAGATTGCCGGAGTTCATCCCTCCGATGGATTTCTCCGAGCAAGATGTAGATATATTCGGCGAAGAGTTCGAAAACGAAGACGACAACAACAACAACAACGACAACGACCACCGTGACCGTGATGCTGCTCGCTCCTCGTCTCAATCTTCGTCCTCTTCCGACTCCTCCTCTTCTTCGGATTCCTCGTCGTCCAATGCTAGCGAGGGAGGCGAGAGCAGTAGTGGAGGTAGTGGGAGTGCGAGTAGTGCTGAAGAGGAAGACGAGGAAAATGGCGAAGAAGTACAGCAGAATTCAGGCAGGGGTTATCGTGGGTATGAGGATAGAGATCTGTTTGGCTCTGATAATGAGGATTATTGTAAAACACTTGCTGTTAGTCCTTATCCAGTTCCAGGTAATTTCAGTTCGGGCTACTGTTTAATTTGTGTACGTGTTTGAAAACTTTCCTATTTGGTGTGTTCTTCTTGTGGTTTCTGGATTTGGTACTGTTTGTTCCTCTTTATGCTACTGTTCTAGTATGGATATGAATTTTTGGAGGGAGTGATTGAAGTGTTTTCTTTGTCGATTTATGATGTTTAACATTTTCCTCTTCTGAAGTCTTTAGTTTGAATTGGTTGAAGGAATTTGAAAATTCGAATCGTTTCGCAATTTTGGGTTCATTGGGCAGGAAGTATGTTACAGAATGAACTAATTGCTGAACTCGAATGAAAGTAGCATCTATTCACCACCATCAGTAATTTGAAATATCAAATGGATTATGTAGTGACTACATGATTAGTTTAATTCTTTCTTTCTTATTGGCTATATTACAAGAGAAGTTATGTACGAATAATGGAAGAGACAGGGGAGAGATTTACAAATTTCTCAGTTGATTAAATTTTATGGCAGTCTTACCTGCAATAAGGAATAATAACAACCATGCTAGAGGAACATTTGGGCGAGGTCGTTGGGGGAATGATAGAGGATCAGGTCTCCTTCCACGGCCTGGACCATTTCCTCAAAGGCATGGTTTTGGTGGCTATGGATCAAAGTTTTCAAATGGCCGTCATGATGAACGATTTGTTTCAGACATGAAGCTTACTAAAAGTGAAGAAACACTGGCGAGAAAGTGTATTGCTTTTCAGGAGGTATGCGAATCGTTTCTTCCTTTCTCTACACACACACACAAATTGACAACATATATATTCAGAGTAATTTTCGCAAATTGGCCGCTTAAGTTGCTTGTGTTTCTATGGTAAGTTCCTTATTGGGGGTGGTGGTGAAAAGACAGTGTTGGTATGGTTTTATGACATTTTTATTATGCTATGGTTCACAATGCTGTTTGCATTCTATAATGCTTTATGAGAAGCTAAACTTTTATGAATGCTCTCGTTCTTTCAAAAAGTTCTTTTGTTCATCATTCTTGACCCGTTGCTGATCTTAATTTATTGAATAGCCTTGTGAGCTTGCTTGCTATAGTCGTGTTGAAGGTGGAGATGTCTACTTTGATGACCGCAGCTTGGTAAGCTAACTAAAGATGCTTTCTTCATATAAGTTTTCATGGATTTTTTGATGTCTATAAAAATGTGAGCAGGTAATAAAGTTCTCTTTTTGCTCATTGCTTATTAATGTGCCACTACTAGAGACTGTTTAAGCGCTTTATTACTGAAGATATTGGAGCTGATTTGAACGAAGGTTTTGACACTTTTATTGAAAAGAAAGGTAGGAAAGTATCCAAAATATCTCAATTTCATTTTTACTTAGCCATGTATTAGCTTGTATAGATGTCAAATTGATTCTTTTCATCATTCTTTTAGGGTCAATGTCTAGAAACATCTTTTGTATGTTTTTGACTTTCCTATAACTCTCTCTTCCTTTTATTCAGACTTAGGTTCTCAGGGTTTTGGTGACCTCCTCGCCTGCGTTAGGGCCAAAAACATCCCTCTTCAAAACATTCATTTTGTGGTGAGCCACTTTTTAGCTTCTGGATTTTAACTTTTTTGTCTCCCTATTAGTCAATTCCTAATGACTTTGCTCTCTTGTGCTTCCAGACTTTCCGTAACAATCTTAACAAGGTACTTTTGATTGTTCTTTGTATTTTTTCCCCTGTTTAATACTTTTTTTGTGCTGCTCATAAAATATCCCGAAGTTGGCATGGTTTACTCATGGCTGTATCATTGATTATATTCTCCTGATGGCTGATGTCTGAAGGCTGATGTTAATAGCATAGAGAATTTTATTTTGGGACCTACATGTGAAGTTTTATTTTTAATTTTACTCTTCTTTAGTCTACTGGATTGCTCGCAGTTTGCACTATAGCTGAAGGAAGTCATGATTTCTTTTTGGTTCTAATGATGCTTATATTCTCCTGATACTAATGACGTTGGAATGTGTGAATACATGATTTTTATCATCTGGAGCTTTTCTTAGTTAACATATTTATTCTGACTGATTTAGAATTCTCCAGTATCACTATCATGTTAAATTTGCTGCTTTTAATGCAGATATTGGCTACTGCTTATATTCGTCATGAGCCTTGGGAAATGGGTGTGCATAAAAGAAATGGTGTTGTGTACCTAGATGTGCATAAATTACCCGAAAGACCGCAAAGTGAAATGGAGCGACGAAGGTACAAGAATTTTCTGTGTGCTTTCGGAAAATGTATCAGAATGAGACTTCATAAAACCAATTCACAAATCACATTTTTTTTCTCTCTGTAAATTGTAATTATAGCGATTATTTACAATTGGAAGGCTCTCCTTTGTTAGATCTTTTGGGAAGGGGTTCCCTCTCAACCCCTTGCCCCTTAGGTTGTTCTTTTTTGACCTTTTTAATATACTTATCCGTTTCTTATCGAAAAAAGAAAAGATTTCATAAAACCAAAATGAGCAGCTGTCCGTAGGATATTGTTTGGGTTGAGAATCATGAGCATTTTATCTGACTGCGAATAGTGTTCTGCAGGTTTCTGTGATTATCATACGTAAGAATAAAAGCATTAGCAGAATGTTAATGCAGCAAAAACTATATAATGAATTTAGATAGTTGATACTCTCTCTTTACTTGTGACATTAGTTGATCAGTGCTTATAATTAGTAGTTCTATTTGAATTGTGGATAAGAGCTAAGTAGTCTATTGATGAAAGTAAAAGGTACAGTGAGGAAGTGAGTATGCTTATTCAATTTTCATATTATTTATTGTTTGTATACAACGGATCTTATAGTGTCTTGGTAACCCGTCTTTAGGTGCTATTGGGGTTACTGTTTTGAGAGCCTTGCTACCGAGGATCCAAGAAGAGGTGATGGAGAAGGGATCCATCATGTAGATGCAAATGCTGAATATTGTGCTGTGATTAAAACGAAATTAGGTGCTCATCGCATTCTGATGGGTGCTGAAATGGATTGCTGTGATTCAACTGATGAGGGAAGGAGGTTTTATGTTGAACTAAAGACAAGTCGTGAGGTTGAAATTAATGAAAAAAATATTATACTACCAAATATTTCTTTCATGATCTAGCTTGCATGTGTTAGACCTTACTCTGCTCTTATAACCTGTATCTTTTGCTTGTTATTTGCAGTTGGATCAGCGTACTGAAGAAAGATATGAGAGAGAGAAATTGCTTAAATTTTGGGTATATTTGCACTTTCCATGTTACCCAGTTGAATCCAATATGGGATAAAAGAAGCTAACAAAATCATTCAAGGAGCTGAAAATTGGGACAAGGGACATGATGGACAGACATTTTTGTTCTTTTTTGTCACATGGGACCAATACCCTCGATAGGCTAATTTTTACTGATTCGTACATGGCTTCTGGTCTTTGTTAATGACTGCATAAATATTATGTGTCGGGTGGATGACTGCATCATATAGTTTTAGAATCATACCTTGTTACTTGGTCTATTCTTGAAAGTTCCAATAGCTGCATACACAAGGCTCTTTTCTGTGCACTCAATAATATTTTCTGTGCAAAAAAGATGAACGATTGTTAATTCTTTAGATGCTAGGCATGAGTGATAGCCTACCATTACATGGAGCATGTTATACAGTTTCTCTGAGGAAGTGTTTTTTTTCCCCTCCTATTTATTCTATACTGCGTGATATGTTAATTTTCCATTAATTAATTCCCAGAATCTCCCCTTCTTTTGACTGTTAGTTTAAAATTGTCCTCTCCTTTGTTATTTTCCTTTTTTAAGGGAGTGTGAATAAATTTCTCTGTTCTCTTTAGATTCTGAACTTTTGTCTTTGGTTTCATTGCTTCCCATTTACCGTAAGTAGTGATTATGTAGCCTTTTGTTCAATTCTAAGTTCAAGGTATTGACTTGGTTGCATTTTTTGTCGCAGATACAATCATTCTTAGCTGGTGTACCATATATCGTTATTGGGTTCAGGTAATTTATTCATCTAGCTGGCCTCTTTAATTTGGTGGATGGAAGTTGTTTGTACATAGAAAGAGAAGTCCACAGAGTGAGTGACTGTTTTCCAGGAGGTTTACCTATGGACGTTTGATGGAATTCGAATTCCTTGCCTCTTTGAGTCTCCATTTCCTTCCTTTTTCTCATGCTAGACAAAGTGAACGAAGTGTTATAGAAGGGACTGATGAAACTTTACCCCATTTATACTCCTGGGTACAAAAATTGTCGTCTAATTAACTTGGTGACTGCGCCCCAACCTGAGTTTGTTGAGTTTGTCTCGGGTCATGGAATTGTTATTAAACAAACATTTAAAAATCTATATATAAAACTAAACTTGTGTGGTGTTTAAATCTTCCTCCTTTCACACACAAAATATATAAGCATCCCATATTGTTTTCTTTTTTACCAAGTTATATCGTTACCTTGTTGATGCATGAAGTTACTTGTAGATTGTAGGATTTCATAAATTTAATTCTAGTTTTACACACATCTTCTTCATTTTTTATGCAGGAATGATGCTGGCCAACTTGTCCGCACGGAAAGATTGAGAACTAAGGACATAACACAAAGAGTGAAGATGAAAAACTATTGGCAGGTATTGATTTTTTTGGAGGCGGTCTTCTTTAAAGTTAATTGGATAAGGAAGCCTTAGCCTGGGCCAAGAAAGTTAACAAAAAACCCTTCCACTTAGCACAAACAGGAGATAAGCGTAGTTTCTAAGAGGTTTTGATAATTTTCTCGAAGATAAAGCCATAACGTCAATACATGCCCTGTTTTCTTGCTTCTTATAAAAAAAAAATAATAATTATAAATTAATAAATAATAATAAACACAAAAGTCCCCAAAAAATTTCTGTCGTTCCAGGTTAAAATTTTGCATGTATATCTCTTTCGACTTCAATGGTCAAGTCGTTTTGTAATTATCCATTAGGTTGGAGCCCCTTTTGTAGCTTGACTTGTTTGTTTGGGCTTTATTTATTTTTGTATGTCCTTATATTCTTTCATTTTTTCTAAACGGGAGTTTAGTTATTTATCAAAAAAGAAAAGAATAATCAATATGTTACCAAATATGGGCAAAGTTGAAAAAGTCTAAGCACAAACCCTAAACCTTTAAGTTTTATGACTTTAATGGACTCAAAAGACATGTGTTCTTATATTTTTGGAGTTTTATTCCGTACTGTTACCTGTTAACTCAATGAGCTAAACAATACTATCATTTGTTTGTGAATTAAGCTATTTGATTTGTATTGTTAACAGAAGTTTGGTTTGCTTCACTTCTTGTCCTTCTTGATTTGTAGGGAGGAGTCTGTCTGGCCTTTGCTGATGAAGTGTTATGCTGGCTTTATGGAACAGTCAAAGAAAGTAAGTTTGTATCCTATACTTACATGGCCCCGTTTAAAAGATTGTTTAATTGGTTGCAGCAGATTGCCATGGATCAAGGAACTAATTTCTAAAAATTCGTCTACTCATCGTCTCACATGTCATGGATCTAAGAACTAATTTTTCATTCTTTGTTCAATGTTTACTTCAGATGAAGATTACATATTGCAATTTGCACATCCTTTCACTCGTTTAGAGCTTCTTCAAGCCTCCTCATGCCCAGATGCTATCACTCATCACATTGAGCTGTTGTAGACATGTGAAGAACTCCCACATTCCCTGTAAATCTGAAAGTGAAGATTCGAGGTGAAGTTAGCAATCATCTTTTGTTTCGAACTACAATGGACCGTTGTCGTGCTTTACACTTTTTGTATGCTTAGCCTATTAAAGTAAAGTTGAAGACACCTCAGCTCTCAAGAATGCAAAACATTGTATTACCTAACACCACCCCCATAGGAGAGAGAAAGATAGAAGGAAAAAAAAAAAAAAAAAAAACAAGCAAGGAGCTTCATTTTGCACAGGTATTATAATTATTTTGGGTAGTTTGATTAGGTGTTATCATGAGACATGAACTCCAACCCCATTACCTTGTCTTGTCTTTAGCAGATTGGAATTGAATGCCAATATCTTTTCTACTTGCTTTTTTGGATTTTTGATAGCTCACTTTTGTAATTGGTTAATGTGCTGAAACGATTAGTTTCTATCAATAGAAACGTTCTCATTTTTACCTTAATTCAGATCTTTAAATAGTGTTGGCACCCTCTGGTTTAAATTTCTGCATTTCCAAGCGGAAAATCTGCAGGCAGTATGAGTTACCTTGACAATCAAATTTAGTAGTGTCAACTGTCAGTTAATTGTTTTATGAAGTAGTTGAGATTTGCACAAGCTGGTTTAGTAGTGTCGTTAGGAAAGGATTGAGATGTTTGGAGAAGCTTTCGAAGGCTTTGGGTTTGAACTTTTAGGTTAAAAGTGTGATAAACAGAAACTTTTGTTGTCTTTTCAGGCATGAAACTCTGTGCAAAGTAGTAGGTAGGATCTGATACCATGGTATGAGAAACAGAAACAAAGTAGTAATGTTTGTTGGATATTTCTATTATGGTCCTAAGTCATTAAAACTTTATTAACTCAATTACAAGACTTAGGACGTGAAACATGTATATAAAGAGTTTTAGATGTTACAAGTATGTTGTTGTAAGAATTTCGTAAATTTCTCTTACCTATTCCTCTTTAATTATTTAGACTTTTAATTATTTCTGGCAGATTCACTTCTTAAATTTTACCAAAAACCTGGTAGACGTTTATGTGCCTCTTCTAGCTCGGCACGTGAAACATGTTATATGTCAATATCTATTTTTGTCTGGTTTTTTTCCTCCCTTTTTCTTCTGGCTGCAGTTTAAGAATGGAAAGGGAAATAAATAAATATTAGGGAAAAATACCTTTTTGGTCCCGAGTTGAGGTACGTATATGTGCATTTGGTCCCTGAGTTTTCAAAATAGACATTTTTAGTCTCTGAGTTTTGAGAAATATAGGTTTAAAAGGTCCTTAAGTTTTTAAAATAGACTTTTTTAGTCATTGAGTTTTGAGAAATAGGTTTAAAAGGTCCCTCATTATTTTAAATTAATATTTTTTATTATCTTTTAATATTGAATGGTGTTTTAAATTAAAAAATTTAAAAGTATTAATTTTAAAAAATTGAAAAAAATAATATCAGGGACTTTTTAAACCTGTTTCTCAAAACTCAAGGACTAAAAAGGTCTATATTGAAAACTTAGGGACATTTTAAACCTATTTCTCAAAACCGAGGGACTAAAAAGATTCATTTTGAAAACTCAGGGACCAAATGCACCTATTCTCCAAAACTCAGGGACTAAAAATGTATTTTTTCTTAAATATTATTATTATTGTTATTATTATTATTATTATGAGTTCAACAACGTCGATCCTCTGACCTAGTGGGTGAGGGTACATGTCAATTACCTTTTTTTTTTTTTATAAATATACATGTCAATTACCGTTGAGTTATGTTTACTTTGGCTATACATATATATACACACACGTGTGTGTTTATATCTACATCTACATGTGTCTATATATAATAGAATAAGTTATACCTTTGTTTTGAAAAAAAAAAAAAAAATCTAAGATATTGGTTTGTAGATAAGATATTCTTGTTTCAAAAAAGTTGAAGGATCAACGCTATTATATCATGTATGTTAATAAGCATAATTTAATTATTCCCGTAAACGAATATCTCTATAATTCAATCTATCATGTATCAATACATTTTTGACACATTTTTTTTTTTCAGTCTTATACTTCTGAACTAGAGGAATCCAGAAGACTACAGCTACTTCTTCAAACTATTTCCGTAAAAAAAAAAAATAAAAAAAAAATTATACAAGATATTCATCAATTTAACAATGTTTCTTGAATTGAATAGTCTATGAATGCCAATAGCTCATAAAAGAAATATTAAAATAAAATATAATAAAAATTGCTATGATTATTATTATGTTGAAATATTATTTTCATCTTGTACTCTATAGTTTCTCATGCTCAAATTATGCCCCTTTAATTTCTACAAATTCTAAAATTAGTCAGTATCTTTTAATCATTTTCATGGAAAAAAAAAAAGAAAAAATTGTGAATATATTTTCAAAATTGGTAGAAGAAAGACGAAAGAGATATTTTTTAGATTTATTTAAAATACAAGGGCTAAAATTCAACATTTAAAAGTTCAAATATTTTACCTTATTATTATCAAGAAATATTTTTTTCGAAAAAAAAAAAATCATTATCAAGAAATACATTGTAAAAAAATAAAAATAAAAAAGGCTTACATATATATATATGTAAAATAAATAGAGGGGCGAGTTGTCGCTGGCGATTAATCGTGAAGCGTATAGGGAAGGTTATAGATTAAATCGTCGGCCTTCTGTGTCGCTGTGTCATTCTTTTCTTCGTAAGCTTTTGGAATCCCAGAGAAGAGAGAAGAGAGAAAGAGAGCAGAGAGAGCAGAGAGCAGAGACCAGAGAGACCAGACATTCTTCTCTCACTCACCGATTTCTCTGCTTCTCAATCCTTCTCCTTCCATTCCCCTCTTTCTCCCCATGTTTCTCCCACGGATTTAGCCCCATCCGCCCTCTTTTTCGGCCCCTTCTTCCGCCGGCGATGCACCGGGACCGTGCTGCCGCGCTTGGCGGCGCCGGCGCCGGCGCTTCCAAGCTGGACGTCTGTCCCATCGATCGGAAGCGCATCAACGAGGCTCTCGACAAGCAGCTCGAGCGATCCTCCCCCTCCACTTCTCGCACCGTCATTAACGGCAAGGATAAGCCCTCCGCGGCTCAGTCCGTCTTGATGCCCAAGCCTCCCTCTGATCAGAGGGATTCTCGCTCTGCGTCTCTCTCCAAGACCAACTGCTCTGCTGGTGTTCCTCTTTTCCTCTTTGTTTTTCTTTATTTTTTCGATTTTTCTTCTCTGCGTACTCTTCGACTTGTTCTTAGTTTCAGCTCTTTTTTTTATTCCCTTCTCTTTTTTGGTCCTTCTTTGCTCAGATTTGAATTGGGTTTTTTTTAGCTTTGTGTGCAAGTTATGCGTATCTCGAATTTGACCTTCCTTCTTGTTCTTCTCGTGTTCTCTCTTGCGTGTTGGTTTGGGAATTCAAGGATCCGATAGAGTTTGCTTTTCAGGTGTATTGTGTTAACCCATATCAGTATTTCCAGGCCTTGTGTGTTGTGCCTATGGAAGGATGATTTTTATCACTACCTTTAGCAATAGCGTATACTTCCCATGACGGCGGCAGTTATTCAGTTTTGTAATCATCGTTATTGTTCTGATGATCTTAAAGAGGGCCTTTCTTTTTTGTAAATTTTGTTTTGGTTGAAAAGGATATCTGCGCTGCATTGTTTACATAGTTTCTAATTGAGTGAGATAATATGTCCAAAGTCCAATATGCGTGCGCTTGCTGGTGTTTGAAAATGAAAGGTGAACTTCAACAAACAATAATGTTAATGTTACATTCTTGATCTTCTAACACTTTCCCCCATTGTTCTATTTTAACAAGGGGCACGGGGGTTCAATAAAGAATTTTAAATCATGGGATATAAAAGAATTTCTTTCAACTTTTTCATCCCAAGCAGAGGATAAAGGTTTATTATTCGGGGTGGAATTTAAGATTGTTGTGCATTTGTGTAACACTAGTTTTATGAAATACTGCCAGCAGATTCTAAATTATTCACTTGATGCCATGGCTTTTGTCAAATAAAAAATAATTTTGTCACATTGCTTAATTTCACTGCCTGCCAATGGCATAAAACCTGCAATACTCTGTGGATTCTGATTGGCTGATGAGAGGGTAGGATAGGCTAAATGTCACATAGCTTAAATACTTGATTGGAATGAATGTTGTCCCTGCTAATGAATTCTGATTGGCTGATGAGAGGATAGGATAGGCTAAATGTTTGTGTGGTTTTTCGTGACAATTTCATAAATGTTGATATAGATGTATTCAGGATAATTTGCTGTCCAAGAACAGTCTCCTACTTTTTCTGTCTTCACCATTCTTCTCTATTATGAAACTAGAACAAATAGCATATTGCTAATTACTTAATTGACAACAGGCATTAGTTATTCAGAACTTGTGCTTTGTATGTCTGATCGTTTGGTTTTTAAGAGTTGGATAAAAATTTCTTTATAAATTAGATACAGGATGATTGTGTTATAGTTTGATTATGTTTTGGCTTATAATCCTTTGGTTTAATTGCAGAGGAGTCTGAGACTGACAGTGAAGAGTCAGATGTCAGTGGATCTGATGGTGATGATACGTCTTGGATTTCATGGTTTTGTAATCTGCGAGGAAACGAGTTTTTCTGTGAAGTGGATGATGACTATATACAAGATGACTTTAACCTTTGTGGGTTAAGCAGCCAAGTTCCATACTATGATTATGCTCTTGATTTGATTCTGGATGTTGAGTCCTCAAATGGTATGGTTACTGCATTTATAAGTATTCTGATATGTTCTTCCTTGCTTTATTCAAGCATACGTATATTGAAGGAATCATTTATTGAGAGGATTTCCTTTAACAAATACATAAATCTATGATATAGCTAATGCCATTACAATAGTAATAGACTAATAGTATTTGTCTCTAAAAGATACTTTTGGCTGTTAAATATTTAAAAAAGACTATTAATTTTGCAACGAGACTGCTCATGCTCAACAATGCAAGGGAAGCCATCAATAGGGTATTGAAAGTCATGAAAATTTTGGAATTGAAATAGCCATTCCACCCATTTCTTTGGAGATAAAACCCTAAGTTGCAGCACATCCTCTATCTCTTTTTCTTTTTCCTATTTTTCCCTCTTTTTATATCCATAAATGTTTGGGCAAGCTTGCATGCATCTGGACTAATTTTATTGGACAATTGCTTGAATCTACTATATTTATTGTCAAGGAAACTCCTTGAACATTAAATTCTAGGTTGGTTGGTGGCTACCATGATATGAACTTAGTTTGGTAGCCACCATGGTTTTGGACCCATTCTTTGCTTTTTAAGACCTTTGCCTTTTTTTTTTCCATTGCCTCAAATGACCACTAGGTTAACCAATGGATTTATCATTTATGCATATTTTCTATCGATTTTCTAATTTCTCCTATGAAAGGATTTTAGCTTCAATCTCCCATTTGGGTGTTGTTTGTCACAAATCAATTTGAATGGGTGAAATGAGCAGGTGATATGTTTACAGAGGAACAGAATGAACTGATTGAATCTGCGGCTGAAATGCTTTACGGTCTAATTCATGCGAGATACATATTGACAAGTAAAGGCATGGCTGCTATGGTGAGAATCTTCTTTTGGGTCTTCTTCTATTATGCTTATGCTGCCAGTGGTCAGAATAACCCATTATGATTTTCACAGCTGGACAAGTTCAAGAATTATGACTTTGGGAGATGTCCTAGAGTTTACTGCTGTGGCCAACCCTGTCTTCCTGTTGGTCAATCAGACATTCCTAGAGCAAGCACTGTCAAGATATACTGTCCAAGATGTGAGGATGTTTATTATCCTCGATCGAAGTATCAAGGTAGTATCCTTAATTTTCATGATCATACGTTCAACTTCTTGCATTCACATTGTACATTTGTTTTCAATTTACCTTTATAATCATCCACTGTACAAGTCATCCTAGTCATCATGGTCGTTTCTTTGAGTTTGTTGAAAAATCCTGATAGATTGGATATCCTCATCAGTATTTGGTGAGTTATTCTTGAAAGGCTAGTTTTAACTTTAGACTTGATAAGTAATGAGAACATATTACTAATTGAAAAGAAAATGTGACATAATCGAAAATGTAGATTGGAATCATGTGGTGTTGCCCACATTTTTAAAGGTTCTATGGTATTAAAATGTCGTTTAGAATAAATTTATACAACTTTAAGTTAATTATGCGAAGGACAACTGTCAGTTTGTGGTTCCTCCTCTTGGTGGAGGATATGATGGCCATCAGTTTTTCCTAACTGCATGTTGACTTTGAGCAATAGGAACTGGTAATTTGTGGATTAGACATGAAAAATTACAATCTACTCATGTTTATTTTTATGTGAAACTGAAGTTCTCAAGTTTCAGATTTTGTAACACATCCATTTTAAGGCCACACGATACTTGTTTTCAATCACTGAATTCAGAATTGCATTTAAACCTATATAATATTATTATATTGTGAATGATAAGGATCCACTTTAGATGGACAGCAGTCTTCACAGGCTTATATTTTGGTATTACTTCATAAGTTTCTTTAACTCTATATAGACATTGATGGAGCTTATTTTGGAACTACATTTCCTCACCTCTTCCTGATGACCTATGGACACCTTAAGCCGCAAAAAGCCGTTCAGGGCTACGTTCCGAGAGTGTTTGGATTCAAGATCCACAAGCCATGAAGCTGAAACTTAAAGCATTCACTTGGGTGAGTTCTATGCATCTCTATTTGCTGAAACTTCTCTTTGGAGGACATGCTTTGAGAATTAGTTTAGCAGATGCCTCCTTTGAGAATAATAACGATGAAGATTCCTCCCTTTATCTGCGTATGATTCTTAGGATGAAGTATTCGTCTACCCCTTGTGAATGGAGGTGCTAATTCTCATGATGGCTCGTATTTGGTGAGCTTCTTTAGAAATCCCCCCCCCCAAAAAAAAAAAAATCACTTTTTGGTAGGTTAAGTATGGAGATTACTATCTTGTTTAATCTGTTTCTGCACCTAACAGTTTTATTAATGACGATTCATATATAGCTTGTCTTGATGCCTTGTATTTATCTGTTGGCTTTTGAGAATTTGTTTGACGAATAGTCGCATTGTTATTCCTTGTGAATTACAATGATAATTGCTTAGTTTTTCATTGGAGAGTATTATGGTTCTAAAATGCTGGGAAGAGTCAAATGTACGATCTTTCAGAGAGGTTACTCTACTAATGTTATAACTAGATGAACTATGCTTAGATCGAGTGATGTTGTGTTCTTTTTTCTTCAACAGTATGAGTTCTCTGTTCTACATCTTTGTTTAATGCTAGATTCTGCTTGTGCGGATAATGCCATCCATATGAGCTTTAGCATGTGCCACTAATGGAGATGGGTGATTAGTATTCTTTGATAGCCACTTTTGATCAATATTCTTTGTAGCTACTTGAAAAGAATTCTTATTTTATTGAGTTTCTGAGCTCCATTTTGCTTTGAAATTTTCTTATAATATCATAAAGTGTTGGAAAAGTTTTTCTGAGTTTTAAATCAGTGAAGGTGAGGACACCAAGATTCACAATTGTCCACTTACATTAGTTATGTCTATTTTGCTGCAGATTTCAGTATAAGAATGATACAAACACTCTAATGATCTTCTCTCAAACAAAGAAGTGCATGAGAATTTCACAAAATTCCTTTTACATTTTGAAACCAAAAATCTAACCTTGGGTACAAATTTTGAAAACTAATTTATAAACACATTGCATTTGAGCTGAAATGCCTTATTTATATAACGAGTTTGTCTCAAGGATCGTGGCGTTTTGCTAAACGATCAAACACTTATGCCTACCGCATTTTTGTTGTCGTAATTGTACATAAAATTATGTAATAGAGAAGATGGTGATGGAATCTTATTCTAAATTCTAGTCAGATATTGGCATCAAATGATCGGTAGTGACTCTTCCCTTGTTGGTTCCTTTGCTTTTTATTTCTTGTGATTGAAATATTTTGGTTTTACATTTAACAAGCTGAGAAGTTTTGTTTTTGCAATATATCTAGTGGTGTAACTATAAATTAAAGTTTTATTATATTATTACTGACTATTTTTTGGGGAAAAATCTTTGGAAACATAAGATTCCATGGACCTATGCCAATTCTCCAACATCAAGAAATGGGATGAGATAAGGACAAAATTTTCCAATTGGATCGAGGATGGAAAATACATTATCAATCTTAATCTCGTCCTTCAAGGATCAAAGTACAACGAATTAAGTATATTCTTGCAAACTATACCAAAAAAAAAACAGAGAAAAAAAGAAAAAAAAAAGATTTTTTTTAACTTACAAATATTTAGTATTTGATCTTTAAAAATATTTGATAAGTTCTAAACTAGCAATTTTATATCTATAGGTCTTGAAATATCCAACAGGTTCTTAACTTTCGATTTTGTCTAATGTATTCAAAATTTTAAAATGGACTTATCTATTAGATTTGAAATTAAGACCTTAGATGTTTAATTGTGTTTAGTAGGTCCATGTAATTTAAAAAGAAAAAAAAAATCATATTTGATAAAATAATTTTTTTTTTCTTTACACCCACAAGTGCTCAAACTAGTTTGTATACCCGACTATTCTCATGGGACAGCCGTCTCATTAGGTCCAAGATTTATTAGACACAATTTAAAATTCATAAACTTATTGGTCACAAAATTAAATTTAGTGTAGCTGACAAATATTTAAAGTTATTTTCTTATCCTTCGATTTTATTGGACACAAAATTGAAAATTTAAGAACCTATTACACTTTTTATAGTTTAGAAAACTTACTAGATACAAGATTGAAGGTTCAAAATCTCATTAAATACTTTATTAAGTTGGAAAACTAAATAGATAAAAACCTAAAAATCATGAAAGTTTAGACTAATCCTGTAATTTAAGTGTCTTTCAAAATCATGAATTTAGAAAAATAATTTTAATGTGTACAATAACATTTTCTCCTAGAAATCTAAAAATGATTTTGTAAAGAAAAGCAGATAACTCTTTTGATCTATTTCCACTTTAGCCACCAAATATGTAACTCAAGTAAAACTCAATTGAAGATCAATAGAATCCATTACAAGATATTGGCCAGTATATCAAGGGGAGAAAAGGATCAGTTTCACTTAACATTAAATAACCAATTCCTACAACATTGATATGAAGAGAAGTCTAGAGAGGGAGCAATCTTTTTCCTTCAAAAAAGGGTTAAATAAGCAGTGAAGATGGATTTAACTTTCAGTCTGTTCTCTCAGCCTCCTGATAGTGCTTCTCACTGTCACAGCACTAGCAGTGCTGCCAAAGGCACCAAAAATAACATCAAGATGAAAGTCATTTAAATTTATATAACAAAAAATGAAGAAAAAACCAAAGAAAAATAAGATGTATAGTTACTTGAGAGTGTAGGCACCGCCGGCTTTCACTTTACCACAATCTTTGCAGCCCCAAATTCCGACTGCCTTCCTCTTCACTGCATACTGCAATGGGGAAGCATATAATTGGAACATGAAGAAGTGACTAGGAAACGAAAACTTGGGTAAAATAAGGAAAACTACTTGCCTTTCCACAGAACTCACAGAAGTATTTACTGTGCTGACTGACTTCCATCTTCTTAATCTGCTTTCTCAGACTGGCACCGTATCGGGTACCTGTTATCGCCCAAAGTTATGAGAAGAAGAAGGAAATAGAAGATTCTCCATGCAAACTAGTGAGCCAGCTAGAGTGTACACAGATCTGGACTCATAATCCCAATACCATGCAGAGATCTTCAAAGATCAAGCGATTCGGTTTGCTGATGATTTTGATGTATATTGTGCTCGTGCCACATTTCACAAAACATTTTTAAGGAAATCTGACCACCAAAGCCATCGTATCAATGGTGCCATTTTATTTTTAGTCCCAAGACAGGCAATTCGTTTTGAAGGTTTGGTTTCTAAAGAGGAAACTCTTTCTTTGGTCCTAATAACCTCTGTGACTTATCACTATATCTCTAAAAGTCGTCCATGACTTTTCTAAAAAGAAAACCAAACAGATAAAACTACTAGAAAACAATAGGGCTCAAACAGGATACTAGGGTAGTATTCTATCAGAGGAATCAAGAAACTCATTGAAAATTCCCTGGATGGTATCTAGGGCAGGATAAAAGTAAATAGCTTCAGACTGGATTACTGGAATAGATGCAGAATAACGATAATAGAAAACAAACTCTCTCTGGAAAAATAGTCATGTGAACTCCAAGATACTAAAAATATCAAGCGTAAACTGAATTTTCAAATATTACCATATTTTCCAACAATGCCTGCCTTCTTGGTTCTCTTTGTCTGTGTAAAAAGAAATTCATCAGTCTAAAACATAGTACATCAAAAAATATGAATGAAATACTCGATAGTCAATTCTAACCAAAAGAATGTTAAGCATTTCAATACATAGTAGAAGAAATCCAGGGTTTAGGGTTTAGGGTTTAGGGTAAGAGAAACAACTAAGTTGGAGGCAAGCAACACAATTCTACTGAACTCTTGGCAGTTTCCACACCCCAACCATATCAACAACCAAAACCACCAAACTTCAAAGTTCAAATACACGTTAATTGCATCAAAAAGCACTTAATCCTTTTATGGAGCATCAGTCAGACAGTGATGACACTTAATAAGGCTACAGATAATAACCACCTTTGGAGTTCAACACGGTTGTCAAAGATAAATTTAAACCAAAATACTAGTGAGTCGTCATACATTTACAAATTCCAAGACTTATTGCATTCTCTTTTCCTATCTATACAAGCTATGATCCTGTACTGCTGTAATCCAATGTCACCAATTCCAATTTTAAGGAAAAAAAGACGGTAACAGAAGCTCGATCACTCAGGTTACCTTCAATAAAAAACAAACATAACTAGAACAGTTGAACAGAAATTAACAATACAATATTCCGGTGCCCAATAGAAACATAACAGTCAACCCGAATCATGGAAATTTCATAAAACGGGGCAGAATTTCACCTATTAGAAAAAAAAGGAGCACACCTCAAATTCTTCAAGAAAACAATTTAATTTCCGATAGCAAGAACAAGACAAAGTATGTCCAACAGAAGAGTAAGAACAAATAAAGTGAATAATTTTCAGAGAAAAATCTCTTCGCAGAAACAGAGAGAGTCGAAAATTTTAACGCCCAATGAATCGAAGGGAGAGGAATTACCATTGCTGCTTGGCTGACACAAGATCTCCGGAAGAAGATTTGGTGAAAGTGTGAAGAACTTGAATCTGAGAAACCCTAGAATAGAAATTTTCCTTTACAATAATAAGGCCAGAGGCCCGGTTAAAACGGGTCGAACAAAGCGGGTCGCCTTGATCCGGCTAGATATTTTATTGTTTTTAAAAATTTAAATTTATTTATATGACACAAAGCTTCCGTTGTAGTCTAGTTGGTTAGGATACTCGGCTCTCACCCGAGAGACCCGGGTTCGATTCCCGGCAACGGAATTTTTAATTTTGATAATAATTTGTTTCCCTTGCAAATTTTTTGGGCCACGTTTAATTGAAGGCCCAAAATAACGAATTGACCAGAAAAGCTTTCTTTTATTTTCGAGAAATTATTGAAAAATATTAGAATTATGTGATCAGTGGCTTCATATTATTGGAGGTTATTATATAAATAATAAAATGTGTTTTGAATTTATATTCAAATATATATTAGTATACGATTTTCACAAAAAAAAAAAAAAAAAAAAAAAAATAGAGGGCGTACCAACAGTGACGGATCCAAAAATTTTGTTGAGGGAAAAAAAAATAGAGGGCGTACCAACAGTGACGGATCCAAAAATTTTGTTGAGGGAGGCTTGCTTAAAATTTTGTCAAAATAGTTTACAAATAAGCAATAAAAAAACATAAATAAAATTTGAACTATTAATTTAAAATAATAATTGTCTTCATTTGTTGATCTCAAAATATATGTTTAGAGGGCATGAATTCGTATAAAGATAATCTTAAAAACATTGATATATATTAGGATAGTCTCTTTAAAATATATATATATATATATTAGGAGTAGTAACATAATGACTGCATTCAACATTTTTTTTTCTTTTTACAGTATCTTAAATTAGTAGATAGAGACATTAATCGTCAACATGGATATAATTAAGCAATTGAAGCATCTACTTTTTCTTTTAAGTTTGGATGTTCAAAACTCTACCTCATATTTGTTGTACGAAAAGAGGAAACACGATCTTTTTTAGATCTATATTTCAATCTCTTGAATTTATTGGCTGGGATTGGAATTTGAAGTTTTAGATTGAAAATGAAATTAAGCTCCAATCTTTTAATGATCTATGGAAGGATTACTATTATTTTTTGGAGGCAAGCATAGCGATTAGTTAATATAGATAAATTTAGAAACAATTTTTTTAACTCTACAAGGTTCAATTAGACAAATGCTAAAATTAATTTTTTAAACAAATGATTTTTTTTAAATTATTAATCCAATCATATGGTGTGGACAATAATAATCTCTTGTACAAAATCAAACAAGATCATTGTACCAATAAACCCAAAAATAGAAGAAATTCATAAATCAAAATCAAAAGAAGTATATAGTGGTTCGATCAATAACAAGATCTACACCGAGTCTCTTTTATTTATCAGTATTTTATCAACGGAGAACAATCTTCAAGTTTCGCTGCAACCATACAACTCGATGATATCACATATACATTCCGCTAAAATAATTTGGAAAATTTTCTAGTACTACGGTAGCGTGAAAAATTTTCCATACTACCTCTATTCATTGATTTCCATGAATAGAGGTAGTATGGAAAATATTATATTAATAAATGACCATTAAATGACATGACATGTCAAATATTATATTACGTATGGTATCCCTATAAATGTTTACAATTCAATTAGTAAAAAAAGGTTATATAACTTGGTTTCATTGAATTGGATCATAATCACGAGTTAGCCGTAGGTGATTCAATTTTAAATCCAGAAAACAATAAAACAATACTTGGGTGCATGAGTAGGTATTTTCCTGTCCATCACCGTAAATGTTTTACAATTAGAAGAGAGAAAGTAAAGAAGTTTCAATTTAATATCTCATAGTTGTAAAAAATTTAATAGTGGTGGATAGAAAGATATCTATCCGCCGATGTGTAGCCAAATATTGTTCACATATAATAGATTTAATACATATCAATTTGATGAACGCAACTTAAAGTTAAGCTATTGAGAACCTCCCTACAAAATTGAAAGTTTAAATCTCATCCTAAGAGATTATTCGAAAAGGTCGGTACAATGTGATGATTTACCATACATTCAAGAGTCTTGATGAGGGTAGCTAGTGTCGGCCACATCAAATAATTTTTTTTTTAATTAAAGAAAGAAAGACCTAAATATATGTTTTGCCAAGAATTAGAAATAGATAAAATATAGATTAAACCTTAACAACAACTTCCGTTGTAGTCTAGTTGGTTAGGATACTCGGCTCTCACCCGAGAGACCCGGGTTCGATTCCCGTCAACGGAATTTTTTTAATATACATTCTAATTTTAGCTACTTAAAACTAAAATTTGGGCCACATTTACTTCAATCCTACCAAACTAAATTAAGTCATGAATGCATCCTTTAAAAAAAAAAAAAAAAAAAAATCAAAATACGTCTTGGACAACTTTTTAATAAGTTTATACAAAATTCGAACTTTTTTTAACCAATTGATCATTATTATTATTCATTTAATATTAATAAATGCGAGAAAGAGAATCTTTTGATCTTTAACTAATTGAATTACATTGAATTTGAATACAAACTTAAAAGATCCAAACAAAAATGAGATTTGTAGTTTTATATCGAAAGAAAGATTGAGAGACAATTATTATTTGTATTATAAACTTTATGAACATTGTAGTTGTAGGTTCAATAAACAAAACTTTTATTATATTAGAACACTTTAAAAGTATCAGAATATTTAGTAAATATAAATATTAAATTACTAAAAGTCTTACCTGGAAGAGAGTGAAATTTCATAACATTCTTTTAGCAAAATGCTAATTTCCATATTCTTAAAATAAAAAATAAAATAAACTTCTAACGCCACGATCAATTTCTTTTGCTTATGCTAATTATACAACTGCATTTTCCAATTTCAGTCTATTCAATATTCTTTTTCTTCTTTTTTTGGTAGATTTTCTATCCTCCAACTTTATAAAATTAATAAGTTCATTCCTGAATAAAATATCATATTAAATTTTCATTCTCAGTTCAACATGTAATAGATCAACCCCGTTCACCATTTTTTTTCTACAACATATTAAATAATAAACCCAAAAAGTCTGAACCAACTCAATCTATCATATGATAGAATTGAATTTAGTGCATCAACCTCCTACAAATATTTGGATTAAATTTAAAATGCATATCGCCCCAATCCAACCCACACATCGAAAAATATCTCTGCTTTTACAAAAAGTTAATATCAATATTAAGGGAAAAGAAGGAAAAAGAAGATATATAAAGAAACTCTGTTAACATTTCCTTTTCATAGCAGCTACTTCAAGTTATCAGAAGTAAGACTAAACTTGTGTATTGATTTTCTAACAAAAAGACTTTCTTTCCAAGATTCTGTAGTTTCTTTTGGGTAAGTTATCCAAATGAAACTATAGTTCCTCGCTGTACATTGAGCAGTGTGAACAAGGAATTTACACAGAATATTTGAATGGTTGCTTCAAAAAATTAAGCACTCCAAAAAAGACAGGGCAAAAATTGGCATTTACCCCATCTAATGGATCCATAAAAAAAAATGAAATGCAAGTTAGCAATGCTTACGACGGTACCTGTGTAATGTTGAGAAGGCCACAAAAATCTGCAAGACAACACACAAAGATGACAGATTTTCAGAGTTGCAGATGGTAGAATCAAAGGCTGAGAAAAGGATTGATAAATGATCAAACATGTTTCTTTTTTCTTTTTTCTTTTTTGACCTTTTTGACTTTTTTTTTATATCCTTGAGTGTCCGAGACAACCGCCTAACCCTACTATATTTGGTTGCCAAGAAAACTCGTAGGATATTAAATCCTAGGTAGGTGGTCATCATGGAATGATCAAACATGTTTCTTGATAGAATGTTTTAATAAGTTATGCACTTACTTCCACAAGGAAAAGTTTTGAGTTTCCTGGTGTAAATATGAAAATCAAACAGAAAGAGATGTAAGTCATTTTCATAGAAGTACATAGTTTGACTTGGGTCAATGATAGGAACTGTTAGGAGTAGGAGTAGAGCATCCTGGCCTAGCTAGGTTTTATGTTTCCTGTTGACAGACTTCTTATCTCTATCCACAATGCCTACCTCAATGCATTTCAGGGAGAACCAGCTAGCTCTGGGTTCACGGAGAGTTAACCATACCCACAAATGATATAACCCGTCACTTGTGAATCCAATTCGGAATTTTCCTTGGGAGGTATCGGAAAGATGATGGAGAGTTGGCCGAAATGGGCCACTACATGTTGAAAGTAATGGCCTGGGCTAATGGAGGTTAAAATAGCATTGTGTTAGTTACAGTTGGGATGATATTTATGCTACCAGATGCTAAGCTAGTCAGTGGTTATATTTGGCAGGTGAGACGTAGGAATCTTAACTCCATGAACTTGACAGATTGCCTTCTACATACCCAGTAGTTAATGTCCTTGAGTCGTCAATTTCCTTCAAACTAGCTTAAAACTAAAACTAGCAACAACAACCAGTTAAGATAGGTAAAGTGATGTTTAAACAAATTTACCAACATTTATTTCTTAAATCAGAAGAGCTCAAAACTAATAACTACAAGTAAAATTAGGTAAAATGATTAGTAAACAAATTTATTGAGAATTGAGATATACCAGTGCCCAAAAGTACCACTGTTCATCGTCTGTCTGCCAATAAAACGTCCGAAAGTTCATCGAACTTCAAAACAAAGGATAAGAGCATCAGGTTCCCCATACGGTGAGTACACTTTCACTCCTTGTCTGCCAAGCCACCAAAATTCTCATTCATGCTGGACTCCTTTGACTGGTATATCTTTTGGAACATATTTTTCAGCTTTTCATGCTGAAGTACTGCTTCCAAAATTCTGTCATCCAGATCTGTGGAAAATACGTTTACTTGATTGCTGCTCTGTTCAGGAGAGAAAACTAACTCAGACAACCGATCTTTTTGCACTTGTCGGCCATATTTATCCTCTTCCTTTGTCCCAGCGGTAATGAAATGATAGACGTATACAACTTTTTTCTGCCCAAGTCTATATGCACGGCATATAGCTTGCCTTTCCACCGAGGGATTCCATACAACATCAAGTAAAACTACCCTTGAAGCCCCAACAAGGTTTATACCTTCTGAGCAAGCCCTTGTTGACGCAAGCAATACCCTAACTTCACTTGTTGGATCGTTAAAGGAATTTATTAATGCTTGCCGTTTCTTTAAATCATGTTTTCCAGCCATATGAAACCACTCTGTCCCTTCAGTCCAATTAAAATGAGACTTGAGATGCTCTTCTATAAAGGACAATGGTTCAATGTACTGGCTGAAAACCAAAACTTTTTCATTCAAAGCTTCACTCAGTCGTATAATTTCCAGGAGAAGCTGTATTTTCACTCCCAGTTCAGGATTGAATCTAACCTTCTCTAACATATCCTTGTCGATAACGAAATCATCCTTGTCAACAGCAAAATGTTCTATAGCACATTTCAGTATCAGGGAAGGGTGTAAAGAAATCAAAGATTCAGCATATTCCACTTCAAAAGAACTCTTTCTTGCAATGCTCTGAAGAAAAGTCTTCTGCAGCTCTGCTGGCTGTAAAATAACTATAGATTTCCTCAACCCCGGGAGTTTCTCTCGTAGTATGTTGCCCCTGTATACATGCACAAATGGATTGATCAAGGCTCTGATTTCTTTCAATTCGTCACTTTCTGGTAAATCTTGAGAAGTTCTGTCAATGGAACTAATCAAAAGGTCCCATTTTCCTCTTGAGATGTTTTTCGGCCGTCCACGCTTCTTATCTAGGCATCCGTTGCCTCCAGAATTACTTTCGTCTGCAAAATTTGGCCTCACCAACCTCAGTGTATTATAAAACTCAGTAAAATTATTCTGGAACGGAGTACCAGAGAGGATGATGCGCCTTTCTGTTTTGATTTTAGACAAGGCCATCCAGATAAGACTATCATCATTGCGTGGTATGTGCCCTTCATCAAAGACCACAAGATCAGGAAGCTCCAATAGGACATTTCTTACTTTATCACATTTAGAATTCTTCCTTACTCCTGCAAGTCTCTCAAACAATCTGTAACTAACTCCCAAGATGCTTTTCTGCTTTTTCCAGGAAAGCAGTTTTACCAGCCGTATGTTGTCCACAGTTTGTCCGGATGGGGAAGCTTGCATCAAGAACTTAAGAGCTGAAAAATCTTCCTTGAGAGTGAACTCTCGCTTATTCAGGTTATGAAAGGGAATGCCAACCTTCCACTTCAAAAACTCCTCTTCCCAGGTAAGGAGCATGCTGCTCGGCGCAATAATCATAGGCCGGCATGTTGGATATAGTTCCATGTATGTCTGAAGAAAAACAATTGTCAGACGAGTTTTTCCTGTTCCAGGAGCATGTGATACGATGCATCCACTCCCATTGTTTAAGTTGTTCCTTTCTCTCAACTCGTCAAGATAAATTCCTCCAGCTATATTTTTCCAAATAAATTCGAAGCCTTCACGCTGATGTGGGTACATGCTGTCCCTTATACCGGGAATGATATCCCACACTGTGCGTCCAAAATGAGATTGTGAATCAGATCCGTCAAGGGGGTCACAATCAAAATCCTGTTGAAGGTCATCAAATTTAACATGCTCGAATGGGCCAGATTCCCTCTTCTTTGACTTTCCATATGGATTTGTATCCTGTAAGAGATCAATATGCTTAACTAAGTCAACAAGCACATACTAACAAGAGAACAATACATTATCTCACATCCATGAATAATTTTTAAAAAAACAGATGAAATAAAAAAAGAAAAGATGTATCGATTGGCAGTGCAAATTATTTTTCTAATGTAATGAATGCAAGAAGTTTCAAACAAACACGTCTACGATGCCATTTGACAAGGCAAAATCAGATCCACACTAATCAACATCAAGGAATGAAATATCGTTGATGCCTACTCATTCAACTATATTTCAAATGTGAAAGCATTCACAAAGATGTTAATTTATCAAATATGCTACGAAAGGAGAAGTAAATGTTATTAATTAGCTCAAAATACTGATCTTTTGCTAAAAAATACCAATTATGCATAAAAGAGATAATAAAAGTGAAAAGGATTATGTGTCGGCTAATTTTTAATAATTTTTGTGTCATCAAATTGCTACAAACGTGTTGCAATACATTATTGGATCATAACTTTATACTAGCAAACTGATCATAGTTGTTGCTGATATAGGAACTAAAATTTTCTACATAAGTTAACAAACAGGCGACCTCTTCTTCCGTTAAAAAAAGAATGTAGCATAGAATTCATTTATTGATTACTCATAGTAAAACATAATGTAAAGAACAGAAAGAAAAAAAAGATGCAGAACTCACAAAAGAATATACATGATACACAGAAAAAGAAGATACTTCCCAGAAGAACTACGTAACATAAATAAACAGAGAGGTAGATGACTCACAAAAGAAGGTACAATATCTCTGATCTCCAACTTGACATATGAACAACACGTACATCTAAGTCCAATTTGTTCATCAAGTATGAACTGATGATCACCGTGAAGACAAGGATCCACTTGCTCAAGCTTCGAAGGAAAGACATCTTCGTTTTCAACCTGCAAATCAATATGGATCACTTCACAATTTATAATCAATGCATGGTGGATACACATAACCATTTGTAACAGAAAATAGAGAACAGTAGTTGAGTAGTGTAAATAAAGTGCTACCACCTCCTAAATAAGAGCAAAAGAGAGGAGGAATATCTGTATAGCATGAACTTGTCAACCTATTTGTGAAACTAAATTAATCCATTTTAATTGCCTTTCGTACTATATTCACAAGTCAGATTTTCAGCCGTTCTCTGTTGACTGTTGCATTTATTTTCACATGATTTTGAGAAGACACATCTATCTTGAGCTGAAAAATATGCAGTCTGTAGAAGGCAGCAAATTGAAAAATCCAAAGAAAAGCAAATAAAGAACTATGTCAACATCCTTTCAAGGAAGTGTTCCGAGGATTTAGTTCAAGAGCAAAACTAAGTATAGTCATACAAATTTTTAAGATCTGGGAACTCGTGTCTTATTATAAAGCTCTCATCTTTCTAGGTGATCTCAGAGGGAAAATCTAACATCCAGACAATTCATTATTCAAAAAAAAAAATTCAGTTCTAAAATAGCTGAAAATTTTAGAACAAGTTGACAACTTCCAATAATACAGACCTTTTCAATGTATATATGATGAAAATAGTAACAAATGTAATTTTCAAAAGAGAGCAAAAATCGAACATGCCAGCAACATAGTAATCTAAAGTGCCAAATCAAAGATACGTGATCTCACGAAAATTAATAATAGCAAGTAACAAACTTTAAACCATTGCTACAAAATGAACCTACTGTATTAGAATCCACCACACCAATCTCGCCGGATCTGAGACCAAAGTCAAGCTCTGCCCACAATTTGTCCAATTCTTTTTCTTCCTCTGACTTCTCTGGAAGATGTGGTTCCACAAATCCAAAATTGAACTTCAAAGGGAGAGGTATCTCAGAAAAATGGGAGACTTGACTTGTAGGAGGATCTAACTCATCTAAAGGCAGTTCTTTGTCTGCAATTATGGAATCCACAAGAACATTGAAAACGTCAAGACTTTTCCACGCTCTGGGGCCTTTTGCTTTAATAGTATCGTCAAAATCATGGCAATTCTTTGGGTGAACCTTCTGAAAAACTTCACAATCTTCACCCTGGTTGCGTTTACTAGTTTCAGGTAAACTTTTACTATACCAAAGTTTACTCCCCTCATGGGAACTGGGAGCAACGCGATCCAAACTTTGTTCAAGTTTACTCCCCTCATGGGAACTGGGAGCAACGCGATCCAAACTTTGTTCAAGTTTACTCCCCTCATGAAAACTCTCAACCCTGTTTGTATCATCATTTTCTTCTTTCTGTAAGATATCATCATCACTTTGATTGTTGAACTGAGTTCTCTTTTTACTGCTACTCCAGGCCCATGGCTTGTAAATTTCATCATCAGCACTACTACTACTATCACTATCACAAGAATCTCCACTGTTGTGCCTTGACGAAGAATCTAATTCTTTCTCATCATGCTGAAAATCTGACTCTTCCTCGTCAAGACAGAGTGGCTGACTATAAGTTCCGTGAATAGGATTCATCTTTCTAACCCTCAAACCAAAGCGTGAACGAGTTCTTTGTGCAACACAGTTAACGAGTTCACCAACCTTAACATTTTCATTTCTGTAATTGGATGTGTGTTCATCCTTGCCGGGAACAACTAATATGTCCAATCCATAAGCTTTTCTTCTTTTTAGTCCACCTTCAATAAATTTTCCCGCATTCCTTCTTTCCCTTCTTTCCCTTCTTTCCCTTCTCCTTCCTGCTTCTACACTGCACCTTGCATTATCCTTCCCACTTTCTGAACTAGAGGACTCTGAACTTGACTCTTCTGATACTTCTAATTCATAATTCTCATCACTCGAGTCATCATACTCCTCTTCACTTGATGATGCTCCCGATTCAATGGACTCATCCACAGCCTCATCAGAACGACACGTGGGCTCAGTCCTGTACGAGCAACCACCACTCTCACAACCATTAGAGTTCAAGCAATTACTTTCCCCCATGCTTTTATTGGGAGATATCTCTAAAGCACCCTTTCCCTTGCCAGATGAAATCAAGCCACTACTACCATTTTCATTATCCAAATCGGAAACCCCACCCTTTGCAGCAGCAGCAGCAGTTGCCGACTTAGATATTGAACAGTTAGAATTCACAGAATCAAAACCCTCCTCATCGTCAATCAAAATCACCTCATCATCTAAATCGATTGAATCGACATTCCTCTTCTCAACCCCCTTCGCACTAAATCTATTCACATTCTTCAACCCCGAACTCTCAGAACCTACAAATGTGACCGAATCCCCTCCTTCTCTACCAAACGTAGCCGCATCAATCTCCTCCACACTCTCCTCCTCACTATCAACACTTAAAACCACTTTCGCTACTTCCATTCTACGATTAACACTACAATTTTCAGAAGCATTAACCCTCTTACCTCCATCACCAAATCCTCCGCTCCGAACATTATCACTGGCGGAATCCGCCCTGTTCTTCCTCCTCCGCTTCTTCCTCTGCTCCAAATTCTCCTCTCCAACCATTGCTCGTCTCAGCCTCGTTCTCTTCGATACCGGCAAACTGTAGTCGACCATCTTCGCCTGCTTCCTAAATAAACCCAAAAATCAAGCGCAGAGCTCACAGAAACCGAATGGGGATGGAACGAAACACACTGAATGTGAGGGAAATCACAAGGAAATCATTGGCACTGTTCATACGGATTGAGCGGGAAGAGTCTGTCTGAGTCAGAGTGTGATAGAGAGAGAAAGAAAGAGGAGAGAGAAGGGCGCGAAGAGAAACATGCAGAGAGGAAGAGGGAAAGGAATCGACGATTTCTTTTCTTTTCTTTTTTTAAATATTTTGCGTTACGTTTTTTGATTGATGATTCCTAATTTAAAGCACGATTTTACTATATATAAATATATGTGTATTTGTTTATTTTTCGCATAATTACATTTATAATTTTGAGTTTTTTATGGCATTTATATAGTTTGAATTTAATTATCTTTGGCAATTTTTTTTAAAAAAAATTCAAGATTCTTTGCCTAGGTATTAAATAGGAAAGGAAGGAGAATTAGGGTTTCAATATTTTCTTTCTTTATTCACATGGTGATTGGGACTAGGAGAAAGAATTTCTTTGTTTCTTTTAATTTCTTTTAAATTTTAAATTTTAAATTACAAGTTTCCTTTTTTAGTAGTACTATGGGGTGAGATTTGAATTTTCGAACTAAGTTTTGTCTATAAACTTTTATTTTCGTGTCTAATATATATTTTTTTTTGTTAACTCGTTTAGCATATTATGCTTCCCGTGAAATGATTTTGGGTAGGTATAGGGTTTTTGAGTTTAACAACATGTGAGGGTGGGGATATGAACCTGTCTATGCTATCAAGAAGGTTTGCATTTGGTGATGTAAGGGTTGGACGAGTAAGTTAACATATAATGGGATATAATACACAAAATTGAAAGTTTAGACTCTGATAACCATTTGATTTTTAGTTTTTTAATTTTGAAAATTGTGATTTTTGCATATTTCTAAAAAAAGAACATTTGAATTTTTAACCAGATTCAAAAAAACAAAAAAGAGTTTTAAAAACTTTTGAACCTCAAGCTTCATTTTGGAGACAATTAGAAAAAGACGATAACAACCAAAAAAAAAAAAATCTCTGTTTATAAACTTGATTCGAAAACCAAAAACCAAAAACAATTCGAGACCTACTTTAAAAGTACATTTTACCTAACACGTCCTTATTTTAAAAATTCAAAACCTATAAAAGTGTTGTGCAGAATAGAAAGTTACAAACCAGGAATTTATAATTTTCATCCTTCATTTTCTTTTAAGATGAGAAGTAAATAAATTATAATCCAACCCAAACATTTTGATTAGTTTTTTAAGCAACCCTAATTTTTTCTCAAGGAAATTTAAAATTTGGCATAATAAGAACTCAAAAAAAAAAAACATGATAATTAATTTTCAAATTTTAAAAGATTACAGAATGAGATATGGGTATTTATGAAAGAGAGAGATAGAAATAGGAAATAAATCAGAATATCTAACTGCCATATTTAAAAGATCACACTTGTAGGGGGAAAAATCACCCAATATATATTTTTTGAGGGAAAAATCATCCAATACAATATTTTTAAAATATATTTAAAATAGTAATTCCTCTTTTTTTTTTTTTTAGAATTATCGACATTTTCTTAGAGTATATAGGTGCTTTTAGTTTTGTACTAGAATAAAAATAGGTGATTTTGGTTTTTATTCCATTTTTTTTTCTTTTTTGAAAAAGAATTTTTATTAGTTTCTGACTAAAGGCCCATTCGGTCCATAAAGTTGTATAAAAATAAAAACGTGAACTAAAATGTGTTTTTGGGAATATTTCTTAAAATATAAACAATAAAATTGTTACTAAATTCCTATAGTATGAATGGATGAATGGAAATAATTTAAAAAAAAAAAACAATGAATGAAATAATAATAATAATAATAATAAACGGGAAATCGAATTCAATTGCTATTGCTATCCAAACAAATCCTAACAAATTTTTTTATATATTCCTTAAAATAAAAGGGAAAAGAAAACTTTTTATGTTAATTTATATTCATAAAATATCCGCACGTCCACATCATGCTTTGTAGCTCTCTGATTCTCCCCCAAAGGTGGGCTCCACATTAAAAATAATAATAATAAAAAATTAAAAATAAAACATATATATATATATATATATAATTTTATATTTAAAAAACACGTGGTATGCCAAATCGACAACGATAATTGACATGTGTCATTGACCTAGAGGTTAGAGGTTCGAATCTCTTCACCCTTAGATGTTGATGAACTAAACAAAAAAAATTATATTTGATGTGGTATCAAGTCTGGTAATTGAAGCTTATAAAGTCTAACTTAAGTATAGTTCATCTGATTAAAGTTTTATTCTAAAAAAAAAAAGTTTAATTTTTTCAGAAAAAAAAAATAAAGTTTAAAAGAAAAACAGATATAATAAATAAATAAAATCAATTTATACTCCTAAGCTTTGAGGTTGTATCAATTATGCCCTATAAATTTTCTTTTGAAAATATATTTCATTTAATATTTTAATTTTTTTTATCTCTTTTATATTGAAAATTACCGTGTATATGTATATATAAAGTAATAAATAATGTATATATAATCATTTAGTAGGGTTCAATTAGCTGAGAGATTTTCTATTAAATACAAATTAAGAGATTAAAAACCAAATCTGTAATTTGATCACAAAATTATATCGTTATATTATTATTATTATTATTATTATTTGTCGTTGTATTATTTATTTATTTTTTATTAACTGAGGCAACAAAGTTTTGTGTTCTTTTTATTTTTTTTTGTTTTTAATTATATATTTTTGGAAAAAGTACATTTTTGGTCCCTAATGTTTGGGTTAAGTTACACTTTGGTCCAGTTTTAAACCCAACAAAATTACTCCTGAGATTTGGATTTCATTACACTTGGTCCCTTCATCCAATTTTCTGTTAAACCCTAACAGTTGATGTGACACTATTATTTTAATAAAAAAATTATTTTTTAATTTTTCTAAATAAAAATATTATTATTTTTTAATTCTTTCTCTCTCTTATTCTTTTCTTCAACCTCTTCATTCTTCTTCTTCAAATCACCGGTGGCCGGCGACCACCGCTCGCCGCCGCCGGCGACATTTTTTTTTTCCCTTCTCTCTTCTTCTTCTGAAAAAAAGAAAAGAAGAAAAATGGGAGAAGAGAGAAGGAGTGGAGGAAAGAAGAAGAATAAAGGAGAGAAAAAAACTCGTCGGTGGCGAACGGTGGTCGTCAGCCACCAGCGATTTGAAGAAGAAGAATGAAGAGGTTGAGAAGAAGAGGTTGAAGAAAAGAATAAGAAGAATAAGAGAGAAAGGGAGAAAGGATTAAAAAAATAAAAAATAATAATAATATTTATATTATTTTAATATATTTTTATTTAGAAAAATTTAAAAATGTTTTTTTTTTTTAAATAATAGTGCCAAGTGAGCAAACTGGTTTAACAGAAAATTGGACAAAGGGACCAAATGTGTAACGAAATCCAGATAATTTTGTAGAGTTTTAAAACTCAGGGACCAAAGTTAACTTAACCCAAACCTAGGGACCAAAAGTGTATTTTTCCCTATATTTTTTTAGGAGGATTGAGACAACAAAGTTTATATGCTCAGAACAATAATGATCCTTAAGAACAAATCAAAACCTAAATAATATATAAATGCAGTTTATATAAATTTATGTCTATTTGAATGTTAAATATAGTTGCAAATAAATTAATTAGACTTGTCTATTACACTATTACATAAAAAAAAAAAAAAAAAAAAAAAAAAAAAAAAAAAAAACACTTAATATATCAAGGTCATCTAATACTAATCGTTTGAAAAGATAAAAGACTTACATTTTACGTTATGATAACTCAGATATTCAAAAAGCAAGTAATAACAATACAATTATTTTGTCTCTATCACAAGTTACAAGTTTTATATTATCCATCAATTCCAATAATCTAACACCGCGTCATGCCTCATCAAAATCACATACCATAATTTAAAGAGAAAGCGATGAATTATTCTTTGTCCGAGTTCAAGAAGTGGATTCATTTCTAGAAGAGAAACAAGATCGTTAACTTTGCATTCATTAACTCAAAATACGTGTTGATTTTTTTACAAACGGAACACGATTCAACCTTCACAACTTATGAATAATAAGTAGGCATAGGGTCCACATGTAAAACGACCGTATCGGTTGCTTTAAAAGTTGAGTCGTTCTACTTTACCTCTAGAACGACTAAATCAACTCTAGATTCATCACAATTCCCACCTGGTAAAGACAAATTATTCCTTGCGGAATTAAATATTTTCCGCTTGTAATTATCTGAAAAGCATAATACAAACAACATAAAAGACAAACAAAGGAAAAAAAAAAAAAAAAAACATGAGGGTCTATTTGCAAAGTCTCACAGAAAGGTGAAAATCTTGAGTTAAATGAGTTAGAGTGGATGAGTTTTTAATTAGTGAATTGTAGACTACAACAAAGTTGTCCTTTTATCATTGAGAAATTTTGGTCTCTGTTCTGTCTGAGGCAGCCATACAGGACAACATTAAAACCTGCAAAACGCCACGTTTGTGTTTGGACCAGTGACTGCAACTGTCAAGGTTGAGGTACAATTTTTTTTGCTGGCATTCATTAAATTTTCGTCCGTAAAAATTTAATTTTTACTGGTGTAGTTATTATGGCAAGTGAATTTTGAATTAATTAATCAACTTGGACCCCAACTTTTGATAAATAGTGAAATTAATACGTTTAGTTAGTTGGGTAAACATTTTTTTTAACCTGTTTAACCCCATAACTATCACCAACTCCCGGAGCACAACTCAATTGATATAAACTTTTATTGATGATTTAGAGGTTTGTGGTTTAAATCCCTCACTCTTTTAATGCGTGACCCGAGATGGGGGATTCGAACCACGAACCTCATGGTCGAGGGTGCACATGTCAATTACCGATGAGCTAAGCTCGTTATAGCGACCGTTTAGATACTTATACTTTGAAATTTGTAGCATTTTAGTCTATCTTGTGAAAAATGGTTTTTAAATTTAATGAAATCTCTAACCAAGCTATCTAGATCAATAAACTAATTAGAAAATAAATAGGTTTATAAACTACAAGGACTAATTTGTTACATAAAAAATATTTATGCCTAATTTTGATTAGATTTCTCATAAGGGATTGAATTATTACTAATTTAAAATTGCACGGACTAGATTGTTACATACTAAATTTTAAAAACTAATACCTTGTTTGATAACCCCTTGGTTTTTGAAAAGTAAGTTTGTTTTCCTTCAATTTCCTTATCATGGTTTTCATCTTTGTTGACGACACATTTGAATTCCTAATCAACTTCCAAAAACAAAAACAAGATTTTGAAAACTACTTTTTTTAGTTTTCAAAACTTGTCTTGGTTTTTTAAAACATGAGAATAAGATGAAGGAATGAATGAACACTCGAGCAGAAGCAATTTGGATCTTAGACACTTAAAGTACAAGAATTTCATGAAGAAAAGCATAACATGTCAAGCTAGAAAAACAGAGTGTTCGAGTACCAACCTTTTGGAGCTCAAATTTCTTCAACTTGTTTGATGAAATGAGTAACGACCGTGTCATGGACAATCGCTAGAGTCCTCCCCGCTATTCTCTGGCCTTAGAACGGTTTGTAAGAACCGACTTGTGATAGAATTCAAGAGAGAAAAGGCTTGTGAAATGTATGGGTTTTTGAGAGAATAACAAGTCCAGCAACCTCCATGATCTTGAAGCTCTTTTCAATTTTCTTTTAAAGAAGAAACCCGTGCATTCAAGTTTGCAAATGAAGACAGCTACTTGAGGAAGGGATTAGTCACTTGATTTGGTGTCATTTTGTAGAATTTTGCATGAACAAAGTTCATGAAAAATACAACACCTCATGAATAAATTAATTTTAAACAAAATTAATTCAAATAATTAATTTTAATTATTTAATTTAATATAAAATACAAACTTAAATAATTACACCAATCTCGATCTCTCTCAAAACCGATCGTTTGAATATGAATCCTTATTCATATGTAAAATTCAAACTGAAATACGTATCATATACATATTCACAATATTTAAATCATATTTAAATATTTCCAACTCTCTCTATAATATAGTTTAATTCACAACTAAACTATATCATATATCAACTATATCTCATATAATTAACACTTACTCCCTAAACTGAATTTGAACAATTCAAATTCTCTCATCACGCTGTTCTAAGGTTTAGTCCGATATGAGCTAGCAAGGGGACCTAATGGACCTACAGATCACGAGCTCCAACAATCGGAGATTAACCAGCTAAACTCTATAACCAAACTAATCAACATTCATTAACTGTCGGGACACTCCACTATAGCCCAACAGCTGCACTATCCTCACTGTAGATATATTTCTGTCCACTTGATATAACCATGATTAGTAAGTCGATCATTCACAGGTTGTTCGTAATTACAACTGGGTCAAAATTACTGTTTTACCCTTGTAACTACCTTTTGCTCCTTAAGTCCCACTAACTGATCCTCTAATGAACAATTAGTTTGTTGTCCAACCACCAAACCAAATCCTTCTCGAGCCAATGAGAGGGTGGGGCCTCTTGTTCAAGACCTAGAGTCAGCACTTAAGGAAACAACCTATCTACTATCTCTGAAACAAGTAGGAATGAATTTCTTCTTGTAGGACTATGTCTCTAACTATCTACCCTGTCTTATCCCAAAATGGTAGGCTCATTGAGTCGGCGAACTCGGACCACTCTCACCCATGCAAATCAAAAGGATAATCCTGAATACACAACCATCACATGAAATAGTCAGTCTTAACAGCAAATGACGTTATAAAGTAAAAAGTGACTATTTCGCGGTCCTGGTCTTATGCAAACTCATTGCATAGGACGCCCCCACTCGCATGTCTCCACATGAACGATTTAGGATCACATCGTTCGTATCATATACAAAGTAGGTCGCGTCCATAGTGTCCCCAGGATATATAAGGTACCCAACTCTCTATCCCTATACTATAGACCCTGTTGGCTATTACTTGAATTTGATCCACTTTTATGCCTCCACATATAGTTCGAGTCTACATACTATAGCCAATGATTCTTTTTATTTTTATTTTTATAAAACTATAGCCAAGGATTCTTAGTTTATTGGATTTGGGTAAATTAATGCAAAAGTAAAACAATAATTCAATAACACTTTACTGAATAACTCAATTACTATCCACGAGTTTTAGGACATAAAACCCAACATAATGTATATAACAAAACCATGAAACTTAATAGTTGAAGTAGTATTTTTAAGCTTAATTTTCAAAAATAAAAAATAAAAAACCAAATGGTTATCAAACGGAGCCTAAGTTGTTATAAATTTGAAGAACACATAGATTAAAATCATTACAAACTAAAATTCAATGACTAAATTCTTACTTTCATAAAAGTTCAGGACTAAAGTGTTGTTTAACATTTTTTTCAATATATAGTTGGTCTTGGTTGCTATATTTTTTTTCCGACAACATGTGGAGTGTGAGAATTCGAACCAGAGACCTTTTAGTTATTAGAACACGAACTATATATAATAGTTGAGTTATTGCTCATGCTTTTTCTTTTTGTCTTCTAATGGGTGGATATTGGTTATTTTTATTATGGTGAATGTTATAGCATTATTGTGTTGGATTTTTTTTAGTGTGGCAACACAAAAAACAGAAAACTAACCACTTTGTCAAGGCCAAGGACACACTCCTACGTCTAGGGATGGGCAACTTCTACTTCTTTGGTATAAGCTTTGTCTAGGATTGATTTTGATAGCATTCAAAAAGATTACGAGAGGATTTTATTTGTCTTTTGTGTTTAATAAAATTGACGAAGAATCCATCAATTAAAACCCACTTTTCGAAATACACTTATTTACAAATTTTCATGGACTAATTAGAAATCAAATTTCATCTCTAACTTTACTCTGATCGGTTTTGGACAATTACTCTGAAACGCCCATCCAATCCACATAGATGTCACGTCAATATATACCACGATGAATACTTTATCGTGCTCAACTCAGTGCCTAGATTTTGAATACTTTTGTAGTTGAATTTGAACATTTATGTCATTGCATTTTTTTTTTTTTCATTTTTTCTCTCTATTTCTGAACAATTTTGGTGGTCGAATTGAATCTTTTATACTCCTAGGACCAGCCCAACTTTTCTACACAAACTTGTAGACGGCAGTTTGTCAACAAGTTGGACTCTACATTTTCCAATGCAGAAAAATCTCAACTGGTCAAACAAATTGCATCACAGCTCCCCGCTATCTCAGCCATATCCATTTAAAATTGACCTCTGTTTTTCTCTTTAAATATTAGGATTAAATTACATGTTTAGTTCCTTAACTTTTAGAGTTGTGACAATTTAGTCTCCGAACTTTAAAAAGTTTTAGACAATAAGGGGCAGTTTGGCCCACTGTGTTGATTATAATAGTGGGGGCTATTATAACCAACCCAGTGTTTGGGGCATCAACAAAAATAAGGGGTGGAGTTGGTTATTTTTCCCCTCCGTGTTGCTACAGTAACCACTATTCAACTCACCCAATTATTCTATCCATTCTCTACAGTAACTCTTTTCTCTCTTCTTCCATGTGACTGATTGACTTTTCTACCGACAACTTTTCCGGCGACCACCGACAACTTTTCCGGCGACCGCTGTCGACTTTCCGGCCACTTTTCCGGCGATCACCGACGACTTTTTCCGGCAACTTTTTTTTTAAAAAAAAAAATCTTTCTTCTCATTTTCATTTCGAAAAATATAAAAAATGAAAATAAAGAAAGAAAAAAAAAAGAAAAGAGGTAGAAGAAAATGAAAGGAAAAAATAGGGGAAAAAATTTCAGTCGCCGAAAAATTTGTTGGTGGTTGTCGGAAAAATCGGAAAATTTCTAGGGAGTTAGATACTTGGTTGTCTTTGTACATATATAAATATGGAGTTTTATTACATAATTACTTTTGATAATGAAGTATATGAATGTTTACCTTCATCGTACCATATTTTTAATTTCAAATTATACTTATCGTATTTAAGTTTACTGTGATAATAATAATTTTTTAAAAAAATACTACTCAAGTTTTTATTTTATGTGATTTCTATTTTATTTGATTCTTTTGATAATGAAGGTAAAATGAGTTTTGAATAAGCATCACCATTTTTATGTTGGAAATACATAAATGAAACAAATATGGTTATGATTTTTCTATATGAAATTATAAAATGACTTATTTTGTGAAAAAACCATGACTCTAAAACAGAGAAAATCAACCCTTACTTTAGGTTATTTTTATTTCCTTTTAAGTTAAACACATAATTTAACCCATGTACCCAAAACTTTATTTTTTTTACAACTAAACTCAATATATATTTTTTTTATTAATATTTGAAGTACAAAGTTGTATGAGGAAAATAAACAAAAAAAAAAAGTCAGGAAAAAAAAAAGTCAGCTTGAAACATAGACTATTTGAACCCAGACTAAAATAATCTGCATCTCAAACACATACTATTTTATCCCAGACTATAATAATCTGCACCCCAAACACAGACTATTTTATCCCAGACTATAATAATCTGCACCCCAAACACAGACTATTTTATCCCAGATTATAATAATCTGCACCCCAAACACAGACTATTATAATCCCCATACTATTATAATCCCCCAGCTATTATAACCCCCAGCTATTATAACCAACTCAGTGCCCCAAACAACCCCTAAGTCTCTTAACTTTTAATTTTGTCTACATTTTAAAAAAATCACAAACCTACTAAATACAAAATTAAAAGTTTAGAGTCTCAACAGACATAAATAAAATTCAATTATATCAAATATATCAGGGATATTAAATTGAAAGTTCAATGACTTGTTACAGCCATTTTTAAAGTTCAGAGACCTATTAAAAACAAAATTGAAATTTCAGAAACCTATTTGATACAACCCTCAAAGTTTAGAGACTAATCCTGTAATAAAATCTTGTTTTAAATGCATTAATTGTGTTCTTGTTGATTAGGGTCAATTGTAAATCTTGGTTCTATTTCTATTCAATTTATCTCGAGAGTCAATCAAACCAAATTGATCTACTTTCCATTTGTGTCTTTCTTTTTTTAAAAAAAAATTAATAAAAAAAACTATTAAATTCGACTTGATGTATTCATAAATTTTCAATTTCATATACCGTCAAAGAAAAAAAAAGTATCAGTGTTATTATTTATTTATTTTTTGAGTACATCAACATTTGGAGGTGAAGGGATTCGAACCTCTGACCTTTTGGTCGAAAATGAAGTCTATCTATCTCTAACTCAATATAGTTTTACAATTTATAGAATGCATATGAGAATATAATTTCAACAGGGGATGGATCCAAAATTACTAAAATGTAGGGTCGAATATAAATTTAATAAGTAAATAACTTTTTTTAAGGCAAAAATTTAATAAGTAAATAACTATTAAAGAGTAAAAGAGAGAATTTACTTTTTTTAAAAAAAAATTACAGTATATCTATAATCTATAATATATTAAAAAGCAAGGATCCGTGAAAAACATTTTTAGACTATAATACCCTTTTAAATTTAAGATAATTATATTAGTCAAAATCTAATTAGTTTAAATTTCTAAAATCAGATTTCGTAATTGTTTTTATTGAAAAACAAAAAGATAAAAATATCATAATTCGTAATTTTTTAATTTTTTTTAAAAAAAGATAAGATTAAACAAAAAAAAAAAAAGTCAAATTTCATAAGTAAGTGTTTTAATTAAAAGAAAAAAAAAAGATAAGATGAAAAAAATCAAATTTTGTAATTGTTTTAATTAAAAAATAAATGATTAAAAAAATGAAAGAAATAAAGGAAACTTTCATAACTATCAATTTTTTTTTTTTTTTTTTTTTTTTTTTTGTATTTCAGGTGTTTTTTCTTTTATTTTTAGTTTTTTTTTTTTTGTTATAATTGGTAGTCATTTGCTCTCTAAATTGATTTTATATTTAAAATAATTTCAGTAATCGTTTGTTCTCTAAATTGATTTTATATGTATGTGCATTGTGATTTTTTTCTGGTAAATTATGTTACTAATTTTTCTTATTCTATTTGTTTCTCGAGATTCTTCTTTTGGGAAATTCATGATTTCATTTTTGTGTGCCACTTTACATTTCAAATAATTACAAAATTAGTTTTCAAATTCCAAAATCAAAATTTATAAGTTAATAAGATTTAAAATAATATATGATTTTATCCTTTAGTTTTCAAATTTCAAAATCAAAATTCGTAGTTTAATAAATTCAAAAGAATATTTGATTTGAGTCTAAATTTCGTGTATAAATTTTCCATCTTCCCCGTTGGTTTTCACATCTCTAACTATTTATAATTAGTTTCCAAATTCCATAATCAAAATTTGTAATTTAATAAAATTTAAAATATTATGGTGATCTTATCCTTTAGTTTTTAAATTCCATAATCAAAATTAGTAGTTTAATTAAATTCAAAAGAATATTTGATTTAGTCTAAAAAAAAAAAGAATATTTGATTTGAGTATAAATTCCGTCAATAAATTCCATTGGTTTTCACATTTACAATTATTTGTCTGCTCTCATTGTCCAGGTACCTCTATTGAATTATTATTATTATTATTATTATTTAGTTTCATGATTTGTGTCTACGGAACAATTTCAATTTTTTTAAAATCAAGTTTCATTCAAATTTAACTTTGTCAATTTCAATTTTTTTTTCACATTTTGTGTCTACCAAAAAGATTTCGATTTTGTCAAATTTTTTTTAAACAAGTTTCATTAAAATTTGATTTTTTTCAATTAATTTTCTTTTCATGTTTTGTGTCTATCGAGAGTGATTTCGATTTTGTCAACTTTGTCAATTTATTATTTTTTTGTTCACATTTCGTGTCTATTGGAAATATTTCAATTTGATCAATTTTCTTTCTTTTTTTTTTTTTAAATCAAGCTACATTAAAATTTGATTTTGTAAACTTTTTTTTTTCACCCTTTTGTGTCTACTGGGAACGATTTTGATTTAGAAATATTTCTTTTGTAATTTTTTTTTTTAAACAAGCTTTCATTAAAATTCGATTTTTTCAAATAATTTTTTTTTTTCACGTTTTGTGTCTACAAAGAGGATTTCGATTTTGTCAATTTTTTTTATTTTAAAAGAAAAAATCAAGTTACATAAAAATTTGATTCTATCAATTAATTTTTTTTACGTTTTGTGTCTATCGAAAAAGATTTCGATTTTGTTATTTAAAAAAAAAAATAGGTTTCATTAAAATGTAATTTTGGTCATTAATTTTTTTTTTCACGTTTTGTTAAGATTTTGATTTTGTCAATTTTTTTTTTTAAAAAAATCAAGTTTCATTAAATTTTTTTTTTCATGTTTTGTGTCTACTAAAAATATTTCAATTTTGCCAAATTTATTTTTTAAAAAAAGAAATCAAGTTTCATTAAAATTTTATTTTGTCAATTAATTTTATTTTCACGTTTTGTGTCTGTTAAGAGTGATTTCAATTTCGTCAATTTTTTTTAAGTCAAGTTTCATTAAAATTAAAATTTTTCAATTTATTATTTTTTGTTCACATTTTGTGTTTACTAGAAATATTTCGATTTTGTCAATTTTCTGTTTTTTTAAATCATGTTTCATTGTAATTTGATTTAGTTAATTAAATTCTTTTTTGCACGTTTTGTGTCTACAAAAAAGATTTCAATTTTGTCAAGTTTCATTCAAATTTCATTCTATCAATGATTTTTTTTTAAAGTTTTGTGTCTATCGAGAATAATTTCGATTTTGTCAATTTTTTTATTTTGTTAATTAACTTTTTTTTCACATTTTGTTTCTACTAGAAAGATTTCTATTTTTGTCAATTTTCTTTTTTTTAAAAAAATCAATCATAAAAAATTGATTTTGTTAATTTGATTTTTTTTGTTTCACGTTTTGTGTCTACGGGAAAGATTTTAATTTTTTCAATTTTTTCTTAAATCAAGTTTCATTAAAATTTTATCTACTCAATTTTTTTTCTTTGTGTCTACATGGATGGATTTCAAATTTGTTAATTTTCTTTCTCTCTCTCTTTTTTTTTTAAAAAAAAAAAACAAGTTTCATTAAAATTTGATTTTGTCAATTTTTTTTAAACGTTTTGTGTATAGATCTCAATTTTGTCAATTTTTTTTTTAATAATGTTTCATTAAAATTTGATTTATCTCTTTAATTTTTTTTCCACGTTTTGTTTCTATATGGAAGAACTTTGATTTTTTGTAATTTTTTTTTTTTAAAAACCATGTTTTGTGGTTATTGGGAAGAGTTTTGATTTTGTCAAGTTAATTTTTGTTTTGTTCACCTTTTTTGTCTACTAGGAATGATTTTGATTTATATTTCGATTTTGTCAATTTTATTTTATTTTTTTAAATCAAGTTTCATTAAAATTTAATTTTGTTTTGTCTTTGTTTTTTGCGTTTTGTGTCTACTAGGAAATATTTCGATTTTGTCAATTTTTTTAAAATCACGTTTTTTTATGCAAGAATTGAGAACTCTCATTTATGTCAGATGATTGCGATAGAAGAACTAGAAAGAGAAGTATACAACATAAAAAATCAAAATCTGGTTGATTTTGAAATCCCGACGAAAGCAGATAAGTTAGTAGAGATAATTACTAATATTGATTTCATTTTATAGATGTGGTGAGTAAAATTCAAGTTAAACTGATATCTATAAGAAGAACTAAGGTCAATTTTCTTCAAAAAAAAAAAAAAAAAAAAAACTAATGTCAATCATGTAAAAAAAAAAAGAGAGATTATATTGGTGTACAATAGGCATGTATTAAAATGTGAATCTCCAACGATTGCTTAAACTATAAGAATCTATAGAACTAAGCTTAATTAGTTTTAAATTCACTTTACTTCATAATAATATAGTCAAATTATTACACGTGCATCGCACGTGGTAAAAACCTAGTTTAAATAAAAGCAAGCTTTTTATTTAACTATGAACTTATTGTAAATTCTTATTGTTAAAAGAGTGAAAAAAAAAAAAAAAAGAAAATCAATCTACTACTTAATTGATTGGGCCGGTTGCAAATATAGCAAACCGGCCCAAAATATTTGCAGATTTAGCGGCCCGCGAAAAATTTTGCAAAAATGGCAAAATTTTAAGTTCTTGAATGTGTATTTACTAAAATGTCGTTTCTATCTGATAGAAAGTTTTTCTATCACTGATAGAATCTATCAGTGATAGAAACTTTCTATCAATGATAGAGATAGATTCTATCAGATAGAAAGACTTTCTATCAGTGTTTGGTAGGTGTTTGCTTTCTATCATTTCTATCATTTCTATCACTTCTATCCTATTAATCCTATTTGTGTTCTTTTCTATAAGGTGTTTGGTTGTTGTTGTTTGGTAGGTGTTTGGTTGGTGTTGTTTTGTTTCTGATATTTTATATCATTGATAGAAAGTTTTTCTATCACTGATAGAATCTATCAGTGATAGAAAGAGATTCTATCTGATAGAAAGACTTTCTATCTGATAGAAAGTCTTTCTATCACAGATTCTATCAGTGATAGAAAGTCTTTCTATCACTAATAGAGATAGATTCTATCCTTCTATCCTATTTCTATCAGTGTTTGATTGTTATATCTTATTTCTATCTGATAGAAAGTTTTTCTAAAGTTTTTCTATCTGTGATAGAAAGACTTTCTATCACTGATAGAATCTTTCTATCACAAATAGAAAGTATTTCTATCACCGAAAGAAAGCTTCTATCAGTGATAGAAAAAAGTGATAGAAAATTTTTTCTATCACTGATAGAATCTATCTGTGATAGAAAGTTTTTCTATCACTATAAGCTTTCTATCAGTGATAGAAATCTTCTATCACTAATAGAATCTATCAGTGATAGAAAGACTTTCTATCATAGAAGATTTCTATCAATATATATATAAAAATTGACGAGGAAGAAGAAGATGCGCGTCAATCAGTTTTTCTATCACTGATAGATTCTATCAGTGATAGAAACTTTATTCTACCAGTGATAGAAACTTTATATCACTGATAGAAAATGTTTCTACCACTGATATAATCTATCACTGATAGAAATATCAGTGATAGAAACTTTATTCTATCAGTGATAGAAACTTTATTCTATCAGTGATAGAAACTTTCTATCACTGATAGAAAATTTTTCTACCACTGATAGAATCTATCAGTGATAGAAAGACTTTCTATCATAGAAGATTTCTATCAATATATATATATATATATATATATATGTATAATTGACGAAGAAGAAGAAGATGCACGCGCCAATCAGTTTTTCTATCAGTGATCGAAAAAGTTTCTATCACTAAATCTTCTATCAGTGATAGAAAGTTTTTCTATCAGTGATAGAAATCTTCTATCACTAATAGAAAGCTTTTCTATCAGTGATAGAAATCTTCTATCACTAATAGAAAGTTTTTCTATCAGTGATAGAAACTTTATTCTATTAGTGATAGAAACTGATAGAAAATATTTCTATCACTGATAGAAAATATTTCTATCACTGATAGAAAATTTTTCTACTACTGATAGAATCTATCAGTGATAGAAACTTTATAAAAACTTTCTATCAGTGATAGAAGATTTCTATCAATTAAAAAAAAAAAAAAAAAAAAAACTGACGAGGAAGAAGAAATGCGCCAATGCAGGGGCAATTCAGGAATATAAAAAATTAATTCAAAAATTTTGCCATATTTGCAAATATTTTTAAAAATTGCTATATTTGCCATTATTTACCCTCATGTTGCCACCCATTTCAATTATCCTAATTGATTTAGTTAATTTACAACATGGTAAATTTTTTAATTAAAAAAGTAATGTTTACAAAGATTGCAGTTTCAAAAAAAAAAAAAATCTATATAATTGCATCAGCTCAAAAAAAAAAAAAAAAAAAAAAAAAAAATATAGGTCGTTATTGCATTGATTAAAAGAGATAAAAAAAAACCCGAATTCTTGTAGTATTTTTTTCATAGAGGCATAGATTGCAATAGTTTTTTTTTTTTCCTTTCTTTTTTGTTTTTTTTTTTGAAATATTATAATTTAGAAATAAATAGTTTAGCCTCGTTTCATAAATATTTGGTTGTTTATTTTTTATTTTTGAATATTAATCTTGTAAACATTATTCTACCTATGAGTTTATTTGTTTTATTATCGACTTTTTTATTTGTGTTTTTCAAAATTCAAGCAATGCTTTGAAAATTAAAAAGTAGGCCTGTTTAATAACTATTTGATTTATGGTATTTGGTTTTTTGTTTTTAAAATTAAGTCTATAAACACTACTTCCACCCACCCATTGATTTTTTTTGTTTTGTTATCTACCTCCTGTTCATATTTTAAAAAACCAAACCAAGTTTTGAAAACTAAAAAAAATAGTTTTCAAAAACTTGTTTTTGTTTTAGAATTTGAGTAAGAATTCAAACGAGACTTTAACAAATATAAGAAGTATTGTAAGGAATTGAGAGAAAACAAACATAATTTTAAAAAATAAAAAATCCAAATCCAAATAGTTGTCAAACAGGACCATAGTTTTAAAAAACTCGTTTCTATTTTTCAAAATTGACTAAGAATTTAAATGTTTCATTACCAAAACATGAAAATCATTGTACAGAAACATGAAAAACAAACACAATTTTAAAAAACAATAAACAAAAAACCAAATAGTCATCACTTCCCTCTCTTCAAATTATGAATACAACATTTAAGTTAGATAGTGGATTTGATCTTTTCTTTTTTGGGATTGAACTTTCATAGTGGCAAGTTGACTAATGACATTTTCTAGAAAACGTCAAAAATTAAGTACTAATTTCCTTGTGGGAAACACTCAATGCTTATTTGTTATATACTATACTAATCCTATTTATATTACTTTTTCCTATTGAAAATATTAATAAAACAAAATTGAGCGCAATAATATCACAATGGACTTCGGAGTGATGTTATATCTTTTCGAAATGACGTAACTTTATCAAATAAAGAAAGAGAACTTTTATTAGGTAACGATTTACATGGTCATATTAACAAAATTAATATCAGATTTGGTAAATGTGATAATTTTTTTTAGAAAAATTGTGCGACTATTTATATTTTTTCACATAATTTTTTAACCCTTGTACGAATATAATAATGGGTATTTGTCGTTGAAGATGTGTGGTATTAATATATGTCTATTATTATTATTTGAAAATTCAAATGTTGTTATATTTACAATTAAGTGATCTTGTTTTGCCACACATGCGAAGTAAAAAAAAAGTATGACTTTATTTACCAAAATTTAAATTGAAATAATTTTGATGATTTTTCCTCATATATTCGTAATTGACGTTTATCACTAATAAATTATTGATAGATGTTAATAAGTGATAAATGTATATACTCATAACGTAAATTAGTGATAAATGTTTAGCATTGAGATGGACATTATATTTATCAATAGTTTGGGTTGACATTTTTTTTATATATTATTATTATTGGAAAATTCAAATGTTGTTAGATTTACCATTAATTAGTGACCTTGTTTTGCCACACATGCGAGTAAAAAAAGTATGACTTTATTTACCAAAATTTAAATTGAAATAATTTTGGTGATTTTTCTTCTTTTATGTATACTATAATATCAATAATTGTACCATGACTCATAGGTCAGAATTCGAATTCTCTTATTAAAAAAAACACATCAATAATCGAAGAAGGAAAAAGAAAGTGGAGAAATGCCAAACTATTTGACATTATCCGAAGGAAATTATTATAGCTTGTTTTTTCTCTTCCAGCCTGACAAATGGTTTTTCCCAACATTTTTTCTTTTTGAGAAGGTGTTTCCCAACATTATAAATAGCAAAAAAATAAAAAATAAATAAATAAAAAAATAATATATAATTTGATTTGTGAAGAATACACTTTTTTAATCAACGATATTCTTAAAGTTGATATTCTATCTTGAAAAACTTACAATACTTCTTTTAGAATAACACCAAATAAATAATATAATGAAAATGTGATATTTAAGTATATTACTTCACATGGGCATACATTTTTTAATACCTCATTTTTTAATAATATAATGAAATATGGAGAGAGAGAGAGAGAGAGACAGAGAAGGTTTCTCTGTTTTTATTTAAACTAAAATTATTTATTTTTTTTCAAAGTGATGTCACCAATTTTGTTCCATAATACCACGTAGGAATTGGGTTTATGGTGCTCAATATTGACCAAGTTTTGAAACCCTAAATTGACTAGACAAGTAATTGGCAAACACCAATTTTAAATTTAAAAATTATGAAAAAGCCAAACACGGTCTTTATATTCTTCAAACGGATATTATATTTAATTACGTCTTTTTTTCCCCAACTAAAAAGTGCGTCTTGAATTATAAATATCTCACCTAATACTTTTTGACTAATGAGTTTTTTCCTATTTTCATCCTCTACGTTTCTAAATTAAATTACAAGTTTAGTTTTTAAACCTCCATTATCAACCATTTGATTTTTGAAAATTAGGCTTATTTTCTTTAAATTTCCTCACCATGGTTTTCATTTTTCTTAAAGACACACTTGAATTCCTAACCATATTCTAAAAACAAAAAAAACAAGTTTTTGAAAACTACTTTTTTTAGTTTTCAAAAATTGGCTTGGTTTTTGAAAACATGGGAAGAAGGTATGTGAAAAACCTAAGATACTTAGAGTTGGAAGTGGTGTTTATAAGCTTAAAAATCAAAAACCAAAAACAAAATGGTTATCAAACGGGGCCTTAGTTTTTTGTTTTTGGTTTTTGAAAATTATGTTTGTTTTCTCATAAATTCCTTACCATGACTTTCATCCTAGTTAAGGTTGCATTTGAATTCTTAGCCAAATTTTAAAAACAAAAACAAGTTTTTGAAAACTATTTTTTTTTCTTCTTCAAAATTGGACTTGGTTTTTTAAAACAAGGTAGAAGATTGATATTAAAACCAAGAAACTTATGGGTGGAAGTATGTGTGTATAAACTTAATTTTCAAAAACCAAAAACCAAATGGTTATCAAACGGGAGCTAAGTTATAAAGTTTAGGTTTTAGTATATTCTTTAGCTTTCAATTTTGTGTCTAATAGATTCTGAAAAAATTCAAAATTTTTAAAAATCTATTAATTTGTTAGAATAAATTTGAAATTTATGTTTAATAAAACTCTAAAATTTTATTTTATTTTTATTTAGGAGATCCGTGAATCTTAAAAAGTTCGAAAGTTCAAGGACTAAATTTGTAAATTTTAAAGTTCAGAAACTAAATAATGGGTATAAACCTCAAAATTTGTAATTTAATCAACGTTCTCATGGATGTGAAGCACGGAAGAATGATATTTTGTTATAAATTAATACAGAAAAAAAAGAACGAAATGGGAATGGAAATAACGACGTGAGTCATTAAAAAAAAAAAAAAAGAAATTAGGACTAAATCAGATGTTATCAACTTTATTTATTTATTTAGGAGACGTGCTTGCCTTTTGTTTTATTAATTAATTTATTATTATTAGTTAAATTACATTGTCTAGTGCTTGAAGTTTCATATTTAGTAAATCTCAAAACTTAAAAAAATATTTAATAGTTGTATGAATTTTTATTTTTGTATCTAATAAAAACGTCGGATAGGTCTATGAACTTTCAATTTTGTGTCTAATAAGTTCTTGGTACATTCAATTTATGTTTTTTAAATTAATGAATTTATTAGACATAATTTTTTCTAATGTCTAATAGATATTAAAATTTCAATTTGTGTCCAATAAGTTTGTGAATTTAAAAAACGCTGAATAGATCAAGGATTAAAGCTCAAGGACTCATTAGATACAAAATAAAAAATTTAGGGACATATTAAACACTTTTAAAGTTTAGAGATCTAATAAAGACAAAATTGAAAGTTCAAAGACTTACTAGACATTCTTTAAAGTTTAGAGGTCTATCTGACACAAATTTGAAAAGTGCTTGTACTCATCGATATTTAATAAATTTCATTAACTTAAGCTCCAAATTAGAATAAGTGGTGCAATCATCGCCCTCAATTAATTAGATTTACAACTTAAAAAAAAACGTTTGAAACTAGTTACGAGTATTCCTGTAGCTTGACAAGACTATATTTGTGGACATTGACTATTGGTCACCGTTTAGATGTTTCTAGTTCGGTTTGGATATTTTATCGTTGTGTTCAAGCACTTTTCTATCGATATAAATTTATTGTAGATTCATATATTTTAATGGTCTAATTTGGTTATTTACATGACTTTAATTCTCAATGCCATATTGGTTTAACTTTTTATGATTCATTGGTTGATTTGTTAAACAAAATTTTAGTTTCATTTTAAAAGGGTATTAATTTTCCCACTTATTTGAGGTTAAACTTTCATTTGACAAAGGTAAGAATGCACTTTTATTTTTCTTGCACATCTTAAATTATCATTAAACCAATACATTAAGTTGACAAAAGTCTATGAGGTTGTTGCTCAACCCCAAAACAAAAATATATAAGGTAGAAAAATAGGTACTTGATATTGAGGTAATGGTTTAAATATTTGGTGACAAAGACAACCACTAAATTTGACAATGCAATTAACAAGGTAGTGGGACTAATAAAAAAAGTAAAAAGGAAGTTGCCTTAGGGGTTTTTGAGATTCTTTTTTAGTGCTTTTCAGGTTGAATTATAAATTTGGTCCTATAGTTTGAGGGAAGTTAGAATTTAATCCCTATAATTTTAAAATTAAACATTTGTCTCTATGATTGGATCTAACCCCATTAAATAGTCCTAATAACATACTCAATTCGTTAGAATTATGTCTCTATCATATCACGTACTCAGTTTTTTAGTGACTTCTAACAGTGGGACTATTTAATGAAATTTTATTAAACCATTGGGATGAAATTCTAATTTTAAAACCATAAAGATTAAATTCTAACATTTTCAAATCATAGGGACCAAATTTGTAGTTTAAGCCAATTTTTATTGATTTTTAAAAGATATCTAGGTCATGCTTATGTCTTATTTTGGTGGAATATCCAATAATTTAAAAGCGATTATAATATTTGGTTAGGTTAGAAAATCGTGGCTTAAGTCTTAGATGTCTATTAAACTCCCTACAAGATTTAGATTAACATGAATATCTTCATTAGTTAAAAAAAAAAAAAAAAAAAAAGGAATATCTTCATTTTTAAGAGTTATGGGTTGCCAAGTTATTGAAAAAAAATAATGTGGATAATAATGGAATGATTAATAAATTAATCGAGAGGAAAAAAAAAAAGAGAAAGAAAGAAAGAACAAAAGTATATGTCAATTACCGCTAACCTAAACTCGCTTTGGCAAGAACATGGTGATCAACTTCAAGGAAATATCTTACATATTTTAAAATTAGTCCTAAGTTATTAGGTGGATTTTGCATTACATTTTTTTCCTACTTGCACTTAACTAGGTTTTTATTTTATTTTATTTTTTATTAAATGAGATATTTGATTCTTTGACCTCTTAGTCAACAATACAAATTTTATGTCAGGTGAACAATGCTTTTATTGATGACTAGTTTTATTTAAAGTAACATGGTTAAATGGTACAAAATATCACCATAAACTTTGAAAAGTTTTTTTTTTTTTTTTTTTTTTTTTTTTTTTTTTTTTTTTTTAGTTCAACATCATTTGGGAGTGGAGATCAAACTTCTAATAAGGATATATGCCAATTATAGCTGAGCTATGCTCACTTTGACCTATGAACTTTACCAAGTTTTATTTTAATTCTTTAACTTTGAAATTGTTTAGAAAATGTCATTGTTTTTTTTTAGTTAACAATATTAAGAGTAGGAGATTTGAACCTCTAATCGAATGGGAAAATTTCTAGGCGGCAGTGTGAAAATTTTTCCATACTACCCTCATTCATTGTTTGTCATGAAAGAATTATTTAACAATGATGTATAACCCATGAAATAAAATATTATATTATTAAATGATGTGTCAAATGCTAAATGGAAGAAGTATGTACGTATTAGAAAATTTTTCCGAATTGATGGTACATATCAGAAAAATTTTTAGTACTACCGTGGTATGAAAATTTTTTCATGCTACCTCCATTCATTGTTTGCCACGAAAGAAGTATACTCATTAAATGACGTATCAAATGCTAAATAGACAGAGTAGATACTACCATAATACTAAAAATTTTTCCGTACATATCAATTATCAATGACCTATGTTGAACCGAAAAGATGCAATAAAAATAGACTAACCAAGCAAGAGGTAATAATTCCTTGAGGAATTTTGTTGAAAAGAAAATCAGAGGAAAAGGGACACATGTGAATAGGACGACTTTTCGTCAAAGGAAGCCAAAGGAATTCTCTTTTAACCGCTCGCCATGCGTCGCTTGCTTGGTGCAGTTGGCCGCTCGAATTCATGGAAGCCAGAGCAAATTCTTGAAAGTTCTTCTTCTTCTTCTTTTCTTCCTCCTCTTTTTCACTCAGTCTTCGTTTAATTCGCGTCCACAATTTTGATTCAGTTCCATAGATGTTTTTCTCTAATAGATCAATCTTTTCTCCCGTTTTCTGCACGTTATATCCTTATTTGATCGAAGCCCTGTGTACGTAGCCTCAACTCAAACGCTGTTTTTTCCATTTCAAGCTCGGTTGTTGTTCTGTCTCTGGAATTTCTCTGCCTTATTGAACCGTTTACTTCGATTGCTTGTCGTGTTTTGGTTTTTCTGTACGTACATTTCTTAGCATCCAAGTTTCTGCTTGGATTTTCCTCTGTTGGTGGACAGAATTTTTGCCTCGGGATTGATAATTCTGTTTCCGATTTGACTTTGTTGGTCTTTTGGAATTTTGAATTGGGTACTCTTGTCTGCAACTTCTTTTTTCTTTACGAGTGAATTGTTGAGAGTTTCTGTTTTTTCGAGTTTCGGCGTTTTCTTTGAGCTTTGAGTATGGGTTGTTTCTTCAATTTTAATCGCAAAAAGAAGATCAAGAGAGGAGCGGGATCGGCTAAGGAACTGAATCACAGGAATAAATCGGATCGTGTGATTGAAGCATTGGAAACTTTGCCTACGCCCCGGAGCATACCTGAGTTGTACAAAGAGAAGGAGCATAGTCTGAGGGCCTTCACTCTCGAAGAGCTCAAAATTGCGACTAATGGGTTCAGCAGGTCGCTTAGGATTGGAGAAGGGGGCTTTGGGAGTGTGTATAAGGGGAAATTAAGGCTTGACGGTGATCAGGGAGAGGAAATCATAGTTGCCATCAAGAGGCTTAAGCCAGATAGCTCACAGGTAACTGCAGATTCTTTGCTGTAGTTAGTCTTTAGTTGCTCAAGGAGCTTAAACAGGCTGTAGATGATCAATTAGTCTTTGTTTCCGTTTTATTAGGACATTTTCCAATGTTTTTAGTTGCTCCTTAAGGAGCTTAAACAGGGCTGAAGATGATCAGTTGGTTCTTGTTTCCATTTTATTAGGACATTTTCGCATTTTCATATGTTTTATTAAAGTTATTTTCTTCTGTTGTTCTAGGGTCATAAACAATGGCTTGCAGAAGTTCAATTTCTTGGTGTTGTTAGTCATCCAAACCTGGTAAAACTTCTGGGATACTGTTCAGAAGATGGAGAAAGAGGGATCCAACGACTGTTAGTCTATGAATTCATGTCTAACGGAAGCCTAGAAGATCATCTCTTTAGAAGGAGTACGACTCTTTTGACTTGGAAAACTAGGCTACAGATTATCCTTGGTGCAGCTCAAGGATTGGCTTATCTACATGAAGGATTAGAAGTCCGGGTACAATCTCACTTCTATTGATTTTTTTTTTTTTTGGGACAACATCATTGTTTTGATGCATTTGAACCATAAACCATCTGACCTTTGCTTTAATCATGGTTTCATGCTAAGTTGCATACTGTCGTGCCTTTATTTTCAGTTCGATATATATGCCCTTTTGAAGCGCTAACTCACAGTCCATTTTAAACAATTAATGTGTCGAGTTGCATATGTTCTTTTGCTGCATTCATAAGCACTTATTTAGTGATTTGCTGTATTATGGTAACTTGATACATTGTGCTTTCTCTGAATGAAAAGGTGATATATCGTGACTTCAAATCATCAAATGTGCTGTTGGATGAAGAATTCTCTCCAAAACTTTCGGACTTTGGTCTTGCTCGAGAAGGGCCAACGGGTGATCGCACGCATGTGTCCACCGCAGTAAGTTCCCGATTTGATGAGTTCATGTTAGCCTGCAAGAACTGGCATTTTTTTTAAAGCTTGCTGCAGTATGCGGCTAGCTTTCAATTTTCACATTTAAAAATGAATGCCCTATTTCACATCTCTAACAAAACTTTACAATACTATTATTCTATAGAACTAGATGGCATATGATCAAAACAATATGCATAATATTATCAATGTAGTTTTAACTAAGGGATTTTGCTATTTTGTCTTTTAGAAGTGGGAACATTGAAACATGGCTGTTTTTTTCTAGTCAAGTTACTCAACTGCTTATTGACTTCTACTCATTGGAGTAAAACTTAGTAGATTTATGAAAAGAAGCATCAATGATGTAGTTTGATGACTTTGTAAAGCTGATTTTTGCTGGTTGCACAATCATCAGGTGGTTGGGACATATGGATATGCAGCACCCGAATATGTTGTCACAGGACATCTAACAATGCAAAGTGATATATGGAGTTTTGGAGTAGTGCTTTATGAGATCCTCACAGGCAGGCGGGCTCTCGAAAGAAACCGCCCGACGGTGGAGCAAAAGCTACTGGAGTGGGTGAAGCAGTTTCCTGCAAACAGCAAAAAGTTCAAGACAATAATAGATCCTCGACTTCAAAACCAGTATAACCTAGATGCGGCTCGAAAAGTTGCCAACTTAGCCGATCAATGCCTTAATAAGACTGCAAGAGATCGGCCAACGATGTCGAAAATTGTTGAAATCCTGAAGCAAGCACTAGAAGAGTCAGAGGAGAGTGTTTAGTTCTGAGGATTCCCGTTAATCATCTGGATGTCAACTGAAACTTCTCATCTCAACATGAAGGTGCAGAATTATGAAACAAATCGGTAATTGAGCCGTCACTTTTTGTAAGAAAGCTTAGTGGACGTGCCTCAGCCCCCTCTTCTTATATGCCTGGTAATTATATTACTCTTGACCTGATTGTTCAGCCATCCGAACAGAGACCTTTTTGAGTTAGCTCTTCATTCATCATCTTAAAAATATAGAGTGCGATGGGTTAGGGGGAATTAGAAAGATTAGCTGATTGATTGATTGATTGCTGTTTTGAGAAGCAGAGTTTCTTGCAGTACAGAATATATAAATTTCCATTTATTTTTTTTGTTTTTGTTTTGATCTTCTGTCTAATTTGTTTGCCCATTCTATCAATGCCAATCATAGATTTAATAGTTTCAAAACCATAGATTTAATAGTTACAATTCTCTTGTTGTTATTGTTATTATTATTTTTTGAGTTCAAACATAATACGGAGATGAAGATATGAGCTTTCAATCTCTTGGTTGAGGATATAAAGTTGACCGCTATCATTCTCTTGAACTTTCTAGAACGACTGTCATGGGTTCTCAACACAAAGAGACTATCTCTATTTATTACTTCTGAAACACACATAAATATGTGATCTCATAATTGTTTTCAGAAGACTTAAATAGTTTAATTTACTTGATACAATGTGTCAAAAAAAAAAAAAAAAATTTACTTGATACAAGTGGATGTTAAAAATTGCATGGATAAGGTGCAATAAATGTTGTTGGATGATTTAATATGGCTTCCATCATTTTTATAACAAGATTAATGGTATAAACTATCTATAGATTAAATCTTTAATTAGTTTTTTTTTTTTTTTTTTTTTTTTTTTTAAATCAAAGATTAAAATAAAAAACTTCAATGTTTGATTTTATCTAAATTTACACATGTATGTATATAATTTGTGGAAGGACTTATATGGTATATTTTTTTTTTTTTGAAAAGGGACTTATATGGTATCTATGGTTGGTGAAAAGATAGTTTTTGCAATATTTTTTAATTACATTTTAAAATTTATTTGAACAATGCAGTGTATAATTGAAAGAGAAATTCATGTTATTTTCCAAAAGTAAATTCATTGATTAATGTAAAGATTTATCTAAATATCAATTGAGTCAAGTTATAGTAATTACTGATTATCCTTATATTTGTAACCACATATAATCATTCTTAAAAATGTATAATATCCACACCCTTGATTTATCATTTATTTATTTTTTAAGTAGATATTCAAACCCTTGATTATCTCTATATTTGTTGTAGGCAAAGGTAGAATAACGATGACTAGCTCAACTGACATAAAGATGTATTGATGTCTATGGTTCGAATCCCCCACCTCCCATATTGTCAAAAAGAAAAAAAATAATGATGGCTATACTTCCCGAACCCCAAACCGACCAGCTCTTGATGGGCTCGAAGCCCAAAACCGCTCAAGCTTTATCGGGCTCAAACTGTTCAAAGCCCAAAACTAACCTACCTCCACTGGGCCTAAACTGTTCAAAGCCCATAGACGATCGGCCTCATCTGGGCCTGAACTACTCCAAGCCCAAAACCAATCAACATCTCTATGTGGGCCTAAACCGGTCCAAGCCCAAGAAACCTCTCTGTGTTCTTCTCTCCATCTGATTCAGTGAATACCAGAGCTGAGAAATGTTCTGAATTGGGCGTCAAAGTATCTGAGAAATTGAAATGGAGAAATCCTTCACTCTGATTCAAACAATTGCAACTGCCGGAGCTTTCTCTGCGATTTCATTCTGGTGAGACTTTTCTTCTTTCTCTTTCACTTCATGCTCCGTTTTGCTTGAATCTGGTCGCCATTTCTTCTTCTGGATTTCGTAACTCATTCATCTTGCTCCGTTTTTGTTAGGTATGGTTTCATGTTTGGAAGAGAATCCGCTCGAAAAGACTTGGGAGATTTGATTGAAGATCTACGCCGTGGAAGCTCCAACTCCGATTCTTCTTCTGCAACTCCTCATTCTTGACTTCGCACTGTATGTTCGTTCCTTCAATCTGTTTCGGTTATTCTTTTGGATGAACATAGGATGATGGAGTTGTTCACTTGCTTTTACTGATCGTTTCGACTGTGTTGGAGAAGTTCATTCTAGATTAATGAACAGCACAACTTAACTTATTAAACAAGGAGAGATTCGTAGTTTTTGATTAGAGGCGTTTGAAATGTCGGTTAACCTAGATATTTGAAATATCGATTCTAAGGCATTTGAAAGGAAAATTTGTTTCTCCATGTATTTGTGAACAGATCATTTGCAACCTTGGGGAATGGGGTGGGTCAAGGCATCGAGTGCTGGGCAAGTAAAAGATTTCCAGCCAAAAGTTCGCATAGATGAACCCTAGATTTTCCTTGAATTTGGCCATGCTTCTGTAGAAATGAATACTTGCAAATGCCAAAGTGCAGCCGGTCAATGTTTTCTAGAAATTTCCTGTGGTTGGATTCTTTCTGCGTACCCGAGATTTTGTTCTTGGATTTGGATTGTATTCTTTTGTTTTCTTTTCTAGAAATTTTCCTTGAGATGAAGGCAAGTCTTTTGACCATTTGGATGACATCTTTTTTTTTTGTGGTATCTAGGCAATTGAAGGTTACTGAGGTATGGTTTCTCACCATTTGGATGGTTTGCTGATCTTTGTTTGTAGTTCTTCAGTAAATTCTCATTTTGATCTTTTGTAAAGAAAAGAAAGACAACTGAAGACCAATTCAAACCATGAATAGACCTTGTCTCCAGCAATAAGAATCTCAGCTAAAGATATTTTATGCTTTAAACAGAGAACAAGAAAGAAGAGGGATCTTTTTGGCTGAAACTCAGAGAAGAAAGGTTTTAAGGATCAAGATAAAGGAGTTATAAACAGTAATTTCAAATTGATTTGATGAGAGAAGTTTCCATTTTTCATTTTCCCCCTTGTCTTTTATGCTGAAAATCGCTGGTTTACTATCATTATTATTATTATTTTGAGTTCGACGAAGAATCCGAGTTCAGAGAGTACATTTCAATTACCTATCCTTAGTTTTTGTTTGTTGTCGTTGCTGTCCTACAAATACTCGTACCAATTTTGACTTGGGGCTTGGTGAGTTTGGGAGATGTTTGTCTCAGACCACCTGATTTCTACCTGTGTTAAAATTAGTACTCGTTATATTTTTCATGATATATCATATTTCTGAACATGGTGTACATTGAAACAACGTGTTTTAGCTCTCCTTTTTATTTTACTAGTTTATTATTTTTATTAATATTTTGATTTCTAAACTTTTATCAAAGTAACAATCTAATTTTATTACGATTTAGGACTTTTTTTTTTCTTTTTCTTTTCTTTCTTCTTTCAACAATTTAGGACTTGTACTGAAATTTCTTATATAGATAAATTAATAAACTAATTTGGAACCCAATATCTATAACTACAAAGTCTAATAATTTAATAAGGAAAATCAACATTTAATTTTGATAATTTTTTTTGTGATAAAGATTAAATTGTTACGAATTTGAAGGTACAAGAACCAAATTATTACTTATCAAGTGACTTTTAACCTTTTATTTTTTAGTTTAGGAACAAAAAGTGACTTTTAACCTTTTATTTTTAATTTTTGAATGGGAAATTTAGAATTATATAACAAGCTTTGAAAGGCATGTACCTGAACTAAGAGGTCAAAAGTTCGAATCCCTCTATCTCCAATTTCCCTCCATCTCCAATTGGTGTTGAACTCAAAAAAAAAAAAAAAAAAAAAAAACTTTGAAATGTCCATGCATGAAAAAATGAACATGTCAATCGTTTTCAATGAATATTTCAAAAAATTTAAAAATAAAATATTAGTTATTAATACTTTAAAAATATTAGTAGATTTTCAGTATTAATATTATATCCACATTAACAATTAACCATTTTTGCTATGATTAAAAGATGTTGATTAACCATTTTTCAGTATTAATATTAGTATTAATTTAACGCTTCTATTTAAATTTCTGATCATTTCTCTAAGAATATTTGTAATTATCCTCTTGAGCTTGTTATTCTGAACTAGAATTCCTTTCAACTTTTTTCTCCTCTATTGGACTTTTTTTTTTTTTTTTTGGTATACCCTCACATTTATTTTTCTATTATTTGATTTAATCTAAGTAAAAGCTTAATTTCTTAAATTAAAAAGAATTCCTAGTTTAAGGTGTGAAAGTAATAGAAGACAAATTGTAATTCATTACTCAACTTGTTACATTATTATTTCCTAAACTCATTTTTCATCATTCTTTTAGTAGCTTTGATTGGCATGATTATTGTCGCCCATCAGAAATATATATTTAGAGAACAGAAATTGAACTATGTTCCAAACAACAAGATCCGCAATTCCGCTTTCATGAATTGCAAAAATTGTAAAGAAATACACATGATTCTATCCAAAAAAAAAAAAAAAAAAGAAAGAAATTCCAGTGAAGATAAGTTATGAACTTCAAATCATTTAAGTTCAAAAGAAATCAACAAATTCAAAGTTGTTTCTCGAATGGGCAACCAATTTACAACATTCTACAATAGGTACAATGTCGAAGTCCCGACTTATAGGATCGTCGCAGTTCATTCTCCTGGAACCATATGGTAATATAAACAAACCAAAAATGATGACAATGCACATCAACAATAAGCACTTAAAATTTAATCACCAACACTCGGCAATGCAAGTGTAGCTAAAAGGGCAGGATACTTTCTTCATCTGAACCACGAGAAGGTAATCTGTCTATATCTATGGAGGAGCCTCTAGTCCTCATGAATAACCGCAGTTCTCTGTATTTCTAAACTGATTTTATAGAACAAGTACAGTCTAATTCTAATCGGTTGCAAAATCCTGAATAGTCAATTTCACAAGCATTTCACTGGAAAACAGCTTTGCTTCTGTGATATCCCCCACCCTTTCCTTTCTTATTCTCTTCTCTAATAGAGATCCTGAGCATCTAAGTGGTATAACAATTTTTCTATAGGGTATAAAATTAAAGATAAAATTGTAAGGGTCTGATAAACTTACCAGCCGAATTTGACATGTTGTCTTTGTTGATCTTGCACTCTGTGCACCGAAGGATCTTCTGCCGGACCGAAAAAGACGTTGGTGTTCATATAATCCTTTGTGTGTTGGCTGGTGAAGCAAGTTTTGTAGAAGAGATGCAACTTTGAGAAACGGCCCTTCTTGTCAACCAAATTAGAAAGTATTGGAGTAGAACTGCTAACATCAGTGATTTCCTGATGATGGCAACAGACAAGGGGGTTTATCTAGAACTCTCGTAGGCTTCCAGTCGGATTCTTCCTTGCTTTGTCGGAGAGCGACAAAGTGAAGTGCATCACTTTGCATTTGGTAGATATGACATGCCCAAGGGTATGCATCTGGTGCCGACCAGATCTTCTGCTCCTCAAATACTGTCTCCTCAGCAAGTGATTCGGCCACACAATATACAAAGTTAGACTCAGGCTCAACAAAACTGGCAACTGCAACACACCCTGGTGAGACAAAGCCTTCTGGAGCCCTTGGATGCCAGATTGATACAGGAGTTATGTAGTCATTCACGCAGTTTCTCCACACCTGCAGACGTTTTAAAGTCACATCTCCAGCATTCAGGTGGAAACTTCGCACATTGTGTTGTGATGGATATAATAGCTTATATTTTTCTGATCTATTGTGTATTCGTCAAGAAGAATGTATGATGCAAGTGAGAAAAGATGAAAGGCAAGAAACGAAAGATAAAGAGCGATGTGATGTTATCAAGGTAAATAAATATTTCATGCGTTGGGTATTTTTCAACTATAAAAATGTATTATTCCTAGTAATAACCGTTAAAACTGCTTCAAGGCTGCCTAACCAGGTTAGAACTCTTCTGCTCTTTGAACTCTCTAATAAGGGCATTTATGAAGAGACAGAGCTTAAGGGCATTTACAATCAGCTAATGATATAAGCAAAACAATAGAGGGGTTTGTCACAGCATTAGTACATTTATTTTTCATATTAATAAGCAAAGTGTCAATGTCTTTGAAGATTTCATGGTTTATAAAGAAGAAATGAAAAAAATGCCTCCTCTAATTATTATGAATAATTGTAATGGGTGGCAAAAGTTGAGTGGTTAATGGCAAATATAACAACTTTTATAAAATATAGCAAATATGGAAAAGTTTTTAAATCGTTTTTTTAAATCCCCGTTTTGCCCCTGTTTTGGTTTTGATTCTATCACTGATAGAATCTATCAGTAACACAGTCATGTTGGAGACAAACTTTATTGATTCTAATTTATTGATTCTATTATGAATTGCTAATTATAAGTTATTGCCTGAGTTGCTAGTCATGTTGGAGACAAACTTTATTGATTCTAATTTATTGATTCTATTATGAATTGCTAATTATAAGTTATTGCCTGAGTTGCTGTGTATTGATTTTGAGATTAATTTCAGGATGTAGAGGAAAAATGCTAAAAAAAAAGTTGGTTTTGATTCTATCACTGATAGAATTCTATCAGTGATAGAAAATCTTTCTATCATTGATAGATTGATAGAAAATCTTCTTCACCGTATCAGTTATAGAAGAATTCTATCAGTGATAGAAGAGATAGAAATCTTCTATCACGGATAGATTCTATCATTGATGAAGTCTACCAGATTTCTATCATTAATAATCTATCAGTGGTAAAAGGTTTCTATCATTGATAGATTCTATCGGTGATATAGGTTTCTATCACCGATAGATTCTATCAGTGATAGAAATAGAATCTATCAGTGATAGAAACCTAGAAATGGTATTTTGGTAATTTAAACGGTCTGAAGAAAATATTTTGCCATTTTTGCAATTTTTTTTTGCGGGTTGCTATATTTGCCAATATTTTGGCCCATTTTATTATATATGCAACTGGCCCGATATGGGCAGAGGTTTAAAGTATCACGTTCTTTAGTTGCATGTTAAATTCTAATGGGTAAAACATGTCTCCAATGACAAGGCTTGATAAATAGTACATATTACAGTTTTGACTAAAATTTCTTACCAAATCATAACCCACTGGCGGTGCAAACATTCCCTCTAGGTGACGGTAAACAGCAGCAACATTTGGAGGATGGCTGCCGAGATGAGCTATATCCCCAATGGAAACGTACCTGAAATGAAATAAATCTTTATTATATAAAAATAGAATCAAGAATTCTGCTGGCTTTGTCATCCATATTTCCACTAGCAAAACGGAAGGCATAAACTCTTTGCTTTTCCACTTATTGATCGTCTTAAGACAGGACAATTTCAACGGGAAAAACAATAATACATCTTCAAGATATTCAAGAAATAACTGTCGTCTGCACCAGTTTTTGCTCTAGCTAACTTTGTTCTGGTCTTTTAAGTTGAGCAAACGCATTGAGCTTGGGAGTTCGTGCAGTATTGACACAACAAAGTCCATTGAATATTCTACACAGAAATTTAGTGAAGGTAGATAAAAGCGGTCTATGTATAAATACAAATTTTGTACTCGAACACTATTTGGTTGCCATGAACTCATGATATCATAGTTCATTACAATGGGTACATTCTCAGAGAACCATAAGTCAAATCCATGCTCGTTGGATTGCTTATGTTCAAAGATTCCCTTTTACAAGGATACACAGACATAACGGCAAAAATGCTTAGTAGGAAAGCTCATTTGTCATAATTTCTGCGTAAATAGATAATTTCTTTGGATCATAATAAAGAACTCTATGAATCTGATGAATACTTTAAGAATATTCGGGGTTGGAGAAAACAACATGAGGACCGTTAAGATTTTTTCATTAGTTGATGGTTTTCCTTTCAAGGACTACAACTTTACTAATAAAAAATTTTACTTCGGCAGAAGGTATAATTTACCAAAATTAAGTAATTCTCTTAGGCATAATGTGCTCCTAGTTACTATGGGTTAATTGGGTTAAACCTTCGTTACCTTCAATATTTGAATATAGAAAATGTAGGAGTGGAAATTTGAAGCTCCAACTACAAGGGAAGGGTAGATGCCTACCTGTGTTTATCAACTTATTAGCATTGTTAAGTTTTACTGAGGTACTAGCAGTGTCAGTAATTTTGATGCCTATATAAAGGCATCAGATTGTATTGAACATCATTTCCAACATTGATAAAGGTAGTTAAATTTTATCTGTTGTCACTGCACTACCAGGCCCAAAGTAGCACCTGTCTAAATTTTGTTTTTTAAACTCACTTAGCGGTACGTGTCAATATATATTTTTCCTTAGATATGGGTTGCGGGTCTCCTTTGGACAGGATTTGGGATGTAATTCACTCAAGTGCTTAGTCTCTGTAATTAATTTGAGTTAACCAAACCCTAGTTCTGACCACGGTTAGCCTCAAGTATGAGAACAAGTAACTTTCTCCCCACCCCCATCTCCCAGAGGGCAACAAGAATGAATAGATAAATGAAGGAAAATAAAAGATATGCAAGAGTTATAACCTAAACAGATACATAATGCCACAAGGATATAATGTAGGGTAAGTATTATTTAATTGATATGGGCATTACCCATCGGGACATATTGGTCTCCATATGGTACATATTCCTCCTGTCTCCAGGGCCTGAAAACATAAATTTCAAATGAAATCAGTCATTTCAAATTCATCATCGATGGTAATATTTGAAAAGATGAAAGTACTTTCAACTGGTTAAAAAAGATATTGGAGCCAAAAGAACCTGCTTTTTGCACAATATGCAACGACTTTTTAACTCTAGGTCACTGCTCCAAACCTTTGTAAAGTTCATACTGTGTTTCACAAATCTTCCATCATCATTTGAGGAACTGGATGACAAAAGCTCCCTGGACCTAATAATGGATTTGTTGAAATTATTTGCATCTCTCCCATCAGCTTCACTCCAGGCAAAGTAAACATGTCTCTGGCTCGAAGGAACCTAAAGCATTCAGAAAGAATTTAGATAAAAAGTTCACGACAAGGAAGCAAGTATAACCGATGATGCTGACCTTCAGGACAAGGCTTTTCATGTCAGATTGATACTCTTTCCACAATTTACGCACCACTGAACAAATCCTAACAGCTTGAGGTTCTCTTCCCGCAATTTCTTCTACATGGCACTTTATAACACGTGCAAAATTTTCTGTCCTCTTGAAACTTTTTACATGGATAATTAAGTGAGAAGGCTGGCTATTAGCCACTTTTGCTAACTCCAGTGCCAAGAGCTCCTCCCATGGAACATCCCACAGAATTTTGCAAGGTTTCTTATCCAATTTTCCCGGATCTGAGCACTAAATAGTAGCATAGGAGGTTTATATCAAGAATGGAAGAGATTCTATTACAACCAAAAAAGGCAACAAACCACAGGTAACATTAGCAAACCTGAAGCAGCATGACTCTCTTGTTGGTCACCAAAACAATTCTCTGGTAAGGTACAATAAAGTGTTCTTCATAATAATCAGAAAAAGCAAACTTTGAAGGTTCCTTGAAGATTTCAGTACAACCAAAATGTGTACTTCCTTCTGCGAGATGAAGAACCATCTAACCCACAGAGAGAAAAAGGAAAAGACCACCACTGTTAAAAGAGGGCTTGAAATAAGGTTGATAAATACAATTCACACTATTCATTGTTAACTTTTCAAGGAATCATGCCACAAATATTATTAAGGCCCCATTTGGTTTTTGGTTTTTGAAAATTAAGCTTATAAACACTACTCTCACCTATAAGTTTCTTTGTTTTGTTATCTACCATCTTCTCATGTTTTCAAAAACCAAGTCAAGTTTTGAAAACTAGAAAAAAGTAGTTTTCAAAAAATTGTTTTTGTTTTTGGAATTTGGCTAAGAATTCAAATGTGTCCTTAACAAAGATAAAAACCATGGTAAGAAAAATGAGAGAAAACAAACATAATTTTTGAAAAACCAAAAACTAAAAACCAAATGGTTATCAAATAGAACCTAAGTTATTTTGAATTAGAGAGATCATTATGAACCCTGCAACAAAAACTATCGAAGCAATTTGTTAGGATTTGTGAGAGTACTAATAAAGGTACATGGGAATAGTAGTAAGGGCATAGTGGTAATTAGATAGGAGTGTCTTGGTAATTAGTTAGGGGTCTTAATTATAAAGAGGGGAGTGTCTTGGCAAACTTCTCCCTAACAATATTTAACAATATTTGAATTTAATGTTATGATGAAATACAAAAATTAATTGATTACTCTGCTTGCTTACGATATATTAGCAATGAAGTGGGGAGAGAGAACAAAATGTAAGACAACTATCAGCGGCACACACATATAGCTAAGTACCTAAAGAAACATACCTGCCCAACAGCTTCTCTCTCACAGTACTCTCTAAGAATACTGTCAGCATGGATAGCCCGAGGGTTTCTAACTCTTTCCAGAGAAACCTTCTTGTTAAAAACCTCTAAACACTTGGAACAACTCACACCAATACCATCAACAGTCAGTGAGAAAAAATCTAATGCTCCACTAACTGGTTGTACAATAAATCCAAGAAAAGCACGTCCTAATCCATGAGCCAGACCGAGTAAACCATTCTGTCTAGCACTTTCCACAGGCTTTGTTACCACGCCTGACACCCCAAAAGCAACACCCTGAGCAAGTGCTTCTGTGCCTTGGATAATTCCATCACGTACACCAGTTATTCTCCGTGACCATACCTGCCCCAATTATAAGTCAATCTTTTAACAAATACCTATTAATTGCAAGTTACGAAATCAAGATACCTGCTTTGACCGTAATTGCAAAAACTGGCCATCAGTTGAAAGTTCAGCAAACCCTTTGCTAAGTGAAGCCAATGTTGAGCTTGTCATGCCAAGTACATCTAATGAAAATATTAGGTGTAATGGATTGTGAATAAAGTCCCTCCAGATACGGTTTCCAATGGCAGGAAGAATTGAACTTTCCCGCATGTATCTATCCCTGTGCATCACTCTTCTCAAATGCACCTGAAATGACATGCAGCAGTATATCTTCACCATGGAATGTCTTGCAACTGTTCACAAGTAGTTTTATGAATGAAGAAAAATACAGAAAACGGTAGAATTACTTTTTAAGAGAGTTTTCTTAGATTACAGACATCTTAAGATGTAACACAAATCAGGAAAAGAAGTAGCATTAACCAACAAATTCTTTTTACAATGAAACAAACGAAGAGAGCAGACAAACTACTCATTTTCTAGTTACTAGCCTACTTATAAATTTATTTTTTTTATAATCTTCAAATTGAAATTGGATTTTTCCAGAGGAAAGACAGGAAGCATAGGAAACTAATGATGTAGCCCAGTAAACTCCTAGTTTTATAGCTATATAAAGATCAAGAGTGTAATTTAAACTAAGTCGACCTTGGGATGGCGTACACTCAAGCTTTTAGCTGCTGTGGTACACTTTTATTGATTTTTCAACATAGAACTATGAAAAGATTAACTCGACCTGTATCTTGAATGCATTTCCTACAGCTGACAGTATGGGGCTCCATATGCCTAGAACTCCATGGGGCCTTTGAGCTGGTGCCGGCTCCAGTACCACTTTCAGCTTTACTTCAGAAATATCTATTAGGCTAAAGAAGTAAACAGAACCATTAGAATCCGGACTTTTGTATTTAATAGAAACAATACAGGAGTTCTTAGAGACATACAAACAAACAACTAATATGATCTGGGATCTAAAATAGAGAATTAATACAACATAGGCTAAGCATAAGAATTTAGAGACTATAAATACAAACAAACAACTAATATGATCTGGGATCTAAAATAATCCCTAAATCGGCCAAAGAATTTATTTTCCTCAACCTCTCTTTTAAACTCCTTCCTACTCAGCCTCCTACTGACTTGTTGTTCTGCCTGATGCCTAATCTTTACTAATTTTTTAATTGACTAAAAGGACCCACTCTTCCATAGCGACTCTCATCACCATTACTTGCTCCCAAAACAAATCCTGTACCCAACATGCTGAGTGAATGAATGATTTTTGATAGGCACTAACTTGCCAGTTGCTATGTTGCTTCTAATTCTTCCTCAGCATCCATATTTTCTAGCCAATCACATGTGGGGATTCCCACATGCACTTGCACACCAGAAAAATCTGACTTATGGGGCAACAAATTTGACCAAACCCCAAATTGGTATGGTCCATTGATATTTCACATGGTAGATAGGAAGATGACCAATCTCCATAGGCTGAAACATACTTTCTCATCAACTGGAGCCAACCTTTGTGCCATTCAGACATGTGCTCTAATGTTGTTAACATAGTCACCCTGCAGAAAAATGTTCATTGTATAAACAACTTCAACCACATGCTTTCGGTGTTCATACTTCATTGTATCAGAATTGTGAATTTCAACTCAAAATTGATGCTAATTATTGTGAAGCCAGCCAAATCCTGTCAAATCTCTATTTGTAGCCTCAATTAAATGAGAATTAGCGTAAAATTTTCTTTTGAACTCAAAGGCACAATACATTGGGACAATAGTTCATAAACTCAGCCTCAGTGCACTAGGGCTATAAAATTTGAAACCACCAGCATTGTTGAGGAATCCTTAACCTATAACAAATCCCAGCCTTAATGGTCCCATGTACAATCCAAACACCATATCAAAATTGTGCAACTGCCTCACCATTGCTTCGTCATTTGTGATCCGAAATGCTGTCAAATCCACCTACTCAGCTATGAGATTGGCTATATGGGGGGTCCTTCCTTACCCTTCCCATTGTTGGTCCCTCATCTGGTAAGTTCCAGTTCCAGAGACAACCTAAATTGCAATAAGCTGATATTCACGACTCAATTGGAGAGTTCTATCTTGAATTGCTTTGAATCTGTTTCCATTATTTGTCCTCCATACCTTTGAGTACTTTCGAATAACAGCAATTTTCTGGTGTACCAACTTTTGCTTCTCTTCCTTGGATGAGTTTCTTCCAAGGAATTTGTTGCCTATTTGTGCTAACTGCTATGCATGACTTCTCTTCCAGAATCATTCAGTGAAGTTGTTCCACCCTTTGAGCATGGCCTAAATTTTCTCTTCCAAATCAACCACCATAAATTGGCCTGTAGAAGTAAGAGACTCTAAGAGAATAGGTTCAAAGTTGCTATGTTACCTACATTGGATATTAAAATCCAACAAATTTCTTGACAACCAAATGCCGTAGGGGAGTCCATCTTCTTGTACCTTTGAATCCACAAGTACCAGCAACCAAGTAGTTGTTTAGTGAGATAGTTGAATGTGTGTATGTTAATCCAGACCCACAAATATTAAAAATGGAAAAAAAAAGGCTTCTCTTCTAAAAATAATTTGTGAAGGCATAAGTCTTTTTAATTTCTTGAAGGTTAGCATTTTGAATAGTTCCAATTTTCACCTTGAACTTCAATTTTGCTTTAAGGCAATCGCCATAATTGTTCCTCTAATATCAATAGGTAGGATCTACAATTATAAAATACAAACAATAGTATCAGTGCAAAGCAAAATACAAGGAACTACTAAACATTTGAGAAGCTTATTTCTCTCCCACAAACTAATGTCAAGATATGTCAAAGAACCTTTCCCGCCATCTCTTTTAGACTCTTTCCTACTCAGCCCACTTGTTTCCAAACCAAATCTTAAAGCTTTACTAATAGTCCAACGAATTGTAAGTCAAAAGTTATTCTGCTCCTCTATATTAGTCCCATCACAAACAAAGTGGAAAGTATGAGATAATATTTCTTAATCCGCATGTGGTAGAGAAAAACATCAGAACTCTAAAGAAGACTGGGAATCCGCACAAGCATTAAATCTATGCTTCATCATTGAATTGATGATGCCTAAGTTTGTATTATTCTAAAATATCTATTGTTTCGATCTCCTTTCATTAGGTCCTTAAAAAAAGTTAGGAAAGTCAGTCACTGAGCAATTTAAAGGTTCGGTGATTTCACCAATGAACATAACATTACAGTTAACTTTAGGACCCTGAAAATTTTGTTTTGTAACTCAAACAATTGTAAAGATATGACGTGAGTCTATGTTTGATAACTGGAAGATTCATTAGTTTTCAAAATGTTTGAGACTCGGGCGATACTAGAAACTTGCAAATGTATATGCATTTCACTGAGCAATTTGCAAATGTATATGCATTTCATTAACAATATACAAGCGAGAAACTTGCAGTGAAATCCATCACCTTGCCATTAAAACGAGTATAATTAAAATCACATGCCACCGTCCTTTTCCTTTTGCAGAAATAAAGAATGAAAATCTTACTTAATCTGTATTTCTGGATCAACTTGGGTGATACTAGAACTTTGGGGTAAACGACCTAGCTGAAGATTATTATACAAGTCAACAACAGCCCAAATTACTGGTTCGTGAATGGTAAGCCTCCAAGATTTCTCTGTAACCTATGACAAACAAGGTTTTAATGAGAAAATAAAGGTACAATTTCTTACTTCGTCATTCTAAATATTAAAAATCATACATTACCCGCACACAAATGTATGGGAAGACTTGGATTCCAACACTATTCTCATTCTGCATAATTATTGTCATGTGGAAAGCTGGATGATTTATATCTGTGGTTTGCTCAGGAGCCAACAGCACAGGCATCAATGTCAGAGGGAGTTGATTATCAAGCTGCAAATTACCAAATATAAGCTCGAACCTGCCACGTAAAAGTTGTGTTAGTCTAATTCATAAATTTCATAATCCTAAAACTTCATCTCTCAATTCCAGACATCATCCACAAGTCTTGTGTAAAGAATAAGGTATGAGATCAAAGAAAGGTAAGAATAATATTAACTAAACAAAGATGTACAGGGAAAGAATTGTCACAGTAAAAGATTAGGTCAACTGTTCCCAGTGAAAAGGTCAAAAAGGGATTATTGCCAAGGGGGCAGGAAGAAAACATTCTAACCTATTTGTTGTTCCGCCATCAAATCCAGTTGAATAAGAGATAAAAACTCTCTCCAAGTACAAATAAGCCAGCTCTTTTGGCCTGTGGTCTATAATAGAAATCCCCACAACTCCTAACTCAACTATAAGCTCAGTGGGTGCTGCTTCACTATCCTGCACCGATTTCTGCATTTGAGACCTCCAATTTCTTGCAGCTGTTATGTATCCAATCTCTTCAAGAAAGTCAGATTCCAAATGCCGATTGCCTCTGAACCTAACTACTGTAATATCACCCTCTTTCGATGCATGGCAACATAATTCTGTTTCACCATCCTCTAAAGTGCAAAATCCAGTGCTCTTATCAAGTTTCCAAACTCCAATGTTACTATCACCATTAATCTTAGTATCTAAGAAATGTGGGCTATAAGGATCCTCCCAACAAAAATTTGTTGTTGAAAGGGGTGACAACAAAATCCAAGCCTCTTCACCAAATCCATTCTGACGTAAGCTGATTCTATTGCCAGTTCTGTTCTCAACCCTGACGAATCAAAGTTTTAATTAGTTAGGCACCATACTGAAACATAAACCTCAATACAAGTATGCAAGTACCTTATTGGGCCATCTGTTGATCCAATGCGGAACACGATGATAAAACGTGATCCTTCTTCATAGCCACGAATTTCCATCCTCAAGAATCTACGAGTACCATCATATCTCCTCAAGACCAAAAATATCGTATCTTCCTTTATTATTTGAAGAGGAAGTGACCAATCCGTATCTTCTAAACGTACCTATAAAGCAAACACAAGTAAAATCAATCAATGAAACAACATATTTTTGGTATGTTTAACAGTCAGTAAGAGAATCATATGAAATACAGCTAAAGGATTTTGAATTAGTACACTACAGACCTGGAGTTTATCATGTCCACCAGTTCTTCGAGATGCAAATGAAATTCTTGAATCACACTGACGAAGAACTTTTGGCTCATCTTTGTCGCTTAACTTAATGAAAATGTTGTAACCAAGTCGGTTGGTAAAGGTCATGAACGGACGGACAGAAATCACCTAAAATAATATGGTTCCGATTTTAGAAAGTGCATATAATATTCATTTTTTATGGTAAGAAAATGAAATTTATTAGAAGGTGAGATACGCAAATGACCATATAGTATAGTTATAAAAAATATCTCCAATGGATCAACAAATCCAGAAGAGAACACCACAACCAAAATCTGCCAAAACAAAGATTTACTGTCATCTCTAGTTTAACCCCAAAAGACGTCTTCCAATTGCTGGTTTAGGGGCTTCTTAGGCTATTAAAATTTCTGTTAAATCGCTGATCTCTTTTCAAGGTCAAAACACCACAATCATCTGGCCAAGAGAGCCTAGTTATGCTCTTTAGTCTACCCAGGCCAAGACATCAAGAGAATATTCCAGTTAGACAGATGAGAACCATCATTCAAATTTCCACCTACCAAAATAAAGCCGCTCTATACCATGTCAATACACTGTGAGAGTACTAATAGGGATATACTGGAGATAGTAGTAGATTATTAGTAAGGGCATAGTAGTAATTAGATAGGGGTGCCTGGGTAATTAGTTAGGGGTCTCGGTTATAAACAGTGGAGTTAGGAGCCTTAGAGGGTGGGGATAATTTTGGGTATTGTCTCTATGTGGGACTTTGGGAGAGATAACCCTCCCGAAAGACTATTGTTATATTGTAATTTCTTTTGATATTGCAATATTCTATTATCTTGTGTTTTTTGAGTTTGGATGCCTAACATACACTTAAAGAGTATGTACAGGAGCCATAAAGACAGAAAAATTATAGATTGGGAGACTAGAGAGACTACTATGGGAGTCAATCGGCCACCTTTAAGGCAACTTCTACACCATTTAACAGTTTGGTTGGCCTTTTTAAAGAACCTATAAGTTTTGGATGTCTCTTTCAAACTCTCGATAACAACACTGAGCCAATGAACAAGCAATCGTGAAGGACTTATAATTCCTAGCTTTAAGAGGATGGTCCTTCTTCTCCCCGGTTTTCCTTCAAATGGAACCTTGAAGACTTCTTTTCCACACAAGATTAAAGAGCAAACAGACCAGAGAAAGAACGTGGATCCATGATAACAGCTAAAAGTGCTAACGGAAAATAAACTAATACACGAAAACATCACCATGAACAACAAGTGGAGAGGAAAAAAGCATTGTGAATGAGAAAAACAGAACTTTTGGGAGGGTGATGTGAGAAGCATCATGCGAAGGATCCAAAACTCAAATCTAGAAATTACCTTGGTAGGTACAGATTGATAGGGGCATGGTTTTGTAGAAATGAAAAGCCGCATACACTTTCCCTCATCATCACAGGCATAGAGATCTAAGGATCCGTCCTGCAGACAAAATCAAATTAATGAAGAATTACTTGACCTTTTTAAAAAGAGAATGGACCCAAAATTTGAAATTCTCACCATATCACCTAAAGGAGATAGATCTTCTACAGTTCCAAACTGATTCTTCCCAGTTTGATTAATTGACACAGAGAGGCCCAATGAATTGAAGTTCAAAGCAGAAGCGATTGTGTAACCCTCGTGTATTTCTTCTTCAGTTATTTCCTCAAATATGTCAGTATTAGTTTTAGACCTGGACCGTTGATAAATCTTTCGTGAATGTTTTTTCCCCGATCTGTCTACAAGATGGAATGTGAGAGGAGGACATCTAGAAATAGAAAACCAATATGGTGCGTAGAATCTGATGAACTTCTCCAGGAATGGGTGTTCTTTATCATGATTTTGTTCAAGAATAACTTGAACCACCCTGCACAAACCACACTCACGTTGGTCTCCATGAAGATAAAATGAGAGAAAAATGGGTAGGGGGTAAAAAAATGGAACCTTCCAGTAATTGAACTTCTTAAACTTAATGTTCTTGATGGAACTCCATGAGGGTGGGATATAAGAACTGCTTCCTGCCAAAAAGAAAAAAGAAGAATTAAAAAACAACACAGGTACAGCAAAATCTCTCAAGAAGAAATTTAAATGTAGCTAGATGAAAGAGCATTTACATGTACAGGAAGCCATCCTCTCTGTGGAAGGAGTGAAAAGAACAACGGATTTCTGATATCAGCATCGTAGACCTTCACAGTTTTCCCGGGATGAAGGATTCCTCTGCAGCAGCCAATGAAATGGCCACTTTTCTGTTTCTCTAGAACGGAAAATTCTGTCACAAGTGGAAGGTAATTGGTAATAGACAATGGAGCCTTGATAACAAGATTCCAGTCCTGAATAGGGTCCGAGTGAATATCTTTGGCAATTTCCGATGCTTGTATGCCTAAACAAAACCATAATCTATGGGAACTACTTGATGAGGTTCCGTTTATCTGATTACAATACAACAACTCCTCAGATTCATTTAGGGTTGAAATGCAAATTTCAGAACAAAGATCAGGCCCATTAGCATCCTCTTCATTAGGTTTATCTACAACTGAACTCCAAGAGTACTCGTCACAATTATTAAGTGTGGAAGGCCTAAAATGAAAGATATAAAGTCCAGCATGTGTCAGCACTGATAAAGGGAGGGGAACCATATCACCAGGCTTCAATTGCCCTATGAATATTTCTTTCTTTATATTATTTATTATCTGTCTTCTACTTCTGACCCACCTCCTTTGCCTCGCATGGTTTACAGAATTCACAGAGTTAGAAGAATCAGGCCAATTTAGACTTTTGACATCTGGAGCATAAATCCAACCATCAGCAGCAGTATGAGGTCTCTTGTCCAAATGCCAATCATCAATCCATTCCCAACCCGAAGGTAGCTCAACTCTTGATGTTACCTGTGCAAGTGGACAACGGATCAAAAGGCAGCCAAATAAAGGATATGAGCGTCACAGAAGTGCACTGAATTTCAATAACCAGAAACAGGAAAGCACCACAACCATTCCTCAAGAACAATCAATGGAAAAATGGACTTCTTTAAATTATGATGCAAAACCATTATAGGCATTGACGAAGCTTAGTTTGCCGACATGAACTAAAAATAAAATATTAACAGAACTACATGCTCGAGACTGGCCTTTATCAAGCCAGCTCAAAGGCTCAATATTATATATATATTGCTTATTTGTAACCACCTTATTTGGTACAGTTGTAATATCCCTTCATGGTAGGGACAATGGACCTTCACATATCCATAATGGTATGATATTGTCCACTTTGGACTCAAGTCCTCATGCCTTGCTTTTAGTTTCATCTAAAAGGCCTCATACTAATGGGGATGTTATGCCTCGTTTATATACCCATGATCTTCCCCTTACCAAGCCAACGAGGGACTTTGGTTGTATTCCCAACAACTCTAACCTGGAACAAAGTACCATCAAATAGTAATCAATCCATCCAATTCTCTGACGTCACCAAAATGATAAATAAGTCACCTGAAATATGTAGGGAATATACTAGGAAGGGCAGAGGGCAAAAAAAGGGTGTCTATTTTGAATTTTGTTAGTAGTGTCGAGTGCTCCCAAGACTAGAGAACATAGAAGTGTGATTGATTCTTGTGAAAGAGGGAATTTAGAAGAAATATATAGCATATAAATCACAAGAAATTAATAGTACAAAATATAACTAAGTTTTATGGACATCACCAGCTTGAATTCCACCAAACATGTAACAAATGAAGTTCACTTTAATCAGATAATTTGAAAAAACGGCTTTTCTTCATTTGATTTCAACTACCTTTTTTTAAATGATCATAATTTGAATTCTATTTTTCTCTCTTAGAGAAGTGAAAGCACCTTGCATAGGTATCTAAGAAAAGAAGTACCAATTATTACCTCTTCGATATTTCCTTCTGAGAAATCCTGACTGAATTTCAGGCAGCTAACCCAGCCAGCAGTGGGGTTGTACTTTTCAGTTTCGTAGAACTCTTCTGTAAAAACCACGTTACTATCAGCTCTTGAACCATCAGAATTACCAGTTTCATCCAAGAGATGTATGCTTTCCTTGGAATGTTTGGACATGAGGCAGACGTCAAGCATAAAATCAGTATTGTTCTGCACAGAGACGAGAGACCTAACTGTCACATATCGGCTGCCATCCTTGACAGTCACATGGCTGGCAATGACATCATTCCCTAAGCGCCAACACGCAGCTGGTGTAGCATAGTTTAGCCGAACAGTAGTCCAAGGTCCAGTCCTGCTCGGACTTATTTGAATAAATCCAGATTTTCTTCCTTTACTTGAGGATTGATCAATGTTATCGAATTCTGGTTTGGGCGACAAAAGCACAGTACAACTTATTCTTCCACTGAACTTGCATGTTTTGTCCTGTGATATAATTTTAACAAACATTTCAAAATTAGAAATTGCAATATTAAAATATTGGCATTTGACAACAATTAGTGTAAGACATCCACATGGATGCCAAACAATTACATATCGAGCAAAGCATATTACCAATTCAGGTGAAGCAAGTTCTATCCAGCTTAACTTATTCACGTGATCACGGAAATGAAGTTCGTCCTCCAAGTTCTGTGCTATCTGAGTTAAAGCGGCAGAAAAGAATCCAACAGCATCACCTGTCGAATTGATATGGAGGGAAGATTACAATCACCTTGATACAGAGTCTTACAATGCAAGATATCACGATTGGAAATTACGTAAACATATCTATATTTTTAAGATAACACAAATAACAACCTTGCTCTTTTTCTTATAGAAACTAAAATATTAATTAGAAATACTGAGTATAAAATTAATAGAATGAAGTGTAGATATACGCTCAAGTGATAACAATCATGCAGTTTGACCCACAAACAACCAGATATCCCTTTTTGCTGTGTCATGATAGTTTTTAATATATTCTTGCACCTCAAGTAATGATCTTGTTAAGCCCATTTCAAATAGTGACCAATGAAGATGATTTGACGCCCATGAGGTAGCAAGGAACCTAATAGATGTCAGGTCTTACATTTTCCATTCCCATCTTTCCCTTTTTATTTTGAATTAAAAGCATTCCGATGGGAAGAAACCTCTATTCTCCCGTTTATTTTTTTTAATTATTTTATTTTTGAGCATTCCAGTCCTAGAATGATTTTCCATGCATATGAGTTCCATTCAATACCACAATGTTCCGTGTTAGTTTCTCAGTCACAAACGGAAAAGTTAATTGCAGACTTGCAGTGCATTAGTGTGTGCAAATATCAAGTTATACATATCTGGTATTGCCGTAGTACTCACATTTTGCCTTTATTAGATTTTCTTCTTTTGCAGCATGAGGACTTCCCAAGTGGTCTCCCAACTTAGTACTGCTCTCATCAAACATGCTTAACTGTAGAGTTTTAATGGGATCCGATCTATTTTCTTTGTTAGATTTGAAGCAATTCCATCTAGAAATGATAATTAAAGAAATTCCAGTATCCACAAAAAACAAGTGTACATGAGGAATATGAATATCAGTATTCACATGTAGCAATATAACTTTCTGATCCCATTATTGGTAAATGGGTATGTGAACAGCAGAGTTAAACACAAATGTGAACCAACTGACAATAAATTAACAGTGAAGAAAAATGTAGGTCATCTCTTCATTCTTGTATTTAAGAGAATTATTAGCACATTGAGGTACCTTTTCCCACATCTGTTACCATCAATTCCAGCATGTACTTTTCCTGTGTAATTTGAGAAATATGAATAGCATCAGGGAGGCACAAAGAGATGGTATTGACTTTCACTTATTGAGTTCTAAAAAGATATTTGGTGTTATCTGTATAAATGGCACAGATAATTGTATAAAAATGAAAATGACCCTATCAGCATTCTAAGAATCAAGACTGGTAATATCAGCACCGTAAACACCAAAGGCGCTAATTAGACATAGTGTACTTTATAAACAGCACTAATTCACCTAAAAGGAAAGGACTATATAAATAACAACAAATAATCCAATTGAATAGCATGGATAACTATGAATTCTTCAATAACTCGTACAACTGAACAAAAAAATTGAGATAAGAAATAATTGCCACCAGTGTAATTGTAAACACATATAATATAGGATAGTCACGGTTACAAGTGGCTAATGCAAGGTAATGCATAAGCAAATGGAGATATGTTGAATGAATAAGTTCACAATACCCACCGGGGATTCAACTTTGAAAAAAAATATTTCATTCCAGTAGACCAAGTCAACCTCAGCAGATAGTGAGTGGTCTGGGCTACTTCCGGATGTACGTGCACTCTGTTGATGCTGCAGTTCAGCAAAAACCCCTTGGACCGGAGTAAGACGAATGGCTACTGTATATTGGTGAACAGCTGGTCCTTCAACCTTTGGCAACTGCATCAAATGTTTGTCCAAGTAAAAGATGACCAAGTGCAAATAAATGTCAATAAATGAATGGATATATGGAAAGAAATTCCTGTGGAAAGGTCTTCACAGTGTGTAATTGATGGAAAAATATATATTATACCTGTCCATCAGAAATTATTATTGTCACCATTCTTCTATCTTTTTTAAAATGTTTTCCTTCCAAATGGGAGTCTAACATGTTATTTGAAACAGGAACTTTTAAGGGCTTCATGTCCCCTGAAGGCATCCTAATTACATTTTGAAGACCACGTATTTCAGTAGCTCGGATATAAATGTCCTGACCAAGTTTGTTTTGTGGGATGATATAATAGTCTCTCTTGGCATGCACATCACTGATACTTTTTCCACCAGAAGTGGGAAACAACGAGTCCTATATCACAACTCCCAGGAAAAAAAATGAAGAAAGAGAATAATGGTCAGCCAATCACTACATAAAATGTTAACTGAATGCAATCTTGATCTACAGAGGCTATCAATATCCAAATTATAATCAGAAGAAGAAACATATATACTACTCTTGTTTTGTTATGCTCCTGAACTTGCGTAAGGTTGATCCAGCTGGCATATGCTTGAATGAGCATATTGACATTAGATGCTGAAATATTCAAATTTAAATCCCTAGCTGAGGTAAGATGCAACTGAGAAGCTGATCCGGGCGCATTTTGATCGTAGTGGTACCTGAAAGGAACCAAATTAAGTCAATCATTTAAACGTGCAAACTTGGATTACTGAATGGTGGCATCATCCTGAAGAAATAAAATATTCAAATATTCTAACTCATGAAAAGGCTTTCCTTTCTTTTGATTCTTATACTTTTATTTAAAAGAAACGAGAGCTATTTTCATTTTAAGATAGCGAAGGACAGAGAGTTAGAAGAAGGCTCCCCAACTAGTTGGATAGAAATAAAGGATAATTACAAGAAAATTCAGATGTAAGAGCCCAAAAGACAAAATGATAATAATGTCATCCCACAAATGATCCTTGGACCTTCTCTATCTTTGAACACTCTAGTTCCTTTCTATCCAAATTCCAAACTATCCACAAAAACAGGGTATAAGCGTTAAACTAAAGAATCTTCAAATGCTGATTGAGGTTCTGCTCTGTGAACATCTATACAACAAAAGCATTGGCTGACGTGCACTGAACCCAACAAACTCTGAAATCCTCAAGTGAACCGGAGAGAAGAGATAAAAGTGAAGTGGCAAAAACGATGGTTAGCATCCTCAAAATTGCACTTGCTCAAAGAAGCGCACAAATACACATGCATCCATAGATGCTTGGTTGTATCCTTGAAGCTATGACCACAAACCCTTGAACAAAAAAATCCAATGAGCTAGGGAGAGGAAGGTTAAAGTGCAACACCTTCACCAAATTGTTATGTAGTATTATAGAGACGACTGAGCAAAACATAAAAAGAAGGTTCGTATCTTCTACATTTTTTCTACGCAGGCAGCACAATTTGGATATCAGTTCTAAATTCTATCATTTATGTTGATATCACCCAAGGAGTGAGTTCACTAAAGACCTTATATCAACCAAATGGACCTTAAATATACTTTGTTGTTTTAGAGATGCTATCAATTGTAGTGCACAGGTGTAGTGAATTCTCAATTCAGGCATGCCTAGGTTCAAAATCATTTTGTCTGATGAGAGTATGGCATAAAAGGAGAGGCGTCCCAAGGTAGTTACCTTAGAAATCCATCTACCGGTTCAACAAATGGCTCCCAAGATTCGTACTTATCATTATATGATCTGGCAGCCAAAAAGAAGTTCACCACGGAATTTAAATATCCTTTTTTTCCATGAAGACTAAACCCCAACCCGCTAAGTGATATATTGAACAATGGAACCATCTGTCAAAATCAAGAAGAGAAATTATGCAAATAAATCAATAAAACAGTCAAACTTGGTTCAGTTACCTGCAAAAAGAAGTCCATTCGTAATCAACCAAATGTGCATAAATGGATGGTTCATACTTTAAAATGAAAGAAAGAAGATTAAGAAAGCTCACAACTTTCTATGAGGATAATGGAGCGTAGTTAATACTTGTAGGCCAAAAGTAGAAAAAACAAGGTAAATTAGGACCAAAAGGTAGAATTTTAAAGAAACAAAAATTCCCAGGTATAGGGAAACTACAAGAGCCACCGACTCTGATCACTATCCATGTACACCAAACCCTTTATAATTAAATCCACAAGAGTTTAAGTCCACCCATCAAATCCCAGGGCTCAACCTTGGATAGGCGGAGGAAACTAAGATTTCATTCTTAAACAAAAAACAATTATTTATTATTATTATTTTTTATGTATTTCATCTATTCCATGTAGAAAATAAATAGTGGCCTGGATTGTGTAACAACAGTCACAAGTCAGAACAATAGGGTTATGCTAATACTAAACTTGTTTACATTCCTTTACTCTGAAAGCATCAAAGGTTCCTCGATTTTAGATCTAAGTAGTCCAACAAATTACTACCAGAAATATCAATGAACTCAAATATTGAAATTCAACATGTGGTAGATTGATGTTGGAGCCACAGAACATTTTTGCTTAGACAAAGGATAGTTCTACACCATGAAACAATGAAGAATGTGATGAAATCAAAGCTATTAATATTCTCAGTTTCATTTAAAATTGTATTCTCCCTTAGTTAAAGGTTGCATAGTTTGTTGTGTCTTGTACTCCGGTTCCTTATATTTAAAATAGCTTGATTGTATATGTTGATTAGGTAGGTACATTAATACTACCTAGGTTAATAACCAGTTGGTGAATTTATTATTTAACAGATTGGAGTTCAATTTATAAACCCAACGCTTTCGCAAAGGCCTTCAACACAACATTTTCACAACTACCACGATTAATAATTACATCATAAACTTAAAAATTTATCATGCACCTAATTTCATTTTTTTTTTTTTTTGATAAGAAATGATAATCAGAGATCTATTATCAACAAAAGGGCAAAAACAGCCTAAGGGCCGAGGGAAGAGAGAACCCTCGCCCGAGAACTATTTCAAAAGGGCTTGCCAATCACTAATTGGTAGGTCAAATAATCAATTACACATGATTTATCATGTATGATTGGATTTTGTATCGATGAGTTCAATAAATTTAATCTTATATCAATATTTTAATACTCCTACCCACTTGTAGGCACAAGCATTTGTAGAAGGCCCAACAAGTGGAAATCAACATTAATTGGGGAGGAAATAACATTATAGGGGTTCGACCACAGAATCTCCTGCTCTATCACATTACATCACCAATGAGCCCAAAAGCTAAAGCTAATGGGTCACGATAAATTTAATCTTATATCAGTACTTTGACAAAATTAGTTTGGCTTTGCTGGGCTGAGATTACCTGAAATTACCATAGGAAGAAACGTAGAGTTCTCAACCCCTTCTCTTAACCAATTTAGTTTACATTTTTGCACTCGCGGTTCTCCTCCATAAGGCCTCTGGCTCTGATTTCCTCAGCTAGATTCGTGCTATTAGTTTCACTAGTAGGTTAAATTTTCTTGACTTGAATATGACCAAAGTGTTCTCTATTTTAGGCTTAGAAAATAAATTTTAATTCCTTCAACTGCTATATCAAAAAATAGGTTTCCCTCAAGAAGGCAGTCCTTTCCACAAAGAATTTGGGAGCCAGAAACCACACAATTTCAATTGAAGAATAGAGTCCCAAGTCGAACTACAAATCTCAATAAAGATGAAAAGATGATAGAAAGTACTGCTCAGAAGTCTCTTGAATATAGAGTTTTGTAATATGTCCAACCATTCTTAGAAGAAAAGAAACCAATATAATTTGGAGCTACTATTCTGCTCTTTGAGATTGGACAAGTAAAGACTCCATAATACATGGGGATGTCGATAAGAGAGGAGGTCCAACTGAAGTTAATAAAATTTTTACAGGTAACAAGTAAATCATTTAATTTCTGATTTTGAAATCATCAAGCAACCAAGCAGGAGAACAGACACCACTTAAATAACTAAGAGCTTGTTTGGTATACAATTTGAATTTTGTTTTATGTTTTTGGATTCACCGAGTTTAGCAAATATGCGTTTGGTAGATGTATTTTTTAAATTGTTATTAGATTTTGTGATCCAAAGAGTAAAAATTCTGAAAATAACATTTTTATGTTTTCAGTATATCCAGATTTTGAATTTGAAAATTTAAAATGCCGAACTATATTAAAAAAGATAAAGAGTTCAATAAATATAGTATTTTATGTTATAAATTCAATTCATATTTGTTAAATTAAAATATGTAAAATATAATGTATTAGAAATTAAATGATATTGTAAAACAATAATTATACAAAATTTATAACATAAAACATATACATAAATTAATTAATAACAATTTATATTCAACCTAATTTTTAGTGGGTAACTACAACTAGTTTTATGGTTTATAAATATATTATCAAATACATTTTGAACAATTATTTAAATTAGGATCAAGTTTCTAAATTTATTACTAAACATATATCTGAAAACACAAAATACAACTCTATTTTCATTGATTTCCCTTGTTTTCAAATTTACGTGTTCAAATCACCAACCAAACACACCATAAGCTACTACAAGAAGAATTCCTACCAGCCGCCCAGATATTGTTTCCATACACCCTGTAATCCACCAAGAAAAGCCATCAAGCAATCATTCGGGACCACAAGAGAAACCATACACATCCAAACTATATTTTTGGAACCCCACACAGAGTTGACCACCTGTAAGTTGGGCTTCCTCAGCTTACCAAGTAAGAAGAACCACATAGTTGGGTTGACTCTCAAAATAGAATCTTGAATCTTTGATAATGGTACTCTAGGCTAAAGACCAAGAAAGAACTATCATTTATAACATTCCCCCTCTGATAATTGATTGAATTAAGGTCCCTATGCTCCCTCTACAATCTGAAGTTTCTTGAAATGTTCCTCATGCTGATCCCTTGACTCAACCAGCCTTGATGCTAAATTCCTAGCCCAGCTTCATCCTCTTCAAACATGTTTGTTAAGGTTCTTTAATAATATAACTTATCAGAGTCTGAAGTCGAATCTACCCATTTCAGTTTACTAAAGAAATCTTCTCGGGGGAAAAGACTAGAGAGTTCACCATCAGATAGCAAAGAAAGTTAAGTGTCAAATTTGTAATTCTGTTTATTTTTAATTCAACGTATTCTATTCTGCCAACCTAAACATATCTCAACTAGTTAAGATACTGTATCTTTGACCAAAAGGTTAGAGGCTTGAATCTCTACCTCCACATGCTCTTGAACCAAAAAAAAAGTTCTATTCTGATTCTAGCTGCTTTCGGTCCGTTGATTTAATCTCCAGCATGCTAAATGGCCATTACTTGACTTCTCAATTATTTTTCTATCACATACTACTCACTGAAGAACTTGTTTTCTATTCAATTCCAAAATATAAGAGGAAAAATATTGTGGTTCATACGCTATTAAGTTGTGTCATGGGTGTTTTGTCTTCCTCCTGTTGCAGGATTGAGTCCAATTTCACCGTTTTGGTTATAGTCAGTATCTTGCATTAATTAGTTTTCACAAGGGCTTTAATTGTTTTGATAGTAAGGGGCTAGGGCTAGTCTTGAATCATTATTTGTTAGACGTTTGGATATTCTTTTTATTTCCTTTTCAGGTGCTTGAGTTTTTGTTTCTTTTGCTCCTAGAGGTTGTTTTTTATGGTTCTCTTTCATATTATTTGAGGTTTTCTTTTGTTTCCTTGTCAAGAAAGAAAAATAAATATAAAAAAAAATTCAAGCAAAAAAAAAAAAAAAAAGAAGGAAAAGAAAAGGAAAAATAAAGTTTACAAAATGCAAAAATACTAGATTGACTCTCTCTGTCGCAGGAACAAGAAACAAACTTCTCATTGATATGAAAGAAGGAAAAAAGTTCAAGGACACTGGACTGACTCTCATAATGTGCCCGTTTATTTGATGCTCATTAACCGGGTGATTAAAATAACGATTTTCCTTATAAAATGAATTCAAACCGAAGTAATTTCTTACCAAACCAGCATAGTCATCAAAAACTGCTATAGAAAACGTTCTCACTTCTGCATCAATTACAGTGTTATCTGAACCACTTGTTACATGTGAATCCGAAAGCTTAAGACTGAAACTCCTCTGCGGCCTCTTAGACCCACTCCGCACAATGAAGGTCCCTAACTCATTACCAACTATCCATATGCTGAATGGCTCTGTTATTAACCTGGCATCTGAAGAATCCCAAGCACTTTCCTCCAAAAACTGATCCCACGTTACCATATCCATCCGCATGCAACCCAATGCACTGAAGTCTTGTTGCTTCGGCATACCTTTGCAGGCAATACAACCCAAGGAAACAAACCCTGGAGGAGCTTTTGGCAACCAGAAAGATATATCTTCCATTCCTTTTTGCTGCTTGATTTGTCCCACAAGTTGGAAATCTAGTGGGGACTTATACAACTCCTCATCTCCAGTGTGATGAAGAATGATAGATGTATTTGGACGCTCAAATCTGAGTCCAGATGACAAGCAAGAGTTAGCCAACTAAAACCCTAACATACTGACCATAAATAGAAAATGAAAAACACATACCCTTTAACAACAATATCACCAAAATATATCTTTCCCTGAGGAACAACTGGACGCCATATTGATAGTTTCTTCTTGGAATTTGATCCTCGATTCCACCATATCAACTGAAAATCAGCAACAGCCTCAAAACGCTGACTAGAAGTTACAACAGGTGACCTCTCCAAATGCAAAGTCTTAGTTTGACTTGGTGAAGGATGATTATCTGAACTTTTGGACATTTCATGATACACTTCAGGAAACCCAAATATTGTACGACGCAGTTCATATGCACTACCTCTCACACTAAAAGTTTTTGGATCTGCTGGCAAGAAAGATCCTGCAGCATTATCCACGCGCCATAAAGCAAAATCTGAATGGCACCTGCAACTTAGAAATAATATTGTATTATATTCTTTTTTACAGAAGTAAATGCTTAAATTTGGTCAAGATGAGAGAAATCTAAAGTCCAGTGAATTGTTTAAATGCGTTTGGGATTGCAAACTGCAATTTATATCTTAAAGAAGAAACCCATCCAGAATACAGCTCCTTGAATGTATAAGACTTACCCATTACGCTACACCAACCATCAATGTCCAAATACGAATAAAAATGGAATACTCACAACATTTATGTGCCACACAAAATGAACAGAAGAGAGATTCATTAGTTTGATATTTGACATACGGTACACTGGTGCTGATATTTATGCAGTCCCTCAGGGAACAAGCAGAAACTAAGGACGTGGCGATGCAGAAAACAGCAGACAATGGCGGTTGCATAATTCCCTTGGACACAACACAACCAAGTGCAACATATCCTTTGGGTGCTTCAGGAAACCAAATAGAATAAAAGCAGTCCTCTTGAGCAAGACTATCATCGACAGGTGAAGAATCATAATTGTTGACGTGATAGCTAGAAATGTCTTGAGAAGCTACAGGTGGCCAGATTAGTCTGAAAGATGTAGGTCGCTTTACTCTTGCAAAATTGGTATTTACTGCAAGAACTCCTTTCGTTGGTGGCTTTTCACTGTAATTTTAAGAATGCTCATGTCAATACCAAAACTCAAACTGACAAAATAATCAAGGAAATGTTCTGCAAAAGAGATTACTGACGATGGTGTCACATAGTCACCCAAAACTGCAAAACCTGGTGGAGCATTAGGCCTCCAAAAAGAATATACTTGATCACTGTTTGGACCTGCAAAATCAAGATGAGTGCTGGCAGGATTCAAATTTGGATATCTTGACATCTACGGGCAATGAGATAAATAAACAGTGTGGTGGCATACTTTTGATTGTTCCGACTTTGTCAAACTGGGAGCATAATACTGTCATTTTCTTCGATGTCATTCTTAGAAATGCTACAATGTCCTCTTCAACAGCTAAAAACAGTCTCAAGATGCTGAACGAAAAGTTCATAAATATATCTGAAACAGATAAATGTATATTTGTCTTTCCAGAAGCATTTGAATATTTTACTGAGGTATCAAAGGGCTCCAGAATCCGCATTCCGTTACTCTCCATAGTCAAACCAAGTGCATTTGCACTAAATTCAGTCGTATCACCTTTCAAAAGAAACCTATAGGCATGATAAGCATGTAGAACATTACTAAAATGGGAAACTGTGAAAATAATTCATAATAATGCAATATACACATTTCTGAATGGAAAAAAAAATGCATAGTACATGAGTCTGCACTAGCATTTTCCTTTGAGTGGATACATGTTGGTATTCTTCTTAATTCTTTCAGCCAAATAAAATTTTCCATAAAATGTAGGGAAAGTAATTTTACCTGCAATAGACATCCAGTTGTGCATGCAAAAGTTGGTTCTGGAGAATTGTTGATTCCCCTACTTGCCTCGATGTATTATAGAAGATCAGCTCAGGGCCAATTGCCTGCATGGAGTAATCAAATTAATATGGGCCAACAATGAAAAGAATAGGTGCTTGAGGCATGGTGGAAACAATTCCTTTAAATTAATAGTCTACAACATGCTAGCTAAGTGCCCAAGTCTCCAAGAAAAACAAGTAGTCAATAAAGAAAATTCAATGGGGAATACTAAAAAAGATCTACAACATTGAACATGGACCTTACTTTATGCTCTTCGGATAAATCCACAACATATGTTTTATCATCGATCGTGTTTAGGTTCAGGTAAATACATGTTCTTTTCAACTTTGTCCATGCCAACTGGAAATTTTGACTCATTTTTTTTAACAAGAAACAGAAAATTTCATTTAATAAATCAAAAAATGTTGAATAATTAAAACCACCCTGACAAAATCTCCCTCCTTGACGTATTTTATTCTCCTATGTTTACCAGAAGGTTCCATGCAAGTTTTCAGCTCGTAAATGTTCAAATAACTTCTGTGGATTTATTAATTTGTTCCACCATGTCAGTTACTTCAATGCATTGATCAGCTGGAAAAAAGAATGCTAGATCCACCGGTAAATCAAGGTAGCTTAGTACAGACTATTGCAATGTACACCAACTAAGTCAACTATTAACCCTTTTGAAGTGTCCACCTAAGCCACCGTCCTGCCTTAGAAGTGTTAAGGAACATTCCAGAACATGAAAGTCACATGTGTGTATGTTATTCAAACAACTTTGACCTTCAATTCTTCAATTGAAGAGTAGGTTTCAAGGAGAAATTACTTGAAAGTTATCTAAAGAGAGTTTGTTTATAATACATAAGAAAATATACCAACAATGTTCAATTTTAGTCCATTCTAATAATTAAGATAGCCAACATTTATCCGGAGAAGATCAAAATTTTTCTCCGGGAGCTTAGTCTTGGAGCTATTAATACGTCTGATCGACTTCAAAGACGAATGCCTTATATTCATCTTTCTCCATCTTGGTGTGTTATGTGTTGTTCTGATGCTGAAAATCCTTGTCATTTATTTGCGCACTGTTCCTTTGCTTCCCGATATTGGTCTACCATCTTCAATGCCTTTGGTTGGTCCTTGGCTTTGCCAAACAACATCTATGATGTTCTTGCTTCCATTTTTGTGGGACATCCTTTCCATGGGGTGAAGAAGATACTATGGCTCGCTCTTAGCAGGGTCTTCCTCTGGTATCTTTGGGCCGAAAGGAATGGTCGAATTTTCACGGATTCATTCTTATCTTTTGATAGCTTTATGGATTTGATCATTTTTCATGCTTTATATTAGTGCAAATGTAAACATCCATTTTCTGACTATAGTGTTTCTTCTTTGATTCTTAACTGGAGATCTTTCTTGTAATCACCTTCTTAGGTGTTGGAGTTTTACTCCTTTCATTTCATTTATCAATGAAATTTGTTTTCCTTCTAAAAAAAATTATGAGCACCATCTAAATTTTTTCCAATATGGTTTGCATTATCATCGCTGAAGATGGTGGGCTTTTTCTCACTTCTAACATATTTTCATAAGAGACAAAATCTTGGATAGGTCAAGAAATAAAAAAAGTACAGGCTGGTGAAAGCTTGCTTAAAGTCTTTCTTCAGCCCCGTTTTGAAATTAGTTAATCCTCTCTGGATGGGGTAGATAATCAGGAGAGGAACTTAGACTTTAAGAAAAGAGAAAGCACTTAATTCTAGGAACTGAAATCCTAATTCTTCTAGTTAAAGGAAAAAAAATGTATGGCTATACAAGATAGGGGAAGGAAGCGTAGGATTTAAAGACATAACTCCTACCATTTCCATTGGAATCCACCTGATTTAACATGATACACCACCGGTACACTAAGTTTTTTGATTACACGAGATTGTTCTATCAAATGAAACTCAAGCCATCCTCTTTTCCCATCTCTCTCAATTTTAGTTACTGTTTCATTTTTCCTTCACAGAGTTCCGTGAAATCCCTCCTTTCTCTTCGAATTCTGAAGTTCGATAGTTGAAAGCGGTTTGGTGGTCCTTCCTTTTGCTCAATTTGGGTTATCTTTATTCTTTCTTGTTCATCGGAAGCTTGTTTTCGGTAGCCCTATCATAGTAGAGGTTGTTTGGCTAGGCCAAGATCTTGTGGTGTTTTGCTTCAAGAGCTCTTCTTTTGTCTTTTTTGGAAGATGCAGTGTTAGTCAATGCCCTTATTCTTGATTTTCTTTGAATAAAGTTGCCTTCTGAGGTTTCACGTTGCTTCGCTCTTCAAGAAGGCTAATGCCTTTTTGAGGCTTGCCATTACCTTCGGTCTCCATTGTTTCATTTTCTCTGTTTTCTGGTGGTTGTGGTCTCTGTTTTTGGCGTGTGGTGTTCTTGCAGCAGCAGTTTTTTGTGGCTTTCTTGGTGGTTTGTTTTGGGTGCTGTTCTCGCTTGGGGGAGTGTGGCTCCTTCCTTTGCCCTCCTTGCTTCATTGTGGTGTTTGATTTTCTTTTTGGGATCTTAGTTTGTTTGCTGATGTAGTAGGATTGGTAAATTAGAGTATCCTTATTAAATCCTCGATTAATTAGGATTATGATTAGTTTCCTTGATTAATTAGGATTGAGATTTGTTTCCTTGGATGATTAGGATTAGGATTAGTTTTCTTAGTTAATTAGGAATACTTTGTTTTTCAATTCTCTATAAATTGAAAATTTCCCTCTTGTATTCCTAACTTTTGATTCATAATAAAGATTTGATTGATTGTTGGAGAGAATTCTCCTTTTATCCTTTTACCCTACACCAAATTGGTATCAGAACAATCGTCTAAGCGGTGGAGGACCGAAAAACTCTTATTGAAACAGATTGCAAGAGGGAGCTTCATGAGTTGTGCTCGTAACTCAATAGTGCACAGCTATTCTACAAAAGGGACACCTTTTAGAATATCCTCTTTCCAAAAAAAAAGAGAAGAAACGACAAGTGAATTTAAAAGAAGGGAGATGTACAACACAAGAAAGATGACCAAGAGAAGGTACAACAACCGGTATAGGCAAGAAAACCACAAATAATTCAAGAACAGTGCTGGAATTTTGATTCTAGCGATTCAGAAGATGAATTTCAACATAACAACTCCACCCATGCTCGATTTTTTCAAAGATCCTATCAACGTCTACATGGAAACTTTTATTCTAGTGATTCTAAAGAAGACCTTGATTCAATATTAAGAATGTTCAAGAAATTGGCAAGAACGAAAATTTACAGCATAAGAAAGAAGTTCAAAGCCAGAAAACCCACTTTTGGATTTGAATCATGAACAATGTAGGTAGAAAATTATTCAAAACATACCTAAATCCCTACATTGATCGTGAAGCCCATGAGGAATCCAGGAAAGGAATGGATGGAATCGGGCGTTTTTTGGGAAATGTATCAAACATTTTGAATCGTTTTACAACCGAACGACAAGAACGCGAAAAGGTTAGAATTACAAATTCTGGAAGTAGCAGTAAAAAAAATCAGGAATTTTTTCAAAACCAAGAGCTCAAGGGAATGAAAGAAGATCAAACACGCAAAGAAGAAAGGAAATTGTGGAGCCCACAAGAAGACTCAAAATTACAAACTTTATGCAAAAACGAAATATCAAATGAAGAAGAAAGCGAAGAGGCACCAAATGACAAAACCTTGGCCCTTCTTTGCGACGCACTGCAAGCACCTTTCTGGATCCTAAACAAAGTCGTCGGCAACAAAGAGGAAAAGGTATCGAACACCGAAGCCATAAGTGTAGAAGGAGAAGATGAAGAAGCTAAGATGCCTTGTTGACAACAACCAGGCAAAAATCGTGTTGTTGCATGTGAATAGAAGGTTGAAGACGACATGAATAGTTTGATCTTTTTCTACTGGAAACCTATACAAAGTTCGACAAAGTTCTAGAATTAATCTTCTCATTTCAGCAATGCACCAGGAGAATGCTTCTGGCATAATTTGTGTTTTTTGCCCCAGGACCCACATGAAAAATGAAGCTATAGCCGCTCACCTTTGTGCTACCTGCCTTTAAATGATAGGGAGGCTGAAGCTTATTGGACGACTTTGGTGTCTTTTGCCCTAAGATCCACATGACCTGACCCGTGCCCACACCCCAACCCATCCATTTTAAAGAATCGATTTGGTCATGTCCACACCCCAACCAATCCATTTTAAAGATCTGGCCCACGTACAAGTTGAATGGCTTTATTTCAACTCAACCCACATTACAATTTTTCCAGATTTCTGTCAAGAACTTTTTCATCATCTGGGAGAATAGAAGAATTTCAGTGAATCTTCTGCCGTGGCTAGTTGCTAGTGGTTGATTAGTTGTTTCTTCACCTGCTGGTGGTTTTCATTGTCTTTTTAAAACTCGAGGACAAGTTTTTTTTTGAGGAATAGAATGATGTAGTTGGATTAGGGTAAATTAGGATATCTTTGTTAAATCTTTGATTAATTCGGATTGGGATTGGTTTCCTTGATTAATTAGGATTGTGATTAGTTTCCTTGATTAATCAAGATTGAGATTAGGAATAGTTTGTTTTCCAACTTCTATAAATTGAGAATTTCTCTCTTGTATCCATAACTTTTGATTCATAATAAATGTTTGATTGATTATGGGAGAGAATTCTCCTTTTATTCTCTCAGACTACACCATTTGCTCCTCCCGGTTTAAGCTTTTATTTTTATTTTTATTTTTTAAATAGTTTTTCTCTGTTTTGTTGGTTTTCTGGGCTGTTTATTACTCCTCCCAGTTTAAGGTTTTTTCAGTTTTTCTCTGTTTTGTTGGTTTCTGGACTGTTTTTCTCTTTTTAGTTCTTTTTTCACTCCCAAATAGAGTTTGTGTCCTTCAAAGATTAGTCTCTTTTCATTCCATCATTTTTTCAATCCATCACTGAAAAGTTTTGTTTCTTGATCAAAAAAGTTTTGAGAAGTACTTTATTGACTTGAGGCTGTGCAAAGGCAAAAATAAGAACACATAAGATAGACCACATCGCAAGAACTAATAAAGGAAGTTTACCTGCAATTCAATAGTATACTCAGTAGACTTGTTGCCAGTGATATCTTGAGATTGTACATCTTGAGAGCTTAGTTGGAGGACGTTATCCCCCGTCTCCAAGTAAACCAAATCCTCCTTAGATGCTGAATAACTACTGCTGGTACCCATAAAAACACAAGAATCCAAAAATCGTCCACCCTACAGTGGTAAAAAATATTGTTAAAGTTAACTAGGAACTTTAATGCAAACAATGGTGATCAACAGAAAATTATGGGTAAAGAATAATACTTTGATAACGATGTTTTTGAACTGCAATTTCTTCCCATTTCCAACATATATCATTGCCTCCTTGCTAGGCGCTGAGAGATCAACTCCATTTCTATCTGTTAAGTGCATTACTCCACCATTACCATCATAGATGAAATTATCATAATTTTCATCATCTGCTACTAAAGGTTTTCCAGGAGATATATGCAGTTCAGAAGATGGCTGCCTATATGGTGACTGATCCAAGATAACAGCATCGGTAATGTGTAAATAGCTCTTATCCTCTTCACCTGATAATATATTGCCAACGGTTGGAACAAAAAACTCAGCAACAGCCAGGAGAAAATCAAGTGCGACGAGCAGTTGAGGTTTTTGAACTGATAACGAAACAATTGTTGACAACTGAGTGAGTTTTGCATCAAGAATAAGCATTGTAGGAACTGCTTGAGAAACATTTTCTTCTATGGTACTTGCACCACTTGAGAGTTGATTGTGCTTATCAGTCGGTATGTGGAGCTGAGCTGTGCCAATGCTGTCAGCAATTCCAATTGCCCGCCTGAATTCCAGTTCAGTTCCTTCACGTTCATCAAGAACAGTGAAACCCTTCAGTGTTGCTGAAAGAAAACCTTCACCCTTTGTATTGGAGTTGTACAATACCCATGCATTATTAGCCTGCAAAATATAAGTTAAAAACGGAGCAAAAAGAAGATTTACAGTTCAAGAAATGAAATATAGGAACTGCTTGAGTTACTAAAGGAAAAACTGAAAATTCAATGTCTGAAACAAGATAGAAATGCAAAGGAAATATTTGATAATTGGGCCTAGAATTAAGTGAATTTTTTGAAAAAGTACACACTTAGAAGAGTAAGCCAATATACTCTCCTCTTTCCTCCAAAACCATTCCATTCCAAGAGAGAAAAGGTGTGTGTGTGTGTGTTTTTTTTAATATAATTAATTAATTAATTATTATATTTAAGAGACTCGGGATTGTATTGATGTGATGATAAGAACGAAAGAGGAAATACGTTATTAGATGCTCTAAGATTGAAGGACCAAGCAAACCGACGTCTTGAAACAATTTTCTAGATCAATGATCAAAAGATTTGAGAAGAACACAATGACATCTTTCATTACCAACTTTTTTTTTCCAATCTACATAAGTGTTCAAGCCAACTTCCATGCACTAGATAATTGCTTAACAAAGAAAATGGTTAGAACGCATGTCCTCTAAGCCCTTCATCATTATTCATTATTATTATTATTATTACTTTTTAAGAAATCAAGCTTTCATGAAGAGAAATGAAAGGAATGTACAAGGGCATACAAAAAAAACCCAAAAACTAATTACAAGGATGGGTATGAGTTGAAAAGAATATTACCCAAAAACGAGTAATGGACGCCCACAAAAACGAGTTAAATCTAATCATCTCCCAAAGTTCGTGACCACACCTCTAAGCTCATTTAGAAATTCTATTATTTCTCTCAAGCACCTCATAAAATGGCAAAAGAGCATGCCTACTGCAGGACTCTTCCTTTATCGAGAAAAGGAGAATTTAGGTGAACCTCCTCAAACATAGAACAACTCGCCTAGTTGCAAACCAAAACAACGCCAATGGCCTTGAAAAATCGACCCCAAAACAAAGCAAACAAAAGGGCAATCCCATAAAAGGTGGTTGAGATCCTCTGCTTCCTACCAAGAACACACCATCGCGGCTGCAACACAAAAGAAGAAACTCTCTGAATATGGTCTTGAGTGTTAACCCTCCCATGCAAAACTTGCTAGGCAAAAAGTTTCACTTTCTTAGGAATTTTAACCTTACAAAGAGAGGAGAAAGCATAGGCTCCCTGGAAGGGGGAAAAGACCACAATGGATATGGAAAAAAGAGCTAGGAGAGAAACCCTCAAAGGGCCTCGAAACCCAAATCCTAGAATCCCTTCTTCCATGATGAGTCACTTGATCAGAAATTATAGAAAGGAGACCGTCGATCAGTGAGGGGATGACGAAAACCCAAACAGGAAAGTTAGGCATTACCCAAAAAGGGTAAAACTGAAGCTACCAAATCCGACCTCTTAACAAAAAGATGGTAAAGATGAGGAAACATAGCACACAAGGGTTCCTCCCCCACCCAAGAATCTACCCAAAATAAGTACTCAAACCATCCCTGAAACGATAGCAAACGAGAGGGTTATGCTAGAACCCTTCAACCTATTACCTAAAATCGATTAAAAAAGGGTGAGGTCTATATCTGCTCACAATAACCTTCCACCACGGGCATTCAGCCCCTTGAAGAAACGCCACAACTGTTTCACCAAAAGAGCCTCGTTATGTAGCTACAAATTCTCAATGCCTAAACGCTCGACCTTCATCAATTTCCCATAAGAAGTTCCTTGTTAACATATCAATGCTCTCACTGATTGAGACTGGCAACCTAAAGGGAAAATTACTAAATGGGAATCCTACTTAGAACAGATTGGATCAACGTCAACCTCCCCTTTTAGAGAAACAACTTTTTTTCTCATGATGAAAGCCATTTCTGAGTCTTCTCCGTACAAGGTTCCAAAAAGGCAATGATCTTGAGTTACCCCCAAAGGAAGACTAATGTAAGAACAAGGAAACTGACACACTCCCCACCCAACCAAAGATACCCAAAAAAGTCAACCGATGATGGAACTTTTTCGACAATTGATTTTTAAGTCCAATATTGCTTTTAAGAAGGATAAAGATCTATTTAGATCCCTAACGAAATTCTACTTCTCCAAGCAACAGAAGAGAGCGTCATCACAATTTGAGATGCGCAAACTTCTAGCCAAGGATGAAAAAATCGACGATTCACCGATATATTAGTAAATTGGAAAGGTCGATAGAGATATGGGGTAAAAACAATTTTTACATATTTATTGCAGAAAATTTGCTAATATCGCCAATATATTGGCAAAATATCATTTTGACGATAAATCACCGCACGAAAAGAGAAATGGTGGATATTTAAGGATATATCTTGGAAATATCATGGATTTTACGTGGATATATCGACCGAATACTGACGACATGTCGACCAAAATCGGTGGCATATCTTTTTTTGGTGCATGTGAACTTCAATTTCCCACACTTTATTTCAACTTTTGCATTGTTTTTTAACTTCAAACATGACATTTGAAGTGAATTTTTCTTGTTTGACTTGAAAATGTATTGATTCCTTTTCATTTCCAAGGTTTTTTATTTAAAAAAAAAAAAACCCTAATTTTTACCTATAAATACCCCCATCACACCACTCTTCTCCCACACCACTCTCAAGTTTTGCTTCTAGCTTCCAATTTTTTCCTCTAGTTGTAAAACCTATTTCTAACTCTTCTTTTTAGTCTCCCTCTTTATGGCCTATTTATTTGTTTATTATTGAATTGTTTTAATTTTTAATGCTTCTCTTTTATGTTTAATGTTATAATTTTTCTTTGATAACATGTTTAATGTTATAATTTTCACCTCTATTTATCTTTGATGTTATAATTTTCACAAAAATTCCTATTTTGTCTCCAGCAGTTAAAGCTCATTAATGGTTTTCTCGTTAGCTCAGTTTTATATTTCTCTCAAGGTTTAGTCTTTTCAAGTTGGGCTTTCGTCAGATTCCTTTGGTGCAGTTTCCTTTGGTGGTGGAGTTTTTTCGAATATTCCTTTTCAGTTGATCTCTTCAGCCATTTGGTGGTTTTGATCGATTTGCTGGTTGTTTTTTGTTGGTTTTTCAATTGTAGCTTTTCTTTTGGAGTCTTTATTGTGGTTCTCTTAGTTCTCTGATAGTCTTTTTTTCTAGTTCTTATCAATGAAAGAAAAACTTTGTTTCCTGTTAAAAAAAAAAAAAATTCACCTATATTTAAGTTTAATGTTATACTTTTCACATTTATTTATGTTTATTGTTATAATTTTCACATTTATTTAAGTTTGATACCAGAAATATATATCGTTTTTATACCAGAAAGAAATTCAAAATCAATAAGTTTATGCATTTGTATGCTTAAAAAAATGAGCTTAATGTATTTTACTCTCAAAATTTATTACTTTTGTCAGTTAGTATTATGTCTATTTAGTATACTTAACAAGTGCTCGATATGGACTTACATCGACTTTGTACAACTAGTGTTTGCCACATATCAATTGTGTTAACAAGTGTTTGATACGTGTCCAATAAGTGTCAGACACGGTCACGCTAGCCAAACTAAAGTGTCTGTGCTTCTTAGCTTTCAAGATTATCATGTTATTATTAAAACATGTACTTGTATGACTACAATTTTTTATCAATGAAATATTTAAGTTTATGTTCATTTTTCAGTCTTCAATGCCATCTTTCTCTTTTTTTTTTTTTAAACAAGAAACAAAACTTTTCGTTGATAGAATGAAAAGAAACTACTGCTCAAAATTAAAAACACCACAAAGGAAAAAAGAAGAAACAAACCAAAGAAAAAGAAAAACTACAAGAGAAAATCACTAGAGAACTAAGAGAACCAAAAAAAAGACTAAAGATGGACAACTACAACTGAAAAACCAACAAAAACACAAACAACTTATTCCAGTGTTTTCTATTATTGTATTACTATTCATATTTGGCTTATAATTATTGATATATATATGCCTAAGTGGTAGTTTATTACTTAAATAAACTTATTCCAAAGTTTTACAAAAAAATTCACAATATTTTTTTTGAGTTTCCATGATACTCGTGATTTGTCCGCAAATACCCGTCGATATATTTGTAAATCCGAATTACCGATATTGGTACCCATATCGATATTTTCATCCTTGGCTCTAGCTATGTGAGCTCACTCTAAATCCCTCAACCATATCCTTCACCACTCTAACGAACACTAATCGACTTAGGATATCCACCACAAGAATGAACAGAAAAGGCGAAGGAGGGTCACTTAGCTAAGGCCTTTCAATGCAAAAATCTTACTTCTCGATCTTTGTCTAGAAAGATGGAAAAGTTTTTCGATCTTATACAATTCCAAATGCAGGCTCTCCACTTGTACTTTTTTTTTTTTTTTGAAAAAGGCTCTCCACTTGTACTTAAAACCATTCCTCCACAAGACTTTATTGAGGAAACCCCAATCCACATTGTCGTAAGCTTTCTTTCTCAAAGTCAATCTTAAACATTAGCCCTTTCACTTGACCTAAGATTTGTCTACCAGCATTATCATTATTCATTATCAACTTACAAAAGTCATGGAAGCAATTTGAGAGTCTAGCTATTTTCAAACTTGGTAATGGCTCTAGAATAGTCTTCTGGCTTGATTCTTGGGTTGGAGACCTTCCTTTTTATTTAAAATATCCAAGTCTGTTTCGGATTGCTTCTCTTCCAAACGCCTCCGTTAAAGATCATTGGGATGGGGAGACTCTTTCATGGAATATCTCCTTTCGTCGGCTTCTAAAAAAGGAAGGAATTTTTTATTTTCAGCAGTTGATGGCATGTTTAAATGGTGCTATAGTATCCGAGTTTTCAGATTCACGCATTTGGTCCCTAGAGAAGTCGGGATTGTTTTCAGTTAAATCTCTTTTTAACTACTTGGCTGCCTCTTCATCTATGCACAAGGAAGTGTTTAAAGCTCTTTGGAAGACTAAATGCCCTAAGAGAATTAATATTCTTTGTTGGGTTATGATCTTTGGGTCTTCAAATTGTTCGGAAGGTCTTCAAAGGAGGCTCCCGTCTCATGCTTTATCTCCTTTTATCTGCCCTTTATGCTTGAATGCCAGTGAATCTTTGCAGCATTTGTTCTTCGACTGCATTTATTCTTATCGGTGTTGGGGGAAGTTATTGTCTATCTTCAAGCTTCAATGGGTTTTGGATCAATCATTCAAAAGAAATGTGCTGTAACTTTTAATTGGTCCATCAATTAAGCCGGTTTCTAAATTGCTGTGGTCTAATGGTGTCAAAGCTGTCTTTTCAGAAATTTGGTTTGAAAGGAATCAAAGAATTTTTCATGATATTTCTCTTCCTTGGTTGGATTGTTTCAATTCTGCCCGACTCAGCTTCATCTTGGTGTTCTTTGTCCAAGCTTTTCTCAGGATTCTCTATTCAAGATATTTGCCTCAATTGGGAAGCTTTCATTTTTCCATCTTAGTGTTGTTTTCATTTACATTTATGGTTGTTTTTATCTTCTTCGTTCTTATTGTATCTTTATATCATTGTACTTTGAGCATTAGTCTCTTTTCATTTCTTCAATGAAAAGTGTGGTTTCCTTTAAAAAAAAAAAAAACTTACCAAAGTCATACATACATATATACACATACACATACACACACACACACACATATACGTACTATGGTACCCTAAAATAAAAAGAGGTAAAACTATGATAGAATGACTAATGGAATTTTAACTAAACTATTTACGTAGTGGCAAGGTGACGTATGACTAATATTATGAATTTGGAATGTTACAAACCATCTTCAAAAAATACACAAAGGATACATAAGTCCCTCATCTGGAAAAAATCCAAAAAACAAATTACATTTCTCACACCCTCCCCAAATGAAGAACATATATTGACACGCCAAAAAGAAGGGCAAAAATGACATATCTCAAACTAATTCTGAGCAAAAGACTGATAAAAACATGCTATCACCACCCTAAGCCAAACTTGATGCCCTCTAGATACAGAGACAGGCCAAGGTTCAGAAAGATAATCCGATTCAAAACAATAAAAACTATCTGAATAGAAACAATTCCATCTAGAATAAATGTCTGATGTAGCGTAATTGCCAAAATGTTTAGAGAGATCACACCAAGAAGCTTTATGAATAACAGAATGTTGGTGGGATAATTTTAAAATTTTGTTGAAGTTTGTCGTCTCTTTAGTAATTATATTTAGTTAGTTCGTTGTCATCCTCTATAAATAGAGAAGGATAATCTCTTGTATTAACAACTCTGAACACTGCACAGTGGCTTAGACCGTTCCCTCAACCAACTCATGGATGATGTTATCTACTTTATGGCACGCTTTGTACTTATCCCTTTTCTTTACTTCTAACAAACTAGCGTGCCCTTATATAAGTTCACTCTCTTGAGCTAATTCTCTCATACAATACATCATTCAGTAATTTTAAATACTGCTACTCACGTTGAAATAAAGAATTTCATTTCGAGAGCATTTCTTAGATACCGAGCTTGAATTACAAGTATACTAATTTTAAATACTGCTACTCACGTTGAAATACTGCGAAAGTTTAATAAATTCATTGAAGAATCGAGACTCATGGAAATTCCTTTATCAAACGGCAATTTTACTTGGTCTAGGTCTGGTCATTCCTATTCTCATTCTCTTATTGATAGATTCTTGGTATCAAAGGAATGGGATGTTATTTTTGAAAATTCCAGGGTGTCAAGACAAGCGCGCATTTTCTCAGACCATTTTCCTTTATTATTAGAGGCTGGTTCATTTATGTGGGGACCATCTCCTTTCCGGTTTTATAACAGTTGGCATTCTCAAATGGCTTGTGATAAAATTATCTTGGATTCTCTTTCGCTTGATCGCTCTCAAGGATGGGCTGGTTTTGCTTTGAGCTCTAAACTCTCTGAAGGTAGCTATTAAAAAGTGGTATGCTGATTTTGAAGCTGGCAGGAAAAGGAAAGAGCAATGTTTGCTCTCGGAACTTGAATTTCTTGATGCAAAAGCTGAAAGGTTTCCTTTGTCCAATGTTGAGATTGATGTTCGGCTGGCTGTTAAAGGTGAAATTATGGAATTGTACTTGTCTGATGAAAGGAATTTAATCCAGAAAAGTAAGCTTAATTGGTTAAAGCTTGAAGATGAGAATACTAGCTTTTTTTCATTGTTATTTGGCAGCCAAAAAGAACAAGAATCTGATTTCGGAATTAATTTCCAGCGATGGGGCTTCTTTAGTTTCTTTTAGAGAAATTGAATATGAAATTCTGACTTTCTTCTCTTCTTTATATCAGAAAATTCCAGGTCATCGGTTTCTCCCTATTAATTTTACATGGGATAAAGTTTCTGCTGGTCAAAATTCAATGCTCTCCGCTCCTTTTTCTGTTGAGGAAGTAAGGGCGGCCTTGAGTTTTTTGGGAAGAAATAAGGCTCCGAGACCGGATGGTTTTACATCGGAATTCTTAATTAAATATTGGCTTCCTTTGAAGTTAGATTTTATGCGGTTATTTGAGGAGTTTTTCCACAATGGTCATCTCAATGCATGCATTAAGGAGAACTTTATATGTTTAATTCAAAAAAAAGAAGTTGCTGTCCGTATCAAAGACTATAGGCCTATAAGTCTTACTACCTCGGTTTATAAGGTAGTTGCAAAAGTGCTTGCTGGAAGAATAAGAAACGTTATGCCTCATATTATTTCTCAGTCTCAAAGTGCTTTTATTAGCGGTCGGCAGATTCTTGATTCAGCTCTCATTGCCAATGAAGTAGAGGAAGTTTGCTCTCAAGCTTAAAGGCTTTTGTGGTAAATGGTTGAATGGATAAATGGGTGTGTCTGGGATCCGAAATTTTCTATCTTCATTAATGGCCGGCCAAGAGGGAGAATTTGTGCTTCTAGAGGCCTTAGGCAAGGAGATCCTCTTTCTCCTTTCCTATTTCTTCGAGTAAGCGAAGTGTTGAATGCCCTTATTCAAGTTATTCATGAGAAAGGTATTTACGAGGGTTTCATTGTTAGGAAGGATAAGGTACATATTTCCATTCTTCAATTTGCAGATGATACTCTTTTATTCTGTAAATATGATGATATTATGTTGGATTCTCTTATTTCCACCATTAGTCTTTTTGAATGGTGTTCTGGGCAAAAAGTTAATTGGGAAAAATCTGCTTTGTGTGGTATTAATGTTGATAATGGAAAGATCCAAGCCACCTCTTCGCGGTTGAATTGTAAAGTGGAATCCCGTCCATTTTTATATCTTGGTCTTCCTTTAGGTGGTTATCCGAAAAAGATCTCCTTTTGGCCGCCGGTTGTTGATAAGATTCAAAAGAAGCTTGATAGATGGAGGCGCTTTAATTTGTCTAGAGGTGGGAGGTTGACTTTGTGTAATTCTGTTTTATTACATGTCTTTATTTCTCATGCCTCCTAACGTCGTTTCGAAAGTGGAAAGATTAATGAGATCTTTTTTATGGGAAGGCAGCAATGGTTCAAAGTTAAATCATTTGGCTCGATGGGAGTTCGTTTCTAAACCTCTTTTAAATGGAGGTCTCGGTATTGGTGGCTTGAAACATAGGAATTTGGCTCTTCTTGCTAAGTGGGGTTGGAGATATCTGTGGGAACCGGATTCGTTGTGGTGCAAAGTTGTTAAGAGTATTCATGGGGAGAATCGTTGTAATTGGCATACTTCCGGTAAGGTTGGCTTGAGTCTTCGAAGTCCTTGGATTAGTATATCCAAGGTATGGAATCAAATTGAGAGTTTGGCTATTTTTAAACTCGGAAATGGCTCTCGAGTTGTTTTTTGGCATGACTTTTGGATTGGAGATCTTCCTTTTTATTTAAAATTTCCAAGATTATTTCGAATTGCTTCTCTTCCAAATGCTTCTGTTAATAATCTTTGGGATGGGGAGACTCTTTCATGGAATATTTCTTTCCGTCGGCTTCTTAAAGAGGAAGAATTTTTTGAGTTTCAACTGCTCATGGGCATTTAAAATGATGCCAGAATTTCAGATCTTTCGGATTCCCGCACTTGGTCTTTAGAAAGTTCGGGTTTGTTCACGGTTAAATCTCTATATAATCATTTGGCTGCTTCTTCAGATATGCCCAAGGATGTGATTAAAGCTCTTTGGAAGACTAAATGTCCAAAGCGTATTAACATTCTTTTCTGGATCATGATCTTTGGTTCTTTAAACAACTCGGAGGTTCTTCGAAGCGGCTACCGTCTCATGTTTTATCTCCTTCCATTTGCCCTTTATGTTCAAGTGCCAATGAATCTTTGCAGCACCTTTTCTTTGATTGTGTTTTTTCTTGCCAATGTTGGGGGAAGTTTATGTCTATTTTCAAGCTTCATTGGGTTTTCGATCAGTCATTTAAAGATAACGTGCTACAACTTTTAATTGGTCCAATTATTCAGCCGGCTCCTAAATTATTATGGTTGAAGGGTATTTCAGATAAAACTATTTTAATTTTTGATAAAGCTATTTTATCAGAAATTTGGTTTGAAAGAAATCAAAGAGTTCTTCACGACACTTCTCTTTCTTGGTTGGATCGTTTCAACTCAGCTCGCCTCAAAACCTCGTCATGGAGCTCGTTGTCCAAGCTCTTTTCAGCCTTCTCTATTCAGGATATTTGCCTTAATTAGGATGCTTTCATTTTTCCAGCCTAAGTCTTGATTGTTCTTACTTCTTCCTTGTTGGCTGTTTTTGCAATGGTTTCTTAGCCGTTTGTTATTTACTTATTGGCTGTATTTGTCACTATTATGTTGTTTCCTTTGTTGGTTGTATTTTCGTTTCTTGTTTTATTTTGTTTCATTGTATTTTGAGCATTAGACTCTTTTCATTTCTTCAATGAAAAGTTTGTTTCCTTTTCAAAAAAAATTAGCTGCTGGAGGGGAAATTCAGTTAGTGATACAACACCTGCACAGTAGCTAAAGATGCATCTCCTGACATTCCTGCACGTAAGCACAACTCAACCAGGTCAATAATAACAGAGAGTTTCATTGACACCAACGATGGTTCACTTGCTTCAGATTCAGTCCCGTCTAGAACCTGGCGAGTAGCAGGTTCTATTATATCAGTTGAAGAAGCAGAAATATTTTTTAATGGAGGCACCACATTTGCTGTCTCAGAGATATTTGACATTGCACATTCAGTAATAATCTGGTACTCTTTGTTTGAAAGAACTGCTTTCAACACTTCGATCTGATAAATTGACAGCCAGATGAAAAAAAAAAAGCACAATTTAATTGCATCTTCACTTAGATTTCTTATTGTAGAAGAATAATTGCATGGAAAGTGGAATAGTTGATTTGGCTACCTGAATTCCAACTTCTAGACTTGGTATTTGGTGCAACAAATCCCTAAGTGACCTGCGGATGACCACTGAAACTCCCTTGACATCTTCAATTATGCTTTCCCCTAATTCCGCACCCATGGCAACATTTAAATTGATATCATCGATCTGAATATCATACAGTGATCAGAAAGTGATATTGTTACAAACTAACTCTATTCAAGAAACAAATTCTACACCACATAAGAAAACTGCGGAGAATTCATTGTTTCAGAAACCTTTTAGCCATTCCAAAATTAGTTCAAAAGCCATTTAACACAGAAATATCGTTCTGGCCAACAATTTCTCAACCAAATCCCCCCGATAGATCTCACCTGAACAGTTAAAATTTCCAAATGCACGGAGCTCATGTCTGTTTTACTGCCAGAAATCCACTGAAAAGTGTTCTGAATGGTAATGTGAACAACATCAAGCTTCAAATAACTGTCGGAGAAAAATAATTATTATAAAGGGAAAGATAATGATCGCTAATAAATATACTTGTCATATGAAATCATGAAACGGTTTGTATCTATTAAAAACTCACTCAAGACTGTCTGTCCTTCGAGGCATTAATATTATAGGCTTTGAAAGAGAAAGATCCAACTTTAAAGCAGGTAAGCCTTCTATTTCAGTAGTTGTAAACCACTTCTCTGAATTCGTTACTTGATCTTTTAACTTTACGACACCCACCGCATTTTCAGGAACGAGACCCACAAAGTAACTAACAACCTACAAATAATTTTACAGTTTATGAATTATAGAATCAGTAAAACATGGAAAGATAATAATCAGTAAAAAGATTACCTCCTGGATAAATCGATTCAAATACACAATGCGTACTTCTGAAAGCATCCCCAGGAGACTATACTCATAACCATTATAATCTTCATCATCAACATTGAATGAAGAGAAAAATAGCTGCAATATGTAGCAAACTTCAAAAAGAGAAACACCAAAAAATGGTACAAAAATTACACTGTAAAATGCAAGGAACATTTTCTGTACTTCCATTATTCTCTCAAACCACATACACAAAAGATCCTTCAATATGTCTACGGGATATAAACTGAAATGAAAGATATCTACAAGTCTGATCCACAAGCGTCCACCAACTAACAGAAAAGCAAGAAATGATGAGCATCTTCCAAACTATTCTTTCAGAGGCAACGCCAATTAGGATTTAAATACCGAGTCATTCTGCACTATTCATTGTCATTTAGGTTTGAATAACTTGTTCAATGCTTTAAATTATCTTGGATTAAGAATCCTCACATTTATTATCCAAGGAGATTGGATCAGTGTTCAAGCATCAGGAGACTAGCTGTTTTTTGTGTCATTTCACTGGTATTATTTAGTATACTTGGAAGGAAAAGAATACCATATTTTTATGGGAAAACTAAAAAAACACGCTTTATTGAGGTTGACGATTCATTTTCTGACTCATTTTGGGTGTCAGGGGATGTTTGGTTCCCAGGTGCCAAAGGGGTGGTTTGGGTTTAGTTACCCTTTTGGTTCCCAATTTTACAAACCCATATACCCAAGTAAGTTAACCCCTATTTTCTCTCCTTGTTTTACTAAACCCTCCAATTTACTTCTCCCAATTTTACTTCTCTCTCCTCTCCCTTTTTCTTCTCTCTATCTCCATCCTCTCTCTTTCCATTGTCACAGTTTGTTTCCTTTTGTCTTCTATCTTTGAATTTGTATTTTGTTTCTCCATACTCTCTCTTTCCCAATTTCTTTGTATGTTGTTCACACATTGATAAATATTAAAGGAAAAATTAATTACAAAACTAACTAAATATTTTTTTTACAAAATAATTATTCAAAAGGTGTTTAGATTAACAATAGTATTGAAAATGAATTATTCATTTATCTATTACTAATTTATAAGAAAATTATTATTATTATATTTTAAAATTTTATTACCATGTAATTATTTTATTATAAATTCCAAACCATGCAGGTTATATAAAACAAGATTTAATACTTCCATTTGTCTAAATCCACAATTTTGCAAAATCATTTTCTTTTGAAAATGTAAAAATTATGTTATCTTTTTTTGAAAAGGAAACAAACTTTTCATTGAAGATATGAAAAGAGACTAATGCTCAAAATACAAAGATACAAAAGATAAGACAATGAAAAAACAGCCAATAAAAGAACAACAAGATAATGATAATAACGGCCAATAAAAGGTCAACACATGACTTTAAAGGCAACACAAAAACAACCCATAAAAGAACAATGAAGACTTAGGATGGAGAAATGAAAGCATCCCAATTAAGGTAAAAGATCTGAATAGAGAAGGCTGAATAAAGCTTGGACAACGAACTCCATGACGAAGCTTTGAGGCGAGCTTTAGACGGATTTCCCAAGTGGTGGCTGTAACTTTCCGAATGTAGTAACTAAAACTATCTCTAATGAAGAAACATCCAGAAGCTTGAGCAACCTACCTAGACTCACCAACATGCCTTCCACCGTCTCCATAGATGCTGAAACAGAAGATCCATGGGACATTTGACGGGTGTATACAAAAGCTGATCCAGTAGTTAGCCTCCTAGGATCTAACAAAGATAAACACTTTGATAACGAGTTAATTAAAACATATGATGGTCGTGAACCTTCCAAGGCATGGCGAAACAATCTTCCTACAAAACTTGGGCTGGAAATTATAGCCAAAAGACCAAGAGGAGAAAATCGAGTAATAGCACAAAGTGTTCCTGTGGCATAAGAATGAACTTCTGAACAATCTGAAGAGCTGAACTTGACCACTATTAACTCCAGAACATCAGACTCTACAATCCACTTCATTGATTTAGTAAAGCTTGAATACAGATGCTTATCAGCATCCAAAAACCTTATCAAAACCTTGCTGAAGTAACCAGCCAATAGAGTGCTGAGAGAAGGCTTGGGTTGTAGGAAGGAAAACAACAAGATCATCAACTCTTTATCCTCCACCAATGCTTTGAGAATTATATCAACTTCACAAGTAAAAATCTCACAAACGATGAAAGGAAACTTAAAACTTCGTTTCTTTTCAGCCTCTTTAGGAACTTTTTCAACAATATATCTGATTAGTTGTTCAATCTGAGGTCTTTCTCTCAAAAAGATAATAAGTCGACTTTTAAGTGCTTTGCATAGGCTTCCACAAAAATCTAGCCGATTTCCTTGGAACTCCATAAGGATTTAATTAATCTCAAATCAATTACAGCTTGATAAGTCTCCTGAATTAAGACTAAATCAAAGCAAATGTTCTGAAGGAATTTCTTCAAAACCACCCTTTTAGACATATCACCGAGACCCCTGGTATTCCACGAAACAATCGTCATAGATGAGTAAGGAAGGATCAAACAGCCGCTTTAGAAGACTGAGGAGAAATTTTGCACAATTGAAATCCACAAATATCAACTAACGAAGAAAATTGTTTGGGAATTTGAGAAGGTGATAATAAAGATTCGTGAATAATTGAATCTTGAGAGCCTAAACTATCAACATTCTCAGAAAAGATTGATTGCAAAGACTCACCAATTTGATCTTCTGAAAATAATTCCACACAATCCTCGTTATCTACCAACTGATCAGAATCCTCACTGCTTACACTAACCGTAGACTCATCATCAGAATCCACCGGTGAATGAATACTATGGTTGGAGGAGCTACCCATACCTCTCACGAAATCTCACTCCCCCTTGGAATTTGAACAAAAGATTCCTTAAATTCCTTACCCTGAAACACAACATTTCCAGAATTGACATTTGAAGAACCCGAAGCCTTTTTTGCAACAAGTAAATGAGTACATGCTGACTCCAAATGATCAGCATTAGTATTTGACTTAGCAACCAATGAAAAAGAAGATTTTTTCCGAGAATATGTCTTTAATACTACCTGATGGACATCTTTATTTGAATTGCAATTAACGGCATTAAAAACCATAGAAGGAGATTCCAAAAACTGGGACTGTCGGACTTCATGAGGGCTGGACACATTAAACACATTATCATCTTTGGATGGAGAGAGAACAAAAACTGGCTCATTAATGCTATCTTTAATACGTTCCAAAGAAATTAATGCACTCTTCATGTAAAAATTATGTTATCATAATCAAATAAAGACACTATTTGTAAAGTTAATTAAATTAACTATTTCGGTTAGCTTGAAGTTGTTTTTTTTTTAACAAGAAACAAAGGGCCTGTTTGGTAGGCAATCCGAATTCTGTTTTTTTGTTTCAGATTCACTGAATTCAGTGAATATGCATTTGTGTTTTTTAAAACTGTTTTCAGATTCTGTGATCAAAATAGTGGAAATTCTGAAATCAACTTTCTTACGTTTTCCGTGTATCCAGATTTTGAATTTGAGGTTTTTAAATGCAGAATTAAATTAAAAAAGATAAAAACTTTAATAAATATAGTATTTCATGTTCTAAACTCAATTTAGTTTTGTGAAATTAAAATTTGTATAATATAATGTATTATAAATTATATGACATTGTAAAATAATAATTATAAAAAATTTATAACACATAACATGTTTAAAAATTAATTAATAATAATTTATATTCAACTTAGTATTTAGTTGATAACTACAAATAATTTATGGTTTATAAATATATTATCAAACACATCCTGAACCATTGTTTAAGTCGGGATCCAATTTCTGAATTTGCTACCAAACACATATCTGAAAACATGAAATACAACTTTGTTTTCAAATTTCTGTTTTCAGATCACCAACTAAACGGACCCAAAGTTTTTCATCGATATAATGAAAATAGACTAATAATCAAAATCACAAACACCACAAAGGAAAGAAGAAGATACAGACCAAAGAAAGAGAAAAACTAGAAAAAAAGACCACCAGAGAACTAAGAGAACCACAAAAAAGACTAAAGAAGGATGCTACAACTGAAAAATCAACAAAACCAAACATCAAAACAATCAAAATCAGAGAAAAGATCAAAACCACCAAGCGGCTAAAGAGACCAACAGAAAAGAAGCAAGGATAAGGAGGATTTTCGAAAAAACTTCACCACCAATGGAATTTAACGAGAGCCCAACTTGAAAAGACTAAACCCTGAGAGAAATTCAAAACTGAGCTAACGAGAAAACCATTAAAGAGCTTTAACTGCTGGAGACAAATTAGGAATTTCCCGCATCTGTAACCCACATAACTCAATCAGAGAAGAAAACTTGGCTGAGATTTGAGGAGAAGCCACCGAAGAAACTACTCCCTCGACATTATCGACACCTTGAACGTTAACTTCAAAAAGATTTTCAAAAGCTTCAACAAATGAATCGTCTTCAACTTGATCGACCAACTCAAATTCTGGAATATGAAAAATTGACTCCACACTGCTGATACTAACATCCGATTCTCCATCAGAATCAAAACAAGAAGAATTTCTTAGGAGAAGAGAGACTTGATACACCTTTGGTGAATAGTATGTTTGAACCAGGAAGAGAAACTTGCGATTGACTAAAATTTATGGAAGGTTATAAAGCATTTGCATCTTAGAAACTTTCATGGGAGACTTCAATTGATTTGTGGATTGAGTCAAAAGACGAACACAAGATTCCTCTAAAGAATCTAAATTAGACTCTGAAAGATCAATGATGGAGGAAAACTCTTTTCTTCTAGAACAATGAAGAGGAAAGAGTTTTATTAAAGTTGGCTTCGATTGCAAAGGAGACACCATAGAACTCCCATTAGAACCGAGGGAATTAACATCTACATGCCCATCCAAAGAAATGCCTTTTAACAAATCAAGAACATTTGAATTAAGATTCTAATCAAACCACAAATGTTTTCCTCCAGTTCAATTACTGCTGCTGAACAATCAATAAAGTCAAGTGTTTGAGAGGAAATACTAATCAAACCACCAAAATGTTGTCCAATAGCTTCAAAACATGGTCGTTTCCAATAAATCAAAGGTAAATTCTTTATAGATATCCATCTTCCATAACTCATGATTAATTTCGGGTGAGAATTCTTTTCATCGGACCAACGCCCAATTTTCAAATGAAGGCCACCAACAAGACACCACTTTCCATCAAAATTCAAATCAGAAAGACTCTCATCAAACTTGATCAACGCTTTGTCATCCATAAAAGGATTAATTGAAATTCTAGTCTGAAAATGATTTTCTAAAGCGATTTGAACATCTTTCAAAGAGTAATGGGCAAACAACCTAGAAACCACCAAAATGGAATTGAAATTCAAATCCATCATTTATCTCTCTTTCCTTACCCAAAAGGAAGAAATCTTAGAGGATTTCACCACATCTTCCTGAATCGTATCAACTTTTCCAATCTGAGCAGGGAAACCCAACTTGGAATACTCTGGTTCTCCATATTATTCAAATATTTTAACGTTATAGCTTTATGTATTAGTTAATTATGGAAAGTTAAGTTCAATCATTTTGACGATAAATACTAAGTAGTAAATAAATTTAGTTAGCATAGCAAGTTATGAATAATTATGTAATCAATTAATAACCTTTTCTTTATGGTTAATTTTATGTTGGATATATTTGTATAAAAAAATTGTTTATATTTGTTCACACTTGGATAAATAATCCAAAAATATTTTCATGAACAATCAAATTTTTATTCTATAAAATAATTATTGGAAGAAAATTGTGTGGATAAATGTATTAAAAATATTTTATTTATTTTTAAAATCATAGGCTCTAATTTCATAATAAAAGCAACATTTTAAATGTTTTAATATGTATTTTTATTGCTTTAATTAATTAATTAATATATAAATGATCTATTATTTAATATAAATTCCAAATTTATCAACCAAATACACTATAAAACTCAGATTTAACAAATTAGAATTCAAACTCAGACTTAGCACAATCATAACACAGGTTTAACCATCCAAATACAGACTTAATAAACCTAGGTTTAACGACCCCAGACTTAATAAACTCTCCAACACCTGCAAACTAAATGACCCCTAAAAGTTTTGTAAGCACACCTATGATATTCAATTTGCATTTTGGAATGTCAAGCTATAAATTGAAATTAAGGTTACTTTATTCTTTCGTTACTTATATTCTTTACAGAATAATATAATTATTTTTTATTCCAAAACATAAATATTAAAGTACAGAGTCTTCAGAGTACTACGCACTGCTACTCATGGTTTCTTCTATTCTCCTCAACTCCCATGAATTTACTTCCTATTCTGAATAAATTTTAGGAGATTTGAAATTTGATTCCTATGATTTACAAATAACGATTGGGAGATACCTGTTCACTTGCATGTAGTCTCAAAGACATGCGATCCTAAATATATATTTTTTTTTAAGAGACTGAGGAGAAATATCATTAATAGATAAAGAAATCAAAACCAAGAAGTTAAAAAGAGCCCAAAATGACAAAAAGAAAAAATGTCTCCCACAAATGATAATGCAAGTTTGCCGCTATCTACATGTCCATAAGAATTATAGATATTCATTCATGCATATGAATATGCATTAGAGAGAGAGAGAGATAGAACCTCAACAAAAGAACTGCCACCAGGATTTCTCATATCACAAGCCCAATAATACATGTGGCTGCTTGAAAGACTATCATCACTTATTCTCAGATTTCCGAGAGCAGCCTCTATACTAAAAGAGGACGGAAACACCTTAAAGATAGAAAAAGATAAATTTTAAGAACATTTCAAGGTTAAGAATAAGAACCAGTACGCCAAATGGTGTAAGGTAGAGACTTTGAAGCAAAACCTTGATATTGGCGAGCAAGTTGTCTTGAAACAAACTAGCTAGATTAGTCTCATTTTCCTTCACTAGGAAAATTTGCGCCTGTGACATCTTCAATTCTAAATTGAATATAACTCTAGACTTCCCTTTTCCTAGCAAGCCTTTCACAATGCCATTCACCATGGTCTTTGAAATCTGTTCATCCTCTTCCATTGGGGTATTATGCTTTATGATGCCTGATGATGAATCATCACTGAATGATTCACAACTTTCTTCCTCAAGGTTAATGGCATTGGCAAACTCAATAAGGGCTAAAACTGTAGGTCTACGACAGAAAAATGACAATGTAGCCAAGGTAACAGAAACCTGGGACAATTATCCAATATTTTAAAATCAGAATCCTAGTAGGTAATGTATAATTAAGCAAGAGAGATGGGGCACACCTGTTTGTCTACATCATAGTATCGACGAGAATTTGGGTCATAAAGAGCTATTTGAGCTTTTACAAAATTATCTAATGTAACCGATTGCTCATTATCCGCAGTATGTGTTTCAGAGCCACCAGGAGGAAGCAGACCAGCAATACGTGAAAAACTGGGGGGTACAAAATTTTTTAATTGGAGGGAACTTTGAGATTTTACACACTCAAGACCTTTTCCTGGTGATTGTATCGGACAATCAGCATAGTCAACCAAGGTTTCGGTTGCCTCAAAGAATTTCTCATCACCTTCAATTTGAGTTGAATCATTGTTATCAAAACCTTGATTTGTTGAATAGTCAGTAAATGAAGGTGTCTCTTCTCCATGAACAAATGATCTTGCCAAATAACAAGATCGAGAATTGGTCTTCGAACAAATTAAGTCTTCAATCTCCAACGACTTTAGTATAGTGCCAATAAACATGTCATCTGACCTAATTGACAGCTCGACCTATTTCGCACAAATGTAACACTCAGAAGAGAATCTGAGAAACATAGATAGAATATATATAAGTAAATAAACAGTCAAATTAACAATCTGTACCTGACCACCAATTGCCCGGAATTCAATCAAATGCCTCTCTTCTGCAAGAAGAACCTTCTCAAAGTTCTGGCCATGCTGAAAAGGCAATAGCAACAAACATTTTTCAAACATATAGTGAGGGAAATTTTGAAAACAACAAGTTTTCTGGCATACCTGATTACTAGAACTGAAACAGACTCTAAGTTCATCGAGAGAACCAGTCAAAAATACCCTCTCTATATATGAATCCACCGTATCATCACTTTCATCTGGTTCCATTTCTGAGTCCTCAGAGTTTGAGGAAGTTTCAGATAGACCCATAATAGGAGCAGAGGCCTATATAAATATTTAGGAGAAAGAGACACCGTCAGAAAAGATTTAGCCAGTTGAATTCAAACCCCTCAAACCATCATCTTTATCCTAAAAAATTCTTTGATTGCGCTCAAACCATAGCTCCAAAATGATTTTCCTGACAGCATTGACCCATAGAAGATGAGCCCTTGGGGACAAAAGCGGACTGAATAAAAGTTGCAGAAGATTACAGTTGGAATCATTGCTGAAGACCCATTGATATAGTCCCTGTGACCCCATGCCCTGTTTTCCTATTCTATACACTTAACTGAGGACCTATTCTGCCTTTTCTGCTATTTCCACTTTCCATTTAGCTTTTGTTGCTAGTTGAGAGTTAGTCAGTTAGTTGGCTGTTTAAAGTCTACATCCACTAGTATAAATAACAAGTCTTATGTACGTTTTTGGCAACATTAGTCTTTTTCTTGGTATTACACCACCCGTATTAACTCGAAGATTTGAAAATAAGGAGAACCAATACTTCATGGAAAAGGGCAATTGAGGAAAATATGAGATTCATCCTCATTGGTCGAATAAAATAGAAACATGGGGACTGATAATCCCATAAAATAGGACTATTTGAGCACTTTTCATAGTTTTTTATGTGATATAGGAGTGATTTGCATTATTTTCTTTTGTTTTGAGTGCTTTGTTTGGAGTTAATTTTAGAAGTTAGTTTAATGTTTTTTGTGGCTTTATTTTCTTTTGTCATAGTTTTTGCCCTCACTCTAGTGCTTTCTATTAGGTTGATCTCTCTAAGGTGTAAAATGCTGGATAGAAAGCAGAATGGTGTGGAGATTGCTATAGTAAAGTTTAGCATCAAGAGCTAGAGAAAAGAACTGACAGTTTCTTTTTAAGGAGTAAAAAGTTGCATGTGATTAAGTGTCAACCCATTTAAAATGGCCCGATGATAACTCTCCAAAAGGGAGTTATTATGACACTTAATGTACTAATAATTGGAGTCTTATTAGAGCTTAATAACTTAATTTGTCACTTTAATTCTGTTCATTTGTAGAAGCATAAGTAAAAAGTGGATATCTTGCAATCTAATGCAATTTGGCTGATGCTAGCAAAAAGCGGCAGCACAAGGAATGATCAAGCAAATATATCGCAAAACCGGACACATGACTACCACATGATTCGTAATTGAGATGGCAGTAGGACAGGAAATCTAGGAAGAAACAGAAGAGGAAATCAGTCCACGTACTCGAGATTGACCTAAATTGGCAAGGGACAATCATTATAACTTCTAGAATTATGAAACCCTAATATTTAGTTGAAGCCCTTTTGTTATAGCTAATGCAATATGAGCATTTCATTTGCAGGTGTTTATATACTTGAAAAAAGAAGAGTACGTAATTCTTCTTATCTGTTTTGAACAAGAGACATGTACAAAGAGCAACCACAAACAGCACGTAAAATGATGAAAAAAAAAGTGGATGATCCCTAATGGAAGAAAATAATAGGAAGTAAACTAATCCAGAGAGCATGAATTATAAGCATCTAATCCGCATCTCATCTAAACCCAAATGAAGGATAAACACAAGTAATGACATATTACAACAACTAATCACATACCGAAGCACGATATATGGCCCCTTGCAAGCGGTTTTGCCAAATTTTCCTTGAATCATCAGAATCACACCTTAATATGAGGGCACTAACATCCTCCACAACCTAAACCCAAATACAGTTACAAAACTAAGTGATCAAGATGTTCAAGAGTGCTCAATCATGTAAAAAAATAGTATAAGACAGAGATAACCTTGTTATTTGGTCGTGAAGCATCATAGATAGCCAAAACGTGTTGCACCTCCCCAACCAACTCTGCCGGCAGCTGAACGGTTTGTTTTCCTCTTAAGCTTACCCATATCAATAAACATAACTCTTAAATAAGAAAATATAACTTTATCAAATAAAATCAAGGATAATGCTATGAAAACACCAAGAAAAGGCAACAAAACCCAGCTTGATATGAATGTACTTTTCCAATCGGTCCAAATTAAAGAGAGAAGGAAACAAGATATGAAAAATAAGTATTACTTTTAACCACAAACTACCATGACTTTCTTTTAGAATTACAAGATATGAACTCTCATTGATATAACAATTTGCAAAGGAGACAAACTCCTAAAAGGAGTTAAATAAAGCAAAGTATATAAAAAGAAAATATGGTGTTCTAATGAGGGGAAAAAAAAGATTCCTAAATCCTAATTCGACAAGAAGTTAAAAATAAAGAACAATTCTTCAATTCCATCAAAAAAAAAAACACTCATAAAGAGAAGTTAAACCTATATCTTCTCTAAAACCGTCATCTATTCTTCAAAAGAAACATTATTCTTACCATCTAGATCACATATACTCTTGGTAATTGATAATTTTTTTAAACGGGTATTTCTCTACATTGAGGAAACTCAATAAGAAAGAGGATCAGTTCACCAACTATGAATGTCTAGACCAATAGGCAATAACGTAGTAGCACACTATGAAATCTTGAAACACACCAATTGAGTAAATCCTTGCCCAATCCAACAAGGTTCTTGATGAATTCAGGAAATTCATTGGTTTAGAAAGAACCTTCCATAATAGCTCCTCAATTCATATAAGCCACTTCACATTGACTGGGCACTGGGCAGCATGGCCTCTCCACTCAACAAATGCAGCAGCATTTCAAACTCTTAGACCACCAAAACGGGGGCTGGGCTATTTGTTTCACAAGACTGCTTAGTGATAGAGATGATGGATTGGAACGCCTTTTCCATTGTGATTAACACCAGGATTCAGAGTGTCATAATCACAATCTTTCGAACTTGGGACAAACGACCCAACGAGCAAGTTAGCCTTACAAAAATCGAAAATCACGGACAACTTCAATGTAGGGTCTAGCCACCACTCATGTTTTGAGAGAAAATTGGTTCTATAAAATGTGAGAGAGAAAAAACATTGAAAACATCTTCAAAGAAAACATTGTAGACAACAGATGCAAGAGAACTTGATTGCAAGGAAGTATAGAATGCTTGGTCAGGGAGGTTTGATGGCTACTTGGTCCTCCTATTAGTACATTTGAAGCATTTTTAGTCTGACAAGTGTAAACATGAAAATCACGAGGAGTCATACGCTGCCAAAATTAGTTCCAAACAAAAAAAAGCAATAAAACTAATTACATGACACTAAGGTATGGTGGTTGAGGATGGTTTGGACATGCAGCCATAGGCATAACTCGCCTTGGGCAAGCATGCCCAAGACACCGTGCACCATGCCAGATAGACTAGTCTAGAACTTTGAAAAGGACGGGCTGTTTTTTGTCCAGAAGTCTTCCTCTGTTCTACAAAATTCCATGAAGAATGAAGCCCACAGGAAGTGCAAAGACTTCCTCTAGTTCTTATCTCTTTGTAGCATCGTTAGTTCCAAAGAGATTTCAAACTATGGTGTGGTAACTTATCTCATGGGATGATACACTCCACTAAGATAAGAATCAGATTTCTTTTTTATATTTGTTTCTCTTCTTCACATCCTAAGATAAAAATCAGATTTCTCCTTTGAAATATGTTTCTTCAAATGAAGATGAAGATGGTACTATTAGTATTAGTAGTATATGACTTTTTTTTTTTTTTACAAGATACGAACTTTTCATTGATGAATGAAAAAGAAGCAAAAATGTTCAAATATACAAACTCTCAAAAGAAAAGAGAAAAGAAAAAATAAAAAACTAAAAAAAGAATAAAACAAATGAGAAACAATGAATAAAATCCTCCCAGTTTGTGAGAATGATATTTGAAGACTAATGATAAAGTAAGCTTGGAAAGTGAGCATCATTGAGAAGCCTTGAACCAAGCTAAATCAAAGCATTCAAAACAAATTTTACTCTTCCCTCAAAAAATTCTTTGATTATGGATTTGACGCCATTCACTCATAAATGAGCTTGAAAATGAAGAATTGGACCATTGAGAAGCTAGAATAAATTACTTCTTGAATCTTGAGAAAAATCAATGCATATTAAAAAGATGGAATAATGAATGCCAAAGAATAAATTAGTACTTGGGGTTTCATTGGAGTAATGAATTAAATTTTTTTTCTTTTCTTTTTGAGACTGTTGTTTTGGACTATTTTTATTTTTGGTTGTTTGTTGGTTATTCTATTCTCCCGTTGAAGTTTTTTTCCCCTCTTTTTTGTAAAAGAGACAATAATATTGATAAGAAAAGGTTGTTTCTTGTTTTTCTTTTTTAAACACATGAGGATATTGCTCATCTTTTTATAATTTTTCTGGTTGCTGAGAGACTTTCGACCTTTTTTTTTTAAAGTAGTTGGTGTTGTCTGGGTTTGGCATAGCTCAATTTTTTTTTTTTTTTTGAAAAGGAAACAAACTTTTCATTGAGGAAATGAAAAGAGTCTAATGCAAAATACAATGAAACAAAATAAAACAAGAAATGAAAATACAGCCAACAAAGGAAACAACATAATAATGACAAATACAGCCAATAAGTGAATAACAAACGACTAAGAAACAATTGCAAAAACAGCCAGAAAGGAAGAACAATCAAGACTTAGGCTGGAAAAATGAAAGCATCGCAATTAAGGCAAATATCCTCAATAGAGAAGGCTGAAAAGAGCTTGGACAACATGACGAGGCTTTGAGGAGAGCTGAGTTGAAACGATCCAACCAAGAAAGAGAAGTGCCCTGAAAAACTCTCTGATTTCTTTCAAACCAAATTTCTGATAAAATAGCTTTAACATCATTCAACCATAATAATTTGGAAGCCGGCTGAATAACTGGACCAATTAAAAGTTGTAGCACGTTTTCTTTAAATGACGGATCGAAAACCCAATGAAGCTTGAAAATCGACATAAACTTCCCCCAACACTGGCAAGAAAAAACACAATCAAAGAAAAGGTGCTGCAAAGATTCACTGGCACTTGAACATAAAGGGCAAATGGAAGGAGATAAAACATGAGATGGTAGCATCCTTTGAAGAACCTCCGAGCTGTTTAAAGAACCAAAGATCATGATCCAACAAAGAATGTTAATACGCTTTGGACATTTAGTCTTCCAAAGAGCTCTAAACACATCCTTGTGCATATCTGAAGAAGCAGCCAAGTGATTATAGAGAGGTTTAACCGTGAACAAACCCGAACTTTCTAAAGACCAAGTGCGGGAATCCGAAAGATCTGAAATTATGGCATCACTTAAAATGCCCATGAGCTGCTGAAACTCAAGAACTTCTTCCTCTTTAAGAAGTCGACGAAAAGAAATATTCCATGAAAAAGTCTCCCCATTCCAAAGATCATTAACGGGAGCATTTGGAAGAGAAGCAATTCGAAATAATCTTGGAAATTTTAAATAAAAAGGAAGATCTCCAATCCAAAAGTCATGCCAAAAAACTACTTGAGAGTCATTTCCGAGTTTAAAAATAGCCAAACTCTCAATTTGATTCCACACCTTAGATATACTAATCCAAGGACTTCGAAGGCTCAAGCCAACCTTACCGGAAGTATGCCAATTAAAACGATTCTGCCCATGAATACTCTTAAAAACTTTGCACCACAACGAATTCGGTTCCCTCAAATATCTCCAACCCCACTTAGCAAGAAGAGCCAAATTCCTATATTTCAAGCCACCAATACCGAGACCTCCATTTAAAAGAGGTTTAGAAACGAACTCCCATCAAGCCAAATGATTTAACTTAGAATCATTGCTACCTTCCCATAAAAAAAAGATCTCATTAATCTTTCCACTCCCGAAACGACTTTAGAAGGCATGAGAAATAAAGACATATAATACAACGGAATACTTGATAAAACAGAATTACACAAAGTCAACCTCCCACCTCTAGACAAATTAAAGCGCCTCCATCTATCAAGCTTCTTTTGAATCTTATCAACAACCGGCGGCCAAAAGGAGATCTTTTTCGGATAACCACCTAAAGGAAGACCAAGATATAAAAATGGATGGGATTCCACTCTACAATTCAACCGCGAAGAGGTGGCTTGGATCTTTCCATTATCAACATTAATACCACACAAAGCAGATTTTTCCCAATTAACTTTTTGCCCAGAACACCATTCAAAAAGACTAATGGTGGAAATAAGAGAATCCAGGATAATATCATCATATTTACAGAATAAAAGAGTATCATCTGCAAATTGAAGAATTGAAATATGTACCTTATCCTTCCCAACAATGAAACCCTCGTAAATACCTTTCTCATGAATAACTTGAATAAGGGCATTCAACGCTTCGCTTACTAGAAGAAATAGGAAAGGAGAAAGAGGATCTCCTTGCCTAAGGCCTCTAGAAGCACAAATTCTCCCTCTTGGCCGACCATTAACGAAGATAGAAAATTTCGGATCCCGGACACACCCATTTATCCATTCGACCCATTTACCACAAAAGCCTTTAAGCTTGAGAACAAACTCAAGGAAATCCCAATCCACCCTATCAAAGGCTTTCTCAAGATCCAACTTCAAAATCCAGCCCTTTTTTTTCTTAGCTCTATATTCCTCCACTACTTCATTGGCAATGAGAGCTGAATCAAGAATCTGCCGACTGCTTATAAAAGCACTTTGAGACTGAGAAATAATATGAGGCATAACTTTTCTTATTCTTTCAGCAAGCACTTTCGCAACTTCCTTATAAACCGACGTAGTATGACTTATAGGCCTAAAGTCTTTAATACAGACAGCAGCTTCTTTTTTTGAATTAAACATATAAAGTTCTCCTTAATGCACGCATTGAGATGACCATTATGGAAAAACTCCTCAAATAACCGCATAAAATCCGACTTCAAAAGAAGCCAATATTTAATTAAGAATTCCGATGTAAAACCATCCGGTCCCGGAGCCTTATTTCTTCCAAAAAAGTCAAGGCCGCCCTTACTGCCTCAGCAGAAAAAGGAGCAGAGAGCATTGAATTTTGACCAGCAGAAACTTTATCCCAAGTAAAATTAATAGGGAGAAACCGATGACCTGGAATTTTCTGATATAAAGAAGACAAGAAAGTCAAAATTTCATGCTCAATTTCTCTAAAAGGAACTAAAGAAGCCCCATTGCTGGAAATTAATTCCGAAATCAGATTCTTCCTCTTCTTGGCTGCCAAATATCGATGAAAAAAGCTAGTATTCTCATCTCCAAGCTTTAACCAATTACGCTTACTTTTCTGGATTAAATTCCTTTCATCAGACAAATACAATTCCATAATTTATCCTTTAACAGCTAGCCGAACATCAATCTCAACATTGGACAAAGGAAACCTTTCAGCTTTTGCATAAAGAAATACAAGTTCCGAGAGCAAACATTGCTCTTTCCTTTTCCTGCCAACTTCAAAATCAGCATACCACTTTTTAATAGCTACCTTCAGATTTCTGAGTCTAGAGCTCAAAGCAAAACCAGCCCATCCTTGATAGCGATCAAGCGAAAGAGAATCCAAGATAATTTTATCACAAGCCATTTGAGAAAGCCAACTGTTATAAAACCGGAAAGGAGATGGTCCCCACATAAATGAACCAGCCTCTAATAATAAAGGAAAATGGTCTGAGAAAATGCGCACTTGTCTTGACACCCTGGAATTTTCAAAAATAACATCCCATTCCTTTGATACCAAGAATCTATCAATTAGAGAGTGAGAATAGGAATGACCAGACCTAGACCAAGTAAAATTTCCGTTTGATAAAGGAATTTCCATGAGTCTCGATTCTTCAATGAATTTATTAAACTTTCGCATACCTTTAGTTTGTCTTCCCATAGGAGATCTCTCATGAACCCATCGAGTAATATTAAAGTCCCCACCAATACACCATGGATCCGTGCAATAGTAAGAGAGGGAACGCAATTCAGGCCATAAGAATCTCCTTTCCTTGTAGTCATTCAGACCATAAACATTGGTGACCCAACAAACTTTTTTACAAAGAGTAAAACATTTAATTGAAAGAGTATAACCACCCTTTAAGAATTCCAGCACTGATAATTTGCTCTCATCCCACATAATAAGAAGTCCTCCTGATTTCCCATAAGCTTCCACAAAAGTCCATCCAATTTCCTTTGAACTCCATAAAGATTTAATGAAGTTTAAATCAATTTTCGATTGTTTGGTTTCCTGAATCAAGACCAAATCAGGACAAATATTCTGAAGGAATTTCTTCAATGACACCCTTTTAGATTTATCACCAAGACCCCATGTATTCTACGAGATAATCTTCATAACCGATGAAAAAGAATCAAGCTAATACTTTAGGTGATTGAGATGAGATCTTGCACAATTGAAGTCCACAAGTTTCCACTAGTAAAGAGAACTCATTAGGGATTTGAGGAGGAGACAGCAAGGTATCTTGAATTTGATTGTATAAACCAATATCCTCCCCTGGAAAAAAAAGAAGCCAAAGACTCATCAATTTGATCATTTTGGAGGAGCCCAACACAATCTTCTTCAGCAATCAAAGACCCAGAATCAACACTACTCAAACCAGCCGAAGACTCATCATCTGAATCTATAGAAGAATGAACTTTAGGGTTGGAAGAACAAGCAATTCCTTTGACAAATTGATTTTTCACCCCTGTGCGATTTAACAAATGTCTTGGACTTTGAAAGTCTATTTTCACCACTGTTTTTTTAGGATCCCAACGCCTTATTTGAAATAATCATTTTAGTACATTCAGATTCCAAATGATCAGCATTAATATTGGCCTTTTCAACCAATAACCGAGACCCCTTTTTCCAAGATTAAGTCTTTAAAGTTGCCTGCTGGATACACTCATTTCCAATGCTATCAATAATACTTACGGAAGCTGTTGGCTGATTACACACTTCTCCAATGCTAACATTAATATTTTTGGGAGAATAATCAACCGACAGTGACTGCTGGAATTCCTTAGGGCTGGTGCAATTATTATCATTAATAACACTAAAAGGAGAGAGAATAGGATACATCTCTTGAATGCTATCATTAAAGCCCATACAACCAATGTTATTAATGCCCTCATCATGCAACAAAGCACCCTTTGGAGAACCCAACACCTCATTAATTTTTCCCTGAGACCGAGAACAAGAAGGCAATTCATTCATCCTTTCCACTTCATTGCCCAGAATCGAATCATCATCCAATACAGCTTGCCTACGTCTAAGGAATTTGAAAAGTCATCAACAAATAACCTTCTACTTGAATCAAAATTCAAATTTCTATCATCTAGTGCATTAATATCCCCAAATCTTAAAGAGAATTCACACTTATTGCCAATCTTAATATGAATATCAGCAGGGATAAATCCACAAAAAAAAATTTCTACTTCAATAAAAGCTTCCGAACAGTCCAATAAATTGAGAGTCTTGGAAGAAATACTAACCAACATCAAGGTTTTTTCCAATAGCTTCAAAGGAGTCCCGGTGCCACAAATCCAAAGGTAGGTTTTTGATTGCAATCCATCCTCCATAACTTTTTATAAATTTTGGCTGGGAATGAAGATCAGAGGACCAAAATTCCAATTTCAAATGAAGGTTCCCGAATTGCTTCCACTTACCATTCACAGAAGGATCCAAACTACAATCAGCCACTTGAATCAAAGCTTTATCATCCATAAAATGATTGATCAAGACTGAAGATTTAAAGAAATCCTCAAGGACAAGCTTAACCTCCTTCCAAGAATAATGGGTCGTCAATCTAGAAACAACACGAGAGCTTTCCAAATCTATTTTCAGCACATCCCAGTTCTTTTGAACCCAGTAAGCTTCCTTATTAACAAGCTTATCATTTCTGACTGAATTTTTCAAGGAGAATGATTTCTTCATCAAAACACCACGCCTAACAACTTCAGCATAAGAATTAGAAGAAACATGACCTTTAGAAATTTTATCTGGAACCGAATGACTCGTCAAATTACTCAATGATGGCTGAATTTGCTGATTTTCAGAAGGGTGAATTTTGTGGATAAAATCCCTAATCATTTCCCAAAATACATACCATCCTTTCTTATTCGAACCTGCTGGAACTTGAATAAACTTTCTCCCACCCGTGGAAGGCCATACCGCACATTCAAAAAATCATTCATTGTTTGAAAAGAACTTAATCTAATGACTCCAAAGTCTTCCTTACTTTTTTGATGAAAGAAAGAAGAAATAGGATTTTGTAATACCTCAACTAGAACATTTTCAAACCACTGTAAAAAGGAGATGGACAAAGAAATCAACTGATTCTTGCATGTATCTTCAACAAAATATATATTTCCCTCCTGCCAAATACAAAAATACCTATTTTGAATGCAACAACTAGTGACTTCCATGGAAAAAGCACTGACGAAAACTACCACTGCTTCGGCGGTTGAAGGCTGAAAGGGAGGGAAAGAGAGGAGAGAGGAGAGGTTCGGCATAGCTCAATTAAGCTCTCCTTATTTATCGTCTCGCCAACCAAAACATCTCAGCCAAGAAATCAAAACTTTGGTTGTCCGCTTGACCTGCAACTTTCTGGGTGACTTGGATTTAAAATAATAGACGTACCTTCTCTATTGAGGAGAATACCTTTGAGAGGATCTGGGACAGTGTTCTCCATCTAATGGCTCTATGGTTCCTCAAGTTCAAATCCTTTCGTAATAGCCCATTGTATTATTGACAAATTGGAGAGTTTTCATGTAAGTTTTTAGATCAGATTACATTTCTAACCAAGGAGAGAGAAGGGAAGAAAGTTACTGGCCAGCATACAGTTACCTCTTTTGGTGACCAACTTCTCTTGGCCAATAACAACAAAGCTTCATTTTGAGATAACAGAACTATGTTCTTCCTAGATTACTTTTGTTAAGGCCTCCTTTCTCAATACAGACCCTCCATTTAACTAGACGAATCACGCATTCATCATAAGCCTCTGCCAAAGAATATACTACCTGGTACATTAAACAATGAAAGATAATATATAGAGACATTGGAGAGGTCGAAGAATGTTATTTCAGCCTTCTGGACATAACGGAACATTTGCATTTAGCTAAATTTCCCAAAATATTTTTCCTGTAAAAACCTCCCGAAGAACTCGAAAAGTCTCCCAATGGTAACCCTAGAAAACTAAGAGGTCCATCTACTATAGTGCAACCAATTACGGAGGATTGAAACTGAATATAAGAGGAGTCAACATCATGGCAACGATATAGGTTGGGATAAAGTTATCTTTAGCAGAGATAATTAAAAGATACAACATTAATTAGACCATTGAGCTTTTCTCCCATTTCCAACAAAATAGCATGGTATCATCAACAAACTAGATCATCCTTGGTCGGCAAATCCCTTGTCCCAGAGAGTACTCATATTTCATTTCCCATTCCAACTCATTCAGTTTGAGTGTACTACTCTGTCATAAATGATTTTCCATAATGAATGGATTTCTTTCAACTAGGAATGGAGTTCATTCCTGGAGCTCACAGCATCAACGTGGATCCCCTACATGGATTCTATTTCTTGCAATGATTATTATATTATATCCTAGATAAATCATGCAAAGGTGTGCAAGGAAACACATGTTACTGACAATTGAATATTTCGTGTTTTTAACTGGTAATGATTGACATATGGTGTACAGATATTCTTTTAGAAATCAAGCTTAATACGAAGAATCAATTTCCATTTCACATCTCTTAAAATTATATCTTAACTGTGCATACTGCCCGATAATGATCTAATTTGCATTAGAGAGTATTTGAACCTGAGATAGTGCTTGTAAGATTTGGATCTTGGGCTTTCAATTAAGTAGAGATAGGGCCCTACTAGACAACAGTATCGCTGCTGCCATTCAGCTTCCCTGTTTCCAACACCCTATTACACAAGATGGGAAATAATGAAAGAGATAGAAGATTGATAAATAAGCAGAATACAGGAGTTAACAACTCGACAGATAGAAAGCACAACCTTCCTAATAAGAACAGATAGCCGCCCCACAAAGTCAGCTTGATTCCACAGTTGAAGAACATCTGAATTTGAATTATCCTCATCCTGAAAGATCTTCAGAATTTTTAACAGTCGGTGATACCTTGCTGGTGAAAAGTGAAACACTAAAGAAGGCAATCGCACTGCAAGTCTTGTTGAAGGGTAAGACGGATTCTCCAATCGAATCTGTATAGAATAAATCAGGAGATTTTAAAGATTAAGCCCGCTTAGTGAACAGCATATACAACAGGCAATTAAGAAAAGAAACACACACAAACTAGAGGAAGATTACCTGTTGCAGCTTTAAGATAACCCCACACTTGTCAATAACAGGCAAAATATTAATTTCTGTTACATGGGAAGATTTATCAGTATCTTTGCCAAAAATTTGATTCCAGCTGTAATCACCATCAACCAAAAAGGCAGCGACATCACTCAAGACCACATCAAATTGCAAATACATATCCAACTCTTGAGGAGACACGTTTTCAAGGTCATCCTGTAGACATAAATCATGTATAAGACCAATAATCAAAATTGCATGCACATATTTTGCCTATTCAAATAGAACATGGCTTGGATAATATAAGAGGGTTATTTTGAATGCTACATTATCAGTGGATGAAACACACATATAAAACAAAGATTTTTTAATTTTCTGTTCGCTAAATTAAATCTGAGGAATGGAATTTATTTCTGTTGTTAAATTATGGTAATTTGATTTCTTTTCGGGGTATTATAGAATCTGCTTGAGGTTTTTTTTTTTTTTTTAACAAGAAACGAAACCTTTCATTGATATAATGAAAAGAGACTAAAGCTCAAAAATTACAAACTCCAAAAGGGAAAAAAGAAAAACAGAAAATAAAAAATACAAGTAGCAAAGTTACAACGGAAAAATAAAAGCAATTCAGTTGATACATAAATTTTGAATAGAATAATTTACATAAAGTTTAGAAAGAGAACACCAGGGATGAAGCTTTGAGATGAGCCGAACCAAACCGATCTACCCAATGTTGTGAAAGATCCTTTGGTTTCTTTCAAACCATAATTCTGAGAGAAGAGCTTTAACATCATTTGACCACAAAATTTAGTTTTAGGAGGCAAAGATGGCCCAATTAGCAATTGAAAAATATTGTCCTTGAAAGAGTTTGAGAGCTATAAAGCACCGACACTTCAAAAATGGCGAAGTGTCGGTGTCACTCGTCCGACACGCCACATGGCGTGACCGTTTTTTTTTTTTTTTAATTTCTGACACGCTGCGACACGCTGCGACACGGCAAGGGAAAAATGGGGCTGTTTTTTTTTAAGTTTTAACTGATTTATTGAATATAGCCCAAGCCCATTAATCCAGCCCAACTACTCACACAACCCACGGTAAATGGCTAAATGCTCCACCGAATTAAAATTTAAAAAGTGCCACTTTTTTTTCTTTTTTTATTTTAAGTCTGCAGCCCTAGGTTATCGATTTTTAACTTTTTAAGTCCACCCACGCTTCTGTCTTCTTCTTTCATCTGCCGAAACCCACGCCTTCCTTCTGTCTTCTTCTTCCGTCTGCCAAGTGCCAACGCCATTTCCTTTCTCCACGCCAAAGCTATTTTCTTTCTCCCCACGGCAGTGCATCTTCAACGGGCGACGGCGTTCACTTCAGCTTCTTCCCACCGACGGCCTTCTCTTCAGCTTTCTCCACGCCAAAGCCATTTCCTTTCTTCAGCTTCTGCACACATATATATATATTTTTTTTGAAAAAAGAATTAACGTGTCCCCAACGTGTCGTGTCCTACTTTTTTGGAAATTGACGTGTCGCCGTGTCCGTGTCGTATCCGTGTCGCGTGTCAGTGTCCGTGCTTCTTAGTTTGAGAGTACCCAATGAAAATTGAAGCCCAAAAATAATTTGAACTGTCTTGAGTAAATGCATTCAAAGAATATATGTTGTAGAGCATCCGCATGAATCTGCTGAGTTTTTAAAGCATATGTATCCTCTTTGTCGTTGAATTTGAGATGCTTTTAAAGGCGCTTTGGAGGAGAAAGTTTTGGACTTAGCGACAGTTTGGTTATTAGTGTCATGAGTATTGATTCAGATTTTGAAGGTATTTTAATGGCTTTTCCGAAGTTCCAAAAGAAGTACGGTTGTTTTATTCTTCTTTTAAAGAATGATGAAATTGACCTTTTCAGTGAAATGCTTCTGCTCCTTAACGAGGTTTGCCCTTGTGATGTAGGACATCTTAAGCCTAATCTTGGCTAATATTATGTTTTCTTTAGTTTCTTGAAGATGCCTTTGTATTGATAGTAGAGCCATTAACAAAATTACAATTAAATATTGGTTTCCCGTTGATAACTCTAAGAAATAAGAGTTATTAGCCATTTTTCATAGGTTTAAGCTCTGCTATTTTGATGTGATATGCTGTAATTTGATGCATAATGACAGGAAATGTGATGTTAGAGCTGATTATAGCAATTTGAATGAGCTTGGAAAACTTTTAGTGCATATTCTCGAGTATAATGTTAATTTTGGGGTTGTGTTATGCTCAGGTATTGCTGGAGCATTTTGATAGCACAAGCTGTTCCAAGGAGTTGGGAGGAAATGCTCACAATAGGCTTCACGCGTTCTGAGGCTGAATTGGAAGATTCCAGCCAATGGGAATGATCCAGGTATGCTCAGCTGTCCAATCAGCCCTGAATTCCAGGAAGAATGAAAGGTTTAAAAGGCTTGCTAGGCATTTTTGGAAAGGGAATCAATTGGAAGGAAAGAAAAGGGTCTGAGAAGTGTTGTTTACGGCAAGAAGGGAAGTATCACAAAAAAGAGCTACCGAAGGCGGATAACCAGCTTGGGAAAGCAGGATCATCCACTGGAGACTTCTTCCTTCATCTTCTTTTCCTATTTTCTTTCATCTCTCGATTGGTTTGTGTTAAAGGGTTGTAAATTGATTTCTATGGCTTTGTTTTGCTGTATTGATTGTATTTCTTCCTTAATCATGAGCTAATCCTCTTTAGGTGAGGATTAGGAAACCCTGTACTTGACCAATTGTGGAGTCGAAGTAAACCTTGTAATTTTCAGTTTAAATTAGAGTGTTCTTCATGCTTAATGCTAAATTTTCGTTTGGCCAACCATTATTTAGTAATGTTATTATTTTTTTGGAAAAAAAAATGCTCTAATTTACATTAGCTGGTTCAAAAGTAGCATCTAGCTAGTGGGGAGTTCAGGGTCAGTAGAGTTAATAAAGGTATTTAAATGGGAGTTTAATCACTAAGTTTAAGGAGAACTAAGAAGTTTCCGTGGAAAGGTGCTGAGTTGACTGAAAATTGCACAAGTTTTCTTTAGCAAAGCAACTGGTGAGAGTGTAAAAGCCCCTAATCTGAGCCTATTTCCTTCTGTCTTCTCAAGCTTTTGACCACTGTTTTCTTTACTTTTTGCCATTTTTAAGCTTATGTACCCTTTAAATTTGATTGCATTTAGCTAATTTCTTTGAAAAGGAGACCACACTTTTCATTGAATTAATGAAAATAAACTAATGTCCAAAACACAATGATACTAAGAATAAAAATTAAAGAACTGAAAGGTTAAAAGTAAGCACAAATACAAATGAATAACAGAAATTAAGATGGAAAAATGAAAGCATCCCAATTAAGGCAAATATCTTGAATAGAATAGCATGAAAAGAGCTTGGACAATGAGCACCAAGATGAAGCTTTAAGGTGAGCAGAATCGAAACAATCCTTCCAAGGGAGAGATATATCAAGAAAAACCCTTTGATTCCTTTCGAACCAAATCTCCGATAATACGGCTTTTACTACATTAGACCACAACAATTTAGAAGTAGGCTTAAGGGTTGGGCTAATTAATAACTGCAGCACGTTTCCTTTAAATGACTGATCGAAAACCCAATGAAGCTTGAACATAGACAATCTTATAAGAATATTAGCAATCAAGTTTTATCTCCTTCTATTTGCTCATTATTCTTTTTTTTTTTTTTTATAAGAAACGATATCATTTCATTGATGTATGAAATAAATACAAAAGATGACCTATCCAAGGTATTACAAAAGAGCTCTCCATTGAGATTGTAGTGTTGAAAGAGAGTAATTACAAAAGGGGGGAGTGTCTACTCCAAAAAAGAGCTAAATAAGTAGTAGATTCAATGAAAGCACTAATATTTTGTTGCTTATCAAAGAAGATGCGAGCGTTTCTTTCCAGCCAAAGATTCCAAAAGAAAGCATACAAAAAATTCCGCCACAGAAATTTCTTATCTTTTTTGAAAGGGTGGCCAATGGATGTGTAATAGATAAGAGATAGGATGTCACCCGGACGAGCAAAATGCCACCCAAAAGCGTGTTGGATGAAATCCCAGAAGGCCGATGCATAATAGCAATTGCTGAAAAGATGGATTTGAGATTCATTTGCCTTGATACACAAGCTGCAACAGTTTGGTGATAGGGACATACTTGGGTTTCTCCGTTGGACTAGGTCGGCTGTGTTAATGCAAGCGTGGCTAAGCTCCCAAATAAAGAATTTAACCTTCTTTGGCGTGGACCCCTTCCATAACTGACCATAGAAATCAGCATTGAGTGGTTGAGGTGAGGAGGCTAATTTCTTGCTGAGAGATCCAGTGGAGAAAATACCATAATTCCCAAGCTGCCAATGCCGAGTGTCTTCTTCATCTTTGAAGGAGAAAGATTGAAGTTGATGGGATAAAATGGCCCATTCAAGAGTTTCATCCTCGTTAAGATTTCTCCTAAGGTGGAGATTCCAAGCCTCTTCAATTGGATCCCATAGCTCGGCAATGTAGGCCTCTTTTTTGAGTGAGAGGCTGTAAAGGGAGGGAAATGCAGACCGAAGAGCTGTAAAACCAAGCCAAATATCATCCCAAAAAAGAGTGTTGTCTCCTTTCCCTACTTTAGTGAATGTATTTATAAACAAGATGTTGCATCCTGAATGATGGATTTCCACGGCCCTTAAGAAGATTGAATGGAACGTTTTCCAAGCTTGAGAGGGTTCCTAGCAACACCATATTTAGAGACAATGAGCTTCCTCCATAAAGCATCACGTTCTTGATAGAATCCCCAGGACCATTTAGCCAAAAGGGAGGTGTTCCTCTTGTGTATGTCATATAAACCCAAGCCTCCTTCATCCATGGGAGTTTGAAGACAAGGCCATTTTAGAAGGTTGCTGCCTTTTTTTTTTTTTTTTTTCAGTTCCTCCTTTCCAAAGGAAAGATCGATATAATTTTTCAATGGCCTTAGTAACTTTTTTGGGGGCTAAAAAAAGTGAAAGATAATAAGTGGGGAGGTTCGATAAGGTCGCTTGAATAAGAGTGTGTCTACCTCCCTTGGAGATGTTAGAGGAGCCCCAATTATGCAATCTCTTTTGGACTTTTTCAATCACCGGAGTCCAAAAGCTAGACAATTTCGAGTTGCCATTGAGAGGGAGCCCAAGGTAGGTGATCGGCCATTGTCCGAGCTTGCAACCATATGATGATGCCAAAAGGGAAGCTTGCTGCGCGTCCATACCAATGTCCAAGAATTCCGTTTTTTTGCAATTGATTTTCAGCCCAGAGACATATTCAAATGAGCGAATGTCCTTGAAGAGGTTAGTAATGTGGGCCGCCTTTGGGGAGGAGAACAAGATGGTATCATCGGCAAACTGTAGGTGAGTAATTTGAAGGGGTTAAGAGCTATCACCAACCCAAAAACCCTCAATGGAGCCTTTACTTTCAGCCGAAAGGAGCATACTACTTAAGCAATCAGCCACTATGGTGAATAAGAAAGGGGAAAGAGGGTCTCCCTGTCTAAGACCCCTAGAGGCTTTAAATTTACCCCTAGGCTTGCCGTTGATGATGATCGAGTAATTTACCGATGATAGGCAACCCCTAATCCATCTTCTCCATTGTTGACCAAAGCCTTTTGCTTTAAGGATGTCATCAAGAAATTCCCAATTCACCGTGTCAAAGGCTTTTTCTATGTCAAGTTTGATGACCACCCACATCCTCTTTTTCCTCTTACATTCATCGATCAACTCGTTGGCAATTAAGGAAGCATCCATAATCTGTCTATTCCCAACAAAAACTTATTGATTTTCCGCAATTATGCCGGGGAGGACTTTTTTTAATCTGTCAAAGAGAACTCGAGCGATAACTTTATATAGGCATGTAGTCAAACTAATCGGTCTGTAATCTCCCACGGTCTTGGCTCCAATCTTTTTCGGAATAAGGCAAATATATGTCTCATTGAGGCTAGCATTGATGATTCCATTCTTAAAAAAATCATTGAACACCCCCTTGATGTCTTCCTTGAGGATGTTCCATGATTTTTTGAAGAATTCAGCAGTAAAACCATCAGGTCCCGGGGTTTTGTTGGTGCCTAAGTCTTGGACAGCCTTGTAGATCTCTGCTTCTGTAAAGGGGATTTCTAAAGCATGTTTCTGGTCTAGCGATATAGGGGCCCAATCATCAATAGTAGGCAGAGAGCTTCGATTGTTGTTTTTAGTGAATAGTGATTTGTAGAATGTTATGAATTCATTCACAATGTCACTATCATTAGTGAGGCTATTACCTGCAGCGGTAAGGATCTCAACGATGGTGTTCTTTCTTCTGTTGGCTGCCACTACTCAATAGAAAAAAGCTGTGTTGACATCCCCTTCAAGAAACCACTTTAATTTGCATTTTTGCCGCCACATAATTTCTTCTTTGGCCGACAGCATCATCAGTTCAGCCTTGATCTCAGATCTTCCACTATAATCTTGTTCGGATAGATGGCCACTATCCTGTTTTGTATCAATAGTCGCGAGTTCTTGGCTAAGCTTGGCCTTTTGTTCTTTTTGATTACCAAAGACAGATTGGTTCCAGTGTTTCAGCTCCATCTTCAGCACCTTAAGCTTTTGAATGAACTCGTGGCCGGGCCATCCATGAGAGGTGGAGTTCTTCCACCATGATTCGACCGTGCGAAGGAAGGAGTGGTGAGAAAGCCAGGCATTAATGAATCTGAAAGGAGTCGGGCCCCAACGGCCATTACCGAGAGTCAAGTAGATTGGATAATGATCAGAGGTGACTCTTTCTAGCCTGCGAGCATAAGCTGATCCGAATTTGATGGGAATATAGTCGGATAGAAGGAACCTGTCAATGAGAGTCATAGTGGGATTCGGCCTAAAACTTGACCAAGTGAACTTGCCATTAGAGAGAGGGATGTCTTGAAGGGCAGCTAGATCAATAAAACGGTTGAATTTCCTCATGGATCGAGTCAGGGCTGTAATTGTTGATTTCTCCCAGCTCCATCTAATGACATTGAAATCTCCTCCCAAAACCCAATTAGGCAGACATAGGGCTTGAAGATTAGCTAGTTCTCTCCAAAAGAGCTTCCTCTCACGAGAGGAGTTAGGGCCATAAACCCCTGTAATCCAAAATGTGAAGCCATCAGCAAGAGAAAGATTGATGGATAGGGAGAAAGTACCTTCAATAACCTCCAAAACAGAGAAGGAGGATTCATTCCAGATGATGACAATCCCACCAGAAGCGCACACAGCATCAATGGAGGCCCAAGCAATGTGTTTCTGGAGCTCCAGATAGATTTGATGATTTTTCTATCAATGTTGGTCATCTTGGTTTCCTGAAGGATCACCAAAGACGGGTTCTGAGAGTTGAGGAAGTCCTTGATAAGAGCTCTTTTTTTCCATGAACCAAGTCCCCAAATATTCCAAGAGATGAAAATCATGTGGCTGCTTGCGACCCTGCCATAAGTTGCCCCGATGGATTCTTCTCATAATTAACTGCGAAATGGAGATTCTGGAGTTCCTTGACCCACATAACTTTTCTTTGTGGAGGCTGAGGTTTTGCTTCTGCTGGGCATTGGCATAATGCACATTCCATGTTCGGTTAACCATGGAAAGAGGTAGGGAAGGTAGACGGCTGGATCAATTCCGATTTCCCCTGTTTCCAATTCCTCTGTTTCTGTATCTTCCACCTCAATATCAATGAGGGTTGTTGCCATCAGGTCTCTGTTTTGATGCAAGCTCTGGGAGTCTGGTTCTTCAACTTGTAAGGGAGTTAGATCTTCAATGAGAGGTTGGTGTTCAATCTGTGACTCGAAAAGATTGCAAATGGTTGGGGGGGAGACCGCTTGCATAATAGCCTTCGAGGGTGTTGGCAAAGGGGTTTCTTCCCTGGCTTCTGAACAGGGAGACGACCATGCTTCTTCCGAATCTGATAAGGGGAGGTCAGTGTTGGTCGAATGCTTGGTTCCCGTAATAAGATAGGTTTCTTTGTTATTGATGAGGATGGGCTTTTTCCTGCTATGATGGACGATTGGGCTTTTTCGAGGAGGGCTTCGGGGATGGTGTTGGGTGGGAGAAATTGGACGAGATTGGGGTATGGTTGTCAGACTTTGGTCAATGGATAAAGTTATATTGGTGTTAAAAGGGGGGTAGGGCCCAGCTTGGCTTATGGGAGTGGATTTTGAGGATTGGGGTTCATTGGGAGGAGGAGATATGAGTGGGCCCCTGTCTGATATTACGGCAGCAGACAGAGGTGTTGAAGTGAACAGATCATCAGTAGGGGCGCTTTGGACTTCGTATCTGTACGAGCTCTGGGATTTTTCCTGCACATTATCCTTTATACCTAGGACGGCGGCGCGTGGACTATCCCTTTTTCCGTTTTGTTCTCCTTCATGTTCGTAATCGGCGCGTGGGCTATGGAACTCCATCGGTGGCTTTGGTATTCGGCCATGGACGCCGGCAATGTAGCCTATATTGTAATCTTCAACATAAAAGGGGTCGATTTTAACCACGGTGGGATTGCAAGATGACGATGGGAGATGCACTTCTGCTGGGATGAACCATGTGTCATTCTCTCTAACCTTGATGCCTATCTCCATCATATCCATACGAGAGAGAGTTTTGTTGGCAGTTTCCAAATATCCTCCACATTCATCTCCGATTTTCTTAAAGGTACTAATGGACCATTTATCCAAGGGGAGGTTTCTGACTTTGATCCATCCCTCATAAGATGGGACTTTTGGTTCACCCAGCTTGGCTTCCGCGCTCCATGGAGAGAATCGGACTTGGAACTTCCCAACCTTGTACCAACCTTTAATCTTTGACAGAACTCGAGCTTGCTCGTCATCTTGACAGGCTAGAAGGGCTTTGTCTGGTTGGAGGGGGCTGATAGAGGAGAAGGCTGAAAGATCCATCTGCATAGCTCGCATGATGTCATGCCAGTTATCGTGAAAATATTTTCTTTGGACAATGACTGCAGAGGAAAGGTAGAGGGCAGCGAACTGTGGAGAAGGTGTGGATGCAATGGGGCTCAGTTGTTGGGGGTGGGGGAGAGCGATCTGTTCCTTCTGGTTCTTCTTCAGTACCTCTTTATACGTGGTGTTCCTAAAATCACCATTGACTGCCTTGTCTTCATTAACTGCTTGCAACTGTCGGTTGGTGATGGAGTTAAGGCTGGATATGAGGCTGCACCATCCTTTTCTATTTTCCCCAACAAGTACAATGAGCTTATTAATGCCGCCATTTGGTCCAAGCCTTGCGATTTCAGCTGAGTGTCCTCTCTTGCTCGATATTTTTTTAACCCATAGGACAACTCCTTCTACTCTAGTCTCATTGAAAAATTTTTGTGTCAGGGGAAGGTCACAGAGTCGATCGAAACAGTCTTTGAGCCATGATAAGGATTCTTTTGAAACAGACAGGGTGAAGCTTTTGTCATTGTTGGCTTCTGTGATGCGGAAAAGGCTCGGGGTTCTCTGGTCTGGGGTGATGGAGAAAGTCTTCTTTTCAATCTTGAACGATGAGGTCGATGTCGAAGGCATAGTTATCGGTCTTCGGTGATGCTGGGCGATGTCGGAGGGGGGTCATGGTGCTGTGGCGAGGGGTGGTCGGCGGTGAGATGGGGTGAGGGGCGTGGGTGAAGAGGGGGGGAGAGGGAGAGAGGTTTCATGAGAGAGAAAGGAACTGAGAGATCGTATGAAATCTCTATACTAAAAGTTTTGCTCATTATTCTTGAATGATTGCATTTAGCTAGTGAGAATTGTGAAACTGGTTACAATTGAATTTCAATAAAAGTAAGCTTAAAAGTAATGAATTTCTTGCATCAGTCCCGGTGGAAAATGATATAAAAATACTTATCACTTTCTACTAACCGTGTACGCTTGCACGAGTGTTTGTGAGCTTTTACTGCATATTTTTAGCATCATCTTACAAGGCAACACTTGTTCCTCAATTAACTAATCTTCTAGACCAACTCGAGGATGTTGTGGTTTTTTCAAAAACTGACCTCAAAAAAGTGGATATCGTTCGACTTATCCAATGCTTTGAGCACATTCATGCATCTCATGAATTAGGTTTTGCTTCTTTTTCTAAAAAAATTTGTGGTAGTTTATTTTGATAATATTCTCAGTTATAGCAAATCTTCTAAGGAACATTTAGAACACCTTCGCACCAATTTTTCTACCTTCAATGAAAATGAACTCTTCGTCAATCTAAAGAAATGCCCCATAAAAGATACTAAAAAAAAATTGCAGCCATAAAAGATTGGCTTATCCAAAAAACCGTTACAGAAAACAGAGCTAACAGCCTTGGTAAAAAGAAGATAACCGACTGTAATTAACTAAACATTACAAAATACTTGGTTAGATATTTTTTTAATAATGAACCACACTTTCATTGAAAGAAAAAAAAAAAAAAGGAAGAAAGAATACAAGGGCGAACAAAAAAAAACAAACCCCACAAAAAGAGACCCCATTAGAGAAAGTGGCTCCAATCCAAAAGGATGAGACTCATAAGATAATTACAAAATAATCGCCAGTGTTTTCAAAGTGCAAAGCACAGTCTAAGACAACAAATCTCCTAATTGCCTTAAGGCGCGAAACGACAAAAAAAGGTCACCGGAGTGAAGCAAGGCGCACTTAATAAAATACTAAAAGAATATTATATATAACTATGTTATAGTTACAAATAATAAATACTTAATTTTAAAACCATGAAAAAAAGAATAAAACTATTTGATATTTAAATAAAATTAGGAAAAAGTAGAGATATCCACGAAAAGAAAGTGGGGTGTTTTTATTTTAATATAGTAAAAAAAAGAGTTCTACAAGCCTATGACTGAAAATTAAACAAAACAAGCTTCAAACAGTGCCATGTGTCAGCCATGGAAGAAAATACTGCTAGGAATTATAGGAATGATAGTGAATGCACTACCCAGATGGCTTATTGACCGTGAATGCACTACCAACATGGCTAATGATATCAATAACTTTAGCGAAATTGACAAATCTATATTAGTGGAAGGTGGTTCTTGGACATGGTGAGACAGTACTAGCTAAAGGTAAAGGTACTGTTGTCATGCATACTAAACAAGGTGAACGAAAAATATCCAATATTTTCTATGTTCCAAGGTTATCTCAAAACTTGCTTAGTATTGCTCAATTGTTGCTTAACAATTTTTTTTTTTGTAGTTTTCAAAGATCAAGTTTGTGTTATTAATGACCCTCAAGGAGTATAGATTCCAAGGTCAAAATAGTTGACAATGCTTTCATTTTAAATGGTGACTAGCTGTATCATCATACTTTTAAGCCCAAGTTAGAAGAAAGCAAAATGTGGCTCCAATGCTTTGGACATTACAACAACAAAGGTTTGAAAATTTTCCATTCTTCTAACATGGTTGAAGATTTTTCCAATTTTACCAGATTTGTAAAAGTTGTCAAGAACGGAAGATGCACAGACAACCTTTTCCAAAAGGTGGCAGTTTTAGAGCCAAAGAAAGGCTGGAATTGGTGCACATCAATATTTGCGATCCCACACACGATACATCTTTTGGAAATAATAAATATTTTATTTTACTTAGGCTAAATTATAAAAAAAAAATACCCTGAACTATGGAGTTTGTTTCAAAAATACCCCTGAACTTTAAAAAATGTTCAAAAATACCTTTGTTGTTAATTTTTTTATGGAAACTGTTAAAGTTTCAGTTTCATTAATACCCTTGAACTTTCAAAAAAAAAAAAATACCCTTATTGAAAAATGCTTCTTTTTTTTTTCTTCTCTCACCATAAATTCTTCCACCATGAAAATTAATGAGAAACTTTACTTCTTTGTCATGTATTCATAGACTAGGAGCTTTTCTTCTTTTTCAACACATCATCCCAAGAGCTTGACTAAATTTTCATGTTGAAACTTCAAGATGACTTTTGTTTCATTCTTGAAATTTTACATGTGCCTGACTCCATTATGTTGATAGCCTTTTCAATATTATTTCCTCACTAACCACTACCCATTAGCTTTCTCTATTCATTTTACGAAAAATAAATGAAACTATTGTTGTATAGTAGTTCTAACACTTCTTAAATATTAATAAGAACAAAATCATATATAAAACTTTTGATTAATTAATCTTGTAAACTGGACCAAACCCGCAGTCTTATAGACACTTCTTCTTCTTATCACTAGAGAGAGCAAAAAGGGAATAATATATATATATATATATATATGTATGTATGTTTTTTTCTTCAAACACTTTTTAAAAGAGAAAACTCAATTTCAAACGTTGTTTTCATCTGGTGTTGTGTTGCACACAACCTTTATAAGCAAAGTTTTGCATTTATTTTCATGGAGGAAGAATTTACGGTGAGTGGAGGAAAAAAGAAGCATTTGCCGATAAAGCTATTTTTTTTTTTTTTTGAAAGTTCAAGGATATTAATGAAATTGAAACTTTTAACGGTTTCCGTCCAAAAATTAACGGCAAGGGTATTTACAACTGAATTTCATTAAAATTAGGTTTAAGAGTGGTGAATTTCTCAAAAATCAACTCCCATGGAATATACTTATTACTTGCTGTTAAATGTGTACATTTGCACGTTTGTGAGCTTTTTATTGCATATTTTAACCTCACATTACAATGCAACACTTGTCTTACATTAAATTGCAATTGTAATAGGATGTTTTGTTATCTAGAATATATCTTATGTGGTCTCTTAATTTAAAACAATATCATACCAAGAGCAGAGGCAGAGTTGTAATGAAGTATAAACGAAATAAATCTGGATGACAGCCCTTCTATTCGTTAAATAGGAGTAACCAACCTGTGTTCGAATCAACAAATTCCCCAAATCAATCAGAAGCTTTATTGAATTGATATCATCGAGATGAAACTCTGCAGGAATTGTAATCTTAGGAGCTGCAATATCCAAGTCCAACAAAAACCTACAAGCAGAAAAACAATATATGAGATAAATTTTACAAAATTGTCGGTAGCATCGGAAGGCACCAAAAAACAACTTTTCAGAATAATGCTCAAAAAGATACAAACTCCACATCGGAATGAAAAAGTAACAAGGAACAACAAAATAACAAAAATATCGAAACTAAAAAGAAATAAATACATCCCAATGAAGATTTTTTTTTTTTTAAAAGGAAACCACACTTTTCATTGAAGAGATGAAAAGAGACTAATGCTCAAAGTACAAAGGAGAAAAGATACAAAAAGACCGAATTAGATAAAGAAACATCATAAAAGAAGGAAAACAACAGAACTAAGACGGAAAAATAAAAGCTTCCCAGTTGAGGCAAATATCTTGAATGGAGAATCCTGAAAAAAGCTTGGACAAAGAACACCAAGATGAAGCTTTGAGCCGAGCAGAGTAAAAACGATCCACCAAAGGAAGAGAAATATCATGAAAAATTCTCTGATTTCTTTCAAACCAAAGTTCTGATAAAACAGCTTTGACCCCATTAGACCAAAGCAATTTAGAGACCGGCTTAACTGATGGACCAATTAAAAGTTGCTGCACATTTTCTTTGAATGACTGATCCAGAACCCATTGAAGCTTGAAAATAGACAATAGCTTTCCCCAACACTGATAGGAATAAACGCAATCAAAGAACAAATGCTGCAAAGATTCACTGGCTTTCAAACATAAAGGGCAAATAGAAGGAGATAGAGCATGAGAAGGTAGCCTTCTTTGAAGAACTTCTGAACAATTTAGAGTCCCAAAAATCATAACCCAAACAAGAAAATTAATTCTCTTAGGGCATTTCGTTTTCCAAATAGCTTTAAACACTTCCTTGTTAATCGAAGAGGAGGCTGCCAAGAAGTGAAAAAGGGACTTAACCGAATATAGTCCCGAATTCTCAAGAGACCAAATACGAGAATCTGAAAATTCAGATACAATGGCATCATTTAAACAGACCAACAACTGCTGAAAATCATATATTTCTTCCTCTTTGAGAAGCCGACGAAAGGAAATATTCCATGAAAGAGTCTCCCCATCCCAATGATCCAAAACGGAGGCATTAGGAAGAGAAGCAATCCGAAATAAACTAGGATACTTTGAACAAAAAGGAAGATCATCAACCCAAGAATCAAGCCAGAAGGCAATTCTAGAACCATTACCAAGTTTAAAAGAAGCTAAATACTCAAATTGCTTCCAAACCTTAGAAATATTAATCCAAGGACTTCGAAGGCTCAGGCCGGCCTTACCAGAAGTGTGCCAATTATAACAATCCTGCCCATGAATGCTTTTAACAACTTTACACCATAAAGAATCATGCTCTCGCATATATCGCCACCCCCATTTAGCAAGAAGAGTCAAGTTTCTGTTTTTCAAGCCACCAATACCGAGACCTCCACTCAAAAGAGGTTTTGAAGCTTGCTCCCAACGAGCCAAGTGATTTAACTTTGAACCATTACTTCCTTCCCATAAAAACGACCTAATTAACTGCTCCACCTTTGAAACAACTTTAGTAGGCATGAGAAACAAGGACATATAATATAACGGAATGCTTGATAAAACTGAATTGCATAAAGTCAATCGGCCGCCTCTAGATAAATTAAAACGCCTCCATCTATCAAGCTTTTTCTGAATTTTATCAATCACTGGCGGCCAAAGTGACATCTTTTTCGGATAACCACCTAATGGAAGACCAAGATACAAAAATGGAAGAGATTCCACTTTGCAATTCAATCGGGAAGAAGTAGCCAGAATCTTGACATTATCGATATTAATTCCACACAATGCAGATTTCTCCCAATTAACTTTCTGCCCAGAGCACCATTCAAAAAGACCAATAGTAGAAATGAAGGAATCAAGCATAGCATCATCATACTTACAGAATAAAAGAGTATCATCTGCAAATTGAAGAATGGAAATATGAACTTTATCCTTGCCAACGGTGAAACCCTCATAAACACCCTTCACATGGATGATGTTGATAAAAGCATTCAATACTTCGCTAACTAAAAGAAATAGGAAAGGAGAAAGAGGATATCCTTGCCTAAGACCTCTAGAAGCACAAATTCTCCCTCTTGGTCGACCATTAATGAAAATGGAAAATTTTGGATCCCTAACACAACCATTTATCCATTCAATCCATTTTTCACAAAATCCTTTCAACTTGAGAGCTTTCTCAAGATCTAGTTTCAAAATCCACCCTTTTTTTTCTTAGCTCGATACTCCTCCACGACTTCATTAGCAATGAGAACTGAATCAAGAATCTGTCTGCCACTAATAAAAGCGCTTTGAGATTGAGAAATTATATTGGCCATTACCTTTCTCATTCTTTTAGCAAGGACTTTAGCAATAACTTTATAAACTGAAGTGGTAAGGCTTATAGGCCTAAAGTCTTTTATACGGAGAGCAGCTTCCTTTTTCTGAATTAAACATATAAAATTCTCCTTTATACACGCATTGAGGTGACCATTATGGAAAAACTCCTCAAAAAGTCGAATAAAATCTGGTTTCAACAGAAGCCAATACTTTAATAAGAATTCCGAAGTAAAACCATCTGGTCCCGGGGCCTTATTACGACCCAAAGATTGCAAAGCATCCCTGATTTCATCAACAGAGAAAGGAACTGAAAGGGCAGTGTTGTGACCAGCTGAAATAGTATCCCAAGATAAGTTAAAAGGTAGAAACCGATGACCTAGAATTTTCTGATATAATGAAGAAAAGAAATCCAGAATTTCTTGTTCAATTTCCCTGAAGGAAACTAAGGAAACACCATTGCTGGAAATTAAATCAGTAATCAAGTTCTTCCTCTTCTTGGCTGCCAAAAATCGGTGGAAAAAACTAGTATTCTCATCACCAAGCTTAAGCCAATTAAGCTTACATTTTTGAATTAAATTTCTTTCATCAGACATGTATAAACCATAATCTCGCCTTTTATAGCCAAGCGAATATCCAACTCTTCATCAGATAAAAGAGATTCTTCAGCCTTTGCATCAAAGAATTCAAGTTCAAAAAGCAAATTTTTCTCTTTACTTTTTCTGCTAGCTTCAAATTCTGCAAACCACTTCTTAATGGCAACTTTTAAATTTCTGAATTTGGAGCTAATAACAAAACCAGCCCATCCTTGTGATCGATCAATGGAAAGAGAATCCAAAATAATCCTATCACATTCCGCTTGAGAAAGCCAACTATTATAAAACCTGAAAGGACTTGGTCCCCACATAAAAGAACCAGCTTCTAATAAAAGAGGAAAATGATCAGAAAATATGCGTGCCTTCCTTGATACTCTGGAATTATCAAATAACACATCCCATTCTTTTGACACCAAAAATCTATCAATAAGAGAGTGAGAATAAGCGTTTCCATCCCTAGACCATGTAAATTTACCATTTGATAAAGGAATTTCCATAAGACCCGAGTCTTCAATGAATTTGTTAAATCTACGCATCCCTTTCGTTTGCCTTTCCTACTGGAAATCGTTCATGAACCCATGGAGTAATATTAAAGTCTCCACCAATACACCAAGGATCCGTGCAATAATAAGAGAGAGAGCGTAATTCAGACCAAAGGAATCTCCTTTCTTTCAAGTCATTTGGACCATAAACATTTGAAACCCAACAAACTTTTTTACAAAGAGTGAGACATTTGACTGAAAGAGAATAACCACCCTTTAAAAATTCCAGCACTGACAATTTACTTTCATCCCACATAATAAGAAGTCCACCTGATTTTCCATAAGCTTCCACAAACGACCAGCCGATTTCCTTGGAACTCCATAAGGATTTAATGAATTTCAAATCAATTGCTGCTTGTTTAGTCTCCTGAATTAGTACTAAATCAGGACAAATATTCTGTAGGAATTTCTTTAAAGACACCCTTTTAGACTTATCACCGAGACCCCTGGTATTCCATGAAACAATCTTCATAATCAATTAAACAAGAATCAAACAGCCGCTTTAGAAGACTGAGGCGAAATTTTACACAACTGAAATCCACAAGTATCAACTATCGAAGAGAATTGGTTAGGAATTTGAGAAGGTGATAATAAAGACTCATGAATAATTTGAGAACCTAAACCATCAACCTTCTCACAAAAAAGAGATTCCAAAGACTCACCAATTTGATCATCTGAAAATTGTTCCACATTATCCTCTTTATCTAACAATTGATCAGAATCTTCACTGCTAACACTAACCATAGACTCGTCATCTGAATCCACCGGGGAATGAATACTATGATTGAAGGAACTACCAATACCTCTGACAAAAACATTACTTCCCCCTGGAATTTGAATAGAAGATTCCTTAAATACCTTGGCCTGACTCAACCCGTTTCCAGCACTGATTATAGCAGATCCCGAAGCCTTATTTCTAGCAATTAAATGAGTACAGTCAGACTCCAAATGATCAGCATTAAAGTTGGTCTTAAAGTTGGTCTTAACAGCCGATGAAAGAGAACATTTTTTCCGAGAATAGGTTTTTAATGCTACTTGCTGGACATCATCATTTAATATACCATTAACGGCATTATCATTCTTATAAGAAAGTTCAAAACCCTGAAACTGTTGGGCTTCCTGAGGACTGGACTCATTAAATTCATTGTCATTTAATGAAGGAGAGAGAGCTAATGAAGGCTCATTAATTCTGGCATTAAAACCTTTACAACCAGCATTATTAATACTCTTGTCATGCAGTGAAGCACCTTTTGGAGAACCCAACATCTCATTAACTTGGACTCTCTCTTTTAAAATCTGATCTTGCACCGAGGCATCCTTTGAAAGAACCAATTCCCCATTCAAATCTTCATTATTCAAAAAACAGCTATCATCATTAATCACCTTGGTTGGAGGAATAAGACAGCCACAGCACTTAATACATTCATCTTGTGCCGAGACATCCTTTGAAATATCCAAATCCTCATTAAATGCCTCCTCATGCCTAGAGAAAGCTGCCAACTCACTCATCCTATCCTCTTTATTAACAATATCAGATTCTTCATCCAAAATCACCTGCCTTAACCTAATTAAATCTAGGGAATTTGAAAAGTCATGGGCATCTAGCTGTTTTCTTGAATCAAAATTCAAATTTCTGTTCTCCAAAGAATTAATATCACCATATCTTAATGAAAATTCATGCTTATTACCAATCTTAACATTAATATCAGCAGGAATAAATCCACAAAAATTCTTTTCTACTTCAATGAAGGCTTCAGAACAATCTAACAAATTAAGCGTATTGGAAGAAATACTAACCAACCCTCCAAGGTTCTTTCCGATAGCTTCAAAGGAGTCACGATGCCATAGATTCAATGGAAGATTTCTAATTGCAAGCCAGCCTCCATAACTTTTTATAGACTTCAGCTGTGAATGAATTTCATAGGACCAAAAATCCAATTTCAAATGTAAATTTCCAAATTTCTTCCACTTGCCATTTACAGAAAATTCCAAGCCACCATCTGCTGCATGAATCAGAGCTTTATCATCCATGAAGGGGTTAACCAAGACAGAAGATTTAAAGAAATTCTCAAGGGCAATCTTAACATCCTTCCAAGAATATTGGGCCATCAATCTAGAAACAACAATTGATCTTTCCAAATCTATTTTCAGCACATCACAATTCTTGCGAACCCAGTAAGCTTCTTCGTAAATACCCTTGGCATTTCTTATTGAATCATTCAAAGAAACTGAACTTTTTAAAGAACCACCTCGCTTTACCACCTCAGCATATGAATTGGAAGAGGCTTGACCTGCTGAAACTTTATCAAAAACCAGAAGACGCTCCTCTTTGCTTAACAATGACCGAATAGGTTGATTCTCATAAGAATGAATTTTAAGGATGAAATCCCTAATCATTTCCCAAAAAACATACCATCCTTTCTTATTCAAGCCAGCAGGAACTTGAATAATCCTTCTTCCACCCGTGGAAGGCCAAACAGCACATTCAAAGAACCATTCATTATCCGAGAAGAACTTAATCAACCTAATGACTCCAAATTCTTCCTTGATTTTCTCATGAAAGAATGAAGAAACAGGATTTTGCAAAATCTCAACTAACACTTTTTCAAACCACTGTAAAAAGGAAATGGACAATGGAATCAAACGCTTGTTGCAAGTATCTTCAACAAAATGGATATTTCCTTCCCTCCAAGTACAAAAATACCTATTCTGAATACAACAGCTGATAACTTCCATTGAAGAAGGAGGATGGAACCACCAAACGAAAACAAAGCAGCAGCACGAATCAATGGTTGAGGGCTAAGAAATTACACTGAAGAAGAAAGGAAAACACTGATCGACCGGATGAAGGCTAACGGAAAGGGAAAAGAGGAGAGAGCATTCCGGGGGGGGGGGGGGTTTCCTAGCTAAAAGGAAATTCCCATCCCAATGAAGATTTTTTTTTTTTTTTTGAAACAAGAAACACAGATTTTCATTCATTGATATAATGAAAGAGACTAATGCTCAAAAATACAAACACCACCAAAGAAAGACGAAGAAACAACTCAAGGAGAAAGAAGAACTAGAATAAAGACCAACAGAGAACAAAGAGAACCACAAAAAAGACCCCAAACGGAAAACAACAGCTGAAAAACCAAAAAACAAAATCCAACAAAACGAACTAAAACAGAGAAAAGAGCAAAACCATCAAACGGCTGAAGAGATCAACTTAAAAGGAATACTCGAAAAAACTTCACCCCCAAAGGAAACTGCACCAAAGGAAACTGACGAAAGCCCAACTTGAAAAGGCAAACCCTTAGAGAAATATTAAACTAAGCTAACTAGAAAACCATTAATGAGCTTTAACTGCTGGAGACAAAATAGGAATTTCCTGCATCTGGAACCCACAAAGCTCAATCAGAGAAGAAAATTTGGCTGGGATTTGAGGAGAAACCACCGAAGATACCACTCCCTCTATATTATCGACACCTTGAACAGTAACTTCAAAGAGATTTTCAAAAGCTTCAGCAAATGAATCATCTTCCACTCGATCTACCAACTCAAATTCTGGAACATGAAAAATTGACTCCTCACTACTCATACTAACATCTCATTCTCCATCAGAATCAAAACAGGGAGAAATCTTCTTAGGAGAAGAGAGACTTACAACCCCTTTAGTGAAAAGTGTGTCTGAACCAGGAAAAGAAATTTGTGATTGACTAACAATTTTAACAGGGTATAAAGTCTCTTGCATCTTAGAACCTTTCGTGGGAGATTCCAAATGATTCGAGGGTAGAGACAGAAGACGAACACAAGATTCCTCAACATAATCTGAATTAGGTTTTAAATGATCCATGGTGGAGGAAAACCCTTTTCTTCTAGAATAATGAAGAGGAAAGGGTTTAATTAAACTTTGCTTCGAATGCAAAGGAGACACCAACTCAAGGGAGTTAACCTTTGCTTGCCCATCCGAAAGGGCCTTTGAATCCTCAATAGCCATCACCAAATCGTCTTCGTGTGGTAAATAGAGACTTTCATCTTCCAGGACCTGATTAACCCTCTTTAAATCCACAGAATTAGTAAAATCTTGTGAGGATAAAATTCCAGAATTCGAACGACACTCACCTGAAAGGTCAAGAGGAACAATGTCACCAAAACGGAGAGAGAAATTTCTGATATTCCCACCTGTAACATCAATCTCAGCTGGAATGAAACCACAAATGTTTTCCTCCACTTCAATAACTGCTGTTGAACAATCAATTAAGTTAAGAGTTTGAGAGGAAATACTAATCAATCCACCAAAATGTTGTCCAATAGCTTCAAAACATGGTCGTTTCCAATAAATCAAAGGTAAGTTCTTTATAGATATCCGACCTCCATAGCTCTTGATGAATTCCGGGTGAGAATGCTTTTCATCGGACCAACGCTCAATTTTCAAATGAAGGTCAATAACAAGACCCCACTTTCCATCAAAATTCAAATCAGAAAGACCCACATCAAGCTTAATCAACGTTTTATCATCCATAAAAGGATTAATTGAAATTCTAGTTCGAAAATGATTTTCTAAGGCGATTTGAACCTCATGCCATGAGTAATGAGCAAACAACCTAGAAACCACCAAAATCGAATTGAAATTCAAATCCATAACTTCTCTCTCTTTTCTTACCCAAAAGGAAGAAATCACAGAGGATTTCACCACAGCTTCCTGGGTCGTATCAACTTTCTCAATTCGAGCGGAGAGATCCAACTTAGAATGCTCAGGTTTTCCATATTTAAAGAAAAAATCCCTTACCATTTCCCAAAAAACGATCCAACCTTTCTTTTCAAAACTCGCAGGAACATGAACATTCTTCCTTCCTCCATAAAAAGGCCATACTGCGCATTCCAAATGCCAACCCTCAACAGATCTAAATTTAGACAGACGAATGGTCCCAAAATCATCCTTAAATTTCTTATTAAAAAATGAATGAACTGGAAATTGCAAAAGTTCAACCAACGAGTTTTCAAGCCACCCTAAGAGGGATAAAGAAATGTGAATTTTCTGATCTTTATTCATTCCTTCCATAAAACATTCATCTTCTTCACCCCATAGACGGAAGTAAATATTCCGGATACAACAACTCATCTCTTCCAGCACTTCCATAAAACCATAAAATAGAACTCAACCACAATCCAAAGAAAACCTCGAATAACAAACAGCTATCGGCTGTTCTGACAAGAAAACCGGACCGACGGATGAATGACGGCGAACTAATCAAACTGAAGGCAGATGAAAACACGGCAACACTGAACTGACAACCTGCGAAGAGTAGTGGACGAGCGACGAACGACTGGCGGCGAACAAAACAACGGCTGAAAACAGACCAAAGCGACGGCAGATGAAAACGGCTAAAAAAACAGCGAACAGTAGCAAAGGAAGGCAAACGGACGACGAACGGCGGCGGAAAGACGGCGCTGGACGGCGGAGACCGAACGGACGGACGAGCGGCGAACCACGACGGCGACTACGACGGACGAAAGCGGCGACAACGATGGACGAAAATGGCGACTGGTTACTAGGGTTAGGGTAGGGTTTTTCGAAGAGAGAGAATGGATTGGAGGCTAGGGTTTACGGGGAGAGAGAAGAAACGATGGATATAGGCTGGCGGGGGCGAACGACGGAGGCGGCGAGCGGCAACGGCGACGGCGACGGCAACGGCTACTGGAGAAGACGGCGGCAGGAGGCTAGGGTTAGGGTAGAGAAAACGCGAGGGATGATAGGGAAGAGTTATGACATGCTTGATAAACACAACTTGTCAAACTTTTATTATGAACGCAATTGAAATCCCATCCCAGTGAAGATATATATCAAGAATAGAATAAGCTGCAAAGGATTTGGAAAGTGTGCACTTTTAAGCTATCTGATTCAAAATGCTCGAACCATGGAAGAATTTTATTATAAAAAATTCTTGAATTCCACTCAACCATAACTTACACAAAAGGGCTTTGATCGCATTAGACTAAATAAGAAAAGGCTTCAATGGAAATGAAGGACCTAAGATAAGCTGAATAACATTGTCCTTTATAAAGGAATACTGAACAACACCGAATTACAAAAGAGTCATCATTCCTCCATGTGAAAGATTAAAACGTTTCCACCTATCCAATTTCTTAAGGATTTTATCTACAATTGGTTGCCAAAAAGTTGGCGGTTTAGGATGACCTCCAAGGGGTAGTCCAGGGTAATTAAAAGGAAGGTTTTCCACCTTACAATTCAACTTTTCAGCCATAAGAGCCACCTCATTATTCTGAATATTTATGCCATAGATTGCAGATTTTTCTGAATATCTATAGGCAAGTTACTTGTATCTAGAAAATTATAAAACAGTCACTCCCTACAAGCTTTAATTCAATACACAGATTAATTGGTACAGTTAGGTAGTTGGTTAACCGGAAGTTTATCTTCCTCCTTTTTGTCCCATGCATAGTACCTTCTACAGTCGACAATTCAATAATTTTAGAACTGTCAAATATATTTTGGCATCTAGTTGTGAATTGACATATACAATAATTTTTTTTCTTCTTTTTTGAACAAGAAACAAAACTTGGCATTATTAGCAAAATGGGAATGGCATTTCATGAATGAACCTTCCTCTTATTGGTGACAGATTATTGCTAGTATTCATGGGTTTGATATTTATGATTGGCATTCCGATAGACAAAATGGTTTGAGCTTGGCAGTCCTTGGCTAAGTATTTATAAGACTTGGTCTTGGTATGAAGATTTTGCTCATTTTAAATTCGGGAATGGAAGAAGGATACTCTTTTGGAAGATTTCTAGTTTTGAACTCTTATCTAGAGTCTTAGTTTCCTTAGTTATTAATAAACACACTCAAACAACAAATGCAATGAGGAGTCTCCAGCCTTCAAGCATAGAGGACAAGTCGAAGGAAATAAACTGAAAAACGGTAATTTTCCGTGAAGAACTTCAGAGGTATTCAAACTACCCTTCAAAATAATCTACATCAAAATATTTATTCGTTTAGGACTTTTAGATTTCCAAATGACCCAAAACAAATCCGAATGAATTGGGTTCACTTTCTTTTCCTAGCGGCCAAGAACCAATAGAAAAAACCAGTATTTTCATTTCCTTCCCGAAACCACAGCAGTTTACATTTCTGAGTCAAGTATCTTTCTTCCATCATGTACAATCCACTAAAGCCCCGCCCCCCTTTAATTGAAGCCCTCATACTTAGTTCTTGATCTGATAAAAGAATAGAATCAGATTTGGAGTCAAATTGCTCAATTTCTTTCAACATCTGTTTTTCACTCCTTTTCTTTACTGTTTCATATTTGTTATACCAAACTTTGATTGCTGATTTCAAATTTTGAAGCTTAGCAGGACAGGAAGCATAAAACCTGCCTTGCAGCTCTTGAGATATCAAAAAGATCATCTCACTCCTTATTAACAAGAAATCTATCAATTAATGATTGACTGCTATCATTGCCTAACCGAGACCAAGTATACTTACCATTAGATAAAGGGATCTCCATCAAGCCAATCTCTTCAATGATTTATTAAAATTCCTCATACCTTTAGTGTATCCACTACAAGGAAAGCGCTCGTGGATCCACCTTGTCACATTAAAATCACCTCCCACACACCAAGGCTTATCACAATAACAAAAAAGAGATCTCAATTCACTCCACAGACATCTTCTTTCTCTATAATTATTAGGCTTGTGTATGTTCGAAATCCAGCAACTTTGTTTTGTTGAAAACATGCTCTAACCGAAAGAGAGTATGCTCATTTTAACACCTCAACCACATTGACTCTACTATCATCCCACATAATTAACATCCCACCCGATCTATTAAAAGATTCCACATGCACCCAATTTACCTCCTTAGAACTCCAAAGAGTTTTAACAAACCTCCCGACAATAGAAGTCAACTTGGTCTCTTGAATAAGAACCATATCCGGACTTGCATTTTGCAAAAATATCTTGAGCTTTATCCTTTTGGAGACATCCCCCAAACCTCTAGTGTTCCCTGAAATAATCTTCATGAGGGACCTTTAAATGATGCAAATACAACCCTACTACTGCTTAGTTGCTTCAATCACCGAAAATGGCAGAATTTCCTTGAACTGTAGACCACTAGCTTTAATAAGTTGAAAGAGTTTATGGGAGCTCCGACAAAGAGATCAGTTTAGATGAAAGAAAATCGAAGAGAAAGAGAGAAATGAGAAGAAAAGAAGAAAGAAGGAAGGAGGAAAAAAAATGGTCCATGGCACGTAGATGGTGTAACATCGTCCGATAACAGCTTCCTTCGAGTCTTGGAACGGTTTTGTTTGAACCAAAAAAAAAAGGAGAAGAAGAAATGGAAACAAATTAAAGGAGAAAAGAAGAGGGACAGAGAGAAGAGAGAGTGAGGAGGGAAAGAGAATGGACGGAAAAAAATCAAATCATAAAAATAATAATAATAAATTTTTAAAGAAAATAATAGGGAATGATTACCTAGAAACCCGCTAGTGGTTATAAAAAACCAGCAGCTGGTTTCTCTGATAAGGCCACGTTTTTCACTCTTTTTGTTTTAATAATCAAATTTCAATCAGTTCAGTCGGTTTGAGCTTTCTTGGGCTCGCCGAACAACCAACTGGTCGGAGACCCCGACCGACTGAAGTCGGTTTGGTCAGTTTCAGTTGGTCGGCTATGTTTTTCGGTTAATGTTGCTCGCCTCTACTATCAATATACTCCTCAATCTATTGAAAACCACTAGAAAAAGGGAGAAATTCCTCATGTGCATGCACATAAGTATGCAATTTACAACAATAAAAAAGAAAATAATCAGAACCCCATTTTACTTTCAGACTGCTACAAAGACCTATTACTAGAGGAGGGGTTGAATTATGAACTCTCTAACAGAGCAAAACAATAGCGTAGCCATTGCAGCAGCAGAAACTTTTTCCATCCCAATGCTATTTCACATTTTTTAGCATAGAAAATAATAATTCTTTGAGATAAAAGAATATTTTAGAACACGGAAGAAGTCCCACAAAGAAGGACAAACTAAGTCACAAACCTTGAACGATCTTTCAATGCTCTATTCACTTGGTACTGAGCACTGCGCTTAACTTCAGCAAATTTGATCTACAAAATAATGAAATAATTAACACTAACATAAGTAGAGCTTGCTAGTGATTTATACAAGGTTAGAATGATAAGTCACTACAGTACATCATACAGCAAAGGTCAACGTGTATGTTCTACCTGTTCCAGGTTTCATTATTTACAAAGCACAACATTTTATAAGCCAAAAATAGATAAATACATTGAAAGCAAGAAAATCTTTCTATTCGCCCTTAGATCACCACATTTTTTTTTATTCATTGAGTTGACTCAAATACAAAAAATCTGCTAAATAAAATAGGTAAGCTTCACTCAAGGAACCGTATCAGACTTTCCTATCAGCACAAGCATGAAGCTCCACTTAATGAAAAACGTTCACAAGGAAAAATAACATAATTAAGGCATCGATGAAGATTGTTCCATTCATATGTCCCAAATTTATTCCAACCTTTACATTATAACAAAAGCAACGTTATTTTATAAATAAATAATCACTGCTAGATGTCATTAATATAACCCCATCCCACAATCAGTAAGGCAAATTCGGAGAATGCAAATTAACCTGACTCTTCATAAGAAATCATTTCAATAATTCTTCATCGAGCATCTTATTTATTACTATTTTTTTATATGTCCATACAATGTAGAAAAAAATATAGAATAAAACCAACAGCAACTACCAGGAGCTCTTAAAGTGAGGAAAACCCTATAATATAACACCACATAGTATGAAACCAGAAATTTCTGAACCTTTCACTTCAAGTCATTCAACATTAAATCATACTTCAATGTCTAGGACAACCGACTTTCCTCATCACTCTTCATATCAATAGCATCTGAATTCATATCAAAAATGTTTTTGACATCTTCCGCACTTTCTTATTTATGTAATTTTTCAACTATCCTCCAAACAATGTGAAGTGCAATAAATTACATCAGTGACTCGGAGTTTACCCAACTAAACCAGAAAGCTGTTAGAAGCAATATGTATAACGTTTCAACCGTGGACAAAGATCAGAACTGGACCTGAAAGACAGTTGAACTTCCCAATGGCACGATCTGACCAACAGCAGTGCTGCTCTCAAAGAAGCTCATAATTTGTTCAATGGCATCTTTGAGATACTGGAAAAAGAGGCCAATCAGACGAAAGACATGGACAAAGAACTGAAGTTGCAAAAGTATCAAGCTGGAGCTTACTGTCATGTAACAAGGAGAAGCCTTGGCAACCAAGCTCCAGTCCAGTTTGGTATCAAAAGGCTTGTAACAGAAGACACCAACCAATGAATCATGAGCAGTTGCACTCTGCAAAACACATATATTTCAGTGCTCCACTGCAATCAAGTTATTTTGTCAAGCTTTTGGAAAAATTAATCATTTGCAAGTATAAGGAAGGGTTTAAATCAGACCACAGCAAGTAGACCACTTGGAGAAGATAATTGATATGACCCCAAATTGATATCAAAAACTTTCGTTTCTGGAAAAAATTTCACGGAACAATTAAGGTCTTCACATGACAGTTCAGCAAGACAATGTTGAGCCTCATCAGTAAGCCTTGAAGCATTACGGTTCATGTGAACCTCCAAATAAGTAAGAAGAGTGTCTGCTTTGCCAACATTTATAATGGAAAGTGAATTTTCATCTTCCTTATACCCTATAAATTTGTTCAGTTGTTCCCAATCTTCTTGACTAAAAAATTGTTCTTCTTCGTCCTTGAATGATTGATTGTTCCTGAACGAGTGCACACACTAAAGTATCACTGAAATATTGACTAATATGACTAATATTGAACTTGGTAAAATGAAATAGTTGAATAATTGGAAAAAACTATCCAATAATGGTCGATAGTGGGTTTTTGGCAGTAGATCCATTAAAAAAATATAATAAATAAATAAACAAAGTGTTAATGAATGTTATATAAGAAATGAGACGAGTTATGTTCGGGCTAGGACAGATATTGTTTGAGTTATAAAGGGAAAACTAGATACCATCCAAATGGCCACCAAGATTTCTTTGCCTTCTCCTTTTTCAAGTACTGGTCAGATTCCACAGACTTTTGTACAAATTTGTGAGCGAGCATCCTACAAAATCAAAAGATAACTGAAAATATTATAAATAAATGAACCTGAATAAATCCCAAGAACAATTTTGGATTTGCTAAATATCAAGAGGAATAAATGTATTGATAGTCACAATTGTACATTAGGATTTCTTTAAGTTGAACAATGAACCATCACATTTTTTAACAAGAAATGAAACTTTTCATTGATATAATGAACAGAGACTATTGCTCAAGATACAAACTCCTCGGAGTGAAAAAAAAAACAAAAGCAAAAGAAAAGAGAAATCAAGAAACAATTATAATGGAACAAAAAAAGAATGCTAATTAAAACAAGTATCCGGTAAAAAAAAAACCAGCAAAAGACTCCAAAGAGTACACCAAGAAGAAGCCTTTAAACATGCCGAGTTAATAAGAGCTGACCATGGCAGCAACTGGTCTTCAAAAACTCTTTGATTTCTTTCCATCCAAATCTCGGATAATAAAGCTTTAATCTCATTAATCCATATGTGCCTCGATCTTGAAGCTAATGAAGGACCAATAAGAAGCTGAAGCATATTCTCTTTGATTGAATTAGAAAACACCCACTGCATAATGAAAATGAAGAATACTTTCTCTTCACAGGATATTTGTTTTAGTTTTAATTGGCATACTTTTATTTTTCCTCCATAATCTTTGTTCTTATTTTTAGTTTTCTCTTTAGTTTCACTTTCTATTCACTCCTTTGGGAGTTTGTATCCTGAGCAATAGTCTCTTTTCATTTCATCACTGAAAAGTTTCGTATTTTGTTCAAAAAAAAATTACTGCGGCAGAAAAATCAATAAAGTTCAGTGTTTGAGAGGAAATACTAATCAAACCACCAAAATGTTGTCAATTCTTTATAGATATCCATCCTCCATAACTCATGATTAATTCCAGGTGAGAATGCTTTCCATCGGACCAACACTCAATTTTTAGATGAAGATGTTAGGAACCTAAACACTGAAAAACACACTTCAATATATATTGCAATATCAAAAGAAATTACAATATACCAATAGCCTTTCGAGAGGGCTATCTCTCTCCCAAGAGTCCCACAATGGACACTACTACTAAAATTTTCCACACCCCTAAGGCTCCATAAACTTCCCTATTTATAACCCAAGGCATAACCAAGACTCCCTAGCTATTTACTATTATACCCTTACTATCAAACTACTATTATTCCCCATTTATATCATACTAGGTACCCTTACATTACTCCGTCCTTCAAAGACACCTTGTCCTCAAGGTGTGCTTACAAAGCATAATCTCAAAATTGGGCAACTATCCCTTTTCCAAGAAAAAGGAAAACAAGGACCAACATCCTTCCAAAAAGAAAAAAAAGATAAGCATTCTTTAACACAAAATCCAGCTAGTAGTCGCTTCAACAGTCGTGTCGTGGCTTGTGGTTGGCAGAAAAGGAGCAGGCGGCAAATGTTGGTGATGTATGGAAGAGACGGTGTGCAGCACTGAAGCATGTATGGATTTTTTTTTTTTTTTGGCAGTAGGGTTGGCTTGGCAAACTCCACATGGGCCCATGGGTGCCATATTTTGCCAACTGTTGGAGTGCAACCCAAGAACAATCCAACCCAAAGCACCAATAACAATCCAGCCCAAAGAAATCATGTTGCAACTGGGCCTGTTATCCAATTTATTCAAGACCAGCCCACTGATGTGAGTGAAGTCAACATGAGCTTGTTCAATTGAGATGGCTGGCGGCGTGATTGCAGCACAGAATACCATGGTGGCTGAGGTGAGGGTAGGGTTTTGCCATTCCGGGTCGGTTTTTGGGTTTAAAATAAAAAACAGCCCTCTCCAAAATCCATCAGGTAAACCCATCAAACTTTCTACCATTGAAAAAGAATGGGCCTCCTCCAAACTGTATACAGCCAACCATTAACATTCAGCCTATCAACTTTCTGTCCAAGATGCCTAAGGTCCCACCCCTTTCTATACCCTTCTCATTGAACGTGATTAGGGCTAGGGTTTCTCAACCAACCGATTTTCTGCCTTTCCTCTGTGTTTTCGTGGCTCACCCGTTCATTACCTGTCAGTGTACGATACTTGCATCAGCACCTTCCCCACGACTTCATCTCTGGCCACAGTTGCATCCGCCACTGATAATGACTTCTACATCGGCACCTTCCCCACGACTTCATCTTTGGCCACACCTACATCCGCCACCGATAATGACTTCTATCTGCGACTTCTTCCTCGTTACCTCTCTCCACTCCTTGTTCATGACCCTTGCGTCGACAGCTCCCCCGACTTTTCGTCCTCAGCAACATTTTTCGACGCTTTCTCTCTTGAAAATTTGACTCCATCACCCTGAACGTCTTCCCCATCCACTTGTGCTCAATTTTCGAACACCTGAAAAAGGCAGGCCGGCTTTCCTTCGATTGCTTCCCTCTAACCACTTTCTTTCTCCATTTTCGCATGGGTTTTGTCTTCCACCTCAGTCGCTTCGCGGTTTTCCTCCTTCGTGGTCGTTGAGGACTTGGCAGGACTTTGTACTTTTTAGCCCCGATCAACTTGTGTCTTCCGCTTCCTTCTCTAACTCTCTTGCACTTAGATGATTCTTCTTCATTCGTGTCTATCGCTTCCAATGTTTCTCCCTTCTTTTCTGCAACCATCGAAACCAAGGCTCCTTCGTTCTTTCCCGTCATCTTTTGTTTCTGAGGCAAGCCTGTTGTGATTGCAAAATCTAACCCAATATTACCACTGGAAAACTCAGACACCATCTTGATCATGGCTCTTTGATTCTTTATTTCTGCAGATAACAATTCAATGCTCTTGGCCACCTTCTGAAAAACTTCTCTGATTTCAACAATTCAATGCTCTTGGCCACCTTCCGAAAAACTTCTTTGATTTCAACCACTGGAAAACTCAGACACCATCTTGATCATGGCTCTTTGATTCTTTATTTCTGCAGATAACAATTCAATGCTCTTGGCCACCTTCCGAAAAACTTCTTTGATTTCAACCATTCTCTCTTTGAACCCCTTTTTTTTTATTTCAAACACTTTCCAGGACGAACGTGCTCTGATACCAATTTGTTAGGAACCCGAACACTGAAAAACACACTTCAATATATATTGCAATATCAAAAGAAATTACAATATACCAATAGCCTTTCGAGAGGGCTATCTCTCTCCCAAGAGCCCCACAATGGACACTACTACTAAAATTTTTCACACCCCTAAGGCTCCATAAACTTCCCTATTTATAACCCAAGGCATAACCAAGACTCCCTAGCTATTTACTGTTATACCCTTACTATCAAACTACTACTATTCCCCACAACAAGACACCACTTTCCATCAAAATTCAACTCAGAAAGACCCACATCAAACTTGATCAACACTTTTTCATTCATAAAAGGACTAATTGAAATTCCAGTCTGAAAATGATTTTCTAAAGCGATGGAGATCGAGACCAAATTTGGCCAAAAACGGAAGAAAAGCCACGGATTTCTCCAGATCATGCTTCCAGGCGCAACGTGCAGAAACGTCACAGCCGCAGATTTAACCAGCGTGATAGCGTCTCGACGCTGTGTTAAAATCCAATTGCGTGCAGAAACGTCACAGCGTTTTGACGTTGTGTCGAGTTTCAGTGGCGGCGCTAGGGTTTTACTTGGTGCGGTTTAGGGTTTTGAACGGTTCAGCTCCGATTCGTGATGGATTGGCTTGGTTCGAGTTTTTGGAGGTCGGTTCAAGATGGTTCGGGTCGTTTTGGTCCAATTCTGGAGTGGCAGAAGACTTATTAGGATAAAATTATGCTAAACTAATGTAATTTATTGCTTTATTTTATCCTAAGGGCCAAATTATCGGTCCATTTGCTATTTAAATGTTTTATGGATGTTATTTAGATTAAATCCCACCTTAGGTTAAGCATAATCATGCATTTTGATATATTATAAATGTTATAATGTATGGTGTTAATGCATGATGGATGGATTTCATGAGTTATTTAATATAATGGTTATGTTATATATATGAAATTAAATAAGCATGTAGCATGGCATTACATAGTTTAAAGATAAAGAGTTATATTTAATTTAATGTTTTGTGGATGCTAGAGTGATTTTCATGATTTGTATAATATAAGGAGTTATATTAATAAAATATGAAAATCAATTTGCATTGAACATGACACATCCATAGTTTAAATCTTTCCAAGAGTAATGGGAAAACAACCTAGAAACCACCAAAATGGAATTGAAATTCAAATCCATCACTTCACTCTCTTTCCTTACCCAAAAGGAAGAAATCTCAGAGGATTTCACCACATCTTCCTGAGTCGTATCAACTTTCCCATTTCGAGCAGAGGAACCCAACTCAGAATACTCCAGTTCTCCATATTTAAGGAGAAAATCTCTTACCATTTCCCAAAAAACAATCCAACCTTTCTTTCTTATCAAAACTAGCAGAACCTCAACATTCTTCCGTCCTCCATAAGAAGGCCCAACGGCACATTCCAAATACCAACCCTCGTAAGATCTATATTTAGATAGACGAATGGTCTCAAAGTCCTCCCAAAATTTCTTGTTAAAAAATGAGTAAATTGGATTTTGCAAAAGTTCAACCAATGAGTTTTCAAGCCAACCTAAGAGGGATAAAGAAAGGTGAATTTTCTGATCTTTATTCATACCTTCCATAAAACACTCATCTTTTTCACCTCATAGACGAAAGTAAATATTCCAAATACAACAACTCATTTCTTCTAGCACTTCCATAAAACCACAGACGAGAATACAACCACAAACCAAAAGGAACCACGAAACCACAATCCAAAGAGACCCACAAAAAACAAGCAGCTGATCTTAGAGGCAAAAATATGAAAAGAAAAAACCTTCCGGCGAACGCCAAGTTGCTGAATGGACGACGAACTGACCAGTGAACATAACACTGCGAACTGACCGAACGGACGACCTAAGAAGCACAGACACTTTAGTTTGGCTAGCGTGTCCGTGTCTGACACGTGTTCGACACTTGGACACTTTGACACTTGTTGGACACGTATCCAACACTTCTTAGCACAATTGATATGTGGCAAACACTAGTTGTACAATGTCAATATAGGTCTATATTGAACGCTTGTTAAGTATACTAAATAGACACGATACTAAATGACAAAAATAATAAATTTTAAGAGTGAAGTACATTAAACTCATTTTTTTAAGCATACAAATGCACAACCTTTGATTTTGAATTTCCTTCTTGTATAAAAATGATATATATTTTTAAAAATGTATATTTTACTAAACGTGTCCGTGTCCTAGATTTTTAAAAAATGACGTGTTAGGTTGGCATCTCTTTTATAATTATTGTTAGCTTGGGCTTTGTGGTATATTCACCCCACCCCCACCCCCCGTGATTGCCACTATGCTTGTGAAAAAAAATGTTTTGTTTGTTTGTTTGTTTTTAATGATAGGATAATTTTTTTTTAACAAGATACAAAACTCTAAGGAGTGAATAGAAAATGAAACTAATGAGAAAACTAAAAAACAATAATAAAGATTGCAAAGGAAAAATAAAAGCATACCAATTAAAACAAATATCCTGTGGAGAAGAACCAACAAAAGATTTAGAGAGATAGCACCAGAAGGAAGCCTTTTAAGCAAGCTGATTTCAAATGAGCTAAAAAAACCACGCTTTATCTCTTAAAATACTCTTTGATTTCTTTCCAACCAAATTACTAATATCAAAACTTTAACACCAAAAATCCATAATAATCTCGGTCTTGAAGCAAAAGGACCAAAAAGTAGATGAATCACATACTCTTATACTGAATTTGAGAAAACCCACTAAGAAGATGTGGGAGCAAACGACCATGGATAAAAGAAGTTCACTATACTTTCTTCACCTCTGTGCATATAAACGGTGCTTCAGTTTATTCAAATTTGCTTCTATTTGTGAACCAATCAGCTAAGAGAGTTCGCATATCAGGAAAAAAAACCTTGAAATTTCTTTCTTCTTCCTGAAGGAAGTTTGAAACATGGTGGCCAATGTGATTTGAAAAAAATCTTGAACCTCAGCATGTACCATTTCCCACAGAGCATCAGCCACCAGAGAATCCCACTGCTGCATCATTGACCCAATGCTCTTAACATAGCTAACCAAATCAACAAGAACTTTCCTTTCAACTGCACTATAATTATGTCTCACTACCTTTTCATAGTCTGAGAAGGACTAAATTTCATGAGATTCCAAAGAAAAAACATCTTTGCATGTGCGAGAGAATTTCAGGCACATTGTTCCCAAATACTTGCAGACCATCTGCTCAAGAGTTGAAAACCTTCAACCACCATGACATACATGTTTCCTTTAACATTTTTGCACCACTCAACATTCGGATTCTCTGTTGAGATCAACAGTTGCAGCCTTTGATAAGGACATCTCCATTAGACTGAGCTCTACAATGATTTTGATAAATTTTCAACAGTTGCAGCCTTTGATAAGGACATTTCCATTAGACTGCACTCTACAATGATTTTGATAAATTTTCGCATGACTTTGGACCGACTACCAATCAGAATCCCTCCTGATCCTATCTAGAAACCTAAAAAACGCCTCCAAAACACTACAAATCCTCACAATAAGAATAAGTAGAACGTAGCTCTTCCAAAAGATTCACAAGGATATTAACCTTATTTTCATCCCGCATAATTAACATCGCTCCCGAACGTCCGTATGCCTCTACATGAAACCAATAAACTACTCTTGAGCTCCATAAAGATTTAACAGCTCCTTTTTGGAAAATCACCAAAACCTTTGTATTCCAAGAGATTATCTTCATTGGAATACAAACAACTTTAAATTATCAAACTTTCTACAGACCCTCCCCAAAATAAGAGGGAGACTTTCATGAAATTGAAGGCCACTTGCTCTGATTAGAGAATAAAACTGATCTTGATTAGATTCTGCTACTTTCTCGTTGATTGGAGATCGAATTTTCCTTGAACCATTAGAATAAGAATTATCTGACTCATTGGGTTATTGGAAAAGACTATTGAAATCAACAAAGTCATCATCATCCGGCAAAATATTTTCAGAGATGTTAAGAAGATGAAGAACCTCAATTTCCATGCTACTTACACTAACCTCAGATTCATCATCTAAATCATAATGGATGGATTAATAACTTCGGAAGGAGAAATTAAGACTTTAGCAAACTGCACATTATCGAACCCAATGTTACAATTTTCCACAAAAGCTTTGAAGAAACAACCTCTGAATTATCCTCGGGAATTGAATTATCAACTGGAAGCAAGAGTTTCGAACAAGATTCTTCTATAGTGTTATCATTCAAAGGAGACGAAATAATCTGAATTGGATGTGAAGGCTGAAGATCTTTTGTCCTGGTATATACTTGAAAATGCCTTATCAAAGTGAAACCCTGATTCTTTAATACTAGGAAGGTCTTCAAATTTGCATTCTAACCCATGGCAAACTTCAACTAACCTATTTTCCCTATCATGCCAAGCTGTTAATCCTTTGCTGCTAGATCATGCCAAGCTGGACATAAGGTGTAGAGCTCCAAATGAGCAGATTGTTCCCTAGTTTTCATAAATTTTCTTGATTGTTGGCCCAAAGTTTTTCGTAACGGTCTTCCATCAGCAGCAATTTGATCTTGTTTTCTGTTAGGTATCTAAGTAGTTGGAAAGCCACACCCCAAAAGCCACGCGATTGGAGAGGGAGAACCAACCACTTATACCCCATTAGGAGCCCATATCTTTCCAATGTGGGACAAAGGCATTCCATACTGCCTAGATCCCTAACAATTGCCCCTCCCCGAAAAGTCGACGTCTCGGCGGCTGTGCACGGCAACGCTTCACTCAGCTGGTTCCGGTAAGCCCCTCCGCCGCCACTCCTCTCTGGAGCCGTCAACCACCAGCTCTGATACCAATTGTTAGGTATCTAAGTAGTTGGAGAGTCACACCCCAAAAGCCAGGCAATTGGGGAGGAAAAACCAACCACTTATATACCCCATTAAGAGCCCATATCTTTCCAATGTGGGACAAAGGCATCCCATACTGCCTTGGTCCCTAACAGTTTCAATAATAACCCTATCAAGAGCCATAAAGATTCATTTTTGAACAAAAAGTATTTTACCTAATAAAAACTCAGCCCGAACATTCCAACCATGCAAGACATAAACTGGGTCTCGACCAAAAAGGAAATAAAAGCATAAAGAGAGAATAAAAAAAATGATAGTGACAGCACATTATAGCCCTTTATCTAGCCTCGAATGATAAATTCGTCAAATTATACCTCCATTGAAGAATGAGCTCAATATCAAGTTCACGGTCAAGTTCCTCAATATATATGTCATCATCAACTATTGCACGAGTAGGATCAGATTTAAGTAACGAAGCATACAAAGAGATATATCTCTTGCGTAAATTTGCATACTTCAGAACCTGCTTCCATGACATTTTTCCACTGCAACAAAGTAAAGAATGTAATTGTAGAAAGTACAAGAATTCATGGCCTCAAAGACAATGATGAATAATCTACCTGAAAAAGGGGGAGAGAGGAAAAAGATCATAGGATTAGTTAGGATAAGAAAACAGGAGAATTTTTTTATGTAAAACAACCAAAATATTGGATCAGACGAGAAGGAGAAGATAGGATTCATCGTCAACCAAAGGATTACAAATCTTCTAATTGGCATCTACAACGATTTTATTTCTTTTATAAGAAAGAGAGAAATATTCAAAATGTAACAACCAAAAAACAACCAACGGACAGGGGACCCGCCAGAATCTATAAAAAGTGGCAGGGGAGGAGCTTATAAAAGCAGAGTTCCAATCACACATAATCATCAAAAATCTGTAATGACAAAAGAATTTGTGTGATTGGAGAACATTGAAAAGAAATGTACAGTACCCTATTATAAAGTAATAATAATTATAATATAACATAACAAACTAATTTCCTATCAGAAGATATAAACTGTCAATTAGAATCTCTTTCCAAAATGAGAAGATGTTGGATTTCCAATGTTAATGGACCTAACGATTATCCGGAAAGGAAGCATCTGTGGAGTGAATTAAGTTCTCTTTATGCATATTGTGAAATTCCTTGGTGTATTGGTGAAGACTTCATTCAATATTACACGTTGGATCTACGAGAGAGTATCGTGTGGAAGACAAAACTGGGTGATGATGGTCTCAAATCTTTGCTGGACCAGTAAAGAAGAAGAGTGAAAAAAAGATGTTGAAAGTTGAGCAATTTGACCCCAAATCTGATTCCTTTTATCAAAGCAGAATTAACTATGAGGGCTTCAATTAAAGGGACTTTAATGGATCTGTACATGATGGAAGAGAGAAACTTGATTCAGAAATGTAAACTTCAGTAGCTTCGGTAAGGAGATGAAAATACCAATTTTTTCCATCAATTTTTGGCAGCTAGGAAAAGAAAGTGTTTGATTTCCGAGTTAACATCAATTGCTGGACATTCTTTATTGACTACAGGGGTATTGTAGAAGAAATTTAGATTTCTTTACAGTATTATACACTAAATTGCCAAGTAAAAGCTTCCTCCCTTCTAATCTTCAATGGAACGTGGTATCCTCATCAGAAAACGAATCTTTGAGTTCCCCCTTTTCAGGAGAAGAGATATGGACGGCAATGAAGAGTTGGGGGAAAAATAAGGCCCCAGGCCCAGGTGGCTTTACCGTTGAGTTTTTTATTAAATTTTGGAAGGTTTTATTGGAAGGTTTGGTTCGATTTGTAAGAGAAATCCACCACAATGGACATGTTAATTCAATTTTGAAGGAGAATTTTATGTCTCATTCAAAAGAAAGATGTGGTTGTTACTGTCAAAGATTTTCAACCAATTAGTTTAACTACTTCAATTTACAAGATTCTCGCCAAGGTTTTATCAGAAAGATTAAAAAGAGTTATGCCTTCCATCATTTCTCATTGTTTTTTTTTTTTTTTTTTTTTTTGAGAGAAACATAATTTCATTCATTTTTTTTTTTTTTTATAAAGAACCGAGCTTTCATTGAGAAAGAATGAAAGAATACAAGGGCATCCAAAAAAACCAAGCCCGAAAAAAGAACCCAACTAAATGAAGGGTTTCCAATCCAACAAAACAAGACCTAGAGGATAATTACAAAAAGTCTTGGTAACCGAGGCCCATATGGAAACATGAATGGGAATAGGCCAGTGTCTAACATCCCCCGAGTCGTAATATTTAGCAATAATGAGATTACGCCAAAGAGATCCTTCTTCGTGCAAAAATCTCCAAATCCATTAAGCTAACAAGGCTGTGTTTCGAAGCTGAAAATTGCCAATGCTAAGACCTCCCAGTAATTTCGAAAGTTGAGTCTTATCCCAATTAACATTATGCATACCACCATCCCCTTGAGAACCTTCCCAGAAAAAATCTCGCACTAGCTTGTCAAGAGATTTAGCAACCTTACTTGGAAGTTTAAACAAAGACAGAAAATACGTCGGCATACTCGAAAGAGTGGCTTGGATGAGTGTATGCCTTCCTCCTTTGGATATAAAGACATATTTCCAACTATGTAATTTATGCTGAATCTTCTCAATAATTGGATGCCAGAAAACAGAGTTTTCGGGTTACCGCCCAAAGGAAGCCCAAGATAAGTGCTAGGCCAAAAACCACGTTTACAACCAAATTTAGCATCCATTTCTTCCAACTCTGTATCATCAACATGGATCCCTAAGATTTCACTCTTGGCAAGGTTGACATTTAGACCAGAAGCCAATTCAAATATATTGATAACTTCAAAAAGCTTGTTCAAAGCATCTGAATCAAAAGTAGAGAATAAAAGTGTATCGTCCGCAAATTGTAAATGATTCAGGCTAAAAGATGAAGCACCAACTGGATGAGCCATAATTTTACCCAAACTAGCACTATGGGAAAGGAGTCTACTCAAACAATCTGAAACCAGAATAAATAAGAAAGGAGACAGAGGATCACCTTGACGAATGCCACGAGAAGGGATAATTTTACCTCTAGGTTTTCCGTTAATGATGATTGAATAATTCACACTAGAGATACATCCACGAATCCATTTTCTCCAAATTAAACCAAAGCCTTTTGCATGTAGGACTGCATCCAGAAAATCCCAGTCTACTTTATCAAAGGCCTTTTCCAAATCTAATTTAAGAACCACCCCTCTTCGAGGAAATTTGCCAATCATCTATTAATTCATTAGCAATTAAAGAAGCATCCAAAATCTGTCGGTTAGCAACAAAAGCCATTTGATTATCTGCTATGGTAGACGACAATACATGCTTCAAACGATTAAATAAAACTCGAGCAATGATCTTATAAGCACATGAGATTAGGCTAATGGGACGATAATCAGCAACAGATTTGGAGTCTAACCTCTTTGGAATCAAGCAAATATAAGTTTCATTCAGAGCCACGTTAATAATTCCAGTGTTATAAAAATCTTGAATCATAGACATCAAATCCTGTTTGATAATGTTCCAAGAGAATTTAAAGAATTCAGCTATATAACCATCCGGACCTGAAGACTTACTAGAACCAAGAGAGTTCAGAGCATTAAAAACTTCTTCTTCAGAAATAGCAACTTCCAAACCTTTCGATTGAGCTTCACTAAATGGGCACCAATCGACATTGGTTGGTAGAAAACGAGTATGATTATCTTTAGTGAACAAAAGCCGATAAAAATCAACGAATTCCTTTTCAATATCATTGGTTGAAACCAAACTGACCCCTCCTCGAGATAACACCTCATTAATCGAATTCTTCCTTTTACGGGCTGCCAAGATACGATGGAAGAATTTATTATTTTCATCACCCTCTTTAAGCCAATTAAGTTTACAACGTTGGTGCCATTGGATATGCTCCTGGACGGTTAAAAAATCTTCAGTTTGTTCTCGAAGAATAAGCCTAGTTCCTTTTGAGACATAGTTAGACCATTGTCCTCAAGGTTATCTAATCGTTTTAACTGAGTAATCAGAGAGGGTAACTGTGATAGTGCCAAACTGTGAGATCTATTCCAATTTCGAAGCTCATTTTTCAGCCCTTTTAATTTCATCATAAAACCATGACCCGGCCAACCTTCGAGAGAATTTTGATTCCACCAATTATCCAACACCTCACGGAATGATGCAATTTGCTGCCAAGAATTCTCAAATCGAAAAGGCCCGGACCCCAATTAATATCACCAAAAGTAAGGGAAAGAAGGTAGTGATCTGAAGTAATTCTGTCAAGCCGAAGAAGATGAGAAGTCCCGAATTTATTCAGACAATCTTTAGAAATAAAAAATCTGTCTATTACGGAGAGATACGGATTGTCACCAAAATTGGACCAGGTGAAACAACCATTCTGTAATGGGATATCCAGAAGCTTGTAAGTTGCAATCCATTGATTGAAAATACGCATACTCCGAGTGATGTGACGTCCATGAGATTTCTCCCAAGACCAACGGGTAACATTAAAATCTCCTCCAAGGATCCAACGATCACCTCCCAAACCCGCCAGATCATGTAATTCTTTCCAAAAGTCGGCACGAAATTCTCGTCAAGAGGGGCCATAAATATTTGTAAGCCAAAAAGAAAAACCATCAGCCATAAAAACATGAATAGAGACAAAGAAAAGACCTTGAATTGTCTCTTTGATAGTGAAGTCTGGCTCACTCCACATAATAAGGATGCCCCTGATGCTCCAACTGATTCGAGGGAAGACCAACCAATATGAGATGAACTCCATAAGGATTTAATCAGATGATTGTCTATATTAGACGTTTTTGTTTCCTGAAGCAAGACAAAGCTTGGATTTTGTTGTTGAATAGTCTTTTTGATCATAGCTCTTTTTTTCCATGAGCCCAAACCTCTAGTATTCCAAGAAATAAATTTCATTGATCAACCTGAGCTCCCTCTGTTAAGGCCAATGAAACAGTTTTATAATAATGCACTGTAGTTTTTAGGTTATCAAGCTCTCTCTGGAGTTATGTTTTCTTCCCGGTAGTAGTAACTATCTTCCTTTTAGGTGGTGGAAATGGAGGGATAGCCATGATACACAACCCATGCTCACTAAGAATTGGAGCTATATGATGGAGATATTCTGGGAGGGCAAACATTGGCTGATTGAGGGGAGGTGTTTCTGGTTGGGGATGGTTGGTTAAAATATCTGGAGCTGGAGCATTCACTTTGTTATTTATGGCTGATTGGCCATCATTTGTAGATTCTGGCGGCATAATGGCTAAAGGAAGATGATGTTGGTCAGGGTTAAAAATGGTGAGATCAAAATCGTGTGTTGAGGGTGGGTCCAGGGTAATCTTATGAGGTGAGTGATTTGAAGATGGGCTGGATAAATAAGCTTCAGTATCAGAGCCGACAATAACCAATTTTGGGCTTAGACCAGATGTTGAGCCCTTTTGACCAATTTTCAATTTATAATCATTTCTCATTGTCAAAGTGCGTTTATTGAAGGAAGACAAATTCTCAATCCAATCTTGATTGCAAATGAGGAAGTGAAAGATTATAGACTAAAGAAAAAGAAAGACTGGATTTTAAAATTGGATATTAAAAAAGCTTTCGATAACATTGATTAGGACTTTTTGGAATAAGTTTTGATATTAAAGAATTTCAACAGCAAGTGGATTCAATGGATTAGGGGTTGTATCCAAAATCCTAAATTTTCTGTTTTTATTAATGGAAGGCCGAGGGGATGTATTTTGGCTTCAAGAGGAATTCGGCATGGAGATCCCCTTTCTCCTTTCTTGTTTCTACTTATTTTGGAAGTCCTTAGTGCTTTGATTGGTTTAGTGCTTTGATTGGTAATATGTATGAAAAGGGTTGTTTGAAGTTTTGTAGTGGGAAGAAAAAGTTGTCATGCAAATTCTTCCATTTGCAAATGATACATTGTTGTTTTGTAAGTATCATGAAGCTTATGTTTGAAGTTTTGATTCAATCAATTGCTCTTTTTGAAGCTTGTTCGGGTCTTAGAGTGAATTGGGAAAAATCCTCAATTTGTGGAATTAACACATTGATGATCCAGAGGTGTTGGAAGTTTCCTCTAGGCTTAACGGCAAGATGGAACAACTTCCGATTATGCATCTTGGGCTTCCTTTTGAGAGGATATCCGAATTCTACATCTTTTTGGCAATCAGTCGTGGACAAGATTAATAAAAGACTAGAGAAGCGGTTTAACCTTTCGCAAGGAGGAAGATTGACTCTATGTTCCTCGATTCTTTCAAACATTCCATTATATTATTTCTCTCTTTTTGTAATGCCTTCTCAGGTAAGTATTGAGCTGGAGCGTATGTTGCAGAATTTCTTCTGGGAAGGAATGGAAGAGGGTAAGATCAATCATTTAGTTCGATGGAATCTGGTTTCAAAGTCTCAAAAAGATGGTGGCTTAGGAATAGGTGCTCTTAAGCATCGAAACCTTGCATTGATTGCTAAATGGGGATGGCATTTTATAAATGAGCCACATGCTTTTTGGAGGAAAGTAATCATTAGTATTCATGGCAGCTCTCCATTTGAATGGCATACGGCAGGTAAGCATGTCGCTAGTCTTACAAGCCCTTGGATGAATATTACTAAAGTATGAAAGAAGTTTAAAGCTTTTGCAAGTTTCAAATTGGGTAATGGTGGGAGAACCTTTTTCTAGCATGACATTTGGTGTGGAGAAACTTCGCATTGCATTTGTTCTTTGGGTGTGTTTATTCACGACTTTGCTGGTCAAAGTTCTTTGCTATTTTCAAAATACAGTGGGTTTTCTCAAATTCAGTAAAAGAGAATGTGCTACAACTCCTTATTGGTCCTTCTTTTGCTTCAAGATGGAGATTATTATGGATTAATAGTGTTAAAGCTTTGTTATCAGAAATTTGGATGGAAAGAAATCAGAGAGTTTTTGAAGATAAAGTGTGGCATTCTTTAGCTCATTTGGAATCGAATTGCTTAAAGACTTCCTCCTAGTGCTCTTTCTAAATCTTTTGTTAGTTTTCTCTTCACAGGATATTTGTTTTTGGCACACTTCTATTTTTCATCTTTAATCTTTGTTGTTTTTTTTAGCTTTCTCTTTAGTTTCGTTCTCTATTCACTCTTTTATCTTTAGGGGTTTGTATTATGAGCAATAGTCTCTTTTCATTTCATCAATGAAAAGTTTTGTATCTTGTTTAAAAAAAACAGATGAAGGCATGCAATTAATCAAGAAGCAGACCGTGGAAATTGCATCAAATCAAAACTGCATTAGAACATTCATTTGAAAGGATAATGCTCTTGCAATTTCAAGAAAATGCCTATTCTTTCGTTCAGCAACTCCATTCTGGAAAGGAGTATCAGCACAACATGATTGATGAATAATTTCATGCTTACATAGGTACGACAACCTAACTACTTCAGAAAAGTACTCACTAGCAATATTGCTTCTCAAAATTTTAAGAGAAACATCAAACTAAGTTCGGCATGAAAATTACAAAAGTGAGAGAGTAACTCAAAACGACTCTTCATAAAATATAACCAAGTTATACGAGAGTAATCCTAATCAGTAATCATCAACAAAGGTAACAGTTTTGGAAACAACTGGACAAGGATTCCAAATATCGCAATGAACTAATTCGAAAGGCGCACTTGCTCAATTATCGATTCTAGGGCTCAATAATCAATTATCGATTCTAGTTTTCTTAGCACTGAAAGAGATGGATGACCATCTTCGCGAAGATAGTCAAGATTTAATTGAGCCTTTTGCAACTGATGAAATTTGGACATCACTCAAATGACTTGGTAAAAACAAGGCTCCAAGTCCCGACGGTGAACTCATTTTTGAAGTTTCGGACACATATCAAGGGATATTTCAGTATTGAAGGAGAACTTTATTTGCTTGATTAAGAAGCAAGAGTTTATTGCTTCGATCAAAGATTTTCGTCCTATTAGTTTAACTTCATCCATTCACAAAATTATTGCAAAAGTGTTAGAAGAAAAACTAAAGAAAGTCAGGGCGTCAATTTTGTCGATACTCAAAGGCTTCCATTGAAGGAAAACAAATCTTAGATTTTATTCTTATAGCAAAAGAGGTAGTAGAGTTTCATGGCTCTAAGGAGAAGAGGGGCTGGATTTTGAAATTAGATATTGAAAAAACCTTTGATTGCGATGATTGGGATTTTCCCCAGAAAGTTCTCAAATTGAAAAATTTTCATGCCAAGTGAATTAAATGGATTCTTGGTTGTGTTAAGGATCCTCGCATAATGCTCATCTACATATTCATTCATCTTTAGAAACTCCTAGGTTACATGCAAGGCAAATAAAAGTTTGATTAAAACATCATTTCGACTTAAACATACTAAGCACCACCTAACACAAACCAGAACTGTATCTTAAACGTTTAAAATATATAAAGAGAATACATTTATTCTCTGTGCTTCTTTTATCATATGAAAAGATATAATTCAATAACGCAACATTTATAGAAGACAAAACAAGAAGTCCACTTACCTTCCCTTCTTCAACTGGTCAGAAATTGCATTAAAAGCATACTTCCACCAGAATCTAGGATCAGTTTTCACAGAGAAATGTGGTCGATAGTGTGCATACTTTAATCGCTGATTGAATGCAGCAAAATTATCAGCCAACTTTAGAATATCCCTGTATCCATTCTGCAAAAAGAAATAAGAAAAATTCATTCAGAAAGACCTTTTCTGGTTTAAAGTTTTCCTTCTGACTTCTCTCAAGGCTTCCACAATAAAATATTTTCAGAATGGCCTCCTTTCATATTAACAAAATTCCTATTTTGAGTTAGGATTGCTAATTCCGATAACAGCATCAAAGGATATCATCAATTCTTTCATGTCCAACAAAATTTGTTTCTAATCCAAAATTACATTTTAGGGAGTTTCAGACGTAAATGAATATATAACCTTTGACAAACAGAGTGTCACATCATCCAAATATACTGATGCTTTCTGTAGAGGTTCATGGCTATCAGCAAGATCATTTTCCCGCAACTTCGTATACCTTGCATATCCAGACACCGGTTGCAAAATGTAGCTGCGTTTTTTTTTAGCAAGACCTTCTGTTGATTTCCCATTCTTAGTACCAAAACGAAATACCTAAAAGGAATAGGATATCAGAAAAACTATACTTCTTTTCCAAATTAAAAGACACCAATACTTGTGAGGAGGAGAGAGAAGAGGAGTACTTTGTCCCACTCCGATGGAAGCAAATCCTCCCACGGCTTATCCACATGCCAAGGGGATATATCACAATCAAGATAAACTGCTAACTGATTGAGTTCAACGAACTGTTAACAAGAAACAGAACAAGAGCAAGAAAGTTGACATTAGTAAAAATGGTAACAAAAAATGAAAAAATCAAGAATAGAAAAGAAAAAACAAGAAGACTAAACCAATGTGGACCTTGCCTTTCTTGGGCTGAACTTTGGTACAATACTACCTTTTATTGTGCTATTTGAACCCCACCATTCTATATGGCCATAAATCCTAGACCATTCTTGTATTATGAACCTTATTTACTTAAATCATAGCAACCGTGACTCAACCCAAGAACCAACAGAGACAGACAACATGATGATAGAACTTTAGGGACGAGCACAGCAATACACAGTAAATGATGCAACCAAGAATCTGAAAGGATTCCCCTTACAATATATGATATTTAGAGAAGAAAAACAGCCCTAAGGCAATACAAAACTCCCAGCAAGATAAGAGGGCTGGTTACTCTCCTCTCTCTCACCAATTCTAAGCTGAAAATTCACATAAACCCTAAAAGGAAATATACTGATGCTTATATACTACCCAAAACCCCTGATAAACCCTTCTTCCTCACTCTTGGGACCACAGTGGTCCCAACAACCTCCTCTACGCACTCCCACATAACTAACCGTTATGTACATTCTCCTTACTACCCTTCCTTGTGTAAACTTTTGTTATAGGAGGTCTTACAGAATCAAAGGAGAAATATGAAATATATCCAACAATCCAAAGAGGGTGTTTATTATTTTAAAAAGGGAATGAATAGCGATTAATGCTCAAAGGCTACAAACCCCAAGGGAGTGATAGAAAATAAAACAAAAATTACAAAGAAAAATAAAGGCATTCCAATTTAAACGTATATCTTGTTTAAAAAACCCCAATAAATAGCATAGCAAGAGGGTTTTTTTTTTTACAAAATTCATAACTTTTCATTGACGAAATGAAAAGAAACTAATATCCAAAAGACACAAACTTCACAAGAGAGTGAAAAAGAAAAGAAAGAAATAGAATAAGGAAATAAAATAAGAAAATTACAACGGAGAAATAAAAACATTCCAATTAAAACATTATCCTGAAAAGAGTAATCAACAAAAAATTTAGAAAGAGAACACCATGAATAAGCCTTGAGGCAAGCCGAGTAGAAACAGGGTATTTATTATTCATCAAAAATTATGAAAATACAAAGAATCAACTTTATCTATAGAGGACTTAAACTAACTAATCAAACTAATTATGGAGCATGTCCTAGTCAATAATGTGTTTGACATGAACTCGTCCCGACATGCTTGGCACACATGTCCAACACACTAAAAAAGGTGTCTGACATTTTATTTATTTATCAAAAAGTATGAAAATACAAAAAATTGCACCAGCCCTAAGGAATTCCAGCAGCCACTGTCCGTTGATTATTCTCCCAAAAGTATTAATGTTAGCATTGGAAAAGTGTGTAACCAGCAGGCAGCTCCCAAAAGTATTAATGATAGCATTGAAAAAGTGTGCAATCAGCAGGCAGCTTTAAAGATTTACGATGGCTGTATTGATCCTCCTTCCAAGATGATTATTGATAATAGTTGTAATTTGATTAATGATTTGCAGCAGATTCCAAGAGAGAAAGACCAATTTAATGAGGCGTTGGGTTCTCCAAAAGGTGCTTCATTGCATGAAGAGTGCATTAATTTCGTTGGAGGTAAACGTATTAAAGATAGCATTAATGAGCCAGTTTTTGTTCTCTCTCCATCCAAAGATGATAATGTGTTTAATGTGTTCAGCCCTCAGGAAGTCCGACAGTCCCAGTTTTTGGAATCTCCTTCCAAGGTTTTTAATGCCGTTAATTGCAATTCAAATAAAGCTGTCCAACAGGTAGTATTAAAGACATATTCTCGGAAAAAATCTTCTTTTTCATTGGTTGCTAAGTCAAATTCTAATGCTGATCATCTGGAGTCAGCATGTACTCATTTACTTGCTACAAAAAAGGCTTCGGGTTCTTCAAATGTCAATTCTGGAAATGGTTTGTTTCAGGGTAAGGAATTTAACGAATCTTCTGTTCAAATTCCAGGGGGGAGTGAGATTTTCGTAAGAGGTATGGGTAGCTCCTCCTACCATAGTATTCATTCACCGGTGGATTCAGATGATGAGTCTATGGTTAGTGTACGCAATGAGGATTCTGATCAGTTGGTAGATAAAGAGGATTGTGTGGAATTATTTTCAGAAGATCAAATTGGTGAGTCTTTGCAATCAATCTTTTCTGAGAATGTTGATAGTTTAGGCTCTCAAGATTCAATTATTCATGAATCTTTATTATCACCTTCTCAAATTCCTAAACAATTTTCTTCGTTAATTGATATTTGTGGATTTCAATTGTGCAAAATTTCTCCTCAATCTTCTAAAGCGGTTGTTTGATCCTTCTTTACTCATCTATGAAGATTGTTTTGTGGAAGACCAGGGGTCTCGGTGTGTATAAAAGGGTGGTTTTGAAGAAATTCCTTCAGAACATTTGCTCTGATTTAGTCTTAATTCAGGAGACTTATCAAGCTATAATTGATTTGAGATTCATTAAATCCTTATGGAGTTCCAAGGAAACCGGCAGGACTTTTGTGGAAGCCTATGCAAAGCACTTAATAGTCGACTTATTAACTTTTTGAGAGAAAGACCTCAGATTGATCAACTAATCAGATATATTGTTGAAAAAGCTCCTGAAGAGGCTGAAAAGTAACGAAGTTTTAAGTTTCCTTTCATCGTTTGTGAGATTTTTACTCGTGAAGTTGATATAATTCTCAAAGCATTGGTGGAGGATAAAGAGTTGATGATCTTGTTGTTTTCCTTCCTATAACCCAAGCCTTCTCACAGCACTCTATTGGTTGGTTACTTCAGCAAGGTTGTCATATGCTTGTTGTTGTGGAAGTCAATTCCTTTTATGCAATATGTTCAAGCGCATCAAGTAATTATAAAGAAGCTAGTTGATCTGATAGAAATTACTTCCATCATGGAGGTTTTGATAAGGTTTCTGGGTGCTGATAAGCATCTGTATTCAAGCTTTACAGAATCAATGAAGTGGATTGTAGAGTCTAATGTTCTGGAGTTAACAGTGGTCAAGTTCAGCTCCGTCAAATATCCCATGGATCTTCTGTTTCAGCATCTATGGAGACAGTGGAAGGCATGTTGGTGAGTCTAGGTAGGTTGCTCAAGCTTCTGGATGTTTCTTCATCAAAGAAAGTTTTAGTTATTACATTCGGAAAGTTACAGCCTCCACTTGGGAAATCCGTCTGAAGCTCGCCTCATAGCTTCGTCATGGAGTTCGTTGTCCAAGCTTTATTCAGCCTTCTCTATTCAGATCTTTTACGTTAATTGGGATGCTTTCATTTCTCCATCCTAAGTCTTCATTGTTCTTTTATGGGTTGTTTTTGTGTTGCCTTTAAAGTCGTGTGTTGATCTTCTATTGGCCATTCTTATCATTATCTTGTTGTTCTTTTATTGGCTGTTTTTTCATTTCCTTATCTTTTGTATCTTTGTATTTTGAGCATTAGTCTCTTTTCATATCTTCAATGAAAAGTTTGCTTCCTTCTCAAAAAAAAAATACAAAAAATCAACCCTCTAGTTACAGAGAATTTAAACTAACTAATCAAACTAAATATGAAGCACATTCATGTCAAACACGTGTTTGACACGGATTCATCCAAACATGCTTGGCATCACCACCATACTAGAAAAGAGTAGGTTGTGACTCCCACAAAGCATACAGTGTAGTGGCGACACACAAGTGTTGTCCGTCGGGCCATTGCAACTAAGGAGGAAGGTGCATCATCTAACACCAAGATGAGTGGGCAAAATTGTCGAGCTAAGGCATGAGCAAGATTAGAAGCAACAGTGTCGTTAGACGTGTTAGTGGTAAACTTAATGGGGCCAAATGGGGTCCCAGTCATGACCTCGAAAGTTGAGATTTTGTAGTGAGTTTTGATGAGCAACTCTGAAGTTAAATGCATATGAGAAAAAGATGCCAGCCCTCCAGATCTAGTGTCAATCGAACACCAGACAAGGGCTCCACGTTGGCATTTGACTTCTCATGAAATTGACATGCAAAGGTGCCTGGGTGAATATGCCTCGTAATGTACATAAAGAGAGGCATGGTGTCGCTCTCCACCACCCCTAGGCGTCATGACCTAAGTGAGTTATCCCATGGCACATGCATGAGTCATGGTGTGGGCAAGCTTTGCAAGGCGAGTGTCTTGGACGCCTTCCTTTGGGAATGGGATTTCAAGGACAGGGTCGAGCGGCACCAGTATGTCGACATTGCACTCCTTCCCATGGGTCGGAGGCTGCACCATAGGGTCAGGCTTCGGCATGGACATGGGAGGGTTCATACCTCGATAATGCCCAGATGGATGGATGTTCGAAAGGTCCCTTATAGAAAGACAACCCCATGAGTCGGTCCACGATAAGCATGTCCAAGTGAGCGATAAAGTCAAATGACATTTCGATGCTCGAGTGACATTGTGAAGCATCAATGGGCCCCGATAGTTTCTGGTTGGCACGGTATTTTCCTGTTATGTCCTAGTAAGCATTATAATGGTCTGATAAGCCCCGGTAAGCATCGAAATGCCCCCAATAAGTCTCGATAAGCTCCAGTTGAGCATTTTAAGGTCATTTTGACCCAACAAAGGGTCCAAACACCTCCCGTGAAATTTTGGATCAATGTAGAAACGTGTAGGCCGTGTTGTAGAGAACCAAGATGATAGAATGAGAAGTGACATTACGTTAAGAACACTTTGGCTTAGTGTAGAGGCAAGGTTGAGCCTCTAGGCCAAGTTGGCTAAAGTTGCAAATGAAGGAAAATACACGTACGAGACGGCATGTATGGTTAAGTGAAGCTTAGTTGCAAGTTAAGTGTAGTTCGGTTGAAGATGAAAAAACCTCATCTAAGGTCTGATGAAGCCACAAAGACTCATGAAAAAGTAACATGGGTTAAAAATGACCCTTAAGGTTGGCCATGGTCGAGCGTAGATCATGGCAACATACGGTTGAAAGAGTACAACCATGACACTCGGCACACAAGTCCGACACACTAAAAAAGGTGTCTGATATTTTATTTTTTTTAATTTCAGGCACAGTTGGACACATCTAGGAAAAAAAATTAAGTATGGCCCATTAAAGCCAACCTAAAAAGTAAAAACAAAAGCTCTTAAATCATTAAAATACAAAACCCTAAAAATTAATTGAGAAAGAAACATCAACCGTGAGAAACCAGACACACCATGACTTCTTACCTTCCCACTTTGCCAACTGCCTACTACTTCGTCAACTACCAACCGTCACCCACCTCACCATCAATCTATCTCATTGTCACTCACTCCTTAGGAGACTATTGCAACTGCATTTTTCTCCTTTTAAAAAACTTCATGAGAAATTGAAGTTCTAGAATATATTCTAAATCTTAAATATTAATCATTTATAAACCATTATGAGGACATTTTCCTCTAGCCAACTAAGTCCTACATCTTCAAGCTCTTCTAATGCCAAAGTTGAAGTATTAAATATATCAATATATAACATATATTCTAAAAAAGAAAAAAGAAAAAAATGTATCCCCAGTGTGTTTGTGTCCTGTTTTTTAAGGAACCGACATATCGCTATGTCCATATCATGTTGTATTCGTGTCCTATGTTTATGTTTGTATCCATAACAAACTACCAAATCAGAAGTCCAAAGTAATGCACACTATTCTATCAATTCCATCCCTCTTGAAAAAGAACTCGCCCTCAAGTTTACAAGATAATAAAGTTGGGAATGTTTCTCTAAAGTCACCTCTTTCTATGGTTACAGAAACCCCTGAAAGAATATGTTGGTCTCAACCTATCAAAACTTCATTGCAATAGCTTATCAAACATCCAAATAATTAATCTCGAAGATCGTGGGTTCTTGAAGAAACAAAATATCCAAACTAAAAGTCTTCGGTCAACTACTCCAATTTGTGTACATTCCAAAAATACTCATAAAAACCATGAATAAAACTAGATAGGAACCTTCCTCCAGCTTCGTTAAACACGCTTGAGAAGTTTCATTCAATTCAAATTGCAACAGCTCTTCTTCCTGTTCTCCTCTAGGTAAGTCCACAATTTTGACGAAGAGTTTTTCCAAGCAAAAATTCATCATATACACTGAAATATTCATCAAAAAAATGATGTTCTTCCATGGTTTACGTTTTTGTCTAAAGAAGTTCTTTGAAAAAATCATTGAAATCTTTTTCTTGCTCATTCAACCCATTTTGAGGAGGTATTTGATTCCAATGCTCTGATTGCAACAGTTTCTCACTACCATCACTATTGTCATTAATCTGCAAATTTGCATCCCCGGAAGCCATACTACTCCTTAGATTACTTGCTTGATCAAATAAAATGTGATATTTTCTTCATACTTCTCAAAATCGATAGATTCTTGCCAAATCAAAGTGTGATTGCAAGGAACGACTTCTTTATTCATTGGCCCATGATATTTTGACGTCCTTCGAATATTTTCTTGAATATTAGAAGCTTCAACTTCATGAAAATTCGTAGGTGCGGAAGAATTTAAAATTTCTACAATCCAAGAGCTTTCATGGAGAAAAAACTGAAAGAATACAAAGGGAAAAATAAACGAATACAAAGGGCATAAAAGAAACCAACTCTAAAAGGAGCCAAAATAAAGAAAAGGGCTTCAATCAAGCAAGATAATACCTAACGAATAATTACAAACGTCCTTACACACCGAAGCCCAAATGAAGGTACGGAACCTAACAAGGGGCAAAACTTCCTCCCTAGAACGCTCCACTCCTTCAAAAACACTATTGTTCCTCCCACCACAAAGAGCCCCTAACAAAGCACAAATTCCAACTATCCACAAAAATCGACCCTGACATAACAACTCCTCGTTTATAGAACTGCAAACTCTAGACCTAGCCACGCTAATGCCAAAGAACTGAAATAAACAAGTCCAGACTACCGAAACATTATCACATGACCACAAAAGATGCTCGAGTTCCTTTATTACTCCCTTAAAAAGGATACAACATTGTGGTCCTATCATAGAAAACAACTTTCCCATCGAGTTCCTCTGTTATTCCCTTAAAAAGGATACAACATTGTGGTCCTATCATAGAAAACAACTTTCCCAAAATCTTATCTAAGGTGTTAACTTGCTATGTAGAACTTGTCAAACAAAAACACTTACCTTCTTAGGGATTTTAACCTTCCACAGCAAAAGAATACGCAAAAATTGGAGGAAGAGGGGTTAACCAAACAATAGAAAAAGGATCTACACGTGAACCCCTTAGTAGGATTAGGGTTCAAGGGTTCCAGATACAACAATCCCTCCTCCTTGGAGAAACATAGAAATCCCCCAATAAAGATAAAAGGGCCAAAATGTCCGACGTTTCCTGATCGAATAACGGATGGAGAAACATAGGTTCGAGAGAAGAAGAGAAGTCCACAAGGAGGGATAAAAAGCCACTGAATGAGGACTCAGAGAAAAATTGGTACAAACAAGGAAATAAAAAGAGTAGAGGGATCATCACCCAATCATTTGTCCTCCCAAAAGTAAGTGTTCACCCCATCCCTCAAAAATAGCTTTCTTCAAGTGTTTGTTAGTATCATCAAACCCCCCCCCCCCTTAAAATCCACTTGAAAGGGTGAAGATCATATTTACTCACAATAATCATGTGCCAAAGGTCGTTAGATACCCAAAGGTAACACCATAGCCATTTAGCCAAAAGACTTCATTCCACACCATAAGATTACCAATGCCAAGCCCTCTGAGCTCCACGAGCTTCAACACTGCTCTCCAATTCAAGAGGTGAGACTCATTCCCTTTACCTACCCCCTCCCCTTCCAAAGAAGGTCCCTCTTGTTTTTCCATGGTGTTCCTTTTTATAGAGAACATAAACAATTCATTGATATGATGAAATAAGATACTCTGCCATGGTGTTCTTCGTGAAGGTATTTTGTGTGACAACGGTCTATATTGCATGCCCTTTCATATTCCAGCAAACAACACCCTACTCTTTTTTCTTTCCATTTTTTTCTTCCTTCCTCAACATACCCCCTCTTTCTTTTACACCATTTTTTTGGCTTTCTTTTCACCGAACCTTTGGAAGTTTTTATTTCATAGAATTTATATTGCATCAATTCTTTCAATTTCTTTTTTAGAATCCTCTAAATCAGAACTTGGTTAGTACCTTCAATGGTTATGCCTTCTAGGCTCGTGTTGTGGGCCAAGTAATAACACCTAATAATTCAACTCCTACCTAGTCCCAAATTCACCTCTACTCTAAAGCCAATTTGATTTGAATTAACATAGTAAAAGTCATTATATCATAATTTGAGATGAAAGGAACCAAAGGATTGTTGTTCTTTTTTAATAAGAAGCTAGGCTATTTGTATTGAAAATGCAAATTACAAGTAGAGGGAGCTTATAAGAGTGCTCGACAAAGAGATAATTACAAAAAACTTTTGATTAAGCCCACGAAGTCATGAAATATGAAATGTCTTCCATAAGCTTGACAATAAGACATTCTATGTCACAGAAGATGCTTTTAAACAAGTTCCTTACAAGGAGTGAGCATATAGAATTAGCTGAACTAAAATCATCTTGGAGGTGAATGTCCATTGTTTGTTAATTACTCTTTTAATGATATTTGTCATAAATCTGGGGCTTCAAGCAATTTTGATGCTCTTTAGATAGAAAATCCAAATGTCTTCCATAAGCTTGACAATAAGACATTCTACGTCACAGAAGATGCTTTTAAACAAGTTCCTTGCAAGGAGTGAGCATATAAAATTAGCTGAACTAAAATCATCTTGGAGGTCAATCTCCATTGTTTGTTAATTACTCTTTTAATGATATTTGTCATAAATCTGGAGCTTCATGCAATTTTGATGCTTTTTAGATAGAAAATCCAAATTTTGATTTTATTTCTGGATCATTTCCTCATTCTCTTTTGGAGGTCATTTTTACTCAGCTTTGAAGGAAATGTAGATGGATCTTGGTGGAGATTTCAATTCACCTTATGGAAGTTGATACGTTGGACAGTTTGTAGTGCTAAACATTTGTGCTTTATATAGTAGCAAAGACTATCTACTTGTGATCTGTATAAGAGTTAGCAACATTTTTATTATAAGAGCATATATAATTATGGATTTTTTTCTATTTATAAGAAACAAAACTTTCACCATCCACAGGGCCAAAACCCCGGTCGTTTCTCTATCAGTCAACAGACAATGGAACCCAATGAAGGAGAAAGAGAGCTCCCAGAATGAAAGAGGATCACTTTTTTATATATAATGAATTCACACTTTCATTGAGAAAAAATGAAAGAATACAAGCGTGTACAAAAGAAATCAAGCCCTCCAAAAGAAGAAACCCACATTATATAAAGGGGTTCCAATCCAAAAGAATTAAACTTATACGATAATTACAAAATAAGTGTCACCGATGCCCAAAGAGAAACATAGTATTTAGCGAAAGACCAAACATCATTAGAACATCTTTTCGACCCTCTAAAAGTTCTATTGTTTCTCTCTCCCCAAAGCCCCCAAACAATAGCACAAATTCCCGCCTGCCATAAGAAATTTCCCCTCTCTCGATAAGGCAGATGGGAAAGGAACTCCTCGATCATCTCCTTGATCATAGAATGAGGGAGGATCATAGTCACCAAATGATTCCCTAAGGAGGTAAGTTGATATATGGGAGTCTATCCCCCAATCACTTATCCTTCCAAAAGTAATATCTCTTCCATCGCCCACGACACATTGCAAAAACTGGGAAAGAAAAGGAAGCTCAATTGAAATAACTAAAATGGGTTTTTGGAAGTGTTTGTGTTTTTTTTTTTAACAAGAAACAAAGCTTTTCATTGAAAAATGAAAAGAGATTGATGCTCAAGGGAGTGAACAAAGAACAAAACGGAACACAAAGAACTTAAGTGAACCAACAAAGAAAAGCTAAAAAGCAAACCAGCTCAGATCGAATAGAACAAAGAAAGAACTTGCAAAGAAAGAACCAAAGAAACCAAACTCAAACACGAAAAACTGCCCACGGGAAGTGTCAAACCCCACCAAGAGTCCATTCAAAAGGGTGAAGATCGTACTTGCATAACCTTGTGCCAATAAGGTGCCAAATTCATAATGTAATCGCCATAACCATTAAGCCGAAGAGGCCTTGTTTCTCACTCTTACATTACCTATGCCTAACCCCCAAAATAGACCAGCATTGATTCACCACAAGATCCTTCTCAACCCGTTTATTAGGCCTAGGAAAAGAGGTGAACAGTAGGGCATCATTCAACCATTGATCCTTCCGAAACAGTGTTGTATCCTCTTTGCCCACTTTGATTTTGTACCAAGCCTCAAAATTCCAAGGGTTCATCATGATTCGGAACCAAGGACCTTTAAAATTGCTAGAACCTTGTCGACTCGTCTTAGGGCTTCTCTATGGTGTTCTCTTTCTAAATGCTATGCCGATTATTCTTTACAGGATTTATGTTTGAACTAGAATGCTTTTATTTTCGCATAATATTTTTCATTTGTTGGTATCTTCTTGTTGTATTTTTTCTCTCCTTCATGGAGTTGTAATTTTGAGCATTAGTCTCTTTTCATGGGGTTGTTTGGTTTTACGAATCATACCAAATCACTCATATAACAATAAATAGTTCAGCATGTTTTGGTGTGTTCTTTCCAGAGACTTTCATAATTGTTCTTACTTTGACATATATGCATGTTGGAAATCTTTCTATGTAATCAAGTTTGAGTTGATTGAGTTTTAGGAGTAATAGGATGTTGGAAGGGGTCTTTGTTTTAACAGAAGATGTAAACAAATTGCTATCAGAAGTGGATAGTCTTCTCTTTTTTCTTTTTTTCTTTTTTTGTTAGAGTTGCAGAAAGCTTAATGAGCTGCACGTTTGCTGTTTCTGTTTGGTTGGTTTTGACTGTTTGGAAGCAGATCTTTTGTTGCATCTTTTTTGCTTTATTTCTTTAGCTTGTGGGGCATTGTTTTTGGCTTTTGGTTAATTTGTTGTAGGTTAGTTTGTTGTTGGTTAGTTTGCTATTTTGGTGAGTTTTAAGTTGGTTTTCTCTTTTGGAGGCTGCTGTTTTGGCCTAATTTTATTTTTGGTTGTTTGTTGGTTATTCTTTTCTCTCTTTGGGGAGATTACTTCCCCAAAATGAAATTTTGTATCTTTTCATCTATCAATGGAAAAAAAAAATCTTGTTAAAAAAAAAGCACCTATGCATTCTTTGTGTAACTTTTCACTTCCCACAGACAAATAAAAAAAAAAAGAAATAAAGGGTTAAAATGTCGAGGTCTCAATTTTATGAAAATGTCGACGAAAATATCGGCAAAATGTCGATGTCAATGGATATTTCTGGAAAATTATTTTAAACAAAAAAAATTTTAAAAACATTTAAAGTAATAAATAAATGTTTTACATTTTTAAAATAAGTTAAAATACTTATTGTGAACATTATCTCCACATCAGTTACATCTTGTTATTTTGATTGATTTTTCTACAGTATAATGGAAATGTCGATTCACCCATCGTGTCAATGTTGAACCATAGACATATGGAAATGTCGATGGAAATGTCAACATGTCGATGGAAATTTAATACCTTGCAGTTAACAACGATAAAATATTTCAAGTTGAATGCTCCAGCCATGGTCATCTGTGCGTTATTAATATTTGTTCAAAAGCCTGGATGTAATTGGATCTTTTCCAATAGATTAACGCTGAAATCTCATTTCATGTTTGGTACAGAGGAGGGAAGGGGGAAAATGACATTAAATAAATGAAATGAGCGAAGCAAACCTTCTGAATACGATCAAGTGCACCACCTGTTATAAAAGTCTCCTTCCCATCATCATCAACTGTAACAGCTGAAAGTTTTTCTAGACTTACACCAGCTGCAAATGGATGACCAGGATTGCTGCAAATGGAAACTTATGCTATTCAACAAACCAATCAAGCACATGAGGTAGAGACGTTATTTTTACCTTTCAATATCCTCGTATCTGATGTGAATGTTTGATATTGAAAGCTTTAAATTTCCAATTATTGTGCCGATCAGTGATCCCAACCACGAATTATTCTTGAAAATATCCAGAAGAAAGGGTAAAGAGAATTAAAGTCATGCAAAACAAAAATATTTCACGTATGGTTGCACTAAAAATATCGATCAAGAGGAAGGAAAACAGGAATTCTGAACTTCGGGCTCTAAAAATATAAGGATGTAAAGTAACGTTTCACATATAGTTGCACTAGCATCAAACATTAGAAAAAGAACCGAACTTAAACCAATCGCCTCATCAAGCCCAAGCACATTTCATCCTAGAAGATAAGTTCAATCAGACACCAGGCACACAAAAAACTTTTAATTTTTTTGCACATCATTAAAAAGTGAAATAATCATTTGGATATTTTTTAATCTTCATCAACAGAATAATGACAAGCCATTTTTGCAGATATTTTGCAGATACTTTGGAAATATCCCCTTATTCTGTTTAATGTTGAACCATATTTTGAGTTTTCTTGTTCAAAACTCCTCGTCTAGTTACTTCTGATATTCTCTTAATGTCAATATAGTTTTTTGCACCTCAATAAACAAAACATACATGCAGTTGAAGATTTGTATTTTGGTTTAGAATAGTATAATTTATTTTTTTTAATAATAGATGAAAGCCATTCAGTATGCTGATGGAAAAGAAATAATGAAATATGTTCAAAAGATTCAGTTCTAACTACCCATAAGAAATGCTATTTATGTTCTTGCAAAAAAAAAATGGAAAATTTAAAAAGCAGCAGCTATTTAAGTTAACCATTATTTCTTTTAATATCTGTAACCAGAGTTAAGAAAGCTAGAGATGCAGAAGAAATGGCTAAAGTCTGAACACCAATATCCTGGAAGACTTGGGTGTGACTTCCTGTGCAACTGTCTGAAAAAATAAAGGGACAGAGTTTCCTACATTAGATAAATGATTTGTTTCTACTTATTCTTTCTTTTCTTCTTTTTCTTTTTTTTTTTTTTTATATTTGAAAAAAGGGGCAGGTTTTCAAGGTATACTCAACAATATCTAAGCACGATGGCCCTGTGTCTCACAAGTGCAATGCAACTTCAACATATTTACCATGAAAAGTCAATACCTTAATGGTTTAGCCCATGCACATTGGAATTCATGGGCGGTTATTGGGGAAAACTCGATTCAGATATATAGGAAAAAACCTACATCCCTTTTACATTATTGATGTAAAAACTTTAAAGCAACCACCATATAAGAAGGATTCGAAATGACCCATAGTGCTTACAGTAGACATACCATTTCTGTCTTTGTTCGCTGCATCCTCTCCAATAGTTTGATTTCCATTTCCTGCTCCATATTAAGAGTGAAAAAATTAGACATCTATCTGGTATTATGATTTCTTCACCAAAAAAAGAATCTTACCCGAACTCTAGTTTTCTTGACCTCTTGGATAGCATCTTCACTACGTCCTTCAACCTCCGTAGCAGGCTCAGCTAGTATGAAAATTCTATCTAAATACACTATGACGGGATCTTTACCAAGTCTGCTCCATGGAACCTGATTTGAATAACGTATTTAATGACATAAAAACCTTGTAACCTAAAGTCAAAGTTCAAACAATCAGATAAGTTCTCTTTCAAGTTCAAAATAAAAAATAAATAAATAAAAATTAATTACCTGTTTAAGACATAAATAGACGTGTTAACAATCATGACAAGGGGAACAATCAACTTATCATGTAAAAGCCCACCAATTCTATTGTAATCAGAATATTGTGAAAAATATCTTTATTTCTCTGCACCAAAGTGGTATCAGAGGCCACTTTCAACCCTTAGCTTTGGATGTTAAAGGGAAAAGCTCCGCAAGATAGGGAACACTAAATTCTTGCTTGTGGGAAGTTACAAAATATCCATTGACATATTAATATATCCGTAAATCAGAGTATTCAAAGAGTCAACCGATATTTCTAATAGATCAAATAAATATCAATGAGATATATAAAATATCAACAAAAAATCACCCATATGAATATAATTACTAACAATAAGATTTTAACTTATTTAAGAAGTGTAAAATACTTATTTATTAATTGAAATACTTTTTATAAGTTTCTCAGTTCCCAAAATCTTTCCAAAAATATCCGTCAATATTGATATTTCTGCAAAGTTGAGACCTCCACATTTCATCAACTGATCAACATCAACATTTCAATCCTAGGTTACAAGATGTTGATCTCAATATTCAATGGTGCATCCTTACTTCAAGAAGGATTGGAAAGAAGGATGGCTGCGATTGAAACAACTATGATTAACCTGAAGCAGTCCATCCGCACCTTAACCTAGCAAATCAATGGCACAAATCTTGGCCCAAGAATTGATCAAAAAGACCCTGATTCAGCGTAAGAAGAATGTGTAAATCGGTATTGGAGAAGGAAACCATGGTTTAAGAATTTCAAGTGGGTGGACATAGCAAAGAACTTTCCAATATTCACTAGATTTGCGAGGTTCAAGGCAGGAAAAGGGGAAAATATTCACTTCTGAGAAGACTCTTGGGTGGATCAAACCCCTCTGAAAATCTCCTTGTTTTGCATAAAAAAGAGAAGACTATCTTTGAATGCTGGGACAATGAGAATCAAGTTTGGAACTTTGGGCCTTAGAAGAGGTCTGTTTAATAGGGAACTTCATAATTGGACCGTGCTGGTGGAAAAGCTTAACTCGATTCAATTGGGGAAGGGATGGACCAAATCCAGTGGTCCCCTGAAGGATCTGGAATATACTCAAGCAAGTCAACCTTTTGAACTATAACTGCTAGACCCACCAAAGCTAACACGGCTTTGACGTTGATTTGGAAGTATAAATGTCCTAAAAATGTGAAGGTGTTCCTCTGGTCTATCGCTTTCAGAAGTATGAATACCAATGATAAATTACAAAGGAAATTTAGAGGGTGGGCCCTTTCACCCTTGGGTTGTAAAACGTGCTTGAAAGAGGAGGAAACTGATGAAGCCGAATGTAATGAATAATCCTCAGAATTATATTATGCTTAAAACTAAAGGCTGCTAGCCTTTAAATAGACTTTACAAGGGGGCGGCCTGACTAACAGAATAACAAAATAAAAGAGGCACATGCCATACACATGGCCGAAGGGCTAACTAACCAAATGACTAATAACCGGCTACATCAACTTTCCTGGTGGAGCCGAGAACCAATTTGAATAAACAATCAATGAATGAGCTTTTATTGAAGATCACTTGCCTTTAAATAGGCAAATGGAATAACTAAAAGTAGTTACAACATGTGCCATGCACATGACTACTAAAAATAAAAGACTTTACTTAACTAACTCATAATCGGCTACACCATTTCCCCACCCTACAAAAAGAACTCGACCTCGAGTTATGTAGCTAATACAAATTCATCAAGAGGATGATAAGGGAAGATATCAGCAATATTGAAAGTAGGGTTAATGTTACAATTGGACGGAAGTTGAACTCTATAAGCATTATCCCCAAATCTCTCCAAAATAGGCACGGGACCAATCTTCTTTTCCTTAAGTTTGTTGTAAGTACCGGTGGGGAAACGGCTTTTCCGTAGATGAACCATCACAAGATCGCCAACTGCAAACTCTTTGAATCGCCTCTTGTTGTCAGCAGCCGCCTTATATTTTGTTGTTTGCTCTTCAATGTGCTTGTGGACTTGGTGGTGTAATTCCTGAATCCGAACGGCCATTTCCTCTGCTACAGGGCTAAGATCCTTAATTAATGTAGTTGATTATATGTTCATTAATTAGTTATCTCTTTAGTATGCCATGTGAGTAGCATGTGCCTTGTAACCATTTTTAGTTAGTTCCTTTACCTATTTAAAGGCTTTAAAGGCTGAAACTTCATTAATAAATGATCATTCTCTCATTCTAATTAATGACTAGTATCGGCTACACCATATTGGTATCAGAGCGCACGAATTTTGGGCGCTTCCATCATGACGACCAAGAAAATCTCAACCGTCGTGAGTGGAAATTCACCTTTGGTTGAAAAAGAGATGGAAACTACCCCTGTCCTCTCACCACAAGAATCAACTGCACGCTTGCTGTCAGTTGAAAACGACGTGCGTGAGATCAAGAAAACCTTAGAAATAATCTGCGAGAAGTTGGGAATTAAACCGGATCAACAATCAACAAACCCGATGATGCAAACTAGGAATGGAACAAAGGAGCTGAATTCAAAACAAGAAAAGCTAGGAGCTGATTTCAAAACAAGACAGTGGCAAGAAAAGCTAGGAATGGAACAAAGAATGGTTCAAGAAGTAGATTTGCCTCCAAGAATGGTCCAAGAAGTAGATTTTCCTCCAAGAATCCATCAAAAACGCCGACCAATGCTCCAAGAATTCAACAATAATCCCTTATATAGAAGACAACAAGACGGGACGAGCTCCTCGAGAAATAAGGACCTTGGAAAGATGGGAAACAAGGGGGAACCAAGCTGTAACCTAATGGAGCAATCTACCATGGAGAGAACTTATCAAGAACAAGATAAAACATCTCGGGAATTGGAAGAAAGGATGGGACAGCAGCAAGAAAGACAAACAACGGAGCAAAGAATAGTTCAAGAAACACATTTAGCTCCAAGAAAGTATCATGAGCAACGAATAATGCAGCAAGACTTCAACATCAATCCATTGCATAATGGGCAGCAAGAATTCTTCAAGTGGAAGCCTTCAGAATTACAGCCCCTTCAGGTTTTCATGCTGGAAGACGTAACAAGGGAGTGAAGGGCGGAGTTGCTTGCTAAGTGGAGAGCTACGGGTGGTGTCTTTTTAATTGGTTATAGTGCTTTGGGAAATTCTTCACTTGGTAGACATGTCAAGGACCGGTACATGGCTAAAGAAATTTACGATATCTTGCACGATATTCTTGTATGTGATGAGGCCCACATGATTAAGAACACCAAGGCTGATATAACCCAAGCATTGAAAAGAGAGGGAAACTTTGGAAGAAGGGTAAAGATTGGTATAGGCTAGATGGAAGAATTGGGAGTTCTAAAAGACCGAAGTTCGTTTCTCAGGAAGAAATGTTGCATCTTTTTGGTCGTTTATTACCTAACTCGAGGACGAGTTATTTTTGTTGGGCGGGGAAATTGATGTAGCCGATTATATGTTCATTAGTTAGTTATCTCTTTAGTATGCCATGTGAGTAGCATGTGCCTTGTAACCATTTTTAGTTAGTTCCTTTGCCTATTTAAAGGCTGGAACTTCATTAATAAATGATCATTCTCTCATTCTAATTAATGACTAGTATCGGCTACACCAGAAACTCTTGACCACTTATTTATTCATTGCGACTTTGCTTACCGCTCATGGTACTTTTTGGCTAGAAGTTTGGGAGTTTCTTTTTATCTCCCAAAGAAAGTAGACGATTGGCTGATTGAAGGTCTAAGCACTTGGAATATGAAAGGCAAAGCCAAAGTGGTTGGTAACTATGCATTTAGAGCTATTTTGTGGCACATTTGGAAGGAAAAGAATGTTAGATCATTCCAAGATAAGTCCCTTCATTTTGAATCTTTTTGTAATGATGTACAAAATATGGCATCTTGGTGGATATCTTTACATACGAAATTCTTTTGTAAGCCTCTTGATGACTATTAGTGATTAGAGTGCTCTTTTGATTTAGTTTGGGAGGGTTTCCTCAACCCCGACCCTTAGGTTGTCTTCCTTTTTTATTGGAATGATATCCTTTTGTTGTTTCTTATAAAAAATAAAAATAAATAAAAAAATCATATGAGTCCATGATGACAAAGAAGAGACAGGATCATTCTACAAATGAACTTTAAGCTTCAAGAATTCAATCAATGGGTGGATCATCCACAAAGAGCTTTGATTTAGAGAAAGTAGGCTTTTGAAAAAGACGAGCAACAAACCAACAGTGAAATACAGATCACAGACTATTGGAGTTTCAGCCAAAAATCTATTTGTGCATCCTCGATGGAAAATTCAATAAGGATTAAACATGTATGAGACTTCAAATCAACTGGATTGATTTGAATCAGCTCGACTTAAGACTTCATCTTGGTATAGCGAATTGGAATTAAGAACCCTTCGGGTATATGAACCCCTAATTCACAAACGCTAAAACCCTCAAATCTAATTTGATTTCTATCCCAAGAGAAAGATTAGATAGAGATTACCTTGATGATCAAAGACCACGAGGTAAGGAGAACTAGTTTCCTGCTCAAGGTTTGAACGCTCCACAAGCAAGTAGATCTAGCCTACTTGAATGTTCATGCATGCAACTCTAGATTCAAGAATTGCAAAGAGGGTGATAAGGCTCTCCTTTTCAAAGTTGTTCGTGGGATTTTCACTTAGGATATATGTCTAAATTTGAGTGCTTTTATATATCCTTTATAGCTTTAGTGTTGTAATGTTATGTTTTGATTTTCTTTATTGTTTTATGTTGTTTGTTGTTATGTTTTTCATTTTTTCACTCCCTTGTGGAGTTTGTATCTTTTGAGTAATAGTCTCTTTCTTTTCACTATATCAATGAAAAGTCTTGTTCCTTTCTCTTTTTTTTTACAAGAAAGAAAACTTTTCATTGAAAAAATGGAAAGAGGCTAATGTTCAAAGGATACAAACTCCATGAGGGAGAAAAAAAATTACAAAGAACACAACCCAAAAAATATCATCCTCAAAAGAACACCAGCAAAAATCTTGGGAAGATAATACCAAGAACGGACCGAATCTCTCTTTAAAGCTTGAAGAAGGCGAAAGGGCAAAAATCTTATCCGTATGAGGGAGTGCAAAAATTTCTACCAAAGAGGAAAGAAAAGGCGCCAATTAACAGCCATCTTGAAAAATGCAGAAATGAGCTACCTTACGCTTGAAACGACATTAAACTTCAGCCCCCCACCAACCAACCAACGAATAAAAATGAAAAGTCTTGTTTCTTGTTTAAAAAAAAGAAAAAAATTGAACATGTATGAGACTTGCTTCTTGTTGAGCCGAGATGTATTGCTCCTTGTTGAGCTACTTAATTTTGTCTTTTTGCAAAGATGGCTAATTGTTGAGCTAGTTAGTTTTCTTTTTGTCGGGTTGTATTGCTCCTTGTTAAGCTTGTTCTTACTTTATTTTGTCTTTTATAAGTTTTATTTTTTCTCCCCCTCAGGAGTTTTCTATCCTGAAAAATTATCTGTTTTCATATTTTCAATGCAAAATTGATTCTTGTTAAAAGAAAATCATAATAATAAAAAATAAACATGTATAATACTTCTTCATATACACTAACACACCAGAAAGATTAGACAAAACATTTCACATAAAAGACTTTGTCGACACATAGAACCAAATGTCACAAGGATCCCTTTTAACTCCTCTGAAGGTCCTATTGTTCCTCTCCCTCAAAGACCCCATAACAACACACAAACCTTGTTTGCCACATAAACCTCTCATTCTCTCGAAATGGCGAATGGAGAAAGAACTCCTTAATCATATTGTAAGGTATCTCCATTACAAAAGTCTGATTATATTCAAAATAAGCCTTTAAGGCCAAATTACAACATTCCCGCCAATCCAAGAAGTTTGTTTTCTCTCCGTTTCAGAGACACAAAATACATCCAAAGCATAAGCCAACAAAATACAACAGACAGCCTATAAATAACACCCCCAAAAGGAAACTAACCAACGGCTATAGTCGTACCAACGGATATAATCTAATTGAGAAGTAAACTAGGAAAATTTCCCTCACTACCGCTCCATGAGTATGTTTTGATAATAGGGGGCCTAACACATATCCCTATAGCCACTATGTTTGACAAACTGAAAGCTTTAAAAAAAATATTTTAAAAAAAGGTATAATATTCCCACTCCAAAGAATGTGATAAAAAGTAAGAGAGAGAATGTGATCCAAGTCTTCCTCTACCCTCCCATAAAGAATGAAATTATGCAACAAAATGGCCCTACCAGAGAAGGCAACTTCCTCAAAAGCCGGTCAAGAGTGTTAACTCTTTTGTGGATAACCTACCAAACTTCTTTCTTCTTTGGAATTTTCACCCTCCACAGAGAAGAGAAAATGGTCTCACTAGAGGGAGAAGGGTTCATCAAGCATCGAAAGAATGAGGTACAAGAAAAGCCCCCAGTAGGGCTAGAACTAAAAAAATGAGCATCTTTTCATACGGTTGGAAAAAATATGTTGTATGTAGAAACTATTTCACACTATCAAATAGATTACAATGCAACAGGCTACAAACAATTGTAGAGTAAATATGACTAGACACGGTATATAATAAAAATTACAGAACCCATAAATGAACTATATCAGAAGATCAGAACAAATCAACTACTATTTATAGTCATACAAATAATAATAATAACTCTTTAAAAACAAAAAGACAAACGATAAATACTCTGTAAATAACGTTAACTACATCATATTTGTGAGTATTTACAGCCATTGCAGAATACAAAAAGTCAACCGTTTACAACATAATTTTGAGTAATTGCTACAATTCCAGAATATCGATAGCCATAACCTATTCAAATTCACATCAATTACGAATTTAAATTTCCGACATTAAATTTGTAATTTAAGCAATCGTTTTGAAACTTTTGATTTTTTTATAAAAAAAAATTAAATTAAATTAAATTTTAAAATTAATAATTAAAAATAATAATAAATTTAAATATTAAAAAAAAAAAAAAAAAAGGAAAAGGAAAAATCCACGGTCTTTCCCACATTTACACCAAAATCCAACACAAACTCCCCAATCAAAGATAAGAGTCATGACATTCTCCCCCCTTACCAACTTCTCCCAATCGTTGTCCAAGGAATCAATGAAATTCTTACATCTTTTACCATTTGCCAATCTATGGAAGAAAACTACAATGGCTCATCTCACTCTAGCTTTTTGCCTCCAGCTAATAGTCTCTTTCCCTATCAACTCCACTGTTAAAGAAAAAACACTCCTCTTTTAGAGCATCTTCCAAATGACCCTCCACTTAAAGACTATCAATAACTTCAATTCTACTCAAGACCTCCTGCTTCCTAATCTTAAGATCCCCAAAAACCTCTCAATTCCACATCTTTAACACCCCTTTGAGAGCCCTTTCCCATGAAAGGATACTCTTCCCAATTTTCAGGACCTCCACATTTCACCACGACTAAAAGGGGATTTAAAGGACGGCTGGTCTGACCACATATTCTCAAATCTTCAGGGACAAAGACCCCAACTTCAAGACCCTGAACTTGGAATGAGCAACCATTGATCCAACATAACTCTAGGACCCACACTTGTCTCACACTCACAAAAGATCCATCCACATATTGGACACAAAAACCTATCAATTCTACTGAGTGCCCTGCTATTGGACCAGGTAATCGTCCCATTCACCAAAGGAGGGTCAAAAAGGTTACTACTCTCAAATGAAATCATTAAATTGCCTCATAGACCTCGTTACCCTACCACCCGAGTCCTTCTCAATAGGGGAGCAAATCATATAAAATCCTCGATAATGCACCAACAAGAGTCATATAAGCCATATAGATCGCCTAACTCTTCCAAAAAAAACCTTCCTACCTCTAGGTCTAGGAGGATCGTACAGGACGTGAGACCCACCTCACCTCATTTTCAAGAGAACGTAAAAAAATTGAAACAAAGAACAGACCTTTTGAAGAGGCACCACTAAACAACTATCCCAAAGAACAAGGATCCTGCCCGTTTCTATAGACACCAAAAATAAATCCAATACCCTCGAGGCCATGCTACCTTCTAGGACCCCCCCCCCCCCTCCCCTCCCCTCCCCCGGTCACCAACAGTCCAACAGCAGGGAATATCATTAAAAACTCAAATCAAAGATGGCTCATCCGGATGTTTCCCACCTTTTGTGTCAAAAACAACAAAACCATGGAAGTGAAGCCCATGAAATTTTCTTGGGTGGAGTGGTGGACAGACAATAGACCAACATAAGAAATTATTAATAAATTTTCTTGGCAAATAGAGCGATGGATTAGATACTGGCAGTTAAACACATTTGGCTATAAAAGCCTATGAATTCTATTGTAAACAGATTATTCTGAATAATTCTTCTTTATTTCTCTGCACCAGCGATGAATCATGGAAAGTTAAGAAGTTACGGAGCAACTCTTTTTATACAAATAATCAGAATATAGTCTTGATACGATGCTTGAAGTGCATTTTCCTGATCATTGTGGGCTCTAATGTCTATTCAGTTCAAATATATCGGTTCCTTCCAAATTTTAAAGTTTCAAATTTACTACTTACTATTTAGCTTTAATTCCTTCTTTTTCTGATATGTAAGTTTTGGTCCATGAACTTTCCAATCAGGGAGTTAAAATAATTATAAGTATATTTAAACTATTCAATTTTGAAGGGAAATCCCAATGTCAAACATGATTATGGACTGAGCTGATGAAGGTTTCACAAACCTTAATTTTGACTGATCCAAGAAATCCAGCCTTAACTTTCACTGGCAACTTCAACGCATTGAGTGCCTCGGGCTTCAGCTGCATATTTGTTAGCTCAACATCACCTGTGAGACAGTAACAGAAAATTAGAAAAGCTCAAAATCATAAGAACTTCAAATATATATGTGATAACAAACAGAGCTCGCACGCATTCCTGACAATGCAATGTCCTCCTAATTATTCTAATTGTATTCAAATTCTGATATGTTATACAAAACCTCAACCGACAAAAGTTCCCATCTCAAGAAAATTTTCTTATGCTCTCATCGGAATCCATAACCAGGGACAGGCATAACTCATGGACTTGGCCTCCTCGTCCAACTTCTATAGTTAACATTATATTGGCGCTTAATCTTCCAAATTCTACTACTATCCTCCACAAGCTAGTTCTCCTTTCTAGTCATCCTCACTCGAGCTGGATCAATGCCTTGTAAGTTATACCCATAGTGGAGAAATTGAATAAATGGTTCTCACTAATTCATCAGTAACATATTTCAGTTCCACCTACTATCTTCCTTGCAAATTCACTATCATCCTCTCCTTCGCCACCTAACAACTACTCCGAAGCAACCAATACGAATTACAATTTCCTATTGCATAAAGTTAAACAAAAAAAAAAAAAAAAAAAAAAAAAAAAAACGCTCCAGCTCCAAGTTCCAACGCCCTAAAAGATTAAAAACTCAATATCTGTACACAAAGTTGGCAGAACTTCCAAGACTAAAACTCAAACAATGGAGAAAGCAGAAGAAAATGAAGAAAACGCAGTAACAGTGGAGACAAGGAGTGCAGGAACAAAAATAAATCCAACCTTGCCATACACTGATCTTCAGAGCCTCCTTGTTGAGTCCTCGGACATAATTTCCAAGGTACCTCTGCAACAAGTACGCCACCTGATCCTCCAACATTTTGCTGACCTCTCGATCAGATTCTTATTACGTTAACCTACAAACCGAACAGCGAGCAGAAGAAACTGAGGAAGAAGAAAACGAAGAACGACGAGCAATTCACAGTGAATTCGATTTTCATTCTCAGAAATGGAATGATCCGTTCGAGTCACAGTGTCTTCCCTGTGAGTATCTGGAAGAAAATCGCCATAGTCGACGTGTCGCATACATTTCTTCTAAATTCTTAGATCAGTACGAATGAAGCAATCGGACGGATTCTCATTTCCGACCGTTTCATATCGACGCCACGTGATATCCACGTGGTCAAATTTTAATAGCAAAGCCATGCCTGATAAGCAGCGTAGTGGACGCAGCAAGGAGTGCAGTGTGGTTTTGTCTGCAGGTGATTATTACCCACATGACTTGATCCCGAGCCTCTTGACACCCTATTCAATTAGGGTAAAATTAGGTTAAATTATAAAAACAACCATACTTGCTCCTATCAAAAAAAAAAAAAAAAAAAAAAAAAAAAAACCATACTTACTACATATCCGCATGTAAAGATTTTACTGCAGTTGCATAGATGGTAAATTGGACCAAATTAATAGCAAATATAGCATAGTTTCAAACTAATTGCAAATATAGCAAAATTAATTGTACAAGACCAAAAAGCTGTTGTCGAATTCTATCCGTGTCTATCACTGATAGACTTTGATTAACCAGAGTTTATCAGCGATAGACACTGATAGACTCTGAATAATCGGAGTCTATCAGTAGATTGATAGATTCTGATTAATTAGAGTCTATCGCTGATAAACTCTGATAATCAAAGTCTATCAGATAGCCGATAGATTTTGCTATATTTACAATTTTTTTTACATGGTGCTATATTTGCTATTAATTTGGTCCAATTTGCCATCCACTGCAATTTTCCATTTTCCTAAATAGCTCACTAAAATCTTGACAACCAAGAGAGAGAAAGGTAGAAAATGAGAAAAAAATGTAGGCTCCCGTAGTTGTCAACATTTTATGCTATTGATGTGCAGTCAAGTTTTTTCCTTATAAAAAATACCTAATTATGAAGTTTGTTTCAAAAATACTTTTGAACTTTAAAAATGTTCAAAATTACCTTTACCATTAAGTTTTGGATGAAAATCATTAAAGTTTTAGTTTTATTAATATCTTTGAAGAACTTTATAAATAAAATAAAATAAAAATACCCTTATTGAAAACGCTTTTTTTTTCTCTCTCTCCCTCTAGATTCTTCCTCCATGAAAATTAATGCAAATTTTTACATGTGCAACACAACATCATATGAAAGCAGAGTTTGAAATCAAGTTTTCTCTTTTTAAAAGTGTAAAAAAGATAAGTGGAAGAAAAAAAAACATAATTTTTTTTCTTTTCATTTTCTTTTGTTTGTGTACGTTAGTGATAAATAGAAAAAAGTGTTAGAAGACTGCAAGTTTGGTATTTCAAAAATAAAAATAAACAAAAAAAAAAAGAAGAAGACTTCAAGTTTGGTTCAGTATATAAGATTAATTAATCAAAAGCTTTATATATATGATTTTGTTTTTATTAATATTTAATAAGGGTGAAAACCACTTTATGATAATATTTTCATTTATTTTTCCTAAAATGAATATAGAAAAAAACTATTGAGTAGTGATCGGTGAGGAAATGACATTAAAAAGACTATTAACAAGATTAAATCAATGACATTGAGAATTCAAAAAATAAGCAAAAGTCATGTTGCAGATGCATCTTCAACACAAAATTTTAGTTAAACTTTTGGGACGATTGATGCGCAATTTTGCTACCGCGAGCGTATGGGTCAAGTAATAATATAGTGATTTGAAAATCAAACGTCGTCCCCTAGATTGGTTTTCTAGTTAAATTAATTACCGTGAATATTTTTGTCTAATTTTATTTAGATATCACACTAGGATGAGAACTGTGAATCAAAAGGTAATGCAATTTTAAGGATGGAAATCCACTTGGAATAATTCTTAGGGATTTGATTTTGTTAATTTAGATTTATTATTAATTAAAGGGAATAAATTTTTAACATGCAATTATTTTATAAGTCTAGTAACCTTAAATCACAAATATCTCTCCCGAGCATAATTGATTCTCACGCATACAATAAACTTGATGTCTCTGTCTAAGTTCATTAACATACAAGGCTTTGAGTTGAGTTCCTTTTTACAACTTCTAAAGTTATTATAGATCTTTCGATCTTAGAATTCTACCTTAGTCATGCAATTAACAAAGTCTAAGCTAAATCCTCTCTCCCGAGCAAGATTCAACACTAAATCATTCAACTAATGGCCAATTAATTGAAAGCATTTAACCCTAATCACATGAATATAATAAAGGCACAAAACATCCCAATAATCAATCCATAAACCTAAAAGACTACATCAATCCCTAAGACAAACAAGTTTAGCTACTCATAATCATTGAACTACAAACATAACTTGAATGAAAAGCCATCAAAACAACAAGAGATAAGGTAAAGAAAGGAAAAACTCTCAAATCCATTGAAACTGTCACGTTCCCGTCATGATCTTCACGTCTTTAAGCTTGGTTTCCACTCCTTGGCCTTGATTCAGCTCCCACAGAATGCCCATTGTCGAAATTAAGTCTCAAAACTCCCAAATTGAACTCCCTTTGGTCGTGCAAGATAATGATGTATTTATATGAAATTTGTCGTCAATGTCTTGACGCTATCCTCTTTACCACCAAAATCAGTTATGGAATTTTTGTAGTGTCGAGACGCCAATGATGCAACGTCTTGACGCTACCTCTCGGGTTTGCATACTTTGATAAGCCTCAATTTCTTCCCTTTTTCGTTTCTTTTGCTTTTCTTTAGGTCCCGAGCACCCGATCAACCCCCCAATTGCTTCAATTTATGCCAAAACTCAATTTCCTACAAAATAAACATCAAAATACATAATTTGGCCAAATAATACTTAAATACTAACTAAAATTACCCGGAAAAAAAAAAATAAATCGCTATGTGCGCTATCAACGATGTGTCGAAAGAGAATAAAAACTCTTGGCCTATAAATACATGACAAATAAATAAAGTTTCTAACTAACTAATTTTCATGGAGAAAGAATTTGTAAATAGGGAAAAAAAATTGTTTCTTAGTAAGGATATTTTTTTATTTTTTGTAAAGTTCAAAGATATGAATGAAATTGAAACTTTAACCGTTTCCATCCAGAAAATTAATGTTAGATGTATTTTTATATATTCTTTAAAGTTTAGAGGTATTTTTTAAACTTTTTAAAGTTCAAGGACATTTTTTAAACAAATCCTATAATTCATGAGTATTTTTATAAAAAAAGAACTAAAATGTTGTTGTTGAAACTTCAGTACTAAATAGACGTAAACTTAAATTTCAGAGACCAAAAGTGTAATTTGTCCTAAAATTTATTTAACCCTAGAATTACGCAATTGTCATAAGCGGAGGCGGTGGAGGTTACCGACGTGGGAAAGTTGGCCCGAGTCCCTAGGGCCGCACCTATTTCGATAGATATAGATTTTTGCCCTTTTATAATGATGCGTGACGTGCACGTGATCGCTTCAAATGTGTTAAATTTTGATTTTATTTTGGGTAACTAATTATTTTAGTTAATTCTTTTCACAACTATTTTGTACTCAAAAAAAAAAAAAAAAAAATTAATTTCGTAGTTTATTATTATCCTATGTGATGATAATGAACGTATGATTTAAGTTTTACGTAATTGTTTTAAAAATTAATAAATAAGGCCGAAATGGTTTTATTTTTAATGTTTCTATTATATTTTTTAGCCAATAAATCAGGGAAAGTTCAAGATGATTTAATTTTACGTAATTGTTTTAAAAATTAATAAATAAGATGCTAAAATGATTTTCTTTTTAATGTTTGTATGATCTTTTTTAGTCAACAAATCAGAGAAAAATCAAGATGATGAATTTTTTTAACTTTGTTGAAAACTTGATGAATTTCAATTGTTTGTTTTTTTTTTAATCAAATGTATTGTGAATAGAATATCACGCTATTGATTTACTGTATGTGTGTTCAAGAGTGTATAAAGAAAAATGGTGAACAAAATATGAGACTTGAATGGCACCTAAACTTGAATGTTTGATAAAATTTTAAATTATTCTACCAAATTGTTTAATTTGGGTATTGTTCTACAGTCTAATTGAATCCATGACTCTAAAACAATAAATACATGTGTAAAATGTCATACTTTTGAATGAACTTTCTAAATATCCATTTTATCGAAAACGAGACTTGAGAGAAGTTATCCTCTTGTGTCCTCCGATCGAATCTATATATGCAAAGGCTTGAAGATCATCTCTAGAGATATGCTAGTTAACAATCCCCATTGGAAATTGGGATTTTTTTTATCACATTCTTTTGGTAAAATTTGTGTGTGTGTATATATAATATTAGTTTCTCTCATGCCTGCGTGTCTTGAAGTTATTGAACTATTTTAAAATTGAGGTATCTACCCTATGCTATGAATCCTAAGACTAATCAAGTTATAAGGCCAAGAAAGATTAATAAAGCGTGACAAGGAGTTTGAGGAATTGATTTTACGTGGAAGAGCTTGAGAAGGGTACTGCATGAAATGCACTGAAACCTAATTTATGACAAGTTAATGTTAAAATCAATTTGCATTACATCAAATTCATGTCGCATTTGAGTGGAAGTCAAGTTGCATTGAAGGAACTTAGAGCATCTCAAGCTTCATTCAATGCAAAGCACACGTCAATCAATTGTACGACAATTCCAACTACTTCAAGTGGAGCTTCATTTATTCTCAAAGAGTTACAAATACCTAGAAGGCTAACTACATTCTTCAAACCTCAGATTTATGGCTCTCCATTGTGTGGTTTTCAATTTTGTAGCCATTTCATAGTTTTTTATTTACTTTTTTAAAAACTGATTTTTTTTTTTATTTACTTTTGTTAGTGGTTGATTATGACATCAAAATTTGGGAACTTACACACTTTAAGATGCTTTAATGGATTAATTTAGATTTACATTTTGAAGGCTATACGAAATAATGTAACACAAATCAAGTTTCTGTTTGTGATGTTTCGATGAAATTAAGTCTTTATACCTTAAAGGCCAAACAAAATTTTCTTTTCATATTTAGATTTGCATATATTAGCCTACTAGGATCATTCAAGTAGCTTTGATTAAACTATAAGTGATTCAAACCAGGTTTTAAAAGAAAAAGGTTTACCAAGAAAAAATCAAGTTTAGAAAGAAAAAGGTTTTCTTTACTCTTGATCTTGATTATCAAGGTAAATTCGTTCTATCTTCTTCCTTGGATTGATACAATATGAATTTGGAATTTTAGTGTGTAGCGATACAACATTTCACATTTGCTAGGGTTATTTGCATTATCACCACTCACAGAATTGGCTAAATTGGCTACCTTCGTTTAATTTTATGAACTATAGATTTCCAACTAATGCGAATAAGGAGGTGTTTGGGGCAAGAAATAATTGAAGTTATGAAATCTGGGGTGTTTGTCCTAAGAATTATAATAGGAGTTAATAAATTTGTGGAGCGCACAATAGAGTATTGTCATTGGTTCACAACTCCTTGTCCCAAACACCCCCTAAGATTTAAGGGGAAAATCATCCCTTTTTTTTAAGGAAAAAATCATCAATTTTTGGGATTACTTAAAACGGTATATCAATAAACTTTCAAATAAAAAAAAAAGGTTAAAAATCATTTTTGATCCCTAAACTTTCATGAAAGTAACAATTTGGTCCCTGAACTTTGATTTGTAACGATTTAGACCATGTACTTTTAATTTTGTAACAATTTAGTCCTTGAACTTTAATAAGTAACAATTTAGTCCCCTTACTTTTAAATTTGTAACAATTTAGTCCTTATACTTTCAAATTTGTAACAATTTAATCATTGTCATAAAAAATTCATCAAAATTAAATGTTGATTTTTATTATTTAATTATCAAACTTTGTAGCTTATAAACATATTGGGTCCCAAATAAATTTATTAATCTATCTACGTAAGAAATTTCATTAAATCTTTACATTAATTTTTCATGATAAGGACTAAATCGTCACAAATTTGAAAGTACAAAGACTAAATTGTTACTTGTTAAAATTTAGAGACTAAATTGTTACAAAATTGAAAGTATAGAGATCAAATCGTTACAAATTTGAAAGTACAAAAACTAAGGGTCCGTTTGATAACCATTCCGTTTTCTGTTTTCTGTTTTTGTTTTTTATTTTTTAAAAAACAAGGGTGTTTGATAACCATTTCTGTTTTCTGTTTTTTAAAAACGTTTTTGAAATTATAAGTAAATTTCAAAAACCAAAAAAAGTAGTTTTTAAAAACAGATTTCTGTTTTTCAAAAACTCATTTTTCTTCTAATGCTTACTTTTCTCCTCTTTTACCTCTCTTTCCAACAAATTTCTTTCTCTATTTTTTTTTTGTCTCTAAAATTTATTTTTCTCTCTCTAAAATTTTGTCTCTCAAAACTTTTTTTTTCTCTATAACTTGTCTATTTCTAAAAACTTGTCAATACCTTTTCTCTCCTCAATAAACATGTTCTAATTTTTCTTTTGGAAAAAAAAAGTCACCAAAGTTTTCTATCGCTACAACTTTTCTTTATTTTTCTAATTTATCGTTAGTTCTTTAGTATATCTTTTACTCTTAACTTTACTATCTCTCTAAATTTTATTTTTTTATTTAATTTTTTTAATCTAAAATTTATCGCTTTTACTCTAGCTTGTTTTCTATTTTTTTTCTTTAACTAATATCTTTTCTCGAGTCTAACTAATATTCTTTCTCAAAACATTTTATTTCATCTCTCTAAATTTTCTATGTTTAACTTTTCTCTCGTTTTTTCAAAAAAAAAAAATCTCTTGAAAACATTTATATTTGTGTCTCTAAATTTTTGTTTCAACATTTTTACACATTTTTCTCTCTCTAAAATATCTTTTCATCTTTCCAATTTTTAAAAAACTGAAAACCAAAAACAGTTATCAAACAAGATTGGTTTTCTGTTTTTTAAAAACAGAAAACAAAAAACAGTTATCAAACATATGTTGTTTTTGTTTTAAAAAAACAGGAAACCAAAAACCAAAAACCAAAAACAAAAAAACCAAAAACCAAAAACTGAAATGGTTATCAAACGTAAATTGTTACAAATCAAAGTTTAGGGACTAAATTGTTACTTTCATGAAAGTTGACCAAAAGTTATTATTATTATTTTTTAAATGACCAAAAGTGAATTTTAACTAATAAAAAATGAATATATTTTTAAATATACGAATGTCTCTAATGTTTTCAACGTAATCGTCAAAGGCCGACCCCGCCCAATCATCCAGCGCAGACCAGGGAAAGCCCAGAACCATCAAGACCAAATTTGGGCTCACAAACACAGGCCCAAATCGTCGCAAAATAAAGCTCAAAGGCCCAAATTCTACTAGTAGAGGCCCTCTTCGTACTATTGAGTATTTTCAAAACCTTCCATTTTATATCCTTCGTTGTCATGTATTTTTCTGTAAATTCGTTGTCACGTATTTTTTACACATATAAGGTGGGGAGAAAAATCTACTCATAAATTAAAGGATCCCTTTCAGAAAATGAAAAAGGTATATTTGTGACTTTTTATATGAAATATAAATATTTATGTTCCATCAAGTATCATAGTAGAAAATTTAATTTCATTATTAATTTTCAATAATTTAGTACTCAATTATTGCCTAACAAAGCAACATCTCTATTTATTAAAATGTTTTCAATAATTATTGAATGATTCTAATCATTCAGTACATTATTGATCATATTATATCGAATTATTCACGTATCAATTTATCAATACATTGAAATAATTTTTCGTCTATACAAATAGTTGATTTATTTTAAAGTATATTATTCATTGTAATTACATTACATGTAAATTAATGGACTATATAATTTCTCGTTGTTGATTATTTGGGGTTGGTAGATTCGAATTGACCTCGAGGTCGATGGTACAATTCAATTATCGTGAAACTATGCTCACTTTGACAAATCAACTAACTAAAATCTATTGCAATAAAGCACGACTATTATCATTTTAAAAAACAAACCTAAGCACTTAATAATTTGTAATTCAATAAAATTAACTCCACAATAAATAGATAAATTCCAACTTTTTTTTTTCTTTATTTCCTAATACAGTTTATCACTAATTAGAGGATTTTATCCCTAAAAGAAGGATATATTAGTTTTTCTTTTGGTTCAATAATTACAAGATAGAAATCCGACCATGAACCATTGAGATGGTAATGATAAGAAATATATTAGTTCATAGTTGAATTTTTAAGAGATACTATTGAGATACAAGGGTCAAAATCTTATATCCACATTTGTGGAAAATTCACAAATCAATCAAACGCCAAAATTCAAATTTATATATAATAAGTTGGTAACTTACCAGGAACGTTAAATCCAAGAAATTGAAAATTTACAACCCTAGTATCCGTTTGGAATACATTTTAATTTAAATGTTTTTCAAGAATCCATTTTTTAAAAAACATTTTGTATGAAAAATTGTTTAGAATTTAAACAATTGTTTGATTGCATTTCCTGTGTTTGTATATACAAGTTATTGTATACTAAAGACTATTTTAAAAAAGTTGGTTTCAAGTGTTTCTCAAAATAGTTTATTTATCCATCTCATTTTCTAATATGTCATTTTTAGTGATTGTCAAACACTAGAAATTTTTCCAAAATAATTTATTTTCAAAATTAAACACTTGAAAAATTAAACCAAACATACCTTAGACATCAATGAGTTTATTCAACTTTTTGAATAAAGTATGTTGTTTAATTATTCTAAGAAAATTGTTCTTTAATTATTTGAAGATATTTAGTTGCTTAGATATTGGAATATTTCTATTTGTATCAAAATATTAGTTGTAACTTGCAAGGCATCTAGAAGAAAAAGAAAAGAAAAGTCTTTCAAAAGAAAAAAAAAAAAAAAAAGAAGAAGAAAAAGAAAAGAAAATAAGTCATGACTTCAAGTCTCCACCAGTATTAATATTCCAAACGAAATTATGAAAAATTATCTTATTTATAAAGTGTAAAATAAATAAACGAATAAAAACAGACTAACAATAAAGGAAGAAAGGATCACTCTCAGTCATAGTAAAAAGCCAAATAGTATTTTCTCATTTCATTATATTTCTTCACCATCCCTTTAAAAGCTTATAATATACAAAACAAAATATATATATAAAAAAAAAAGCAAAATATGTGAGCAAATCCCAGTAAAAAAAAATGAACACAAGACTTCCTCACTGGTCGATCACCACCACCACCACCATAAACACAACTTAATTCACAGTTGCATAATTTTTTAAACCCCAAAAGAAAAAAAGAAAAAAAAAAACTAAACAAAAGCGAACTCTCTGCTCTTCCCGGTTCTTCTTCTTCACTCTTCATCATCTTCAAATCCCTTTTTTTTTCTCCCGGGAATTTTTTTTATATGTATAGGTTAAGATTATGCCTCGATTTACGCCGCCGCCACCGTGCCGGAGCGGAAACGGCAGTCGTGGTCGGTGGTGGACTTGCCCGGAGAAGTGGATTTTCTCTGATCTTTTTTTCTCATGGCTTTGATGGACGATGATAGATTCATCTTCTTCTCTTTCGCTTCGTCCATTTCGATTTGCTTTTGTCTACACTCTTCGCTGCAAAATGGAGTGTCTCCTCTGCAGAAGATAATCGTAACAACATCGTCAGAATCATGGCCGAGCGTTTATTTCTTTGTTATTCTTCGTAATTGAACGTTCATCATATTTAAGATCTGATTCTCGTTTCTAGATCTCGAGATTATATTTTGTTCGTCAAATACCGAAAGGAATTAAAAGATCGATCCTATTTGCATTAGGTTTCTAACAATCTAATTTCTCTCTCGATCAGAGAATCAAACGGATTTTCCGATTCAACCTCGCTCCCGAGAATTACAACACAAAATGTCGAACAAACTACAAATCCAAACCAATCACCAGACGTCTTCTTAAACAAAAAAGCAAAATCCACAAATCCAGATTTCCAAAAACACTAACCTGTACATGAAAATGTCTTTGTCATCACCGAGCGGCTTCTTGCAGAGGAAACAAGCATCCAAGAAATGGTGATGGTGATCTTCAAATCTCACGTCGTAAAACCTCGCAGAAACTCTCGAAGAGGAAACCGAGAGGCTTCGCGAACCACCGCGCCGGGGAGCGCCGCCGTGGCAAATCTTGGGCCGGGGGAAGAAAGACTGAGGATGGTGGCCGTGCTGGTTTCCAGAAAATCCAGCTTCCACGTCCACCAAAGAGACCAACCCATCGTCTTCGTCGATGAAATACGGCCTTCTCGCAGAAGAATCCATGGTTCCTTCCTTCTTCTCAATCAATCTGTAGAGAGAGAAAGAGAACGTGAAGAGAGAGAGAGAACAAAAGAGGAGAGAGAGTTGGAGTTGCAGAGGCGTGGGGCGGAGTTTTATAAAGGGGAAAAGTGGAGTGAAGGAGCTGAGGAGGAAGAAAAGAAAGAGATCCACAACCAACGGCAGGTTTTAGAGTGAATCCATTGGCACAAAATACCTGAACTCAAAAAAATTCTTTCCGTATTCGCCACTGATTTTCTTGGTAATTACGGTTGTGACCTAAAGAGATTAGCAATGTGGTGCTTTCCGTAATTTTGTGAAAGATTGAGGGTTGAATAGTAAAGGAAACTAATTTTCCGTAGGGCAGGCACCCACACGTCGCTACCAAACGGGAAAGACTCTCTTGATCTCCAAGTCGTGACGTCAATACTGTTGGAAGAAAAGAGCAGTGCTCACGCTCCCAATGGGAGAGTGGATCTCACTCACATTTTATTCCTTTTTCTTTTCAGCGTATAACTAAAATAAAATAAATGTTAAATTACAAATTTTGTCTCTGTTGTTTGAAGAAAGTTAGATGGTCTAATCACCATTTGATTTTTTGTTTTTGTTTTTGAAAATTAGGTTTTTTTTCTTTTAATTTTCTTAGTGAAGTTTTCATCCTTATCGATGATACATTTGAATTTCTAGCTAAATTATAAAAAGAAAAAAAAAAGTTTTTGAAAACTACGGTCTGTTTGATAACAATTTGTTTTCTCTTAATTTCCCTACCATATGTTTCATCTTTGTCAAAGGCACATTTAAATTTCTAGCCAAATTCAAAACACAAAAACTATTTTTTTTAGTTTTCAAAAATTGACTTAGTTTTTTAAAACATTGAAAGAATGTACTAGAAAAAATTGTAGGTGAAAATAGTGCATATAAGCTTAATTTTCAAAAAAAAAAAAAAAAAAAAAAAAAAAAAAAAAAAAAAACCAAATGGTTATCAAACATGATCTACTTTTTTTTAAAAAAAAAAAAATTCAAAAATTGACTTGGTTTATGAAAACATAGGAAGAAAACATTAAGAAGACAAAGAAACTTGAAGATAGAAATAGTGTTTATAAAGTTAATTTTCAAAAACAAAAAACCAAAGACCAAATAGTTATCAAATGGAACATTAGAGTTCAGTTTTTATGATTTTAAAATTCTAATTTCATCCCAACATTTAGAAGTTGCTACTAGATTGAGTACGTGGTCGTTAAAAACTACTAACCGATTGAGTTACCTGATATCATAAAGACAAGATTCACTGAGGAGTACGACTATTCAATGAGATCTTATCAAATCATAGGGACAGATTCTAATTTTAATCCTATGGATGAAATTAGGAGTTTAGTCTAAAATAAACATACCTTTGAGACGTTCTTGTAGTCACTGCAATCGAATCTCACGATCGCCGCTAGAGCTTGTTTGTGAGAATCTTCTCGAAAGAACCTAAATTGGAAAGTCAAGAAAAATTTGTAGTGAAAACTTCAATATTTCTCAAGAGATTCATTTAGTTAGGCTTAGTCTTAAGGTCCTATTTATACAATATGATTTTAGTCCTACTTAAATTAGGAATCATATTAAAATATATGAATATATATTGCCGGAGTCCTATTCCAACTAGGATTTTATTTATTTTTTTAATCAAATAATTATTTCAGTCTTTATCTAATTAGAATTTTATATTTTAAATAAGTATATTATTTCAATCCTATTCAAACTAGTATTTTATTTTTTGTAATAAAATAAGTTCATTTTTTTAAATATATATTTCATACATTAAAAAATTATTTAAATTATCGGAATTTCAATCAAATATCTTATTTAATATTCTCTTTCATGTATTAGTTCACCATACACTATCCCCTTTATTATTTAAGGTATTTATACATTAAATAAGAGTTTTATTTTCCTTTCACCATAAATGATCTATCAATGCTTTTGCGAGCTAAGGAGTTGTATTGACTTATAATAAGCTCCCATTTTATAAAAATAAATAATTAAATTTATTAATTAATTAATTTAAGATTTTTCTCTGCTATGAATTTGAAGTTGCACCCTTATGGTCCTATGAATCAAGTTATTTTCATGGATTATAATCATTACATACAAGTTCCCTAAAAAAAAAATTGCATACAAGTTGACTATTTACAAATTTTATAAGTCATGACGATTGACGTGTTTATATGATCCAAACATAAATTAAGTCTCACCCGAGAGTGAGATGGTGGAGTCTTTTTTTCAATAACCATGAAAATGTTATCTCCAAATTATACAACATGGGTTCAATTATAAGTCCCTTAACTTTTAGGGTCATGTCAATTTTAACTCCAGAACTTTAAAAACTTTCAAATAAGTCTTCAAACTTTTAAGTTTGTACCTAATAAGTCCTTCAATTTTAATAAGTATCGAATGAGTCATTAAACTTTCATTTTTGTGTCCAATAGGTATCTAAACTTTCATTTTTGTATTTAATAAACTCTTGAGCTATTTGACGATTTTTAATTTTTATGTTAAATAATTTAACGATTTTTAAAACTCACAAGCCTACTAGATATAAAATAGTTAATTTTTTTTTTAAAAAAATCGAATATGACAGGAACCTATCACATACAAAATTGAAATTTTATGGACTTATTAGACATTTTTTAATGTTTAGAGACTTGTATTAGACACAAAATTGAAAGTTCAGAACTTATTAAACATTTTCAAAGTTCACCAGTTCAAAATTGAAAGTTTAGGAAACTATTAAACACTTTTTAAAATTCACGAACCAAATTGACATACTCTGAAATTTTAAGGACTAAACTTGTAATTTAACATAAAAAATACACCATTGAAGAAGTGTAGCCGTGTAGAACACGCGCTCAAAAACGGAGGTAAAACTTTCATCCAAAAGTCCTCACATCTCCCAACAGTACTGGTCGGATACCTCCCTCCGACCCACGGTTTCTTCTTTGTACGCCCAAAGTAAGCTGACGTCACAAATCCCCCCATTTTATACATATATTTTTTTTAAAAAAATCAGATTCTTCTGTCGTTTTCCTACTTACTTCACGGCCCGGCCCACTTTCCCAAGTCGTGGAAGGTGGGACCCACCCAAACGGTCCTTTTGGAGCGTATAAAGAATTTTTTATTGCATATTTTAATTTGCTTTAATTACGAGGGAGCTCTTTTTCCAAGGTTCTTGTCCCCTCTGCCCATGAATCAACGGGCAGAAATGACCAGTGCCATCTGAGTTTTGTTTACACGTGTGGAATTTTGGGCCCCTCCGTGGCGCGTACGTGAAGGCAGATACTGCCACGTGCAGCGAGTATTTGCCGAGTAAAACGTAGCTCTCTGACTCGTAAACAAATAAGAGAATGGCAACTCCCGATTCGTCGTCGTTTTGTGCCTTTAATTTGCCGTCCGATTGGATCGTCTGTTTACATACGGCCAAAGTCGTGGAAGCGCGGCTGAGAGGTCGACGATGAAATTTTATTGGCAGTTTCATTTCTACTTTCCACCTATAATGGTAAAAAAGACACTAATTTATTTTTTATAAGGACAGTAATTTATCATATTTACCTATCAATAAAATATTATTGTCACAACAAACGTGAGCAACAATTAACTTTCCTTTCTAAAAAAAAAAAGAAAAAGAAAAGAAAAATAACTTTCCGTTTTTTTTTTGGGAGTAAGCTGTAAATATTAGTTTTCCTGTAGAAAAAATACAACTTTTTTTTTTTTTTTTTTTTGAGAAAGTAATATTTATTAGTTTTGTTCACTTCACATCCTTTATTATTTATATATTAAAATAAGATATCTGTTTTAATCTTTCTACTTTTAAAAATTACAGGTGACCGGCAAAGCGATCATATCTCAGCGGTAATTGGCACCTTCCCTCAACCAAGAGGTCAGAGGTTAGAATCTCCCACATCCAAATGTTGAACTAGAAAAAATGACTATTTTAGTCTTCTCATGTTTTCTTTTTCATTATAATTTTCATCTCAACACTAAATTTGATTATTTTTTAAAATACAACCATAATTTTGTATTGAAAAAATATAATTGTATATAAATTTATGTTAAAATCTTACAAATAATGATGGTAAGAGGTTCGAATCTCCCACTCCCAATTGTTGATGTACTAAAAAAACGATGGTCAATTTCTAAAAGTATAAGCACCAAAATGAAGTTTTTCAAAATACATTGACCAACTTGAAAGTATATAGTCCAAAATAAAATTTATACAAATAATTTATTATCATTTTTTTTATTTTGATAAGAGTCTCAACCAAACATAATTTTAACTAATGAAATCATCAATCTCCTCCTTTAAGCTGGTTTGAATTTTCAAAATTGGAACAATCCAAATAAATGCCAATTAAAGTCACTCTAGAAAAACCATACATATAACTTTTGAAATTGGACATGATTTTATAAATATTTTTAAAATACAAAATAAGTTAACTTTAAAAAAAAAACAAATAAGCTTATAGATAGTTTGTGTCTTTGTGACATACCCCTAAATTATAAGTATGAAATTAAAAACTTTAAAATAGGACTAAGTTGAAATAATTAAGTGGATATTATTTTCATTTTTTTTTCGATGACTATTTTGCAAATTCATATTGGTTTGATGTATGTCGTTTTTTTTTTTTTTTTTTTTTAATTCAACAATATGTGAGAGTGAAGATCCAAATTTCTGACATTTTAGTCGAGAGTGCAATACATTAACGATCAGTTAAACTATGTGGTATAAAACGACGAGGTTCTGATGTTGATAAAAAAAGTATTAGAGTGATATTATTAATGGAGATCACTTTCTTAAGTTTCTCTTTTTCCTTTTTCTAAAATGAGAATTGAGAAGTCAGTTTGGGAATTATCAACTTTTGTGGCATGCTCTTAGAGAGTGGGAAGCCCATTCCATGGTTTTGGGCAAACTGATTGCTTGCTCCCATCTTTTAGTTGTTTTCCACTTTATTTCTTTTACTATTTTTATGCATTCCTTTCAAATGATTGACGTTAAAGTGAGTTTAATTGAGTGTTTTTTTTTTTTTTTTTTGTAAATTGTTTCTTTGATATAGTTTTTAAAATGTAATTTTTTTTTAGTTAAAAGATATAGGAGTGTGAATTTGAACCTTTAACCAATAAAATAGTTTTACAATGTCGTAATTGTAAAACTTTTAAAATTAATTTTTGGCTGTTTCTAAAGATTTTCATAGACTAAGACCCTTGGATCAGCAGATTAGACAAGACCCTTCTAATTTTAGCTAGGACCATCTCTGATTTCTCTTTTGTTCAATCGATCCAGCCTCTCATCGAAGGGGATTCGATTTTTTTGAGTGAAAACTTCCCAGTAGCTTGTTTAAGCCACTGATATCACAGGTAGTTGTACCTAATTCTTTTGGTTTAATGAAGTTTTTTTTTTTTTGTATTATTATTTATTTTTCAATGACTAACTTAATATAATACATTTAGACTAATTTACAACTAACCAACATTGCAAAGTTTAGAGGTTAATATTCTATTTGGAACTTAATGACTTTAAGTGATTTCAAACCATAACGGATTTCAAATTATTATATTTTTTTTTATCACAAGAATGAGAATGATTTCAAATCGTATTTTTTCGATTTAAAAAAAAAATCCAACTAAATCAATCACATTTTATAGGATTTCATTGGATTTAGAGATAAATTACTTATTTGATCCTCTATATTTTATTTTTCTATTAATAAATCAAAATTTAAAACCTATATTAGTAAACTACTTATTTTTCTTTCTGTTTCGATTATCATCCAAACACAAAATTTTAAATACATTCATTTTAATTTTTCTTCATTTCAAACAAGATAAATAATTAAAATCATTTCTCAAATTTCAAATTATAAGATTTAGAATCATTTCTTGAACTTTTTTTTTTTTTTTTTTTGTTCCAAATGGAAGCATATGTACCTTTTCTAAGGTGTTATAGATTGGATTTACTCTATACCTCACACGTAATTAAATATTTTAACAAAGCAATTTATAGTTTAAAAATGATTCTCTGAATTGATCATGAGAGATCTCTAGAAACTTCATGTTAAGAAATTATGAGAGATTAGAAAAGGTGCGGATACTTTATATATCACCAGGATTAGAAAAGATGACGAATACACTATATGGTAGCGATAGGAATTTTTTTTTTACACTAAATCCAGGATTATGAGCTGACATTTATATTATCTTTGAGTTAAACACATGACGTGGAAATTCAAATCCTGTCATTTTGATCTAGTCCAGTTAAACTAGGCTTATATTAAGCCTTTTTTTTATTGATAAATAATGAAAACTATGTTTTAAAATAATTACTCCACCCATTCAATTTTCTACATAAAAAACTTGTTACAACTTAGATAATACATACATACGTAATGCTGAAAAGTAAAACTTTCACTTATTAACTTTGTTAGTGATTATTTATAAGGTCAAACTACATTTTTCATGAGTTTTTACCAAAATTTTCAAATTCAAAACACTTCACCTCTAAAATTTGTGGAAAATAAACTATTCATACATTTCAATTTCATTGAACAATCATCTACATTGAGCTAGCACAAAGAGGTTGATTTCTTCACGCATTTAAATACATATTTCACTAAAATTATAATCGACAAACTTGACTAAACATACATATTAGAAAAATCTAAAGGTTAGGGTTTCCACTTTGTAATACCAAAAAAAGAAAATAATTTGATTTTTGTTCATTTCTTTCCTTTTTGTCCCAATGTCTCAAGCACGAAAAAACAATATTTGGCTACATGTCTATACGTAGGGATCTCCTTATATACTGTCTCATTAAACTCTTGACAACTAAGAAAGAGAAATGTAGAAAATGAGATTTTTTTTTTTTTTTTATGTTCATAATTGTCAACATTTTAATTGTGGTATGTAAAGAGATCTCGGAAAATTTCTAGTACTATACGGTAGTATGGAAAATTTTCCAACTACCTCCATTTATTATTTGTCATGAAAAAACATTTAAGAATTGTGTGGGATAAATGGAATAAAATATTATATTATTAAATAATCATTAAATGACGTGTAAACTGTAGTACTATAAATTTTTCAGAAAGATCCATACATATCGGTATACAGTCGAGTTTTTTCCCTTAGCGGATAGGGAGAAGAACCACCCACAGATTTACAATTTAATGCGCAATGGGAAGTAGGTGAATCACCTAATACCATTCCACTTTTTCTTTTCTTTTTTTTTTTCTTTTTTTTTTTTTGACATTTTTGGTATTGTCTTTTCCTCAAGCCTTTCGAATATTTCTCCCTTTATTTCTGGTTTTTGGTTCCCACCGTTTTTCATTCCAATTCCATTGATTCCTTCTCATAATTTATTCATTCTATTTAATATAAAAATAATAATATATTATTGTTACCATATTTTAATCTCTCCCTTGATTATTAATTATAGCTATTTCTTGTTTTTGTAGCTTCCCTATCACTGAGTAATTTAATTATTTGAACCAATAATGATGTGTGGTTTGTCAATAATGTTTAAATGATCAAATTATATAAAAAGACTTATGAATTTGGGATATGTTTCAATTAGTAGTTAAAAACAAATTGGTTAAAAAGAAAAAAAATGATTGGAGGGGTTATTTTTCTCATTAAAATTGACGTATATATAAAAAATAAAAACTGGAAGGTATACATCACATTATTTACGACCTCATTCACATCAAAATGTTTATGTATGTAAAAATATTGATTTCGTAAATGTTTTTTTTTTAAGTTTAATAATATTTGGGATTGGGAGATTTGGACCTCTAATATCTTATAGTTGTTGATATATGTCAATTACTGCTGAATTGTGTTCATTTTGACAATTATGTAAATGATCTTGATGATATGTTTTTAGAGGAATAAGTGGTAACAATGATCTTAATCTTTTATACGGTTATAAGTAATATCACGTAAGCTTTTTAATTTTTACACATTAGTTGTCAGGTCAATTTTCATCATTTATTTTAACGTTTTTTTTTTTTTTTAAAAAAAAAAATCATTTCAAAGTTCAAATCGCATGGTGAAAACTTATTCACTTTATTTTTTTAATATTAATTTTTATAATTTTAGGAATACATTAAAACTTCTTCACCATTGGAAGAACTCCGTGATTTGACCCTGAAAATGGGAATTTATTTTGATTAAAGGTTACGAGATATTCGATTTTGATATGTGCCGAGAGGGTCCTTATTCTAGTATATTATATTATGGAAATAGTGAATTGATTTGTCTTCAAGTAAAAAATCATTTTTAGATATTTTGCATCTTTTTAGTATATAATATCATAAATAAGTAGATTCTAACTTATAACTCAAGTTTGAATTAAAAAACAATATATTTATAACTCAAGTTGCAATTTCCTCGCATATAGAGTTCACTTGAAATTTATTTTAAGATTTCTTTTCATGACAGTGTTATATTATAAATATTTTCAAAGTCAATATTGAAAATTATATTTAATTTATTCTTAAATGTTAAAGTTAAGGTTGAATCAAATTAATTATCCAGGGGGTTATTAAGTTGGAGGGAGGCCTAATTTAAATTAAGAAAATATACCATTTATAGACCTTTTTTTTTTAATAAAAAAAAAAGAGTAAATTACCAAATTTTATGAAACAATTATTTAAGTATATTTTTACTATTTTCCCTTTTTAAAAGAGTCTAGCTTTAAAAACATATCTTCATTATTGGTAAAATTATTTGGGAGCTTTATGGATTCTCTTTGTTATGGAAAGTGTAGGAAATAATATTACTATAATTAAAAACAAAAAAAAGTAGCCATAGTTTTTCTTTTATCTTTTATTTTCTCAAATATCATTTTCAACAACTGCTTTAATGTAAACAAGTTAATGGATGTAATTTAAAAAAATTATTGATACTGTGTGTGTGGTTTTTTTTTTTTTTTTTTTTTTTTTTTTTTTAAATTATTATTATTATTATTTTTTTCTTGTGAACTTAATTTATTGCATCTCAATTTGTAAATAATTGAGCGGTACAGATGAAATAAAACATTAAATATCCCACTTCAAATATAGATTGTTTCTCGTCAGAAAAAAAAAAAAAAAATCACGATGGTTTATGCATTTTGGGGTGTTATATAGTTTTCAAGTAGTTTTAGAATTTGACTATGAATTCAAATGTGTAAAAATCATTGTAAACAAAATTAAGAGAAAATAAATATAATTTTAAAAAACCAAAAGTTTATCAAATGAGACATAGGGTGTGTTTGGTTTAACTTTTCAAGTGTTTAATTTCTAAAAAAATTCTAGTGTTTGATAATCACTAAAAATGACTTATTAGAAAATGAGATTGATAAGGCCCCGTTTGATAACCATTTGGTTTTTGAAAATTATGCTTGTTTTCTCTCAATTTTCCTACCATGGTTTTCATCTTTGTCAAGGGCACATTTGAATTTCTAACCAAATTCCAAAACACAAAAAAAAGTTTTTGAAAACTACTTTTTTTAGTTTTCAAAATTTGGCTTGATTTTTTAAAACATGGAAAGAATGTATTAGGAAAACAAAGAAATTTGTAGGTGGAAGTAGTGTTTATAAGCTTAATTTTCAAAAACCAAAAACCAAAAACCAAATGGTTATCAAACGGGATCTAAATAAACCATTTTGAGAGAAACACTTGAAACAACTTTTTTAAAAATAGTATTTGAGTGTACAATAACTTGTGCATAAAAACACTTCTGAGGAAATGCAACCAAACATATGAGTGTTTAAATTCTAAACAATTTTTATACAAAATGTTTTTTAAAAAATGCATTCTTGAAAAACATTTAAATCAAAATGTATTCCAAACGGACCCATAGACTTTTAATCAAAACAAAAGAGTAAATATTATAATCGCTTTAATCTCTCCTCTCTTGATTGAGATTACAAACTTTACGTTAGTTGGGCTATACACTTATTCGTTGTCTCAATAATGCTCATATTTGCACCCATTATCATTTTTCTTTAACCACGTTATTATTAAAAACAAAAAAACAAAAAACAATAAAATCGATATGAATAGTTTTTTTTTTTCTTTTATAGCAATTGATATGAATAGTTTAACGCACTAATCATGTGAAATATAATATTGTGGGTATTTAAAAATATATATATATATATATATATATATATATATATATATATATATATATAATATTGTGGAGTGGACAAGCCTCGTGAAAAAAGCGATTCTGCATCACATTTTTTTGCACCTCAAAGTGCAGAGAATTCATCCCAATTAGGACACGTGGACAACACATACGTTCCCACGTCTGTTTCCTTGTGAACCAGCATGTCCCCTAAATTAAAGGCCACCCTTCCCTTAATTATTTTATATTTTAAACACAAATAATAAAAATATTACGGTATGGGGAACTGCTTGTCCTTAAGCAAGGGAGGCGTCAGCGGCAAAGTGCCCTAAAAAGAATCATTTCAATAATTTAAAAGAAGAAAAAAAGAGGAAGAAGAATAAATTCTCTCCAATAATAATATATATATTTTTTGAAAACTGCTCTATATAATATTTTTATTTGATTCGAAATTCCAAATTAATGCCACGACCGTCAAAATCTACGTGACACGTGTTGGCCTTTTTGAGACACGTGGGTGGGTGTCAATTGGCACGCTGCACCAGAAAAGTAAAAGCATTGAACTAAAGTCACGAATCTGACCATGGTTTTTATTTGTTAATATATATATATATTTGTCAAAGGATTAGTAAAATATTGTTTTGATCTTGAGTACTATTTTAGTTCCTATATTTTTAAATATCAAAATTTAATTTTCATATGTCACGGTGAACTTAACATGTATTCTCGATTAAGAGATCAGATGTTTGAATTTTCCACCTCCAAATGTTGTTGAACTAAATAATAATAATAATAATAGTAATAAATTGTACTCAAACAAAAAAAAAAATAATAATAGTAATAAATAATTTTTATCCTTTCAATAGATTTTAAAATGATTCATTATTATAAATTTGAGAAACATATCTATTTTATTAAATTTTAACTGTTAGTCTAATTTTAATATTTATTGAAAGCATTAAAAAAATATAAGAAGTGACATGAAATGAGAAGAAAAAAAAAATACTAAGATAAAAAGAGATTTTAATATCTTTTTTAGGCTAAATTATAAAAAATATCCCTGAACTATCGGGTTTGTTTCAAAAATGCCCCTGAACTTTAAAAAGTTTTAATAATAACCATGAACTTTACAAAACGTTTCAAAAATATCATTGCAGTTAATTTTTGGATGGAAACCGAAATCTAGTCAAGTTCTTGAGATGATGTATTGAAATAGAAGAAAAGCTCCTAGTATATGAATACATGAAAAATAGGTAAAACTTTTCATTAATTTTCATGAAAGAAGAATTTACGGTGAGAGAATGAAAAAAAAAGATGCATTTTCAAAAAAGGTTATTTCTTAAAATCTTTTGAAAGTTAAAAAGTATTAATAAAACAGAAGTTTTTAATGGTTTCCATAAAAAAATTAACGACAATGGTATTTTTGAAACATTTTTTAAAGTTTAAGGACATTTTTGAAACTTTTTAAAGTTCAAAGACATTTTTGAAACAAACCTCATAATTCAGGAACATTTTTTTTATAATTTAGCATTTTTTTAATCATCAAAAAGAAAAAATATATATATTTTTCTTTTTTTTCTTTGCTCTTCTTTTCTTAACTCCGGATCTTTGACTCTTCTCGAAGAAGGGTCGGTGATGGACGGTAAAGTTGAAATTCCCATTATGGGCGGTGCTTTTTTCTTCTTTCCTTTTTTTTACCTTTTCTTTTTTACCTTAAAGAATAGTAAAATTGGTAAATTTGTCAAAAGTGCTTGGTCATTGATGTGACTGTGTATGGTCATTATTTTAAAAAGAAATGAGGAATTCAAAAAGGTAAATTTAGAAAAAGCCGGTGATGCTGCCTAGAAATGGCCATCAATTTCACTAGTTATACTTTATTCAACCTAATATTTAAAGAAAACCCCTAATTCTCCTCTATTTAGAAAAAAAAAAGAGAATAAAGAAAAGAATATCAGTGTAGTGTAAGTGAATTGTCATTTTGATGCTCGTGTCAAACCAAACATCATTTGATAACGACAATAGTGATATTAAGTCAGAGTGTGCCACTATCTCAAAGAGAGCACCTTCCTACCATCATCGTGTTAATTTATAATGATTTGATTGATAGCAACTTTGATCGGTTGTCACTGTGTGATTAATAATTGAGAAAGCTTACCTACACTGACAAGTCGAGTATAGTCACATCAGCATCTTGCTAGACCTCTTGAACTTATTCTCTCTTGTTTGAGCATTATGCCTATCACTCTCCTTAAGCCAACAATCTTATTACCTTCTCAATTGTGTGGGTGGTAGGTCCCTGAGAGTTGATAAATCTTGGAAGTTAAATTGTTGTGCTTAACGAGTACGCGTGGAATTTAATGTGATCAGTTGAGCTTTGTTCATGGTTGGGACGAGTTAAGTACTTGATAAGGATTGACAAGCTTTCAATAAAAAAATTTGATAACTCAATCTAACTTTGACTTATGAGCTACACATAGTTCCAATTTATTTCATTAGTTCAATAAAATCATAGGTTACCTATTCATACTATTGTTTTATTTCTTCCTGTTTTTTAATTAAACACAATGCTCATGGTGGAGGATTCAAATCTCAGATCTCTCGTCAATGATATATGTCTTAACTAGTTGAGTTATACTCAGATTTGTCAGGGACAACTGGACTATCCACATATATCGACAATAATATGATATTATTCACTTCGAGCATTAACCCTCATAGTCTTGCTTTTGATTTCACCCAAAATATCCCGTACTAACAGAGACGTCGTCCTTCACTTATACATCCATGATCTTTTCCTTATCTAGTCAATATGAAACTTTGATCACATTTTCAACAAAAATTCACAACTAACCAATACCATACAAAAAATAATAATCGAAAATGTGTGCTTTCTTGAAGTACAAAAATTATTCATATTGCACATTCTTTTTAATTGGTATAAAAAACAACCATAAAAAAATCACAAGAGGGTAAATTCGAATCTCTTGTAAAATTTGAAACTAATTAAAAAATAAATAATAAACTAAGAACCCACGTTACACATCCATACAAAATGTCCAACATAATGGGGATAGGTTTAAGAGTTAATTAACATTAATAATCTTGATTTAATGTGAAAATGTGGAGAATCTAACTCCATTATGTTTTGATTCGATTCCGTGTGGCAAAATCACGCCTCTAAGTCTAACCAGACACCACTAGAGTAGCTAGCTAGCTTAATGATGGCTACTTACTCGGCCGATTTTGGCTTTTAAAAATTCAGTTGATTTAGTTTTATTTTATTGGTTAGGTGGACAACTACTCTCTCCCATTAATCCCAATAATTCATGTGCTTTGTTAACGTAATCCACATTAAAACTCTATTATAAAGCTAAACCCACCTAGCCCTAAACTCCGTCATTATTTCAATTTAATAATATTTAATTCATTGCTTCCGAGGTGGCACCGTGTAGTTAATGTGACTTCATCGCACTTTGATGTTATAATATTGTATAGTTGCATCATATGAAAAGTTGAAACGATGCTGTTGAACTTATCATGTGTGATGTCGATTTGGTCACGATAGTATTTAATTGGATAGTTGAAGCTAGGGATTAAGGTGAGATGTGTTTGTTAAAAGTTGGGAATGAAAACGAGTTTGTACGAAAAACTAAATTGTAGAAGCTTGAATTTTTACCATTTTTTCATTTCATTGAAATTAAGGGGTGAGTTTATGTGAATTTTTCCTTTTTAACCCATGTAGAAAAATAGAAAATTGGATAGTTCCTATGTTTATATATATAGGAATCTTCTCACTTATCCCAATATGGTAACAATTTTGTTTTTGGTTTCATACTCAAAAAATTGTATTTTGCATCCACACAAGTTCTTTGACATTTTATTTACCTTTAATTCTAAATGACTTCTTAGTCAAATTTTAAAAATAAAAACTAAATTAAAAAAAAAAAATTGCCTTAAATTTTGAAAATATTTTTAAAATCTAGATAGCAAAAACAAAGAAACATAACACATAGGTGGAAGTAGTATATATATATATATATAATAAATTTATGAAGGAGAATATTTGTCTTCCTATTTTGTCCATAAAATTTTAATAAATTGATATTTTCTTTTTCCTTCTTTTAGAATAGTTGCAATTGTTAGAGGTGTCCATTAAGAAAATTTAATCCGATAAAGCTGGTTACATGACAAAGTGTTGAATCCTTTTGCATATGGGTATGATCTAAATCGTAGATGTAAAACATCACAATCTAATGATGGATTGTGGAGGAGAAATTTTTCTTCATATTTTTCCCTTCAATTTTTCATAAATTCATACTTTATCCTTCTTGTGGAATAGTTATAACAGTTCGGGTGGTAGATATGTCCATGTAAGTAGTTACATGGCAAAGTAGTTAATGCAATCATTTATGAGTGTGATTTAGCTATAGATGTGCACGATCTAATGGTGGAGATATGTATATACTTCTTCCACAGAAAACCACATCCTAATTTTAATTTTGTGTAGTATAATGTTGTAAATATATAGTTGAATGTTTGAAAATGTTTAGTTCACATTTTTATTATGATAAACAATAATTTTGACATCCAACCTTAAAGTAGACATATATGAAGATAAGTTGTGAAAATGAAAATTAATCTTTATATAAAACCGAGATTAAATAGGACTTCATTGGGAGAATTTTTCTCCTCATTTTTTCAATTCTTTTTTTTTTTAATTTACTTTTTAATACTATCCTTCTCAAGCATTTTGTACATATTTTTATCCTTTTCATTTACTATTTGTGTTCCTTCAATCATATAATTATCAATATTTTATAGACAACAAATTTTCAATTATATAATTATCAATATTTTATAGACAAAATATTTAAAACTATTATTTCATAGAGGTGCAAATATCATCCACTCATTTTCCCTTTTAATATGAAAACATTCGAATAAAAATTGTTTCATTCTCTAACCTTAAAATTTTATGGTAATTAAAATAAAAAAAAATATATAATATTTATTTATTACATATTTAAAAAAAACTACTATTTTCTCTTAATTTAAATTAAAACTACAAGATTTCAGGTGATTTTATTGTGTTTTATTTTATTAGATTAAAAACAAAAACAAAATCAAATAGCTATCAAATGTGAACTAACCCTATCAAACATGTAGACATAGTCTCTCCCGCACAAACAACCTTTTTAGTGTCTTCCCACCCTTTAACTTTTTTTTTTAATAACTATTACGTAAAAAATTAATATTGACATATATTTTGTTTATTTATTTAACTAGCTAGTATATATCTACATGAATAAGTATTTAGACTATAGATACTATAATTTTTTTTCTTTATATAGTCAAATACTTATTAGGATGAAAATAAAAACCATCGATATTTGAAGATGATAATATAAAATTGATCTAATATATGTTCAGATTGATGACTCACTACATGTTGGATCATTAAATAAGTTTAATAATTGGAGTGATCTTCCCAAAAAAAGACTAATTAAATAAAATATTTAATAATTTAGAGATGAAACCAATCCAATTGGGTTGCTCAAATAAGCTAGGTTAAAAATCATTTTTGGTCTCTGAACTTTCATGAAAGTAACAATTTATTTCATATTTGTAACGATTAGTTTAGTCTCTATTGTTAAAAATTAATGTAAAGATTTAATGAAATTTCTTACCTAGATTAATAAACTAATTTGGGACCTAATAGGTTAATAAACTACAAAGTTTAATCATTAAATAATAAAAATCAACATTTTTTTTTGATGATTTTTTTTTTTGCTATAAGGATTAAATTGTTACAAATTTGAAAGTATAGGGACTAAATTGTTACTTATTAAAGTTCAAGAAACTAAATTGTTACAAAATTGAAAGTACAGGGACTGAATCATTACAAATCAAAGTTCATGAATCAAATTGTTACTTTCATGAAAGTTTGGAGACTTTAACCAATAAACTATAAACCATTGGAATAAAGTCTCTCTGATTTCAAGATCTACAAAAATTTAAAATCCTTAAACTAAATGCTCCCTAAAATCTAATAAAGCACATGAAAGTAAATATAATAATAATAATAATATCGACAAAAGTGGGCTGTGGTAGACAGCTAGGAAACAACACGAAGTCTTGCAAAATATATATATATATATATATATATTTTTTGAAAAAGAAGTATTGCAAAATATTATGATTAATATCCACGCATACACGATTATAAAATATATTTTCATTCATTACATGATAAATATAATGCCTTTTTTTTTTCTTTAATTCCATACTTTTTTGTTCGAACTAATCAAAATTTAAAAAGTTTCTGATCTAAAAAAGTTCATTTTCCACTATGTATCTCATTATTACTTTTATAATGTGTCAAATTATAATTTAAATAATATTTTATTAATCCAAGTACAGTGTATCATGGATTCGTTAGCAAATTAACATTTTTTTTTTTTTTTTTTTTTTTATCTTTTCTAAATACCGGTCCCTCAAATTTAAATTTTATTTTATCTAATGCTAATACCTTTCATCCTTAAAATTTAAATTTATATTTAGTTTCTATTTGATCACTACTACAAAATAGACTTATAATGTCGGACGAAAAAAAACGCGGATGGCCTATAATGTCGGATGTTGAAAAAAGGCGTGTTTGTATTTCACTGAACTTACGATGTCGGGCAATGCCCGACATTGTAGTTGTGTCATTTAATTTAAACCCACCAGCCCTTTTATTCTCTCTCTCCCCAACAAAAAGCCTTTTTTCTCCTTAGGTCTCTCACCGATGGCGACTGCTTTCTTCCTCTAACCCATTCAATTTTCTTCACTTCCAGCGTGGTTTTCTTTCTTTAACCTGCGGCACAAATTCTTTTCTTCACTGGCACATTTTTCTTCCTCTCCAACACGATTTTTCATCCTTGTCGACATGGTTTGCTTCCTCTCAAATGTGAGTTTCTTCGTCTCTCATCGTTGGATCTACTAATTTCGTGCGTTGATTTGATATGTCAACGGAGAGACTGATTCTTAGTGGGTCGTCACCATCGTGGTCGTCGTCGTGGGTGGTAGATCTGAGCCATTGGAGGTAGTAGGCCGTAGATCTGAAGTCATCGAGGTCGTGGGTTGTTGTCATGGGAGCAGATCTGAAGCTTCAGGCTGCAGAGATTGGATAGTTAATGGTAGGAGATTGGATAGAAGATACTATTCTCAATCATATATGGACATGAAACCCCAAGTTATACATCTCCCCAAGAGTGTTATCGGAACGTTGATAATGGCAGGAGACTGGATAGAAGATACTCAAGGATTGCTGATAATTACATTTCTTTAAATGAGGTAATTTGTAAATGAGTTTAGGATTTGAATGGGGATTGATATACTTATTTACCTTTATGGAGTGGAGAAGGATGACTTCATCTCTGCACTCATTGAATCTTTGTATTTACTCTTCATTTGCATCTTTTATTTTTCCTCACAAATAAAGGAACTTTAAGTAATTTGGGCCTTCTTAAACGAAAAATGATGCTCTAATTTGGAGGATTTGCTTTGCTTCTTTTTGAAAAATGAAAGAGGGAAATCGCTTTATGATTTTGGTTTTTTGTTTTTAAAACATGTGTTTATTTACTAGCTTTGTACTTTGAAGCCAAATTTTAAAAACTAAAGAAAAAGAAGTATTCAAAAACCTATTTTTCATTTTCTGAAACTGGGATTTCAAAAGTAGTTTTTGAGAAGTTTCTTTCTGGCTTTTGATTCTAATTCTAATGTTCCTCTACTGTCTATCTTTAATTTGGATGGTTTTTTTTTTTAAGTTGTGTTCTGTTTGTTTGATTACCGTGTTTGTTGATTATGTAAGAGCAGAGGGGAAGTTGGGATTTGGGTGACGTTTTTAAGGTGATTTTCTTTTTGGTAGAAAATGATTTACCATGTAGAGAAAACAGATTGCTTTTAGTTGAAACTCAAGACATCAGATCAGTATCTTTACTCCCTCCTTAAAAATGTGTTTTTTTCATTCTGTTGATAGTGGTTTAGTATATAGCACTAAAATATAGAATCTTATTTCAAAAATCAATACAGCTTGCTTGAGTGTGGTCCCCTGCTGGTGTTCCTAATATATATGTCTGAATATGAACTTCATTGATTTTTCATATTCTTCTTAAGTTCCTCTAGGTACCAATATTCGACTTTTGGTTGATCCTTATTGTCTGTTTTCAGTTTATCCTTGCACAATTGGAGAGTACTCTGTTTGTTTATGATTTCACTATCAAGGTACGACCTCCATTGCTTTTTTCATTTACTCTCTTTGTTTGGTTGCTGAGAAACCTTTGATTTTTTATGTGAGATGGAAAATCTTCTGTTTGTTGTTGTTCGTTTCATCGACTTAGGTTTTTCTTGGATAAGTTGGGCTTCATTTTGGAAATATCTCAAATGTAATATTGAAATATTTGGGATTATTGGCTTTAAATAGAGAGCGAATGTCTTTGTTATTTTTTTTTAATTACTGTTTGTTGTTCATTTCATTGACTTAGGTTTCTTTGTTTAAGTGGTTTTCATTATAATTTGTTTTTACTTTGGAAAATGTTGGTTTAGTTGTGCATTGACTTTGAGAATATCTGAATTTTAAAGAGAATCACCATTATATGAAGTTAGAAAAACTAAAAAGTGAAAATGGGTCAAAGAGTGAGAGAAAAATGTCAAGAAACCTTGAGATTTGGTTCTGCTTTCTGGTGTTAAGGATTTTTTCAACTGTGTTCTTCATAGTTCTAAGTTTTTTTCCTATGTTCTAAGTAAAGAAAGCTTCTCTTCTTAACTCTTTAGGTAAAGTAGTTATTGTTTATGGACAAAGGAAATGCAGAGGTTTCAATAGGTTGATTTGAAATTATAATTTCATTTTCCTCTTTCGATAGTTGCTCATCTCTCTTTGCAATTATCGATAGCTTGCTTGAAACCTATTATGATGGTTTATGGTTCATGATGCTTTTATCCAGGGTTGTAATGAATAAGAGAAGAAAGAAGACAAAAATGAAATGCTTTTTTTTTTTTTTTTTTTTTTAATTTTTTATCTTAACATGTTGCTTAGGTTGATCTGTTTGATTTTGCTATTATTTGCACTTAATGTAGGTTGATTTTGCTTCTGTATTTTGGTTGTTTAAGAACTTTTATATTTGTCTCATGCTTAAAGACTATGTGGTTTATATCTACTGAATCATTCACTTGATGCTATAGGCTATTGAGATGGTCAAGAAAACTCCTGCTTACACAAATAGATTATGGGCTCTTGAACTTAAACGAAGTGGAGGAGCAACAAACAAAAAGAAAGGTCACAAGCAGTGAGATAAGTATGTAGTTTTTGTTGGTTAATTACCAAAATAATTAAGGAAAAAATAAATAGTTCGTTTGGTAGTTGAACATATGTAAACATCAATAGTTCGATTTGTTGTTTTTAGTCTTGAATTAAAGATGATTTAGAGAAAAATGAAATGGTAGTAGTGATGTTGTTTGAAAAGTTGAGCCTGCACTGAATATGTGAGCCTACACTGTGCTCTTGGATTGGCTCGCTTTAAGGCACAACGTTATAAAGATGCTACTCGTCAGGTTTGGTTTAGTTCGCTTTAAAATCTATAGTTGTTTTTTGGTTGAATCTTCGATTGTTCTTCTATTGGAAACATCTATAGCTTGAGCATGCATATTTGTTTAGTAATAATTGTTGTTTCATTATGTTTTGGATTTTGGATTCTGGGTTCATATTTACTGTTGCGTTTGCATTTTACCCTAATGGAATGTTGGAGTTCAAGGGTTAAGTCAGAAGGAATAGTAACATGGTGTGCCTGCCTTCTTTCGGTATGTATTACTCTCACTAGTTCAATGAATAGTAACTTGGTGTGTTTGCCTTCTTCTTCTTTGTTTAGTAATTGTTGTTTCATTATGTTGTATTATACTGTGATGAGAGATTTAGAATGGATTTAGGATTCAAATACTAAATTAGACCATTTTTTCCATTAAGCATTTGCATTGACTTTGATATGTATATATATTTTGTCTTTTGAGTTCCTAACCAAGTTGGAGGATATGTATAGCCATGATCATTATATATGGACATATTACAATTATGCTTTACCTCGGGTTAGTTAAGATTGAGACTCTCTGTCAAATTGATTTGTGAAATTGGTTTATGTATATTTGGCTTTTGGATGTTTGCCAATGTCTGGATTTCATGGATGGTACTGTTAAATAGTTTGCAACCATTTGTTATGTTGATTTTCCTTTAGAGTACTTAGTGGTTGCTGCAAAAGCTACAGGCGCCGAAGACCTTGTTACCTAATTACAATTTTCTTTTTTAGATTTCATAGTGGTTATTATTTGTGGATTTACTTTTACACTAATGCATATTACTGCACACCAAGTGTTCTATAATTCTTTAGATGTTGTTGGTTATTAGCTCTACTTTACTCATATGTCTTGGAGCTTTAGTTTTAGTTTAAGGATTTGATTGGGGATGTGTGTCGATTGTATTTTACTTACGTTTTTGCTTTGTATAAGGTTTGGAATTCATCTTGTTAAGCGAGAACTGTTGCAGATGATGAAATGGGTATTCTCGAAAAGGAGCTCGAAGAGGAACTTGGCCGGAAGAGCGTAGAAGGAGTTGTGTACTTATTTTGTTTAATAATTTTACTTTTTCTTTGTATATTAGTTCGTTCATGGATGTGATTTGTGGATGGACGGAAAGTTTCATGTATTATATACACTATTATATTTTATTAATTAAATCCATGTTCATTGATTTAGTTGTTGTATAAAAATACTTTCGAGATTTTATTTTGTGTATATGTTGAAATTTTATTTTGTTTATAGGTTTTTACAAAAGGAAGAAATAGTATTGTTGGTTAGCAACGTGTGCAACCAACAATTTTTTTTTAATTTAATATCGCACATTTAATGTCGGGTGCTTTTAATGTCGGACACTTTTAATGTCGCACATCTTTAATGTCACAGATTTTAATGTCAGGCAATGACCGACATAAAAAACTGACCGACATTAAAAGTGACTTTTAATGTCGGACAACGAGTGGTTGACCGACATAAAAAGTGCACTTTTAATGTCGGACAATGACCGACATTAAAAGGGTACTATTAATGTCGGACAGAGCTTTTAATGTCGGGCAATGACCGATATTAAAAGCGACCGACATTAAAACTTTTAATGTCGGTATTTTTAATGTCGGTCAGTGACCGACATTAAAGACTTTTAATGTCGGGCATTGCCCGACATTAAAAGCCAAATTTGTTGTAGTGGATTCTTAGAATTTCAAAAGTAACGAAGAATATAATCTCTAATTAGATCGTAAAATTTAAAATTGGTTTCGCAATGGTCCTTAGTAGAGTTAAAGTGAATTGACCAAACAAAAATGATGATATAGTACTTCACATATGTTAATTTGATTTTTATGATATCTATTTTTTAATTGAGTTGATATATATGTATATACACATATATTTTTTTTACTCACAAACTAATTATAAACCAATTTTAAATTTTAGTGACCAATTAGAAATTAATTTCAAACTTCAGGACCAATTATAAACCAAATACAAATATTAGGGGACTAAACATGCCACTCTTAAAATCTCAAAAACTAAATAGAAACTAAATTCAATAACCAATATCGTTGTTTTTGAAAATTGAATGTTTAAATGTAATTTTTAACTTTAAATTTTAGGGATAAAAAAAAGTGTATTTTACCATTTTTCGTTGATTGTGAATGGTAAATGATTATTGATTTTATTTCAATTAAAATAGTTCTGTTTCAAAATGTCAATTTTCAAATATTCTATTTTAATATTTTATTATAGTTTATAATTTTTGTTTCATTCGTTTAATGAAAAACTTGAATCACTTTTTTTTTTTTTTTTAATAAATTTATTGATTTTTTTAGTATAATCTTTATTTAATTTGATTTTTTTTTTTGGAAAGTAGTCTAATTTTTATTCGAACCTGATATATATATTTATTATAGGATACTCGTGCTCCTCAGCAGCTACTTACGACCCGTTTGGATCATCAATATTAAATACATGAGAATCAAACAAAAACCTTGAATTTAAAGTTTGAGATAATAAATGTTTGTGTTTGAAAAAGCAAAATATTAAAATTGATATAATTGGTTGCATACTTTTTTTTTTTTTTAACAACATGTGGGGGTGGGGATTGAACCTTTGACCTCTTGGTCGAAATACAAGCTTTATGCCAATTGAGTCGTGCTGTTGTTGGCATAATTGGTTGCATACTAGTGTATAAGAACCTATTAAAATCTTGACAACTAAGAAGGAGAAAGATAAAAATGTTTTATTTCTTCTAGTTGTAAACATTTTAATGGTCGTGAAGGAGGTACGCTTACACATAGCCAAGTATTGTACTAATAAAATCTCATAGTTCACGGGATATTTTTATCCATGGATGATAATAATTACTTTGATTTTGAAAAGTAAACATTAATGAACTAATTATGGATTTTTTTATATTATTATTATCAAAACCCATCTCAAAACCAAATAGACAAAGAGTGAAAAACATGCATCTGTGATTTTTTTTTTTTATCAAACAGTCAAAAAAGAAATCAACAAAGACTAAATTTGTTTTGTCTTCTTCTAAAGTTCATAATTGAAATATAATAATTAAGACACCGTTTGATAACCATTTGGTTTATGGTTTTTGGTTTTTGAAAATTATGCTTATACGCCACATACTTCCACCTATAAGTTTCTTGGTTTTAGTATCAATCATCTACCTTGTTTTCAAAAACCAAGTCCAATTTTGGAAACAAAAAAAATAGTTTTCAAAAACTTGTTTTTGTTTTTAAAATTTGGCTAGGAATTCAAATGCAACCTTAACTAGAATGAAAGCCATGATAGGAAATTTAGGGGAAAACAAGCATAGTTTTCAAAAACCAAAAACCAAATAGTTATGAGCCTAAAATTTTAAAAAATTGGAATAGGATAATTACACATATTTGAAGACTCAAGGAATTCTGGGAGCAAAGTGCCCATGGTAAATAATTTTACCATGATGGTGAAAGATAAATCAATGATCACTTCTGATTATCTTAGTACAATAGTTACTTTTGTTAATTTTTTTAAAAAAAAAAAATTGTTACTTTTGTTAATGATTAAACATTACGCGTTTTTCGTCCTGTTTTTTCTTTTTTCAAATGAAAATCACGAGCCAAAATATTGATTAATATCCACGTTGAGAAATCACATCAAAATTATGCGTCAATTTTTATAATGGAATGACGCAATCTTTATAGTTTTTATACACATATTAATCTCTAATAATTTTATCTACCAATACGGTAAGAAATCTCATTAAATCTTAACATTATTTTTTTTTTATGATAAAGAGTAAATTGTTACAAATTTTAAAACACATAGATTGAATTGGTACATTTTCAAGTTGAGAATCTAAATTGTCACAAAATTGAAAATACAGTGATACAAATTAAAACTTAAGACTAAATTATTATTTTCGTGAAATTTTACAGTCTAAAAATGTTTTTTAATCTTCTGTTTTTTTTTCCTTTTTGAAATTTATTTTTTTGGGATTAGATTTTTTTAAGCGTTTGATTATATGACTGAATTTCGAGTATTTCATAGGCGATTATAGAGGGGGCTTGAAGGCATGGGCTCATTTTGTTGAAGGCCGACGATGAACTCGGCCCACTAGAAGCCCAATTTTTTTGAGGCAATACCAAATATGGTTGACAGAATATTTGAAGGGTAGATTTTTGGGGCAACAAGAAATATGGCTAAAAATAAATAGGTGGCTTGAAATATAGCTACAAACGTTTATAAATTAAATAGATGGTTAAACGATTTAATGATTAATAAATACCTATTTGTAAAAGACAAATATGCCCCCCAACAAACTGCCTAACGTATTCTTAATGTTTAAAACCAAAATCAGAGTTTAAGAGAGATAAAATATACCCCTAAAAATAAGTTGGAGACATTTTAGGAAGTTTGAAATTCAAAAATCCAAGAAACAAAACTAGTTTGAAAATCTAGGTGTATCATATTGTTACTACTGGAAAAATTTGCTTCCCGGAAAAAGTTGCTTCTCGAAAAAAGGAGTCAATACCTTTATTGGGGAAGGAGTACAAAGTTCAACCTCCCTCAGTAGAGAGAAACACCTTCGGAATGCATTAATTGGAAAAAAAGGTCCTCTCAATCTGAAGACATACTACCTGCAACTAAGAAGATCAGAAATTAAAAAACAAAAAATAAGAACAAGTTGCTAATTTCCCCAGAAAATTGAATAACCTAAAAAGACTATACCTTTAAATGCTGCAATTATGGAATGTCATGTCACCGCCCAACCTCCCACCAGAATAGCCTTCATGCAGCAGTCGTCCGTCCATCTTCTTCTTCCAAAACTCGAAACCTTTGAGAGCATTCCACACCATTGAGAGGATTCCACACCCTCGAAACCCTCATTCCACACCATTCCCCACCGCCACCACAGAGTGTATATCGCTACCTACCTCTCATATCACGCCGACGAACCACCTCCGCCGTGCCAACGACCTTCATCCACCGCGTCGACGACCATCTCTTGCATGCTCAATCGATTCTCCCCCTACGCGACGACTGTACCAAAAAATTTGAACTAGGTAACGGTTTCATTTCCCTTCCCTTATATTTGCAACAAACATATACATTATCCCGAGATTTTAGGGATTTAGTTTATTCCCTTTGAAACCGTATATTTTCGGGATTCATTTTTTCCTTCCAATCCGCGATTATACCGCTCTATTGTAAGACGAAAAGCAAGGGCGTGGGGAGGAAATGCATGGAGGCGGTTTTGGTGGAGGGTTTGTGTTGATTTGACTTAAATGTTGAACCCGCCAGAGTGGTATGTACTGATAAATACCATTTCATCGTTATTGCAACTTCTCTGGAAAAAGTGTGCTTGTGGTATACTCATATGTATGTGTGCATACACATTGGCATGTCTAATAGAAAAAATGCTTTGATTTGTCTGTACTATTATATACATCCATGGAATGGTCTGATGTGTCTACTTGTGTGTGTATACACTTAATCCTCCCCTGTATTTGAGTTAATCACCCCCTGTATCGTGTATGTCTGGGATGCCCAATAAAAATACACTCTATCTTTGTCTGTGTTGCTATATGCAACCATAATAACCCCCCATACCATGTTCACCTGAATGCAAATACCTGATGAATGCCATAACTGATATCTGTCTATAGTATTACATACATACGTGTTCCGCATGCATCCTGTGTGTATGCATACTTACCCCAGTCCCACCTCCCATATAAGTTATATATACGCTGTAGTTTATATGCACTGTCATCTGTCTGTGTGTACTGCTACTTACGACTTTTATTGTTGTCCTTTTGTAACATGGATAGTGAGGGGCAAAATGTGAGGGATAAAATCTTTTTTTACCGTTGGAAACGCTGAAACCTAAGCCTAAAAAATAGGTAGATCTTTTTATACACTTGAACACAAACCGCCAACTGAACTCCCTATAAATCGGGATTCATCCATCCCGAAAAAAGGGGGGAGAAACTGAATGAAAACAAAAAAAAATCTGTTAACGGCGTTTGTCTATAGTCGTATATACTGGGGGTAAAAATGTCAAAAAAAATCTAGAAAATAGTTCCTGAAAATGCGGTAGCCACCCCTGCGAATTCTGAACATTTGTAGCCAAAAAACAAGAAGGCTTTTTTTTCTAGCTATTTAGCACAATTCCCCTAGATTTTTTATCCGTTTTGTCCCAAAACTTTGACACCACCGTCTCATATACATTGCATTTGTTGAACTCAAAAAAGAAAAAAAAAAGAAAAGAAAAGAAAAGAAAAGTGGATAAGAGATTAACCTTAAACTCTTGTTTAAATTAATGATTCTAAAGTTACATGAAATTTAGGGATTTAAGTATACTCGTTTGACCGTTGTATTGATCTAGGGTAATTTGAAATTATCTTTCAACAACTTTAATTTTTCTTATTGATTTTTTTTTTTAAAGTTCAAGATGAATTAGAAATACGAATTTTTACCATTAGAACTTTGTGTTATTCGTTAACCTCAGGTTAACAATACTTGAAAAACATATAGGATTGTTTTGAAATTGCAAATGAACTAGTTTTATATTCAAAATAACCATTGTTTCTTTCTTTTTCTTTCTTTTTTCTTTAAAAAAAAAAAACTGAATTATCAAAACTATCAATTTTTATTTTTTATTTTTTTGAAAAATTATCAAAACTATCAAATGAGTTACTAGTTCATTTTGAAAATGTTCATTTATATTAAAAGTTACATCAAGATAGTTACATCAAGATACGAGAACCTCCGGCCAAAGTGAATATAGTTCAAGTGTAATTAATATGTACACTCGACCAATAAATAAGAGGTTCGTATCCTCCACCCCAAATGTTGTTGAACTAAAAAAATGTAAAACTGCGTCTATCTTATTTTATTTCATTTTTTAAAATTATGTGAGATTTATATGCCGTTATACACCAATATCTAATCCCTTTTTTTAGTTCATAACAATATCTAATCCTAATCTCTTCCAAAAAAAAAAAGAAAAAAAAGGGAAAAAATCTTTCAAAGTTAATGTATGATAAGTGATGTCCGCTCCGTATACATCTCCAATGATAATATTATTGTTGTATTTTGAATTTAATATTTGAGAAAAATATAATTTTGGTCTCTAAGGTTGGGTTAGGTATCATTTTGGTCCCTGAGTTTTCAAACTCAGCTCAATTTCATTTTATTATAGTCCCTCCATCCAATTTTCTGTTAATAATTAACAAATGGTTGGCGTGAGTCGCGTGACATTGATTTTTTATTAAAAAAATTATTTTTTAAGTTTTTAAAATATAAATATATTAAAATAATAAAAATATTGTTATTTTATATTATTTTTTATTTCTTTCTCCTCCTTTCTATCTTCTTCATCCTCTCCTTCTTCCCTACTGTTGCGGCTTGTCGCCAACGACAACATTTTTTCTTTCTCTTCTTCTTCCTCTCTTTTTATTCCTTTCTTATTCTTTCTTCCCATTTTGTTTTTTTTTTTTAAGAAAAGGGGTTCCTCCTCCCTGTTCCCAATGCTGGAAACGGGGATGAGGAACTCCTCCTCTCTGTTCCCAATGTTGGAAATGGGGATGAGGAACTCCTCCTCCCTCCCCATTTTTCTTTAAAAAAAAAGAAAAGAAAATGAAGAGAAATGAGAAGAAAATAAGAAAGGAAGGAAAATACAAGAAAAATGAAAGAAGAGAAAAAGAAAATGTTGTCGGCAACTTGCCGCCGGCGACGACAAAAGGTGGGATGGTGAATGATGGTGAAAGAGAAGAAGAGGGAGGGGAAAATTAATGAAATAATAATATTTCTATTATTTAGTATATTTATATTTTAAAAAACTAAAAATATTTTTTTAATTAAAAAAATGTCATGTTAGCAATCCGTTAATATTTAACGAAAAAGTGGACGAAGGGACCAAAATGAAACGAAATCCAAACGGACTAAATTGTCGAGTTTGAAAACTCAAGAACCAAAACGAAACCTAACCCAAACCTCGGGACTAAAAATGTATTTTTTCCTTAATATTGTGTTAGCTCTGTTTTAGGAGATTCGAATCTCTGACCTCTTGGTCGAAGTTACATGTCAATTATGTGACTGAGCTATGCTCACTTTGACAACTAATTCTTAAAAATAAGCTTATTTAGTAGTTATATATATATAATTTTTTTTTAATAATGTCAAGATGTTTCTTTAGAAAAGAAAAAGAAAAAAAAATATAATTAATAAAAGATATTATTACTAAAAAAATCAATTAGTAGTTTCATGATTGAATAATATCAAATTTGTTGTAGTATAATGGTTAGTATTCCCGCCTGTCACCCGGGTGATCTGCATTCGACCCCCGACAACGGCGTAAATTTTGCAAAGTTACCTTTGGCCTTTGATTCCTAATGTTCAAATTTCCACCTACGTGAAAAAAAAAAAGTTGAAATATATAATTAGTGACCAAAAACTATATTCCAAAGTTACCTTTGGCCTTTGATTCCTAATGTTCAAATTTCCATCTGCGTGAAAAAAAAAGGAGTTGAAATATATAATTAGTGACCAAAAACTATATTCCTTTTTAATTTAATAATTATTGGGTGGAGATCATATCATCAACTTTGAATGGTAATATCATCCTAAAAAAAAAAAAAAATAATAAATAAATAAATAAATAAAAAATAATAATATTGTTGTTGTATTTTGAATCCAATATATTTTTTAGCTAATTCTGAAAAATAAGCTTATTCATTTTATTTTTCAAATTTAAAGATGTTTTAAAAACATTTTAAAAAAATATAAATGATAAATGATATTATTAATAAAATATTTATCGAGTTTCATTTTTGAAAAATATAAAGGTCGTTGTAGTATAGTGGTGAGTATTCCCGCCTGTCACGCGGGTGACCCGGGTTCGATCCCCGGCAACGGCGAAAATTTTGCAAAGTTACCTTTGCCCTTTGATTTCTAATGTTTAAATTTTCGCGTGCGTGATTTTTTTTTTTTTTTTTGAAATGTATAATTAGTGACCAAAAAATATATTTCTTTTTAGTTTAATAATTGTCGGGTGGAGATCATATCATCAACTTTTTTTTTTTTTTTTAAAGATTATATCTCAACTTTGAATGATAATATCTTCCTCAAAAAAATAAAAATAAAAATCATAATATTATTGTTGTATTTTGAATCCAATATATTTTTTTTCTCTTTTCAAAAAACAAAAAAATATTTTTTTTGCTAAATCTAAAAAATAAGCTCATTCATTTTACTTTTCAAATTTAAAGATGTTTTAAAAAAATTGAAAAAAAAAATATAAATGATAAATGATATTATTAATAAAATATTTATAGATAGTTTCATTTTTTGTAAATGTCAAGGTCGTTGTAGTATAGTGGTGAGTATTCCTGCTTGTCACGCAGGTGACCCGAGTTCGATCCCCGACAACGGCGAAAATTTTGCAAAGTTATCTTTGCCCTTTAATTTCCATGGTGGAGATCAGTTTTAAACAAATTGAAAAACAAAAAATATAAATAATAGGTAATATTTATCGATAGTTTCATTTTAGGAAAATATCGTGGTCGTTGTAGTATAGTGGTGAGTATTCCCGCCTGTCACGCGGGTGACCCGGGTTCTATCCCTAGCAACGGCGAAAATTTGGCAAAGTTACCTTTGCCCTTTGATTTCTAATGTTCAAATTTCCACCTACGTGAAAAGAAAAAATTGAAATGTATAATTACTGACCAAAAACGATATTTCTTTTTAGTTTAATAATTGTCGGGTTGAGATCATATCATCAACTCTTTTTTTTTTTTTTCTTTTAAATATCATATCATCAACTTTGAATGATAATATCTTCCTAAAAAAAAGAATCAAAATATTATTGTTGTATTTTGAATCCAATATATTTTGTTGCTAATTCTGAAAAATAAGCTTATTCATTTTATTTTTCAAATTTAAAGATGTTTTAAAAAAATTGAAAAAAAATATAAATGGTAAATGATATTATTAATAAAATATTTATCGATAGTTTCATTTCTAAGATATATCAAGGTCGTTGTAGTATAGTGGTGAGTCTTCCTGCCTGTCACGCGGGTGACTCGGGTTTGATCCCCGACAACTGCAAAAATTTTGCAAAGTTACCTATGCTCTTTGATTTCTAATGTTCAAATTTCCACCTAATTACTAACCAAAAACTATATTTCTTTTTAGTTTAATAATTTCGGGTGGAGATCATATCATCAACTTTTTTTTAAAAAAAAAAAATCTCATATCATCAACTTTGAATGATAATATCTTCCTCAAAAAAAAAAAATAATAAAAAATAAAAATAATAATAATAATAATATTGTTGTTGTTGTATTTTGAATCCAATATATTTCTTAGTTAATTCGGAAAAATAAGCTTATTCATTTTATTTATCAAATTTAAAGATGTTTTAAAAAAATTGAAAAAAAAAATAAATGATATATGATATTATTAATAAAATAATTATTGATAGTTTCATTTTTGAAAAATATGAAGGTTGTTGTGGTATAGTGGTGTTTATTCACGTCTGTCATTCCACTGACTCGAGTTTGATTCCCGACAACGATGAAAATTTTGGAAAGTTATCTTTTTTCCTTTAATTTCTAATGTTCAAATGTCCACATGCGTGAGAAAAAAAATTAATTGAAATGTATAATTAGTGACCAAAAACTATATTTCTTTTTAGTTTAGGTCCCGTTTGATAACCATTTCGTTTTTTGGATTTTTGTTTTTGAAAATTGTGCTTGTTTTTTCTCAATCTTCTTACATGGTTTTCATTTTTGTTAAAGAGACATTTGAGTTCCTAGTCAAATTCCAAAAACAAAACACAAGTTTTTTAAAACTATATTTTTTTTTTCAAAATTTGGCTTGATTTTTGAAAACATGGGAAATGACGTAGATAAAAAACAAAGAAGCTTGTTGGTAAAAATATTGTTTATAGGCTCAATTTTCAAAAACCAAAAACAAAAAACGAAATGATTATCAAACGAGGCCTTAATAATTGTCGGGTGGAGATCATATCATCAATTTTTTTTTTTTTTTGAAAAAGATCATATCATCAACTTTGGATGATAATATCTTCCTCAAAAAAGAGAAAGAAAAAAAAAAACTTGGGTAAAATACCTTTTTGGTCCCTCATGTTTCGAGTTCGTTTCCAATAGGTCCCTAGGTTTCAAAATCGAACAATCAAGTCCCCACTGTTTCGGAAATAGTTCAATTTAGTCCCTCCATCGTTAATTTTTTTAATGGTGCTGACGTGGCAGTTAAAAAATAAAATATTAATTTTTAATTTAAAATAAATAATATAAAGATCAATTAAAAGTAATAAAAATAATAAAATAAAAACATAATCTTCCACTCTCCTCCCTCTTTCTACCCGAAACCCTTCCCCTCCTCGCCGGCTATAACCCGTCGCCGCCGATAACCCGCCGCCTTCTTCTTCATCGCCGACAACCACCACCCCCCTCCCATCTTTTCTTCCTCAACAAACCCTCCCTCACCCCTTTCATCTAGTTCTTCCTTAACAACCCCCCTCCCCCCCTCAATCTTCAAATCTGAGAAAAACACCCTCCTCGCCGGCAATAGCTCGTCGCCGCTGCTGCCGTCGATAACCCGCCGCCCAACAGTTACCACCACCTCTCCCATCTTCTTCTTCCCCAACAAACCCTCCCTCACCCCTCCCATCTCAAACCCTCTCCCCCCCTCCCCTCAATCTTCAAATCTAAGAAAAACCCACGAGCAAAAAAAGAAAAAAAACACATACATGTTCAGATCTAAGCCAAAAAAGATAAACCCCATCTTCAGATCTAAAGCAAAAATCTTCTCCCATCATCAGATCTGAGGGAAAAAAAAACGCCGTCGAGATGTAAATGGTTGTCGAGAAGATAAGGGGATGGTGACGGTGGAGAGGAAGGAGAGGGAGAAGAAGAGAAAAGGAGGGGGCGGTGTTGGAGGGTGGCGGCGGCGGCCATGGCTGCCGAGAAGATGCAAAAGAGGGAGAGAAGAGCAGGGGGGGGAGAAGAAGAGAAAAGGATGGGGGAATCGGGGAGAGAGAACTGAGGAGAGATTATTTTTATTATTTTATTATTTTTAATTTATTATTTTATTATATTAATATAATATATTATTATTTTAATTTTAAAAATTATTATTTTATTATTAAACGTTTCCCACGTCAGCACCGTTAAAAAAATTAACGGTAGAGGGACTAAATTGAACTATTTCCGAAACAGTGGGGACTTGATTGTTCGATTTTGAAACCTAGGAACCTATTGGAAACGAACTCGAAACATGAGGGACCAAAAATAATATTATTGTTGTATTTTGAATTTAAAGATGTTTTAAAAAAATTGAAAAAAAATATAAATGATAAATGATATTATTAATAAAATATTTATAGATAGTTTCATTTTTTGGAAATAGCAAGGTCGTTGTAGTATAGTGGTGAGTATTCTTGCCTGTCACGCAGGTGACCCGGGTTCGATCCCCGGCAACGGCGAAAATTTTGTAAAGTTATCTTTGCCCTTTGATGATTTCTAATGTTCAAATTTCCATGGTGGAGATCAGTTTTAAAAAAATTGAAAAACAAAAAATATAAATAATAGGTAATGTTTATCAATATCATGGTCGTTGTAGTATAGTGGTGAGTATTCCCGCCTGTCACACGGGTGACCTGGGTTCGATCCCTAGCAACGTTTAAAATTTTGCAAAGTTACCTTTTCAAAAAGTTACCTTTTCCCTTTGATTTCTAATGTTCAAATTTCCACTTACGTGTAAAGAAAAAATTGAAATGTATAATTACTGACCAAAAACTATATTTCTTTTTAGTTTAATAATTGTCCGGTGGAGATCATATCATCAACTTTTTTTTTTTTTTTTTTTTTTTGAAAATATCATGTCATCAACTTTGAATGATAATATCTTCCTAAAAAAAAAAGAATCAAAATATTATTGCTGTATTTTGAATCCAATATATTTTTTTGCTAATTCTGAAAAATAAGCTTATTTATTTTAATTTTCAAATTTAAAGATTTTTTAAAAAAAATTGAAAAAAAATATAAATGGTAAATGATATTATTAATAAAATATTTATCGATAGTTTCATTTCTTTTATATATCAAGGGCGTTGTCACGTGGTGAGTATTTCCGCCTGTCACGCGGGTGACCCGGGTTCGATCCTCGGCAATTGTGAAAATTTTGTAAAGTTATCTTTGCCCTATGATTTCTAATGTTTAAACTTTCACGCGTGTGAAAAAAAAATTGTTTTGTATAATTAATGACCAATATATATATATATATATATATATATATATATATTTTAATTTTTTGAAAAAGATCATATCATCAGCTTTGAATGATAATATCTTCCTCAAAAAAGAAAAAAAAAACTTTGAATAATAATATTATTCTTTTATTTTGAATCCTATATATTTTTTAGCTATTTCTCGAAAATAAGCTTATTTAGTTTATTTTTAAAATTAAAAGGTGTTTGAAAATAATTGAAAAACAAAAAAATATAAATAATAGATAATATTTGTCGATAGTTTCATTTTAGAAAAATATCAAGGTTGTTGTAGTATAGTGGTGAGTATTCCCGCCTGTCACGCGGGTGACTCGGGTTTGATCCCCGACAACTGCGAAAATCTTGCAAAATTACCTATGCTATTTGATTTCTAATGTTCAAATTTCCACCTACGTGAAAAAAAAAAATGAAATGTATAATTATAATTACTGACCAAAAACTATATTTCTTTATAGTTTAATAATTTCGAGTGGAGATCATATCATCAACTTTTTTTTTTTTTTTAAATATCATATCATCAACTTTGAATGATAATATCTTCCTCAAAAAAAAAAAAAAAAAAAAAAAATAATAATAATAATAATATTGTTGTTGTATTTTGAATCCAATATATTTCTTAGTTAATTCGGAAAAATAAGCTTATTCATTTTATTTATCAAATTTAAAGATGTTTTAAAAAAATTGAAAAAAAATATAAATGATATATGATATTATTAATAAAATAATTATTGATAGTTTCATTTTTGAAAAATATGAAGGTTGTTGTGGTATAGTGGTGTTTATTCACGTCTGTCATTCCTCTGACTCGAGTTCGATTCCCGACAACGATGAAAATTTTGCAAAGTTATCTTTTTTTCCTTTAATTTCTAATGTTCAAATGTCCACATGCGTGAAAAAAAAAATTAATTGAAATGTATAATTAGTGACCAAAAATTATATTTCTTTTTAGTTTAGGTCCCGTTTGATAACCATTTCGTTTTTTGGTTTTTTGTTTTTGAAAATTGTGCTTGTTTTTTCTCAATCTTCTTATGGTTTTCATTTTTGTTAAAGAGACATTTGAGTTCCTAGTCAAATTCCAAAAACAAAACACAAGTTTTTTAAAACTATTTTTTTTTTCAAAATTTGGCTTGATTTTTGAAAACATGGGAAATGACGTAGATAAAAAACAAAGAAGCTTGTTGGTAAAAATATTGTTTATAGGCTCAATTTTCAAAAACCAAAAACAAAAAACGAAATGATTATCAAACGAGGCCTTAATAATTGTCGGGTGGAGATCATATCATCAAATTTTTTTTTTTTTTAAAAAGATCACATCATCAACTTTGGATGATAATATCTTCCTCAAAAAAGAGAAAGAAAAAAAAAACTTTGAATAATAATATTATTGTTGTATTTTGAATCCAATATATTTTTTAGCTAATTCTCTAAAATAAGCTTATTTAGTTTATTTTTTAATTTAAAGGTTTTTGAAAAAAATTGAAAAACAAAAAATATAAATAATAGATAATATTTATCGATAGTTTCCTTTGATAAAAATGTCAAGGTTGTAGTAGTATAGTGGTGATAATTCTCGCTTGTCATGTGTGTGACTTGGGTTCCATCCCCGGCAATAGTGAAATTTTTGCAAAGTTACCTTTGATTTCTAATGTTCAAATTTCCACGATTTTTTTTTTTTTGAAATGTATAGTTAGTGACCAAAAAATATATTTCTTTTTGGTTTAATAATTGTGTGGGGATCATATCATCAACTGTTTTTTTTTTTTTTTGAAATATATCATATCATCAACTTTGAAACATAATATCTTCCTAAAAAAAAATGGGTAAAATATACTTTTAGTCTCCAAAGTTTGAGTTTAGTGTCTATTTGGTCCCTGAAGTTTCAAAAGATACATTTTAGTCCCTCACGTTTGAGAAATGGTTTTAAATGGTCCTTGGACCGTTAGTTGACTAACGGAAAATGACATGGCTGTTAAGTTAGTGATTGTGTATAGTTGAGTTGACAATTTTATTAATTTAATAATATATTTTTTTTAATTGAGGTGACTTCTTCTTTTTCTGTCCTCTTTTCCTCCCTTCCAGTAAAACGCTCTCCATTGTCGCCATCAGTTTTTCAGAGTCGCCTCCAAGATCCATTACAATGTTTAGACAAAGAAAGTTCACAATTTGTTTATAACATTTTGTATTACTCAGAAAATTGAAAACCCACCAAAACAAGCTACAAAATAAGCAACCCCATATTTCCAATTTGTCTCTGATCTTTGGTATTAATAAAATTGCCAACTCAACTATACACAATCCCTAACTTAACAGTCATGTCATTTTCCGTTAGTCAACTAACGGTCCAAGGACCATTTAAAACCATTTCTCAAACGTGAGGGACTAAAATGTATATTTTGAAAGTTCAGGGACCAAATAGACACTAAATCCAAACTTTAGGGACCAAAAGTGCATTCTATCCAAAAAAATTGAATCATAATATTTATTGTTGTATGTTGAATCTAATATATATTTTTATCTAATTCTAAAAAATAAGCTTATTCAGTTTATTCTTAAATTTTAAATGTGTTTTTAAAAAAATTGAAAAACAAAAAATATAAATAACAAACGATATTTTTAATACAATATTTCTCAATAGTTTCATTTTAGGAAAATATTAATGTAGTTGTAGTATAGTGGTGTGTATTCCCGCCTGTCACGCGGGTGACCTTGATTCATTTGTTGGCAACGTCGAAAATTTTTCAAAGTTACCTCTAATTTTTTAGCTTTAAGATTCAAATTTCCATTCAAGCAAAAAACTAAAAGTAGTGACTAAAAACTATATTCTTTTTTAGTTTAATAATAATAATTATTGGGTGGGGATCAAACCATCAACTTTGAATATAATATTATTGTTGTATTTTAATCAATATTTTGTTAGCTAATTCTTAAAAATAAGCCAGTAATTATTTATTTATTCATAAGCTATTTTTTATTTATTTATTTAGTCTTTAAAAATATATTTATTTATTTTTTAAAAAATTTATGGTGTTTAAAAATTTTGAAAAAAAAAAATATAAATAATAAATGATATTATTAATAAAAATATTTATTGGTAATTTCATATTTTAGATGTATCAAAGTCATTGTAGTATAGTAGTGAGTATTATCGTCTATCCTGCGGGTGGCTTGAATTCAATCTCTTACAACAGTGAAAATTTTGGAAAAAAAATTATCTATTTATTCTTAAGCTAAAAAAAAAATATATTTATTCTTCTAAAAAAATTATTATTTATATTTAAAAATTTAAAGGTGTTTAAAAAAAACTATATTATTTTAAGTTTAGTAATTGTTGGTCGGAGATCAATCCATCGACTTTGAAACGATAGTATTATTGTTGTATTCTTTCTTTTCTATACAAACATTGGATAAATCAAACCTAAAAGCATTATTACTTAGTATCAATGATTTTTTGAACTTTTTATAACTCACGACTATGGTTGCATTGTTAACAATCAATCTCGAGAACAAATAGTCATCCAAAATTTGTGACAATATGTGGAGGATTCATTACTTCTGATTTCTTGGTTGAAGGCATAAGCTTTATGCAAGCTGAGCTGTGTTCATGTTGGCAAAAAAATTCTATGGTTTGTTCTAACACTCTTTTAACCACATTGAAAGTTTGTCACACCAAGTCAACATCTGCACAAAATTTGTTATGGAATAACTTTGTCAAAACTCACATTCTTTTAAATATTAGCTTTATTGTCATTTTCTCTTAAAGTCCAATCAATTTTACACCGTACATATATTTTATAATTCATTGACCATAGATGAAGATGTGTTTTTAATGACCATTTGACTGAAAAGTTATGAAAATATTAAAAATTGCAATACTTATTCAAGTTCAAGATGTTATAAGATCGATACACCTTGTTAGAGGTAAACATTGATATTTTCCTAATTTTTATTGTAAAATCTTAATAAAAAATAATGATTTAAACATAAAACGTCAATTGAAGAAATTCTTTAATAAATGATAACTAAATTTAAAAATATAATCGGACGAGAAAATGTTAGTAGCAAAATTATATAAAGATTAAGATTGGTATAATTTTTTCTTTTAGATCAACAACATTTAAAAGTCGGGATTTGAATAACTGACGTCTTTGATCAATGGTACATGCCAAGATCTATATATTTATTACATGATTAATTATACTGTTTTCCATTTTTTTTAATAAATCAATTTGGAAATTTAAAAAACTATCCATGAATCCATGATTTTGAAAACATATTATTACAAAAATTACTTATGATCATTAAAAAAGATCATTGAACAAAACACCATAATTTAAGTAAAAATGTTTTAAAATTGTGATGATAAAAAGATTATATCTCTCTGCCTATGATATAAAAATTCGTATTCTGACAAAGGTTCAAATCTCTCAATCCCGGATTTTTCTAGAGAGAAAAAAAAAAAGAAAAAGAAAAAGATACTCCTAAAATGTTATTGTTTGTTTCCCTTTCTGAAAAGATTGGATAGATTTTGAAGGAAAATAAAATAAAATTTGCAACTCCATTGTACAAACAAAGAGTAACAGATGAATGAATGAAATTCCATAAAAATTAAAAAGAAAAAAAAAAAAAAAAAGGAAACCCGCAATGTGGCCAATGTACATTAGCTCCACGGCCATTCAAAAAAAAAAAAAAAAGGGAAAAAAATTAGTCTCGGTTGGGTCTATCAGAATATTTCTAGAAATAATAATAAAAAAAGGAAATGTAATTCTTTTATTACTTAAATACTTTTTTAAAAATTTTATGAAAAAGAAAAAGAAAAGAAAAAAACCCGCCAACTGATCTGTCTGGGCCTGGAGTAGCCCGCATTGGGCCGTGGGCTTGGGCCCTACGAGAGATAGACCTCTACGCTGGAATTTCGCTGAGAGAGGCATAACGGGCAAGTCTGAGCCACTTGGTCACAGTCTGTACAGAGGCAGAGATGACGGCACGGCAAAAGCACCACCGACGCCAACCGCTTTCTACACGCTTTGCAACTCGGTCCCAATAGCGCGACTCGGTCCGGGTCGATGTGAGCCGACTCGGCGTCGTCGGCTTGTCCTTCGACTCCGGCGGCGCCGCCGTCTCCGCCGTCGCCGCCTGACATCGCCTGTTGCAGTTGTGCCTGTAGAGATACGGCGGTGGCTTCCTGTGCCCTGGCTTTGGCCTGCCAGACCTGCGCCTCCACGCTGAGCTGGGCGGCGCGTGCCTCCAACTCGGCGTTCCGGCGCGTGGCTTTCTCCACCTCCGCTTCCCTCTCCCTCAACCTTCTGGCTACGGATTCCTCCACCGCATCGAGAAGCGCACGGTAGTGTCTCTGTCTTTTTTCTGCTAATGTGCGCTGTAGCTGCTCTTCCTGTTTTTGAAATGAAAAACGGAACTCATTCAGAAAAATTTCATCGAGATGAAACTCGTTTTTTATGCGTTAGGGAGTGAATTTGGCACCTGTGCTTGGAGGAATTGGTCTATTTCGTCTTGTTGCCGTTTGAAATTGGAGGCGAAATCGTCTGTTATTAGCGAGAAGAAAGCCGATGATGATTGACGAACGAGATTGTGATTGTGATTATGTTGTTGTTGGTGTTGCTGTTGCTGTTGCGGCGGTTGGTTATGCTGATGGTCGCCGGAGGACAGGCGAAGGCCGGTGGAGACGACATTGTTTTGGTGGTTGTGGAGCTTGGCGAGGTCAACAAGAAGAGGAGGACGAGGCTGCTGCACCGCAGCGAGATTGATCGGAGCCGCGATGGAAGTACTGGCAGTTGAGATTTCTCTTCCTCTTTTGCGAGAATTGTTTCCTGCTTTCATCAGAAAACGGATTGATTCAATCTTCCAAAGGTACGTTCGGCTTCAGAACTCAAATTGATTGACATACTTTATGCGTTTAAACATAAGAATAAACCTGATAAAATCTCACCCTAAAACAATGTGCAAAAACCTCACCTATATTGTTGTTGAACACCATATGAGTCTGGTCAAGAAAACCTCCTGTTTGTGGCTGTAATGAATAATCATGCCCTTCTTGACCATTTCTATGATTAACCAAAGAACCAAAACCAAACCAAACCATTAGAAAGATATAGAGAAACAGAAATTGGTAGAAAAGAGAAAGAGATAGAAAGAAAAAAGAAAATCCATATACCTGTTTAAGAGCAAAACATTAGAAGGATATTGAGCCTGAACAGCCATGGGGAAAGAAATTGTTTGAAGGATTTGGAGAAGGAGAAGAAGAAGAAGAAGATGTGGAAGTTAAAAGAAGAAAAAGGTGGGTGTGTTTATGGAGCAATGTGAAGATTGGGAATGAAGGATAGCAATAATAAAAGCTACCATAAGAGAAGCATGAAAGACAAGGAAGATGCTCTTCCCACCCTCTCAAGTCTTAGACTAGACGGACTCTTCAATAGGAGAGAGAAAGAAAGAAAGAAAGAAAGAAAGAAAGAAATGGAGTTTTTGTACAGAGAAAGAGAAAGAAAGAGAAAGAAACAGAGAAGGGAAATGAATTTATGTCTGGTAAGAGGGCACCACCACTTTCTTCACCTCCACCTTCACCACCATTCTTGCCCTTCTCACCATCTTTGTTTGTCACCTACCTTTTCTTTTTTTCTTTTCTTCTTCTTTGTTTTATGATGCTTTTTTTTCCATTCTTTTATTTATATCTGTAAATTTTTATGGGGTAATTAAAAATCTCTTCTTCTTCTTCTTCTTCTTCTTCTATCTCTCTCTCTCTCTCTCTCTCCTCTGTCCCTGTCTCTCTCTATCTCTCTCCTCCTGTTACGTGTGATATAAATAGTGAGAGGGAAATAAAGAAAGTAAATAGAGAGATGCGATTGAAACGAATCAGTCCAAGAGAGAGACGCCCTGTTGCCCTTATTATTCTGCTCTCCTTTTTCCTTCCCTCTCCTTCTCTTCCTCTCTTCTCGTGGGGTTGGAATCGGTGTTGGCTTTTCTCGAGGATGACTCTCTTTCATCTTTGAAAAAATCCCTTTTCTTATTTTATTTAATTCCTCCTATCTGCCCCAACTGATTTTCATGTTTAATTTTCTCCCTATTTTTGCTCGCCAAAATAGATAGATTAACAGGTAATAAAAGAAGGCCAAAAAAAAAAGAAAAGTGGTTGATGGGCGTGCAGCAGTGCTTCTGTAGCCATCTCCACGTCTTGTGTTGGAGTTGTTTGTAAATGGCCCATACCCTCTCTCTCTCTCTCTCTCTTGTGGGACAATGGCTTGGCAAACTGTGCCAACCATGAAGGTTCTTATTTTAATTTGATTTGTACCTTTTGTGTGGAGGGAATTTCTTTTTTTTTTTTTTTTTATCCTTTCCTTTTGTTTTCCCTTGTGGGTTAAATTATATAACCTCTAGGAGTGAAAAGATTTGAATTTTCGATCTCTTGATCGAGAGTATATATTAATTACCGTTGAGCTAGACTCACTTTGACTATATACCATTTTAAACATTACACCACTTAAGTGAGGTGGAGATTTGAACTCGTAGTCGTTTAAAGGAAGTGTAGATGTCTTGAGAAAGGATAAATTTTGGTGCTCAAAATCTGGTTAGAATTCGTGTTTTTAACCCAAATGTCAAATCATAAAATTTAATTTTTTAGTTCAACAAATGTGGAGGAGAGATTTCTACTTTTGACCTTAGATGTTGATGTTGGCTATCATAAAACTCATAATTTGTTAGAGTGGGAGGACTAGTTTATTATATTTTAATCAAAAGCATGAGGATGGTGATGAAAATTTCTAAAAATGTAGGGTTCTAATTGAAATTATGACTAAAGTATAGGGATTAAAATTAAAATTTAGCCTTTCTTAATTTAAGTTTTAGAGAATCTTGTTCATTGAGGTGGGGGGTTTTTCTTGGTTATAGAATTTCCAAAATCTCCTTAAAAATCTAGCTTTGTTTTAAAATTTCCATTTATCCCGAAGTGAAATTGTCAAGACAATAAGAACACTATTTATGGCGTTAGTGGTTAATTTTTCCTTTTGAAGGAAAAGTAAAAGAAAGAGCTGTGTTCGATTAGGAATTCTTGTCTATGATTGTGACCCCCGCCCTCCTCCCACAAAACTCAACCAAAAAAAGAAAACAAAAATAGGTTGCTAAAACAAATTTGAGGTAAAGAACAAAAATGTTGAAAGATTCAAAGAAACGACTAATTTTAATTAATTACGATTTAATTCCATTATTTAATGACTTTTCTAGTCATTGTTATTTCATATCTTACTCTTCATGACAAAGGTTGAAAATTTTTATTTTTTTATTTTTAAAATTAGTGTTAAAATACATTTTTAGTTATTGAATTTATTTATTTATTTTTATTTTTTATTATTATTATTATTTTTTTTACATTTTGGTTCGGAAAAAACTTGGTTGCATACTGATATGTAGGTATCTCCCTACATACCACCATTAAAATGTTGATAACTAGAAGGAATATATATATATATTTTCCTCATTTTCTACCTTTCTCTTTCTTAGTTGTCAAAATTTTAATAGGGGCCCTACATACGGGTATGTAGCGAAGTAATGTTCGGTTGGTTCTTATACAAAGAAGGAAAAAACTTGGTTGCATGGTATGTAGGGATCTTCTTGCATACCACCATTAAAATGTTGACAACTAGGAGAGATATTTTTTTTTCTCATTTTCTCACTTCTTCTTTCTTAGTTGTCAAGATTTTAATAGGGTATGTAGGGAGATCCTTACATACCGGTATGCAGCAAAGTTTTGTTCGAGAAGAATTAGTCTATATTTTAAAATTTATATCGATGAAGTATGTGGTTAAATTATGGGGAGTAATCATATGCTTTTTGGATGTATCCTTCCAATTTATTAGGAAATAAAAAATTGGCCGAAAGTATTATTCAACATGGCAATCATAATAAGTGATATATTAGTTTATTGAAGAGGGTATATTAAATTTGTGCAACTATAGAAACTATAGTGACAACAAGGATCTAATTATGAAGGTATAGAAACTAAATCATTTTAGATTAGAGTACGAATACTAAAATATATGGACTAAAAATTTATGTTTTCAGGGAATGAGAATTTGAATTAATCATTCTAATTGAAAATTTCATTTCATGATAACTGAATTTAAATTTGTTGTAAAAGAATAGACTACAAGTAATCTTGTCAATTGCTCAACAAAATAGCATCATCATCCTCTAAAAGAAGAAACAAAGTGCAACAAAATTAGGATCTAACATGGAGTAATTTTAGTATTCTCACTTCACCTTCAATTTAGCATGTGCAATTTTTATTACATAATGGCCACTATTTCTTCTCTTCTAAGCATAACCCTAATTATAATCAAACATTTCTTGAGCATAGTATTACATAAATAATTATCCATATTGAAGTTAATTTTAAGTTTAGATTTTCAGATTTTTTTTCTTAATATCTTGATTGATTAAATTATATCTTCTATCAATCTTCTCTATATTTATATTTTCAAATTTATGTTGTTGTGTTGTTAATGAATGATATTGAGAAGCATTAATGGTAAAGACGGAAAATATAGAAACAAAAATATAATTTAATCACATAATTATCATTGCCAACCTAAACATAGTCTAACTAATTAAGGCATTTATTTTTATTGAGAGGTTAGAGGTTCAAATCTTCATCTCTACATATACTTGAGTTAAAAAAAAAAAACAAATAATTATCTTTTTTGTTTTTTTTGATTGAGCAATATGATTGGTAAATTCTCCACATGCAATAATTTTACATTGCATGTGTTTCTTTTTTACATATAAAATAAAATAAATTACATATTTTTTATGGGTGGCATAATTGGACACTTTTTTTTTTTTTTTTTTTTGGAAGAAAGGACCAAAATATTTAATTGATATAGTTTGATGTATTGTATTGGAAAGACAAAGTTTGAGGGAGGAAATTGAATAAATCCACTTAGAAGAATAGCATAGAAGTTTTTTTTTTTTTTTTTTTTTTTAGGAGGTTCAAACCTTTGACCTCTTAATCGAGGGAACATGCCAATTACTGCTAGGCTGAGCTCGCTTTGGCGAATAACATAGAAGTTGGTATTGATAATCTTTTCCAAAAACGAGTTTTAAACCTAACTTTGATCAATGGTTGTAATATGACAAACAAAGAAAAAAAGAGGGACTAAAAAGAAAAAAAAAAAAAAAGGAAATAGTTGTGAAAAAACAAGTGCTTGGAAATGGCCATCAAGCATTTTTGTCTTTGCTTAGACCCCACAAAAAGCTCTCTCTCTCTCTCTCTTGCAGGCCAAATATGAGTCTTTCTCTCTCTTCCAACTCACACCCCATTGTTTCTCTCATGCAATTTCCTTTAAGACAGCCTTTCCTTTTCACTCTATTCTCTATGAGTTGTATTGCTTTGGTACATATTTTGTAGTGTCTTCTTAAATGGTTAAAGGAGAGAATGAGAGAGCCTTGTTTTTTGCTTCTCACTTTAGTTTGCTTCCTATAAATAAAAACCCTTTTTTTTTCCCTCCCCAACCTTCTCAACTCTCTATATCCTTCTATCATACACAAAATCGATCCTATATTCTCTTATTACTATTCCGCTAAAGCGAAATATTCCATCTAAATCCCGCTTCGAAATTTGTTGTCAACCGTTTATGTCGTATTTGGTTTCGATTTCTGTTCTTGCTTTATTCTTTGAACTTTTAAACCATCTTTATTTTCGTAAGATTTTTTTTTTAATCTTTGAAACAATAATGTCATTTTACTACTAATTAAAGTGCACATTATTAGTAAAAAGGTCAGATGTTCGAATTCTCACTCTCGTTGAATTGAAAAAAAAAAAGAATTAAAAAAGTGTAACAATATAATTGGCCAACTAATGTTTAGATGATGAATTTAATTCCATTTATTTGTAAATTTAGTTAGGAAGGTCTTAATTATAAAATTATTGAATACTAGAGTCATTGGTATAACAAAAGGCAAATAAATAAATAAACTGATGGGAAACACACATCTGAAATTGTCAGAATATTATTTTTGTTTGCAGGCTATTATCTTGCTTTTCTCTCCCTTAATCCTGTTTTTAAACCCTTTTATTATTTATGTATATTTGACCAAATGGTGTCTATAATTTTATATATGGTCCACATTTTCAATGCATTATTGAGAATCTATTGAAACCCACACACCCTTTACCTATTCTTCAGATCAAATCTCTCATTTCAAGCACTATTAATTAATGTAGAAAAAAGAAATTGATAATTTACCTATTAAAAAAGATAAATTCACTTTTAATGCAAGAGATGCTAATCCACTAATTAAGCATCTTAATTAATCCTTGTAGTCAATTTTATCAAACAATTTGAGAGAGCATATTGGGTTCGACAAATTAAAAAGAAAAAAAAAACGAATGAAATTTCAAGATATATGCTCTCGACCAAAATATCAAAGTCTCAAATCTCATGTTTTTTTTTTCAATTTTTATTAATCGTTATATTCTCAAAATCTCGTTCTTATCTCTAAAAACCTATTTAGCGTGATTTTCACTTTTATAACTATTTAATTAATATATGAAAGATGCATTATTTGACTCGAACATAGCCAGACATTAACATCTTGTAGATAGGAATTAGCTTCGTTCATTCATTTGTAATGTAACATCTTTTCAGAAATGACTTTTTAACCATGTTAATATATACATCTCTTCTAATTTCTTTTCTTTCTCTACCAGCAAAAGATTGGAACCATAAATTTCAGATATTAACAAAATACCCCCTGTCATGCTTATGATCCTTCCAAAGAATGCCTTTGTGAGTGGGTCACAAGTGCAAATATAATAAATATGAAGGATCAATGGGACAGAGTGGATTAAGATGTTGATTTAAATGTTAAATGGCACTCACTGAATATACACCTAGAAGCAGCCAAACAACATTGACCTAATATATTTTTGACATTTTCTTCCATTTTGTAGTTGATTCATTGGTGAACCACACATTGCCCAATGTGAGTATATTTTTTTCCCTTCTTGTTTTAATAAAAGTTTGGTTTCAAACTTTCTTTTTTGAGTTCGATAATTCTCGAGTGAAGAATTGAACCAACAACTTTTGAGATGGTAATCGATACCTTATTCACTAGGTTAAATTCAAATTGACTGTTTGGGTTTAAAAAAAAAAAAATGTTAACGATGAAATTAAAAATGGTTGATATTGCAATAACTTTTAATCTTTAAAACTCATAAAAAATTAATTGAGCAAAAAAAAAAAAAAATGGAGTAGGAGGACTACATTGTATCTACCCCAAAAGTTTAAAAAAGAAAGATTTGACAATTCACCCTAAAATTTAATCCTTTTTTTTTTTTTTTTTTTTGACAATAAAATTTAATCCATATTAACTCACATGATTCAAACCATTGAAAGACATGGAAATGGAATATCATTGAAAACAAGAAACTTTTAATTTAATTTAATTTAATTTACTTTTTTTTTTTTTTTTTAAAAAAAAAGAAGGTATTATAAGGAGGTTGGGATGTATTTATGATGTGTCAGAAGAAAGGAGCCAAAGTACTCTTGGTGGTTTGTGATGGTGAAAATTTATTTTTTTTCCACTTGCAATAATAATTTAAAATTTAAAAAAAAAAAAGAAAAAAAAAAAAAAAAGAAAAAGAGAGAGAAAAATGGGTAACATAAAAGTGTGGGTGTTGTGTTTTGGTATTTGGTTCTGCAATAACAATCAAAGCTCTCTCTAACTCTGCAAACCCCATTCTCCCTAACCTATTCATTGGACTCTTCATCTCAAACTCTTGAGGGCCCCACTCCCACCTTTCTCACATTTTTTTAAAAATCTCATAATTTGATTAATAAGCGGTTAAATTACAAGTTTAGTCCGTGAACTTTCATATTTATCTTTAATAGGTCAATGAATTTTAAAATGGTTCAAACTTTTCAAACTTTCAAATTACAAGTTTAGTTCATGAACTTTCAGATTAATATTGTGAGTTTTCAAACTTTTAATTTTATGTCTAATAAGTCACTAAGACTTTCAAATTACAAATTTATTTTTATATTGGACACAAATTTCAATTTAATGTCTACTAGATTCTTTAATTTTAATAATGGTTACAAATGTCATAGACCTGTTAGACATAGAGTTGACAATTCAAAGACTTATTTGACATTTTTAAATTTTAGAAATCTATTAGATACAAAATTGAATACTGAGAATCATGAATTTATTAGGCATTTTTCTAAATTCTAGATTATCATTTTCTTTTTTAAGAAAAAGGGTTTTCAAAACTTTTTTTTTAATAAAATAAAATTAAAGAAGAGATGGAAATGATAATAGCGAATTTTCGTGTATTGAAATGGTTTGAACTTTTATTTTCCTTACACGTTGAATTTAAGAGAATATATTGTAATTAAAATTAAGAACCAATTTCAGAAAAAGGACAAAAAGAAAAATCCTTTCTTTTTTTGAGATAAACAGAGAAATGAATGTTGTTTTTTTTGTAATTATTGAAATATATTATTAATAATAATATGAATCCAACGATTAGCATATCAATTTTTATCATGTAGTTATTAAAAATTAAACTCTTATTTACATAATTAGTAATTTTGTATATTTCATTACTAATTCTTCCAAATTAGTAGCTTAATTTTGGTATAAATTATGCTTTATTTTTCATAACAAACCGACAAAATTTTTCTTGTATGAATTGCTCTCCTTCCTAAACCTAGCGTTCCTTTCTCATCTGTTAGGGATTGTTTTTAAAAAGATAAAAATTCAATAAAAAATTTTGTTTCTTAAAAAAAAAAAAAAACTATTGTTTAAAACTTCAATTTATTTTATTTTCCATTTAATTTATTTTTATGAACGATTTGGTTGTTTAAGAAAAAAAATAAAGTAATAATTGAAGCTATTTTTGTAAAAAGGGAAAAAAAAAAGGATGGGTTTGCAAATTTCAAGTAGACAAAATTTCAACGTACAAGCCGCACCATCATAGTTCTCAAAATTAGTTAAAATAAAATGAAATAAAATAAAGAAAATGTTTTTTTTTTTTTTTTTTTGGAAAATGGTCTTTTAAACACTTTTCTCAAAAAAAGAGCATCCAAGGTATTTATTTCAAGAGTCATAGGTATAGTTTTAATTCGGTTCTAAATGGTTAAAAATTTTAATTTAGTCTCTATAATTCGAATTTAGTTTCAATTTGTTTTCTATAGTTTTAGAATTTTCAATTTGGTATTTATGATTTAGTCAAATCTCACAAACCATCGTTTCCATTACCATATAGAATACACAACACTTTTTTCTTCAAAAGATTACGTGGCAATGAGTTTATATTTTCCAATTGGCTAATTGTTAGTTGCCTAAATTAAAATTTAGGATTAAAGTAAAATATAAACGAGCATGAGTGGATTTTTACGTGCATACTAAAAATCAGTTTAAAGAGAATCAATAAGATTTAATCAAATTATATCAACTAAATTAAAACTAAACTCAAACTATATACACTAAATAAAAAAAAGTTTTAAACTATCAACACGGAAGTGTAATTAAGTTCATACCAATATATATTATAGAGGTTAAATTACAAATTTGGTCCCTGAACTTTAAAAAATATCATATAGATCCTCGAACTTGTAATTTTGTGTTCAATAAGTCATTGAACTTCAAAAAGCATCCAGGACCTTCAATTTTGTTTCTAATTGACTTACTCGACGTTTTTTAAAATTCACAGGCCCACTGGAAACAAAATTGGAAGTTTATGGTTCCAATAGACATAAAAATTCAATTTTATATCTAAAAGATTGATTCATTTTTTAAAATCTCAAATGCGTAGAAATTTATTAAACACACAATCGAAAGTTCAAAAACCTATTAGACACCTTTTAAAATTCAAGGACCTAATTGATATAACAGTACCGAGACTAAACTCGTAATAAAATCTATTATATACATAGATATGTATATAGATACACACATACATACATATATAAAAATGGTAGTAGCTTTATTGGAATGCAAGCTCCAAGGCAATACCTCTCTGATGTAATTCCCAATAAGCAAAAGAACACTGCAAGCAACCTTCCCACAGTACAATTAATGCCAAGCAATTTTCAGAAAGAAAATCAAAAGACAAATATTTATTTATTTTTATTATTTAAAAAAAAAACAGAAATTAAATGAATAAATACACAGAATCAGTGGTCCCCTGATCCAACGGATCACAGCGCAGGTTTCACATCAGTAATAATAGTACTGCACCCATCACATCATTCATTGGTTTTTTCTTTCTTAATTTCTTACATTAGAATTGCAAAATTTCCAATTTGCATGGTTTTGACAACTCTTTCTTATTTTGCTGCCTAATCTTAATTGATTAATTACCCTTAATTTAGGGCACTAAAATATCATTAATTTACCTCTCTTTAATTTGGCCCCCATTTGCTTTGCTTTTTCTCTATATACTCTTCCAAATCAAGGCTTTTCGTTTTGTTTTTCACTTTAATCATTACTACTAAATTATTCATTATTCTAGCTACCTTTTCTTTCCTATTCAATTTGACCTCTTCTACATGTAAATTTGAGGCTTAATTAGTATATATTTTTTTAGAATATGGGTCGAGATTTGAACTTATTAGAGATTGCGAATATATTGAGCTAGTGAAAACTATGTTGTATATATGAGAAACATTTTGGATTCTAATGAGAAATTTAAACTCACACCGAAATTTTATCGTTTGATATGTCATTTGGGGATCGCATGAATCTAATGTAAGTGATTAGTAATTTGGTTGTTGTTTTTAAGTTAAATTACAAGTATAATTCCTGAACTTTCATACTTGTGTTTATTTGGTTTTTTAACTTTAAAAAGTGTTTAATAAGTTCGACTACTTTCAATTTTGTATCTTGACCCATTGACATTTTTTTTAATAAAAAATTTAGGGACCTATTAGCTAGATACAAAATTGAAAGTTTATGATTCCATTACATGTAAAATTCAATGTTAAATCTAAGACCCCGTTTGATAACCATTTCGTTTTTTGTTTTTGAAAATTTTGCTTGTTTTCTCCTAAATTCCCTACCATGGCTCTCATCCCTGTTAAGGATCCATTGAATTCCTAGCCAAATTCTAAAAACAAAAACAAGTTTTTGAAAACTACTTTTTTTTGTGGTTTTGAAAATTGGACTTGGTTTTTGAAAGCAAGGAAAAAGGTTGATACTAAAACAAAGAAACTTATAAGTGAAAATAGGTGTGTATAAGCTTAATTTTCAAAAACCAAAAATCAAAAACAAAATGGTTATCAAACGGGGCCTAAAAGATTAGTTAATTTTTTTAAATTTGGAATATATTAAGGCACATTAGCCACAAAATTAATAGTTCAGAGACCTATTAGATATTTTTAAAGTTTAGAGACTTATTAGACAGAAAATTGCACGTTCAATCACCCATTAGATACTTTTTAAAGTTCATGAATTTTTTTGACACAAAATTCGAAGGTTCAAGAACTAAACTAGCAATTTAACTTACAACTAATCCATTCTCATTTATGAATTATTCTTCATATTTAAAACATAAATATTCAAACTATAATCCAAGTGAAATGAAAAAAAAAAAAAATATATGGCCTTTTCAAAATTAATTCTTGTTGGTCCCAACCATTTCAATTCAACAACTCTTAGTCCCCTCTCTTTATCCATCTGTTTGTCTGTCTGTTTGAAATCCAACGAAAAATTATTGAATTTAAACTATTAACTCAAAAAAAAAAAAGATAAAAGTATATATATATATATATATATATATATACTTATATTTGTGGGCACAAGAAGTTGTAACTTAGCTTTCCCTCATTTCAAAATGCTTTTTGGTAAGCAAAGTCATTATGGAAAAACAAAAATAATATAATGAAGATGAACAAATTAAAAAAAATTAAACACTTAGCTTGGAGGACAAGCCCAAATGGAACAAAGCTAACCCTAATTGTTTTCAATTCTCTTGACCAATAAAGAGCCAAAGAAAAGCTACTCATTGTAATTTTGTTACCATCAAGCTTTTTGTTGTCTGAAAATTTTGATGTGTTTGTTTGAAAATTATTTTGAAAATTAGGGTTTGCTCTATGATGCATAGGGGACCCATGTAGATCATCAAAGGCATGCAATTGGGTTGGCATTTCTTTTTTGGATTGTGTCAATTATAGCACAATTTTTTGACTTTGAAATAATATAGGTCGATGTAAATTGTATGCAATCGTGTTGAGGTTTTGCAGCGTTGTTCTCTTTTCCTTCACGTTCAAATCGAATTCTTTTTTGGTATTGTTTTTTTTCGTTGTATAATCAACTTACTTATTTGTATTTGTCTCATCTGTTCCTCCATTTTTTTCAAAGGAACCCATAAGCAATAATGTGATATGTAGATGCTATTCTCTTAGGAAATATCCCGTGCCACTATCAATGGTCAAAATTATTAGGAACAATTTAAAAAGTCATCGAGAGAGAAAAGGGAGAGATATCACAAAAAAAAAAAAAAAAAAAAAAAAAGAATAGTGAAAATTTCCTATTAGATTATGAAATCAATTTCTATGTTATTAATGTGGAGGTTGGGTATTATTTGTTGAGGCAAGATGATAACAATTTTGAAAAAAAAAAAAGGAAAAGAAAGGGAAAGGCAAAAGCAACAAAACCACAAAGCCTTTATCAAAACTACATTGAGAAAAAAAGAAAAAAGAAAAAAGAAAAAAAATAATATTCCTATTCCTTTTACATCATCATACTTAGCTAATTTAATTTTGCCACACACACACACAGGGATAGCGCACCCACTAATTTTTCTAGCGCAGCCCATACACACACACAGGGATAGCGCACCCACTAATTTTTCTAGCGCAGCCCATTTTGCTTCAAAGAATCAAAACTTGATTACTCAACAAGTTTCAAGAAAGTTTTAATTTTTTAAGAAATAAACCCAAATTATTAAATTTCTAATCCCTATTCTTGTGCTCATACTTTTATTGGTGAAGATTTGATTCTTTGTTGTTTTTAAAATGTAACAATCAGGTCTCTACATTAAACTTTTCACTAAAATTTTGATTAAAAAAATTCGTATGTAAGGAAGAGAATAATGATATAGATTTTGTACCAGATATCACAGGTGTGTTTTAATTATTTGTCCATTTGAGATTTCAATAAGATTTTAATCAATGTCGATGGTTCAACTGTTACATTAAAGAAATCAGAATAGATGGACGATGTTTGAACTAAGCCAATGTCTAATTAGTTATTGTCTTATAGAACGATGGATTATTCTTAGCTTATAATTATCACTAATTCAATTAAATTATGTGGCATGGAGGCATAGCCTTGATGTTGCCTTGAAAGTTAAGAAAAATATATATAAAAATAATAAAAGGAAGAATAATAAAATAATGTGAATGTGTGCATAATTTGGTTGGTTTTGATAAGATGGAATTGATAAGGACGAAAATGGGATTGTGATGTGCTTCAACTTCTCCAATCTTTTTTTTAACTCTACCATTGGAGATTCTCTTTTTCTCTTATTAGTACAATGTGCCATTTTGCCAAGTGGGACATTAAAGTTTTATTCTTTTTATTCTTTTTATATTATTATTATTATTATTATTATTTTTTTTTTTATGTTCGGTCATGATTGAATTTTCTAAGCATAGAGTTGTAACCAATTCATTGTTTTTGTTAGCTTATTTAACAATTATTTCCTATTTAAATTATTCGTCTCCCCTCTATGAAATATTTTTTCTCATATTCAAACTTGTTGATGATGGAAATTAATTAGAAGAAAAATAAACGTTTTTTTTATTTAATAAATATGGGATAGAGACTGAACTTTTGCCTCAAATAAGATAATAAGTGGATTCGACTGATATTTTAGTTGAGGATATATGCTTTAACTAGTTGAGATTTTTTGCCAAAGCGAGTATAGCTTAGTGGTAATTGGAATATACCTTCAACAGGTCTCTGGTTATCAGTACAACTTTATGCCAGTTAAGCTATACTCTTGTTGGCTTTTAACTAGTTGAGTTGTGTTCAAGTTAATTGATAGAAATTCAAGATAAATACTTTAAATCAACATTGGTCATATTTTAATCCCTATTATTCGATTTGGGATGTAAATTCAAGATTAATTCCTATAATTATTCAATTGAAAAAAAAATCATACATTAATTTTATAATCTTAGCTAGATCTTAAAAAAAAAAAAAAAAAATAGGAACATGTGTTTAGAACATGGCCGTAGTTTCAAAATTAGTATTTTTAAATAAGTGAAATTAAACAAAGACAAAGATAATAGACAATTCAAAATTATAACGGTTATAAGTAAACCAAAAAAAAAAAAAAAAAAGGAAAGAGAAAGTAAAATGGTGAGATTGGAAGGCCATGTTTTTTTTTTTTTTTTTTTTTTTTTTATTGAAATGGTTTGTTTGTTTTTGGTCAGAACAATACACATGCAAAACCCGCACCCAAACACCTCCTAATTTCTCTCTCTCATCTCTCATTTTCACGTGCACCAATAACCATACTTACCTCTATAACTCTAAGTCATCGATCAGGATTCCATATTGAAAAGGTGTAACGATTCCACAATGTTTATAAGATACATGAGTTACTTCTTTGATAGCCAATCGAACCTTATGTTTATCTAATATCGTATCAGAGTTCGAAAAAAAAAAAAAAAAAAAAGGCATACTTGACTACATACAGATATCGGTGAATATGCGTTTGACAGATGTGTTTTTGAAAACTGTTTTCGGATTTTACGATCTAAATAATGGAAATTATGATGGAAAAAAAAACACGAAAAAAAAAACTTTTTTTTATGTTTTCAGTTTGTCCAAATTTTGAATTGGAAAATTTAAAATGCAGAATTAAATTAAAAAAAGTAAAGACTTTCATTTACTTGCTTTGTATTTCATTTTACTGCGGTAATTTTCACCTATGTGAATGTGATTGTATTTCTTCTTCCTCTTGTATTTGGACACATGGTGTTTTGGTTTGTTATTAATACAGTCTCCGTGCTCAAACTATTCTTGTTGAGCACTTTCCATTCAGAATATTTGTCATTTTTGTCATTACATGGTATCAGAGCTTATAGCTTTTTTTTTTTAACAGTATTTCATGTTATAAACTCAATTTATTTTGCCAACAAGAACATGACTCAACTGACATAAAGCTTGTATTCCGACTATATAAAATATAACACGTTTATAAATTAATTAATAATAGTTTATATTTAGCCTAATATTTTGTTGATAATCATCACTAGTTTATGGTTTATAACTATATTATTAAACAAAATTCGGACAAAATGTTTAAATTGAAATCTAATTTTTAAATTTGCTACCAAACACACATCTGAATACATAAAATGCAACTCTATTTTCATTGAATCTCTTGTTTTCAAATTTATGTTTTCAGATCACTAATGAAACATACACTTAGCTTTCCCACGCTGTTCTCAATCTTTTTTTATTTTCTTTTTTTTTTTTTGAAAAAAATCTTTTTTTATTTTCTCTTCTTTATTAATAATAATAATAATAATAATAATAATAATAATAATAATAATAATAATAATTTGCCGATAAAGTTATGAGAAAATTAAAATAAATCTTTAAATTTCATTTAAGTTTCCTTTTCCTTATCTCTTGTTCCTGAAGAACTTTTCCAGAGATGACTCTTCCTATTTTTGCAACGTTATGGTACTATTTTTTTTTCGGTTTAAATGTAATTATGGAGATGAATTTTCACACACACACACAAAATAAATAAATAAAAATAAAGCTGAAAGTATTATATTTAAGTGTAGAATTAAATTTAAAACTTTGAGAACTCTATTTTTTAAAAAATGGGTAAAGATACTATTTATTTCGGGTGTGTTTGGTTTAGCTTTTCAAGTGTTTAATTTTGAAAAAAAATCATTTTGAAAAAATTTCTAATGTTTGGCAACCACTAAAAATGACTTATTAGAAAATGAGATTAAGAAATAAATCATTTTGAGAGAAACACTTGAAACCAACTTTTCTAAAAAGAGTTTTTAAGTATACAAGAACTTGGCATAAAAACACTTATGAGGAAGTGTAACCAAACATATGAGTGTTTAACTTATAAACAATTTTTAAACAAAATGTTTTTTAAAAAATGCATTCTTGAAAAACATTTAAATTAAAATGTATTCCAAACGGACCCTTCATCTCCTAATAGTTATTCCAAACTCACCTTAAAGGATATTTCTATGTTCGGACTTTACCTACAAAATCAATAGATAAAAGAAATTTGTTTTTACTTAAATATTTCGAACCACACACCTCTTGGACATTTAGTACACATTTTATGCCAATTGAGCTATGCTCATGTCGACCAGAATTCTTTTTCGTATTAATCACTATTAACGGTTTTATAGCAAATATACATGTCACATATCCAACTATGGTTGCATCTCAAAAACACATTTTTTTTTCTTTCTTTCTTTTTCTTTCTTTTTGAGTTCAAGAATTGTGGGTACAAGGTTAAGTCATCAACCTCTCGAATGATAATTGATGTTTTATCCATTGAGCTATGTTTAGATACACGTATCTAAAAAAAATATTGTTAAAACATTACAAGAAATTTATTCACTCTTATTTACTTAGCTTAGTTTTGTGTATAGGCTACTATCTTGATGAAATTTTTAATGCTGAAAATTTGATGCATTTTATTTTGAAGTAAAAATCTTTAGAGTTTAGGAAAAATGTTATAAGAGGGCAAAATATCGATAGACAAAGGATTTTTTTTTTTTTTTTAAGTACATAAACATTTAAACTGAGAGATTCGATACATGTCAATTACTGTGCAAGGCTCACTTTGACAACAAATGATCTTTTTACCTTAATTAAAAGAATCGTTTTAAATTATTTTATGTAATAATTAAAATTAATTATATTTTTCTGTTGAAGCTTTAGCATAATTTGGAATTCATATTCCAAAATAGGAATAGAAATAAATTCATTGAATTTCGAAATGTAGACAATAAACTGATTAAGAATTGATCATATGTTCAACTAATTAATGTTAATTAATTATTTGGTCTTTAAATAATTATTTTCTCTTTTTCTCGATAGTTTTGAACTCTCCAAATTCAGTCTAAATACAATTGTTTACAATCATAGCAATAATTTAATTTGTATACAAGAACGACAAATTTTTATTCAAGACATTATTAAATAGAGTAAAAACAACGTTCAAAACTTTTGCAATTTTCGATCATTCATAAATATTATCGTAACTTTCAAAACACAAAGAGTTAAATAAAACTATATATGTTTTTTTTTGCTTGAACGAAACAAATTGTATGGATGTTTAAATTATATAACTACGTGGAGAAACATCTTTTTCTTTTTCCTTTCTTTAATTTATCCATTAGCAACAAAAATACAGATCTCCTAATATTATAATTTTCAAGTACCTAACCTGAAAATCCCCCCACAAAAATAATAATAATAGAAAAACAAAGGTATTAAATGAATGAAATAAAAAAATATATGAAAAAATTCACTTATTTTTTTTTTTAGAATACTATGTACTTAGCACACTACATACATTGTAACTTTAATTTATTTATTTATTTATTTATTTTTTGCCAACATGAGCATAGCTCAACTAACATAAAGTTTGTATTAACGACTAAAAGGTATGTTGTTTGAATCTTTCATCCTCACATGAAAAAAAAATAATTTTTTTTAAAAAATTAAAGTTAGTTTGGTAAAATTGAATCCTGGAAATTTGAAGAAATGGTCCATTTTTAAAATGAACTTAAGATTCATTGAACTAACTACAAGAGTAAAATAATTTTTTTCCTAAAATTTTTACGTTCATAGAATCTCGCCTAGGTATATATATAAATATATCAAAGAGTTGTTAAACGTATCTCGATATACATGGATTTTCATACGATAATTTAAATAAATAAAAAAAAAGACTTTTACGTTTGAAAAAATTCAAAAGCCAATATAATTAATTAATCAAATCAAGGAGAGAGCACAAATTTATTTTTATAATCACAATCTGATAAGGCTAAAAAGAGAAGCGATTTGGTAGCCTCATCAGCCTCACCATTTTAAATTGAATAAAGAACTTGAGAAAGTTTCAAAACCACATCACCCAATTTTGAAAAAAAAAATCATTTTGAAAAAAGTTACAGTGTTTGACAACCACTAATAATAACTCATCAAAAAATGAGATTAAGAAATAAATCATTTTGAGAGAAACACTCGAAACCAAATTTTAAAAAAATAGTTTTTATATATAATAACTTGGGTATAAAAACACTCAGGGGAAATGTAATGAAAAAACATATGAGTGTTTAAATTCTAAATAATTTTTATACAAAATGTTTAAAATAAAATGTATCTTTGAAAAATATTTAAACTAAAAGGTATTCCAAACGGGTTCTAATTTTGCGGGGAAAGACTAATTAAAAGAAATTAAATTATCTGAATTAAAAATGCATAGTTTGATTGAAAAGGATGGAAAACATTTTTAACTTTCTTTTCCTTTTAACTCTTTTTTCTAGGTCTTCAAATAAAGGTAACACGAGACAGACAAAACAAAAGTTGAGTTGGAAATTAATAATTGAATAAAGGAAGATAATAATGTTGATAATTAATTAATAGTTAAATTAAAAGTTCAATCCAGAGGGTGTTGTTTGATAATCAAATTCCTTACCATAATTTTCATATTTGTTAAGGAAACTTTTGAATCCTTAATCAAATTCTAAAAACAAAAACATTTTTTTTTTTTTTTGATAATATATGGGGAGGGGGATTCGAACCACAAATCTTGTGGTTATTAGTACAGTTTTATGCCCGTTGAGATATGCTCTTGTTGGCAACAAAAACAAGTTTTTGAAATTTTTTTTTTTTTTTTTTTTCAAAATTTGACTTGGTTTTCGAAAACAGATGAAGAAGGTAAATAACAAAACAATAAACTTATAGATGTAAGTAGTGTTTATAAGCTTAATTTTCGAAAACCAAAGAGTCATCAAACGACACCGAACTTTCAGGCCTGTGTGAAATAGGTCCCTAAATTTTAAAAAGTGTATAATAAATCATTCAACTTTTAATAATTAATTTTTTTTTCTAATAGGTTTTTGAACTTTAAAAATGTCAAATAAGTCTTTAAACTTTCAAATTTCTGTTTAGTAAGTCATTGAGCTTGCAAATTTGTGTCTAATAAGTCATTGACCTATTCAATTTTTTAAAAAAGATGTACAAACCCATTTAACACAAAAATTGAAAGTTTAATGTCCAATTAAAAATAAATTTTAATTTTATGTCTAATAAATTCATTAATTAAAAAAAATGTCGAATGTGCTAGAGACCTATTAAACACAAAATAAAAAGTTTATAGACTTGACAATCTTAAAATACAAAACTGAAAATTCAAGGAAGTATTAGATACTTTTTAAAGTTGAAGCACCGATCAGATACAAACATAAAGGCGTTGAAAAACTAAATTTAAAATTTAACTTTTAATTAATTAATAGCTTTTTATTGAGATTTTGGTTAAATAATTGTGATATTTTAAGAGAGTGATGGACATCACATGCATCCCTTGAATCCAAAAAGAAAAGAAAAAAGAGAGGAAAAAAAAAAAAAGAAAGGGAGGGAGCAAGGCTCCTCTTCAATGCAATTTTTTTTTTTTTTTTTTTTTTTTTGAAAGAACTCTTCAATGCAATATCTTTTCACAATATTTTTACGTATTGTATTATGAATTATGAATTATGATGAATGATGTGTCAGTATTTTTCTTTCCTTTGCATTCACGTTCTCTTGTCTTCTTTTTTTTTTTTTTTTTTCTTCTCTCTCATCCTTCAAAATTTGTTCAAAATTCAATTGTGTATTCTCTTTCTCATATGAATTTTGTAGATTTTTTTTTTACCTAAGCATCTAAACTTTTAAAACGTCTTTTCTAATCTCTAAAATTCTAGAGATTTGTTCCATTTTGATGATTGAACTATAAAATTTTATATTTTAGAACTTAAAACTTAAGCCATTAGTTATTTTTCGTTATTCTGTTTTTTAGTTGTTTAAACTAGAAATATCATGACTTTGAATATGTCAATGTGTTGACATGACCATGTGTTTGAGCTATAGATTAGCTGAGGTGACTGATGAATATTTAGTTGCACAAGTTTGTTGAGGTAAGTATTAGGTGTGTGGACATTAAGTGGTAGGATTTCCAAAATGATAATCTTTTTGAAAGTTTAGGTAACATTTTTTTAAAAAGTTTAGAAAGATTGAAATAGACATTATATATGAAAATCTAGGCGTCAATTTGGAATAAACCTAAAACCTAACGTCCAAAATGTGATACTAACTTTGAAAATATATTAAGGGAACGTTTAGTTTGTGGATTTGAGAAGTCTTCATTTGTGTAATCTAATTAGATTGAGAAACTCGTACTTGGTGATGTATATGTTTAATTTTTTTTTGAGTACGATGTATATGTTTAATTGTGTAGAAGGAAATGCATTCTAGAATTTTGAGTTTATGCAATTAATTTGTGGATCTGGAGTTCCAATAAAACTCGATGCTTTAAAGCCAAAGTTTCAAAAACTTCATTAATATAGCTCATAAAATCAACAAACTCATAGTCTAAGATAAGAAGATCACATGTCAATCATATATATTTTACATCCCAACGATGGGATTATACAAATCCTACATATGAACTCCACACTTTCCTAAACAACTAAATTTACCATAACAAGTTGCGTTGAGTATGATAGTGATTTAACAGGGTAATATATCAACTATCAAATCCACAAGTGTCCTACCAACATGAGCATAGTTCAATTGACATAAGACGTGTACTAATGACCGAAAGGTCTGTGGTTCGAAACCTCCCATCCCTCATGTTGTCAAAAAAAAGAAAAAAAAAAAAAAGTCCATAAGTGTCCTAAATTTCATTCTTTATAACACTATTTCAGCTTCTTTATTTCATATTAACAGTCTGCTTATATAAAATAAAGAAATTTAGGTTTAATTTAATATTCCCTTTCACATGTCAATTCTAAAGAGGTGGAACATATCAACTTCCACATTGATGATATGCAAAAATGATAATCTTTTGGCTAATTTGTCATTTTTTCAATTGTAAAGAAGTTTTTGTTTTTACCTATATATGAGATATAACTTTGATCACAATTTCTTTTGGTTGCTTCATTAACTTTATATTTGGCATAGCCCACCAACCCACCAAGTAAAAAGATAGCCTTTAATGTTTTCAATTACCATTCTTTTTTTCAAATTTATGGTTACCTTTTCTCTCCTTATCTTTCAATATATGTCATCCCAAATTATGATAGTAGATATATGACTTTTTCACCCAAAAGATTTCCCCATTGTGGAATTTTGAAAAACATTTTAATTTGGGATAATTTTACCAACATTTTTTTTAAAAAAATTTAAATAAGTATTTTAATTTAAAATTTTGACAAAGATCCCTGTTTTTAAAAAGTGAATCTAAATATAAAATCTTGTAAATAAATAATTTCTTTTTTATATATAAAAAAAATAGAAAGCTAAAATCAAAACCATTTTCAAAGAATACATAAAATTCTATGTTGGTTAAAATCATAAAATATCTTTTACTTAGAAAATTGAACAATTACAAATTTAGTTAAAGAACTTTGATGGTGTCTAATAAGTTGTCTTGAAAATTAAAAAGTGTCAAATAGATCTTTAAACTTTCAATTTTTTTGTCCGTTTCTAAACTTTCAATTTTGTATACAATAGGTCGCTGAATTTCAATTTTTTATTTAATAGATCATCAACCTAGTCGACATTTTTAAAAATTCACCAACTTATTAGACACAAAAATGAAGTTTAAATTATTTATATTAGACATGAAATTCAAATATGTGAGAAAACTACTGAACACAAACTTAAAAGTTGGGAAACTTGTCGGACAATTTTAAAGTTCAGGGACCTATTACTATTAGACTAAAAAATAAATGTTCAAAAACCCATTAGACACAAATCTAAAAAGTTCATAAGCTAAACTTGTAATTTAGCCTTGATTAACACCTTACTATTTTTTAATAAAAAAGATTTGTCTATAACACACTAACACTAAATGCAACAATTGTAGTACTCTTTGATTAGGAAGTTTTTTCTTCAACAAACACGAGTATAACTCTGACAATATCATTAACGAACTATAATAAGTCGTAGATTCAAATTTCTTTTCATATTGGAATGGTCTGAACCATCACAATATTTTTTTTCTAAGAAAAAAAAAATCATTATAACTACAAAAGGAAATCTTAAAAACTCACAAGAAAAATGGGGTAAGAGAGAGATCTCATCTTTACATCAAATCAAATATTTCTCAAGTTAAATTAAAGATCATGACATTTGGTTCAATCATGTGGTGGCTCCTCCTCAACTCTCTCACACTCACAAGACTTTTGTCAAACACCATCTCAATAACCCTACCATCATGACTCACCACCCACCTTTTTAAACTCACCCACTCACTCACACTTTTTTTTACCTTTCCAATATAGTTTCTTTATTTTTTTTTCTTATTATATTTGAGACTCGACCTGATATATTTATTAAATAAATTTTAGTTGGGTTGACACGATGTGACTAACTACTATACAATAAATGAGTGTGTTATGTGACAACATTTCATTAGTAGTTTTAAAAGTTCGGTAATCTGATTAAAATGGTATATGGAGGTATAAAAGTAGGGTAATTTGAGAAGTAAACTTTCCAAATAAAATACTTATGAGAATATTTGATTATGTACTTAAATTAAATCGATTCTTGATAATGATAAAATATTTAATTTTCTAAGCCATTTTTTCATTCTTAATTTTTTTTAGAACTATTTTAAATCTCTAACTATGAAATAATTTCCCATATTAATTCTCGAAATACAAATCACTATTTAACTATTAAATAAAGTTGTTCTTTCAAAAAAAAAAAAAACTATTAAATAAAGTTGAAAAATGTAAATATTAAAGAAACTAACCATTTTTGTAAAAGAAATTAAAAATTATGAGACAAGTTTTGGGCATATATCTTCATTGTTGGCCCAATTTATAGTCTTAGAGGCTCTGTCTTCTGCCCCACCAAGTCTCAATTATATGGATCTAAGTTCCAAAATGGGCCCATCTCCAATCTCCATTCAAGTCCAAGGTTCTTTTTATTTATGTATTTTTATTTTTAGAAATAGATAATTATTTAAAGGGAAAAATACACTTTTAGTCCCTGAGGTTTGGGTTAGGTTTCATTTTGGTCCCTGAGTTTTCAAACTCAACAATTTAGTTCTTGAGATTTGGTTTTAGTTTCATTTTAGTCATTCCATCCATTTTTTTCGTTAAAAACTAACGGTGAGCTGACGTTGCACTGTTTTTTTTTATTAAAAAAAAAATATTTTTGAATTTTTAAAATTAAAAATATATTAAAATAATTAAAATATTATTTTTTAAAACTTTCTTTTATTTCTTTTCTCTCTTTCTCTTTCTTCTTCCTCACCTTCTTCACCTTTTACATGGCTGGCGGCAGCTGACGGCCAGCGATCACCGCTCGCCGTTAGTTTTTAACGGAAAAATTGATGAAGGGACTAAAATGAAACTAAAACCAAACCTCAGGGACTAAATTGTTGAGTTTGAAAACTCAAGGACCAAAATGAAACCTAACCCAAATCTCAAGGACTAAAAGTGTATTTTTTCCTTATTTAAATTATTTCATATAATTATTTTGAAGTTTGATCATGGCGAAAATTCAGCCTTTTCAATTTCAATTTTACAATTTTTTTTAAAAAAAATTCAAAATAAAATATTTTCCCATTTAATAGATCAGCTTTACAAAAATTTTAAGAATATTAAGAACTTTTCATTTTAAATCTTTGTAGCTTCAATATTGTCCCAAAAAAAAAAAAAAATCTTTGTAGCTTCACCATTTTTGTATTATTTTTTTTTTACCATTGAGATATCACATTCAAATAATGCAAAACTATAGAGATTTAAAATATATATATAAAAAAAACGTAGTTAGTAATGTTTTTATATTATAAAATTAAAAAAAAAAAAAAAAAAAAAAAAAGAGAGATTAAATACCAATTCTTTCTCTACCCTATGAGGAATGTTAGAAAAAAGATAAGGAAAGAGAGAAAGAAAAAGGAAGAGTGAGAATTATTATAATATTTTTTTTAGAATTATTATAATATTAATAAATAGCAAAAGGTTAAGTTGATAATCAATAAAGATAATGTGATCCAATCGATAATCAATTGTCTTTACGAAGAATCCAGAGTTTATTTCAATAATTATTCGGTAAATTTTATTTATATATTTTTTTTTAATAAAAGTAATCATCTAAAATAACTGTGATCAGTACGTTTTCTTTTACCAAAAAGTGAAAGTTATGGGAGATATAAAATCTATAAGCTTTAATATTTTGGCTTTAATGATAATTTAATATGATATCAAATTAGGTTATCTCATATTCAAACTCTTTTGATGTGATATAATATATATAAAATTATAAATACATATAGCAAGAATTTTAAAATTTTCCAAAAATAACATAATCAAAACCCAATATAAATTTTAAATATAATATTAATTGTAGTAAGAAAAATTAAATGTATGCTATATTCATAAAAACTTAAAAGTGTTTTTTTTTTTTTTTTTTTTTTGGTTACGTTGAATATAGTGAAGAGGTTAAGACACCCCTTCCATTCAGGTTAGTTGTTTGAATTCAAAATTGTGACATTTTCTAAAATTAATACACTCACATTTATTTATTTATTTGTTCAATAATATATGTCATCACTATGTTAAGGAAGCTCACTAAAGGGATCTCTATGTTCATTTTTATTACCAAGGTTGATCACCTTCGAAGGTTGCTCACTAATTAACTCAGACGAGCCCTTTTCTGCCAAGGAAGACTCCATGAATCGATTTTTGCCAGGATCTTGTTCTTGGTCGATTAGACTTGTAGCTCTGATACCATATGAAAATTTCAAGATATGAGAATGCACAAAATGGTCACAAAGATGTACTTCAATTCATCGATGATAAAAAAATGCAATAGCCATTATATAGGCATGCTCTGAAGAGTTTAATTAACAAACAATAACTTTCTCTTACAACTGAAATAACAAACGGTGTAAAACTAATACAATTGAAAGTAATAGAAATGAATAATTGAAATCCCGACATTAAGTTATCGACTTCTAAGATGGTAACTGATGACTTATCCACTAAACTATGTTTAGATTGGAAAAAGAACTTTTTTTTTTTTGGGAAAAGAAAAGGATATACTCTTAATTATTAAGGCACCGTTTGATAACCATTTCGTTTTTTGTTTTTGGTTTTTGAAAATTGTGCTTGTTTTCTCTCAATCTTCCTACCATGGTTTTCATTTTTGTTAATGAGACATTTGAGTTCCTAGCCAAATTCCAAAAACAAAAACAAGTTTTTGAAAACTATTTTTTTTTGTTTTCAAAATTTGGCTTGATTTTTGAAAACATGGGTACATAAGAAACAAAGAAGCTTATGGGTAAAAATAGTGTTTATAGGTTTAATTTTCAAAAACCAAAAACAAAAAACGAAACGGTTATCTCAACTAAATAATTCGGAAACATGATTTAACATTATAACGAAAGCAGCTTTTTTTCCTTTTAATTTTCTTTCTTTTTTATATGAACAAAAAAGCAACTCTATGTTTATCCTTGTGTAGTAGATTGAGTGAATTTTCCTGGAAAATCTACTGAGAAAATCAAGTGCCCTAATGGAAAAGTTGAGAGGGAATCTAGCTATCTAGCTGGCTGTCTCTCTCATTGAATCAACTACTCATGCTCAACTCATTTCTCCACTCAATAAACACAATAATTTCTTTTAAATATTTTTCTCGGAAATTAATATTTTTTTTAGTACATCAACATTTGGGGTGGGGGATTCGAACCTCTGACCTCATGGTCGAGAGTACATGTCAATTACCGCCGAGCTAAGTTCGCTTTGGCAATACTTTTTTTTTAATTATTTGTTTGAAATAATTAGCCTTACATAAAGATTTTTAATGTTTAACATCATATTAATTATTCCATTCTTATCTTGACCTTTGGAGTCTGAATCTTTATTTACATTTTTTTTCCTTTTTATGTTGGGATCTAACGTTAGTTTCATTTTGCATCCTTTTATATTTTTAACTGTTGAAGGTGTCAATCAAAATTTTGTCTGTTCTAATATCACCATTAGATATGATGAAAATAAGTTAAGTTAATTATTGAAAGTGAAAGACATCAAGATATGCCTTTATAAAGTAGAAAAAAAAAATGAAAAAGGTAAAAATGAAATAAAAGTTATTTGAGATAAAATAAATAAATAAAGGGAAAAATACACTTTTGGTCCCTGAGGTTTGAGTTAGGTTTCATTTTGGTCCCTGAGTTTTTAAACTCAACATTTTTACCCTTGAGGTTTGGATTTCGTTACATTATTGGTCCCTCCGTCTATTTTTCTGTTAAATCCTAACAGATTGCTGATGTGGCATTAAAATTTTATTTTAAAAATATATTTTTTAATTTTTAAAAATAAAATAATATATTAATTACTTTTTTATTATTTTTATTTCTCTTTTTTCATTTATTTGTTTCTTTTTTCTTTCATCTTTTTCTTCATTAAGCTTCTTCTTCTCCACCTCTTCTCAAACCCTAATCACAATCAACCCACCACCGGCAACCAACACCATCACCGACCTCCGTCCACGTCTGCCGCCGCTACCATCGGATTTTGCCTTCCCACGCCAGCCCGCCAGTCGCGATTTTGTGCAGAGGAGAAGAAAACAACCCACGCGCGACGAGATCTGGAACCGCCTGCGTACCGCAACTCCGTCCTCGCGATGTTCGTTCTGCCCAACCGTCCGTCCTTGCGCCGCCACGAATCGTTCCGCCCAGCCGTTCATTTCCCTGTTTCAAGCTGGAATCGAAATGGGTTTCTTGCCGGCGCGAGGAGCACAAACAGATTTGTGGGTTTCGTTCCACCCAGATTTGTGGGTTTCTTGCCGACGGAGGAGCACGAACGGACTGATTCCAGATCAGTGGGTTTCTTGCCGACGCGAGCACAAACGGATTTGTGGGTTTCGTTCCGCCCAAATTTGTGGGTTTCTTGCCGACGGAGGAGCATGGACGGTCTGGTTCCAGATCTGTGGGTTTCTTGCCGGCGCGAGGAGCACGAACAGACTGAAAGAGGGCTGGGAAGGGAGGAAGAGGGAAGAATAAGAAGAAAATAGGGAGGAGAGGGAATAAGAAGAAAAAAAGAGAAAAAAAAGGAAAGTGACGGCGGGGACGGAGGTGGCGAATGTCCGGCGACTAGTGGTGGTGAGGAAGAAGATGATGAGAGAAGAAAAACATAAATTCTTTTAATTTATTTATTATTATTTTATTTTAAAAATTTTAAAAATAATTTTTTTAATAAAACAATTTTTCCACGTCAACAATCTGTTAGGATTTAACAGAAAAATAGACGGAGGGACCAATAATGTAACGAAATCCAAACCTTAAGGGTAAAAATGTTGAGTTTGAAAACTCAGGGACCAAAATGAAACCTAACTCAAACCTCAGGGACCAAAAGTGTATTTTTCCCATAAATAAATGAAAGTTATGGCCCATTATAAGAAATTTTCTTTTAATTCCTATTTCTTTTTAGAAAGTTCATTTAATGACACTTGCTCCGACCAGTAACAAAGTGTTTTTAAAATTAGTCGTCGGTTTTTTTTTTTTTTTTTTTTTTCATCACTTAAAGTGAAGGATTCAAACCACAGATCTCTTAGGCCCCGTTTGATAACCATTTGGTTTTTGGTTTTTGGTTTTTGAAAATTAAACTTATAAATCCTACTTCCACTTTCAAGCTTCTATGTTTTTCTAATAGCTTTCTTTCTTTGTTTTTAAAAATCAAGCAAATTTTGAAAACTAAAAAAAGTAGTTTTCAAAAACTTGTTTTTGTTTTTAGAATTTGGCTAGAAATTCAAATGTGTCATTGACAAAGATGAAAACCATGGTAAAAAAATTGGAAGAAAACAAGCCTAAATTTGAAAAACCAAATTGTTATCAAAACGGGGCCTTAGTTATTAGTAAAAAATTTTACTAGTTGTGAGCTATGTTTATGTTGGCGAAAAAAAAGAAGATAGAAATTTAAATCTCTAACCAAAGATATTAGGCATATTTAAAAAAAAAAAAAAAAAACATTATGCATATTTAGTTTGGCTAAACGCATGTTTTTTTTTTTTAGTTTTTGACAACAGCTATACTATGAGTTTATAATTTGACGAAACAATAATAAATTACAAAAATAGTATCTACAAATATTTCTCTCTCTTGAGTTTTTTCAGCTTTTTATTGAAACCTTATTTTTAATTTTGGGAAAGCAATTATTGTCAACCATATCTTTAGCTTTACTTTAGAGAGCATCACACTTAATTTTTGCAGCATATAAAATTATAAAGTTTAAAAGAAACTTAAAAAAACTTACTTGCTTGGGGATCATGCCTAATGCACACCTTAATTAATCAAACTGCAAAAGTCACCAAATTGCATGCCAAATCATATACTTCATCTTTAATACAAAAGCTTTATGGTAAAATTTAAATATCTCAAAAAGTTAAATTACAAGTTTAATCCCTTTCAAATTTATGTCTAATTGATGTCGGGAATTTAAAAAATTGTCTGATAAGTCTCTTAACTTTAAAAAGTGTGTAATATGATCTTAAACTTTCAATTTTTGTCTATAGGTCATTGAATTTTCAATTTTGTGTTTAATAGTTTTTGAAATATTTGAAATTTTTTCAAATTCACGAACTTTCCTAAACACGAAATTGAAAGTTTAGGGTTCTATTAAACATAAAATTCAAATTTATATCTAACAAGTCAATTAATTTTTAAACATTTCAAATATGGTAATACAAAATGAAAAGCTTAAAGATCTAAGGCTTATTCAACCTATTAAAAGTTTAAAAATTTATTAGATATTTTTTCAAGTTTAAAGACCTTTAAATGCAAACTTGAATGTTTGGGGACTAAATTTATAAGTTAACACGTCTTAAAAATCATGATCCTATGAGAAAGAAAAAGAACCCATTTGATTAGAATCCCTAAGGTATATTTTACTATTTATCTCAAATTCTTCGGCTCCTGCCAACAAGATTTCCCAACTGTGACTAATGCAGGGTTAGGAGTAATTTTGAAAGGGTTAAGATCATTTTTGTCATATTCGGAATCACTTTGAAACATGTCTTTGAAGATTCAAAATCAATTTTGATGATATGAAAATCACATTTAAAAGTGTAAAATCGAACATGAAATTGATTTTGAACAATTGAAGATGTATTTTGGGTTGATTTCGAACATGACAAAAGTGATTTTAGCATTTTCAAAATCACTCTCAAACATGCGAAGATAATACATAAATGTAGATTGACAAGATTATTGACTTTAACTTTTGATTTAAAAGATGATTAATTGATAATGCATAAGAATCATTCATGACTCACCAATAAAAGAAAAGAAAGATTTGTTGAAATATTATATACATTAATTTCTTATCTACATTCATTCTTGCAAATCATAATCAAATTCTGATCATATAGAATAAGTTATCATGTTTGGAAGGAGAATTTGTACCTACCTTCTCTTGACCTACCAATAATCACCTAAATTTGATCCATTTCCAACTATAGGTTTAAGTATTAAACAAATGAACATGAATTTCTTCATAATTAGCACATCATCTTGTGGGTTTTATTTTCCTTACTACATTTAAAATTCTTTTGGTTGGCATTGTGATGAAAGATGACCACAAATTTCAAAATCGATACTTAGCTCAATTGACATATAAAGCTTGTACTAAGATCAAGAGGCTTGTGGTTCAAATCCCTCCACCTCCACACGTTGTCAAAATAATAATAATAATAATAATCGATTTTGTCGGTCCATTTAACTTTTGGTTTTCAGTTTTTCAAAATTAAACATATAAACACTACTTACACCTATAAGTTTCTTTATGCCAGTTGAGCTATGCTCTTGTTGGTGTTTTGTTACGTTATTATTATTTACTCATATTTTTCAATGTTTTATACTATCCATCGGTGATCATTTCAAAATCAATCAATATGGTAAATAGTTAAATGGATATTTGCAGTGGGTGGAAAATAAGAACTATATAATTACAAATATAGCACAATGTAAAAAAAATGCAAATATAGCAAAATCTATCAAAGTATATCACTGATAGACTCTAGTTAATTAGACTCTATCTGATAGACTTCGATTATCATAGTTTATCAGTGATAGACCTTGATTAATCAGATTCTATCAGTCTACTTATAGACTCTGATTATTCAGAGTTTATCAGTGTCTATCGCTGATAGACTCCGATTAATCGGAGTCTATCAGCGATAGACACTGATAGGCTTTCAATAATCAGAGTCTATCACTGATAGACACAGATAAAATCTTACGACAACTTTTTGGTCTTGTACAATTAATTTTGCTATATATGCAATTAGTTTGCAAGTGTGCTATATTTACTATTAATTGGGTCCAATTTGTCATCTATGCAACTGTCCCAGTTAAATATACAATAAAGGGAATTAGTAATTTAGAAACAATCAAAATATTTCTAAAATTTGAGGCAAAAATAGAAAGACTAATTTTTTTTTTTTTTGTTTTTTTTTTTGAGAAACAAATAGAAAGACTAATTAGAGAGAGAGTTTGTCGAATTATAATATTTGGTAACCCACATATAAGATTGAAATGTAACGTAAAGTTTATCCCAAAGAAAAAAAAAATGTAATGTAAAATAATATTGAAGGAGGTGTATTTGGATGATAAATTGTTCTAAGTCTAAGTTCAGAGAATTGGTTTTATCTAGTGTGACATTTTATATTAAATTCAATGAAAAGATTGCATCAATTTTCAATGACTCAGCCACAAATTAGACTATATGCCATTTGCCTCCCCCACATGGACCTCACTCTTTCCTTCTTTTGTACAATATTTAGGAAAAATCATAGATTTGGTTCATGAATTTTGAACTTGATCATTTTTTATACTTCCTAATATATATATATATATATATATATTATTTCAAGCCATCGAACGGAGTGGAAACTTGATCTCTCAACTTTTAAGTTAGGTTCAGGTTGACAATAAAATCTACTTTATTAAATTGTATCTATATATTACTGGTTTAAAATTACCTACATGGTGCATAGCACATAAAGTTTAAAATTTAATTTAATTTACTTATAAAATTCAAAATGTGAAATATTATACACAATACAAAAAAATAAATAAATAAATAAATAAAATCTTTAGATTTAGTATAAAAAAACATTTTAATCACCGTCAATGATCATTTAATTGATTATGTATAAAAAAAAAATTAAAAATCTTAAATTTGTTTCCATCTAATCTAACTTTTATGGGTAACCCAAAGCCCATGGGCCCAAGCTTTCCAAAGCCCAATTCCAACAAGGGAAGAACTCCTCGAGCAGGCCTCTGAGGCTGAGCCGAGAGAATACACGCACGCGAGGTCCTAATCGAGCCAGCTACTTTTCCAAATTCCTTTTATGACTCCAACAATGGATCAGTGAGAAAAAGTACATATAAAACGGATGTACCAACTAATGAGACACAAAAACTACCTTAGTTCAGCTTGTCACAATACTTTATTTAAATATCGGAACGTGTCATAACACAATACTTGTGTGAGCTTTTCTCTTCTAGGTCAGGATGAGTCTTTTGAACATTAATACCTCGATACAAAACTGACGCATCACCAACTTCAAATATATATCTATATGGATGTCTATTCACCATGTAAATGAATAAGACATTTATCGATGTAAATATTTACTCACCAAGTAAATGAACCAAAGACATGTCTATTTCAAATTTCCTTCAAATAATTTTAAAAAATAACGAGGACCAAAAAAAATCATCATACAAATTTATTTTATAATTTAAAATTTTTACATTATTGGTTTGAGACAAAAACCCACAAACTCTTATGCTCCTCAAACACATGACATTTTGTCCAAATGTTTCAAAATGTTCAAAGAGAAATGAGAGTGGAGTTCAACAATTCTTGTAGTACAAGGATCAATCTAATAGTAAAAGGTATTTTGATTGATTAAACTATACTCATATCTGTTCGGAACAAGGATACATTTAATTTTGGTATATCACATATGAACTTACATCTCTTCCTCTTACCCACTTTAGAGGACACATTTTTTTCATTGTACTTAAAGCATGGGGTATTTTCTACCTATAATCCTTTTCAGGTCGAAGGTTTAAATCCTCGTTTTCCACCCTACATTTATTTTCCTTTGAAAAAGAAAATTCTCACGTACTTCATTCCCAATTCTTAAACATGACCTCTACCTATAGGACGACTAGAATACATGCTTTAATCATTTGACATCATCCGACCATATTAAAATTTTGGATTCACATATACAATGCCAAACACAACATTAATCAATTTTAGATTCATGCAAAGACAAACTATAAGAAAAAATGATAGTAGTATATATATTAGTCATCAATGAGTTCCTTCTTTTGGTGTCTGTGCTGTTGAACCACCAAAACGGAGCCACTGATATTGAAATCTGAAGAAGCCAAGAGGTCGCCCACAGTGCCAAGCTCAGGGCACTCCTCCCAGTCGCTCATCCCTGTCGTCAATGGCGAGTGCCCTCTCCCTCCTTTCCCCACTACGAACAATGAGTACATGTCTCCTATGTCTCTAAGCTCTACCACCGTATCTTGCCCGTTTCTCACCGGTTTCTCCACGTACCCTACTTGTCCGGTCGACACGTGCCTGTCATGTCCAAACCATCAGAATGTGACTGTCTCCTAATAACTATTACAAAATCGAAAAATACTTGGCTGCATATCAATAGGTAGGAATCTTCCTACATACCACCATTAAAATGTTGACAATTAGAAGAGAGAATTGATTTTTGATTTTCTATGTTTCTCTCTTTTAGTTGTCAAGATTTTAATTGAATAAGTAAGGAGATCCCTAAATACTGATACGGGGAAATTTTTAGTACTACAGTAGGGAGATCCCTACCTCAGATTATTGTTTGTTATGAAAGAAACATTTAAAATGATGTGGGACCCATATAATAAAATAATATTATTAAATGACATGTCAAATGTTAAATGGAAGGATAAATTTTCTCGATACCCATGTGAGAAAATTTATAGTACTATGGTAATATGAAAAATTTTACATGCTACTAGCATTTAAGAATGGTGTGGTTCTATGAAATAAAATATTATATAATTAAATGACAGGTCAGGAGTATATGTAGAATTTTTTCCTACTCATATGCAATACTTGACTGGTATGTAAGGACGGTCTTCCTACAAGTAGAAAATGATAAAACTTTTTTATCTCTCTTAATTGTCAACATTTTAACGGTAGTATGCTGGGAGATTCTTACATACCAGCATGGAGCGAAACATTTTTCAAGTATTGTTCTACGAAACCAAAGGAAGGAAAGGCAAGGAGAAAAGGTCAAACCTGTTGTAGAAATCAGCAAGGAAGGCATTATCAGTCTCATTAGAACTGGTCCTCAAACTAGGCAAAGCCATCAAAACCCCATCGTCACTGGACGACGATGCCGACGCCGCCGCCTTCACGTCATCAACCGCCGCCGCGGCCTTGACAAAGCGAATAATGGTCAAATTGATCCTCGAATGGCTGATCATCCTCCTACTCCACGCCACGGCCTCCCTGTCGTCGGGCCCGGCAAAAAACAACGTGGCCACGTGCTGCACGTGGTCGGAGACCAGCAAATGAGAGAATGCCAAGAAGCCGGTCTGAACCCGGTCGACCAAGATCCCGACGGAGCAAGGCGCGTGGCGGAGAATCTTCTGATTGGTGGTCCTGATTCCTTCCTTGCCGCTCTCCATTTTGCCGTCGATCCGCTGGTGCTTGTGGAAGGGGAGAATGACGATGGAAGCCCGGAGGTCCTCGGCGGAGTTGCAGACGTCCTCGTAGAGCGTGGGGAAAGCGGAGACGGCTTTGGAGAGAGACATGAATATCTTGGTGTCGGAAACGAAGGCGTCGATGGCGCAGTGGATCTCGAGGACGTCGTTGCCGCCGTAGCCCTCGTCGTCGCTGAGCTCGTCCTGCTCGAGCTCGTGGTAGGAGAGGTTGGTGCGGCGCTTGTGGAGGAGCTCGATGAGGTGGAGGAGGAAGGGGGAGAGGTGGGAGGAGTGGCCGCCGCTGAGGGAGGAGAGGAGGGGGAAGATGCCGGAGAGATGGCGAGGGCCGTAGGCGCAGGCGAGGGCGCGGAGCTCGTGGGTGGGTTCGGTGAACTCGAGGGAGGTTTGGGTGTGGGAGAAGAGCTTGTGCTCGCGTTGCATGAGGAAGGCGACGACGGGGCCGGAGATTATGGTGTTGATGACTATGCTTATGAGGAGGAGGTTGTAGGCTCGAGGGCTGGTCCATGACTGCAACCAAATGTACACAACTCTACCATGACCATCGTTAGCTTTTATTTCTATATATCTCAACAAACACACACACACAATCTAATTTATTGGGAAAAAAAAAAAAAAAACTCTGTCCAACCATCAAATATTACACGGAGAACAATACTTAGTTGCATACCGCTATGTAGGGACCTCCATTCAAATCTTAACAACTAAGAAAGAGAAAAGTAGAAAATGAGAAAAGAAAATTATCTTTCTTAGTTGTCAATTTTTTTTCTTACACGGAGGTCTGATAGATGACCATTTGGTTTTTAGTTTTTGAAAATTAAACTTATAAACACTTTCTTTATTTTGTTATCTAGCTAATTATTTCTATGTTTTAAAAAACCAAGAGTTTTGAAATCTAAAAGTAGTCTTCAAAAACTTTATTTTTGTTTTTGGAATTTAGCTAAAAATTCAAATGTGTTATTGACATGGATGAAAACCATTGTATGAAAATTAAGAGGAAACAAACATAATTTAAAAATAAAAAAACCAAATGGTTATGAAACATGTTGACCTAAGTTTGTACTTTCATGTTCACCATTATCATTTGAGGAATAGCTTTTGGATGAATTCCTAGAAGTTGTGTTAGAATACAGATACAACTGAGAAAAATGTCAAAAACATAATAGACTAAATAAAAAAAATACTAAAATGATGAGACGAACATATATACAGCCTAAAGTTAGTTCAAAACTTTGATGCTAGTGGTGTGTTTATTTACTTTCGACTTTAAAAAGTTCCAATTACATCTATAAATTTTGAATTACGATTATTTATAGTATGTATCATTAATAATGTTAACTAAATAATGATGTAATCATGCCTAACCATTGTCCTATTTGATATGGTATAAAGGACAAATGACAAAAGAAAGTAAACATTGAACAAAATAAGGACAACACGTACCATTTTATTTTGTCTAGTTGTCCCACTATCTACACCCATTTGTTTTTGTCCAATTAACCAACATTTATCCGATAAACATGTCACATCACTATTTAGTCAATAAACATGCACGTCACATAATTCATAGACGTAATCAAAGTTTTCTAAAGCCCATAACACTAAATTAGACCTACAAAATTCCTCAATACTCAAACCCCCAAATCTTGTTAGTGTCTCCAAATCCCACAAAGCAAAAGTTGAAGGAATAATTGGCAAAAACTCAAAGCAAAAAGTTGTTAAATTACTTACCATGAGTGATTTTGAGGCTCCACCAATGAGCAAGAGATCAGCATGGCCTTTCAAGTTAAGAACAAAACCAAGAAAAACCCCTTCATTCAAAGGGATCTTCAAGTAATTGCAAGCAGCCAAAGTGCCACTCATTTTGCTCCCAATACTCAACAAAACCATAATGGCCACAATTATGACATTGCTCAATTTCCAAAGATTATTCCCATCAAATTGGAATCCCACATACCCAAAATATATTGGCAAAACAAAATTGTGCACAGAATATGTCAATTTGTGCAACAAAGTCCTTGCAGTTTTGCCCTCTTTTGGAAATGTCACACCAAAAACAAAGCTACTGATTATGCTGTTGAATGTCTGCAGCTCAATAATCACTGAAGCTGCAATGATCAGCGACAAGAGAAAAAAAACCTCCATGTTTTTAAGGTACTTTTGGTTACGGTTACGTTTGTTTAACCAACTGGCCAAGTACTTGTTGAGGATCACAACGCCACAGATGAACAAGGCAGTGAATATTCCCTTTCCAAAGCCTTGGAAGGATTTCAAGGCTAGAATTGCATTGAACACGGCCAAACACGCCATTTCGTTGATCAGGGCCGACGAAATGGCCAGTTTTCCGATGTCGGAGGTGGCGAATTTCAGCTCGGCCGCCAGCCGGATGACGATCGGGGAGGCCGTGTAGGCCAGGATAAGCATGATGACAATGAAGAACCCGAATTTGTTGCTCTTTTCTTCGAACTGTTGGTAGAGGAAGAAGGAGACCGCGATGCCGAATACGCTACCGACCACGGCACCGCCGCCTGCGACGATGCCTGCGACGCGGAGGTTGCGGAGGATGTACGACAGATCGGTCTCCAAGCCGAAGAGGAACATGAAGACGATCCGGCTGAGGAAGCCGAAGATTTCATAGTAGTCTGCGGCTGAAGCTTGGAAGAACACATTTCGTATTGCTTTGATGTTGGATATTCCTGTTGGACCCAGCACCAAGCCTGCCTGCAGCAATCCACCATTAGAAAGCTTGAAAAATCATAAGCATTTGGAATCAAATTGATTGCCAATTAATCATGTTTAATCCATCAACTAGTATTGTATCAAAGAAATTATTAAGATTCCGTTTAATAAATTTTTGTTTTTGAAAATTAAGTTTATAAACTTTTTCCACCTATAAGTTTCTCTGTTTTGTTATCTACTTCTTCTCATATTTTAAGAAACAAGTCAAACTTTGAAAACGTATAGTTTTATTTGATAACCATTTTGGTCCCGTTTGATAACCATTTGGATTTTGAAAATTATGTTTGTTTTCTTTCAATTTTCATACTATGGTTTTCATTTGTGCGAAACACACACTTAAATTTTTTCAAATTTCAAAAACAAAAACAAGCTTTTAGAAACTACTTTTTTTTTTCAAAACTCGACTTAGTTTTTGAAAATATGAGAAGATGTTAGATGACACAACAAGTAGACTTTTCGGTTGTAATAGTGTTTATAGGCTTAATTATTTTCAAAAACAAAAAATTAAATGATTATCAAACGGAGTCAATTATTGGTTTTTGGTTTTTGAAAATTAAGCTTATAGACAATACTTCCACCTATAAGCTTTTTGTTTTGTTATCTATCTTTTTTCGGTTTTCAAAAATCAACCCAAGTTTTGAAAACTTAAAAAACATATTTTCAAATTTTTTTTCTTTTTTAGAATTTGATTGCGAATTCAAAATGTGTCAACCATGACAAGGAAATTATGAAAAAACCAACCTAATCTTCGAAAACCAAAAACGAATGATTATCAAACGGGCCTAGTTTCCAAAAACTAGTTTTCGTTTTTGGAATTTGACTAAAAATTCAAATGTGTATTCAACAAAGACGAAAACCATGGTAAGAAAAGCAAGAGAAAACAATCCTAACTTCCAAAAACCAAAAACAAAAAAAAAACAAATGATTATCAAACCTAACTTCCGGAGACAAAAACCAGAATTCAAATGTGTCTTTAACAAAGACGAGAAAACAAACCTAACTTCTGGAGACAAAAACCAAAAACCAAACAATTATAAAAGGAGACTAAAAGTGTTGGAAGTAAATTGGGAAGGGAGAAGAATGAAAGAATACAGACCAGAATCTGAGCGATGGGGCCAGGTTGGCCGAAGGCCTTGAGGACGAGATGGAAGAAGTGAGAGAGGACGAGAATGAAGGCAACCTGAACGCCCATTGACGACAGCGGGTTGAACAAGTCGTCTTGGCAAACCATTCTGTGTGTTGCGTCCATTTTTATTATTATTATTATTATTATTATTATTTTCCTCTTTCTTTTTCGCTTCAGACACTTAATAATAACAATATATAATTAATGGGGTTTTAGAGATCGATCAAAATTTGCAGAAGAAGAAGAATAAGAACAGGATGATTTCTAAAATGCTCAATAATGGAGTTTCAACAATTTTTCTGCAACGAAGAAGACAATGAACAATAATTAATAATAATTAATAATAATTAATTAGTTGAGGAGAATGGAAGGATCCGAAATTTGCTGTTCCCTTTTGACCTTTTCTCTATGCACAACTCATCTTCCAACTAAACTAGGTTTTCTTTTTCTTTTTTTAATTTTCAATTAGTTGAGGAGTTTTTATTAGATTATATGTTTTTTAGGTTAAAGAAAATTAAATTAAATTAATGTTGGGTTTGGAAGATCAAAACCTTTTAAGGGAATGTGATATGTATGTGATACTTTAAACACTGATATGCTAAAATATTGACAAATATATTTTTGTTCTTGTAATAATAGTTTATTTGGCATTAAATGTGTAGTTTTTTAAAATAGACCGACCATTTGAATTTTGAGATTCTAAGCATAAATTAAGATATATGTTGATGGCAAAATCCGGCCAAGCAACTCACCCGACCTTCACGTGAGACAGTGAATTTGTTGAAGACGGGGAAGACGTGACCTACAAATATGGAGCAAACACTGCACACCGGTGTGGTTCTTGCCACACACACTTCGATGCTTAAGTCAGCCAATAGAAGGAAAATGGGCAAAACTAGAGAGCTAGAGGGAGAGAAGATAGAGTTTTTAGAGTAGTTTTCGGATCCCTCTCCAAGGTTAGAAGAAAGGTTTATATACCTTTTCCTTTTTAGGATTTCTAGACATTGGAAGACGATTTGGGCCGAACCAATATGAACCGGGGCAACCAAAGGACTCCAGGGACCGAGCAGAGGGGAGAAGACTCGGGCCGCACAAGCGAGCCGAGGTCGAGCGTGGGGTTGGACCAGGCCTATTTCCCCTATGGGGTCCATTTCCTAGTTGTGTCTTCGATTTCGTTCGTGTTGTCCTCATTTGTTCCTTGAATTTCGGAATGGTCCAGAATTATCTATAACAATATATATCATCGATCAAGAGATTAGAGTTTCAAAACATTCTACCCACATGTTGTTGAACTTAAAATATATATATAAGTATTGATTTTTTATTTGTATCACAATCTAATTTTAGAGATATTTTTAAAATATTGGCTAAATGGTTGGAAGAAAATCAAAATTTTACCATGATTTGATCTCATGAATATTTTCATTGTTGGACTAGGCTCAAATGACCTAGTTCCATGTGTGAATTTTGGCAAAGGTTGAGGTTGAGACAAAGGCATGCTATCATTTAGGCCAAAAAGTAGCTCCATCGAGCGAGCATATGTATGCAAAGGTGTGTCACGATGTTTGAGCTTTCTAGTATCGAATTGTTGAGAAATTGATTCTTAACCGATACTCTTTAGTGAGGGTCGATCACTTAATTGTGGTGGATGGAGCAGATGCTTGCCTTGTTTGATTTGAACTCTATAATTAATTATGACTAACAAGGTTTTCTAAGTTATGATGTGCCGGTTAGTTGAACAACTAAACTAAAATATTAAGTCAAATAATCTTATTGGCTATAACTTACTAGACTTTTGTATGTTAAACAAAATATCACATCATTAGTGTGTATAAGGAAAAGGGAAAGGAAAGTGAATCCTTTTCTGACTCTTAGGCCTTAAGATGTCATTCTAATTTTGCTCCAGTCGGTCTTCCAAGCGAAGCCTTGGTTTCCAATGTAGGGGAAAGATAGGTGGAGGATCCCATAAATTTGTACCTGGTCCATTAGAGGCTTCTTTAGGAAGGCTAAGCGCGCACACACGCGAGTTTTCTTGGAAAGTTTTGATTTGTTTCATATTTTGCTAGCTTGTGATAACTTCTCTTAGGCTAAAGGCTGAGTAGAGGTAGTGCAAGATCGTGAGCATGATTAATTCCCCCTGAATCTCTGCTATTGGTGTCTCATTAAATGGGTCTGGATTGCATGTGAATTGATGGGTTTTAGTTTAAGGGGTGATTGAGTTACGTATCTCCCTCTAAACTGCTTACCTCATTGATATCTTAAGATGCTCTATTTGGGTGATATTTTGATGCAGGTGGCAAGCCTAAGGCTACACGCCTGCATGGAACAAACTAGGAATAATATAGGAGGCAAGAGGACGGAGGCTTGGAAGGCTAGCTGAATCTAGATGTTTTCTACTGTCCGGCTGCTTAGCGCTCACTACGCACTCGTCAGAGAGGGGAGAGTGTTTTATCTAGCTGGTGGGTTCTGGCTTGGAGAGAGGACGCTTCTTAGTGTGTGTAGATTTTGGTTCTCTGTTGAATGTCTTTTGTAATGTTTTTGCTTTAGAGCATTTTTTGCCTGTGTTGCAATATAAGGCTGATGTTATAAAAAAAAAACAAAAAAAACAAAATATCACATCATAAATTTCCATGGTCACATTTATAAAGTAACCTTTATATTGGATCTATGTCACTTAATACTGATAATGTCCATTGAATATATATATAAAATAATGATAAGATGTAATGTTTCAAAAAAAATAATGATAAGATGTATACGTGATTGTGATAAGCTTTTAATATAAGTATATAAAGGACTTTCCTCAAAAAAAAAAAAAAAGGAAAATAAGTATATAAAGGACTAAACCTTTAACGTATATAAGTAAATATATACAGTATACATGCATGAAATTTAAAGTAAATATCACCAAAATAATTTTATTCAAAATTCAAAACTTAACCACGAGGTGGATGAAGTTTCCAGCATGTGGAAGAGAAGAAAAGATTGTAGAAATCGTCCCACATCGGAAAGAGCGTTGGAAGACTTCACCAAATGTCACTATAAAAGGCGCCTTGGACATATAGAGAAAGCATACCTTTCTCGGCCTTTTGGCTAAGATCAAGTGTAGTATCTGTTCTTATCAGTTTAATATCTGATACGTGGGCCATCGGCCCACATGATATTAAATTAATTTTTTATGGGGGAGGGCCCACCACAGTAGCTTGCTACTGGGGCCTTCGAGCGTCGCCCTTGCGTTGCACTACTGCATGGGCCTGGCGCACCCCTCCAAGCCCAGTGTAAAATTATTTGTGCATATTCCATCTTCATTTTTTCTTCTTCTTTAGAACAAAACAATGTTATTATTGGTTAAATAAATTCATGATAATATTGAAATATAGTGAATTAGAATAAGATAAGTATTTTTTTTTTTGAAAAAAGAAATAATTCCTACAGTGTTGAAATTAACCTTCTAAAAGGAAAAAGCAAACAATGAACAGTATTCCTAAGGGAGAAAATGAAAAACTTTTTTTTTTTTTTTTTTTTTTTTTTTTTAATTTTTTTAATTATTATTATCGTCCACAACGTCAATTTATGAAAAACTCTGTATTGATACTTAAATAATTTCAATACTCCCATAGTTTAGAATTATTTTGCATAATTTAACTTAAATATAAATTTGAATTTTATGGTAAACAATACTTATACTAACTTTGAGGGAGGTAACAATTTTTAAAGATTAAAAATTACATTTGATCATTACTTTCAATTTTATAATAGTTTTTGTCCCTGAATTCTCTATATTTTCAAACCCTCGTCCTTCAAAATCAAATGTTTTGTAGCTTATAATATAATGAGTTTTTGATTTTTTTTTAGAAGTTTTTAATTAATTTATTGATCAGAAATTTCATAAGATTAATAGATCGTTACAAATTTTAAAGTACGTGGATTAAATTATTATAAATTAACATTCAAAGACTAAATTGTTAAAAAATTTCAAATACAAAAATTAAATCATTGTAAATCAAAGTTCAAAGGACTAAATTGATTCCTTCTCAAAAAAAAAAAAAAAAAAAAAAAAGACTAAATTGATACAAAAGTGATTTTTAACCCATCTTGAAATCAAGACCAAAGCTTGCAAACTGCTAACCAACTAAAGTCCACCTCGAATTTTCAAGTACGAGTCTTGCTACTGATTAAGTTAAGAGTTTTGTCCATTCTAGATAATGGGAAATGGTGAAAAAGCTACTCATTTCGTGGGGCAATACACTATTTACATTTATGCTGTTAATCATGTAGGGTTCCTTTGCACACGAATCTCAAAAATGGATTTACAAGCTTTGACATTTACAATTTAAAACATCACACCAATCTCAGTCGATAGTATGTTCTCATACACTAAGCAAACTCAGCGGCCCAAAAAGCATCAGGATCGGGACAAAATAGACTGATATCTTTGATTTCCAAATTGGCAATATGCCAATCAACAAATTGTGCTTGTGTTGATTTGAATAGCAGAAGGATTACGGGCATGATCCACCACTTATCAGTCTCCCTGTTGCCAAATAAATGCAAAAAGCACTTTTGAGTTTAGGAAAAATAAGCATTTAAAAGATTTCAAAAGCGCTTGAGTTTTAGTAAATGACATATTGTCTATGGTCACAGACTCCCATTTCCAAAATCCACCTTCTCCATTTTCTTTTCCTAGCCCAGTTCTTGTTTCATCCATTTCAGATGTGTGGCGGAAGGTAAAAAACTAAAAATGAGTTGAAAATCACCTTCTGTTGCTCCACGTATTTGTCTCATCAGGTGGCTGGAATGTTGAAAATCCATAAAGAAATATGCCATAAATGAAGGCCACACCCTGTAATGATCAAAATGATGAAATAGGACCATCAGAAGTAACAATAGAAGTTCTAATTATAGAGAAAATTTTTAAAAAAGATGAGAAGTAATTTTAATTATGATGAGCATCCTGAAGCATATCCTCTATGAAATATCGTTTAATCGGGAAATTCGGGTAATACAGCGAGCCTAGTACAACTTACAATATTAGCAAAAGAGGTTGCATTCCACAAAGCATATATTCGAGCAAGTGATGCTCTTCTAGGCTCTTTGCTGAAAAGTGCATTCAAGCCAGCTGGGAAAGGAGAGAGTAGAGACAAGGGAAGAACAAGAAGAACAAGAAGAAAAGCAACCAGTGAAATCCAATAGAACTGCAGCAGCATAAGCAGGGTAATGGAAATATCTGCTAGAAGTATCATGGTGATAAGCAGCTGTACAGTATCCTGAAACATTTACATCTCAAGAGTTAGAGGATAAGCTATACGAAGATTTCTTTGTTCTATATTTGATAAGTATACACTGACAACAACTAACCAGATGACCAATAGGTTTTGTGTTGCGTAATAAGAGAGAGAGAGGATAGAGAAAGTCCCATTTATAATGCAAAAATACCACGTTGGCCTTGTTTATAAGCCCTCCATTAACTACTCCTGTAATCCTTTTTAGAGATAATGCTTGCCAGCTCTGATCAAACTGCATGAGAGATTCTGTTGCACTTGCAGCATCTTTCCTAACATATTCGATAGACAATAAAGTGAGAAGCCAGACGGAGATACTAGCTGACCACGAGTCCACAACTGTACACTAAACTTTTTAATTTTTTGTTTTTGTACCAGAATCCAAAATTTAACCCTTCTAATCCTATAACTTGTTTAACAAATAACAATAAGAATAAAAGAATCAAGTAGACTGCAAACCAGGTCAAGGTTATCAATAGTCTCATAGTCATAATTGCATTAACTAATTTTGCACACATTTCTAACAACGCTACTTTCTGAATTATTTTTCTGTGGATGTGCTTTCATTGCCAGGAGAAGAGTGAAAAACTACTGGAGGAAGTATAGTTGGCCAATATTTCTGCTTCTTTGTTTCTTTTTCCCCCTTTTACCTACATTTTGCAAATTAGCCTTTGCTCCATGAACTAATTTGAGCAATGTTGAACAAGGAATTATTCAAGCGTACCTTGATGGTTCATTAGTATGTTGCAACAATACATCCGATCTTTCTAGCTGATGAGAAGAATAATCACCAAATGCTACAACCAAAACACCAAGCTGATAGTAACCAGAGGCAGTAGCTTGGAACCATCCAACCTCAATCTTAACCCCATGGAATTCAAGTTGAGGGTTTGCATGACTATTTATCCAATCTATGACAGGAATTAAGGAAGAACGAATGGATCTATTCCTCACTATCCTCAATTGAGCATTGAGGCCAGCAACCAAGCGATTCCAAACCGTCGCAGGGACATGCTAGAAATGTAGGAGAGTTTATTTTGGGTTAGAGTTTGATTAGTTAATAGTAACAAAATAACTTTTAGAAGCAGATAATCTACCTGTCCAATGAGATTGGTCAACAATGCATCACTGTGAAGATTATAAGGAGTCATATAGCTTCCATCACCACCAAAAATGATGCACATTGGATATCTCTTTTCAATAATTGAGACTATGTCTAAACGCTTCTCATCACCACCAAGAAAAAAATCGATGTAAGCAACCATTAAATCAGGTGTTGCTCCAACCTGCATCAGTTTCAATTCAGATCTCAAGTGGGCTAAAGTTTTTTCATATGAAACACTGAAGGCAAATAAATATCTATCTTATTGATATAAATGACACCAACTTTTTCCAACTTTCAGTAGAAAAAAAAATACCATTCAAGTTGAAAAAAAGTAAAAAGATTCAGTTTGATCCCTTATGTTTTAACATTCTTCAACTCTACCTTCACCATTGGCCAAGGTTAAAAAAAATTACCAAAAATTGCCTAATGATAAACTTACATGATATGGTACTTAGAGAGTTGATAGAAATGAAGAGAAGTTATGACACTTAAAAGAAGAAATGTTGAAGTTTCTACCAACTTTTTAAAAATTTCGAGGAATTAGAAATTTTCATCTCTTAGGTGGCTGAATTCTTTCTCCTCTAAATCTCTAACACTCACTAAGTATCATGTTATGTAAGTTTGTTATCAGCTAATTTTAACATTCACCTAAGATGAGGGTATAATTGAAAATTTTAAAACGTAAGTAACTAAATTGAATCATTTTAAACAAGGACTTCGAAAATTGAACTAAAAACTAAATTTAACCAAAAAAAAAAGTATCAACTTTGTAATTTTTTTTTTAATGGAGAACCAAACTTTCATTAAGAAAAAATGAAAGAATATTGGCGCATACAAAAAAAAGGAGCCGAGAAAAAAACAAGGGAGACAAACTATAAAAAGGACCTTCAATCAAGAGAAATAAGACCTAATGGATAATTACAAAAGGACTTTAAAACGGAAACCCACATGGACACATAGAATCTAACAAGGGACCACACCTCACTCAAAGATCTCTCAAGACCTTTAAAATTCTATTATTCCTCTCACCCCAAATACTCCACAAGACGGCACACACCCCTACCTGCCACAAAAAAGACCCCTTCTTGCAAAAGGAGAAGAAACTCCTTGATCATCTCTCTACAACTCCATGCCTGGCCAAGCCTAGATCAAACTCCTCAAAAAACTGGCTCCAAACTTCGTAAGTGAAATCACAACTCCAAAAAATATAATCAAGATCCCCAGCCACTCTTGTGCAAAGAATGCAACATAATAATTCTTGTGTGTTTCTTTGTTCTATTCTCGTTTGTTTAGTCTCTTTGGTGCAGGAATTAGAGGAAGGAACCTAACATAAGTCTTCCATGAAAACCTGCCAGACAAAGAACTGGACATTTTTGGAAAATTTTACCTTCCACAACAAGGCATAGACAAATCCACCCAAGAGTGACAGATTAACTAAACAAAGAAAAAAGGATTTACATGAGAACCCTTCAAACGGATTAGGGTTCCAAGTATGAACATCTCTTCTCCCTAGAATGCATTGAAACTCCCCAAGCAAAGAAAAAAGGTTGATAACGTCCGACAAAGCATGCCAGAATCCAAATAAAGGAAAGGTTTAAGGGTTGAGACAAAACAGCCGCAACTAAATGGTTCCTTATCAAGGATAACTAGAAAAAACAAGGAAACAAAGAGTAGAGGGGTCTATCCCCCAACCACATATCCTTCCAAAAAAGTGTCCCTCCCATCCCAACCAAACAACAAACAAAAAGAGAGAAGAAATGAAACTCCTCACCAATGCCTTTCCAAGGGTTTCTGGAAGTGTCTTTGATTCTAGCAAAGATCCAAACAAAAGGGGATGCCTCGAATTTGCTCGCAATGACCCTATATGCCATAAGGTCCCAGCCTCATGATGAAACCACCATAGCCGTTTAGCTAAAAGGGCCTTATTACGGGCTCTCATTTTATCGATCCCTAAACCCTAAAGTCCACTGACTTAGTAACCTCCTCCCAATTGACTAAGTGAGCCTATTTTCCTTCTTCCATGCCTTCCCAACGGAAATCTCTTATAAACTTCTCCAAGGTTTTACTCACCAAAGCAAGGATTTTAAGGAGGGACAAGAAGTAGGTAGGTATTCTACTAAAGACTGAATAGATGAGAGTAAGTCTACCTCATGCTTCGATAAAACACACCAAAGAGGAGTTCATCAATTCACCTCATGTTTCCATAAAACACACCGAGGAGGAGTTAACAAACAGCAGATCATTTCATTGATTACAAATATACCAAAATCCGAAGATCTGAAATGGGTCCAAAACCATAAGACATCATTCAACAATTAAACTCAGTTTCAATAAGGTTGTAAGAGGATTTTATTAGAATGAAAAAGACAATGCAAATAAATTTCACAAGAATTAACAATTACTACATTTTGGATTATATTTCAGAAGACTGTACAAAAATCAATATCAAAGAACAGGCTGTCACCCTCTTTGACCCTTACAATAGTCAATAAAAGCATCTGGAGAACATCAAATTCATGTGACTTCATAAAATTAATGCTCGAGAACCATCGGAAATATTAGTTTTTATATTTTACAGTCAAACGTACCTTCATCCCTTTGTATAAAGCACGAGATCTGCAGGATCGCAGACATGAATGGTCATATTCAGATTTCACATAGTCCTGAAGGCGGTGGATTTTATGCCTACGTCGCCACTGTTTCCAGGTCCATGCGCAAGGATATGCAAGAATAGAAAGTATGCTGTGCACTGATCCTTCCCACCAATGATATGCAGCCACCGAATTTATCTCATCAATGAATCTATTAAAAGCATCTTCGTACCTGAGCAGTAAACAAGATACTTGAAACAAATAAATTATATGGACAATAGTTTTTCCCAAATCTCTTACAATACCATATGCATATTGAGACATTAACCACAATTGAATAATTGCGGAACTTTTAAATTCTAAAGCTAAGTTGTTTTTGGATTAATGCGGTCAAAGCTTATCTTTCGGAATTATGGTTGGAACGGAATCAAAGAATTTTTCAGAACAAGTATCTTCCTAGATTGATCAATTCGAAGCTTCACGCCTAAAGGCATCATCGTAGTGTTCTTTGTCCAAGTTGTTCATGGGATTCTCACTTCAGGATATTTGTCTAAATTGGAATGCTTTTATATATCCTTCATATTATCTTATTGATTGCTTTTTAGTTTTTTTGGTCTTGTATTGCTTGTTATTTTTGTTGCTTTTTCACTCTTTTACAGAGTTTGTATCTTTGAGCATTAGTCTCTTTTCATTACTTCAATGAAAAGTCTTGTTTCTTGTTATAAAAATAATAAATAAATAAATAAAAATTCAGCATAATGATATTCTTTATTCAAAAAGCTAGTCTAGGTTAGGTTTAACTATTGTACTAATAGGTTCAGTTCTGTTTAATACATTTTCTATGACCATGAGTTCAGTTCAATACAAAACATTGTTAAAGAATCACTAGACAACTTAAGCTCATAAGATGACAGTTGGATGCCTGATCACTACTAAATTAGGAAGCTTGTTGACGAGATGAATTTAACATCATTGAAAATGAAAATTTCAAACATTCCCACTCTAGACAAGCTAATCAAATTACAGTCTTCTTACACAATTTCTATAATTGCATTGGGAGGAGAGTAAGGAAGATGCCAGGGCTCTCTGAAAGTATTGGGACCCATAAAGTACATTCTGTAAACATGACTTTGAGTTTCCTCAGCTCTAGTTCCACGTACCTGGATACAAACAAAAATTACACCTGAATAATAATAAGTCATAACTGCAACGGCAGGATTGTATCGAAATCTCTAATTATAGTAATCAATACCTCTGATAAGGAAAGAAGATGCGGGAAATGATGATGACTGTGGGGTTCAATCGAATCAGCATCACGATAAGAACCATATCCAACAAATTTTACTCTCAGCGTGCTTAACAGAAGTGCTAAAAGAACCAAAAAGCAAGACAATATAACAGAAAAGGGCCAGGGACCCCCAAAAGTGTACATCAGCTCCTCAAGAGGAGTGAAGCAATTTGGCATCTTATATTTGTCACTTATGCATTTATACGGACAAAATGGCCGATCAACTCCTCCTGTCATAAGTGTGGACGCTTTAGCAAGAAGATCTGAAACTGTTCTACGGAAGAAATCAAGCTGAAACAAAAACATCAACCATTTATCTCATTATTACCCCGTGAATGTATGAAATTTGCACGATTGGGCAGAAGATCAAGAGAACAAGGAATGCAAAGATTTGCATCAGACCCATCCACATCTTTGTAAGTGCCAACAGGGCATTCCTGTAAATAGAGCAAAAAACCCCGATGTTACAATAAGCTATTTAAAAGATTCATTCTGGAATAATATTATTCAGCAATTTCCATCATATTTCCCCCAATTACAAGCAATATGTACATGCTATAAGCAACTTTAACCATCACATACAAACATACATAAGTTACCTATATACTAATTCCTATTTCAAACATATGTACTAGGTTAATTTTGGATACATAAGCTGGTGTAAGGACGAATATTCTTCCATGGTGTACCATGTGCCTAAAATATTATATTTATGATTGATATCAATGGATCTTGAGAGAATGAGGAGAGATTTCTCTGAGAGAGTGGACAGAGTTGAAGAAACGAAGAGGTAGCCTTCTATTGGCCACACAGATTTTTATGTGAGTGTAGAAACTGGAGGAAGAATTAGGATGGAAGAAAGAGGGAGACTTTCAACTTCTTCTCCAAGCTCAGTCTGGTGAACTGGTTCCTCCCTGAACTGAAAAATGCAAGAAAATCACCAATAACTTGCAGACTCTCCAGGAGTAGCCGCAATAAAGGGTTGTCAAAGATTTTTGGGATGGAGTTTTCATGCAGTTGAGCCATTTATACGATATCAACCTGGAGAATAGAAGGTGGTTACTAAATTCCAAGGGGTACTTCAGTACTAAATCATTGTTATCCAATCCTTTATGCTTCCAACTTATCCTAGACAGACATGGAGGAAAATGCCCTTAATGCTTAACTGATGTGACAATGCGCAGAAAGAAGGACAGCACAGCTATTTTTCCCGATTGTTTAAAATTGTTGGTCACATTTATGCAAAAATCTTACATGCCGGTTTTTTTTTTTTTTAATTATCTGGCCCCTGAAAAGTTGGAACAATTGCTGATAGGATGCTCGAAAAAAAGGAAAGGGAGCTCCTATGGACCAAAGCAAAAAGCAGTTTCAATCCACTCTTTCTAATCTGCATATATATTACCTCTATTCAAATTACCTAAGCAAGGTTGCCAACTTGATTGAGAAGCTTTTTAGCGATTTTTTCTTGGAAGGGGCAAATGGTGATAGTGTATGCAAAATGTTAACTGGCGACATACACAACTACCTTTCCAATTGGGTGGTTTGGGTATTGGAAATATTAATCATCGGAATTCTGCCCTTTTAGCCAAATGGACTTGGAGATTTCTCATGGAGGATCAAACTCTTTGGAGGAAAATCATCAAAGCCAAATACTATCTTATGCATCCAAATCACATTGGCCTAATGCTACCATTTTAGGCTCATCTAAAGCTCCTTGGAGGTATATTTTGATGCTGAATAATTTGGTTCGAAGTTGTATTACACGAATTATTGGTAATTGACAGCGTACTGATTTTTAGCATGAACCTTGGTCACGAGGAGATAGTTTAGTAACTCTCTATCTGAGGCTTTACAGATTATCTACTCTGTTTATGACTCCATGGCTAATATGTGGAATGTTGAAAACTGTGCTTGAGATTTAGGTTTATATAGACACCTAAAGGAGGATGAAATTTCAAAATGGGCCTCCTTATTACATGGTTTATCTTTGCTTACTTTCAACAATGCCAAAGACTCTTGGAGGTGGAATCTTATTCTTCTGGCAAGTTTTCTATCAAATCCTTGATGGAAGAATTGCTTCATATGAAAGGTATGAATCGTATGATGTCCCAGACTTTGTATACGCTAATTTGGAAGGACTCTTATCCAAATTAAATCAAGATTTTTCTTTTGGGAGCTTAATCATGGGGGATCACCACGACAGATCATCTTCAGAGGAGAATGCTTCATTTCTCTCTTTCTCCTTCTTAATGCATTATGTGTAAGGCTTATTTGGAGACTCATTGCAATCTTTTTAGCAGTTTCCCCTTTGCTCAGCATTTTTGGAATCTCATTTGGGATGGTTTTGGAGGGAACTTGGTTCAGACTAATAATATTTTTGATCTCCTATCTTCCACCTTTGTGGGACACCTATTCAAGGATGGCAAGAAAAATCTTTGGCCTTCAATCACTCGGTCTTTCATTAGGTCTCCTTGGCTTGAGTGAAATAGGAGAATCTTCACTGACAACTTTTATCTTGTGTTTTTTAATGCTTTTAATTTCTGTAAACATTTGCATCTTTCTAAGGCTTTTAGCCTTTTCTACCTTAATTTCCTCTTTGGAGAGCTTTTCTGTAATCTGCCAAAGGTGGTTGAAAGATTATATCCATCTTTTGTAATTTCATTCATCAATGAAATATCATTGTTTCCCTCTCTTAAAAAAAAAATGAAGGAATAAAAGAATATCTGAAATGAGAGTAGGGATTGAGATGAAATTTTTAAATTTTTAAAAATTTGCTACTTATAATTGGTGTAGCCTTAGCTTTTACACTCCCTTTACAACAAATTCAGATTGGAGTATTGTTTTGGTAAGTTCCTTGGGAGGTACAATTGTACATACTCTTATTCTTTACAGATCTTCAACGAAAACTTTTTGTTTCATAAATATAGTTCTAATTTGCAATGCAACACGAATTTTTAATTTTTCAGAAGAAAGTTACAAAATCATTAGAGGCTAATAGCAATTACTCGAACAATTCAGTTGATTCAAATTTCCATCCGGCAAAAAGGTAGAAAACAGAGCAACTAAGTTAGTACCAAGAACGTAGATTAAATAAGTTTCCAGTCATGTAAACAACAGATTCAAATAATTATCTTAAACCTGAACTGTGGCAGCAACCTTTATTAACTACCATCATTTATTCACCACTCAAATATGCAATGGCTTTTTAACAAGTTCTCATAAAAATTAATTATGATTGTCCACAGATACAGGTGATAATTCAATATGGTCTTTCTAGCTCATAAAATGGTAATGCAAAATCAATTATACTAGTCAACACAATTTTACACGTGACAGTATGACAAGAAAACTCTACGACTTGCTTTTAATCGTTCATTCATTTGGTCCCTTTGGTGTGAACCAAATGGGCGGATTTTTAACGATAAATCTTCCATCTTTGAAAACTTTAGGGATCTAGTTATTTTTAATGCTTTATATTGGTGTAAATGTTCCCACCCTTTAAAGTCTTTCATCTTTAATTTCTAATTGGCATTCCTCCATGTAATCCACCTTGAGTGGTCATTTCATTTATCCATGAAATGTGCCAGTAAACAACATTATCAAATGCAAACAGAAAAATCTAAGTACTTTGGTCAACTTAACACAAAAAAAAAAAGGATAACCTTGTCTTCTAATTTAGAATACATGCAAGGAAGCTACCCTTATAGCATGGAAGCACACATGAGCATTCAGAAAAGCATGACAAGAAAATTTCTAGATGGTGCAAATGGCGGCATGCCCACATGTATTCCAAGATTTATAGTTTATACAGTGAAGTGGTACTAAAACCAATTGAACGTACTTCACAAAATGTACCATAGAGGCCTTTAGGGCATTCTTTTCCGGTAATTGTGCCTTTTCCCCCATGATTACCACCTTTGTTGCTAGCACCTCCACTGTAAGACACAAGACGAAGTACATTATCATATTATCACAAACTCCAAATACGAATTGAAAAAACAATTAGGGCCTATCAATCTAGCGATAGGTCTTTCCTAAAAGATGGGACAAGTGCTGCAACTAAATTAAGGACATCTAGTAGCTCTTGCACGGCATTTTGATGATTTGTAATCATTTCTTAAAAATGAATTCAATTGGAAGACAAAATAGTTCTCTGCTTTGAAACTTTGGTGTTATAAGGTTCTCACTTCTGCTTTTACCAAAATGCACTTCATAACTTGCGTCTTTTCCTTGCAAAGGAATAGACCTTGGTATTATTTATCACCTCTCGATGCATATGTTTTAAATGTGAAAATGAAACCATGGATGATGTAATTCTTCATTATGATTTCACAAAATGTTTACTGTATGAGCTACTTCACGACTTTGGTCTATCACAAATTCTCATGAAGAAGCCTTTTATCAATTCAAAGTTCGAATATAATTGGTGGAAACGCTTCTAGCCCACTAAGAAGGTTGAAATACATTGGAAGAGTGAATTTCAGTAGCCTTGTTGGTCTTGGAACTAATATTAAGAAATATGAAGTAAGCAAATGGCTGAGCTTTGAAATCCAGAACACAAGCTCAATACCACTAACAGGCTTGCTACATAACCAAACTGTCCAATAATCACAATAACTTGTAAGCTCCCAACCCATCAACGTATAATATTAATTAAAAAAGAAGAGGAATATCACTAGAATTAAAAAGGTTTAAGTTCTTCGTCTATCTCTGGAAAGTAAATGAATAATAATTTATATTGTTACTTGCTATCCTATCATATAGTTAACAAACAATTTTGTAATTTTTGTTCTCTCTCTTAGCTCACTTGTCATTTTGTTTATACAGATCTTACGCAATTTCTTATTTGTAGTAGTGTTTCTCAATCTCTGAATAGAAAAGCAAATGACTACTAAATTATAAAAATTTAAATTTCTGAGATCCATCAATATCATATTCAACGATATTAAAAGACTTAATAACTTGGAGTAGAAAACTTTAATAATCTAGAAACCAGACTATGATAAAAGGCATGATGAAATTTTGCAAAGAATCAACTAACTACGAATGAAACACTCAGAAATACTTAAAACTCACCTAACCCAAGAATTATCTCCTTCCCATACTCAATGTTAATACACAATCAGATACATTCAACAGACTTCCAGAATGTTTACAAGCCACGGGCCTGTACCTTACATCAAAACATTTAGAGTTTATAGATAGAAGTCCCATACCTACTATTAATGGAGCCACTTATGCTTGCAACAGGTGTATATTCATCCCCAACATGTATATTGGCCCAATGAAAATGCACCCTCCCACCCCCACCTCCACCTCCACCTAGAGAACCACCATTGCCGCCAATAACAGTAATTGATGAATTCTCGAAAAGCTCAAGTTCCTGAAGGAAAAGAAGAATGGTTCCACCCGAACCTCCTCCATGTCCACCAATCATGCTACTATTATCATTTCTCGTCACTTTAAGAAAGCTTTGTCCATCAGCCGTTAAAGATCCATAAATGTTAAGAGTTAACAAAGGCCACTGGATGGATCCCATCACTAGAAGAAACAAAACATGCATTCACAATGCATGAGAATAAGTCTAGAGACTAAACAGACTAATGAAGCATTAGAGATGAAATATATATATTTATATATAATTTGCTCCTGTTTGCACCATTTTATCTTAATCCACATTAGAGACACTTTATCATAATCATATATACTTCGCAATAGTAGAAGAAATATTTACCAATCATTCCCCCTCCAGCCACAGGTGTATCAAAATGATCAGGGCCTTCTGCTCCACTTCCAAGTTCACAGGGAAGATCAGCGTTGCCATATTCACCACCTCCATTACTCACCCACCCGTTAAAATAACCAGAACCTCCTCTTCCTCCATGTCCAGCTCCACTACCAGCACCATTTGTATAATTCCCCTTACCAATTCCTTCATTGCAACCTGACCATGAAGGTACCACAATTGAGAAGCTTAAAACACAACTCATTTTTTTCCAAGTATTGGTTTGAGTGATTTTTCTTTTTTTTTTTTTTTTTTTTTTTTTGGGTTAAAGAATATAACATTTAGAACAAAAAGAAAACCTTTGTTTTTATAGGAAACAGATTTTCATTGTTAGAATAAAAGTATTTTTAAAAAAATGGTAATATGTGTCAAGTCATAAGAACAGTTTTCTGTGTTGTGTTCCTAATTACCTAATTCTGATGCAGTAATCATGCCGTTGCTATTGACAATAACAGTTCTTGCCCGGTGGATTTGAATAATACTTCCCTTGATAATTCCATTAACAATAAGGTCCTCAACACGACAAATCTAACAAAGGTAAAAGGAAACCATTTGGATTGGACTATGATAAATTGCAAAGCTGCAATCACCACATGAACACTTCTTGGTATAATGGAATAAAAGACCAATTCAAAAACAAAAATAACAATCGCAGAACAAACATGAATATGAGTTGGAAGCATCATAACAACAAGACCCTCCACCAAACCGTTATATGAACCACAACGCAAAACCAAGTTCAAACTATGATAGATCACTGTTCTTAAGGCATCAATTATGAATGGAAAAATTGGCATGAGGTTGGCTAAAATAGTAGTTATACTCACACCTCTCTGATAATTATGAGAATATTTCAAATTCCACCTCCCATAAACCATTTCAAACACAAATAAATTAGATGATTCCTTCCTATTAGATGGAAAAATGCGGTTGTAAATTATTCAGAAATCACAATGACGATAGGCAAAAAAAAAAAAACAATGTTGATAGGCAAGAAAAAAGAACACCCTAAGGATAGAAACAATATAATCTCAGGTTGTGTGAGGCCACACTACCAGAGTACCTGGTTAATAAAGAACGAAGAACAGGTAGGTATAGAGACGGAGAGGCTCCCAAGCCAATATGCCATTTCAATATCAATCACACAGAACCCAATAGTTTAAAAGGCTATAGGTTTTCAAATCCATTTTCTTTGAGAAATGGAAGGTGTAAGCATTGAGCAGATCAAATGCAAATATGACCTTTTGAAATGAAGAAGAAATGAAAGGCATAAAATAATAGTAATAATTTGAAACAATGATGAGGAAAAAGTGAATAGTCAGCACTTTGCCAAAATAAAGATAAACGTACAAATCCCGTAGTTTGTCCTTTTTTTTTTTAATCCCGTATCATCTTTTCTTTTTCTTTTCCTTTAATCATCCTATTATTCTAAGTTTCTAACTACTTAAGATAGATAAAAATAAAATAAAATAGTCACAAGAACTTGTTCCTCAGTATGGAAGATCATGTAATATTATTGAAAATTAAAAAAAAAAAAAAAAAAAAAAAAAAAGAAGAAGAAGAAGAAGAAAGAAAGAAAGAAATTCCTCTATCATATTGTCTTTCCACCAGAATAGTTTCAATATGCTAGAGGAAAAGATTGTAAAAAGGGGGAAGATGAGCTCACTTCTTATTTGTAATTTGGTTGGATTCCTAGAGATTCAATCAATGGATAGCAAGATTGAGCATCGTGAATGTTTGAGTTGCTTCCTCTTTTGATTACAATATAATTGCACTTCCTCTTTTTTTTAGAAACAGATCTTATGGTTAACTATAAACAGAGTCTTCTTCCGGTATCTTCGGTGTGAACGAAATGGAAGACTATTCAGGGACGTTTCCTCAACTTTTGATTCTCTTTGGGATTTAATTATCTTTCATGCTATGCATTGATGTAAAAATAAACACCCTTTTAATGCTTATAGTCTCTCTAATTTGATTGCTAATTGGAGATCTTTATTGTAACTTTTCTTTGGATGATGGGTGCCTGTTAGCATCCTTTTATTTCATCTATCAATGAAATAAATTGTTTCTCTTCTCAAAAAAAAGTTATCCAATCCGTTCTCAAATTCCATCCTTTACACTATCCAAATGTTAGTTTTATGTGCCTTCTTTTTGTAATGATGTATTCTAACCACATTTATAAATTCAAGATACCAAATTCCGAAGAAACATATAAGAAAATCATTTTCTATGAGCAAACCAAAAAATTGTTACTTTATCCCTTCTTCCACACACAAAAAATTGTGTGCAAACAATAAAATATAATATGTGATTTCAATAGGCAGGCAAAAACAACGATAAAGTATGAATATGATATTCTAGTTGGGAGGCTGTTTTGTAAGTTGGTTAGAAAGTTCTATTTATGAGAATGTTTAAGAAGTATTCTGTAAAGGGGGAAGGAACTTTACTAGATTATTTGTCTGAATAGGTAGGAAAAAGTATCTAATAAACAATAGACTGATTTGCAATTTAAGACCATGATAAATGATAATGAAAGCGCAAAATGTCACCAAAAGAAAGCTATCTCTTACTTGAAGTGAAAAGGACAGTGTATAATTGAAATGGCAATCATCTGGTGGAGTCATTAAATCCAGTGGACACGTATCACTATCACACAGTGATTTTGTTACCCTACAAATAGAAACTTAAGTCTTAAGGATTTCAATACTTCAATGTTGTAGGATTGAGAAAGAAACCCTGCCCCTCTTCAATAATTGTTACCTATCAAATAAAGAACAAAATAATAATTCTAGCCAAAAGGCATAGCATATAACATACTCACAGGCTTCTACTGGCATCATCATCCAATGGAGCCTGAAGCAGAGAGCCGATGCCAACCTGTTATTGTCAGTAATCATAAATAAATGCATCAATAGACTCTTTTTTCTTTTTTCTTTTTTGGCAGTATGAAGGGATAAGGATGAAAATGGTAGTCTTTTTAACAGTTAAGATAATGTGCTATACAGTTCATGCAAGCAAGGAAAATTGTAAAATGAAGCAGGTATATTTAACAACAGAAACTTCAGTAATTGTGATGATAGACACCAACCTTAATTGCAATAATTTATGAGGTTTGGTTTGAAAGAAATCGGAGGATTTTGGAAGAAAGCATTTAGCTAGGCAGAAATGGTTTAATTTAGTCAAGATTGTATCTATTGTTGGAGTTTTCTTTCTCCTTTATTTGATAATCACTCTTTTAATGATATTTGTACAAATTGGAAGCTTTTGTATTCCTATTCCTCCTATTGTCTCCTCAAAGAAAAAAAAATTTGTTTCTTTTCATAAGTCGATGAAAAGTTCATTTCATAGTCACCCATGACCCACCTGGTCTGTATAAATTTTATACAAAACTTAGAGGACAAAAAAAACAAGGATCAAGAAGGGATACACCAAGAGACTTGGTCTAGAAATGCAATGCCAAATGAAAAGAAAGTGCTCAACGGAAAAGGTAAAAGTTGTTCTTTTTAAATGAAAAGCAAGTGCCTAATGAAAAGAAATTGTTTCTTAAAATTAATTTAAGCCTAGGGCATCATCTAGTCAAATGGAGTAACATTCTCTATCCTCTAAATCAAGGGGGCCTTGGTCTTCACTCCATGAGGGACAAAAACAGTGCCCTTCTTGCAAAGTAGGTGTCGCAGTATAATAATGAGAAAAATACTTTGGGGAGAAAAGTCATCAAAGGTAAAAATATGGTTCTTCGAAATATCTTAATTGGGCTTCTCTTGCCACTGCCAAAGGGCCATGGAAAAATATAGTCAAGCACCAAAGTCTCATCACAAACCGCATATGTCATAAAGTGGGAAACGGAGCTAACACTTTATTTTGGTCAAATCTGTGGGTCTCTAGCAATAGCACCACCCTCGCTACAAGTTTTCCATACCTCTACAAACTATCTCAATGTAAAGAAGCCTCGATTAAAGATGTATGGAATAACAATCACAACTATTGGGACCTTAGACTTGGGAGGAACTTGAAAGATGTAGAAGCATCTAAATGGGCGAATCTTAGCATGTAACTTGATCCCATCGTCTTCACTCAAACAGAAGATGATTGGAAATGGCCTCTTAACCCCAATGGACAGTTCTCCGTCAAATCTCTTCTAGCAAACATGGGAGATAGATCTTGGCTCATCGATTCCTCTTTATCCAAAGCCATACGGAAGGACAACTACCCAAAGAAAATTAAATTCTTCTTATGGGAGCTCACTCATGAAGCCATTAACACCAAAGGAGTCCTCTCCAGAGATGTATGCCTTCTGTGGCATTATCCCCCCGTGGTGCACTTTATGCAAAGCAGATGATGAATCCCAAAATCACATTTTTATACACGGCTCGTTTGCTAAACAATTTTGATACAAGCTTATGAACTCTTTTGGCTGGTATTTGGTCTCTCCGGGAAACATTAAAGATTATCTTTGCACTGTTTTGTTGGGGCATCCTTTCAAGAACAAAAAGTTTGTGCTATGGTTGAATTTCACTAGGGCCTTCTTTTGGATCCTTTGGAAAGAGCACAACAAAAGAGTATTTCAAGATAGAGAAAACTCCTTTGATACGTTCTTTGATCTAGTTATCTATTATGCTATCTCTTGAGGTGTAAATTGTCCAACCTTTTTTCTTCTTACTCATATGCATCCCTCTTAGTCAATTGGAAAAGCCTTTTGTAATCTTCATGGATTTTACATCCTTTTGTAAATCTCATACCTCAATAATATTGTTTCTTATAAAAAAAAAAAAAAATTATTTCAGCCTTAATTAATAACGACATATCATCATAAAATCTTGAATATTGATGTCCATAGAGCAGGACACGAAGGTAACTTACATGGTCCAAGCTATTAGACAAGCTTGCTAAGATGAATATTATTTTTCATCTGTAGGATAAGCAATCTAAGATATAAAGAGAAGATTATGTTTAAAACGTGATGATCAGTAACACATCTTCAAACTGAAATAAAAATTAATAAGCATACACTAGGTCTTTACGAAAAGAATAACATTGGTCTCAATCCTCAAAATGAAATCAAAATTTGTCATCTTAGTCCTCATCCTCATACCAATTATTATCTATGTGTAGTGTGTTTAGCACTTCTAACAAACTCGAAGTACATTTCAGATTTTGTTTGGTTATGTATCCAAAAATATTTTTAAAATCACGAAATCACTTAACAACACTTCTGAGTACCTCTCTGAGACTGCTACCAAGCATATTTTTTTAGCACTTATTAACATTTTGAGCACTTTTTGAGTGCATTTCCAAGAGCTTGTTTTCGGTTAAAAATACTACTAAAAAATCGCCACCTTAATCAACCAAGAAGGAAAAGTCATGGATGTGTACACATTGACTTTATTCATTAATAAGAAGCCCTGGAAAATAAAACATAACAAGAACTCCATATTATGATGATGACTTGCAGTTATGTAACATTGTTATAAAAAAGCAACAAGGTATATATATATTAGTTATTATTATGATAGAAAATTGCTCAGAGGCCCTTGAAAATCGATCATAACAAGAATTGCAAAATGTGACGATGGCTTACAGTTATGTTATAAAAAAGCGACAAAGATAGTCGCTGGCCTTTGATTGTGTCACCTTGACCAGTCAGATGCAATAGCCCTTGGCCATACATACCCAAGTTCGAATTCGAGCTAATGCTTGAGTTTTGCTGCAACATTTAAGGTATCACAGCAAGCTTAGGTAATATGAGAAGTCCAAACTCCAAAGGAATATAAATGTAAAAATAAATACATTTTTAAAAAAATTAAAAGGCTTTCTAGTCTAGTTAGCAGAAGGGGTTTGATCAAAGGATAATACCTTTAAAACAACCAGATTCCTGACTTCAAGAACTGAAGCAGTAACAAACGTATTCCTACCACCGTCTACCAGGATTTTAGAGTTCCACATCAGCAGCATCTTAACAAAAACTCTAAGAGCGCCAAAAACCTTCAGTCAAAGAGAATTCTAGTCATTTCGGAAACAGACAAAACAAAACGAAAAGAAGGGGACCTTCATAAGACCTAAGGGCTTTCATCTGAAGGGATTCCGTAAGAAAAAATGGAATATCATTCAAACTACATTAGGAGACCCTAATACAATAGATAGGAACAAGTCTGGACAGTGAGTTTAGAATTCAAAAGGATAGTATCTATGTGAAGCAAGCACGTGTTGGAATTTAACCATAAGAGTAAAATAATTAAGGATGAGCATGATCTGTTAATCCCTCAATTCTTGTACCTACAGTTAACCAAAAATTGGATTGCAGATATCTAAATCTACAAAGGCACTACAATGCCATCTTTTTGGTACTTGGTCATTTTCATATTAGAATCACATTGTCTAGGCCTCTGGCCTCTGGGCACCAAGATTTTGCCTTTGAGACTCTCATTGATGATAACGAAGTAGTTAGTGCTTGAAAAACTTATATTGATATGCTTCTCAAAGTAACTGACTTTAGAGAGGTCTCTAGCTTCCATGAACTTCTCTCTGGCCTTTCTCTTCTTTTTATTCTTGCATCATGCTCTAACCATAACAAATAACAGAAGGCAGGCCACTCTACTATCCAGCCAGGGTCCACAAAACTCACAACTATTGCATGATTCCTAGACTTCTCCCTAGTTTCCTCATCGTCTTTCAAGCATAAGTAAAACATATCAGTCATTTATCTATCCTCTCAATACCCCCCAAATTTTAACCTTGTCTGGAATGAAGGAAACTGTCGTTGCACCAAATCAAATGGTTTCCATGAAGCCTCCTTCATCAATCTTCCAGTTCATTGTATCAACCCTTTCATATTCTCCCAAAGGTGAGTCAAACCCAATACTGCTGCGAGTATTAAGCTTAGATGAGAAGTGGAACCTGGCTATGGTGGTGGTATCAAAGTTGCCTCTAGTTGTTCATTCCAAGGTGATGCATGTGCTTTCATATACAAGTCAATTAGGTCAAGTTTATAAGCAGCAGATCTTTGACAGTTCTTAAAAGTAGAACCACTGAACATGAAATGTAGGGATGCTATATTCCCATTCAGCTCTATGTGTGTGCAAGTTAATAACCCCCAAGTATAAATTAAAAATAAAATAAAATAAATAAACACACACACACACACACCCCAAAAAAAACCCAGAAAAGAACCCAAATTTTAAAACATACAAAAATCTCATCTAGGTATAAAATAATATACAAGTTTGATATAGAAACTACAGAGTCAAACCGTTATGATGGAATCACTCATCAGAAGTTCTTCAGCAACTAGTTCAAATTCCGATATTGGAAATTCAGAGAGTCCAAACACAATGCTGCCTCCACGATATAGGCTAATTTGGCCTCTAACCTAGACACCATGGAGCCAAAAGGATACAAGTAATTATCACTTGGTCGAAGTAATTAAATTTCAGGTTAGGAAAAGCAATCATTGACAGACAAAAACTATTAACAACAAAATAATATGCATGACAATATGAAATGCACATACACGATCTAAAACATCAAATAAAATTAATTAAAAAAAACAAAAAAACAAAATGGAACTTCAATAACCAAAGTTAAAGTCAGAAAACTTCATAAATAAGAGTCAATAAGATGAGAAGCTCACTTAAAGCCGAAAATTCAACAGAATCTAAGAAAGAACTCGATAATTAAGGCCCCGTTTGATAACCATTTGGTTTTTTATCTTTTATTTTTGATAATTGACCTTACGAATACTACTTCCACCTATGATTACTTTGTTTTTTTGTTTACTTTTTACAAATGGTTTTCAAAATACAAGCCAAATTTTGAAAATTAAAATAAAAAATAAATAAATAAAAGAAGTAGTAGTTATTAAAAACTTGTTTTTATGAAATTTGACTAAGAATTCAAATGTTTGCTAAAGAAAGATGAAGACCATTGTAAAAAAATATGAGAAACAAGCACAATTTTCAAAAACCAAATGGTTATCAAATGGGATCTAAACTGCTTTGATAACAATTTGGAACACAAAATGGAAATAATGCAACATTTTTCTATCCATCAATATCTTTTTTCTTGCTCTGATAAGAAACCAGCTTTCTAAAAAAAATAAAATAAAATAAAAGTAATAAGCAAGGCTACAAACAAAAAAAATAATAATAATGACAATAAAGCAAGTCAGAGTTAAAAGAACAGGAACCAAAGTCAATATTTACAAATCAGCCAAGGACCAAAATTGTATATTGTGGCATTATTTTTCCTTTTAGGCATTTGAGTAGATACTTGAAAAAAGAAAATTAGATCTGCCTAGCTCTCAATCATGACTGAAGGTTATGCTGGATGAGGATACTTTGAATCTTGGCTTCAGAAGGCAGGAGGAAACTTGTTCGGCAGGGAGCAATTTATTTAGCGGTGGGTGCAGCATGACTATGAGAAGAATATGAGGATTTTTAAGGATGGAGGTGTTTGGTAGGAGAGGTTTAGAAACTTGTTCTTCAATATCTCTCTTTGGAATCAAATTCTCAATCTTTTCTTTAGTGTACTATTCCCAACAGAAGGAACTACACCACAAAACCAAAGCTTTAAAAAGGAACAAGTAACTAGAAATAAGTTGAGAGAAGATGTCTTACAAGAACCTCATCTGTAATTCTTAGAAGCCTCAATAGCAAGAATTTGTCTCCCTTCCACAAATCCTCCTTGGTTGCTAGGGATTGCGCTATGCACCACCTTGCTATTCTAACAGCAAAATTTTTGGCAATAATCTTTCATACTCCTGACTAATTATGGGTCTATAGACCTATTCTTCAAGATAAGACAACACTTGTCTCATTTATGGAAGCATCAATGATTTCCTTCTCATAAAATTAGGTGGAAACCTTGAGAAGGTCTCCCTTGATGACGCCTTGAAGCTCTCCTGAAAGAACCCCAACAAAGAAAACCATGAGGGCCAAGAACCTTACTCAATCTCCCCATCACCTTATATAATAAAACCATTCACAGAAAACAATCTCTATCCTGTTCTTGAGTCTCCTTAAGTTTGTCGGTATGTGACAAAAGGTCATGTTCCATCCCCTTCTTTAACATACTTCACTTCAGACTTTTGCCTCCGACCTATCTCCTCCCTACAAAGAATAACCTTAAACCCACTTCTAAGCCTTTCTTCCCTTGATTCTCATGTTCCTTCAATCATAAATCTCCAACAACTTTCTAATTCCAAACTTCCTATACCAACTTTAGAAAGGCAAGTTTCATCATGAACCTTAAACCTCACTTCCTTTCATGGACACTTCCGGACCACCAAGGAGGGTCTGAGAAAACTTGAGAAGAAGGTGTTCGGACAACATATACTCAAAACAAAAAGACAACAAGCCTTCTAACATCCCCCGGGCCCCATTCTCGATCTTACCTAATTATAGGACCTACATACTAATGAGGACATTGAAACAAGAAAGACAACCCGATTATTAGAAGAAACAAAAATCTCATTGTCATTGATGAATGGAGTTATGAAGGTGAGGAAAAGATACTCCCAGGCAAATGGCACTTTAAAAAAATTCTTCCAGTTATTTATTGATTGGATGGAATAATTACAAAAAAGGGAGGATTTGGTGACAAATGTTTGAAAGAAATATTAAAGGCTTTATTAGGATATACTTTGTAACATAATCGTAAATATTTAGGAAGTTTGTTGGGGTGGAATGGTTATTACTAGAGGGAGTTATGGAGATGGGGATAGGTCGAACTTCGGAAAGTAGTTATTTTGGAAGAGTCCAAGAGTCTTGAAGCCGGGGGATTGTATTTACCTTTTATCGTTTTGATAAGACTATAAATAAATAATTAAAATTATCCTAACTCATTAACTTAAGGTTTTAAGTTTAGTAGTGATTTAGCATAGTATCAAAGCAAGAGGTCCTCACTGTTATTTCCTCCCCGGTTAATATTGATAATCAGGTTTTATGCTAATTTCCAAGGTCACAAATCAGGGGAAATGTGAGGAATGTTAAGGATGTGAATAAGTAATTTCAGCTTAAGTTATTGGGTTCAGGGTGACTCTAACACATTTCAATACTATCTTTATATCAATTTCCATTGCAATTTGGGGATCCTATCAGGTTTACAGTAATAAGTAGTGTAAACTAAATAATCAAAAAAGGTATCAATTTGAGTGGTCTTTAAAAATTCTCTTGTTTCCTTTCACCCACGGCAACCATAAAGAAGCATGACAAAAGGAGTCTTTTAAAGTTTCTAAATGGGAGGTTTTCTCTGCTTTATGGAAGTCTAAAAGCCCCAAGCGAGTTAATATCCTAGGATTTGTAAACACTTCCAAAGGGACAACACAAAACCAAGCTCTAGCCTCTAGCCAGAAAAATCTTTAACCTAAGCCCATTCAAGAAACACCCACTCCAAAAGCAACCTACATGAAGAATCTTGCCAACATTCGGGCGATCTAATCTACAACAATCTTTTGGCTCAAAAGAAGTAGACTTAACTATTGGGCTTGACAAAGTCGAATTTATCACCTTTATGGAAGGTGGGTGATGGAATAAATGGCACCCTTAGAGACAGCAAGCTAAATAGAAAAAAAATTATCTTAGCTTAGTTTAAGGTAGGTTTCCATGGGAAGGACGAATTAGTATTTTGGAGGGTGAAAGAATCTATCACTCTATGATGGTGGAGGTTTTGTTTTATCCTCTGTTCAGAGATAAAGGGAGGTGTCTTATGAACAACCGCATTTTTAGCTATTTCTGGGTACTTTGGGGTTGAGAGGAACAGGAGGACTTTTGGGAAGGAGGTGTCTTTGGGGGAGGTTTGGTCTTTGGTTAGTTATATTTAATACCTCTCTTTGGGTGCCAGTAATTAAAGAGCTCCCTAGTTACCTCTTTTTTGTGATTTTGAACCCTTGAAGCTCTTTTTTGTATAGGCTTTTGTCTTCTTGTCTTTGGCTCCTTTTGTTTTGGGTTCGTTACTTTTTTGTAATGCCTAGTTGAATATCCTTCCATTTTCTCTATGAAATTTTGGTTTCAATAATAATTATTATTATTTATAAAAATAAAAAATAAAAAATCAAAATAAAACATCTGTAATATATGCATTTCATCAATCAACAAATATTTGAAGTTATAAGGGAGCAAAGCATTTGCCAGTTCTCCAAAGCATGGAAGCAAAAAGTGCAAGGAAGAAAATATCACTCAATACCTGGACTCTTGTCCACAGCAATGGGACCAAAGCTTTTGCGTTATTCTCCACAAAAACATTTGACCATAGTGGACTAGTTGAAAAGTCTAGCAAAGGGGTTTCAGTTTCTGTAGTGATATTGTCATTTCCTACTCTTAAACTTAGCAAATCGGCATTGAAGTAAGTGCCGGCTGCTCCAGCATTACCAGGACACCCAATACTTACACCACCTGAAACAAGGATGGTGTAACATAGAATTACTAATGTTGTGATACAATGCCAGAAGCATTCTAGATCCTCAAACAAAGAAGTTTGTTATTATGATTATAATTTTTTGTTTTGAAGAGGTAAATTACACAAAGCCGGATAGCCTTGCAGTGATATAGTGTCCTTTCCGATCTTTATTATTACATAAAACAATACCGATCACTATATCATATAGAATATTTGATCGATACAAAGTAAATACCATGTACGGTAACTTTAATATCTTCTTGAATGCTATAACAATCCAGAGAAATTCTTCCCCCACCACCTCCACCCCATCCCTTCCCGCCTGCAGCAGATATAGTTCCACTTCCCTTTCTAGATATTCAAAGAGAGAGAGAAGTATTAGGAAGAGATGAGACAGCCAACAGTATATGATCTTTGTAATATAGCCAACACTAAAACCAAAAGGGACGTGACAGCCAACAGGGTCTAACTTGTACCAAAATCACTTACGTAGAATTGAATTAAAATTCATAATTTTAGTAAGGATGATCAGTTATTACTCATGAGATCATCTGCTTGTTTGTAAGTAATACAATAGATGCGTGATTATACAAATACGTAACTATATTTATCTTTTTTTTTTAACCATACATAACTATATTTATTCTAAAGCAAGTAAATTGGGGACATCAACTGTATTAGAAATGGTAGTATATTTTAGCTATAAAATCAATAAACTTGAGATAGATCAATTCAGGCATCAAAAGCATGAATAAAACTGGGCTCTAAGCCTTCAGCATAGTTTTGTTTTTCTTTTTTAATTCTTATTAGGTGGATCACTAACACTACAATACATTAAATCAAAAACAATTGTTAAAGAGAAAAGTCCAGGACTCCATTGCTAAGAAATCCTTCACCAAAAAAAGGGTAATCAAAAGGCTTTCAGCAGTATACGGAGACTCCTTTGAACTCTTATCTGGCTGAGATAAATGAGAGGAAGTTCTAAAGTAATGACAGTAAATCATAAAATGAGATAATAACGAAACTGCAATCAATGTGCTTTGAGTTATTCTTCTTCATAAAGTTCTACCAATGGTTCTCTGTCTTTAATGTCTTATCCTGTCAACAATTAAAAAACTTTCAGCGGTTCAAACGTTTCTATATGCTCCATACTTCCAGAGAAGACTATGGTTGTAACGAAAGAATCCAAACAAATCTAATGTGTTGTGGAACAGGCCAACTTCAAACACAATACCTAAAATCTTCCAAATGACTGCATGTTAATATTGTTATACTCATTCATTAAATAGCATTGATCAATTACACAATGTGCTTATATTTATATTGCAAAACATAAAATCTTTGAAATTTTTATGCAGTAGTTGAAACAAATTAATCTTTCATCTATAGTTTAAACCTAAAAATGATAAACAGGTTATCAAGATGTGCCACAAGTTCTTGCAAAATATCAACACAATACAATCACAGATCAATCAAGATATAAAATAATTACAAAATACCCTTCCAAGTTTTCACAACATGACCTAGTTACTTGAACACCAAACTTTTTATTTTCACTGATATTATTTTCTTAACAGTCAACTGCTGGATCCTGCTTAACTGAATTACTACTCCACACAAGATGGATAAGAGACTCATTCTTTGAGCGGATGCATATATGTCAATTTATTTGTAAAATGTTTGAAGATTTCGTAATTGAAATTACTACTTCAATACATCCAAAGGAATGTTTCAATTGTCTGACGATTCTAAATTAAAATTGCAATGCCATCAATCATCATGAGTTATGTTTTTATTAGATACAAGAAACTTCTGTGTTATCACTTATGATTATGACTCTACTGTATGAAGAGTACCAAATGTATTTTTTACAACTTCACATTGTAAAGTTAGCAATAAACATGCAAAAAGCTTATAAGAGCTCCAAACTAGATTAATAACAATAAACAACAAAATGCTTCGAACATAATATACAAACAAACTTGGCAATTAAACTTATACGAATTTCAAACTAGATTAGTGAAAATTTATGCATCATAACTTTAAAGAGAAAGCACTTGATAAGTCTAGACCAATCCATAAGCATGAATTGTACTCACAACTTTACTGCATGCACAAAGATACTTCCACCAGATCCACCTCCACCTTTTGATCCACCATCTCCACCTTCTGCAAGGATAGAACCATTTAGATATAACACATCTACTACTGCAAGTTTCACACGTCCACCACCAAGCCCTCCATATGGCTTTTCATCTGATATCCCACCACCCTTGCTCCCATAGCTCCATGGTTCAGACAATGTAGACCAAGCATAGACATCGCCACCCCAATTGCTTGTCTGATTACTTTTGAAACAGGAGGCCCCCCGGCCACCATGACCTCCACCAGATCCATCATAACCAACTGGTGTGCCACTAGTTTGAGAAGGAGGTGCTCCACCAAGGGCAGTAGTATTTATGTACGAATTGTATTCCAGCATCACGTTAGCAGCGGAAAAAACCACAGAACCAGCAACAACAGCTGCTTGCTTACTGACTTTGATATTGCCAAACATATTAATAGTAATCGTACAACCTTCTATGGGGCAGCATATCAAAACGTGTGGAAGTATCTCTAGGTTACCCGTTCCAGATATGTAGAAGTCAGAATCTAAAGACAAGTTTGTGTTTAACAGGCAGGTTGTGTTAAATGACCCAACACCACCCAGGTCCTCGCATGATACAAAATGATTTGAAGAAGAAAAAGGGATTGGACTAATGTTCTGAGAGCCATTGCCTTTTACTAGCTGAAATCCATGCCGCGAATTGTTTGAAAAAACATTTCCACTTTCATACTGAAGTGAATTAAGGCAGAGGGCAGACATGTATAGACATCCCAACAGAATATACCATCTGATGTGCCGGTGCAACAGGGAAGAACACATCACTGCCGGTTATTTTGCGGAGTTCTACTTGTACATGGTACTCCAGATGAATTTATTTTAACCAAATAAGCCTCAGAAGTAGGTAACTCCTTCTGGCATTTAGTCCTTCTGGTGCACCAGAAAACTGTAATATCAATATAACATGATAATCAACAAAATAGCTATGGCATTTAGACCAAAGAGTACAACTTGCCTTTTGAATGCAAATGGGAGAAATAATTGGTTTCAGGAAGAAATCATAACCAATAGCCAACAAGTAATATAAGAGTCGAGTCTGCACTCTTATTTAGACATGCAGAAGACAGTTTTTCATGAATGCAACATAGAATAAACCTCTATCCGAACCAGCACAAATGTGGACGGTTTCTTATTTCTTGATGATTAGTGATAGGGATGACCAATATACATTCTGAATCCTATCCAGTAACATACATGCATTTGAAAGAAAACCTATACTAAGTGTTGAGGGAAAATGTTAAAGTATTGATGAAAAGATTAAATTTACCGTAACCCATCAGCTTAGCTTTTCGGTTCAGTGGTGTTTTAAAATGATATTTGAGCATAAGGTCTTTTGTTCAAACTCCTGTAATGTCATTTCCTTCCCAATTAATATTGATTGCCACTTGTTGAGCCTTCTATAATTTTTAAGCCCACGAGTGAAGGAGAGTGTTAAAGTATCGATCAAAATATTAAATTTACCTTAACCCACCAGCTAAAGCTTTCAATTTCAGTCGTGATTTAACCCTAGGTGTCATGCCTGAAAGTTGCATTCTAATTCAGGTCCTTAGTCTTAATGAAAGTGCTTTTCTAGCAGAAAGATTAAAATCTGTAATGAAACCAGTGCTTGATGGAGCTGATGTCGAGGAGAAAACTTATGCTACGCACCATCGCAACAAAGTTGCATTCTACTTCAGCTTATTAGTTATTACTCCTAAGAAAACAATTCTCTAGCAGGAAATTAAAATCTGTTATGAAACCAGTGCTTGATGAAGCCGGTGCCTAAGAGAAAACTCATCCTACGCGCTATGGCTTCAAAGTTGCATTCCAATGCAGCTCATTACTCTTAAAGAAAGCGATTTTCTAGCAGAAAATTTGAAATCTGTTCTGAAACCAGTGTTCGAAAAAGCCGGTGTCTAAAGGAAAACTAATGCTACGCACAATGACTTCAAAGCTGCATTCTAGTTCAGCTCATTACTCTTAATTATAGTCTTCCTAGTATGAAAATTGAAATCCGTAAAGACACCAGTGCTTGACAGAGCCGGGTGTCTAAGAGAAAGCTTTTGCTATACGCCATTACTTCAACGCTATAGTTTAATTCAGCTCATTGCTCCTAATGAAAGCGATTTCAAACAGGAAACATAAAAATTCTGTAATGCAAGAATACATTGCGAAATTGTATCAAAAAACAGAAACAATTTCTTAGCTCGATACCTCGAGAGAGATCACTTGCAGCTCGCAATCACTGGAACTCATAAACAATTAACCAACCTGAGAAAAAGACAGCGAAAGCGGAGGAAGAAAATCCAGCTACATACCTCATCAAGAGTCAAAGCGCTCGAAATGGTCTTACAACAATCATCCGTTGATGCAGACCAAAAATTCAGTTCGTCCCTACGGCGTCTTTGCAAGAATACTTGGATCGATCTTATTTCGGAAATTGGGATTATAATATATTTTATAAAACTGAAATTTTACTTTTTCTTTTCTTTTTCAAATAACTTTAAATTGCTTTTCCTTTCCCTGTAATTCCATCATTCTGTCCTGTTTGATCCGGTATGTTTTGATTATGTTGAGTATATAGATTTATATGATATTTTTCAATTTTTTATACTTCCTTTAAGACCTACAAAATTATTTTTTTTTAAAAAAAAAAAAAGACCTACAAAATTATTTTTTTAAAAAAAAAAACCTACAAAATTACTATTATTTATATTAAATTATTTCAATTAAATTTTCGTGGCCAAAGCGGTAATTGACCAGAGGTTCGAATCATTCACTCACATATGTTGTTGAATTCAAACCAAATCGAGCATAACTCAGCATATCCTCGACCAAGAGGTCAGAGGTTTGAATCCCCCACCCCAAATGTTGTTGAACTAATATATATATATTTATTGTTGAATTCAAAAAACAAATAAATAAATAGATAGGTTCAAATCCCCACTCCAAAAATTAAATCGCCAAGTTACAAGGCAAATCTCACACTCAATTTGTTGTTGAACTTAAAAAAAAAGTTTTTTTTTTCATGGTGTTGTGATACACATTAAATACAAATTTGTGCATTGATATTAAAAGTACAATTTTTTGTGGAAGTCAATATTTTGATATTTAAATAATGTCATGAAGTTTGACATCTCTATTTAATAAAATAATAATAATTGAGATCCAATCAATCATGTATCTTTATATAGTTTGAATTCGGTCCATTAGAAAATTAAGAGTTAGAGTTTCACCCTCATCCACACATATTATTGAACACTAAAAAAGTCATATTTAATCTTGTCCATACCTATGGTAGGTTATGGCGTCTCTATGGTTGTAGACTTGAATCATGCCTATAATGTGATATTAAAAATAAAAACCGATCGAAGAAGAAGAAAACAAAACCTAATTTTGGTACATTTCTTGTTCCTGGTGTATTGATAAGAACAACATAAAGAAAAGGCTACACAAATGGATTTTGATTAAAGAGGAAGTGTCAATAGGAAAATGAATATGTTCTTTTTCTAGTCCATTTTTACTTGTTCAGCGTAAAAAAGTCATTTTGACTTGGCTTTGCTATCGTTCATGACTTATATGGTATAAAACATTTTCTTCTTTGACAGGACTCCGCATGCATTTCATTTCACATGCAATAATTTCTAGCATGAATGGATAAAATTTTACATTATACACGATTTTTATATATTTAAAAGTCCAAGAAGAAACTTGAAAAAATATATAATTTGTCAATATATTTCTTTGTTATAGGTAACTCTGGACGGCCCCACAAATCGAGGAACTTCTAAAGCCAGTGCAACATCCACCTCAACCAAGAGTCCAACCACCGGGGAAACAAAGGGCTGAGGCGATTGGACCGAAGCCCAATCCCTAGTCGTCGAGGCCGAGGTCGACCAGGCCGACCCTGGCCACAAATTCGGGGTTGACCCAATCCCACTTATTCTTGGTCCCTGGAGTTCAAGCGGAGCCCGGTTGGATCAAATTTGATCTCGAATCATCTCCGAACGCCTAGAAACCCTAAAAAGGAAAAAATGTATATAAACCATCCTTCAACCTTGAAGGAGGGATCCGAAAACTCATTCCCTAAACTTTATTCTTTACTTGCTTCCCATCTTTCTCCTTGCTGACTTAAGCATCGAAGGGCGCGTGCGGCAACTACCCGTGTGCAGTCTTATCTTGTCTTGACCACGTCTTTCCCCTATCAAACAAATTTATCGTTGGTGTCATGTGGAGGTCATGTGAGTTCTCTTGGTCAAATTTAGGCATCAACATTTCTAAAGGATAATTATTAACCATATACCAACACATAGATACTTTAGTATACACCACTACTAAAATATAGGAGATTAAAAAAAATCTTATTTTCTACCATTTCTTTTAATTATCAACATTTTAATGGATGTTATACAATCAGAATTTTTTATAGTTAATTTTGTATTCGTTAATAGATATTTAATGTTGATAGATCACATATCATTTTCAAATGTTGTTGATGGCAAACAATAAATTGAATGAATATCCATATCATGATAGTACTATAAATTGTTCATATTGTTTCTATTGGAGATTGGAAAAAATTTATAGTACTACGGACACAGTAGTATATACTGATCATCTAATGATATAATATTTTATTTTATGGATCTCACACTATTCTTATAAGGAAAATTTTTCATAAGCTAGAAATTTTCTCTAGAGATCGTTACCACGTGGCCATGTCGCTGAACACGTGCACGCCCAGTTCTTCACTTTTTTTTTCGAGCGTATGATGAGGCGGTGGGATGGCCGATTGGGTGTTTGCTGTCGTGGCGTTAGTGCAATAAATATAATTTTTTTTGTTTAGACATCAATAAATATAAATAATGGGTTCGTCTTACTTAAATAATTGGAATTCAATGCATTTTTTAGAAAAATGAAAGAAAATAATTATTATTAATTCTTCGTTTGACCGAACGATTTATTGTGAGGCGTTTATCAAATTATAGTATTTATCACCAATGCGCTGGCATGCAAACAGATCACTGTAGACACTCTCGGCGGAGAAAAGAATTCAATTTCTTCCAATCATGGTCCAACACGAGTCTGATAATTCTTTTTAATTAATTCGTTACCATTTTTATAATTTTGAAAAAGAATATCAAAATTTACCTAATATCCCTCTCTAAATTCTCAAAAGACTTTTTTTTTTTTTTTTTCCTTTTTTCTCCATTGCACTAACATCTCTAAAATATGTTTAAAAAAAAATAACACCCACGAAAGAAGTGAAGATAATTTAGTGGTAATTGATATATGAGATTAAGAGTTCCTTCAAATATTATTGAATTAAAAAAAAGTTATATATTTCAACTAATTGAATTGTGTTTGATTGACTTACCATTAGAATGTTCGAAGTTAAAAATTGGACACTTAGGGTCCGTTTGGTTGGTGATCTGAAAATAGAAATTTGAAAACTTTTTCAGATATGTGTTTGGTAGAAGATTCATAAATTGGATCCCAATTTAAACAATTGTTTTTTATAATATATTTATAAACCATAAACTAGTTGTAGTTATCAACTAAATACTAAGTTGAATATAAACTATTATTAATTAATTTTTAAACATGTTATGTGTTACAAATTTTTTATAATTATTATTTTACAATATCATATAATTTATAATACATTATATTATACAAATTTTAATTTCACAAAACTAAATTGAGTTTATAACATGAAATACTATATTTATTAAAGTTTTTATCTTTTTTAATTTAATTCTGCATTTAAAAGCCTCAAATTCAAAATATGGATACACTGAAAACATAAAAAAGTTGTTTTCAGAATTTCCACTATTTGGATCACAGAATCCGAAAACATTTTTTAAAAACAATTCAGTGAATCTGAAAACATAAAACAGAATTTGGATTGCCTACCAAACAAACCCTTAACTTTTCATAGTAAAATTTATTTTTTTTTTTTTAAAAAAAAACTAATAGAAAGTGAAAAACTGGACACTTAACTCTCAATGGTAAAACTTTATTAAAAAAAAGTGGAAAATAAATGGAATTAAAATAAGCTCAATCTTTTTTTAAGGGCATGTTTGGTGATCAGCAATCTAAAAACAACCATTTGAAAACAAAGAGTTCAGGAAAAAATCAATGTTTTCGAACATGTATTTAGTACAAATTTAAAAGCGGAATCTAAACATGAAGAATTGTAGGGGAAAAAAAATTGTATTTAGTGTTATATTTATATAAAAAAATAATAATAAAATTAAAGCCGTAGTTTTTTTCTTCTAGAAGAAATTATAGCCGTAGTTACTAACTAAAACTGAATCTAAAGTCTATTATTATTATTTGTTATTGAATTAATGTTCGTATTTTATGTTATAAATTTTGTAATATTATATAATTTATATGATATACATTATATTAGAAATGTTTTAATCTATTATATAAGTGTATAAAATGTCATATTATTTCCCAAAATATTTTATGTTTTTGTTTAATATAATTCTATATTTAAAATCTAAAAAAAAAAAGAAAAAAAATATTGCCATATTTTTAGAATTCAAATAAATCCGTCAACAGATATTCATTAAATCTCTATTCAACAATATATTAGTTAAAACTCTAGATTGAGCTAGATATCCGTTGAATCTATTTGAGATCTAAAAATGATATATTCATTATTTGACTAGAAAAAAAACATAAAACAAAATCTATATGTCAGTTTTCATTCATTTCTGTGCAATTTTTTGTTTAAAAATCTAGCTAAGGTTCAATTTTTCACTGAGTTTAAGAATTTGGTTTTGTTTGAGTTTTTTTTAAAAAAAAAAATTGGTTTTGTTTGGTTTAACTTTTCAATGGTTTGATTTTGAAAATAAATCATTTTGAAAAAATTTCTAGTGTTTGGCAACCACTAAAAATGACTTATTAGAAAATGAAATTGATAAATAAATCATTTTGAGAGAAACACTTGAAACCAACTTTAAAAAAAAGACTTATGGAGTAAACAATAACTTGTGTATAAAAACATTTGTGAGAAAATACAACCAAACATATGAGTGTTTAAATTCTAAACAATTTTTATATAAAATGTTTTTTAAAAAATGCATTCTTGAAAAACATTTAAATTAAAATGTATTCCAAATGGATCCTAAAAGTGTCATGCAGTCTGAAACAAATTACTTTCAGGTCAATTACCAAGATAGATAAGAAAAAAAAATGTCAAACTTAGATTTTGGATTACTGTGCAATTCAAAACCAATAAAACTTATAGAGAAAAATAAAGATACAAATGATTTTTTTAAGTTCAAAACCTTTCCTTAATTAGTCTTTCACAGAATACCCTCTTGACAATTAAAAGAGAGTAGAAAGAAAAAAAAAAAAAAAAAAAAAAAAAAAAAAAAAAAAAAAAAAAACTTAGATCACAGTATTAGAATAGAAAATGAAAGAACACAACACACTGAGGAACAAACTTCTAGTGTTAAATTTTAAAATACAAAAATATTAGATAAAGTATTTTTCATTATTTATTTTACACAACCTTAAAACAAGGAAAAACACCTAGCTCTCCCTTTGCCTTGTTCCCTTTCTCAACCTGCACGTAGTAAAATTGCCTTCACCAAGACATTAATACATTGAAATATGGCAAACAAATCAAAACACGCGAGAATTCTCTTGGAAAGTTTTGAGTTGTCTCATTTTTGTTAGCATACATTAGCTTCTCTTAAGCAAAAGTTTTAGTATATGTAGAGCAGGGATTGGATCATGATATTCCAACATTTGAATCTCTTCCAGTCATATCATATAGGTTTAGGCTTGCTCGAGGACTAGCAAGATTTAGGTTGGGAGTGAATTGATAGAGTTAATCTGTTTATGTTTATCTATTTCTAAAGTGCTTATCTTCGTTGATTGCAATGTGCTAAATGTTTTAATTTGATGGTAATATTGTTGCAGGCCTAATCTATGAGTTCGGGTCTGGTTTTCGAGTTGATATCGATATAGTCCGAAGTAAACCAGTAGCTAGCTTGGAGCTAACATGATCAAGGATTTGAAGGCTTGGCTGAATCTTAGATGAAGTATATTGGCTGTTGCTTAGATTTGGACTTCCTTTTTTGGTTTGATTATGCCTGATCGTTTGTTTTAAAAAAAAAATGTTAAAACTTTTAGTTTGAAACTTTCAAACTAAAAAAGTTTAAAACTGATCTTTTTTCAGTGAAAACAAGACTATATTTCATGCTTTAGAAATGGAATCCAAGTATAACTTCCATTCCAATGAAACGAAAAGAATTGTTCGGTATATGTTTTTTCTTTTTAAGTTTTTTTTCTTTATTTTTTAAATAAAAATAGTACTAGACAAAAATTATTTTCAATTAATGAAAGCTAATAATTGAAGTTATAGATTCATGATGTTGAAAAAATGTCATAAATTTTTTAAAATGCGAAAATTTCTGTTTTTCCCACCAAAAACGTACCCCAGCCATTTATGACATTTTTTTTCTCCCCTATTTGTGACATGAAATAATATATTCCTCTGGGCCGGTAATGAGATTTTTTTTTAATCTCTCTTAGCGTCAAGATTTTAAATGTTATATAGGACAATGTTGGTATGTAGGAAGCCCTATCGGTACGGGTAGTCAAGTATTTTCCAAAAAAAAAAAAAAAAAAAAAATCATCTACCCACGTTAGTAGAATTTAGGATCAAAATATTGTCGTCTGCAAATGATTTTCTTACCCGGAACGATAATACTGGGTGAACTTGCCGCATTCAGGCACGTGCTCCTCCTCCTTCTGCATGCACCTAAATCAAGAGCCAAAAACAATTTAAGGTTAAATCTTATTAAGTTTATTCTATTTAGATGAAACTTTTTTAAATGTCCAATTTAATCCCTAAGTTGAACTTTCAAACAATAACTATAGTTTTTGGTCGTATTAAATAGTATTTTTTTTTTTAGTTTAGGGAGTCAGAGACTAAATGAAAATTTTGAAAGTTTAAAAACTAAAATATATAGAATTGACGTCGGACATTTTGAAAGTTTATGAACTAAAATAGAACGAAAGTAAGATTTAAACCAACAATTTAATAAGTCTCGTTTCCGTATAAGGAAATTAATCTGTCATTTTTTATAGAATACTTAGACTGCAACAAAAAACAAAAAATAAAAAAATAGGAGTGTTTGGGACAAAGAGAGTCATGTTCAACATCCTATTATAGAGTCCACAAATTTATTATCTAAGGGAAAAAACTTCGTTGCATACTAATATGAAGGAATCTCCTACATATCACCATTAAATGTTGACATTGACAACTAAGAGAGATAGAAAAAAAAAATTGAACAAAACTTGCCTGCATACCGGTATGTAGGGATCTCCCTACATACCCCATTAAAATCTCGACAAGTAAGAAAGAGGAAGGAAGAAAATGAGAATTTTTTGTTATCTCTCTTAATTGTCAACGTTTTAATGGTGGTATGTACGGAGATCCCTACATATCGATATGTAAACAAGTTTTTTTCAAAAAAAAATTCATTTTCTCCTTTACTTCTTAGTTGGCAGTCAAGTTGGCTGCATATATGGATCTCTCTACATACTACCGTTAAAATTTTGACAACTAGAAGAGATAAAAAAAGTTTTCCCATTTTCTCCCTTCCTCTTTCTTAATTGTCAAAATTTTAATGGGGTATGTAGTCTAAGTTTTGTTTTTATCTAATTAAGACACGTTGTATTGTGAGCTCTACAAACTTGTTAAGTTTGTTCCAACAATTTATTGTAGATCCCACAAATTTGTTAAGTCCTACTCGACAAAACAACCTCAAATTTTATAACTCAACTTCTTGTCCCTAATGTCCCTAATAAGTTTCACACTCTCCTACGGAGCTAAAAGTGTATTTTTTCCAAACGTAACGAGTAAGTAAACAAGTATCGTTCAAAATGTCAACACACAGTGAGAGAAAAAGGAAGAGAGAGGGAAGAAACCTTATGTTCTTTGTCTTCGCCGCCACGGCGACGATCGTCGTTATCGTCGACGTTGGTTTGAGCGGAGGAAACGGAGGAGGAAGAAGGAGGCGGAGGCTTTGAAACGGTGCCGTATTCATGAGCGGGCCTCGGTGCTTGCTCGCCTCGAGCCACCTTGCCGACGTCTCTGGATCTCATCTGGTCGTGAGGATCTAACGGCTGAGCCGCCGACATCGTTATTATTATTGTTTCTTTATAGAAATATTTTACTGTTGATATTGTAATTTGCTTTTTGGTTTAATTTTTCGAATTTTCTCAGCTGATCTGATGATTTTGTAATGTATAAATAGATGGATGAGCGTTGAGTTCTTGATAGAGTGAAGGAGCCATGGACGTTGCAACGTGCGAGACATTTGTCGTCCTTCTTCAACACCATCTGTCGGCATGGAAATTTGAGCTCTCTATTCCACTTTTTAATTTTTTTTTTTTTTTTTTTTTGAAACATCACTTTTTAATTTTCTTTAAGGTATATAATGATTTTAAAATATTGATTAAATATAACAAGTTGCATACCGGTATGTAGGCATCTCCCTACATATCCCATTAAAATCTTGACAACTAAGAAAGAAGAAGGAAGAAAATTAGAATTTTTTTTTCATGTCTCCTAGTTGTCAACCTTTTAATGGTAGTATAAAGGGAGATCCCTACATACTGCTATGCAACCAAGTTTTTTCCTAAATATAATAACTTTAAAAATTAAATGCTGCTTATTAAGAGGTTTATGTCTATTTAGTTTCAAATTTTCAAAAGTGTCTAATGATACATCTTTAAATTTCCTTCTTTTTTTTTATAACATATATGTGAGGTGGGAGATTTGAATCACAGACCTCTTGATTATTAGTTTAAGTTTTGTGTCAATTGAGCTATGTTCGTAGTGGCTATTTTTTGTAGGGATGCAATACAAAGACTTTCAAGATGGTCACTCGACTTAGTATACTACTATTTCCCAAACACGTTTAATTATTGTCGAGTTCTAATGGGATTCAACGATTTGTACTTTCAATTTTGTGTTCAATAGGTACGGAATCTTTTATTTTGTGTTAATAGCTTCTTAAACTATTATAGGGTTTTTTTAATTCATGAAGCTACTAGACATAATATTGAAAGTTCAATATCTTAAATTTAATTTTATAACTAATAGATAGTTGATTTTTGAATATGTCAATAAACTATGGGATATTTTGAAAGTTCAATAACTGTTTTTTAGTTCAACATTTGGGGTGGAAGATTCGAATCCCTAACATCTTGGTTGAGATTAATCAGTTAGCATTGAACTATATTCACTTTGGTAAAAAAATTGAAAGTTAAACATTTTTAAAGTTTAAGAACCAAAGAACAATTTTGAAAGTTAAAAGACTAAACTTGTAATTAAACCTAATTTAAAACATTTTGATTTAGTTTCTATAATTTGATCTTCAGGATTTATAAGAGTTTAATTCGATCTCTATGAATTAGCTAAACCTCATCAATCATCAATAAACTATCTTTTTATCTACTTGAAAATCCACTTTTTTCTTTTTTCTTTTTACTCGAGTACTCCAACCATAATACAATTGTTTTTTTAAACAATAGTAATATAGTCAACTAGCGCAACTGACATAAAACATATATCATTAACCAAGTGAATATATCATTAGCATAGTGTTTTAGGTCAAATTACAAGTTTAGTCAGTGATGCCAAATAGTCACAAACCACAAGTTAATTAACTTATAAACTTGTAATTTGACCTAAATTTTAAAGATCTATTAGGCATAAAATTAAAAGTTTAGAAAAATTATAAAAATATTTTTTAAAGTTATGTTGAACAATCTTGAAAGTTGAGAGACTAAATTTGTAATTTAACTTGATAATTATAAATTAGGGAAAAATAAACTTTTGGTTCTTGAGGTTTGTGTTAGGTTTTATTTTGGTCCTTAAATTTGAAAACTCAACATTTTAGTCTATGAAATTTGGATTTCGTTTCATTTTGGTCCCCAAAAGGAGAGGAGAGAGCTCCTCCTGCCTCCCATTTTCTATTTTTTTTTTTCTATTGTCAACAGTGGCGACTACCGTGGCACGTCTGCAACTATGGTGGTGGTGGCGAAGAAGACGAAAAGAAGAAATAAAGATATTAAGTAATAAAAATATTTTTATTTAAAAAAATTTAAAAATATATATTTTTTTAATAAAAATTAGTACTACGTTAGTAATCTGTTAGTAATTAACGGAAAATTGGACAGAGCAAATAAAATGAAACCAAATCCAAATATGATAGACTAAAATATCGAATTTTCAAATGAAGAGAAACCTAATCTAAACCTCAAGAACGGATATATTTTTCATTAAGCTTCATCCCAACCTTAAGCTTCAAGCTTTGAAAGGAAGCCATCGGATCTCTGGACTAATACGCCTTTGATTTAATTTTTTCTTTTAGTGCATATTTGCTTAGGTTTTTTTTTTTTTTTTTTTTTTTTTTTGCATATTGAGTATTTATATTTTTCGTTGACCTAAGGAGCTTTATATATTTTGGTGATTTTGGGCGGTTGCTTTATATGATAGGATTGGATAATATACACCTTTTACAATTATAATCATAACATGTTATGAATATAAAAAGACATAGCTTAGCAATAATACTAAGATTAAGGTTGAAATTAATTGATTCTATTAAGTCAATTTCAAGGGTTCATCATACATTATTGATTTTGTAAGTTTAATCAAAATCATTGGTTTTAATGTTCATATTAAACATCGATTTTTTATTCTAACAAATATATTTGAAAAATGAAAAATGATGGCGTTTTCGTATAACTTATACCATGTTAATTAAAAGGTCAAGAAGTAAGAAGTGGCTTCAATCTCCCAAATGAATATTATAAATCAATTCAGTTTTGTCAAAGTGAGCATAACTTAGTAATTGGTATGTACTCTTGATCAAGAAATCAGAGGTTCGAATCCCTCCCCCAAAATGTTGTTGAACTAAAAAAAACAAAAAAAAGAAAGAAAGAAAGAAAGAGAATCAGTTTTAGGTTAAATTATAGGTTTAGTTCTTGAATTTTCAATTTTTTGTTTAAAAGGGTCTCTAACTTTAAAAAGTGTCTAGGTCCTTGAACTTTATAATAGAACTTTAAATTTTTAAAAAACAAATGTCTAATAGGTCCCTAAATTATCGATATTGTGTCTAATAGGTCATTGACACATTCAAAATTTTAAAAAATTAATTATTCTATTAGATATATAATTGAATTTTATGTCTAATAGGACCTAAACTTTTAATCGTGTGGCTAGTAGGCTCGTGAATTTTTAAAAAATGTTGAATAGATCAATGACCTATTCGATGCAAAATTGAAAATTTATGGACTTTTTAAAGAAAGAATTTATGGATCTATTATACACAAAATATAAAATTTAATGACTTGTTAGACATTTTTTAAAGTTCAAAGATCAAATAGAAACAAATAAGTTCAAAGAACTATTAGACACTTTTTAAATTTATGAACTAAATAGACACAAACTTAAAAGTTATAGATTAAACTTGTAATTTGACCTAAAATTTATCGATTAAACTATCAGGGCAGACAACAAAAATGTCTAACTCTTTGAAGTTAAAGAATTAAGAAATCAATTGGACATGAAAAAAAAGATGGAATATTTAATTATAATAATTTTAATTACGGAAAAAATCAATTTATATCTCTAAACTTTGGGGTATAAATTTTGGGAGTATAATAACTTTGGGGGTTGTATCAATTTAAGGTCCCAAACTAATAAACTTTCATAAGTGAATCAATATAGATTCTCAGTTAGTGATTTCTAGTTATTTTCACTTGATTCCATTTTTTTTTTTTTTTTGAGACAACTCGATTCCATTTAAAATTAGTTCAAAGTCACTTAAATAAAATTATTATTCTTCTAAAATTCTATCAAAGTAGCAAGAGAGATACAATTTTTTTTTAGATAAGTAGAGGAAAATACAGAAAGACAAGAAGATGAAAAAACATCACTATCAATTTGAGTTCCAACATTTCTAACTAATCTATGTAATCGAAGTCTTAGGATCCGTTTAGAATACATTTTAATTTAAATGTTTTTCAAGAATGCATTTTTTAAAAAACATTTTGTATAAAAATTGTTTCGAATTTAAACACTCATGTTTGGTTGCATTTCTTCATAGGTGTTTCTATACCCAAGTCATTATATACCTAAAGACTCTCTTTATAAAAGTTGGTTTCAAGTGTTTCTTTTAAAACGGTTTATTTATCAATCTCATTTTCTCATAAGTCATTTTTAGTGGTTGCCAAACACTATAAATTTTTTCAAAATGATTTTTTTTTTCAAAATTAAACACTTAAAAAGTTAAACCAAACAATCCCTACATGTGTGAAAGTTGTGCATTACCAGTTTTAAAACGAAATGTTAATAGAAGGCCTAAATCGAATCACTTGTGAAAATATAGTGTTAATTGATATCCTTATTAATTTGGGATTCTAAGTGAAACACCCTCTCTAAAGTTTATATGGACACATATCAAAAGTAATCGCACATGTCAAGTTTGAGTCTCTAAAGACCAAACAAACCCATCAATCTGCCAAAGTGAGCATAGCTTATCGGTAATTGACATAAACTATCGATCAAGAGATTAGATGTTCGAATCCTCCCACTCAAAATATTGTTGAACTAAAAAAACTCATCATGGTTAACAATCAGAAAATTTTAAGGTATTTTAAGGTGAATATTCAACCTGTTCCATGCTAGGCAAAATGAGTATCAAAACCTCAAAAACATCCTCTGTTATTGGCCTTGTTTTTACAAGTAGAGTTATTGGAGATATGTACATTGATTTTTTCTTTTTTAAACTTCAACAAATTTTGAGAATGAAAAATTAAAACTTGGTTTGATAACCATTGGTATTTGATTTTGGGAGGAGTAGTGTTTATAGTTTAAATTTCAAAAACAAAAAACCAAATAGTCATCAAAACAGACTTAAATTTCAAGAAAAATAATATGTCTTATTCATTAAGTTATGTTCAAATGAACATATTTTCATCCCATTAGTTAGAACTTAGAAGTAAAGAAAATTTTAATATATAAGTAAAATCAACATTTTTATTATTACGTATGAGATCTTTTAGTGAAGCCTAAAAATAAAGCTTTCCATTTTGTGCAAAATCTAATTGTACTATCAATATCCCATTCAACCTAACATGTAACTGCTTTATCCAAATTATAAAATAAAAAAAGCTAAAAAAAGAATTTTTTTTTTTTTTTTTTCCAAATGTTATGCATAAAAATTAAAAAAAAAAAATAATAAAAAAAAAAACCCTCCCAACATGAAAAGGAAGTATAACTAAAAAAAAAGTATAACTGAAGAATTAGAGATGGACTAGAAAACAGTCCACAAGGAAAACAATCAACATGATATAAAGAAGAAAGGAAAAATGGCTATAGTACCAAACATTCAAATTTAATCATTGTATTGTCAATAAACCTTAAAATTAATCATCACCCTTATCTATGATTAACTTTGCTAAATAAATTTATCCCTTATAAGTCTTCCTTCTAGAAATTGGGGAAACAGCCAACAAGAGCATAGCTCAACTGGCATAACGTTGTATTGATAACCACAAGATTTGTGGTTCGAATCACGCACCCAACATATTGTAGTAAAAAAAAAAATGGTGAAACATATTTATGTGTACATTTTCTTGAATGTAAATTATTATTATTATTATTATTTACTAAGATGAATAGAAATGAAATTCAAAGTGAGTATGAGCCAAAGTGAGTATGACATGTACTGCCCTGTACTACCCTCAACCGAGAGGTCAGATGTTTGAATCCTCCACCTTCAAATGTTGTAGGAGATTCGAATCTCTGACTCCAGAGCAAAAGTAGATATCAATTATCGTAGAATTAGCATACGTTGACAAGACTAATTTTAAGATTTATTGAAAAGAAAAGACTAAAATGGTATTTTAACAAATAAAAAATTAAAAAAATAAAAGCTAGTTTAAAAAAAATAAAAAAAAATAAAAGCTCATAGCAAGCAAAATAGAAAAAGAAAATCATTTGAAGAAATAACCTCCCAACTCCATCACCATTCAATGCACCAAACATGCCGCAAGCATAACACAAGAAGAGGTCGGCCATTTGATGCACAACAAGAAGCAAGACACAGAACAAATATCATTATTTAGTAATTCTTTATTTATTTATTTATTTTTATTGCAATAAATAAGTTGCTTTAAAAACTCGTTCTTCTGCAAACTTTGAATCTAATTAACAATTTTTAAATAATTTCAGCCAAAAAAGAAATGGCAATATTTAAGTAAAATAGCCGTCCAATTCATGTTAGACCAGAAACTCGTTGTGTATTCAATTATTTTTTTAAATTTTTTTTGGCCTAAAATCACTCCAAAAACTGTATGAAAAAAAAAACACTCCGAAAAGGAAATTCGGTATAAATAACTCATAAAATTCAATCTTAAAAGCAAGAAGACCTACAAATTTCAACAAAATCATCCATTTGAACCTAAATTTGTGGATAAGGCACCAAAAGGTAGATGGTTTGATTTTTTACCCACCATGGTTAACTAAAAAAAAGGTCAAAAATATTATTTTGGTCCCATACTTCGAGTTTTGTTTCATTATAGTCTCTGTACTTTCAAATATTTAAATTTAGTTCTTGTACTTTCAATAAAGTTTAGAATTACCTCCTACCATAAGTTGAAGTTAATTTTTATTAAAATTGGTTAAATAATAATAATAATTTCCTATACGAGAAAGGACATAATATAAACATATTTCTAAAATTTATAGAAGGAATACTAATAGAGACTAATTTTTTTTTTTAATAAAAATTAACAAATCTCATTGTAGGACCAATTTTAAGCTTTATTAAAGGTACATGGACTTAAATTAGACATTTAAAATTACATTGACTAAAATTAAACAAAGTGCATGTTTGGGAGTGATTTTTAAATGGCTAAAATCACTTTTGTTAGGTTTGAAATCACCCCGAAACATACTTTTAATTATTCAAAATTAATTTCAGATTTGATTTTACAGTTTTAAATGTGACTTTTATATCATCAAAATTGATTTTGAATTATTAAAGACATGTTTCGAAGTGATTTTGAATATGAAAAAAGTGATTTTAATCATTTCAAAATCACTCCCAAACATGCACAAAATCTAATTACATAGACCAAAATGTACAAACTACAAGGTTGATTCTAACCATAATAGTTTCCCTTACAAAATGTCTAACTTGACCAAATACCACTTATTCAAACCAAAAAAAAAAAAATTGATTCATAAAATTACGGTCCAATTTGATAACCATTTTATTTTTTGTTTTTGAAAATTCTATAAGTTTCTTGATTTTGTTATTTACCTTATTCTCATGTTTAAAAGTGTGGTGACTAAAACGGAATAAGTTTCAATTTTTTTCAACAACATTTGTAGTAAAGAGATTCAAATCTTCAATCTCTTGGTTATATGTCAATTACTGTTTTTTTTTTTTTTTTGAGGAAAGTCAACTACTGTTAAACTATATTTATTTTGACACATGAATTTCAGATTAACCAAAATGGTAGTATAGTAATATGAAAAAATTTCCATACTACCTCGATTCATTGTTTTTTACAAAATAACTATTTAAAAATTGTGTGAGACCCATGAAATAACATATTATATCATTAAATGACGTGTAAAATGTTATATGAAATGGGTATGTACTATCGTGGTATTTTTCATAATAAATAAAGGAAATATCTACACTACAATAGTACTAGAAATTTTCCGTGCTATCACAATGATATGGCCACTTTAGGTCAAAGCCTATCAAAAAGTACACGTTGAAAAAGAAAGAGAAATCATTTCATATTCATACATAAATTGCGTTGCCAAAAACCTCTTCTCCTCTGAACGTGCTGCCCATGAAACCCAAACCAAAACCAGAGAAATCAGACATTATAAAGCCCTTTCTTCCTCCCTTCAAACCCACAAATCCCAAATCCCAAAATGAAAAACCACTTCTCAAAATCGCTTCTAGTTCTAGTGCTTTTCTCTCTTCAAACGCTCTTCCAATTCGGTTCCTCTCTCGACATCGTCAAACGCTCCTGCAAATTAGCAGCAAGAACAGACCCATACGTCGATTACAAGCTGTGTGTCCGAAGCTTAAAGGCCAATCCGAATTCGAAAGACGCAACGTTCAAAGAATTGGTGCTGATTTCGATCAAGCAATCGAAGGCCAACGCCACGGTAATCGGCGCGGAGATTTCAGAGCTTCTGAAGGGCAGCGGAAATTTGGGGAAATATTCGTTGAGTTGTTTGAAGAGCTGTTTGGAGCTTTATTCTGAGGCTGTTTCTGTATTGAAATTGGCTTTGGCTGCTGTGAAAATGGCGGATTATGAAACTGCAAATACAGAGGTCAGCGCCGCCATGGATGCACCTGTGACTTGTGAAGAAGGATATAAGGAGAAGGATGGGGAAGCTTCTCCTTTGACAGAGATGAACGATGGGTTCTTTCAGTTGGCTGCAATTTCTCTGGCTTTTATCAATATGTGTCAGTGATGAGAGAAATTATTAGGTGCTCTCAGTGCAATGAGACGGAAAGTTTTGCATCGTTGGATGTAAGAGAGAGTAACAATAAAAATATATCGATTTTATATCCAACGGAGAAACAGACAACGATTTTAAGGAGAGAGTCTCATTGGACTGAAAGCAAGAAACGATAAAAATATATCGATTTTATATCCAACGGAGGGACAGACAACGATTTTAAAGATAGAGTCTCATTGGACTGGAAGCACCTAATAATTTGTCTAGTGATGAGTTTTTTTTTTTTCAATTATTAAAAATACTTCGAGGATGTGGAGTGGTTTCAATTATACTTAAAACTTTGAAATGTTTTATTTAACCTTTGAGGTTTGGAGTTTGTTTCAAAACGACTTTTGTAGACTTTTTCAATTAAATTCATGAGTGAAAAATAATGTGTTTGCATGTGTTTTTATTTTTATTTTTTTCACATAAGAATAGACGCATGCAAACACATCATTCTTCGTCTATGGATTTAAAGGAAAAAGACTTTCAAAGGTCTTTTTAAAACAAATTTCAAACTTCAAGAATTAAAATGAAAATTTCAAAGTTAAGTATAATTGAAACTAATCCTAAAGTTGATTGGTGTTTTTTTATAATTTAATTTTTTTTTCAAGAAATAATAGGAAGGTTTTTTTTTTTTTTTTTTTTGGTGGGATTTTGGTGTGTGATATTGAAATGTTTGTTAGTGTTTGTTGAGAAGAGTGAAATGTGGTATTTCATTTCAATTGTCAAGTTTTTCGTTTATGTCTAACATTTGAGAATGATTTTTGTTTTTAATGGGGTTTCTCTTTTGCTATTGGTGGTGCTTTGATGTTTCAAGTTTTGGTTTGGCGATAGAAGATGAATAATGAAGGTATGATTAAGCTACAAAGTTTAGTCTGGTTAACTCTCTACGTTTTTTAAAGTTAAAAATTATTTAATAAATCGTTGACTTTTAATTTTGCGTCTAACCTGTCTAATTGAAGTGTCTTATGTTTTTAAAACTTTCAATGTTATGTTTAATAGAATCTTGTCGCATTCGACATTTTTTAAATTTCATGAATCTATGAGACAAAATCATTTGGGAATTTTAGAATATATCATTTCGAATAACTGTTGGAGTGTTCAAAATACTATACTAAGCACTTGGATAGTCATTTCAACACCATGAGTAGACACATAATTAAAAGTTCAAAGACTTATTACTTAAGACATTATATTCTCGATTAAAAGGTTTGAAGTTTATATATGTTAAGATATAATAAATTTACCATATTTATTAGACACAAGTTTTTGAGTTCATTGGTGATTTAACATGGTATTAAAACAAGAGATCAAGTGTTCAAACTCTATACCAACCACAACTTTAAATGGCGAGGGACTTAAATTAAACTTATAATTTAACAAGACACTAAAAGACAAACCAAACAATCCAAGCCAGTTAGAGTTTGGTTTTACACTACAAAATTGACTTGTGAGTTGGAGTGGGATATAAACTCAAAATTTTGGTTAAATTACAAGTTTAGTCCCTTTTTTTAATTTTTTTTTTGTATCTATTTGGTCCATAAACTTTAAAAGTATTAAATAGGTCCTCAAACTTTAAATTTTGTGTCCAATAGGTCCTTGAATTTAAAAGTATTAAATAGGTCATCAAACTTAAAATTCAGTTTTATATATATATTTTTTTCTTTTTACAATATGTGGGGTAGTGGGATTCGAACCACAAACCTCTTGGTCATTAGTATAAGTTTGATGCCAGCTAAGTTGTGCTCATATTGGCAAAAATCTTAAAAGTCCGAGAGAATGATTAATTGGCAAAAATCATACATTTTTTAAGTTATTGGCAAAAATCTTAAAAGTCCAGAGGATTTATTATACATTTTTAAAGTTTAGGAATCTATTAGAAAACACTGAATTAAAAGTTCAGGACTTATTAGACATTAATAGACACAAATCTAAAAATTCATAAACTAAACTTGTAATTTAACCAAGAAAATTTGTAATACTAAGACCGAAAAGTAGGTTAACAACATCGTTTTGATAAGAAGAAATCGACCCCATCTCACCACTACTTGGTTTGGTTTGGTTTGGTTTGCTTTGATTTTCACTTTGTCCAATTGGGAGTGGTTGAAGCATTAATATCTTCTCGAATTCGAACACTTCATTTAGATTTCTTTTGGTTAAAAGGGTTGTTCCCTATTTCCTAAATTTCATTCGGACTATAATTATAGAACCGACAAAATTAGTATAGATCCTTCCTGCAAGACAACTTATTTTCATAATTTAAATTAAAAAAAATAAAAGAAAAAAGATGAGATGAATTAATCAATTGGTTAATTATAATCAATATCATTTAGATAAATAAACAATTAATTAAAATTGATGAGTTAAGATTCTATTCAATAAGCATTTAGAAAACGAATTGTACTTTGTTTTCTCACCATCTTTTTACGATGGCTTTCATCTTTCTTAAGAAAAGATTTGAATTCTTAAACAAATTTCAAATTCCAAAAACAAAAACAATTTTTTAAAAAACTATTGTCTCATTTAATAATTAATATTCATTTGGTTTTTGAAAATTATGTTTGTTTTCTCCCAATTTTCTTACCATGGTTTTTATGCTTGTTAAGGAAATATTTGAATTCTCGACCAAATCCTAGAAACAAAAATTAGTTTTTGTAACTACCCCTAGTTTTCAAACTTACTTATTTCTTAGAGTAGGAGACAAAAGTAGATAACAAAATAAAGAAACTTGTAGGAAAAATATGTTTATAAATCTAATTTTCAAAAACCAAATAGTCATCAAATGAGACATACTGTTTTCTTCAAAACCTAGTATTGAATTTTGAAAACATTTGGAAAATATAGATAAGAAAAGAAAAGGTAGTATTTATAAGCTTAATTTTCAAAAACAAAAATTTAAATGAACGACTAATAAATCAAATAAGTGTAGAGAATCAAAAGGCCAATAGGTCATCACCATGATAAAATTTTTTATAAACTTTAATGATATAGTATACATATTTTCAAAATAAAAAAGTTTCCCAGGTTTTCGATGAACTCCTCCCCCTTAGGTCAAACCAAACAGGCCCAAATATCTTCTTTTTCTTTTCCTCTTTTTCCCCCTTTTTTCCTATCTATCTTTCTAGGTAGGATTAGACGGTGACTTCAGCTTCAAATTAAGCAAATGGATGAACAAAAAAAATAAATTATGGGTATTATTTGAGAAAGTCGTACCTGGACAACCATTTGCCTCTACGTTCAATTAAACAGAAAAGATATCCTGCAACTAGAATCTCTGTAAGATTTTCGATTGGAGAAATGAATGGCCAATGTACATGTACATCAGATGACAAAATTAATCTTATAGCATCCCAACCACACAGTTGATCCATGTCAAAATTAGAGTGACTGCTCCCTGCAAATATAGGAAACAGACCCTGAAAATATAAGAGTCTGATACAAACCACCGACACGGTTGTCGTCTTCTTCGTCGAGGTGAGGCTCTGAATGCAGCAATATGAGTAGTTGAGGACTTAAAATTACACAGAATGTCTTGCAGCCTGTAGCAGATTGGCTCATTTGATTGTTCAGAATCAGCGTCCAATGTAGCTGGCTGGAATGGATGCAGAGTTTTTCCTCAAGTTTGAAGATGGAGCTAATCTGGCATCTCTCTTAATATATCCATACAAAAGATTCTTATACTTCAGCCACTTGAAATGCTTCATCATGTTCCTCCACTTCTTTGGCTTTGGGACCGAGACTGTCCAGGTTCGAGCCCAGCAATCGATAATCACCATTGTTCATCAGGGACGCCTGATCCATAGTTGCATTCCTCTTGTAATTCCATACAAGCATTGATATGTAATCTTGGGGTGAGACAAGGCCCTGTTCCCTAATGCATCTACGTTGCTCCTCTACCGTTCTATGATCTTCGAGCATTATAAATTCAAGCAGGGCTTTTTCATGATCAGGTCTCCAATTATTTGGTAAGGGGGTGTAATCAGTCTCCGGGACAAGAGACATCCGGGTAAACTTAAGGCCATCAATTGACTCAGCAAGGCCCATCCTCAGAAGATTGTGGTACTCAGGCGATTGCCCTTTCTTCTCTTTCAATGGGCGGCTGAGATTTCGAGCACCAATCTTGTAAACTTTCGCTCGTGAGCGGAGTTTGTACTTTGCAGCATAAAGCTTTGCAAGTGAACCTCTTAAGATGTAAGAGCAAAAGTTCACCACTTTCTTCCTATTGTCTGCATATCTGTACCACTCAACAATTGTTAACAAAAACTTGTTCATTTGTGAATTTGTGTGAGCTTGTGTGGCATGAAACATTCTAAAACAAGGCTGTGGATCAGGATCTCTATCACCCTTCAGAAAGTTCAGCTTCCTAAATTGCTTAATGCATTGTTTCAAGCTTGCCGTGACAGAAAGGAGAGTACCGACACCTTTCTCACTAATGATCTTACCACCAGTAGCTGTATACCGAAGCGTTGGGTACACGACTCTCCGACAAAGCACATGATCTAGAAACAGGACACCCTTGGTAATGTGTTCAATGGGAAGACACTCATTGTCAAGCTTGAGCATATACTTCTGATCACAAAACTCAATCAACTGCTTTCTTAATGTTGCTGCATCGGCCCTAGGTCCTCGAATACCAATCAGAATATGACCTCCGTAACGAATGTAATCCATCTTCCGAGTCTTGTCCGGACCACTTGTTGGTACAAATTCTGGCCAAGATGTATTTCCTTGATCTGCTTCTCCTTCAGGACTATTCCATATGACATCACTCTTAGATGGAGAATAGAAGTCCTTGATCCTTCCCTCCATCCAGCGGTCCAATTCATCTAAACAAATATTGGCCAGAAGAGGGCTAAGTATCCCACAGTGTCCCCATGAAGGAATCTTCACTGCCTCTTCAGGAGCAAAACCAAAAAATGTCTCCAACCAATATGGATCAGGCTTTGGTTCATCCTCAGCTAATACTCTCTTCTTCTGGTACTTCCTTTTCTTCTTCTTCTTCTTTTCCCCTTCATCAACCCTGTTCGTTATAACCGGCGTGACCAAAGCAGATTTAATTAAATCAATCACCTTTTTATCTCGTATATCTCTCATCAAAGCATTTATCACCATCCCTACCTTCATACCATCTAAAATTGTACTTAAATCCCCTTTCACATACCATAAATAACCAGCAAAATGCCTCCTAATTACCCGCAGCACTGTATGTGCATTCCTCCCAGGTCTAAATGCATAAGACTTCGGTGAAAATCGAGCTTCGTATATTGGTTCCAGAATCATAAACAGAACCTCTTGAACAATTTTATCCTGAAATGCAGCAGGCTGCGTAGTTGTCAAGATAGCCTTAATCTTCCTCTTCGACAATGATTCATAATCCGTCTTATCTTTTGGTGATTTTATGAAGAACTCCAATCTTGCTCCCCATTTGAACTTATCATCCAGAACTGCATTTCTAAGCGCCAGTAAATCTTCCAGCGCTGACCTTTGTATTGCATTTCGAGGCATATACGCACCCATCTCATCCGCACAAACTTTCTGGTATGCCAAAACCCATAACTCAAACCTCCGAAGATAAGATGTCAAATTTGTAACAATCCTATCCGGTTCGCGAAAATTCTCAATCCACATCTGGGAACAAACAGAGACTCCATCTTCCTTCATCAAGGTGGACGGATCATCAGGATCAGGCGTACGGCGACGCGCTGGAACAAATGAAAACACCCTACACAGTGAAAATCCATGGAAACTAGAGTTTAGAGGATTGAGGTTGGAGAACAGAAAGCCATTGCTAGTTCTGACGACACTCGAACTCGCAAAAATTCGATGGGCGAATATGGAAACGCCACGATGCATCTAGGTAGAACGCTACGATCGATCTTCTAGGTCATAGTCCGGGCAGAATTTCACGAATCGTCAATTCATGAACTCGTATAAATCAATCAAGCACGGAAATTAACACAAACCCTAACTGAAGCAGTTTTGCAGAAAGTGATTGAAATGCAAAAGTTTTTGTGTTAAAACCTGTGGCGGCTGTGGTTTCAACTGGAGAATGCTACCATAGCGACGAAGAACCAAAAAGTACGGCGAGAGAAGGTAGCGGCAATGGCGGATGTGAAAACAAAAACCCTTCGCTTAAACCCCTCTGGTCGAAGTCGCCGTTTGTAATTTTGTATTTTGCAACGATACCCTTCATCTATGTTGTATTTATATTGTAATTTGTATATTTGACTTAAATTACAAGTTCAATACTATTTTAACTTTAAAAAATGTTAGCAGTGAATTCTAACGTCCACCTGTCAAAGCGAGCATAACTTACATGGATAATCACGAGAAGGTTAGATGTTCAAATTCTCTCACCTCAACAGTTGTTGAATTAAAAAAAAAAATCTAACACCCACCTCCTAGTCGATGACATATACTCGTTCGGTTATGTTCAAGTTAGCACGAATTTAATACTTGAATTTTCAATTTTGAGTTTCTAAACTTTTAAAATTATGTGCCAAAGGTGTATGAATCTACGAATTTTTTAATTATCTTATAGGTTTAAATATTCAATTTGTGTCTAATATATATTTGACATAATCGAAATTTTTTATAATTAAGAAATATATTAGTTACGAAGTTAAAATTCATCTCCAATAAGATTGTAAACTTTAAATTGTGTGACTAATATGTTATGTGAAAAAAAAAAAAAACTCTCTAAATTGGTTGAACATCTAATAGATAAAGAAAAAGTTAAATTACAAGTTTAGTCCAAAACTTTCAAGGTTGTGTTAATTTGGTATCTGAATTGTCAAATAGCTAGGTCTTTGAATTTTAAATTTCGTGTCTAATAGATTCTTGAACTTTAAAAAGTGTTTGGTAGGTCTTTAAACTTTCACTTTTGTGTCCAACGAGTCTTTAAACTTTTAGTTTTGTGTCTAATAAGTCATTGGCAAATTTGACACTTTTAAAAATTTACCACTAGATATAGAGTTGGAAGTTTAGAGTACCAATAGACATAATTTTTAATTTTATATCTAATAAATGGGTTAATTTTTAAAAATATTGAATATGTTAGGAACCTATTAAACACAAAATTGAAAGTTCATAGACTTAGACGTTTTTTAAGATCAATGACATATTAGAATCAAAATTGAAAGTTCAAGGATATAATTGATACAATTCTGAAAGTTCAGGGACTAAGTAATAAAACAAATAAACAGAGATTTATTGTACACAAGATTATAGATTTTAATGTTTATTTAGATATGTTATAGTTGATAAAGTTTAAGAATCATATACAAACTTAGTTTTTTTAGTCCAACAATAACGAGATGAGAGATTGAAGTCGAACCATCGATTTTTAAGATGGTAATTGATGTTTTATTTACTCAGCTAAACTATCAGATATGGACCAAAATCGAGGAAGCCCCTTATTCGATTTTCACATATGAAACTGAGGAAAGGAGCTTCTTCCTCTTCGATTTTGGATTTGAAATTGATGAGGAATCCTTCGTTTCACAACAGTCGACGAGAGACAACTGACGCTAGTGACTGGCTGTTGATGGCGATCAATGACTGACACTGAAGGTAGGAGGTGTTGAGGATCTCACATTGAAAAGATAAGTGGAGACCTCATAATTTATAAGATTCATGGGTTACTCCACTCATTGCCAACTGGTTTTGAGATGAAACTCCATGTTATCTAATATGGTATCAGAGCCCATGAAACCCAAACGGGTATTCGGTCCAAGAAAAAGAAATTGGGACCCGATCCAAGAATGGTGAACCCAAAGAGGCACCATTTTGAGAGGGCATGTTGAGGATCCCACATTGAAAAGATAAGTGGAGACCTCATAATTTATAAGATTCATGGGTTACTCCACTCATTGCTAATTGGTTTTGAGATGAAACCTCATGTTATCTAATAGGAAGGACGAGAAAGATAAGGAAGAAAAATAATAAAGAAAAGAAAAGGAAAATAAATGCCCCACCTTTTCAAAATAAGGAGCTCTCGCTCTCTCCCCAACAAAATGATAATTTTGTTAAAATGATGACGTAAGCAAAAGGGCATATACTCTTATTTTGAAAAAGTATGACATTTTTCATTTTGATCTCTCAAAATGGGTCATCCATGCAATTATTTCAAATTTTTAAAGTTTAAGGACGTGCTAAACATGAAATTTGAAGGAAAGGACTTATAAAACAACGAAAGTGCAGGGACTACGCTGGTAATTTAATCAAAATATATGGAATAAAAGCGGTGCGAATGAACCGAGTAATCAGATCCGACCCGCTGGCAACTTGGCACGCATTTTAGATCCTTAGCGAGTAGAGCGAAACTGAGCAGAATCCAGATCAAAGAAAGGAAGAACAAACTGGGCCAAAGGCCAGAGTTTCCATTGCAACTGACCTCGGCCTCATCGTCCCATTCAGAAATCTCCATCTCCATCGATAATTCTTCCTCTGTCGGAAAGGCTAATCAGAGATCTCTGCGGAAATGGCACCGACGTCAGCTCTGGCGAAGTATAAGCTGGTCTTTCTCGGAGACCAGTCTGTAGGAAAAACCAGCATCATTACACGCTTCATGTACGATAAATTCGATAATACTTATCAGGTAATTCCCTGCTGAATCGTCAATTGTGTAGATCCTTGTTTGTATCACACGTTGCGGCCGGATCGGTTCGGAAACTGTCACTGAATGTCTGATCCTGTCGTCTTCATCTTTAATTTTGATTTCTGTTGTTTTCATCTGCAGTTTTCCTTTGATTATATGCGGCTTTCTTTTTCTTGTTGCGTCTGGTTGTGTCATTGAGGAGGACGAGGACTCGGTGTTCATGTTTTTAGATCTTTTGGTTTTTATTCATAGGCGATCAGCATTTTCTTTGCTCACTGTGTATTTGTTTCAATATATTGGTTCTTAGTCAAGAGTTCAGTAATTAAGCAGAGTTAAGTCATGATTCTGACCTTGTTGCTTCCGGGTGAATTATGTCCAGATTTTAGCGTTGTTTGTTGCCAACAACATCAGTCTGTAGTAGTAGTATATCGAGTAAGCTTTGCAGGATTAGGATCGAAATGAGGAAGAGGGCGGATTCTCTTTGTTGCCTCGCTTTCAGCTAATTCAAATTTAGATCGTTATTCAGGAATCATGCTCTAACTTTTGTGGACTGAAAAGCTTTTTGGTCTTTACTTCCCCTATTTTACTTTGTTGGATTATTTGAAGAATACGTTGGGCTGTATTTGTATGATAAACAACCACTGTTTCATGACCCCGCATGTCAAATATTTAGTCCCTACCTCATGGAGTTGCGTGGGCATTGCTAATAATTCAATTGCTAACTTGATAGTGCAATTATGTGCTCCTTCCATGTATGGTAAAGATGCTTTGGTTGTCTGACACATTGACGAAGATTTATGATCATTTTCATGTTCAATTTGTAATTTTAATTACATCAAGTTGTTGCACAATGCACAGTATGATTTATTAAACACGAGGTGTCTAATGGATGGTAGATATATAGTTCCATGTCTCTTAGTATTTGTCTTTCTTTTTCTTTTTAATTTCTGCTGGATACTATGAAGCTCTTTTTAAATTTCAGTTTCAAATTCAATCCTCACATTCACCTCTTGCAATATATTAATTTCTATGCCATTGTTCAGGCTACAATTGGTATTGATTTTCTCTCAAAAACTATGTATCTTGAAGATCGCACTGTCCGACTGCAATTGTGGTAAGATACATTACATTTTACAGTTGTTCATATAAAGGTGACTACTTTCTATTGGTTTTACTAATTCACATTACTCTTCTACAAGAATTATAATTGAATCACATTTTGTGTTTGTATATTAAGCATGTAATTTATTTATTTTTCCTTGTGAAAGGAAGAACTTATTTGATTTATTTGCTTGAGTCCATGGTATAAATGATAGATTTCAACAACGTAAGTTTCATGGAAACAACCCAATAATCACTATTCCTCCTAGATTGAAACTGTTCTCTTTTGAAACTTGGAAATGAACTGCTAGGTGAAGTCCCTTGAGGAGGAAATCCAAAAATTCTGCATTTGGAATTCCTTTTTTGAAGGAATATTCCAAAAAATGATTGAACTGGTATGCTGTTCCCATCTGTAGACCGTAGACGTGGGAGACTCATTTGCTGCAATTAATGCTCTCTAACGTAGTATTCAGAATGAATTTATTAGAAATTTGAAAAAATATATTAGAAATTTCTTTTGGGAGGGATCAAATGAGAAACAAAGGGAAGAAAACACGATTAAAAGGTTTGAACAAATCTGCATCAGGGCAATGCCCCAAAAATAATGCGATCTCATAAAACAAAAAACAAAAACCTCTAGAAAGATTCTATTTTTCTTTTGAACCATAAAGTATAAGTAAAAGCTCCAATAAAACTCATCTCCAACAAAAAAAATTTGTCAAAACAAATGGGGAGCCATTTCATCGGAGTTTCATGGCTTCTTTTTGGGTTCTCTCGCGAGTCTTTTCTATTACAATCCTTTCTTTCTGAACATGGCTAGTTGGAGAGCCTTTATTATTATTATTTTGACTCCTAGGCCTGTCCACTTTTTGCCTTTTGTATCTGCTTCCACTCAAGGTTGAAAGGAGATACAGAAAAGCTCTCATGAACAAAAAATGGTGAATAATTATATAAGATTTTAGAAAACTAGACAAGGAACTAATTAGCTTCTATAAGAACTTCATTTAGAAACTAAGTAACGAGCAATATTTAATATATCTCTGCCATCTTTACATTTTCCATCAAATAAAAAATAATGATACAGTGTCCTAATCTAATTTGTCCTTTGTTTTGATGAGCAAGCACATCTTGTAAGATAATGTATTAATTTTGACTTTTGTGCACATAAATTTATGATACTTCTAATTCTATTTAATTGGAGCGACCAACTTTTCTTCATTTGTCCTTCCCAGAATAATTCGTTTTTCTGTACATTTTTAATTTTACGTCACTTTGTTTCTCAGGGACACTGCTGGACAGGAAAGATTCAGAAGTCTAATACCAAGCTATATCAGGGACTCATCTGTCGCTGTCATCGTTTATGATGTTGCAAGTATGGAATCTGAAATTTTCTATAGAATGAGAATAATTAAGCAAACCACTTGAAAATGTGTATTCTTTCCATGTGGATTTTTCATGGTTGATATTGTGATAAAATGTTTTGTATTCTCCTGGGGTGGATCTGGGTTTTGATATCGGAGCCTTTTAGGTTCTTAATCTCATATAATTACTAGATTGCATGCTGCGGAATCATTTCTGCTCCATGATGTGCTCAAAGGATTATTTTTAACTGTTTTCATCCTGTTGCTGCTTAGGCCGGCAGACTTTCCTAAACACTTCAAAATGGATTGAAGAGGTGCGCACTGAGAGGGGCAGTGATGTCATTATAGTGCTTGTTGGGAACAAAACAGATCTTGTGGAGAAGAGGTATTAGTTGGCCATGGATTTTGTTTCATGTGCACATTCTATCTCATCTGTAATTAGTTATGTCGGTAGCAAGGTTATGTCCAGAACTTTATAACAATTGTTTTCTTTTTGGAAAAAAAGTAGTTTGTTGTTGGCCACTCATTTTGCTATATGATTTCTGAATATAGCTTTCAAAATCAATCAAGCTTTGAATTTCATCTAGTTAAATATTGAACTTGGATGACCAATAAAATTAATATATTATAGAAGTTAATGAAATTAGAAGAAGAAACAAGTTCTTATAAAGTAAAAGTAGCAGGAAATACTTTTTAATTTAATATAGATCGTTTCTAATTTTTAAGAAATGGTACCAAATGGTTCCGACTAATTTACAATCAGCAGTCTGGGCTAATAAATATCATTACTAGGTGTATCTTTAGTGGATAATCTTACATTTATACTATATGTCTTGTGTGGTGTAAGAGTCAAATATTATGTTCATATAGAACATGATGCTGTGATCTACTGCTGTTCTTAATCCTATATTTTCAAAGAGAAAGAAGGTTTTAATTTTGATAAGCTTTTCTTTTTCTTTTTCTTTTTACATTACCAAGAAGTTTAGTCTTGTTTGGCATATTGCTTCACCATCTTCTCATATGCATGATTACTAGGCAAGTCTCTATAGAGGAAGGAGAAGCCAAAGCCCGTGAACTAAACGTCATGTTTATCGAAACTAGTGCAAAAGCTGGATTCAATATCAAGGTAAACTAATGATGCTTGCTTGGGAAATTGACGCAGAAGCTTTAGAATTACTTAATTCTTTGACAACGATTAAACTAAACTTTTGAAAAACCGCAATTTTCTTCTTAGTTTACGTTTACGGTCTTTCTAATGGCCAACCCAACCCTTTGCAGGCACTTTTCCGAAAAATTGCTGCAGCATTGCCGGGAATGGAAACTCTCTCTTCTACAAAACAAGAAGATATGGTCGATGTTAACCTGAAGTCCACAGGCAGTGGTGCAGCACAATCCCAGCCGCAGTCCGGTGGATGCGCCTGCTAATGAAGGCCGACATGAGGAATCACTCTTTCTTGCCTTTTGCTTTCAACACCTCAACCGTCTAGAACTGTGAGCATTCAGGTACGAGATGTGGTTATATCTTATCTATCAATGCTTGCTTGAGCTTCGTAAAATGTAATTGGTGGCAAGAGTAGACGACGACTGTTATTTTATGGAGTAATTTGATGTATTAGTGGAGTCAGTCATTATTTGGGTTTTGGGATTGATTTGGGAGAGATGTGTAAAAAATAGAAAATTATCTATCGGACTCGATTACAGAATTTTGCTTGTCTTGTAAGTTGTAATTTCATCCCTAGATATTCTGCAAATTTCATCTGTTTTTACAATGGATTACTGCCCTTGGTTCATATTAAATTCTGGCGTTCGTGTATGCCATGGTCTTATTTGGTTCATCAAGCTTTTGGTGGCTGATATTTTGCTTTTATTTCGAATAGTTCCAATTTTTGAAAGAGACTGTAATCTTCTTTGCTATATTGAATAGTAGTATAATCTTAGCTCATCTGGATTTTCTTTAACTCTACTTCGAAGGTTTCCCATCTCATTGTAATTCGCTTGCTTCACCACTTGTTTTTTTTTTTTTTTTTTTCTCTTCTCAGAATGAACCGTGCAAATGTTAAATATTTGATTATGGACTAAGTTTGTTATTTCATCGAATGGAAGGTTGAGTTGGATTATCGAATTCACAATCTTAGAAAAAGTACAATTGCCGGGATTATATTAGTAGAGTGATATTTCGGGTTCCACAAATGATAAACTTTATTAATTTACAAATAGTAATTTCTGATCTGTTATGCTAAAAAAATGCGATATAAGAAAGAAATTCACGAAAGAGAAAAAATATAAGAGGAGATCAAATACAAGATGTGTAGGGTTAGTAATAATACTTGGACTATTGACAATGTGAAACTATTCGACCAGCGCATCTCTTATCAAATAAGAATATTAAATCGCTTTCTCAAAAAAAAGATTGTTTATGTAAATTAAAAAAAAAAAACAATTTTTTTTTGAAATATATATATATATATAGAAAAGTAATAATAATATACTAACAATAATTGGAACTAATATGAAACAAAAACGAGGTAAGAATTGTTTATAGAAATATCATCAAATGACAAATGGTAAGATCGCAAAATCTAGAGCGAAAAAATCAAATACTTCAACTGGGCTTGGAGGGGTGCGCCAGGCCCATGCAATAGTGCAACGCAAGGGCGACGCTCGAGGTCCCCAGTAGCAAGCTACTGTGGTGGGCCCTCCCCCATAAAAAATTAATTTAATATCATGTGGGCCGATGGCCCACGTATCAGATATTAAACTGATAAGAACAGATACTACACTTGATCTTAGCCAAAAGGCCGAGAAAGGTATGCTCTTACCATCCATCTTGGGCGCATTTTATAATGGCATTTGGTGCACTACTCGTCCACTCTTTCCGATGTGGGACAACTACTAAGTTCTACAATATTTTCTTCCCTTCGTATATTTTATGCTGCTGCAGTTTTATTTGTTATAGCAAAAAATAGAACTTTAAAGATTGGACAAATTACTAAGTTGGAAATGCAACACTTCAATCAAATGACTCGAGAAATTTAACCGTATGCAAGGAATCATACGGTAAAGAAAATAAATTTATTATAAAAAAGAAAAAGAAACTGCATATTTATAGATTATTTAGGGTAATTCAAAAGGTAGAATCTCTTTTGAAATTTATTAGGTTACTCATTTACAAAAAGGTTCAATCTCTTGTGAAGAGTTGTAGTGTATCTCTTTTGAAATTTATTAAATAATTTTATTCATAATCTCCTAATTTTCTTCTTGTCCTTCCCTTCTGTCCACTAACTGCTTGCAATATGATATGGTTTGTGGAATTCAACCTCCTTTTGCTAATGTTGTAATTAGTAAGTTGTACTCTACACTTGCACCATCACCAGAATTCATTGATTAGTTGATATTTGCATAAAGGATATGCTTCGGAATGCTCATCATAATTAAAATTAGGCTAAATTATCAAAAATACCTTGAACTATGGAGTTGGTTTCAATTATGCCCTTAAATTTTTAAAAGTTTCATTTTAATCTTTGAAGTTTGAAATTTGTTTCATAATGACTCTTGAAGAGTTTTTTTTTTTTTTTTTTTTTTTTTGGTTAAATTCATGGACGGAAAATAACCTATTTGCATTTGTATTATTGCTTATGTGAATAGATTTGAACTCATACGTGGAAAAAAACAATAAAAACATATACAAACACATTATTTTTCGTCAATAAATTTAACGGAAAATGTCTATAAGGGTAGTGTTCGCACGTAACTTCGAAGATGGAGACACGTGGAATAAACAATATATTTGTATTAATGTTTGTATGCGTGTGGGTGTACAATCTCTAACTTTAATCCTCTGATTCTCTCTCTTATGTGTGTGAATGTGTTTCACTCGAGGGCTGGAACGCTTGATCTCGAGTCTGAAGCTTCAATGGATTCTTGGAGCTTGAAGTCTTCCAGTCTTGAAGGAGTCTTCAATCTTCAAGAAGTGTTGACGTCCTGAAGAGTCTTTGATCTTCAAGGAGTGCTGAAGTCTTGAAGAGTGTTTGGTCTTCAAGGAGTGTTGAAGTCTTGAAGAGTGTTTGGTCTTCAAGAAGTGCTCAACACTTGAACTTATGAATTGTAGAGAGTCTTCGGTCTTCAGACTTGGTGGAGTCTCTCTGAATTCTCTGGTTCTGCTTGAGAGCTTTGAAACTCTGAACTCTTGTCTTGGTGAGAGTGTTGAATTTCTGAACTGTCTAAAATTTCTGAACCCTTGAAATGCAGGAGAACCCCTCTATTTATAGAGTTCTCGCTGAATGGGCCCTGGTGACTTTCGGGCCTAACAACTTGGGCTTGGGCTTTATCGGTCTTGGGCTCAACCATTTTAGTCTTGGGTTTGGTTCATATTTGACCCAAAACCATATGACCCAAACATTTAAAAGACCGAAATTTGATCCAATTAATTATTTTGTTAATTAATTGGTCAAATTAATTAATTTGATCAAAATAATTTATTTTCTAATTAATTCATCAAATCGAAATTTGGCTCTTTAAATTTATAATTGGCCAACTTTGTCTTCAAATTAAATTTGGGACACATGTCACTTTATAATTGGTCCCAAATTTAATTATTCGTAATTTTGTCATTAATTTTAGATAATGACGTGGCAATTTGTGATTGGACAAAATTTCTCCTTCAACAAATGCCCCCTTTTCGAGATTTAGGCACAAGTTATGTGGGAGTGAATCTCGAAAAAGATATTTTGGAATAAAAATGCAAGGTATTTGTTCTTGACTTTGACTCCATTTGGTGTGTCAATTAAATCAAAATATGAATTTTGGTCAAAATTTTTATTTTTTTTTTATTTGACACACTTTTATTGCCAATTAATCAAAATTTGAAGTTTGGTCAAAATTTTGATTTTCCTTATTTGGCAGCAAACTTTGATTTGAAGTTTGGGCAAAATTTGGTTTATACCCAAATTTTGATTTGAGGTAAAATTCTGTCCAAATTTAACTTGCATTTGGAATAGAATTATGTTATTCTCAATTTTGGAATGGAATAATCAAATTTTGGATTTTTTTTTTACCCAGATTTTGAATTTTACCTCATGGGTAAAATTTGTGTTTACTCAAATTTAAATTCAACCCAGAGATTTCAGGTTGATTATGAGTTAGAATGATCTCAATTTGAAATCAAGAAATCTCAAATTCAAATTTGATATGGGAGAATAAAATTTATGATTTTGTTGGTCAACATTCTTGCTATATATACGTGGACAGTTTTCACCATTGGTTAGATTTTGGTGTTGCACATACTTCATCCATGGGTTGCGTCAGGGAGATTTTGAAAAGAAAATTATGTGCAAATTAACCAATCTTCCATGAAGGTATGCAATGGTCCTTGGCCGTGATTTTATGAACTTGATTTTTTGGTGAGGAAATCTTTTGGAAGATGTGTGGGCTTTAATTTTTCTTAAACTTGAGTCCCACACTTTTGTTGGGTTTTGGCAAAATATTAGAAGGGAGTTTGTCCCACATCGGAAAGGTTCAAGGAAGTGATGAGCTCCAAGTACTATAAGAGGAGCCTATGGCTTTGGTTTCAAAGCATCCCATTTCAGAATCACTTTAAGCTTGTATACTCTAGTAGTGTGAGTGGTATAAAGCCAGAGAGCATTTAAGAAATGATTCAAGTAGGAAACTTTCTTCTCTTTTTTTTTTTTTTTTTGTTTTTTTAAATTTCGTTTCTTTTTTCTCTTTTTTTTTTTAATTTTCGCTTTTTTTTTTTTTTTTTTTTTTTTTTTTTTTTTTTTTTTTGGAACTCACAACACCTTGCCTATATTTCAATTACAAGCACAATGCCTTCATCCACCATCCAAAAGGTAAGTATGTAGGTAAGTGATTTTTTTTTAAGACATACATATCCTTGTTGTCTTCAATTTGCAGGTATAATGTCTTTCAACATTAGTACAAGGACATGTTCCTTGGACTTGTGCCGCCGCCACGCCTTTCAGCACGAGTGCAGGGACATGCTCCTTGGACTTGTATCACCGCCCCGTCGTTCAGCACGAGTGCAGGGACATGCTCCTTGGACTTGTGTCACCGCCCCGCCTTTCAGCACGAGTGCAGGGACATGCTCCTTGGACTTGTGTCACCGCCCCGCCGTTCAGCACGAGTGCAGGGACATGCTCCTTGGACTCGTGTCACCGCCCCGCCGTTTAGCACGAGTGCAGGGACATGTTCCTTGGACTCGTGTCACCGCCCCGCCGTTCAGCACGAGTGCAGGGACATGCTCCTTGGACTCGTATCACCGCCCTGCCGTTCAGCACGAGTGCAGGGACATGCTCCTTGGACTTGTGTCACCGCCCCGCCGTTCAGCACGAGTGCAGGGACATGTTCCTTGGACTTGTGTCACCGTCCCGCCGTTCAGCACGAGTGTAGGGACATGCTCCTTGGACTTGTGTCACCGCCCTACCATTCAGCACGAGTGCAGGGACATGTTCCTTGAACTCGTGTCACCGCTCCGCCGTTCAGCACGAGTGCAGGGACATGTTCCTTGGACTCGTGTCACCGCTCCGCCGTTCAGCACGAGTGCAGGGACATGTTCCTTGGACTCGTGTCACCGCCCCGCCGTTCAGCACGAGTGCAGGGACATGTTCCTTGGACTTGTGTCACCGTCCCGCCGTTCAGCACGAGTGCAGGGACATGCTCCTTGGACTTGTGTCACCGCCCCACCGTTCAGCACGAGTGCAGGGACATGTTCCTTGGACTTGAGTCACCGCCCCGCCGTTCAGCACGAGTGTAGGGACATGTTCCTTGGACTTGTGTCACCGCCCCGCCGTTCAGCACGAGTGGAGGGACATGTTCCTTGGACTCGTGTCACCGCTCCGCCGTTCAGCACGAGTGCAGGGACATGTTCCTTGTACTTGTGTCACCGCCCCGCCGTTCAGCACGAGTGCAGGGACATGTTCCTTGGACTTGTGTCACCGCCCCGCCGTTCAGCACGAGAACTTTCGAACGTGGAGAAGGAAGCAGTGCAGCGTCAGAACCTTCGAACTTGGAGAGAGACTGGACTGGCAGCGTAGCAGTACAGCAAAGAACCTTCGAATTTGGTGAAGGAAGCAGCGTAGTGTAAGAACCTTCGAACTTGGAGAAGGAAGCAGCACAACAACGCAATGTGGGAACCTTCAAACTTAAAGAAGGAAGCAGTGCAACGTCAGAACCTTCGAACTTGGTGAAGGAAGCAGCGCAGCGTGTGAACCTTCGAACTTGGAGAAGGAAACAGCGCAGTGTGAGAGCCTTCGAATTTGGTGAAGGAACAGCGCAACGTGTGAATCTTCGAACTTGGTGAAGAAGCAGCGCGACGTGTGAACCTTCGAACTTGGCGAAGAAGCAGCGCAACGTGTGAACCTTCGAACTTGAAGAGAAGGGACTGCAACGAAGCGCATGAAAATCTTCGAACTTGGAGAGAATGAACTGCAGCGAAGCAGCGTGAGAACCTTCAAACTTGAGAGAATGAACTGCAGCGAAGTGCGTGAACCTTCGAACTTTGGGAGAAGGAACTGCAACGCAGCGTGTGAGAAACTTTGAACTTGAGAGAAGAGGGAACAATGCAGCGACGCACAACATAAGATCCTTCGTACTTGGAGGAGGAACAACTTAGCAGTCGTACAACTGAGAACCTTCGAACTTGGAGAAGGAACAACGCAACAGCGTACAACGAAGAACCTTCGAACTTGGAGAAGGAACAACGCAATAGCGTACAGTGTAAGGACCCTCGAACTTGGGGAGAAGGAACTATAGCGAAGCGGGTGAGAACCTTCAAACTTGAGAGAAGGAACTGCAGCGAAGTGCGTCAACCTTCAAACTTGGAGAGAAGGAACTGCAGCGAAGTGCGTGAGAACCTTCGAACTTGAGAGAATGAACTGCAACGAAACGAGTGGGAACCTTCGAAATTGAGAGAATGAACTGCAACGAAACACGTGAGAACCTTCGAAATTGAAAAGAAGGAACTGCAACGAAGTGCGTGAGAACCTTCGAACTTGAAGAAGCGGGAACAACGAACTTAGGGTGATTGAAACACCGAACTTGAGGCTAGCGAGGCGTTGAATTTGGAGGAATGAAATCTTCTTTTATTCGTCCAACTCGTAGCTTCATATTTATAACGGTGTACAACTTCAATTTGTTGTATTGCCCCCGGTACTAAAGAATTTCTTCAATTTGTATTGTCATGCACCCTTTTTTTTGTTTTTAGAGACTGAACTTAAAGTTTTCTTTAAGCTGCCTACGTACCCTTATGGAATAGGGATCAAGTCATAACGTAGTTCAAGATTTTTTTTGCACTCACCTTTTAAGCTCGTGTGGGCTAGGAGCATCATGCAGTTTAGGCTCTTGCGATAAGGAGCTTTTACATTTTAAAAGCCCTTATCTTCCTCATGGTCTTGATCAGATCCTTGACTTGTAGGATTTGTTAGGATAATGAGATTTGGCTTCACCTTCAAGGAACCTTCTGTATTTATGAGAACAAAGAATTTCCTCTTCATACGTGACGGGACGCTACTATGAAGCTTCTTGTCGTTGTTTACTTCATCGAAAAGTTTCACCTCCAAGTTATCCATCTTTCTTTTAGGTTGATCGCTTGTTACTTTGAGGCGATCAAAAACAGATGTCGAAGGTTGACTTTTCTTCGATGTGGGGACACTTAGCCTTTGGAAAGCTGAAGGTCGAGTGGAGGTGGACATCGAGCATTGATTTTTTTCCTCTGTCGCTGCCATACTCATTCTTTGGAATACTGAAGGACGAGTAGTTGGAGGCTTGATGCGATCGAAGACGAAGGTCCTTTGTTCACCCTTCTCAGAATTGTCAACTTCTTCTACGTCGATGCAGTAGGAAGTCGCAAAGTTCTCTTTTTCCTTTTTGTGGAAATTTTTGGAGAAGGATTTATTCAACATCACCAGTTGTTGAGGTTGAGAAAACTTTTTACTTCTCTTCCTCTTGGGTTGAAGTTTCTTAGGATCCTTCTTTCTTTGATGTTTGCTCTTTTCTTTGATTGTAGCAAGATTTGATTGAGCTACTTCATCAAGGTCGAGCTCAATTTTTCCTTCCATAGCTAGCTTTAGAATTAAGTCCTTTAGGACGAAACATCTTTCCACTGGATGACCAATAACTCGATGATACTTGCAATACTTAGGATCATCGACTTTCTCCATCTCTTCTGGTCGTTTACACTTAGGAAGCTCTATCAGTTGCGCTTCCAGTAGTTGTTCCAACATATCAGGGATGTCGGCATCGGGAAAAGGATAGATTTTCTTCTGTCTTTCCTTTAAAGTTAAGTGATGCGTTCCATTTGTTTGTCGCTTTTCCTTTGAAGACGACTTGGGAAGGGTTGTGTTTACAACCATAGATTCTTCTATAGTCTCTTCGTTATTCCTTCCTTCTTTCCTCATGTTAGGGAGTAGAAGGTCTTGGTTTTCTCGACTAGCAATACTTAGCTCTATATCGTGGGCGCGAGTTGCTAGTTCTTCAAAGGTGCGAGGCTTTATACCTTTAAGGATGTAGAGGAGTCCCCAGTGCATGCCTTGAATGCACATCTCAACGGAAGAGAGTTCAGCGAGGCGATCTTTGCAATCTAGACTCGTGGCTCTCCAGCGATTTATATAGTTAACAACGAGTTCACCTTTTCGTTGTTTAGTGTTGGTGAGCTCGAACATGCTAACGGTTCGTCTAGTGCTGTAGAAGCGATTCAAAAACTCTCTTTCGAGTTCCTCCCAACTGTCTATTAACTCAGGTTTTAGATCAGTGTACCAGTCAAAAGCATTTCCTTTAAGTGTTCGAACGAACTGTTTGACTAGTAGGTCCCCTCGTGTACCAGCGTTCTCGCATGTCTCAACGAAGTGGGCAATATGCTGTTTAGGATTGCCATTTCCATCAAACTGCTGAAATTTCGGTGGCTGATACCCGATTGGCGTTCTCAAGTTATCAATCCTCTTAGTATAAGGTTTGGAATACAAGAGGGAATCTTGAGTAGGTCCACCGTACTGAGCTCTGATACAGTTTGTGATCATATCTTGAAGCTGTTGGATGGATAGTGAAGCAACTGAAGCAGAACACTGTGGCTGATCATCTTGCACTGTAGTCTTTCCTTTGTCATGATTTTTTATGACTTGGGTTTGACTTGATTCGGCGATATGTTGGTTCTCAATTTGGCTCTTTAGTTGCGCGATTTGAGAATCTTTTTCTTCAATCGCCTTCATCAAGGTGTTGATGTGTTCCTGCATCTCAGCCATTCTTTCTTCCGTAGTTCTTGTCTCAGTCATCATGACAGTCACTATGTCAGAATCAGGCTCGAACAAGGGATTATACTTCACAAGAAACTTGCCATCAGTACATGCCCCCTGCAATGTTATTTCACCGCTTGCAATGATAGGAGCTTTATCTTCTTGTAACCTCATTTCATTGAAGCAACAATAGGTAGTAGAACCCGCGTAAAAGTTGTTCATGGCAGCAGTCATTGGAGAAGTCTTGAAAGACATGTTCTCACTTATGTTTTGAGATAAGAGAAAGAGATGAGAGGTAGAGATGGTCCCACTGGGCGTGCCAATTTGTTCGCACGTAACTTCGAAGATGGAGACACGTGGAATAAACAATATATTTGTATTAATGTTTGTATGCGTGTGGGTGTACAATCTCTAACTTTAATCCTCTGATTCTCTCTCTTATGTGTGTGAATGTGTTTCACTCGAGGGCTGGAACGCTTGATCTCGAGTCTGAAGCTTCAATGGATTCTTGGAGCTTGAAGTCTTCCAGTCTTGAAGGAGTCTTCAATCTTCAAGAAGTGTTGACGTCCTGAAGAGTCTTTGATCTTCAAGGAGTGCTGAAGTCTTGAAGAGTGTTTGGTCTTCAAGGAGTGTTGAAGTCTTTAAGAGTGTTTGGTCTTCAAGAAGTGCTCAACACTTGAACTTATGAATTGTAGAGAGTCTTCGGTCTTCAGACTTGGTGGAGTCTCTCTGAATTCTCTGGTTCTGCTTGAGAGCTTTGAAACTCTGAACTCTTGTCTTGGTGAGAGTGTTGAATTTCTGAACTGTCTAAAATTTCTGAACCCTTGAAATGCAGGAGAACCCCTCTATTTATAGAGTTCTCGCTGAATGGGCCCTGGTGACTTTCGGGCCTAACAACTTGGGCTTGGGCTTTATCGGTCTTGGGCTCAACCATTTTAGTCTTGGGTTTGGTTCATATTTGACCCAAAACCATATGACCCAAACATTTAAAAGACCGAAATTTGATCCAATTAATTATTTTGTTAATTAATTGGTCAAATTAATTAATTTGATCAAAATAATTTATTTTCTAATTAATTCATCAAATCGAAATTTGGCTCTTTAAATTTATAATTGGCCAACTTTGTCTTCAAATTAAATTTGGGACACATGTCACTTTATAATTGGTCCCAAATTTAATTATTCGTAATTTTGTCATTAATTTTAGATAATGACGTGGCAATTTGTGATTGGACAAAATTTCTCCTTCAACAGGTAGTTTTGAAGCAAACTTCAAACTTTTGAAAGTTTAGGAGTATAATTAAAACCAACTCAATAGTTTTGGGTTTTTTTTTTTTTTATCATTTAACCTTAAAATTAGTTATCTTATTATAAAATTTCTATGCGGTCAGAACTTCTATTGTTACTTCTGTTCTAATGGTCCCTATTTCATCATATGGTTATTACAGGGTGGGGTCTTCATTTATGGCATTTCTTCTTTATGAATTTTCAACGTTCCAGCCAGCTGATGAGGCAAATACAGGGAGGAACAGAAGGCGATTTTCAACTCTTCTGTATTCTTTTACCTTCCACCATTGCTACTAAAGATGGAAACAGTTAGTGCCTCGTTTTTTCGGTAAGTAATTGTTTCGTAATTACATATTGGCTGCAATTGAAAAGTGAGTCAATGTCTACTATTATTGTGACGTTCCAATCCGATTGAGTACCATGAGTAGATTCAAGATGGTAAACTCTCATTTATTACTTGTGATTGTCTCTACAGATGAAATATCATTGTACATTGTTACTGAGAAACTAAAAGGAAATCTCAAAATGAAAGAAATGTAAAAAAAGCAATGAAGAAACCGACATAGAAATAGAGACCGAGACATGTGAAAAAACAGTCACCATTTTCAGAAATGGAAAATTGAAGACATAATCATCATTAACAATGCCAAGTTTTATTTTCTATATTTTGGTCCTGATTCTGATGCTAAGCTAAGTTTACTTAACCTATGAGAACATATTGTCGATTGATGTTTTAAAATTAGTTTACAGATGAGAGAAGAGGAACACAGTACCAAATGTTTGACCAATATTTACTTTCCATACAATGCTTCTCCATTTCTTAAAACAATAGGATAAGTTTAAATACAGACTAAGTCATTTTCCAAAAAAAATAATAATAATACAAACTAAGTCAATTTATCTTATGATTTCAGGATTTTACAAAATTGACCTAAAAACTCTAAATTTCTAAATACAACCCAATTGTTCTTTTTCTCCGTATTTTACACTCAAACGATAATCATTGTATTGTAATTTGTATTTTTATTGTACAACATTGAAATTAAATTAAATTCAAAATTAGGTTGAATTGCAAATTTGACTCAAAATTAAAATTTTATCAATGTAACTTTACTTATTTTTTTTTTACCAAGTAACAGGTTAGTTAATGGCTATCTTCTTCTGAGGTTGAAAAGGAATAAATTTTAACCCTCTAATGCCTTATGATTATGACTTTTAATTTCAAAATTAAACTTGTAAATATTGCTTTGGTTAAGAAGTTTTCGAAAATTTGATGTATCCTCACAAGAGACAATTATCAAACTAACCGATATATTTCTTATAATTCAAATATAAGAATTCGTTTGGATCAATAATAAAATTGATAATATACTGTTGTATTTAGTTCAACATTTACAACTTACGTACCAGAACAGAAAAAAGAAAAAAAAGTAGATTAGCATACACGATTCTGAAAATCTTTTCTTAAATCTTAATCTTAAATTTTATTTTAAAATCTTATCTTAAAATGACGTAAATATTTGTATTGGGCTTGGAGGGGTGCGCCAGGCCCATGCAGTAGTGCAACGCAAGGACGACGCTCGAGGGCCCCAGTAGCAAGCTACTGCAGTGGGCCCTCCCCCATGAAAAATTAATTTAATATCATGTGGGCCGATGGCCCACGTATCAGATATTAAACTGATAAGAACAGATACTACACTTGATCTTAGCCAAAAGGCCGAGAAAGGTATGCTTTCTCCCTTCGTCCAAGGCGGTTTTTATAACAGCATTTGGTGAAGTCTTCCAATGCTCTTCCCGATGTGGGACGATATCTACGATCTTTTCTCTTCAAAATAAGAGGCGCCTTCCTGCAAGGGAAATTTTACACCTCATCATGAATGTTTTGAATTATTTTATTTATATTTATTTATTTTGCAAAGGGAATAAAATTGTCTTGGTGAATCATTTTACCTAAAGATATTTATAGTTAACTAGATGTGCATTTCAATACAAATTTCTTTCTCTTGATCAGAGTGTTTCAATCAATTGAATGAGTAGATTATTGTAGTTAAACTATAATTTTAATCTACATTCCATTTTAGTCACTATAATGTTATAATTTTCAACCTCATCTTTTATCGTAATTTAATTTTGGTCTAATACCTAGTAAAATTAGCTTTGTGTGCATGTTAGTATGACTATGATGGCATTGTTGGAAGCGCCAAAGATCGTGCGACTAAAAGTTCATGTTTGTCAAACACACTTTAATAATTTAATGGACACAAACATCAAAACTCATGACTAAAATTCTCATTTTAACCATACTAAATGTTAAATTGTGAATTTGGTACTCATAGTGCAGAGAAAGTTAGAATTTAGTTTCTATGGTTTCAAAATTAGAATTTTGTCCATATGATTTGATAAAACCTCATTAAATAGTTCATATCACATACTCAATCTAACTTCTAACAATATGCACCATTTTATGAAAATTTATCAAATTATAGGATGGAACTTTAATTTAAAAATCGTATGAACTATATTCGGACTTTCTCTAAATCATAGCAGGCTAAATTTGTAAATTAATCAATAAAAAATATAATATGACATAAAATTTTGGGTTGGTTCCCCCCAAAAAAAAGAAAGAAAAAAAAAACCTCATATCTTGTTTAATAAAAATGAAAAAGACTCCAACACCTAACCTTATGAAAATGGATTTGGACCAACAAATAAAGGACCTCTCAAGATCAAACCAACAAGATTTTTCTTAATCAAATTAACGGAATATTTTTTATTTGACTTTTAAAAAAATCAAGTCAACTAAATAACATTATTCTAATTCTAACCACTACAACTTATTTCGAGAATGATAATTTGTCCTTATAGACTTATTCTGATTGAACTCTCATATGTTGTTAAAAGAAAAGATAGGGAATGAAAATGTTTTCCTATTTTAATTTTATGGATAGGTATTGTGGTGATCATCTCCACTCTCCAATCTTTAAATACCTATCTATACATAATTTAAAGTTTAAACTCTAAAAATACATATTTACTGTCTCTCATTCTCTCAAACCTCTTTTTTTTTTTTTTTTCCATTTGAAATTGTAAGTATACATTTTAAGATTTTTTTTTCTTTTTTTAAATGTCAACAATGGAAAAATATCTTGTAAAGAATCCAATTCCGTGGGATTTTCTATCTTCTAAAATGTAATGGAAAACTTTTGTGGAAATTAAAAAATAATAATAAAAAAAAAAAAAAAAAATTCTTCTCCTTGCCTCATTGACACCCTAGTTTTTTTTTTCTTTTTTTTTTTAATGGTTGGAAATAACTAAAGAAAAAGTTTTGGGTTATAGAAGATTGACCTATGTTTTAAAAATAGTTTTTATGACTCCATTCGTTCTTTCTGATTGGAATCGTGATTGAGAAAAGTTTTTGTTATGACCCTATTCTTCTTTGTGTAGTTAGAAGACTTCAGAGTTTACGTTGTTTAGAAAATTATCTGTCGGACTCGATTGCAGAATTTTGCTTGTCTTGTAAGTTGTAATTTCATCCCTAGATATTCTGCAAATTTCATGATTTCATCTGTTTTTACAATGGATTGTTGCTTTGGTTCATATTAAGTTCTGGCATTCGTGTAGGCCATGGGTCTTATTTGGTTCATCAAGCTTTTGGTGGTTTACGCTGGAGCAGATATTTGCTTTCATTTCAAGTAGTTCCAATTTTTGGAAGACTGTAATATAATCTTCTTTGCTATAAGCTCACCTAGATTTTCTTTAACTCTAGTTCGAAGGTTTCAAATCTCATTGTAATTCGGTTGCTTGACCACTTCTTTTTTCTCTTTCTTCCCAGAATGAACTCTGCAAATTTTAAATATTGATTATGGGTTAAGTTTGTTTTTTCAACAAATGGAAGATTGAGTTGGATTGTCGAATTCACAATCTTAGAAAATGTACAGTTGCCGGTTCCACAAATGACAATTTTTATTAATTTGCAAATAGTAATTTATCACCTGCGATATAGTAAGAAAAAAAATTCACGAATGAGCAAATATATAAAGAGATGATTCACAAAAGAGCAAATACAAGATGTGTAGGTTGGTAATAATACTTGACTATTGACAATGTGAAACTAATAGAGCAGATTAAAAAAAAAAATTACATTTACTTATGTAGATCAAAATAACAGAATTGGAACACGATCTGCAACAATAATTTCAACTACTGTTTAATAAAATAACTAAATATATTAATATGAAAAACCTTCAATTGAACATAATCGGTGTAAGAGAATTATAAAAATATTAAATTTAAATGACAAATGGCGAAAAACGCAAAATCAAATACTTCAACTGGGCTTGGAGGAGTGCGCCAGGCCCATGCAGTAGTGCAACGCAAGGGCGACGCTCGAAGGCCCCAGTAGCAAGCTACCGTGATGGGCCCTCCCCCATAAAAAATTAATTTAATATCATATGGGCCGATGGCCCACGTATCAGATATTAAACTGATAAGAACAGATACTACACTTGATCTTAGCCAAAAGGCCGAGAAAGGTATGCTTTTACCATCCATCTTGGGCGCCTTTTATAATGGCATTTGGTGCACTACTCGTCCACTCTTTCCGATGTGGGACAACGACTGAGTTATTTTATGCTGCTGCAGTTTTATTTGTTATAGCAAAAAATAGTAGACAAATTACTAACTTGTGAATGCACCACTTCAATCAAATGACTCGGTAAAGAAAAGAAATTGATTACAAAAAAGAAAAAGAAACCCCATATTTATACATTATTTATGGCAATTCAAATGGTCATATTGTCTCATATAAGATTCCGCCTTTGTTTAGAGCATAACAATATCGTATTAGGTTTACTCGTTTACGGAAAGGTATAATCTCTTGTGAAGAGTTGTAGTGTATCTCTTTTAAATTTTATTAAATAATTTTATTCATAATCTCCTGAATTTCTTCTTATCCTTTGCGGTATTTTTTTTTTTTTTTTTTTTTTTGATCTACAACATATAATTGGAGTAGGAGATTTGAACTTCTGACTTATTGGTCGAGAGTACATGTCAATTACTGTTGAGCTATGCTCGCTTTGACTACTACATTTGCAATATCACCAGAATTTATTGATTAGTTAATATTTGCATAAAGGATATGTTTCAGGATGCTCATCATAATTAAAATTAGTTATCTTATTATAAAATTTCTATGCAATTTTAGAACTTCTATTGTTACTTTTGTTCTCATTGTCCGTATTTCATCATTTTGGTTACTAAAGGGTGTGGCTTTCATTTATGGCATTTTTTCTTTATGGATTTTCAACATTCCACCCATTGATGCCAACAAGAGCATGACTCAATTGGCATAAAGCTTATATTCCGACCAAGAGGTCGAAGGTTCAATCCCCCACCCCACGTGTTGTCAAAAAAAAAAAACATGGAGGAACGGAGAGTGATTCTCAACTCTTCTTTATTCTTTTACCTTCCGCCATAGCTACTAAGATGGAAGTGGATAATGTCTTATTTCTTCGGTAAGTTGTTAGAATTGTTTGTAATTGAAAAGTAAGTCTTATTATGACATTCCAACCCGATTGAGCATCATGAATAGATTCGAGATGGTAAACTCTTATTTATTACTTGTGGTCATGTACTATTTAGGTAGAATAATTTTAGAACTTCTATTGTTACTTCTGTTCTGGTTGTCCCTGTTTCATCATTTTGGTTACTAAAGGGTGTGACTTTCATTTATGACATTTTTTCTTTATGGATTTTCAACATTCCACCCATTGATGAAGCAAAATACATGGAGGAACAGAGAGTGATTCTCAACTCTTCTTTATTCTTTTACCTTCCGCCATTGCTACTAAGATGGAAGTGGTTAATGTCTCGTTTCTTCGGTAAGTTGTTAGAATTGTTTGTAATTACATATTGGCTGTAATTGAAAAGTAAGTCTTATTATGACATTCCAACCCGATTGAGTACCATGAATAGATTCGAGATGGTAAACTCTTATTTATTACTTGTGGTCATGTACTATTTAGGTAGAATAATGTTAGAAATTGTTATTGTTAAACTAAAAGTAAATCTCAAAATGAAAGGAATGGGAGAAAGCATGGAGAAAACAAAATGTAGATATAGAAACCCACAATGGTATGATATTGTCCACTTTGGACATAAGCTCTCACGGCTTGGTCTTTGGACTACCCCAATAGGACACATATAAATGGGGATACTTGTCCTCCCTTATATAACCATGATCCTCCTCTTATCTAGCCGATGTGGGACTTTGGTCGCTCTCCCATCAATCCTCCCCTCGAGCAAAGTATCACCGAGCCTCCTCTCCAATAGTCATCTATTCGTCCAATTGTCTAGGCTTCACCGCTTTACCGAGAGTTTTTCCTCTTATCCAGGGTGACTCATCTTCTCTAGAGTATATCGCCTACCCAACAGAGCCCAACCACGGATTTCCCCAATGACTATTTAAGCTCACAACTTCTTTGTTTGGCACTTGATGATTCTACCCGACACGGCTACGTTCAGGGCATGACTCTGATACCACTTGTAGAGATTGCAAAACAAATAATCGAAAGAGAAGAAGAAGAAGCAAGACAAAATTTATAGTGGTTCCATCAAGATTGGTGTACATTCACTCTCCAAGCAGTATCTTCAGCTTTATTGAACAACCACAACAACTTACAAGTACGCTGATGATCGAAGCAAGGATCAAAGCACCCTAACAATCAAAGAACCCTCTCAATCGATTCTTCAATAACCCAACCCTCACAGAATCGGTAATGAGTCACTCAAAACCCACTGAAATCTCACACCCAACTTTCAACTATTCTGCCCTTTAAATACAACTTTCAAAAATAACAAAGCACATGGTTGAGAAAATGATTGTGATGACATGAAGGAGTCTTTCTGATATGAAAACCCTAGCGAATTGGAATTAAGAACCCTTTGGGTATTTGAACCCTTAATTCACCAAAGCTACAACCCTCAAATCTATTTGATTTCAATCCCAAGGGAAGGATTAGATAAAGATTACCTTGATGATTGAAGACCAAGAGGTAAAGAAAACTAATTCCTCACTCAAGGTTTGAACACTCCACAAGCAAGTTGATCAGACCTACCTGAATGTTCATGCTTTGCAACTCTGAATTCAAGAATTGCAAAGTGGGTGATGAGGCTCAGTCATCAAGAAAAGCGCAAAAGGCTCAAAACTCAATTCATCGTAAAAACTATTCGTACAAACCTAATGGCCAAGCTTTAAATAGCTTCCCAAAACCCCAACTACATGTCACATCATTGATCATAACAAAATGACAAAAGTACCCCTACTAACAGCGGCGGATTTACCTTGGGCCCAGGGGGGGCTCGAGCCCCTCCTGAACTATAAAGGTTATAATATTAGTATATAATAATTCGGTCAATCAGCCAATATTGTATCTTGTAGGAGTGCAAGCAAAAACCGGAAAACCGAAAAACCGAACCGAACCAAACCGATCCAATGGTTTGGTTCGGTTATTTTGAAAAAATATGGACATCTCGGTTTCATTTTTGGGAAAACCGAAAATTGTCGGTTTGGTTCGGTTTTTCATTCAAAAAACCAATAAAAAACCGAACCGAACCGACTATATATATATACCACTTAAACCCTAACCTTTTGCATCTTGCCTCTCTCCACATCTCACTTTTTTCCTAAATTGGCTAGAAATTTCTTTTTTCTATGTAATTTAAAGTATAAATTATGATATTATTTGTATGTTTATCTTTATTATGTATATTTATTTAAAATCAAATATTTAAAAATTGTTATTTACGGATTAGTTTGAGAAAATTAAGTAATTTTATTGAATAAATTAATTAATGTTGAAATTAGAAGAGAAAATAGGCCATTTAAAAAATAATAATAAAAAAGCCCACATTGGGCCCAAAACCGAAAACCGATCCATTGGACAAACCGAACCGAAAGAAAACCGAACCATTGGACATGCCCCATATTGGACATTGGTTCGGTTCAGACTTTTGTAAAACCGATTGGATCGGTTCGGTTCGCGGTTTGGTCAAAAACCGACAAAACCGAACCAAGTATCACCCCTAGTATCTTGGCTTGGTTGGCACGGACGCTTCAGCCCCCTCTAAAATGACTGTTCAGTCCATAGTTCGAATCTCAACGCACGCTTATGAACGATTTTTTTTCTTTTTTTTTTTTTCAAAGCACGCTGATGGATGCTTTTTTTTCTTTTTCTTATTTTTTTTCAGTAGTCAGCGTGTTTTTTTTATGTTGTTTTTTTTTTGTTTTTGTTTTTGAGGAAGTGTTTTGATTCTTTTGTGATTATTTTATTCATTTAAAAATATATACAAAACTATTTTTCTAAAATTGAATTTTGTATTTCAAAAAATTATGTTTTATAACTTTAAATGGTAGTTTATATTCCCTTTAAAAAATTATAGGTATAAGTTATTTACAGATATGAAACAATAACAAATAGATTAAATTACATATGTCGTCCCTAGAACTAGATAGTATCAAATAGGTCCAACTTTAAATATTTTGCGTCAATCAATCCCCGAACTTTAAAAGGTGGTGTTTAAATTTTCAATTTATGCCTAATAAATTCATGAACTTTCACACAAAAAAAAAATAATAATAAATAAAAATAAAAAATCATGAACTTTCAAATTTGTATTTAATAAATCTTTGACTTATTCAACATTTTTTAAAATTCATGAATTTATTGAATATAAAATTGAAATTTTAACATTATGTTAGACAGAAAATTCAATTTTATGTCAAATATGATTGTTATTTATTATTATTTTTTTTAAATGTTGAATATGTCAAGGACTTGTTAGAGACAGATTGAAAGTTTAGAAACCCTATTTGACATTTTTAACGTTCGAAGACCCATTTTCACAAATTGAAAGTTATAGGGCCTATTAGACACAAAAATGAAAGTTCAGGACCTAAACCAGTCATTTACCCTAACAAATATATATAATATTATAATTTTTATTTTAATTTATTCTTTAATTTTTTATATCAAATATAAATGGAAATTGATAGAAATATTTTAATTTTTTTTTCCGTTATTTTTAAAAATTAATTTCATAATATTAAAACTTGTCGACGACAATTGCAATGGATTAAATTAGTAGTACAGTTTTCATTTACGAATTTCTTAAATTGATTACTTATAAATTATTTTTATAAAATTTAAGGGCAGCCCCCCCTAAACAAAAAGTCTGGATCCGCCACTGCCTACTAATAAGTCATAAAAAGGGACAACATTGAAAAATAATAAAATTACATCAAATTATTAAATTAAATATAAATAATAATTTAATGTGTCTTTGGCGGTTCATATCACCTTCGAATTCAGCCAATACATCAGCACACCCAGCTAGTAAATTGTATATATATATATATATATATATATATATATATATATATATATATATATATATATTGCTTCAAATAAACATCGAAGACTTGTCGGGATAACTTTCAACTGACAACAATATATTCGCTTATTTTCAATAGACTGCAAAGGTTGCAAAGATAGTTCAACCTTACACTTGAAAAAGATTGTAATTGTGAAAGCGAGTCAGACTAATCTTATCTTATCTTATCTTACTATATATAAAAGGGGCTTAAAGAGGAGAATCTTTGCTTTCCTCTTTTGCCCTTATAATTTTAATAAATGTCCATTTTGCCCTTATATATTTGTTAAAGAGACACAACTCTTTGAGTTAAAGTGTCCTTCAATCTTTGCTGATGAGACGTGACTGTTCAAGCAGAGTTAGTTACACATCAGATGCATCCATTCGAGGATTAAAATTAAAAATATATCTTACAATAAGAAGGGGTCATTAGTCATGTCTTTCCAAAAAGCATATTAACTTTTGAGTTTTCTACATATTTTTTTTACTCTAATTTCATCACTATTTTGATATGTATAGATTTTTTGTATCAAAATCTATATAAAACAAACAAAAAAAAAAAATGCATAAAACACCAATAAAATATAGCGATTGTTACCATTGCTATCCTAAGTTTTAATAAACTTTTTTTTGGTATCAATATATTAATGGTCTAATTATTATGCAATTACTTTTTTTCTTTTTTCTTTTTTCTTAAATTTATAACTTTTTCCTTGCCATCTTTGTACCATTCCTTTAAAGTCCTATGTAATTTATATTTACCTATTTGGAGAAAGTTCTTCAAGAAAATGTATAGGAGCTATGTTTAAATTGTCGAAGTAGTAATGGGAGAACAGGGAAACACATTTTGATATCATGATTTCCATTAATTAAGTCCACCTAATGGCACAAAATGATATCCATTCAAGTTCGAAAGAAACAAATTTCCTCTTATATTATGTTGTGCGATGACGTTAAACAAAACACAAGGACAAGTTGTTCTGAATATTAGAAAATATATTTATAAATATGTAATTTCACATTAACAACTTTTTTCAATGTCAATACAAAAATTCTTATCAAATCACTTGAAGATCAAAATTTGTCATCTAAACATGCAAAAAAAATGTTATTTTCAAAGAGGTTATACTTTATTAAATACTTTAGTTTTTTTTTTTTTTAAAAAAAAATCAACTTATATAATTCTTATGAAATATATTTCTTTCTTTTTCTCCAAAATACAATCTCGAAGCCCACCGATGAATTATCCATGAGTTAATAAACTATCTTTATGATGCCACTTTTTATGTTTTATCAAATTTAGTTTACAACTATTATATGTATTTTAATTTTAATTATATATCTTTTATTATTTTTTCTACCTCTTACATTATAGTTTAATGTCAAATATTTACTATTTGAACTAGATGAAAAATATATTTATTCAAAAGTTAACTTTCACCGTAAAAAAATATATTCCAAAGATTTCAAACCACGTGCAAAATATTTCATATTTATTATTGTAAATGAACATAGAACAATATAATATGTAGTTTTAGACTTCTAGGCACCATTTTTTTTTTTTTTTAATTTTCAATCTAAAAAGTGAAATTTAACGGGCATCGCACGTGTTTTTAAACTAGTTTAGATAAAATTCGAAATTAGGTTAAATTGCAAATCTGACTCCAACCTAAAATTTGATCGATGTAACTTAATTTTTTTTGAAAAAAAAAAAAAGCCAGAATAGCTAATGGTCATCTTCTCTAAGGTTGAAAATGATTAAATTTCAACCCTCTAAACTAATGCCTCGTATGATTATGGTTTTCGATTTAAAATTAAACTTGTAAATATTGCAAGATTTCAAAAACCAAAAATGCAATAGTTTTCGAAAATTTGATGTGTATTCTCAAAAGAAAATTGCGATATATTTTTTTTAATTCAAATATATGAATTCATTTTACCAATACCAACATCGATACAGTTTTCAGGGAAAAAAAAAACAGAAGATTAATATTTTGTAATTTTTAGTTGGACATTATTTTCGTACGATCCTTTTGAAAATTAAACAATTTACATACGTAACGACCAGAATAAAAAAAAACATACATATATATATATATACTTTTCTCAAAAGCCAAGATATTTTTACTGTGCTTGGAGAGGTGCGCCAGGCCCATGCAGTAGTGCAACGCAAGGACGACGCTCGAGGGCCCCAGTAGCAAGCTACTGCAGTGGACCCTCCCCCATGAAAAATTAATTTAATATCATGTGGGCCGATGGCCCACGTATCAGATATTAAACTGATAAGAACAGATACTACACTTGATCTTAGCCAAAAGGCCGAGAAAGGTATGCTTTCTCCCTTCGTCCAAGGCGGTTTTTATATTGGCACTCGCTGCTGTCTTCCAACATCGTTTCCGATGTGGGACAATTTCTAAATCTTTCCTCTTCAAAATCAGAGGCGCCTTCCTGCAATGGAAATTTTACACCTCATCAAGGGAATTAAATTGTCTTGGTGTTAACTAGATGTGCATTTCAATACAAATTTCTTCCTATTTCAAACAAAATAATAAACAAATTGATTTTCTTTCTCTTCTTTAGTTCAACAATATTTGATTGTTTTTCAAAAAAAAAAAAAAAAAACAATATTTGATTGAGTGTCTTAACCAATTGAATGAGTAGATTATGGTAGTCAAATTATAATTTTAATACACATTTCATTTGAGTCCTTATGATGTCATAATTTTCAACGTCATCTTTTTTCATGATTTAACTTTGGTCTAATATCCAATGAAATCAACTTTGTGTGCATGTTAATATGATCATACATGAAATGATATGTTGGAAGTTGCAAGGGTGCGACTAAAAGTTATGATGTTTGTCAAACATACTTTAATATTTAATGATACAAACACCAAAACTCATGACTAATATTTTTCATTTAAACCATAGCCAAAAAGTTAAATTACAAATTTGGTACTCATGGTTTGGAGAAAATTAGAATTTTTTTTTTTTTTGTGGTTTCAAAACTATAATCTTGTCCATATGATTTGATAAAACCTCATTATATAGTTCCTATCACATATTCAATCTGACTTCTAACAATATGTATATTTAATGAAATGTAATCAAATCATAGGACGAAATTTTAATTTCAAGGCCAACAAGAGCATAGCTCAATTGGCATAAAGTCGTATTGACAACCACGAGGTCTGTGGTTCAAACCCCCCTCCCCACATATTATCAAAAAAAAATAAAAATTAATTTCAAGGCCGTAGAGACTATATTATAACTTTCTCTTAAGTTATAGGGAGCCAAAATTGTAATTTAATATTAAAAAAAAAACAAAAACAAAACAAAAAAACAATGTAATATGACATTAAATTTTGGATTGGTTTTCCCAAACAGAAAAGGGGGGGAAATGCTCATATCTTTGTTTAATAGGAATGAGAAGGACTCCAACACGAAACCTTGTGAAAACGGATTTGGACCAACAAATAAGGGCCCGTTTGGTAACGGTTTTTTGTTTCCGTTTCTTCATTTTTAATAAAGAAAAATAGAATTTCATGATCCTAAAACCTATACATTCAATAATAATAAACCTATATTCTTATTTATGTTTGGAAAAAATTGGAAACAAGAACAAAAAAAGAGAAACTAGTTTTAGTTGTTCCCAAAAGTTCTATACAAATTTTGGGAGTGTTTCTAAAAAATAAGAAACAAGAAACATACATAGTTATAAAATGCTTAGATTTCTTAATAAAATTAGAAACAAGAAACAAGAAACGACAACGTTACCAAACGGGCCCTAAATGACCTCTGAAAATCAAACCAACGATATTTTTCTCAATCAAATTAACAGAATATTTGTATTTGACTTTATAGAAATTGAAGTGAACTAAATAACATTATTCTAATTCTAACCACCACACACTTATTCCAAGGTAAGGGCGATAATTTTTTCTTATAAACTCATTCTGATCGAAAAGGTCTGTAGTTTAAATCTCTTACTTTCATATGTTGTTAAAAAAAAATGAAAAAGTTTTTCCTATTTTAATTTTGATGAGTAGGTATTGTGGTAATCATCCCCTATGTTTATATATGTACACACAATTAAAAGTTTAAACTTTAAAAACATATATTTACTTTTTCTCATTATCTCAACTTCCATTTTCTTTTTCATGTGAAATTGTAAAGTATATATTTTAAGATTTTTTATTTTTTAAATGTCAATAATGGAAAAATCTTGTAGAGAGTCCAACTCAGTGGGAATTTCGTATCTTCTAAAATTTAATGGAGAACTTTGTGGAAATAGAAAACAAACTCCTTCTCCTTGCCTCATTGTGGTAATTTATTTCTTTTTAATAATTGATTGAAAAAATAGTTGTTATGACTCTTTCCAACAGGAATCGTGACTAAGAAAAGTTTTTGTTACAACCCTTTTATTCTTTGAATAGCTAGGAGAAGCTTCAGAGTTCACCTTCCTAGTCATGATCTCGACTAGAAGGGTGATTGAGAAACAACTTTGCTGAAATTATTTTTTCTTTAGGGTTTTTTTCCAACCACTTTTCTAGTCAGGATTATGTCCAAGAAGGAAGACATGAGATTATAGAAACAATTTTCCAAGAAAGGGGTCAATCTTCTAACCCAAAAATTATTTGTCATTTACAACAATTATCTTTTTTTTTTTTTTTTTTTTTGTGAGTACATCAACATTTGGAGGTGAGGGGATTCGAATTTCCTTATCTCATGATCAAGAGTATATGTCAATTACCGCTGAGCCACTTGGGCAATTATCCCATTTTTTTTTTCTTCTTCTTTTAATTTTTTTGGAATTGCAGACTCAAGTGTTAACTTTTGCCTCGCTCGTGCCTTGTGGAACGAACTCATGCAGCCAAACAGCAAGCAAACACAGCCCGCCAAAAGCAAATGTTCAAAGAAATTTAAATATTTATACTTTTTATTTAAAATAAAGTAATTATATATCGATAGAGTTCAAACAAAAATCGAATCCTATAAAAACCGTCGAAACGTGCCACCGTTAGAATCGTCCAACATTTGCTTGCTGATTCGAAAATTTTCGAAATTAAATTCCATTCCAAATCCAACCAACGCGTGAAAATAGCTCCCCTTCTGTTCTTCAACCTCTTCTCCTTCTTCACTTTGATCATACTCACTCTGCTCTCGATAATCGTCTCTCATGCTTCCAATTCGAGCTCTTCTACGGTTTGTGTAGTGGAAGAGGAACAGGAGAGCGCAACAATCGTCGAAATGGCTCGCATGGAGAGCTTGATCGGCCTCGTTAATCGTATACAGAGGGCCTGTACTGTTCTTGGTGATTATGGCGGTGATTCTGCCTTGCCTACTCTTTGGGAGGCTCTTCCGTCCGTCGTCGTCGTCGGCGGTCAGGTAAATGCTCTGTAACTTCTATGATTTGTAGATCGTGATGATTCTCTTCGTATGGTATTGTATTTGGATGCATGTGTATGTATGCGTTATTTTCAGGTGCTTATACTTGCATGCGAGGCTAATTTGTGGTGTTCGGTTGGAAATGTAGAGCTCTGGAAAATCATCGGTGTTGGAGAGTATCGTTGGTCGTGATTTTCTTCCTAGGGGATCAGGTTAGTCAATGTTGGTTCGAATTTTGCTAAAATTATGTAGAAAGAAGTAAAATGATCGATGTTGAGCTGCGAGTTCGTTTTTGCCTTGTTTCGAATGGATTTCTGTTAAATATCTCGTGATATATGTGGAGGTGTGGAATTATGGAAGGAACAAGTGCTCGATATTTTCTGGAAATTAGAGTGGATGTTATTTTCTTTAAGAATCAGCCTCAGATCAACTCGCGCAGTCGTACCACAAGAGCAATCAACAGAGTGTGTAATGGAAAAGGAAAAGCACTAAAACTAAGAGCAAGAAGAATTCACGTAAACGATTTAAGTGATTCGGTCATGAGGTCTTTGTCAGTGTCAAACTTAGTCCAGGAACTTTTACTTTCAGTAAATTGAATGATACAGGTTCTGAAGGGAACGGTAAACCTCTGTCCGGAGGGTTATCTTCTGTTAACTTATAGCTGATTATTATTTTTGAGCAGATGGAAGTACCGATCTGAATTTCTGAACGGACAAAACCCTTAATAATCATTCATATTCTTCACATTGTTGCCGCCATAGCTGTTTCTTGAACCACAGATTAACAATGTTGCAAGATACGATAAGGAAATAATTAAATTAGCTCATCAACTGTGAAGAAATGCTCCATAATATTGTATTTTTACTTTTATTTTCAAGCTGCAAATTGTTTTGCTATTTTATATCCTTCTTTCCCTTTTTTTTTTTTTTTTGATTTTGATAATTTTCTTTTCCAGGAATTGTTACTCGGAGGCCTCTAGTTTTGCAGCTTCAGAAGACAGAACCAGGAAGAGAGGAGTATGCAGAATTTCTGCACTTGCCTAAGAAAAAATTCTCAGATTTCTGTACGTCTTTTTGATTGTTTTTTATATTATAAGAGGTACTCATTTTGTATTTTTAGACAATAACACATGCTCAAGTTCGTTGTGAATCTGTTGCTTTTATGTTCCTTCGTCAAGTTTCAGTCAGAAAAGTTCTTCTCTCTCAAGTTCATATTTAGTTGCAGAATACATGTTTTTCCAATTTCATTTCTTGAGGGAAACTGGTTACTCTAGTCTGTGGTTATTCAAGGACTCTCTCTCCCTTTTTTTCTTTCTTTCTTTCTTTTTTTTTTTTTTTTTTTTTTTTTTTTAAAGAATTAGTTAATTAATTAATTATTATTATTATTTTTTTAACTTTAGCAGCTTCTCTCTCAAGTTCATATTTAGTTGCAGAATACATGTTTTTCCAATTTCATTTCTTGAGGGAAACCGGTTACTCTAGTTTGTGGTTATTCAAGGACTTTTTTTTTAAAAAAAAATAATTAATTAATTATTTTTTTAACTTTAGCAGTTTTTCAAAAAAAAAAAAAAAAAAAGACAAGAAATAAAGGTGAAAAATTGGAGTATGTGATTGAACTGCAAGTGAAACGACTGTTTGTTGAATACTTCGTAGTACAATTGTTTCACTTGCAAATGTTTCCTTTACTAAAAACCATAAGTTTTCAGCACTTTCATAAATGTTAGAGGAAAACAGCAGGGAAACAAATTCGTAGAGATATATAATGCAAACTCATGTGCATAAAAGTTTCTGGGATTTCCTACCTACTTAGTTATGAAATTGGATTGTTGTTATACTTATTTTTATCCTCCAAAGACAACTAAACTGACTGAATAAGTTCCTTAGTAACTCTGTTTATCTCTCACTATCTTGCACCATGAAGAAAGTTGAACGAGAGAAAGCTGCTTTAAAAATTTAAAAGTATTGGGTTGTTTTTGTAGATACATGCACGTTGTCCTGTTTGAAATGTCTGCAACCAGATGCTCTAGGAGATTATATGTTTGAAATGAAAGATGTAGTAGTTCCTAAGTTTTCCAAGCTGTATGTTATGCTGTACCTTATCATGCTTTTCAATATAGTATCAGAAACTAATGAAATGAAAAATTAAAGCCATACTCCAAAGGGATCAATACCAGTAAAATTATCTGGATCTCTTTACTGAACCATTGACACTGTTGTTAACTTCTATTACTTTTTGCAGCAATGGTTAGGAAGGAAATTGAAGATGAAACTGATAGATTGACTGGGAGGTTAAAACAGATTTCTCCTGTTCCTATTCATCTCAGTATCTACTCTCCAAATGGTAAGATATCTAGATTTATAGTGTGGTTCACATTATTCAACGATTTCTATCTTTTTGTTTGGTCAATGAAGATTCCAGCTGGATCTGCATTAGTTTCTAACCTTATTTGCTTGTACTGACAATTCATTAGTTTTTGCATTCATTCCACCTAACACATTAGGTGTGTTCTTCTGATTATCGTGTGCTATATATTTTGCCATATTTTTAAATTTGATTGGGTGAGAAATGTAATACTAATACATAATTCGACAAAAACCATTATTTTAATTTTTACATTGGATAGCTGTTACGTTTCCATTTCTTTTGACCTACATCTCAAAAACTTGGGGCCCGCTTGGGAAATCTTCCTGTTTCTCATTTCCAGTTTTTGAGAAACAAAAACGTTCGATAACTGTTCTATGTAGTTCTGCTTTTCTTCATTAAAAAATAGGACATAAGAAATAAGAAATAGGAACGTTACTAAATAGGCCCTTAGCTGCCACATCTCTGGGATGATTATAATTTGAAAGCTCGCTTCCGCTGATTTTGTCATTCATATAATGTAATTGCAGAATACTTTCTCTGCAAGAAGTTAATCCATATTATTCACACTTATACATCAGAAACTGTCCTGATTGTCACGACTCCAATATTTTTGGTTTGATAAGACAAGAATTAAAAATAATACTGCATAGTTTGATGGAGAACTGAGCTTTCTGTAGGATGGGTATTCTGTTTCTGACGACTTTTACATTCATCTCAAAGAATTAGCTGTCACTTTGTTTCTTAATCTGGTATTGTGTTTCTGTTTTCGTTGCTCACTTATATCATCAAATGTATATATCATCCATGAATGACGGCAGTCCATATTATTATGTAATCATTCTCTGTGTTTACTGATGATGAAAATCTTTTTGGTTTCTTAATATTAATCTGACTGCAGTGGTCAATTTGACACTCATAGATTTGCCTGGTTTAACAAAGGTTGCTGTAGGTAAACTTTCACCATCTTATTTTAAACCATTATAAAATAACATCATCAATTCCAACCATACTTAGAGAGGTTTATAAATTCATTGGCTGCAGAAGGACAACCTGAAAGCATCGTTCAAGATATTGAGACAATGGTCCGTACTTATGTTGAGAAGGTAATAGAAGAATCTTTTGCAATATATTTTCTGTTGCCAATTACTGGAGTTACTTCATTGAAATTGTTTTCATTAGAAATATAATAAATTGGTTTAGCCTGCAAACTATGTGTGTTGGACTCTGGAGAAATAATTGAACACTTTTGGGAAAATACAAAATGGAGTTAATATACACAAGGATTTATTATTCTTCCGGCAATTTTTGCTCCATTTACTCCCTTAATTTTAGAATAGAATATTTAAATACTGAGTTGAATGAAATCAATTTAGCATTGATATCCCAGTTCAGTGATGCATCCTCACACTTTTTATATGAGTTGCAGACTTGCAGTTCTTATAACATTAATAAAAATACAAACTGGAGAAAACTCTGGGAGAATGTTTGTTGATTTTGAAATTTTCAGCTAGCTGAAGTTTTCTGATCTATTTGTGGATAAAATTGACATCATGACTGCAGCCAAACTGCATTATTTTGGCCATTACTCCAGCCAATCAAGATATTGCAACATCTGATGCTATTAAGCTTTCTCGAGAAGTTGATCCCACAGGCATGTCTTTTGCAATTGTTTCTGGTTAAGAATGAATTTCGCAGCCTTATATGCAAGCGTTCTTGTAATGTATGATATATCTGTCTGTCTCTCTCTATTCTTTCCGTAGGTGAAAGGACATTTGGAGTGTTGACAAAGCTTGATTTGATGGATAAAGGAACAAATGCTTTGGAAGTAAGGTTCTAGTTATTTTCACGTGTTCAGTTCTATATTTTAGTGATCTCAGATACTAGTTATTAGTTGGCCATTAAATGAGGCAACTTTATTTGTTAGGCTTCCTAAATGATGTGTGATTCATTGAGATTGCTGCTTGATTTTATTTCAAAACGATGTAAAAGAATAGCAGGCACCATATGAGATGTAGCCAGATAAGTGTAAATATAATTGATTCCTAAAAAAGCTGAATATAAAATACACAGTAAATTAGGCCCAAATGCCCACCGAGGCCAAAATAACTTGGAAACAATTGAAATAATGCAAACAGAACATATGGAATATACCTGAGTCCTGATTACACCAATATGGGAAGTTGGGAATAAATAAGCATATTGAGAAAACAGGTCTTTGCATAAGCTCATCCTTGGATATGCCTTTTTAACCGTACTCTATTTACTAAACTAACATTAGTTAAATATGAAAGAAGATTTAGGTGTTTTGATTGTTTCAAAAATGAACATTTAATGATGGTTCAAAAATCCATTCCAAGTAATGTTCACAAACTTTAACCGTACTCTTTTAAGGTTCTTGATGGAAGGTCCTATCGGCTTCAACACCCTTGGGTTGGAGTTGTCAATCGTTCTCAAGCTGATATCAACAAGAATATTGACATGATTACTGCTCGACGAAGGGAACGTGAATTCTTTGCTTCAAGTGCTGACTACAGACACTTGGCTAGTAGGATGGGGTCAGAGTATCTAGCAAAACTGCTCTCAAAGGTTGAGCTGAGATATATTTACATGCTTACTCAGTCTAATTCAGTACTTGCTTTATTCCTATTGGCATCATAAATAACAATCTCAAATTGACATGGTTTCAACTTTCAGCACCTAGAGTCTCTGATAAAAGCACGTATGCCTGGCATTGCATCCTTAATTAACAAAAGTATTGATGAAATTGAAGCGGAGCTTGATCAGCTTGGGAAGCCTGTTGCAATTGATTCTGGGGTATCCCTTTATTTCTTGTTTAATAACTTGAATCTGATATGCTTGGGTATTAACTAAATTAGTTTTGCTCGCACATAACAGGCTCGGTTATATACTATCCTAGAGCTTTGCCATGCATTTGACCGGGTGTTCAAGGAGCATCTCCATGGGGGGTATCTAATCTACACTTTCTCTAATAAATTTTTATCAGCAAAAGCTTTTTGATCAAGTGCTGTGTGATAATCAGTATTTTCGTATTTTCCAAGATTTTCATTGTTCATTGATGCGCAGGCTTGTCAAGGCAATTTTATATACACTTCTCTTTTCAATCTAAAAGTTGAGCATGTTTATCTTATGATGTGCATGAAGTATCAAATTTTTATAGTTGTCAGGCTTTTGCTTTTCTAATTAAGTTAATATTACTAATAAGAGGCTGGCTTTATATTTGATCTTATCTTCTTCAACTACACAGTTGAGAATTATGCTTAATGGTCTTTTTTTCATAACCATTTTTCTTCAAATCTTAGGCGACCTGGTGGTGAACGGATATATAGTGTTTTTGACAATCAGCTCCCTCATGCTTTGAGAAGGCTTCCCTTTGATCACTATCTTTCACTACAAAATGTGAGGAAAGTGATATCAGAGGCTGACGGATACCAACCTCATCTGATTGCACCTGAGCATGGTTATCGGCGCCTTATTGAAGGTGCAGTCAATTATTTTAGAGGTCCAGCTGAAGCTTCAGTAGATGCTGTAAGTGCCACCTGTTTTTCCCATGCCGTTTTTCATATTGATCTAAGCTGACGAGATCTGAGTGTTTTTTTTTTTTTTGCTTTTGCGTTTGGTAGATTTAGCTGATATTGATTGATGATGAGGGAATTTGAATTGAAATGGTTTAAAGTGAAGTACAGCATGAGAAAATACGTGCTTTTTAATTACTAGTAAAATACTTGCTTTACTATCAAGTAGTAAAATATGTGCCTCTTAATTAGTGCTGCTTTGGTTGTATTCTATCTGATTACACCTCGTCAGTTGTGTGTATGTAGAGCAGTTAGTTCTTTTAAGCAAATTAAACATGCGTTGGTATTTAGTCCTATTCTGGAACTTTCAGGTTCATTCCATTCTGAAGGAACTTGTTAGAAGATCAATGGCAGAAACTCAGGTCCGATTCAAGAAATATTACATTCCAATAATTCTAAATTAATAACCATAGGGTCATCTGAGCTAATGTCTTGAAATGTAATAGGAGCTGAAGCGCTTTCCCACTCTCCAAGCTGAAGTTTCAAGAGCAGCAAATGAAGCGTTAGAGAGATTTCGAGAAGATAGCAAAAAGACAACCTTGCGATTGGTCGACATGGAATCCTCCTACCTAACAGTAGACTTCTTTCGAAAGCTCCCACAGGAAGTTGAAAAGCGTGGAACCCCACCAGCTGCAGCTTCCACAGATAGATATTCGGAGGCACATTTCCACCGGATAGCATCAAATATTTCATCTTATATCAGGATGGTGTCTGAGACACTCAGAAACGCTATTCCAAAATCTGTGGTTCATTGTCAAGTTAGGGAGGCAAAGCGATCTATATTAGATTACTTTTACGTCCAATTGGGACAAATGGAGGTATTAAACTTGAACTGAGTCTACTTTCATTCACCCGGATATATGTTTGGTTAAAATATCCTTTGGTCCCTCTACTTTGAGTTTTGTTTCATTTTAGTTCATATACTTTCGTAAAGCTCAAAATTGGTCCCAACCGTAAGCTTAAAGTTAATTTTTATTGAAATTGGTTAAATAATCATAATAATTTCTATACAATAAAAGACAGGATGGGAACATATTTTTAAAATTTATAGAAGGAAGATGGATAGAGACTAATTTTCTTTTAGAAAAATTAACAATAATCTCACTATAGGGACCAATTTTGAGCTTTATTGAAAATATATGGAAATCCAAAGTATAAGGACCAAAATAGTATTTTAACGTATATGTTTTTACATTTCACTGGCAAGTCATTGAATTTACACTACTTCTTGATTCTTTTGTAGGGTAATAAACTTGCCTCTCTTCTGGATGAAGATCCTGCATTGATCGAAAGGAGACAGCAATGTGCCAAGAGACTTGAATTACATAAATCTGCAAGGGATGAGATTGACTCGGTCTCGTGGTCCCGATAAGAACAGATAAAGCATACAGCAGCAAACAAATCTTTCTAATAGAATGGTAAGGATTATATGGTCAAATTTTGCCCCCCATTAATTTTGTTTTCTTAGATTTAGGTCTCATCGTTTTTCTGGCAAGGCTCTTATTTCTGCTTGATTAGTTCTTTTTCCTTCCTTTTTCCTCTAGTATTTTTGGTTTCCTTTAAACTTTTGATCCATTCAAGTAATTCATTGAGTTTCATTCAACCGAGGATTGGCATCGTAGAAGGATAATGAAAAAAAGGAAAATCATGACATCTTTTCATGCCACTCCCTGAAATTATTACCCTTGGAGCTTATATTGCCTTTCCTTTTAGTTGTTAGTGGGTGGCTTTATTTTTCCCTAGTTTTGATGGGGAAATGTCCGAATGTCATAATTTTTAGCATGGTTGCTGTCAGTTTTTTCCCTTCACCACTTGATATAAGGTTTTGTGGTAAAGTTGGTCTTGTACTCTGGTTTTTATACTTTCAAATGTCAAAATTTAGTTTGTAAAAAAAAAAAAAAGTGGTCACTACAACTCTTCAATCTAGAAATTTAGGGGAACATATTTCTTGAACAAAGTTATTATACTTTGGTCTGGTTAGGTTGAAATTAACCTCTCAACCATTTTTAAGATTTGTTGGTAGTGCTAAATTTGAACCTTCAAAAAAATATTTGAACATTTTTTAATCAACATAGAAGTGTTACTCTAAAAACTATACTTCAGATCTACAACAAGAAACAACCACCAGCGATTGGTGCAGCACCTGTTTGGTGTCTTATTTGGTAGGAAAGGCAGTAGTCGAGTTGCTTCAGGTCCTTGGCCTAACTCTATTGTTTATTTTTCGAGATGTCTATTGTTCTCTACTCTAACTCCTCCGTTTTCCCTTTTCTTTCTTTATTACTTATTGCACATGTCCAGTCTCAATGTCACTTCCCAAACCAAAATAGTATTTCCCAGATCTACGAAAGGTGAAACATTGAAAGGTCCACAACAGGTAACATAAATGAACAAGTTAAATCTCATTGTCACTTCCCAACCCAAAATAGTCTTTTCTAGATCTATGAAAGGTGAAACGTTGAAGGTCCACAACAGGTAACAAATAGACAAGTTGATATTGTATTCGAGCTGTTGAAGGTTGTGCTCCAGAATACGGTTAACCAACATGTTAACTAATCGATTACGATAAATTGGATTAAATTTTGCAATTCTTTTTCTTTTGTAGTACCTCGGTAGAGGAATCTTTTTTTCTTTCCTCTCGTTTTCAACTTAAACAGATAAGACGCAAACTAAGCTTAGGGTAGGGTCTAATAAAACTTTTCAAAATGGGTTCCATGTCATGAATGATGATGGTTTTCTCCAGTCTTAGCCTCCCTTCTATTGCATATCTCTGTCGGCGCAAAAGTGCTTTGCCGGCGTTCTCTAAGCCCTCTTGTCAGTTGTCAACCAGCATAGTTCCATATTGTTGAAAAGAAGAAAAGGGTCAATCTTGGACTTCTGCAAAAATAAGATATTTTATTTCCATTAATAGTAGGCTGCTAATTTGTAATCTCTACCCCCATTGATACCTACATGTGATCAAAATTCAATGAATTTGATCTTGCATCTTCAGATAAGTTTCTTGGAAATTATTGAAAGCCTTTTCTTTTTCTTTTTGTGTGCGTACCCACTTGGATAGAAGATGAATTCGAAGTCAAATGAGTCATATATGAGCTCGGGCAAAGTCCGAAATGAAGCTCGGTTGATGCTTAATTATAACCAAGGATGAAAATATTGATAACGAGATTTCAATTTTACAGATATATCAATGGATATATTGGTAAAATATCAATATTGTTGGATCAAAAATATTTTAAAAAATTATTTAAATTAATAATTATGTTGCTTTTACTTCCAAACCAAATTATAGGTCTTGTCATTAGTTTTTATATTTATATTTAGGTTAATAGATGATATCTTTTTATGTTTTATGAGTATTTATAAAAGATATTGGAAATGTCGATTGATCCTTAATATCCATGTTGAACCCTTCGATTCATGGATATATTGACATATCGACAGATATTTTCATCCTTGATTGTAACATGGTTCAAGCTTGAAAAGTATGATTTCTTGGGCATGGGCTAGTTGTGCAGTGTTATGTTTATGCCACGGTGCTAGACAAACATAGAGTTAATGATTATTCTAGAGGCGTGGGTGCCATAGTGTGAGAGTATTAGGAATTTGAAATGAAGTTCAAAATAAAGTTTTTTTTTTTTTTTTGGACAACATGAAGGGGTGGGGGATTGATCTTCAGACCTCTTGGTCGGGGTACAAACTTTATGTCAGTTGAATCATGCTCTTGTTGGCAAGTTCAAAATAAAGTTTGATTGATGCTTAATTATAACACAGTTCAAGCTTAAAAAGTATGATTTCTTGGACATGTGCAAGATGTGCGGTGCAAAAGGTTGTTTCGTGCCATTATGCTAAACAAACATATAAAGTTACAAGAATTCTAGAGGTGTGGGTGCCATGGCAAGAAGGCATTGGGAATTCAAAAACTTTGAAAAGCAACAAGGGTAAGGCGTGAAGGTTATTGTCCTCTAATTAACAATATCAAACCTTTAAATATTTAGAAATATCGACATGTCCAAGGAAAATGAAAACGAATAATGATATCAACATATTTTATCCGAACTTGATATCCTAAATGAACTTGTAAAAGTGGAAACCAAACAAACCTCAAGCACAATGTGAAAAGCAAGAGATTCTCCAATATCACAACACATTTTCAGTGCAAAACCACCAAACCTCCTGTTTTCAGGCAAATCAATTCAATTGGATATTTTCTTACTAGAAAAACCTTTGAATATATTTAAGGAATGATCGAGTTGGGTGAGTCAATGACACAGTAGTTTCTGTTCAATTCTATCCGTCCTGATCAAATAATTACAACCATATGCTTAACTTATCTTAAACTTTGCACGCTCTTGATATGAATGGCTTCGGAAATAGTGCCCAAAAAGAAGCTTTTTTTCTAATGGTTGATGGTTGAAAGAGAGAGATCTTTTTTTTTCTTTTTTTTCTTTTTTTTTTAATTTTTTAAGATCATTCAATCCGATTAACCAAATTATTTGACTTTGCTTGAACTTAATTTTTTTTTGTTTAAATATTATTTTGGTCTTTGTACTTTTGACTTTGGTTCATTTTAGTGTCTATACTTTTGACTTTGGTTCATTTTGGTACTTGCACTAATTTTGTCCCTTCATATTCACTTTTTCTTACTTTTTAAATCATAATTTTTGCATGACACTTCGCTTATTAAAATTCTTAAAATGGAGTCGTGAATTTGTATTAAAGATTTTCAGAATTTAGGCTTAAATTTTGAAAATAGGGACTAAATTGATTCTTTTTAAAAGTACAGGGACAAAAATGAACATTTTGTTGAAAGTACGGGGACCAAAATGAACCAAAGCCAAAAGTACATTGACCAAAATGGATGTTTTGAAAATATAAGGACTAAAATGAACAAAAACCCAAAATACAAGGACGAAAATAATATTTAAACCGACATATTTGATTTTTTTTAATATATATATCCTCAATGCTCACTTTTGTTTGTCAATTTGAACATAGTTCAACTAATTAAGATATATGAATTCATTCAAGAGGTCGGGATTCAAACTCACGTTTTATTTGACTTTCGGATTATCAGTTCAAGCACACGGTCAAGAGGGCATATAATCTTTCTAATATGCTTTATTAACTCACATTTAAGATTGAAAATACAAGAAAACGTGTTTGATATTGTCAATATACCAGGTATATTATATGCCAACTTTTCCCTTTTGATGATTATAATCACTAACAACAGAAGTAAAAAGAGCAAGAAAACTAATAGTTTAAGGTGGGAAAGTGGTCTTTGTTTTTTGTCCAACAACACCCAAAAAGGAATTCAAATGGACCAGTAAAGGGTAGATTTGGAAAAGAAAAAAAAAATCAAGAGACTAACAGAATTCCACTAAACATTTTTTCAAAAAATAAATTAAAATCCTTTGGTATGATTTATAAAAATAATATTCAACGAAAGCTGAAGGAAACCGAAGAAAAAGAGGCCAAATTTCACTATAAATACTTCAAAAACACTACCCATTTGAATTCATCACCACATCTTCAAAAAATCCTTCTTCTTTCCTTCAATATTCTTAAGCCTTTGCTACTGTTTTATTATGGCTGCTGCTTCCTCTTCTGTTTTTGTCTTTGTAATAACTTTGATTTTCATGCAAAGGCTCTCGGAGTGCGCCACGTGTAGCGATTGTTTCACACGCTCTCGAGCTGCCCATTACCCCAATTCAGAGGAACAAGGAACAGATCGTAAGAGTGTACTCTTAATTTGATATATGTTACGATACGATCGACGTCGTATGTGTTGTGTGTTGTGTTGTTAAATTTTGTTGGAATTTGGTTGATTTTGTAGATGGAGCATGTGGGTATGGATCCTTTGGAGCAACGATCAACGGAGGAGATGTTGCAACTGCCTCTGATCTTTACCGAAATGGCGTTGGTTGTGGAGCTTGTTATCAGGTAGAATATCATTCGTGTGTGTATGTATATATATTGAATTCAACAAGATTTGAGATTAGAGATTTGAACCTCTGACCTTTTGATCGACATGTGAATAGGTGAGGTGCATAGACAGTGAGTTGTGCAGTGAGGAAGGAAAAATGGTGGTGATAACAGATCAAGGGTCAGGAGCAGGCACTGATTTTATAATGAGCAGAAGAGCCTATGCTGGCTTGGCTCAAACTGCTGATGCTGCTGCTTCTTTGTTTGCCCTTGGTGTCATTGACATTGAATATAAAAGGTTACTTTTCTTCTATATCTATATTTTAATTTTCCTTTTTTTAAAAAAAAAAAAAATTATTCATCAAAATAAATTACAAAAAAAAAATTAATTCAAGAACTATAAAATATTTTAAAAACCAAGCGAAAATTTGAAAATATTTTAAAACTATAAACTATAGAATATAAAAGCTTATAAACGGTACTTCCACAGATAGTTTTCTTGCTTTTAAAAATATTTTTAAAAACCAAGCAAAAATTTGAAAACTAAAAAAAATAAAGAAAAGTCGTTTTTAAGAACTTGATTTTGTTTTTGAAATTTGGCTTGGAATTCAAATGTGTTTCTAAAGAATATGAAAAAAATTACCAAAAAAATTGGGAGGAAACAAACATAATTTTAAAAAATAGAAAACCAAAAACAAAATGGTTATCAAATGGGTCTTTGATTTTGGTTTTATGTTTTTAGAAATTAAGTCCATGATTACTACTTTTAGTTTTAGATTTTTTTTTTTTTTTTTTTTTTGAAATCTAAGCTAAAATTTTAAAAACAGAAAGTACAGTAGTTTTCATGAACTCATTTTTGTTTTGGAATTTTGTTTCTAAGAAAAGTGAAAAACATACCAAAAATATTGTGAGAAAGTAAGTATATAATTTGTTAAAATCGAAAACTAAAAAAGAAATGTTATAAAAAAAAAAAGGCCATTATTATTTATAATTATAATATATTATTATTATTTATTTATTTATTAAAAAGTAGAAAGTTGTTTTTTTTAGAATGATTTCAAACATCATCAATTTTTTTTTTCAAAAAAATGTTTTCGTTGTTACTTTTTCTTTTTAAATGGTAATAATATCATCTTTTGTTATTGTTTTAAGTAAATAATTTCAATTTCGCCCTAAAAAACATCAAGAGAAAATTTTAAAAAAATAGAGGACCTTTTTCCCTCTGAGTGAAATTGTAAATATAGATTTTGTATCCAATGATTAACAGAGAACAAACAAATCTTTAGATTTATATCCAACGATTATTAAGAGACAGTCACATTGTGACGAATTCATTTGAATAATTTGTACTCAAAGCTTATGGTTTCTCCCTCGTTTTGTGTGTGGAACAGAGTGGATTGCAGTTATCCAAACAAGAACATCACAGTTAAGATCGATGAGAATAGCGATGCTCCTCATTACTTGGCCTTTGTCATTAGGTTTCAACAAGGCAAGAATGATATAACTGCTGTTCAACTTTGTGAGGTATGCACTCATAATATATTAAATATATGTTTATATCATAATTTCATTTCATGTTACGTTCATTTTAGTTCTTAGACTTTCAGTTTATTAAATTTATACACTTTTGAAATGTTTGGTCCTATCATTTTAAAAGCTTGACTATTTTGATCTAGTTTATAAAATTCTAATATACCTATTTTATACATAAAGAAAATCTCCAACAACAATAGTTATAAAAAGAAAATAAATGAACCACATTTGTAACGTCTTTTAAAAGTTTAATTAGTATTAAGAGGGATGTTTTGAAATTACATGAACTAAAATGGACGATTTAACAGTATTAAAAATGGACAAAAATTGTCAACAAAAGCATAGTTCAACTGGGTACTAATAACCACGAGGTCTTTGGTTTGAATCTCCACCCCCCATATTGTCCCCAAAAAAAAAAAAGGACAAAAATTGGATGTATAATGTCGAGGTAAGATTTTTTTTTTTTTGAAGGTAAGATTTAAATTTTAAAAATACCACTACATATAAATTTTGAAATGTTTTCATCGTACTTTTAGGAAATTTTGACTTAGTCTAAATCATAAAACTACACACCAAACTATACGATCAAACTTCATAAATTTAAACTTATTAAAATCTTGAGTCATCTATTTTGCAGACGAAGAACTTCGTGTGCAAGCTATTAGATCGGAGCTATGGTACAGTGTGGACAACTGCGTCGCCACCGAGAGGGCCGTTGTCGTTGAGAATGTTGTTGACAAACGAAGACGGAGACGAGCAATGGATCGTCCCTATTAATAACATTCCTCGTGACTGGAAGGCCGGAGACATCTATGACACTGGAGTTCAAGTTAATTAAATTCATTCTCAAATTTTTTCCTTCTTCTTCATAGTTATGTTTTTAAATTTTATTAACAGTGATTTTGATTGGCAATAAATCTTCCCAGATGAGGATTCAAATTCTTCTTGAATTTGTTTGATTTGTATTTTTCCTTCTTGGTTTTGAAGATGGAAATCTTCATGTTATTTGAATATGTATAACCATTCTATTATTTGATTGGGTGGATGTATTTTTTGGAGTGTGTAATAAATTAAAAATTCAAGATTCTTGAGTATAACAAATCTCTTTATTATTTTTACAATTGTATGATAATGTTTATTTTTTCATCTAAGGTTGCATAATTCTAATTTGAAATTGTATATGCAATTTTTTTTTTTATATTTTAAATCATATTGAATTATATGTTGCATTCCTATGTTTTTTATTTTAATTTCTTTTAGATAGTTGTATCCCTAATGGTAAAAGCGATCATTTTGGACGAATTTTTTAATTGATTTTTTTTTTCCTTTGAAAAATGGACCATATATAAACTTAATATAAAAGTAGTCTATATATGATGATATTTATATTAAACTGAAGAAATAAGGGTAACTAATATATCAATATTAAGAATATGAATGTTATTTTTTGACCGTGTGAGAGTTTAGGATTAATTTTCTTATTAAAAAATAATTTACATTTAAACCTAACAACTTAGCTATCAAATATTCAAATTAGAATAAAGTTCAATATGGTTTAAAAGTTGAGTTTTTTTATCTTAAAAAAGGTCAGATATTTTGAAAGAAAATACAAGTGGTAAAAGAACAAACTTTGACATAAACATTTTGACTTAAAATAACCTATGATGCATAAACACCAAATCTACAAGAAACTTCCCATTAGAGTTTGATACACTTGCATTATGAGGATAATGCTTGCCCTATTTTTTTTAGTATATATGTATGTATGTATTAAACAAAAGTTATGTCGCCAACAAGAGTATAGCTCAATTGGCACAAAGTTGTACGGATGACCACAGGGTCTGTGGTTGAAGAGTCCAAATGCATAGAGCTCACGAAACATTATTTAATGGAGTCGCTCTTTAATTGTTCGATGTATGTTTAAATTTGCCTATCACTATTAACTATTTGATTAATATTCAAAATATATTATTTTTTTAATATAAATTTCTCTCTCATACATCTAACTTTATAAAATTTCAAATAATTCCTCGAGTTTAAGCAAAATATAATTTAACCGAAAACTTCTTATTTTTAAAATTAAAAAAATATATATATATCCAATGAGGAAACTACGTCGTTTGGTATCAACGCAGACCTATATAAATTCAAAATGGTCAAACCTTGTTCTCCTCAGCTCTGAACCGAAAATGGAGTTCCTGGACGAAGATGCGAAGCCCAGGTTCCTCTTCCATTCTCGCGCCAATCCATCTTCGGCGACTGAGCTCCAAAGCGAACCCCAATCGAGCAAGCTCTTTCTTTCAATCACCGTCGTAATTTCTTCCATTTTACTCGTTCTCTCTATTGTATTCGTCCAATTCGAACCATTCAGATCCCTTCTCATCTGGGTTTCTCTCTCGCTTCTTCTCGGCCCCTTCGCCCCAATTTCCATCACCGGCGGAGATATTCGAGTCGGTCGAGGTCCGATTCTCGAAATTCCCGACGAAGAACCCGAAGTGGAGGACGATGCGAAGAAGAAATCCGCTCAAAAGCGCTCAAAACCGCGTAGATCCGAGGAAATCGCTGTTGGTGCAATCGGAGTCGCTGAAAAAGCCTCTTCGAAAGTGGAGAACAGGAATGGAGCTCTTGGGATTAGCAACAATGGAGTCGATCTTGCGATCGGGGAGGCTGAGTGGGACGAAGCGGAATTAGGGCTTTTAAAGAAGCAACTGTCGAAGCATCCCGTGGGGAAGCCGAGGCGGTGGGAGATAATTGCAGAGGCGTTTGGCGGAAGGCATAAAGTGGAGAGCGTGATTAAAATGGCTAAGGAAATGGGAGAGAAGAAATTGGGCGATGAGGATTCGTATGCTCAATTTCTGAAGAAGAGGAAGCCGATGGATAAGAGAATTGAAAACGTCGATGAAGAACAGGTAGGTCAGGTCGTCGGTTGGAATTCTAAAGAAGACATTGCGTTGCTCAATGCTTTGAAGGCTTTTCCAAAGGAGGTGCCGATGAGATGGGAGAAGATTGCAGCTGCTCTTCCAGGGAAGACGAAGGCAGCTTGTATGAAAAGAGTTGGGGAATTGAAAAGGGATTTTCGAAATTCGAAAGCTGGTAATGACATTTGAAGGAATAGAAATGGAGGGATTAGAGATCAACTTCTTGAATTGGTATTATCAAAAGGTAATTGAAAATCTTGAAATCTTCTATTTTTCATCTCAGTAGATCGTCATTTTTCCCCTGTTACACATTTTATTGGTTTTATATCAAGTTTTCAAGTTACCATTTCATTTCTCCACTGGTTGATTGGATAGTGCTGCTAGCATCTTGATGCAATGAAATATCGTACTCACTTCTTAGTTTTTTTTTTTTTTTTTTTTTTTTTTTTTTTTTTTTTTTTTTTTTTTTTTTTTTTTAAGAACATTACATCCTTGATTAGGGCAGGTTAATAAAGGGATTAAAGGGATGAGTTTAATCCATGATGGTCACGGACACTCACTGATACGGGCCCGTCGTAGCGAGATAGCCTTAACCATAGAGGTCAGCCTCACAAGTTAATTGCATTTGATCTGTTGATTGGATGAATATACAATGTTCTTGACAAAATTTTCAGACTTGCACCTTCGGCAAGACTCGAACTTCTTGTCTTCAAATTTTTAGGCTCGAGCCTTCTTTGGACTATAAGAGGCTTTTTCTCCATTTCGTAGAAGAGGCTTCCGCCTCCCTGAGTACGAACCGAAGTTTCAATCTCATGAATAGTTATGGCCCCGTTTGAGAACCATTTGGTTTTTGAAAATTATGCTTGTTTTCTCTCAATTTTCCTACCATGGTTTTCATCTTTGTCAAGAGCACATTTGAATTCCTAGCCAAATTCCAAAAACAAAAACAAGTTTTTGAAAACTACGGCCCCGTTTGATAACCATTTGGTTTTTGGTTTTTGGTTTTTGAAAATTTGGCTTGTTTTCTTCCAATTTTCCTACCATGGTTTTCATATTTGCCAATGACACATTTGAGTTCCTAGCCAAATTCTAAAAACAAAAACAAGTTTTTGAAAACTACTTTTTTTAGTTTTCAAAATTTGCTTGGTTTTTAAAAACAAGGAAAGAAAAGTATTAGCAAAACATAGAAACTTGTAGGTGGAAGTAGGATTTATAAGCTTAATTTTCAAAAACCAAAAACCAAAAACCAAATGGTTATCAAACGGGGCCTACTTTTTCTGGTTTTCAAAATTTGGCTTGGTTTTTGAAAACATGGAAAGAATGTATTAGGAAAACAAATAAATTTGTAGGTGGAAGTAGTGTTTATAGACTTAATTTTCAAAAACCAAAAACCAAATGGTTATCAAACAGGGCCCAAATGAATAACATTAGCTTAGTTCCATATTCAAATTTGGTTGCAGCCGTAGGTTAACAACGATGGTTCTGGGATTTTCTTGCTTGTATGGATGATTCAGCTGGTAAAGTATTGAAGTCCGAGTACAAGAGATGAAGTTTTGGAGTATAGATTACTAAAACCGATTCTTACTGGGTAGGCATAAGCCGTGAGGCTTGCATTTCACATAGCTGGAAATGTTTGTGATTGTTAAAGGAATCAATTAATGACTCAACAAAGTTAGAGAGGGAGTAAATTAGACCTGATAGAACTGAAATATTCTGTCTGATTGCCTTTAGCAGCAGCGACATCCCTGCTCTAGATCAGTGAGGTTTCTCTAGGCCTTTCATACAAGATTATTGATCTTATACCTCTAAATTATTAGTATTGTTCCAATCAAACTCTCGAACTATAAAATCATCATAATCAAACTCAAATGTTCTACATCTGGCTTTTGTATCTTAGTTCTTAAATCAAGATGGCAACTCAACATGGATATGAAAAACAAAATTTCTTGACAGCCTAAACTCGCTCAATAGAGTTGCCTACTGTTTAGCTCGAGCATATGTCAACTATGGTCTATGGAGATTTTTCTTTTAGCAGAATCTGTCTTCTACTTTGGATGATAATGGTTTTTTTTTTTTCTTTTTCTTTTTTCAGTTATGCTTTCCCCACGAATTGATGACCTTTCATGTACTTAACTTTTCTAGTTTTTAATGCATTTTCTTTTTAAAAAGAATTTAATTGTAAAATCTCACAAGTTTGAGAGTGATTAATCAAATGAAACATATGGCAGTGTGATTGTAATGTTTTTTTTGACAGCATGTGGGAGTAGATTTGAACCTCTAACCTCTTGAGGGTACAAATTTTATATCAGTTGAGATATGTTCTTGTTAGCACGTGATTGTAATAACTTCTATAGTTTAGGAGTAGTTTTTGCAATTTTCCCTTTTTCTTTTTATCTCATGATTAAAAAAAATCAATACTTGGTAATTTTCTTGAAATTTTTGTTTGCTTTGTATGCTATTTGTTACTTATTGAATTTGTGTTAAAATTATGCAAAATAAAGGTTAAAATATTCATTGGTTAAAAGTATATAACCAAAAGTTAAATTACAAGTTTAGTCTCTAAACTTTCAGGTTTGTGTCTATTTGGTTCATTAACTTTAAAAAATGTCTAATAGGTTCCTCAACTTTTAATTTTGTGTCTAATAAGTTTCTGAATTTTAAAAATGTGTAATGTGTAATATGTAATAGGTTCTTGAACTTTCAATTTTATGTCTAATAGGTCTCTGACATATTTGAGATTTTTAAAAATTAATCGATTTATTAGATGTAAAATTGAATTTTATGTCTAATGAAACTGTAAACTTTTTTTTTTTTTTTTTTTTTTTAAACTGAGACTGTAAACTTTTAATTTTGCGTCTAGTAGTTGTGTAAATTTTCTTTTAAAACCTATTAGACATAAAAATTAAGGAAAATTGAAGTGGGTGGCAAATTGGACCAAATTAATAGCAAATATAGCACCATGTAAAAAAAATTGCAAATATAGCAAAATCTATCGGAGTCTATCTGATAGACTTCGATTATCAGAGTTTATCAGCGATAGACTCTGGTTAATCAAAATCTATCCGTGTCTATCAGTGACTGTCACTAATAGACTTTGATTAATTGAAGTCTATCAGCGATAGACACTGATATATTTTGAATAATCAACACGGATAGAATCCGACAACAACTTTTTGGTCTTGTACAATTAATTTTGCTATATTTGCAATTAGTTTGAAACTGTGCTATATTTGCAATTAGTTTGAAACTGTGCTATATTTGCTATTAATTTGGTCTAATTTGTCATCTATGCAACTACCCCTAAAATTAAAGTTGAGGAACCTAGTACACAAAATTGAAAGTTTGAGAATCTATTTAACCATTTTCAAAATTCAAGAACCAAATAGATACAATCTAAAAAGTTTATAGACTAAACTTATAAGTCGAAAAACATAGCTCAACTGACATAAAAGTTGGTACTTTCAAAATCCGTCATCCCAAATGATGTAAAAATAATAATAAAAAAATTATTATTTTTTTTTTAATAAAAATATTAAATTTATAATTTAACCTAAATCGAAATAGATAAGGAACAAAATCAAGAAAACATAGTATATATATAAGCCAGTTAAGTTTAGAAAGCGGTCCGAACGCAACGTTACGACGTTACGTCCAAAGCCTTTATCCATTTGGAACAATTTGGGTTCCAAAACCCTAAACCAATCTTCACTTTCTCTCCGGCCAAATCTTCCGATGGGTCTTCTCTCATGGTGGAAAGGCGATTCTGCACCAGCGGAGTCCAATTCGAAGTCGCAGTCTCCTCAGAAAACTGTCTCTCAGCCGGCCGAAGTCCCTGGCCTCAACGGCGCCGTCGAAGTCCCCCGACCGGCCGCCACTGTGACGGTCTTCGAGTTCGGCTCCGTCTCCTCTTCCTCCGATAAGGTCACGCTCGCCGGTTACTGCCCCGTCTCCGACGACCTCGAGCCCTGCCGCTGGGAGATTCTGCCGGCGAGCGGCTCCGAGGCGCCTCTTTTTCGCGTCGTCTTTTGAGGATGCTTGAGATGTAAGCAAAATCGAAATCCATAAACGCTTATTCTTTAGAGCGAGCCTTGTGAATTACGACATCTTTGAGGAGACTTGATTGTTCTTTTGCATATAATTGATTGTCGTGATTTATCTTCGGGAATTGTTGAATCTTCTTGCTTCTTCTTTCTTCTTCGTGGATTGGATTGGTTTACCATTTGAGCAATCTGTGCAATCGGTAATTGTCTTTTTTGCTTAAAGAAAAACAAAACTGCATTTGCATTTTTCATCATTTGAATCTTAAATTCGGAGTAATGGAGTTTATTTCTTCAATTCTTAATTGGTTTCTGTTTTGTGCTTGAAATTACTTTGGCCAAGTTGTAGACTGTTTGAAATTACAGGTTCATTGCCAGCCACCAGAATATTATGCCTCCATGGACAGTTGGGTGTATTGGTGAGAAGGTTTTGGATTCATTCAAGAGAAGTGCAGTAATTTGCGGCGTTTCACTTAATGTACGAATAATTTGAATAGTCATGCGAATTAAACACAATTTATTTTTGAAATCTGATGATCGTTTCCAGTGTATGATGAGGTGAGCATGAGGAATTGAAAGATTCATATTTATGAAAATGGTTGGTACTTCCACAATGGCTGCTTTTCTAATGACTTTTTCTTACCTCTTCTATGAGTATTTATAGCGAAGTTTCAATCCATCAACCTAGAATTTAATATTATACGATTTACCTTGACAAACAAATGTAGTAGAGTCAAACTATTGTCCCATGAGAACAGTGGTTGTGCAAAAATAGTGGGAGTGTGCAGTAGACTCAAACGATTGTCCCATAAGAACAGTGGTTGTGCAAGAATAGTGGAGGTGTGCAGTAGACTCAAACGATTGTCCCATGAGAATAGTGATTATGCAAGAATAGTGGAGGTGTGCAAAAATTGACCTGAACATTCACGAAAGAAAAAATATAGATATGGTAGTGATTAGTGAAGTCGTGATCATTGAAGTCCATTTTCATTGAATATGAAAACCAGTCTATGATTCTTGACATCCCTGTTTTATTTCAATAAGAAACACTCTTTCACGAATCTAAGAAGGGAAGATAGGAACTCTTGTGCAACACTTCGATAGCTGACAAAAAAGTATTCTAATTGATATTAACAAAGGATTTCTAGAAATTTGGTGAGCCATGTTAGGAGAGGGGCTTTGACGGGAAGTTGAAATCGAAAACAGGTCAATTCTTACCCCCTGAAACTCTCTACTCTTGATGATCATTTTCTTGTTTCTCATTCTATGCTTAATTTTCTGTTGTCCTGTGGGATGACTCCATGGAAGAGCAACGAACAATTCAGCTGCATTGATTAAACCATTTGATAAAAGTTGAAGTAGAGAAAGAAGAATTGAACACATAATGAAAATATCTGAACTATTTTGAATCAAACTTCAGCAGAAATGGAGGCAAAGAATACACGTTATAAACATCGAGAAAGCGATTTCTACCACATGGGTCCTTTAGGAGACATACATCTTAGAGTATATTATAGTCGTCTTCATTACTCATCCAGAGATAACAAAAAATGGCCACCACAAAAACTAGAAGGGACGAGAGGTCCAGTGCAAGTGCTCCCCAACCGATAATATCAGCATGCTTCAAAATTACAGGTATGGCAATGCTTCCAACTGCTGAAGCTCCAGTTAAAAATTTAGTTGCATTCACCCAGCTGTTTCGTTAATCGTTAAAAATAAATTGGTTATCGACTGGCTAGCCTAGAAATGGATTTTAATTGTCTAGGAACAAAATATGATAATCAGAAACAAACCTGTCTCCAGATTCGGAAAATAGCGAAGAACTATCAGAGCCAGCAAAAAACAGCAAAGGCATTGGGAGAAGAACATACATAACCACTGCAAGAACGGTGAAATAAGATCGTAATGGGAAAGTTTCAAAGATATATTTAGTACCTAAATGAGTTTGTGAACTTATAGTGTTGCGTTGTGTCTACTTAGTCCACATACTTCTTAGACTATTGAACTTTAAATTTTATGTTTGATAGGTCCTTAATTCTAATTCCACGTCAAGTCTACTTCCCATCAAAGACCAAAAGGTAAAAAACTATGATATTATATCTTAAGATAACCCAGAATGACTGGTTTTCTACAAAAATTTCCCAGTAAGATACTATGGCTACTGAAACAAATTCGGGTTCAACTGCTGAGAAAGTTTCGAAGATATCAATTATCATACAGTGGAAATAATGCTCAGAGCTATCATTTTTCAATCTTACCACTCAGCAATGGCCACCAGTTATTGTACAAAGCACATGCCTGCCATTACCACACACAAATGAACAATTCAGAATTCTGTATAAGAAATAGCAAAAGGGCCTGCACACAGCAAATTGCCTGTGAAAGATTAAGAAAATAAAAATGGTGAAGTTATTGAGCAAGTGTTAGTCAATGAAAGACTCTACTGACCAAAAACTGCAACACAATTCCTCCAGAAACCAAGATTCCTAGCGTTACAACTTTGCTCGTATGCAAGCAGTTTCCCAAGTCTGCCATCAGGTAGCTCTTTTCACTTCATCAAGTAAAACAAATGAAAATTTACCAATTTCCATGATTCAGGATCGAAAGTAAGCGAAAACAGCTGAAATTATGGAGAATGTGTAATTTCAGTAGATGATGTGAAAATTGTTGACAGACTTCTTCATTCTCAGTACTCGTAAATTTCCTTCGGTTTAATCTAAAAATCACATTCTTTCAATTTTAGAAGTTGTGCCTTATGCAAAGCTAGATAACAAGAAAAGCAGTTCACAAGCTACTTTTAGTCATTTTCAGTGTTTTCCCCATCTCGAACAGCCTTAGAAAATGAAATGAAGCCTTGAAAGAATCAGCAATTCAAAACATCTGAATGAAAATTTGTTTCTAATTGGAAGATGTAATCAAATCCTCAAATGAACTCGAATAGGAATCTAATTCCGCACTAAATTCCAAGGTGCTTTCTCAATTTCAGTGTATTTAAACATGATTTCAGCTTCAATTCATCAACATCCCGATTTAGAAGAACATCCGTCACCGACGAAAAGAGGAACAAATGCCGAAAAAGGGAGATTAACTAAAATTTCCGTCAAAAAGAACAAACGGCGACGAAATTAATCAGTTCGACTCGAACAAAATCGAAGGCTCTGAAAATCAGAACCATAAGTTCCAAATTCGTCTCGAATCTGTGAAGAACATACAATGAGACGATGGAATTGGAGCGGAAAATGTTGAAAAAAGAAGAAGAAACCTGAGAAAACATGGCGGAGAACACAAAACAACGAGCTCACCGGCGGATTCGGAAGAGCTGGAGTGAAGAAATCAGAGAATTCAGCTACGCCCTTCCATTTGATTTGATGATCTGTTTACTTCAAGCTATCCCTCAGCTAAAAAATGGCATTTCAATTCAATCCATTTTCTATTTCAATTGGAACAAGTTTCAACTGCTTCCCATTATGGGTCCATTGGATAAATTTTGGGAAAATAATCTATTTGAACATAAACTAAAATTTTAGAAAAAACAACACTAAAGCTAGATTTTTTTTTTTTTTTTGGACTTATGAATTTTGAGTTATAAACTAATTTTTGTGCAAAATTTTATTTTGAATACTTTTACCCTATGTTGTTTTTTTTTTAATTAGGGGTGAATTAGTCGAAATTGAATCGATGGTAAAAATTGCAATACTAATTTAAGTTTATGATTCAATCTGATGAAATTAAAAGTTTAAGGTCTAAATTGAACAATCTGACAAGTTTATAGGGGTCAAAATGGACTTTTCCCTAATTTTTTTCTACTTCGATGTTGTGAGTATGATATAAACTTTGTTAAATTGAAATTTAGTTGTACCGACTTTCAACTGTGGATCTAATACGTGTTGGAACTTTAAAAGATTACCTAATAAATTTAAGAACTTTCACCTTTATATATAAGAAATTTGAATTAAAAGTGTCTAACAATCCACGGTTTCTTTCATTTTGAGTTTAATATGTTCATCTTAGACACAAAATTGAAAATTTAGACCACCATGTGATAACCACGGTTTGTTTTGTGTTTTTAAAAATTATATTTGTTTTTTCATAATATCTTTATTATGATTTTCACCTCTTTTTAGGATAATATGTAACTTCCCAAGTCTAGGGTTCGGAATCTAGATTTCTCTAATAAGTTTCTAGGTAAACTTTTTTTTTTTTTTTTTTTTTTTTTTTTTTTTTTTTTTTTTTTTTTTTTTTTTAAGGAGATTTCTAGGTAAACTTATTACTCTAATAAGTTTAAAAAATTACAAATTAATAAAAAAAAAATCCCTTAAATGGAGGTCATTTTGACAAAATTAATTTCTGTACCGCCTACGGAGCCCAATTATCAAAAATCAAAAATTAAAAAAAAGGAGGCAAAGGAAAGAAGCTCGAGAGGAGCGAGGCCGCGAAGAACGACGTCGATCGATGTCTTCAACTCCGAAGAGGCGAACGAAATTCAAGCAAAATCCGAACTCCGATGTCGTTTCTAAAGGTGATTCTTCTGCTTCACCTTCTACAGCGTTGCTGAAATCCATCAAGGAACCGCCTCGCGATTTCTTTCCCTCCAAGGAAGATCTTGCTAGGCTAATCACTGTACTTTTCATCGCCTGCTTGGTCTTTGTGAGTTGTAACTTCGTCGTATCTAGATTTGAAAATCGTCGCCCGAGGCCTTTCTGCGACACAGACGCCGATTCCTTGGATTTGCTTTCTGGTACGTCGTGGCATTGTTATGTTACCTTCCTTTTGTGTTTGTTGTTTCAGAAAATAGAAGATGAGGAAACTGGAAATTAAATTGTTGAACGATTTCTTACTTATGTTTGTTCTTTGTGAAGCAATGTTGTGTGTCTTCATAATTTGGACGCATATTTTAGCTCACTTTTGCACATTGCATTCTGTTTTTCTTCTTTCGTTTGCCAACAATAAATCACTGTCACATGAAATAACTACACTCTGTTATGCTGGAAGTAGAATGTGGAGCCTGAAGGAACTGCCTTGAGCGGCTGTAGAATCTGAGTGTCGTTGCTTCATTATGTCCAATTTTTAGCCGTTTTAGAGTGCAAAGGGAACGCCTCTTGATTAAGCTAGTGTCTAATCGTATGTGGAATATTGTCTTGAGGTGATATACAGTTAAACGTATTATGTTCTCTTCTGTGTTCAATTTTTTTTAACAAGTAATCGAACTTTTCCTTGAAGAAATGAAAAGAGACAGACTAATATTCTATCTATCAGATTGTCTTCAGGTAATATACAATTAAATGTATTCTGTTCTCTTCTGTGTTCATCAGATTGCATCAATTGTTTTTCTGTAAAGACTTGGGGGCCTTTTCGCTGTACTCTAACATTTGCTTCTTCTAACATTCTGTTTATCTCCAAGTTGAATGCAAAGCCGTTGTGACTAATGTCATATGAAACGATCTGTTGATGTTCATTACTTTGGTTTTGGTCTGATAGTTCCATACTTCTTACCAAAAAAATATAACTAATTTCAGATGATTGTGAGCCTTGTCCAAGTCATGGAGAATGCCGTGAAGGTAAGTTGGAATGCCTTCATGGCTATAGAAAGCATGGAAGGTTATGTATAGAAGATGGGGTAATTAATGAAGCAGTTAAGAAACTTGTATGTGTTGAGGTTTTTTCCCTGATACCTGTAATTTTCTTTCTCCTTTTTCTTATTGGTCATAATTTCACTCTTCTTTATCATATTGTTGCAGTCAGAATGGCTAGAATCTCACCTCTGTGAAGCAAATGCCAAGTTCTTATGCGATGGAATTGAGATAGTTTGGGTTTGTTACCTTGTTGTCCCTATAAAACTTTCAGTTTTGTATTTATTTCCCTCTTCAATAGCTCTCTAGCCTTGTCCCTTTTTGGTGTGGCGCCTCTAATTCTTTCTTATTAAGTCTTAAATTTAATGGTCCAAATTTAGCTGCATGTTTAATGTTGAAGGACCAAGTATTTCTGTTGTCAGCATACGGAGTTTTGATTTGAATTCATTATCAGGTTAAAGAGGATGATATTTGGGATGATCTAGATGGTCAGGCGCTGGTGGAAAATATTGGCTCTGACAACACCACTTTTATGTATGTAAAGAGCAAGGCATTGCAAACTATTGGTGGGTTATTTCAGACACGGCAGAATTCTCTTGGGTATGTCATTGGATATTTTGTATAGAGCCTGAAGTTTAGTGGAAACAATGTATCATTTGATTGAATATGTGCTGCATCCTCCTTGTACAGGATCAAGGAATTGAAATGCCCAGATCTTCTAGCTGAAAGTTACAAGCCTTTTACTTGCCGTATTCGTCACTGGGTTTTGCAGCATGCTTTTGTTGTTTTGCCAGTTTCTTTACTGGTATTCTACTCTACAAGGGAGCTTTGAACTGGTTAGGTTTTAGTTGCAATATGTTGAAGCTAGTTGATGATATTGAGATGTACAGCTTGTGGGATGCGCATGGTTACTATGGAAACTTTACCGGAGACAATATCGAACAAATAGGGCTGAAGATCTGTACAACCAGGTATAAGACTATGGCTTTTTCAATTTTATTTTTCAAGTAGTTATTATTCTTTACACAATTTGCTTAATCGTTAGGTTGGTTCCTATTTCAAACTGAAACTTTTGTCCTCTCAGTGTGCGTTGTCTGATTTAACTTTGTTAACACGATCCATAGATGGTAAATAAAAGATCCTCCAATTGATGAATTTTAGAATAAAAGGAATTGTAGCATGCATGCCAATTAATTTTCTTTTCCATGTGGTACTTTGAGATTGACCCGCCTGGAACAATTTAGTTTCTCTCGTCCAGAGTTGAAGCTTCATTGAGACATGGAGTCCTATGCTATTCTCAAGTTTGAAATCATATGTATGGAATATTTAACTCGTTGATTTCCGAATCAATATTCTTTTGGAAGTTTATCACATTGAGCTTATTTAAGTTCCAAAACCTTTTTTCTTTCATTTTTTCTCAATGAAAGCATGGTCTTTTATCCAAAAAAAAAAAAAGTTCCAAAACCTTTTTATATTTATTGACTTAAAATTTTTATTTTATATTATTGAGAATGTCTTCTACCGTCAAGAAAAATAGTAGTGTAAGTGTTTTGCCAACAATTTCATTCCGGTAATTTTTTTTTCACTCTAGTGCTTATTTCTCTGTCTTCCTCACAGGTTTGCAAAATACTCGAGGAAAATGCTATGATGTCTACGAGAAACAGTGGTCAATGTGAATCATGGGTTGTTGCTTCTAGGTTACGTGACCATCTTCTTTTGCCACGGGAGAGGAAAGATCCTTTGTTATGGAGGAAGGTATCACTTCCTTGACTCTCATTTTGTCTTATTTCATTTAGAATTAATATATCTTAATTCTTTCCTCGAGGTGAAGAACGATTTTTCTTGGTTCTTAGGAGCCATCAAGTTAAAAATTATTTTATCATCTTGTTTTGTGTTGCATGACTTTTTGACGTTAACTTTTCTGAAGTAATAATCTGATTAGTGATTGGTGAATGTTCTGAATATTTTGCAACAGAGTTTGCTATACTACTTGGGTGGTTCAAATGCATTGAAACCTACATAATATTAGATTTCTATTTTCTTTTTATGTTATTTTTTTGGGCCAGTTGCATATATAATAAAATGGGCCAAAATATTGGCAAATATAGCAACTCGCAAAAAAATTGCAAAAATGGCAAAATATTTTCTTCAAACCGTTTAAATTACCAAAATACCCTTTCTAGGTTTCTATCACTGATAGAATCTATGAGTGATAGAAATCTTTTTATCACCGATAGATTCTATCAATGATAGAAACCTATATCATCGATAGAATCTATCAGTGATAGAAACCTTTTACCACTTATAGATTATTAGTGATAGAAATCTGGTAGACTTCATCAATGATAGAATCTATTAGTGATAGAAGATTTCTATCATAGAAAGATTTTCTATCACTGATAGATTTTATCAAGTGATAGAAGATTTCTATCAGTGATAGAAATCTTCTATAACTGATATGGTGAAGAAGATTTTCTATCAATCTATCAATGATAGAAAGATTTTCTATCACAGTGATAAAAATCTATCTTTCTATCACCGATAGAAGATTTCTATCATTGATAGATATATCAATGATAGAAATATTTTCTATCACCGATAGAAATCTTCTATCACTGATAGGGTGATAGAAATCTTCTATCACTGATAGGGTGATAGAAATCTTCTATCACTGATACGATGATTTCTATAACTGATACGGTGATAGGAAATTTTCTATCATTGATAGAATCTATCAGTAATAAAAGATTTTATATCAATCTATCAATGATAGAAAGATTTTCTATCACTGATAGAATTCTATCAGTGATAGAATAAAAACCAACTTTTTTTTCTACCATTTTTCCTCTACATCCTGAAATTAATCTCAAAACAACTCAGACAATAACTTATAATTAGCAATTCATAATAGAATCAGTAAATTAGAATCAATAAAGTTTGTCTCCAACATGACTGCTTTACTGATAGATTCTATCAGTGATAGAATCAAAACCAAAACAGGGGCTAAACGGGAATTAAAAAAAACGATTTAAAAACTTTGCCATATTTGCAATATTTTATAAAAGTTGCTATATTTGTCATTAACCACTCAACTTTTGCCACCCATTACAATTATCCTATTTTTTTTGTCATCACAACTTTAGATGGCATAATTTTTCGATTCATATATGATATGATTTCCGATAATTGAATTATTCTATTTGGATGTAGCCATGGCTAAAATTTGGAAACCAACTAATTATGAGTCCAAGTACTAGCCCAAGATGCAATATTATCTTAAGTGCTAATAAACTCCATCAGTAAAGAGTTCCCATAGTCTGATTGTCCTCTCCACATGCCAATTTACAATCACTTCACTTGATGTTCTTTTTTATGCTTTACCTTGTAATTTTTGGCCACACCCAAGTTCAATGAGATCGTTTTGTTGTAAATTTTATAAGTTTGTCTACTTGAATAAAGTTTGACAATTAATTTATTATATGTAGGTAGAGGAGTTGGTTCAAGAAGACTCACGAATAGATCGTTACCCGAGACTGGTTAAGGGTGATGGAAAAGAAGTATGGGAGTGGCAAGGTATGAAAATATTGCCCTTTCTTTTCATTTCTTTATTCCTGATATAGAATAGAATATGCCCATCTATAAATGAAAATGTGATGCCTGGACAAGGAACTCAACCATGAAGAAAGACACATGTATTATGCTTACATGCTCAACAGTAAGACATCCCTACTTTCTCCTCTCTCTAAGAGGTCGTAGGTTTGAATCCTCAACACCACACGTGATTTAATATTCTAAAAAAGAAAATGCATATATTATAACAATATAAACTCGATTAATTTCAAAATTGGGAATCTGGGATGATGTGTGCAAAATTCAAATTAGTAGATTTTTATTTAGACAAACATTTAAAGTCACATGTGATGGAGGTTAGTATTGAATTTCCAAGTGGATTTGGGTTATAATTGAATATTTGATTAGAAAAATTAGTGATAAGGACTTCTTATGCAAAATTGAGAGGCTAAAGCATAACATTGGAAAAGTTGAGAGATGAAAATAGAATATTGGAAACTTCCAGAATGAAAACGAATATTGAAATTTAAAACATCAAAGGCGAGGTTTTAAACCTATCTTTTTCAGCTTAGAGAAGCACCAAAAGGAATGTTGAGACTCAACATGTATTGGAATGTTGAGACTCAAGATGTATTGGTATAAGACAACCATCATGGGTTAGTCTAGTGGTCAATAAGGACTATGAGAATAATAAAGGGCTTAGAGGGAATGGATTCAAGTAATCATTGGCCACCTACCTAGAATTTATATCAAATGAGTTTTCTTGGCAATCAAATGTAGTAGAGTTAGACGGTTGTCCCGTGAGATTAGTCAGATGCCTGGAAGTTGGTCCGTACTTTTGCATTGATTGTCCTCTCAATCGTGTTCTTGTTATGCAATCGTCTTCTGTCTCCACTGCATTCTGATATCCATGTTCCTGTTGAGCAGTAGAAGGCTCTTTGAGCTCTTCAAAGGAAAAGAGACTGGCCAGTAAATCCAGTTCCAGGATGGCAATGGGAGTAAATTCTGCCCCATTATGCCATAAAATTGGGAATGGTGAGTCGTGTATATGCTTGATCTGAGTTACAGTCTGTTCCATTCTCTTGCAATCAATTTCTTGGCTTTCTTCCATTCATATAGTTTTTGAAATATATAACTAAACCACGTGCAGAGCCAAAGCCAGTAGTTTCGTGACACGGTGCTCATCCGTGAAGATACCATAGCTTAGCTTAGCTGGTTGATAGGAAAGAATCAGAACAGGTACAAGATTTAAAGTCCATAATTATTATGTTTTAGCTGTTGTGTGGCTGCCATGAACTGCAGTTGATTGAAGTACTTCTTAAGGGCGTGTAAGCTGCTTCTGTTGCGGCAACTGGGGCCTGTAGGGGCATGAGGTATTGTAATATTATTCCCTTTTACTTTTTATTCAAGAGGACGAACTTGCCCCACCCACCTGGAGAAGGCCATAATATATAAAGGACTGTTTGAGTGCACACTTCAGAAGTTGTTTTTAAAAAACTGTTTTCTATTGTTTTTTAATTTTAAATTTTATGTTTGAAAGTTTACCTTTTGCTTTTGTGTCTTCTTTTATTTCTCCTGTGTATTGATTTTAAAATATCCTACACTTCAATCAAGTTATACTTGAAAAATACTTAAAGATTATGTATGAAAAGTATATGTTTTATTTTCCAATTTTGAAAATTGACTTCAAAATAGACCTTTAAGTTTCTAATTGGATGTTCCCACCTATTGCGATGAAAGACTCCTTGGAAGTTTTTCCATTGGGGAATAAATTTTCCTGGGAAGGAAACACGTTCTTTTGTTTTGTTTTGTTTTTTTAATAACAAAAATAAATTTACAGGAGATAAGTAGGTTGATTTATGTAGGAATTCAAAAAATAAAGCAAAAAACTGTTATATCTTTGCTTTCTAAATATGTTTCTCAACTTTATGTTGTGGGAACGAAGTTGGTCAATCTTTCTCTATATGAATTCAGGTGGTATAGTTATGAAGTTTGAGTCTAAGTTTAATATTTGGATTTAAAAGACTAAAGATCTGTTATTCCATACATTTTATGACTTCAAAGAACATGGTTTCTTTTTTAATGTCGGGAGCTCATGGAAAGAGGTATGAGATTCAAGGTCTCCTTTTGAATTTTGATTCTTGGTTACTAAAGTTTTGTTATTTGCAAATAATGCAACATTTAAAATTTTTTGCAAAAATGGAAAATCTATCGAGAATAGACATATATCATTGATAGACTTTAATCAAAATGCATTTAATCTATTAGTGATAGACTACTATCACTGATAAAATAGTCTATCAACAATGATTGCAATTTTGATTAAAGTCTATCGTTGATATACTTCTATCATTGATAGACTTTAATTTTTTTATATTTGCAAATAGTTTTGGCCTGTCATTGATAGACTTCAATCACAATGCATGTAGGATATCAATGATAGACTACTATAACTAATATAATAGTCTATCAACAATAATTACACTTGTGATTGATTGATAGACTTCAATTTTGTTATATTTGCAAATAGTTTTAGATTTTGTTATATTTGTAATTTGTAATTATTTTAGTCTATTTTGCTAATTGTGCAAAGAGTCTCTTTTTTTTTTTTTTTAGCCTTTTGTTTTTGGTCTCAGATCCCTTTTTTTTAAAGTTTCTGTAATGAAGAAAGATGGTTTTCCTCCTCTTTTGAGGTTACATATTTACTCTAATAAATCACAATGTATAAACAAAACCTGACTTGTGTAAATTCAACTTTGTGTAGCTCATTCATCCATGTAATCTTTAACACATATAACTTCCTCAATCTTAAGTGTGATGAGTCAAACGTTGAAAGAAAAAAAAAGGGATTAATTTCTTTGAAGTTGCCTATGACTAAAAAAACCAACCATAGATTGGATTGATTTGTTTAACCAAATTCAAAGTACACTTATATTTAATACATTTTTAAGGATACACTTCGTCCTTCTAAAATGTGGTTTTTGTAAGGTTGTCTTATACTTCAAAAAAATGTAACAATATGACTAAACATTCTACTTATAAACTATAAAGTATAAAATTTATATTAATGATCAAGAGATCTGTGGTTTGAATCTTCTCACTTCTCACATGTTGTCAGGAAAAAAAAAAAGACTAAATTATAAAAAATACCCTTGAACTATGGGGTTTGTTTAAAAAATGCCCCTAAAGTTTAAAAAGTTTCAATAATACCTTTGAACTTTACAAAACTTTTCAAAAATACCCTTGCAGTTAATTTTTGGATGAGAATCGTTAAAACCGTTAAAAATGTTTCGAAAATATCATTGCCGAAATCTAGTCAAGCTCTTGGGATGATGTATGAATACATGAAAAATAGGTAAAACTTTTCATTAATTTTCATGGAAGAATTTACGGTGAGAGAAGGAAAAATAAAAGAGCATTTTCTAATAAGGTTATTTTTTAAAATCTTTTGAAAGTTAAAGAGTATTAATGAAACTGAAATTTTAATGGTTTCCATCCAAAAATTAATGACAAGGGTATTTTTGAAATATTTTTTAAAGTTTAGGGGTATTTTTGAAACTAATTTAGCAAAAAAAACTATAAAGTATAAACCAGTGAAGAAAATCAACAAATTTTATGATTCAATTTTTAACTCATTTTGTAGAACTCAATTTTAACATAATTTTCATCGTTGAGAACTCAATTGAAAACGAAATAGCAATGAAAGATCTACAAAGAGCAAGATGAGTTGGTGTGAGGAAAAGTTAAAAATGTTTTGAGCATTTCGCAATGTGTAGAAGAGTTTGAGAAGAAAGATGACAAGTGATTTGGCACCCGACACTGTTGACAAAGATACGCTTACCTGCCTGTGATCTTTTCTGTGCCCCACTTCTTCCTCCTCATGGCAGACAACTTTAACAAGTCGCCGCGCTGGGCCAATCAAAACAAGCCTTCAATGTACCTCACGGTCATCATATGCCAATAATCGTTCGTCCCATTATTTAATTTTTTCCAATGTTTTTAATGATTTTGTTTAGTACAACAAGTTTGGGAATAAATAGCCCAACGTAATTGACATGCACATTTGACCAAGAGGTCAGAAGTTCGAATCTCTCACCACAAATGTTGATGCACCTTAAGTGCATGTTTTGGAGTGATTTTGAAACGGTTAAAATCACTTTTTTGACGTTCAAAATCATCTCGAAACATATCTTTAATTATTCAAAATTAATTTCAGGTTTGATTTTACATTTTTAAACGTGATTTTCATATATCAAAATTGATTTTGAATTCAGAGTGATTTTGAATTTGACAAAAGTGATTTTAACAATTCCGAAATCAGTACGAAACGTGTATGATTTAATTCTCTAATCATAACCTAACTAGAAAAGAAGATTGAAAAATGATAGTGTGATTAAGCTCATAAATAAAAGAAAAAATAAATAACCATGTGAATCTCTAAAGTGGATATTTAAAACCATAAGAGAAAGCATAGAAATGTGATGAATAAAAACATTGGCTAAAAGCCAACCCCATCATCAAACTCTAGAACTTCTAGTTGATCAAGTTCAATGAGTGGGTTTGCTTTAATGATGAGGACATTTTGGAGTGTTATTGACAAACAAAATAACCTAACTCTATTTTAACCACTTATTTTTTTTAATTTCAACCAAAATGATGCGAACGTTATTATACATTCGTACTATATTTTAACTTTTTTGGCTCTCAAATCATATAATATAACTATTGTTGTTTTATCACAAATAATCTTCTCAACTCATTGAAATTTGAATCAAGCATTCGAACAATAGATAAGGTTTTCAACTTAATCACAACAGACAATCATCCCTCTTTATCTAACCATTATTTATTATTATTATTATTATTATTTTATAATTGCTCAAATAGAAAGTTATTTAAGAGTACCCTCCTTATAGTTAAAAACTAAAAGGGGAGGATTTTGGTTTTTTTTTTCCTTGAAAAAATAAATATATATTAGTATAAAAAAAAGGGTAAGATGTAAATTTGAAAAAAGAAAAAAAGGAAATATACACTTTTGTATTTAGGATTGTTCCAAAGAAAATTGTATTTTAAATATATATTTTTAATATTAATATATATTACATTATAACAAGTTCATTCGAACTTAAAAGATCCACGTGGTGCCACGTGGAAAGACACTTTTCCTTTTTGTTCCTCCCTAGAGGACCAACTTCAACCACCGTTTCTTATTTTTATTATTATTTTATTTAAAGTAATTTTGAAGAATAGAAGTTCCTTTTTGCTTCTACCTATAAAATTAAATCAAAAGGTATATTTGAGAATAGATTTAAATAAATAAATATATCAAAATGTATCAACTTTTTTTTTTTAGCAATTTAATACATGTGACTTATAATCAATACAATATATGTGTTCATTAAGGATCTTATGGTAGAAATTAAACGTGAAAAAAAAAATACCAAAATCGGTATTTCAAAAGTTTTTATTGTCCAAAATATAAAATGGGTATTTCAAAAGTTTTCAAAAGTTTTTATTGTCCAAAATATAAAATGGGTAAATATTCCAATACTAAGAATTACAACTAGAGATTAGAAAGTAAAAATGGTAAGTAAATTAGGGTCTAGCAGTTAAGACGTTAATGTTAGTCATCTTCTCATTAATTAAGTTGAAGTTTAAATTTTTATCTCCATGTTTGTAAACCCTATCTTAAAAACAGAAATAAATATATAAAGAAAGAAATAAAGAATAGTCACTTTTGTTTTAGTTCAATAACATTTGGGATAAGAGAACTCGAACCTTTGATCGCATGATCGAGAATACATACTAATCATTGTTGAACTATGCTCACTTTGATAATAATAAAAAAAAAAAAAGAAAAAAAAAAAACGTCACCACTACTTACTTATTTTGTCATTTGGAATAATAGTACTAATAATAATAAAACTATATGATTTGATATTAACGTGTTGAAAATGATTTGGATTCCTTAGAATCTAAGATATATTTGTATCCTCAACATTAAATATATAGTAAATAGATGGAAGAAATTTGACCACGCACAAGGAAGCTAATTGTGGTTGAAAATTCACCCAATAAAGTTTTTTTTTTTTTTTTTTTTAATTGAACTCCAAAAAGTAATAATTTTTTATTGTTTATTTTATTATTTTTCTTCATTCTTTTCCTCATTTTAAAACATTTTTCTCTTTAATGAGTATCTTTGGATATGCTTCTAAACTTTTCTTCTAAAGCAGAAATAGAATTAAGTAATCATGGAATTATATAATCTCTTGATTTAAGAAAGATGAAAAACTAAACGAAAAACCTAACGACTAAAGGAACAATTCAAGTTATATATATATATATATATATATAAAAGAAACAATTCAAGATTCAAAGTGAGCATAGCTAGTGATAATTGACATGTAATCTCGACCAAGAGGCTGGAGGTTTGAATCCACCCACCCCCAACATTGTTGAACTCAAAAAAAAAAAAAAGATCAAAGTAAGCATAACTCAGTTACTAATATGTATTCTTGATCAAGAGGTCAGAGATTCGATTCTCCACTCCAAATGTTGTTGAACTAAAAGAAAAGTAACAATTCAAGAGAAAATACCCCACCCCACATATTGTAAAAAAAAACATTACAAAAACTTGATAATCAATTCGAAAAGTTGTATTAGTGCATGTTTGGGAGTGATTTTGAAATGATTAAAATCACTTTTGTCAAATTCAAAATCACTGCGAAACATGCTTTTAATAATTCAAAATCAATTTTGATGATATGAAAATTACCTTTAAAAATGTAAAATTTAATATGAAATTGATTTTGAATAATTTAAGGTATGTTTCAAGATGATTTCGAACGTGACAAAAGTGATTTTAGTCATTTCAAAATCACTCCCAAACATGCACTTAATCCAATTCAAATCATATGTGTGTATGTAGGTATGTGTTACAAATTTGTTGATAATTTCAAAATATTCCAAAGATTCACTAACATGTTATATTAATTTTTTTTACCATATATTAATTTTTTCAAATCCACTATATTCTAAATACTAGATCTTTTTTTTTTCTTCATTTTTTTGAGTTCAACAACTTTTGAAAGTGAGGGATTCGAACCTCTAATCTCTTGGTCAGAGTACATACATGTCAATTACTTGAATTATGCTCACTTTGACAATAAATACTAAAACTTTATTATTTAATCACAATTGCAAGTATATAAAGTTTTTAGATAAAAATATATATATATATATACTTTGATTAAAAGCGAAAAAAATAATTAAAAGTTTAGAAAACAAGATATCTTTTTTCTTTTAAAATGCTCAAAAATATTGAGAACCACAAGATTACAAATCTGTGGGCTGCCAAACTATGTGCCTAAAAGAAGAATTCAAAAACCATTATTGATTAAAAAAAAAAGAAAAAAGATCCCTCACCACCACAGTGAATATGTTGTCTTTATATTTGAAACATTGTTGCCCTTATGGTAGCCTCATGTTATTTTCTACTTTGAAACCCCACCCAATTAAACTATAGTCTAAATTTCATATCTAATTAGCCATGACTTTGACCTAACATTCAAATGATTCCAAAACCCCAAAAGAAAACAATGCAACAAAGTACTTACATAGTTTGTTAACATCTCTCCCTCCTATTACTTAAATTAGGAACAATATTTGTCTTTTCGATACCATTCTTGTTTGGATTGTTTGAATGTTCTTTAACATCAATTTAACGTCGAGAATTGATGTATCGGTATAATTATTACTGCTTTCATACATGTATCTTTTTACCGGATGAATAATTAAATAGCCTTTGATAAAGTCATATATTTTAGATTTGTTTCTAGAGAGTTTTTGTTTATAGGTATATATTTAATTACGATAATAATTTATTATTACGGATTCTAAAGTAATCTTGGAGGACAAATTGTGAAAAAAAAAATTGTTTTTTCTCATCACTCGAAAAATTGCATATAATGGACACGATACATTAGAAAAAAAAAAGTGAATGATAAATTACAATCAAAAGTTACACTCTTTTAGGTTAACAATGAGTTGGGTAACAGTAAGGGTGGAGGTTTGAACATCTAACATTTTAATTTAAGATATATGTCTTAGTCATGTTGAGCTATGCTCCGATTGACACAATTAAAATAACATCCACATTTCAAAGCGGACCACTAATGAAATATTTCCTTGGAAAATGTTGGTTTTTTAATTTAACCAATTTTTTTTTTTTTTTTGACAATATGTGGAGATGGGGATTCGAACCACAGACCCTGTGGTTATCAGTACAACTTTATGCCAATTGAACTAAGCTCTTGTTGGCTTTAACCAAAAAAATTTCAGCGCTAATGGCATTACATATAATTTTGTAATAATGTTTAATATAAAAATAATTTAGCAAAAAAATCAAAATTTACTATAAGTTAAGTAAGAGATGAATCAATTTTTACCTAAAACTTTTAATTATTTCATCAAATTGCATTGTAAACCATAAAGGTTACAAGTTTACCTTCAAAGGATTGTTAAGTAATAGTATTTTTCATGTGTTCAATGAATTATAAAACATTTATGCATAGGATTTCAAAGAAAGTAACATTAGAGAGCTAGATTTCTTTGGAAGTGGTGAGTTTTGGTAAAATTATACTCGGGTTGGTTTAGTGCATTAATTCAATTTAAATTTTTTCAAAGCTTAATTTTATTAAAATATGTAAATTTTTGGAGATGTTTATTTATTTATTGACAACACATTATTATTATTTTTGTTAAAACTAGTGGGTGAATCAATAAAAATTGAATAAAGCATAAAGATTGTGAATTTAATAAAATTGAAAGTTTAGAGTAAAAATGGATACACTTTATTAAGCTTAGGGGTAAAAATTATCATTTTCCAATGATCTATTAGTTTATAAAAATGAAATAATGTGTAGTAGTAACATTTGCACATGGGTTAAATTATATATATCGTAAAATACTATATCAACTTAATTAATAATGGTGAAATCTTTTCATAAAAGAAAATAATGGTGAAATAATATCAAAAGTACATTTCTCCCCACCTTAGGGTGGAAAATTAGATAGTAAAATAATAATAATAATAACAGGAAAAAAAAAAAAAACACCATTCCCTTTTAATTTCAAAAGAAAAAAAAATCAATTATGAGGAAAAGGAAATAATGAAGAAATGGGAAGGAAAGAACCAAAAAGAGGGGAGCATTAGACTCCGAGATGGAGATCATAAGTAGCTAGAATTCAAGTCAATGCTTATTTTCTTGTTTAGCTAAAACGTAACGATTTGAACTATTTATTTTTTTTCGATTCATTCAATAAAATGTTTTGATTATTTGATTATTGAATCAATATAATATTATGAGTTGATGCGTCAACAGTTGATATGACGTTAATAATTGACGCATTATAACTATACAACAAAATCATCTTATTCAAATAGTCATTTGATTTTAGATTCCCTTAGATATTTGTACAGTTATATATTATTGTTTTAAGTCAAAATAATTCTTTATTGTTACTATTTAAGAAGTCGTTTTTCCGAGATAAATCATATGAAGTCACATTTTTTCTTTAAAATATTTCATACATAATTATTGATTTGGTTGAAGGCCTCCACAAATACATTTTTTTTCTTTCTAATAAACTTGTATATTAAAGATATCTTTACTTTCCTTAAGGAAAATCCTCATTCCACATTTGTGTAATCAAAATAAATAAACGTTGTCATGATACAAATTAAAAAAATAATTACATTTTTTAGTTCTACATGGCAAAAAAAAAATGCAAATATTACTTATATCGTGTCAACTTTTCCACCGGTATCAATAGGAAAAAAAAGCTTTTAACATATATAGAAAAATCGACAAATACTTCTCAAGTACGAGAGTTTATCATTTTATTGCAAATATAAATACAGCTCAAGTGACGTTGAATATATATTCTGAACCGAGAGGTCAAAGTTTTGAATCTCTCCCCTCACAATATTGTCAAAAAGAAAAAAAATTAATGATTTTATTAAAAAGAATTATTAAATTTGGAAAAATATCCCAACCATGGTTAATTTGAGTGGAGAGCATATAATTTCATAACGTGTAATAAAAAATAATTTAGGAGAAAAAAAACCAATAATCTCACCATAAACTTGGGGTGTACCAATTTTACTTAAACTTTTAATTTCATCCTATTACACCTTAAATCTAGATGAGTGCTACAAAAACCAAGATCATTATCATATGCATTCAATAAATTCTAAAATATATGTATGGTAAAAAAAAATTACAAGGATTTTAAGAAAAACAATATATATAGCTGGATTTTTTTTTTTTTAAATGGCGAGTTTTGATAACGTTATTCAATGGTAAGTTTAGTCCATCAATTCAACTTAATTTTGCGTATAAATCATAATTTTATTGAAATATATAAGTTTGTGGAGATTTTTACATTATGGGTCACTTGGAAGACTTTCCAAATGCTTAAAAACACTTTTTTAGAATTTGAAAATGAAAAGTCATTTTAAACATGTCCTATTTATTTTATTTTATTTTTGTAAAAATTATTGGTTAAATTAGCAGAAATTGAATTGATATAAAAGTTGTAACACTTATCTAATTTTATGATCAAATTTAATTAAATCAAAAGTTTAAGGTAAAAAGTGATACAGTGAAGTTTATAGATAAAAATTTGGGGAATTGCAATGGGTAGCAAAAAATATTAGGATATTTGCAAATTTAGCTATGATTTTTTAGATTTGCAAACATAGCAAAATTTTAAAAATCTGATTTCCGTTTTTTTTATTATTCCAATTTTACCCTTATTGGTATATAAATAGATATATTAGTAGTATATCTGATATACCTTATATTTACTAATATACGAAATATAAAGTATACTAAATTTGATGTACTCGAATGAATACAATGATATACCTAATATACTAATGATATACCTAATATATACTTGATTTGATAAGCATAACATTTGATATACCAATGATATACTTTATATGTTTTACTTTCTTTACTTATATTTGTTATATTTTCTTTTATCTTTATTAAATTATGTTGTGTTATTTACATATTTCAAATGAAATGTTTGTCTTCTATACCTGTTATGAATGTGGATACACCATTGATATACCTCATTTGTTTTTTTTTTTTCTTTTTTTTAACTTACCTCATTTTTTATACTACTCAAATAATTAATAACATTAATATACCTGATTATGAGTAGCTAAATACATCAATGATAGACTTATTATTAAAAAAATCACTGATATATACACATTCAATTAGAGGTTTAAATCCTCTACCACACATATTGTCCTAAAATAAAGCTAATATATCTAATTCTTTATTGATGAAGTATATCAAATATATCTAAACTAATGAAAGCTCATGTGTATACTTCATAAATGTTATTTCTAAAAAAAAAAAAATACTTCATAAATGAAGTATATTATATTCATGAAATATACATGATATATTATATATTTAGTATATCAGTTGATTGATATACCAAATATCTAATATATTTTTAGGGTTTGATATACTAGATATTTGGTATATCAGTGGACGACGAGCTGAGGTTATTTTAGTCTTTTTACATTATTGTCTGGGCCGGGCCAAACTGTTTTTGCTATATCTGCAAACCCAATAAATGGAAGACATGCTTGCAATTACCAATTTTTTTTTTGCTATTGATACAAACGCCCCTAAAAATTTATCTTTTCCCAATATGGTATGAAATAAAATAATGTAGTAGTAAATTGGTAACATTTGGAGATTGGTTATTTTTTTATTTTTAATTTTTTTTTCTGTTTAATTTAGACTTTTCAACCATGTAGAAGAATTTATATTTTGTACGACACTATATTAATTTAATTGGTGAAATCATTTCAAAAGTACATTTCTCCCCCACCATTTTTTTTTTAATTATGGAAGTCAGGAAATAAAAAGTAATAAAATTTAAAAACAAAACAAAACAGACAAAAGAAAAACAAAAACAAAAGGGAGCATTAGAATCCAGATCAGATGGATATCAAAAGTAGCTAGAGACCAATCCAATGCCTATTTTCTTATTTAGCTAAAACGATTTTTGAACATTTAATTTCGATTATTTGATTGTGAAATCAAATCAATTTAATATCGAGGAGTTGATGTATCGATAGTTAATATGACGTTAATAATTAACGTGTTATAGATACAACAAAATCAACTTAATCAAGTAGTCAAAATTAGTGCCTTTTTTTTATATATAGGTAAAACAATTTGAACAACTTTTCCTTTTTGTTTGTGTTTCAATTATTTGGTTGTCATATTAAATCAATTTAATATCGAGAGAGTTGACGTATCGATAACTGATATGACATTAACAATCGACGTGTTATAGTTATACAACATGATCAACTTATTCAAATAGCTATTAGTTTAAAAATTTGTTAAATATTTCTACAATTACATATATTATTGTTTTTAGTCACAATAATTAATATATAATTACTATTTATAAATTCGTTTTTGAAAGATGAAATATATTTTTTTTAAAGATATTTCACAATTGATTATTGATTTCGTTGAAGCCCCACCTTTCAAAAGAAACATTTTTTTTTTCATTTCTAATAAAATTTTATATTAAAGACATCTACTCTCACTCGAGACCAGATATTCAAATCCTTGCCTCGAGATTTGTTGTACTCAAAATGAATATATTAGTTAATACATTTTTACATCAATCCAAAAAGTTGACATGATGATACAAAGTACAAAAGATTGCATTCAAATATTATTTCTACCATCTCAACTTTTCCATTGATATCAATAAAAATAAAAATAAAAATAAGAAAAGCTTTAACATGTATGGAAAAATTGACACCATACACCATTGTACTCTTTTTCTAAAGTAGAGTTTATGATTTTATAAAAAAAAAAATGGTTAAATTATGCCAAAAAAAAAAATACATCCAAGATATTTCCACCGTCCCTAAAATTTTAGGCCCCGTTTGATAACCATTTAGTTTTTGGTTTTTGGTTTTTAAAAATTAAGCGTAAAAACACTACATGCACCTACAAAGTTTCTTTATTTTGCTACCTACCTCATTTCTATGTTTTCAAAAACCAAGTCAAATTTTGAAAACTATAAAAAATAGTTTTCAAAAACTTGTTTTTTCCTTTTGGAATTTGACTAGGAAATCAAGTATGTCTTTAACAATGATGAAAATCGTTGTAAGGAAATTAGATGAAAACAAGCATAATTTTCAAAGGAAAAAACTTGGCTACATACCGATATGTAGGGATCTCCCTACATACCACCATTAAAATGTTGACAACTAAGAGTGATAAATTTTTTTTTCTAAAAATGATTTTTCATTTTGTCCATTTTGAATATATTTTGGTAAAATTAGGAGGTAGATTATTAGATTATATGGAGTTCCATCTCAAAACCAATTGGTAATGAGTGGGGTGACCCTTCTAACATATAAATTGTGAGGTCTCCACTTTTCTTGCATTAGTACAAGATTTATGCCAATTAAGCTAAGCTCATGTTGGCGCAAAGGATGTCTACTTACATTAGCTACAATTAATGTGAATTTTAATCATGGAATATGGCAGATTTTTAAGAAAGTTTTTAAAAGTGGTTTGGCAGGTTATTTTAGATAAATTAATGAATAATCAGTTTTTCCAAACAAAGTGAGGATATGTTTCGTTTAACTTTTCAAGTGTTTAATTTTGAAAAAAAAAATCTAGTGTTTGACGATAACTAAAAATGACTTATTAAAAAAATGAGATTGAAAAATAAAACATCTTGTGAGAAACACTTAAGCAAATTTTTAAAAAGAGTTTTTAAGTACATAATAACTTGTGTATAAAAACACGTATGAGAAAATGTAACTAAATATATAAGTGTTTAAATTCTAAACAATTTTTATACAAGAAAAGGCATCTTGGAAAAACACTTAAACTTAAAAAGGTATTCCAAACGGATCCTAAAACGGTTAAAACTGGAACTCTTTTAACCCTCCAAAAGCAATCCCAAATGCACCCAACGTCTTCCTCTACTATAGGTTAATTATGTGTGACAAAGTAAAACGTGAGATTTCTATTCTAAGGGTTGGTTTGGAATACCTTTTAGTTCAAGCGTTTTTCAATAATGCATTTTCTTTTAAGCATTTTGTATAAAAATTGTTTAGAATTTAAACATTCATTTATTTAGTTACATTTTCTAAGTGTTTTTATATACATGTTATTATATACTTAAAAGTACTCTTTTTAAAAATTTTACTTTGTTTCTCTTAAAATAGTTTCTTTCCCAATCTCATTTTGTACTAAGTCATTTTTAGTGTTTGTCAAACATAGATTTTTTTTTCAAAATGATTTTTTTTTTCAAAATTAAAAACTTGAAAAGTAGCATGATGAGATGTAACATCCACTCGATTAAAGCTCTATGGGTTTATGCAATATTTTAGAGAAAGTTCAAAATAAATGGTAGGTTGAAAATCATTTCCAAAAATAGTTTTTCTTTAAATCATATCAATACTTATTCAAATTACATCATGTAGATGAAAAATAAGTATCAATAATTCTCGATATCAATCTCTTGACTTTGCATAAAATTAATCTTTTTTGTTTTCTTTTTCATTGATCTTTTCGTGTCTAAGAATCAAATTTGACTATTAGAAAAGTTTTATCATATATCCAATCACGTTAAATATAACTATTTTTTTTATAAAACAGTTAAATATCACTATTTCAAAAATTAAAATATAGGAAAAAATACTCTTTTGGTCCTTGAGGTTTAGGTTAGGTTTTATTTTGGTCCATGAGTTTTTAAACTCAACAATTTAGTTCCTGAGGTTTGAATTTTGTTTCACTTTGGTCTCTCCATCCATTTTTTTAAATACCAACTGTTTGCTAACGTGACACCATTTTTTATTAAAAAATTATTTTCTTAATTTTAAAAAATAAATTAATTAAAAATATATTTTCTTTTATTATTAATTTTTTTATTCTTCTTCTTCCTTCTTCTCTTCCATAACCTTCTCTTCTTCTTCTCCATAACCACTCATCTTCCACAACCCTACCGAGTGGCGACCATTTTTTTTCCTTTTCTTCTTCTCTTATTTTCTTTTCCTTTCTTCCTTCTCCAACATTTCTTTTTTTTTTTTCTATTTAGAAAAAAAACGAAAGAGGAGTGAGGAGGGAGAAACAGAGAAGGAGGACCTTCCTCCCTCCTATTTCGTTTTTGTTTTTAAATATAAAAATAAAAAAACAGGAATGTTGGAGAAGGAAAAAATGAGAAAAGAAGAAAAGGAAAAAAAAAAAAAGAAAAAAAGGTGACCATCGGCGAGCTGCGGTCGACAGCGACCGGCGGCCGGTGGCGGGGTTGTGGGAGAGAAGTGGTTGTGGAGAAGAAGAAGAGAAGGTTATGGAAGAGAAGAAAGAAGGAAGAAAAAGAAAAAATAATAATAATAAAAGAAAAATATTTTTAATTAATTTATATTTTATTTTATTTTTAAAATTAAGAAAATACTTTTTTTATTAAAAAATGGTGCCACATCAGCAAACCGATAGTATTTAACGGAAAAATGGATGAAGGGACCAAAATGAAACAAAATTCAAATCTCAGGGGATAAATTGTTGAGTTTGAAAACTCTATGGACCAAAAGAAAACCTAAGTCAAACCTCGTAGACCAAAAGTGTGAAAAGTTAAAATGGAAAATTTTTATTCAAGTTAAGTTTAAAATATATGGTGGGTTGAACTAAAAGAATTACAGTTATCCACCCAAAATGTTTAATTATTTACCTATTCATATTATTTCAAAATATTTTCTCATTTTCAAAAAAAAAAAAAAATCAAAATATATCTCATAGTTTTTTTTTTTTTTTTTGAATTAATCTCATAGGTTCTAGTATAGGCACTTTAGATTCTCATATGTCAATTTTGTTTGGAACGAATATTTTCGATTCTATTGGGAACAAAAGTAGGGAGTAAACAATTTATATATTTTTATTAAAAAAAAAACACACAATTTATATATTTTTTAATTTTAATTTTTTTGGATAGAGACATGTCATGGAATCTCTGCCTTGGCCTCGTTTCTAAAGTTTTTATTTATTTATTTATTGAAATAAAGTTTTTAATTCTTTTTTAACTATGTTTATTAACCTTTATTATATTGTTAAATGTTTTTAATTAAATTAATGATTAAAAATAATAAAAAAATTAGAAAACTTATTTTCCAACCTAAAATTAAAAAGCGAGGAAGATTTTTTTTAATAAGACTCATAAATCTGAGTTAAGATGTCACTGGCTCCAAGTTTTGAAAATCGAGGATTAAGATAGAGACGGAGATTTAAACTTCCTACAGAGTCAAGACAAGCTAAGCATCATTGATCTCGCTTCATCTTAAAACTATTCTAATTACTTTTTTTTTTTTTTTTTTTTTTTTTTTTTTTTTTTGTCTAACTCGACTTGTCGTGATACCATTCATATCAACTGCCCTCACACATATATGCATGGGCGGACCATCATTAGGACTAAGGGGCCATGGCCCTCCAAAATTTTAATTTTAATTCATTAGTTTGTTTTGTTTTTTTTTTTTTTTTCTAATGTTAACTCTACACTTTAAAGTATTCTTTGTTTGATTTTTTTTTATAATTTTAATTAAAAAAAATATTCATTATATTATAATTAATTATATAGTATTAATAATAATTAATGAGTTAGTTTCCTATTTTTAATTTTTGTCTCTAAAACTTTTTAAGTTGTGTCTACCAACTCTTTTAACTTTAAAAAGTTTCTAATAAACTTTTTAACTTTCAATATATGTCTAATCCCTGAATTATTAATTTTTTTCTAATAGATTTTACAACGTTGATATACATGTTTGAAGTAACATTATTCATCTATGTTGAAAAATGGAAAGTGTTTTTTTTTTAGGAAAAAAAAGTTTAAGAACTAAATTAGATGTGTTTGAAAATTTATGGAACAAAAATTATCTAGACTTTAAAAGTTTAAAAACTAAAATAAATATTCGGAAAGTGCACGGACCAATATGAAATAACCCATCCTTTAAAGAAAATTAGATTTAAAAAGTAATTAATAATCAATAATCATATATATATATATATATATAATCAACAAAACATTTAAAAAAAATCAAAATACTACTTCTCTGTTCTTTACTGTCTTTGAAAGCTATTTTTAAAATTCATCTTTTCGCATTAAGGAAAAAAAAAAAAAAATCCCTAATTTTTAGCCCTAAATTTGTTCAAATGTATCGAATTTTATCCTCGACTTTCTATACTTTAAATTTAGATAAGTACCATGCTTCAAAAAAAAAAAAAAGTTTAGATAAGTACCATAATAATTTTTAACTTCAACTTGAAAAGTGCTACACTCTTTTATCTTAAACTTGAAAATGTGTAAGCAATCTTTACCTTAAACTTGAACAACTGTTACATTTCTTAAAAAAAAAAAAAAAAAAAAAAAAAAACTGTTGCAGTTTTTATTTTCTTATAATCTTTCGTTTGAAATCATATAAGAAAAATTATATTTTTCGTGCATTTAATGGATTATAAAATTACATGTCTGGTACAGAATTGATAAATTTTCAAAGAAAAACAATATTATTAAAGCTAATTTTTCTTTTTTAAAAAATTAACAGAGTATATATTTGTACGTCGATTTGATGCATGATGAAGCTTAATTCTAAGCAAAACTTGATTTTAATTAAAATTAGTAAGATCATGATATTTATGCATTACTTTTTATTCAAATTAGGGAGCGAATCAATGATCAAATTGAATTTAAGATAAAAATTGCAATACCTATCTAAGTTCAATATATAATCTGATAATTTTTTTTTTTTTTTAAATTGATATGTTTCCAAAATTGTGAGAATTTTTTATCTGTACTCTAAAAAAAACTATTTTTAGACTTGATTTTAAAACAAAAACCAAATATATATTTTTTTTGCATTCCCAAGAAATACAATTATGTAAGTTGGATGAGCTTTCATATGGAAGAGTGTATTGCTTAAGATATTCAATGCATCGTTTACTTTATAGTTGTACAATTTATTATGACACATCCGACCTACGCCTTAGATTATAGAAGTACATGTGAATGGACATCGTAATGTCCAAATCAACGACAAAGACCCATCGAATTATGTATGTATGTGTATATACGTATGATGATCTTACGATACTCAATTTTCGATTTGGAGTGCAACATCAAACTATTGATCTTTGAATTGTAATTGATGTTTTATTTACTGAGTTTAACATTAATATCTATATATATAAGTAAGTTAATTATTAAAAGTCGGTAATCTATGTGTGTAATTATTATTATTATTATTATTATTTTTTTGATAATACGAGTATAGGGCATCAGTTACTTTTCAGCTCACGATATATTTAAATTAATTTTAAAATGCAATTATTAATTGAATGAGACAAATAAGAAAAGAGAACGTAATATTAAATGAATTTCTCCTTTAAACTTCCTTTAAACAATTATGGGAATTTTTTTTTTTTACAACAAATAAGGGATGTAATTTAAACTCCTAACCTCTTGGCCGATCAGCTTTATATCATGTGAGTTATGTTGTTAGCCATCATTCATTTATATATAAAATATAATAAAGTCCAATTAATTATTTTTTTAAATTGAATAATTATGGAGTAGGAGACGTAGATATATCTTTGAATTGACCTATTTAATTTACCATATCCAAAGTCGAGTGTAAAATAAATTTTCAAATATATATGTATATATGTATATATATATATAAAATCTAAGGTCATAAAATTCTAGAAAAGGGAGATGTCCCATCAGAAACATATGCTTTTTTTTAACCGACATGATTAAATCTTTCGGCATAATCAATAAATTGGTGAAAAAAGTTAAAAGGCAGTGAAATAATTCAATTAGCTTTTTTTTTTTTTTTTTTTTTTTTTTTTTTGAAATAGCAGCTTTTTTAGTGCATGAAAATTAGTTAGGATCCATGATAACATAATATATATAGATATATATTTTTTAATTTATAATTATAGATATCTTATTATCTACATCTCGTAAAATATTAATATTAAGGTAACTTTAAACGAAATTAATTTGAGTTGATTTAGTAATCATTTTCATAGATAAACAAAAGTAAAAAAGACTAATTAAGTTTTTTTTTTTTTTTTTTTTTTTTTTTTTTTTTTTTTACAATATGTGAGGTTGGAGGACTACAACTTTATACCATCTGAGCTATGTTTTTGTTGGCAAAGACTAATTAAAATGGTCATCTATTTCAAATTTAATATATATGTTATTGAGTTGCTTTGATTTTCTATAGTATAAAGAAAAAAATAACCTATTAGTTCAATTTCGATGATTTCGTTGGTTTCAATTGTTTGTTTGTTTTTTTTGTTTTTTTTTTTTTTTTATATAATTAATTTTACCAGTTTGGACCTTTAAAAAAATCTAATTCCATTGTCAATTTTTTCTTTTTCTTAAATCTATTTGTTGGTTTAATGTTGATTTTGATTGAAGAATGACCTGGTTCAATCAATTTACATCTTTAGAAAAAATATTCATTTTTCTAATTAATGTGCATCTTTGTAAACATTTATTTAGAGAAAAAGAAATATATTGCAATTTATCGTGGGCCAGAATTTAAATTTACAAGTTGTAGGAAAGATTATTGATTGCCTAAATTAGGGTAGTTGAAAGAAAAGAAAAAGTTCTTTTTAAGGAAAAAAAATTAATTGAATAAAATTATTAATTGATGATACAATACAAACTATCACATTAACTTTTTTTTTTTTTCATGAACTTATGGGAGATTAGCTTGTATGACAACCTTGATATAAATCAAACTTCTCTCCATAAAAAAAATAAAAAAAATAAATAAATAAAACTTATGTATTAAATTAAGTGCACTGATAAAATGTATAGATTTTTTAATGTCAAAGTGAGATAGCTCAGGTAATTGATATTGAGAGGTCAAAAGTTCGAATTTCTCCATCTCACACATGGTTGATCTATATATATATATAACAACTCATCAAATATTATTAAATTGTTTTATATTACCCTCATAAGCATAGGTTAAGTTTCCTCTCATCCATTTCAATACATTTAAAAACTCTATTAATATAAAAAAAAAAGTATAAAATTAAAACAAGCAGTACCAAAGTAAACATGACTCGACAGTAACTGACATGTACCTTCGATCAATAGGTCAGAGAAATTCGAATCTCCCCACCCTTTGAAAATATCTTTAAATAATATATAGATAGTGTAATGGATAAACATTAAATCAAACGAGAGACCAATTAGACACATAATTAAAAGTTTAATAACATATATCACAAACATTTTAAAGTTAGGGACTAAATAGCAGTCTTAATAGTTCAAAACTTGTTAGATTTTTTTTATTATTATTCAAACTTACAATTTTACCCAAAAATAAACAAAATTTATAAAATTTAGCCTAGTTATTTAAAAAGAAAAAAGAAATTAGAAAAGAAAAGTCCTTTCAACTTTTTTTTTTTTTTAAAAAAAACATCGCATGTGTGTATTTGATCAGCAATGTACAAAAAAGTTGAAGCTACAAAAAAAACTGATAAACTAAAAAAATAAAAAAATAAATAAAAAAAAAAAGGAAAAAGAAATCCCCATAAATAAATGATTGTTGAGCGGGGGAAAAAAAAAAAAAATTCAACTACGTAGAATGTTCGTTGCACATTGCTAATTCCTGCATTTTCCACTGTAAGCTTTCGTCTTCCATTTCTTCTCCTCAAATTCTTCCATTGTTTGAACTGAACAATCGACAGTTTTCTTGATTGCCATGGAGGCAGAGGTGTGGTCCGCAATCGTAAGAATCCGTACTCTCTCTCTCTCTCTTTCACACTTCCAATCTCTCTCTCTCTCTCCAATTCTTTGTTGCTCTATTTATGTAGAGGCAGATGGTACGAATTGGTCAGAGGAAGAGGCGAACGCATGACTGAGGTAATCTCCAAGCGTCTTCTCTAACAGTTCTTTCGGCCTTTTTCAAATCGTCAATGTTGGAGAGTTTTTTTTTTTTTTTTTTTGAAATGCGTTGTTTGCTTGTGATTGTGATGACTGATGAGTTTGATTTTCGTTTGGAAGGATAATGATTCTTGAATCTCTCTCTCTTTCTTTCTGTTTTTGTTGTTTTCTGAGCGTTTTGATTGGGAAAATAAGTTTGTCTGAGGATTTAGTCTTCGAAATAGTAATCTACTTCATTGATCGTAGTTCAGGATGTTTATGGTTACTGTGTGTTCCATTTTATGTTGATGTATTATTGTTCTCACGGGTAATTTCTTGAGCGCTCGTATTTCGAGACGTCTGTATTCATTTCTTTTACTTTTTCCTCCAGCATTTCATTCTTGCTGTTTGTTGTCGGTTATAAATATGTTGAAATTTCCATACTAAATATGGATGATCTTAAGATGTTTGAATTTTTTACCAATGAGCAGTGATCTAAGAAACATGCCTAGCGAGCTATGGTTTGTACTGCCGACGATTTACAAGAATGGAAAGATTTCCCTAAGGGCCTGAGGGTTCTTCTCCTTGATCGGGACAGCCGCTCCGCGACCGAGATAAGATCAAAACTTGAGGAAATGGAGTATGTTGGTGAGACATTTCAAATGCCCCATTTGTTCGCTTAAAATGTGTTTTTGTTGGAAATCCTCTTTCTTTAAAGGCACCGTTGCTTTGCTATCTACTTCAACATTCATATATACTTACTTTACTCTCGTCCTAAAGAAGGCATGTTAAATTACTTGCATTCCTTGAGGAGATCTGCATTCTTTTTCCTGTAAGCCATCTTTGGATGATAATTACATGTATATATTTCCATAGAACTTAGCCCCCTTTCTTTTTTGGCTTGGATATGATTTTAGCCTCGAACTTTTATCCATGTTTCATTTTGGTCCATAAACTTTTGGAATTTTGATTTGATTCTTAAACTTGCATTAAATTCATCATTTAGTATCTCTCAGAAAATGATAATATAATTATGACATATATATTATAAATGAGATGACACCACATATTCAATAAATTGTATTTACATTTTTATAGTAGGGACTAAATGTGGATTAGAATTAAGTATAAGGACTGAAATTGAGATTTTGTAAGTGGAAAGACCAAATTACAATGCCAGTAAAAGTTAAGGACGAAAATTGAACTTCCAAAAATTTAGGGACCAAGAAAGAAAATCAACGAAAGTTCAAGTATCAAAACTATATTTAAACTTATTTTTTTAAAAAAAAGAAAAAGAAAAAGAAAAAGTAACAATAATCAAACTTATAATTGTTGAGTTGGAGTTATGAACATATTGAAAATGCACTTATTACTACTCTCTACGAGGACTTTAGAGTTTCATCATTTCTCCCACAAAATGTGTGTTTCCAAATATTAATTTGTTGAAGATCTGAATTCTCACTATTGTGATCCCATTTCCATGTTCTCTATTCCTTGAAGTTTCCTTTTTAGTTTCTTTTCTATGATATAGAGATTACACTTCTGTGTTGAGAAGTTTCACTTGTCATATTGCAGTTTATTACTGCAGTGATGAGAAGGAAGCTTTGTCAGCAATTTTGGACACCCCGGGAAACTTCCATGTTGCAATTCTGGAGGTATGTCTAATTACTTTCAGTATGGAATTATGTATTTAGGCCATAAGCTGACTCCTTAAGTTTGCTTACTTGATAATATCCAGTTCTCGTGATGATTGGACCATTTTCAGCAGCAATATAATTGTTTTTGTTTGTTTGTTTCAACTAACTTCGTTAAATCTTGCTTTGGTTCTCTAATCATTTTGAAATAATAGTTCCTCAATGTTCTTGTAGTAACATTTATCCTTTTAAATTCTTGGATCCATCTCTGGTCACAGGTGTGCGCAGGCAATCATGATGAGAGTTTTAAGTTGCTTGGAACTTCCAAGGACTTGCCAATCATTAGTAAGTTGACAACCAAAACTGGTTTCTTCTCAAAATAAAAAAGACGGTTTTGAATAGCATACTGTGGGAAGTTTTTGAAAGCTTCCTTCAACAAATTTTATGGTCCTTGCCCTGACGTTATTGTTCTATGGCACAGTGACTTCAGATGTTCATTGCCTAAGCACCATGATGAAGTGCATTGCAGTAAGAATTCTTGTCTAATCTCTCTTTTACTGGTCTCTTTGGTAATTCTAAAACTAGACCTCAGTTCAGCAGCCCTTTCAAGGGTTCCTTAGGGACTGGTTTACTTTGTGTAGATTGAGTGAATGCAGAAAGCCTTCCACTGGTAGGCATGTGTGTTTTGCAATAACTGTTTTAAATTTTCCGTTTCATTGCTGGTCTGAGAAACTAGTTTCTATGGCCCTGTTCAATAACTATTTGATTTTTTAAAATTAAGCTTATAAGCACTACTTTCTATTCATGAGTTTCTTTGTTTTGTTATCTACTTTCTACAAATATTTTCAAAATCCAAGCGAAGTTTTGAAAACTAAAAAAAAATAGTTTTTAAAAACTTCTTATTGTTTTTGAAATTTGGCTAAGAATTCAAATCTTTTCTAAAGAAAGATGAAAATCATGGTTAAAAAAAATGTGAGAAAAGAAGCACAATTTTTAAAATTAAAAAACAAAATGGTTATCAAACATGACTCGGATAAATCTAGTTTTGTAATTTTCATTCAATTTCCAGCAGAAATTGATACTCAAATCATAACTATGGTATTGCATTATTGTCTATGCACCTAGATTTACAATTTACGTTCAGCTTGGTGCAGTTGAGTTCCTGCTGAAACCACTCTCTGAGGATAAACTCAGGAATATCTGGCAGCATGTCATTCACAAGGTATTTTTGAGTCCTAACAAAATTTGGTTTGCAAGAGAAACACCGAATATAATGATTAAATATCAACAATGTTTTGAGTAGGCATTTTCCAATCCTTCAAAGCCTGATGAAGACTCCGCAGCATCCTTGTTGCAGCTCCAATTAGAGAATGAAGACAAGAATGGAGTTGCGGAAGATATGGAAATTCTTTCTTGGGTTCAGGATATTATGTGGGAGCAACCAGAAGGAAGTGATAAGTCACCAATGAACCAGGGAGCATCGTTGCTAGATAGCTGGGAAAGCGAAGATCAATTGAACTGTTCAATGGAAACAGATTGCAGGGACAAAGATGTGCAGTCTGAATTAGTCGAAACTACTTCTCATGATATGGTTTGTGAAGGCCCTCTTCAGGATGACCAACCTGCCAAGGTAATGGTCAAAGAAGACAAGAACTTTGCAGTTGGTTTAAAGGTGGAGAGTAACATTTATCATCCCTTGCAGAATAAATCTGGTGTCAAAAGTAGTACTTCAGCTGCTCAGCACTCAAACCAAGGATCTGATGTGAACCCTTCAGCTGGTCCCAAAGCGAAGAAAACAAAGGTAATTATCTGATACAAAAACGCAAAATCTATCTGCCTGCATACTCCAAGTTGATATATATCTAGATTACAAAGTACATTCAAAGCTTGGAACGTTACCATGTTTATAAAAAATGAAAAATTACTTTGCATTAGGTTTTCAAAAGAATGCATATTTTCATCATGTCGAGCTCTTCTCTGAGAAAGTATGTTTAGCCAAGCATGTCACTTCATCTAGATGAAAGTTTAAACACTTAAAACAGGCAAAATGTTCAAGTGTCTCTTTTATGAACATTGCCCTACAAAGGAATGCTGGATAAAATTTATAATTCCATGCCAAACTTGAGTTTGATTGTGGCCACCTTCTGATGGATATTCAAATCTTATCAGTTTTTGACAAACAATTGTTATAGGGTCAAACAGTTATACCATGAGATTAGAGGTGGCTATTAGCGGGCTCAAACCCTCACGAATGTTAAAAGAAAAAAGTTTTCTGTGACTTCTAATTTACGAGATTCTGTAACATTTTGTCATTGGCTAATATTATCCGTTAGGTGGACTGGACGCCACAGCTACATAGAAAATTCGTTCAGGCAGTCGAACAGTTAGGCATAGATCATGCCATTCCTTCCAAAATACTTGAGCTGATGAAAGTTGAAGGTTTGACAAGGCACAATGTTGCAAGTCATCTTCAGGTGGCCACCTGACTTTGTTCTTCCATATTCCACCTCTTGATTTGCTTTACTAACTTACCAGATTGTCACCACATTTTTCAGAAATCAGAAATTTTCTGTTATTTGAAGTATAAAATAAGTATCCTCTGTTTATTTCCTTTTCTCTTTACTTTGTTTATGCAGAAGTACAGGATGCAAAAGAAACATGTTATGCACAGAGAAGAAAATCCAAGGTGGTCACATCCAAGATGTTCAATACAAACCAATAATCACTTGAAACCTATCATAGCTTACCCTTCTTATCATCCTAGCTGTGGAGTATCAATGTCTGCTGTTTATCCAACATGGAGACAGACCAATGGCCATCCAGCTAATGCCAACATATGGGGTCCGCCCGGTTATCGCCATTGGCCGCAACCAGGAATTCAGCCCTGGAATTCCTATGCAGGGGTAACATTTTCTATTCATAGAGTTCACTGTAAAATAATCAGATCCCCACCACAAACACCCAAATTAAAAACCTTGTACTTCAATGCATCAGAAAAACAGTAACATGTAAGATTCCTCGTTTTCAAAGCTTGGTGGGTACTAAGAAACAGGAAACGGGAATGAATTTTTCGAAAACTTCTACCTTTCTAGATTCTCAAATTTCATGTAATATTCTTTTAAATAAACTAAAAACTTGATGTCACAAACTTTTTAAACCCACTGTCCTTCAAGGACAAACAAAACAGTAAAATGGGAAAAAGAAAAAGAAAAAATGGCTGTGATAATAGTTACTCAAACTGATTGTTTTAGGTGCAAGCTGATGCATGGGGTTGCCCTGTGATGCTGCCTTCCCATGCTACTCCATATTTTTCATATCCTCAGGTAAGTAATTTTTGTTTTAAACCAAGAGTTAAACTTAGATTTTAACTTTTTATTTGGAGTAATTATGTCAGTTTACTTTGGGCTATTTTGCAGCATGTTTCAGCTTCACACAATGTATATACAGCAAATAAGAGCTATGGCATGCCTCACAGTTCATCATTTGATCTTCAACCAGTAATCTAAACCTCCACTTCTTTTACATTATGCAACTTCTTGATTCAAAATTTGCCATTTGTTTTGAGAAATTTTAGCAAAAAATCAATCATATTGATTTGATATCATATTCATATGATCAGTACTGTTTTCTTTACACAATTTTATTGTAAAACACATCATTTGAGTATCGACATTATAGAACACCGAGCAAATATATGTAGAACAATATTTGACTGCATAATGGTGTGTAGGGATCTCACTATATATCCCATTAAAATCTTGTCAACTAAAAGAGAGAAGGATAGAAAATGAGATTTTTTTTTATCTCCTACTTGTTGACATTTTAATGGTGGTGTGTAGAGATGTATCTACATACCTGTATGTAGCTAAGTGTTGTCCATATATATATATATATACACTAAAGTCTTCCTTCCATTTTTGTTTTTGAATTAAGTTTATTCATTCTTAATTTCTTTGCTTAAAATTTTTAGCCAGATTTCAAATAAATAAATAAAAGTACTTCAAGGGGTGAGGGATTCAAACCTCTAACTTCTTGATCGAGAGTACATGCCAATTACCGTTGAGCTATACTCGCTTTGACATTTTTTTTTAGTTCAACAATGTGCAAAACGCTCCTCAAATTACTCTTTCTTTAAAAAAAAAATATAGTTATGGAAAGGATATTACATAGCAAAGAGACCGTAACAAAATATATCTATATTTTCAAAACAGAAAACAAAAAACAAAATAGTTAGGAGACGGGATTCAATTAACTAACTATGGTTATTTAATTTTGGTAGGATGAGGAGCAGATTGACAAGATTGTTAAGGAGGCAATGAGGAAGCCATGGTTACCCCTTCCATTGGGGCTTAAACCTCCTTCAACAGAGAGTGTTCTCACAGAGCTTTCTAAGCAAGGAATCTCCACCGTCCCTCCTCAAATCAATGGCTTCAGACCTCCCTGATCCCACTCTCTATCTGTATGATATGATTGATTTTAGCCATGTTTGTTAAACAATAATACTTTTTTTCTTTTGTAATGGAATAATATAAATATATTTTTAAAGTATAGTTTATAGTTTATACTACTATCTCTTTCTTCCATTAAAATCAAACCCTTAATTAACATTATTATTGGTATTACGTAATGATGGCATGGGCATGATTAAGAGTTGTTCTGATGAAATGAAAGTAAGGTCTTCATGAATTTAAAAACTTGTATTATAGCCCATGGATTTTAGCTTATTCAGTTAGAGGTCAGAGCAACCACTAATATTTAATAATTTACTCTTTCAAAAAAAAAAAAAAAAAATGATATACAGTCTTCAAAATATTTAATAATATCTATATTGTCTTCATAAATACTAACTGATAATGGTGTTTTAATAAAAATATATGATATACTCGTTAATTACTTTAAATAATTTACTTCAAATAAATTATTACGATTTTTTTTAGTTTAACAAAATATGAGTGTAAGAGTTCAAACTTTTAACTGAGATGTTTGGGTATACTCACAATTTTTATGAAATTCTTGTTTATTTTTTTTTAATAATATTTATCTAATGTGATTATGTGAGCATTTTGTTCTGTTATTTCTATGATAGTTTACTTAATACATTTCTTTTTTAAAAATTTGTTTTAAATGAGTTTTAAAGGTTTTTTTTTTTTTCTTTTCTTTTCTTTCTTTCTTTCTTTCAGGTGGGGAGATTTAAACATCTGACTTCATGGCCGAGGGTAATGCCAATTACCGTTGAGTTATGCTCACTGTGGCTGAATGAGTTTTAAAAGTCGAACTAAAAAAAATGTTTTCAATTTATTGACGAGAACTGCTCCATAGTTATTTTTTTTCTCTCTAGTCTTTATTATCTTTCTATGAAAAGTCGGTTCACTTTAATTTCCAGTAATGTTGTCAAAGTGAGCATGACTCGACGATAATTGATATATATCTCCGAACTCGGTTAGAGGTTCAAATCTCCTACCAATTTGAACTGATGGGGAGATTGATTAAATGGTTTATACGTTATTTCCTTCCTCCTTCTTCTTCTTCTTCTTCTTTTTTCTTTTTTTTTTGTGTTCTTTTTCTTTTTTGAAGAATACGCTATTTCTTAAATTGACAATGATTAAAATGTAAATCCTTTTGTTTGCAGACACTTGTACGTTCTATATGGAAGAGAATCTGAAAAATCAATTTGACTTCTTGGATTTAAAAAAAAAATGAAAACAAAAAATTTAAATTTAAGCCCAATTTAAAAAAAAGAAAAAAAGAAAAATCTTCCAAAGCCTTTCGTTTTCTGGAAAAAAAAATTAAAATACAAAAAACAAAAGAAAAATTAAAATAGCCTTTCCCAAAAGAGAAAATAAAAATAAATTTCAACTTTCAAACTAGAAAAACCAAAAAACTTGGTGTGTCGTGTAAATAAATATTTATTGAGGGGGCAAACAACAATTATTCTTGTCCGAACTGTCGTCATCCGAAATTGACAATATTGTCCCCGTAACATCCGGACACCCGAGCGTAAAGGGAAGGACAGAAATGTCTTCCAAATTAAAAAAGCCACTAGGGTGCAATCCCAATTGCCAACTGGCCTCAATAGAACCGGACCGTCTTTGCAATTCCAATCTCTCTCTCTCTCTCTTCTCTGGGATTTCAATTCAAGGTCCGAGAACGCCAGCAATCTGATAATCATCGTCCTTGAATTTGTAAGTTCTTCGATTCCTTCTTTGATCGCGTTTAGTATTTCAGCTGGATTACGTCCGCTAGAGTATTTGTTTTGATGTTTATTTGAGCAATTTTGCAAGATTTCATTTTTACTAAAGAGAATAGGGATATCGAGGAAAAATTGTGGTGGTTTTTGTTACAATTTCACTTTGTTGGACGATATATGGGGAAGGGAAGTGTTCCTTTTGGTTGCTGAGAAACTGTGATGCAACTTGAAGGTCGTGGGGATTTTAATTAGTTCAGGTGTTTTGGAAATTGGAAGTCGTCGTAGCTAAATTATAGATGGGGATCCGTACATATTTGTGAATTTCGTGCGTTGGATTCTTAAACGCCTGGATATGGATATAACTTAATGAACGAATGTACTCGAAGAGTTGTGATTTGTTTTACTTTCTTCGAGTTTGGGATTTTTTTTTTTAGCGTTAGACATAACTAGTTGTATGTATAGCGAACTTGTTGATTTTTGAATGGACGTTTGTTAGCAATATAATGCATGTGAGATGCATATTTCAAATGTTGTTTTAGGGATCGAACGTATATAGAGGATGGCCTGCAGAGGGTGCTTTGAGTGCCTATTGAAGCTTCTGAACTTCTTCTTATCCCTGCTGGGTCTTGCCATGGTGGGCTATGGGATTTACTTGTTGGTTGAGTACTTGCAATCTCCTAGTGATATCCCAGGACCTTCGTTGAGTGGTGATCATGATGTGGTCCAGCTCGGTCGACCAATGCTAATGGCTGTGTCTCTGTCTTCAAACATCTTTGATAACCTTCCAAAAGCCTGGTAATACTTTTCTTTTTTAATTTAACATTTATGTTTCTAGCTGCTTGTAATGGCTGACTTTAGGCAGCACAAGTATTCTGGGAAATAAATAATGCAGGTGAGCTTTCATGAGTAACATATTGGTTTGGTGGTCATGTTACCTCCCCCAAGTGAGATGTTCGCCCCCCATCTCCCCAATTTGAGGTGTAAGAATAAGATAACCTTTCAGAAAATAAAAAAAGAAGATAATGAAGGAATGAGAGGTATATGATTAAACAGTTTGGTGGAGTTTATGAAGAACCTAAATTATGATTCCACCCATTGAAGACATAAAAGTTATGGATTTCCTGAACTAAACATTCCACCATTGTGCTGTATCACTCAGTGTTCTAGAAGTCACATTTAGTTCTAAGGTTCAATTTGCTGTCACAATGGAATAGTTTCTACTTTTCCAAGAACAGTATAAAAATTTTTGGTCTCCCGTCATTTGTTAATCTCTGAACTTGTTGACTTCTCATGGTTGGATAAGTCAGTGAGCTCATTGAGTTTTTGGTCGAGCTCATGATGATTGCTTGAGTAATTTCTTTTTCCTCCTAAGGTTTTCTTTCTATGCAGAAATTATGTTTTTTTTTTTTTTACCCCAGAAAGAACTCAAATCTATATGGTCCATAAAACCTCTACAATCATATACTTTCACGAGTTAAAGAGGGCAAGCATAGATAGGGTTTTGAGAGGGCCCACGGGCCTGAATGCTCATGGATATTTATAAAAATAAAAATAAACATAGATCAGGTAGGTGGTTTCAATGAATCAACTTAGAATTTTTCTTCATTATAGATATTGAATATTTGATATTGCCAACCTGAAATATTATCAATTTTCAACTTCTATTCTACTTGTATAATTTTATGGAAACCTGAGCCAGTTTATTGAAAGTCTCATCTAAATATAGGAACTGTTGTACATATTGATTTGCAGTCTATTCAGAATGCAATATAAGCATTGACATGGAATATTAATACTTCGTATTGAAATAATGATATGTCATCTCAAAGGTACTGGATGTGGACATCCTTGATTCTTCTTTTCATTCAATCTGGGTTTTTCTTTAACCTGAAAGAATTCTGTTCCTATCTTCACACATAAGCAAATTCATGTCATCAGTCAGTACATTTTAGCAGTCATCATACAATAATATGGATATTTGAGGCATTTGCTTAATCTGCTCGTTTCTTTTGTTTCTTTTGCAGGTTCATATACTTGTTCATTGCTGTGGGAGTTATTATCTTTGTTGTCTCTTGTTTTGGGTGTATTGGAGCTGCTACCCGTAATGGATGCTGTTTAAGTTGTGTATCCTATTTGTCTACATGGCTGCATTGTTGTTTGATTTATGAATTAGTAATGAAACAATTCAGCCACCAGGGAACAACTTGTTGGCTTTGGGATAACTATACTCGGTTCATTAGAGATGGGATGGTGGCCTTAAATATAACACAACATAGTAATGCTAACACTTACAGTTCAATCTAAAAAAATTGACACCAATTTTCATTTGAGTTTTATGTTACTGTATCCTTAATGATCACAGTATTCAATCTTGGTGCTTCTACTGATTTTGGTGCAAGGAGGGTGTGCAGCCTTCATATTCTTTGACAAACATTGGAGAGATGTGAGTGTTCACTCACAAACTAAAGTTGAACATTTTAGTTCATTTACTTATGTTTTTATTTTATTTTATAGGAAATTCCTAAGGACAAAACAGGAAACTTTGATAAGATCTATGAACTCCTGGAAGACCAGTGGGAAATCATCAAATGGGTTGCATTAGGAGCTGTCATTTTTGAGGTAAGTGAACCTTTTTTTCTTTTTGGAGTGCTTGAATCTTAAATTAGCATTGCAGACATCATTGGGTAATGTTGACCATCGCATTTAGCAATGCTCTAACCTCTAACTAAGCAGGCTCACATAATAGAAATGCTACATGCATAGTAAAAACTAAATTATTGGGATCTTAGCTTCTTTTACTGATTTAATTCTATACTATTCTTTACAATGTTTGTATGCATCAAGCATCTTGCTTTTCAAGAAATAGATTACATAATGCTGCTGAAGTTCTGTCAGCAAGAATGTGTACTTTTACACCCTTCATCAAATTTTAGAGATCTACTTGTTTTTTCCTTTTTGTTTTTTCATCTCTTGAATTCTGGTTTAGGGCATTTTTCTCAGGATGAGTTTAACATATGCGGTTGGTAGGTTATAACCCCTATTTGTAATTTGCATAAAAAAACTCGTTTTAGTTTCGTATCAATGATCAAAATTTTCTTTTTTGTTGGTCACGAGAGGATTCACAACATGTAATACTTTAATATTGCTTTGACATTGTGTTGTTTTGCTTTTATTTTCCCCCTTATTGATTTATTTAATAACTGTATGCTTTTCCCTGAGCCACTGCTGCAAACTCCTTTTTATTAATGAGAACCAAAATTTCATTTTTCCCTATATAACTTCTTTTTTGTCCCAATAAGAACCAAAATTTCCACCACATTATTTTTTTGGTATTTGCAGGTTCTCCTTTTCTTGTTGGCTCTTGTCGTTCGGGCAGCAAACAGACCTGTAGACTATGACAGTGATGATGAATACATTGCTCCAAGGCAACAAATCCGACAACCATTGATCAATAGGCCTGTGGCTCCTGCAACAGGTGTGCCTGTTGCTGGGACACTTGATCAACGACCAAGTCGAAATGATGCTTGGAGTACACGCATGAGGGAAAAGGTATAACCTTTCCTAGGTTGAAGTTTACCACTGAAATAATGAGAATGTGAAGATATACATGACAATTAGTCTTCCTTTCGTTTTATTATTGCATTTACTACAAGAAACTGATTGTAGAACTTCTCGTGACTCTTTATCATGTTCTGTATTTATTTTAGGAGATTCAGTTGGAAGTTGTATATATAGCTTATATGAGTGAGTATTCACTGTTAAATTGTTCCTCTCAGAATTTTAAACGATATCTTTGTGCTTACTAATGCTGATCAAAACTTAACTTCTTGATTTTAAGTCATCTGCAATATTTGGATGTCATTATTGGTTCACATTGAGCTAAAGACAACGGAGCTCAACTTATCTGAATGATCAATTCAATTCTTGATTTCTAGATGCTATGCATTTTTTATTTGGACATTTCTATAGCTTCCTGCTTGGGATGGTATTTCCTTTCTTGTGCGTGATTTGTTTCTTCCCTTGATACTAAAAAATCAGATTTTAGACTTGGGGACCAAACTTCTTAGTATTTATTTGTGCCATACTTTTATATCATATTATGGTCGAATAGTGTCGAACGAACTGCCCACAGTTGGAGCTATCTTCTGAAATATGTTTAGAACTCTTAATTGGAGATTTGTGTGGTAACTTTTGTCCTAGACCATGAACTTCTTCATTTATGATCTGATGGGCATTTTCTTTTGTCAATGTGCTTCTGATGTCACGTTTGTAGCCTCTTTTACATAAATTGCGATTCTGACGACGTTCTTTTTCTGTTTGAAACAGTATGGGCTGGATACTTCCGAGTTCACATACAACCCATCTGAGTCTCACAGGTTTCAGCAAGTTGCCCCTCAGCCAGCAGAAGAAAAGAGCCGCTGCACCATCATGTGATAAGTATGTCTTGTATTATTTGTTTCACTCGACTGTAGTGTTTTTAGCGGGTCAGATGCTTGTTCCGCTTGTGTATAACCAAGAGGTTTTTCCGGAGTCTGTACTTATGTAACCTGAACTTTTCAGAAGAAAAAAAGAAGTTGTGACTATTTGTTGTGTGAAACCATTCTTCTACATTTGGATTTCCTTTTTGTTCAAGTAGGATGGGTTAGCATAGGACCAAGAAAAATGATTGTAAGCTCCATCTCGCTTGGGAAAAGACTGCTGGCTGGAAGTTAATTTAATTGTGAGTTCGATCCAAGTAAATATGCAGTGTTATTTTTTGTCCTGCTAGGCCTTCGAGTCCTTTCGACTTCATGGGATGCCTCGATACTTATTGAATATCTTGACGGCTTGCTTTTTCATCATCATTAGGCCTATCTTTTTTCTTTGTTTCTGATTTTTCTGTGTACAAAGAAAAGGACCACCATTTTTTACAAGAACTATTCGCAGGAGTCTTGGAGAGCCCTTTGAAGGCGTTTGATCCAAGGGTTTTGGGATCACGAGTGTTTTTGTTTTTTGTGTTTTGTTTTTTTTTTTGTTTTATCTTCTTTTTGAGGTGGGAGATTCAAACTTTTGACTTCTTGGTTGAGAGATTATGTTTTAACCCGTTGAGTTATGCTTAGATTGGTTGGAATCATGAGTTTGAATGGTATGGTATCATGAGTTTGGATTGTAGTTAAACTTATATTTGGTATTATAAATTTTTCTATCTCAAACTATTGATTAGGAAAACTTGTGGAACTTAGATATTTAAACTTGTGTTACCCTTTCAGTCTATGAGTTCTCAAGAATAGGTGTTGGTCTACAATGTAATTTTTTAGTCTCTAGATTTAAAAGGTTTCTAATAACCAATGAAAAATAATGTTGACAGGGATTAAAAGGGAAATTTCTCCTAATTATTGGCTTTGACTATCTATTTTGATAGATTTCAAAATCAACATCAAATCATTTAATTAATGGCTTGATCAAGTGGAATCAGCTTACGTTCTTCTCATGGTAAATGGGATTGCTTGAAAAGGATGATGTATAAAAGGCTGCTAAATAGGTGGAGTTTGGTAGAGTTGGTTGCATCAACTTTGATCAAAATCTTCAAATGGTGAATTTTTAAGGCAAAAAATGGATACAATTTGCTTATAAAGAAGACTAACAGGGAGCATTTCTTTGCCTTTCATCTTCACAAACCTCACTTTCAAAACATTCCATGGCGATTGTGAAGATATTATTGGTTGTAATATTTGGTGTTGTCTTGCATGGGCTTGAGAGTTTAGGTGATGATGGACCATTGGTTTTTGACTATTACAAAGAAACATGCCCCTTTGTCGAAGATATCGTTCGTCGACAAGTCGAGAATGCAGTGCTCAAAGATCCTCGAATGGCTGCCTCACTCCTTCGCTTGCATTTTCATGATTGTTTTGTTATGGTACATCTATCTTTCTGTTGGCTTCTAGAGAATGTTAGGGATTACTTGAGAGTTGTTTTTAGTATGTTTTTGTTTTTTGTTTTTAAAATCGTTTGAAGAACTTTATAAGAATAGATATTGTTATCTTACTTAAAATCTTCGTTGATATAATAGGGATGCGATGCATCAGTTCTTCTAGACAGCAATGACGAGATGTTGAGTGAAAAACAAGCAACTCCAAACTTAAACTCTCTTCGCGGTTTCAATGTTATTGATGAGATAAAATACATATTGGAAGAAGCTTGTCCTTACATTGTTTCTTGTGCTGATATTTTGACCATTGCTGCTCGTGATGCTGTTGTACTTGTATTATTCTCTCTTTTCCTATTGTTCTTTTATTTTTATTTTCTTTTGACGTATATGTCATTTTTTTTCTCGTCAAAATTAAAACCATATTCAAAATCCTATCTTAATATGTTACATAAATTTAATTATATTTTCGCTATATTCTAAACACTATCTTTTTAAGTGTGAGGTCAAAATTTAGCATCAACCCAACACATGCATTATTATATGAAATCACAAAGATTAACAATACATGTTCGAACTCATGTTTTTCTACTCTAATACCATTTTAAAATCGTTACTAAGAGACAATGTATTAGAGTGTACTTTTTTTTTTTCTTTTTTCTTAACTTAGTTAACCTTTTTTTTTTTTCTTTTTTTTCTTTTTTTTCTTTTTTTTTTTTTTTTTTTTGAAGAGAGGGGGACCTGGATGGGAAGTGTTATTGGGAAGAAAAGACTCCCTGAAAGCAAGCTTTGATGGAGCCAACAAATACATTCCTTCTCCCAATTCCTCTCTTGAAACCCTAATTGCCAATTTTCAAGAACAGGGCCTTGATGTTGGAGACTTGGTTGCTCTATCAGGTCAGTCTTCCAAATTAAAGTTACTTCCTCTTAGTGAAATATAACGAAAATCTAAAGTAACTCTGTTATAGATTCACTCGAGAGTTTTCATTATTGCTTACACTAAAAAACAGGACTAGTTTTAGTTTTCATTACGTTTTTCAACCAAAATAATGCTTCAAAAATCGATCTAAATTCATATTCTTTTCAAAACAAATTATCACACATCGTAAAGTTCATCTTAATCACATCCATAAACAACTTGTACGTAGCAACTCCTGTTACAACTCACTCAAGATGGAAATATCTGGTAAAATGAAACTTCTAAAAGTACAGACAGTACTGACAATGTGACACAAAAATCAAAACATATTAGACTAATGATGTGATCGAATCTAATAAACGACGTGAAAATGATTGTGAAAAGGAAGCCACACCATAGGGAAAGCAAGATGCTTGAGCTTCAGACAAAGAGCATACCAATTGGACTCAGAAGAAGAACATGACAGATACAAGAGATACAACACATTCAGAAGAATTTTAAGGTCAATTTGCCCTGAAACAGGCCAAGATCAGAGGATAGCACCCTTAGATTTTGGGACACCTGCAAGGTTTGACAACCACTATTTCCTCAACCTTCTTAAAGGCAAAGGGCTGTTGGGGTCTGACAATGTGCTCATAACCCAAGACCATGAAGGCCAAATTAGAAGACAAGTTTGGAGCTATGCCTCTGACCAAACCCTTTTCTTTGCTTCCTTTGTTAAGTCCATTGTCAAGATGGGGAACATCAATGTCCTCACTGCCCAACAAGGTGAAGTAAGAAGGAATTGTAGGTTCACCAATCACTAGGGTCTTTCTTGTTTTGTACTCGTTGGAGCGTTCTATATCTAGCGCGTGTTCTGATCTTTTGTTCGAAGTTTATATGCAATGTATATGTATTAGAGATGATCGCGATCGTATATTATACACTTGTAGTAGTAGTATAAGGGTTTAACTACTTAGAGCGCTATGTTCAAGTTAACACAATCTTTATATTTATTTAGTTTTAACGAAATCGATACACATGTGATACACTATGTGTATCAATCTATAAGAAGTAATGAAAAATATTAAATATTGCATGAATAACCATTTGAAAAGGTAATTATAAATATAACAAAAAGATCAATGTATATTAAGATTGGAAAATACTTTTCTCTACGTACCACTAGTAAATTGTTAACAATCAGGAGAGATAAAAAAGTTTTCACATTTTCTACCTTCATGTTTTTATTAGTTGTCAAGATTTTAATGGAGTATTTAAGATTTCTACATACAAGTATTATTCATTAAAATTTGCAAGGATTTAGTCCTCCATCATGAAAAATATTATGTTGGTTTTGACTCGATAGATATTTGGATCTCACATGTATGAAAATAAAGATCATGTGTTCACAAAAAAAATGACAGATAATTAAGATCTGAGTGGTTATCATGTCAAACCTACGTTACACTTCAATGAGATCATTTATGATATGAGCTCAATCATTACAAATTTTAAAATTTAAACTACAAACATTAAGGGTCCGTTTGGAATACATTTTAATTTAAATGTTTTTCAATAATGCATTTTTTTAAAAATATTTTGTATAAAAATTGTTTAGAATTTAAACACTCATATGTTTGGTTACATTTCATCATAGGTGTTTTTATACCTAAGTTATTGTATACTTAAATACTATTTTAAAAAAAGTTGGTTTCAAGTATTTCTCTCAAAATGATTTATTTATCAATCTCATTTTCTAATAAGTCATTTTTAGTGATTGCCAAACACTACAAATTTTTTCAAAATGATTTTTTCTCAAAATTAAACACTTGAAAAGTTAAACCAAACACACCCTAAATTTTTACCTACAAATCGTTGCACAAAAGCTTGGGACTTGATCATTAAATATATAATAATAATAATAATAATAATAATTAAAAAAAAAAGTAGACAAAATGTGTTTTAACTCAAAATTTTCTTTTCTTCTAAAAAAAACCTCAAAAAATTCTCACGAGAATGGTCGAACGGAAATGGGCCGGGCCGAACAGCTGGTTCAGGCCCAACCCAATTGATCCAAGAAATGGTGAATCTGCTTCCATGGGAGAAAGCTTCAGGCGCGACGCGAGAGAGAGACACCAACAATGGCGACCGCTTCAGCATCAGGTCGAAGCAACAGAGATGGTACGGCCAAAGCCATGGTGGCCGAGCACATTTCTCAGTCGGTACGATCCACTTCAAATCTCCTTCATCTAATGCAGCAATCGTCTTCCGCTCAGGCATGCTCTCTCTCTCTCTCTCTCTTACTTTCTATCGTTTGTGTTTTCGGAAGCTTTACGAGTTCATTCAAACGGAACTCTTAGGAGTAGGTTTGGTAGAGATGATGCATGACTTGGTTCGATATATGTTTTTGAAATTTCATTTTCGTTCTATCTTGCGAGTTCTTTAGGAATGTTGTTGTCGATCTTGAACCACACGAATTGATGATTGAATTGCTAAGCCTTAATCGTTCGTTTTGTATCTTCTCCACGATATTCTAGCTTCAGTTAATTGTGAAATCACATGATGTTTCTAAGAAATTTTGTTATATTGTACAGAAATTTGACCGCGTAAGTAATGTTTACATCGAAGTCATAATTTCAGTTTTTCCTACCTCGTGCAATTGAAGTGGAATTTATCTTTGATTTTTCTCTTCACGTTTTGTCGACTCAACACTTGGTAGTTTTATTCATGTTGCTGAAATGCAAGTTTATTTGAGATCTTCTCTTATTGCATTGCTCCCAGTTCAGTTTCCCATATAGTTCATCTTGTTGCAGGCTCAGTTAATAAAGTTGCCAAAGAACCTTTTGGCAAAAGCACCTACTATGAAAAATACTGGGAAAGTATGTAGAATCAATTAGTAACCTGAACAAGTTCTTATTTCGTTTATTTATTTTTCAAGGGTTCTTCTGAAAGTACTTTCCTCTCTTCTTGTGATGCAGATCTTAGAGCAGATGCCGCAGGTGGTTTCATCCTTAGATGCGTATGTTGAGAAGGGACTAGAAAGGTTATTTTTTTCCTTGAACATGCATTGGTGGAATTGATTCTAATTATATATTCAAACGTACAAAGCATCTAAGGACTAGAAAGCTCAAGCGTTACTTCTTTGGTGAAGACATCGCTAATTTATGATGAAGTGTTTTCTTTTAATTCAACAATATTTATCGATGGAAAGTCAACCTGAGCATAGTTCAATTAGTCTAGGCATAAACTTTCGACCAAGAAGTCAAAGGTTTGAATCCTTCCACCCCAATATATATAGTCAGATTCGAACCTTTGATTTGGTTGAAGATATAATGCTTTAACAAGTTGAGTTATACTTTAGTTGACATAATTTTTGATAAGTTAATATTTAATAACAACCAGTGATATGTCATATGTTATAATTATCGTCTTTGAAATTAAACTCAATAAGTTTAGTTGGGATTAAAATGGTCTGAACAAACTTCAGCTTTACCCATCTTTCCTGTTTAAGATTTTTCTGAATATGGTGTGGTTTGGTTTTGAAATGGTTCGCCTTCTTAAATTTAAAACATTCATTCAAATTTAGACATTCAGAACGCTTATGATACTTCAGTTACTGATGACATTCTTTTGCAAGAAATTAATATCAATGATTAACATCCTAAGTTATCCATTAGGCAAATATTTCACAATATAGTATGAATTACAACTTTGCTGTTACTCTTTGGTTAATCTAGTAAACTACTTCTACTCTTAGTCTGACCCTCCGCAAGACCAAGTTTTTTATGTTGCATTTTCAGATAAGCTCCTCTTCTAAATATATAATTCTATGTCTACTGATCAGCTTGGCTTCTGTCTTGGTTTACTTGATTCCGAATGTTTGCAGCATTCCTCATTTGCATACTGTCGTGCAATTACTGACAAACATGGAAAGCTCTCAGCTGAAATCTCTCTCTCAAATCCAACACCCTCAAGAGGTTCAACTCCTCTCCCTTACGAGAAATTATTCAAGAGGCCGCCACCATTAGATGTATGAGAGAAATTATAAAAGTACATCGATTTTGTATCTCATGGTTATTCCGAGCATACAAATTTTAAGATCTACATTCGACAGTTAATGTGGCTGCCTCATTGAATAATTTGTCCTCTCTGGCCCTTTACCCCATCAATGGTCTATCTTGTTATATAGCAGTTTGTTAACTCAGTTTCTTATGTTTAACTGTTTCTCTTCCAGGAAAGCGAGTCTCTTCCTCAACTGAAAGATGTGGACTAACAGTTCTGTCCTTCCAAAACGTGTCACCTATAGTGTAAAGATAAGACCATACGAGTAAATACCCTAAACCTTTTTCCTTGGTGTCCTTTGGCCGGTGGGAATGGTACTGCATGTTTGTTGCCTCAATTTCATTTGTTTTAAGGAAGATGATTCCGTTCATCGACTGATCGACACGGACCACCAACAGTTTCGTGCTTCTAAATCTAAACTAAGTTGCTGACTATGAGATAGAGTCATTGAATGTCACTTATCCTTCTATCTTCTTGTTTTTTGGCTGAACAGATTGATAGATCCTTGTAAGAATTTGTTTTCTCCATCTTAGATACTTATAAGACTTTTGTTTTCCCATCTTAGATGCGTTTGTGTGTATTTATTTTCTTTGTTGCCAAATCGTATATGATCAGTACCATATATTGCAATGATTGAATAACAAACGCGTATTTTGATGTTTCAATGAATGTGACCTGGAGCCCAATCTCATCTTTGCTTTGAAAATATTTTCTATTGATCAATTGATTCAATTTTGTGTGTTTTGTTTGATAAATTGATGCAGATGTTCATATACAATTTGTATGGTGTGAATTGATGAATTCCAGTCGCATCAAAGTGATCTATGCTGAGTTTTGAATAACTCTTGAGACTTGAGAGGAACACATTTATTTGGAAAAGAAAAAAAATACTGATGAAGTGTTTATATGTATATGTATGTATATATTTAGTGTGTGTGCGTGGTGTTTTAAAGTGGAGCACTTCTGTAAAACACTTTCAGAATGCTTCCTGTAAGAGTTCTTCAAATGTTCTTTATCTATTTTAAAAATCATCCAAGCACATTTAACTATGGAACATTTTAAAGGTGCTCGATCGGTAAAAACACTTTTTATCACTCTTTAAAGTTTTAACTAAATGTTAATAGTCAAAGTGAGCATAGCTCAACGGTAATTGACATGTATCTTCGATCAATAGGTCAGATGTTTGAATTCCCTTACCTCCAAATATTGTTGAACTCAAAAAAAAAAAAAAGTTATTTGATTTTAGTAAAATACTATTAGATATTCATAAAAACTCGAAAAACATAGGTTAAACACACTTCTAGTTTATATGTCTACCGTTTAATCTACTTGCTTATTGAGATTTACAATTATTGATTACTTTTTTGTTATAATCAATAAATGAATCATGATAACCATTTGAAAAAATTTCTTATTTTATGGTAATATCTGTACATTATATAAGAATGATGAGTTCAATAATATAAGTAGTGATTCGAGAAGTATGATAAATTTTTACGTAGTCGTTTCGAATAATAATAGCCTTATCAGCCCTATTCACATGTGAATATTCCATTTTGAAGGACTAAATTATTACATTGTAAGCATATTTTTCATAAGGAACTCTAAAAAAATGTAGAGAGATGAGAATGCAAATGTGGCAAACAAGAGAGAGAAAGATAAGAATGCCAACCATTTATAACGTGGGAAAGTAGAGATGATGAATTCAATTTTGTCTACTTTTCATTGAAAAAAGGAAAAAAGAAATGCTGACGTGGATTGATTTTTATTGAACCCAATTTTGTCACTTTCTTTTTACATTTATTTCTTCCTCTTACAATGACGTCTACAAATGACAATGCAATAAGGGGGCAACTCTCCCAAAACCCATAACGTATGCTCTTACATATAAATTATCATAACAATTTTGTTATTTTTTAAATAAAATAAATCAAATTTTATTCTATGAACAAACATCGTCATCTTTTTTTTTTAGTTCAACAACATTTGGAAATAAGAGATTCGAGTCTTTTATTCCTTAGTCGATGTTACATGTTAATTACCATCGAGTCATTTTGAGTTTTGACAAACATAAGACGAAACTAAAATGAAAATGAAAGAGCCAACAAGAGCATAGCTCAACTGACATAAAGTTATATTGATAACCACGAGGTCTGTGGTTCGAATCCCCCACCCCATATATTGTCCAAAAAAAAAAAAAATGAAAAGGAAAGAAGCAACTGTCCTATTTACCCTTCTTTTGTTTCTTGTGAACTTGGGAATGCATTTATGGATTAGGTTTGGTTGGGTTGAGGTATACTCCTAGTTTAACGTAAATTCAATTTTTTTTTTTTTTTTTTTTTTATTTGAGTTCAACATGTGGGAGTCGAGATTTAATTATTTGATCTATTGATCAAGGGTATAATATCTTAACCAATTGGGTTTTACTCGGATTGACTATTGTCTATAGGTTTTAAGTTAAATTACAAGTTTAGTTCCTATTAATTTAAGTTTCTATTTAATAAGTCTCTAAACTTTCAGTTTTGTGTTCAATAGGTATCTAAACTTCTAATTTTGTGTCTAATGTGTCCATGAATTTATGATTCTATTAGACACAAAATTCAAATTTATGTCTAATTAATCCATAAAAAAATATCGAATATATCAAAAATTTATAAGATACAAACTTTAAAGTCCACATTTCATTGGACACTTAAAAGTTCATTGACTTATTAGACACAATACTAAAAGTTGACAATTTTTTTTTTTAAAGTTTAGATATCTATCAGCTAGAAATCTAAAAAGTTCAATCTCACCCTATAATTTATAGTTTATTTATTTATTTATTTTTGGAAATTTATGGTTTCTCGTTCTAATGAATCAATTTTAGTTGTTCCTTTTTCTATAATTTTTAAAGGAATCATTTAGCCTTTTTCTATCACCTTGAATTATTATTATAAAAAAAAAAAAAAGAAAAAGTTGTTATAGTCATTGGATATAATTGCTGCTTACCATTGGAACTTATCCATTCCTTTAGAAAAAGTTTGATTTAAGATTTAAATGATAGTGATTAGTGGGGAATATAAGTTATCTGGGAATATATTATATATTTTAATTTTCTGTTGACCATTGATTAACCAGTTTGGTGGTTCAAAAAAGAAAAAAAAACATTAGGAACAAATTTATTACTATAATAGTTAGTGTGCATGAATGGCTGACAATTACCCAATTACATTTATTAAGTGTGAGCTGTCTAAGAAAATTTTGCATGATTAAGTAACATATTAATTGACTAATTAATAATCTATGGTCAATGTAAATTGTTATAGGTAATTTTGGACCACTCCGATGTATAAAAAGCTGACGAGGACAACCCAACACGAGCCCAGAAATAGGACCGGAAAATGGACTCCGGAAGTGAAACGGGCCAAGGTCGGAGGGACGGGCCTTAGCCCGACCCATATGGTCGGCCTTGGCCCAGGTCGAGGCCGAGGCCGACCACTTGGCCCACTTGCGTGAGTCGAGTTCTTCCACCTCCGTTTGGTCCCTGGTGCCTCTGGCCGTCCCGATTCCACTTGGTTCAACCCGAATCACCTCCGAACGCCTAAAAACCCTAGAGGAGGAACAAATATTTAAACTCTTCTTCGTCACTGAAGAAAGAGATTCTGAACTCTATTCTCTACTCTCTCCTCTTGCTCTCCTCCTTCTGCTTTCTGATTTAAGCACCAGAGGCAGTGTGGCAAGCACCACACCGGTGTGCAGGTTTTTCTGTCTTGTAGGTCACGTCTTCTCCTAATCTCTCAAACAAATTTATCGTGGCACGTGAGGGTCATGTGAGTTCCTCCGTCCAGATTTTGCCATCAACATAAACTAAAATTTTGCATGATTAAGTAACATATTAATTTTCTAATTAATAATCTATGGTCAATGTAAACCGTAAAGTAATTTTAACATTTTCTCTCGCATGTGGAAATGAAGAAAAATATTATGTTTCAATGGGATTAAGATGCACGCGAGCAAAAGTCAAGATAAACTCGTTGGAATATCATCGATTTTCAACTTTGCTCAATTCAAATAATGATGATAAACATTTTGTGTATTAATTAGAATATCGGTTTCTTGGTCGCTTTGGTTATCGACGAACGTTTTCAAAAGCGACCATTTTTGAGTTTTCGTCACTGTGAATTAACTTTTCGTCATCCTACCAAACGAAAAAAGTCACATTATCAAATAGTGAGTCTAGTTTAATTTAGTATAGTCAAACTCTAAAAAACGAGAGAATCAAATAGTGAGTCTAGTTTAGTTTAGTATGGTCAAACTCTAAAAAACGAGAGATTAGTCTGCGGTGCGCTACAATTTTTTTCTTCAAATATCAATCTATACTCCTAAACTATATGTTTGCATTAATTAAAATCTACCTTAATAATTATATTGATTTAAATTCTAAACTTTTAAAAGTCAATCAATTTAGATAAGTGATTTACAATTTTTTCACCTAATTTCATTTTAAATCATATCAAAGTCACATAAAATAAAATTATTCATCTTCTAAAATCCTACCCAAAACAAAAAGAAAAATTAACGAGTAGTTTTGTTCTTAAATAAGTAGGAAAAAATAGAGGAAGACAAGAAAATAAAAACCATTCATATTACTGAACATTGCTGCCATCTATTTTATTACTAATTTATGTTAATCCCTACATTTAAACTAATTTACATTAATCCCAACATCTAAGAAAGTTTTATACACGTGTGAAAGTTATGCATTAATGGTTTTAAAACAAAATGAGGATCTAAATTGATTCATTTAAGAAAGTATAGAGTTTTAATGGATAGAATTATTAGTTTGAGGTTTTGATTGATACAACCTTCAAAGTTGAGTATAAATTGAATTTTTTATTTTTTATTTTTACAACAATTGTGAATAATTTGTGAGGTGGTCAAACTATCGATCTTTTAGACAATACTTGAGGCCTTATCAAACAAGCTACAACGTTACTATTATTATTGTTATTATTATTTTTACTAATATTTTGGAGTGGCATATTTATACCTCTCGATTGAAGGGACAAGTTTTATCTCAGTTGAACTATGACGTTACTAGAACAGTGACATTAAGAATCTTGAAATTTCCGTGTGGATGGTACGTTAGGTGTTTGTAATTCTTTCATTTCAATGGTATCGATACCATCACATATTGACCATTAATTAAATAAAGTAAAGGTACACCCATGGGGCATATTTTTAAAATAATGTAACCTTTAATTGTTGTTAGAAAATTAATAAAGTAGTTTGAAAACTTACGTGGAATCTTGGATTTCATGGTCATCTCAATTTCTCAGATAAGGAATCGGGCTGTATTTCAAAAAAAAAAAAAGAAAAAAAAAAGGAATCGGGCTGATCTTCACTAACTTTAAATTTTTTTAAAAAAATTAATTAATTAATTGTTAAATAATATCGATAAAATTAATTTTCAAAATGCAATTTATTTAAAAGAAAACAAGTTTAAAATATCATCGAAATAAAATTTTGTTTATGTCTATCTTTTAAAAGGGTTAAAATATCGACGTGGAAATAAATATCGAGGTCTCAACTTTATGAAAACGTTGATGGAAATATCGACAAAATGTTGAGGTCAAATAAATATCGAGGTCTCAACTTTATGAAAACGTTGATGGAAATATCGACAAAATGTTGAGGTCGATAGATATCTTTGAAAAAATATTTAAAACAAAAAATAAAAAATAAAACAAAGTAATAAATAAATGTTTCGTTTATAAAATAAGTTAAAATATTTATTATAAATATGATCTCCACATTAATTACATTTTGTTGTCATTTTAATTAATTTTTTTACAGTATAATGGAAATATCGATTCACCCCAATGTCAAACCCATGAACATGTAGAAATGTCGATGGAAATGTTGACATGTCGACGAAAATTTAATACATTGCTTTTTTATAACACAAAGATAATTATTGTTTACCCAAATAAATCGAGGACGGGAAAATAACTTAAAATGTCATTTTCAAAGGTAAAAACATTTTAATTATTATGCAATAAAATAATTAAGATGAAAAAACTTAAATTTTAAAATACTTTTCTAATTCAAATCTCTAACATCTTACTAAACTAAAACTAGTTAAGCTGCCCAAATTGACTGTAAATTAAAACATATCAACACTTGCAACAAACATAAAAAAATTTATAATACCATCCAAAAGTGTTGGATAAAAGATGAGATATTTTTTGGCTAGTAATTTTTTTGAGAATTGATTTGAATAGATAAATAAGACATTTAAAATAAATTTATAAGCGACATGGACTACAATAAAACTAAATTCAAATTATAGAAACTAGGCTCCATTTGATAACCATTTGGTTTTTGAAAATTATGCCTACAAACATAATTTCCACCAATAAATTTCTCTGTGTTGTTATTTATCTTCTTTTTCATGTTTTCAAAAACCAACCCAAGTTTTGAAGAAAAAAAAAAGTTTTCAAAAACTTATTTTTGTTTTTGAAATTTGACTAGAAATTGACAGAAAACAAGTTTAATTTTAAAAAACTAAATGGTTATCAAACGAGACCCAACAACCTGTCTTAGATATTAGATGTTTGAATCTATACACTTTAAAATCATATCCAAATTATTAGGACCAAATTTATAATTAAACGTAATTTTGTATATTATTAAAATTAGGAAGAAAACAAAATAAATAACCTACCAAACAAACCAATATATTCTTTTCCATAAGGATATTAGCCCATGTGTCACATTGAAGCGAGGGACTTTAAGTCTTGTTTGGACTTTGAAGTTGGAATTCCAAGCGTCCTTTTAATTTGGATTTTGATTCCCATTCTTTTGACTTGTCCCCACCCATTCTCTCCCATAATCCCGAAGCCAAACAGCCCCTTAAATGCCGAATAACTTCGCGTTAAACGACGACGTATCCGGTGCCTGATGTGACGCCTTTTCGTCCCGGGAAAAAAAAAAGATGATGCCCAAAAGAAAAATTAAAATTTAAAATTTCATAAATTACCGAAAAAATTAATTAATTAATTAATTAATTATTTTTTTTTTTGCAGTACCGCCATTGATTATATATAAGGAGCTCACAGAGCTTCGGTTCTTCGTCATCTCTCTGAATCTTCTTCTCTCAAATCTTGCCTTGCGGGGCCTAACCCTAGCGAGCTCTTTGCTCCTTCTTTGTTGAAACAGAGATGGCTTCTATGGCTGCGTTGACTCTCCCGTCGTCGTCTTCTTCTTCTTCCTCGTCGTTGTCGTCTATGTTCTCTGCTGGCTCTCTCGACCGTGGAGCTTTTGTTTCTAATGAGTCTCGCTCTCGAATGTGTTTCAATGGCGGAGTTGTATGCTTCCTCTTGCTCTGACTCTGTGTTTTCATTTTTGTTTTTTTTTGAGATGCGTTTAATTTGTTTTCGTTCGTTGTGGTGGTTCCGACTTTGTGCGTTTGATGATGCAATGCCGATGATTCGTGATGTTTTGCTGTTTTTTTGTTCTTTCTGGATTTTCGGATTCTTTTGCTATTCTGTTTTATTGTTTTTTCCCCCCGAGAGGATTTGATGTACTTCCGGGTTGTGTAGAAGATTAATGGAATAGCGAGATGGAAGAGTTGAAGTATTGAATGTACTGTTGCTACAATTTCAGCGCCATATGTTTCGTTTTAGAAGATAAATATTTGAGGGGGATGTTTTGGGGGGTTTTCCCCCTTTCCCCGTTGTTTGTAATAATAATTCTGCTGCTGTAACTTTTCTGGTAAAAGTTGTCACTATCAAAGTTCTATTGCATTTATTCTCATGTTTTTATTTTTAACTGAATTCTGCTAGAGATGTGATCTGTCCGAGTCTTTGACGCATGTGAATGGGAAACCAACAATTCCAATTGTTAATGAACGGACGCTGCCCAAGTTCTTGGAATCAGCTCGCATGGAGAAAAGGGTTAATAGAAGTAGTACGCGTTTGAAGTTGTTTTCTGGCTCTGCAAATCGTTTACTTTCACAGGTTAAACTCTTCTGTCGTACTCGTGAAACGCTTTTTAGTTTTTACCCTAAATGGAATGAAAGTTTTCTTCAATTTTAACTTTTCGAATGACTGTTTAGTGATCACCATCAAGCTGGCATGATTTGTGGTGGGTTTATTATTGATAGTTTAGTTTGATTATTGTTTTCGAGCCTTTGGGTGGAGGGGGTTCTAAGGTTTTAAAATGATGTCTTGGTCAACGGAAGGTCAGACTACTCATCTTGTTGGTTAGTCGAAGTGAAATTGTCGTTGGTTATTGTCTAATCAAATGACTTCATTTTCCCCAACTTCATGAACTAGATTTTGACTTTCATTCTATATTTCAATTGTTTTTACTTTTACTCTTTACTCTTTTGTAGTTTAGATATGAACTTTATTTACACTTAATGTTGCTTATTTAGGCATATCATTACATGTTCAGAATGATGAAAATGTTACTCAGTTGGAATTCAATGAGTTCAGTTTATTCTCCAACATCTTTTTTTTCGGATGATTTGGTTTAACTTGTGGGAAAGTGGAATAATAAAGAGATATCTTTTTTTATATATATTTTTTATTTTTTATTTATTTTTAATATTCATGCTTCTGGAGGATCAATGTTGGCCAAACTTGTCATGTTCAATTAAAGTGACCTGACTAGGCTGAATAGTTTTGGCCATCAAGGTGTTGAATTAAAAATCTCCTGAGCAGCATGCAAACAGGGATCTGTTTTTCTCTCTTTCTGTAGACTAATCTTTGTTTGCTAAACTTGAGTTCTTTACTTCTCAGGAAATTGCCTGTTACATGGGGCTGGAACTTGGGAAGATCAACATCAAACGGTTTGCTGATGGTGAAATATATGTTCAATTGCAAGAGAGTGTTAGAGGATGTGACGTATTCCTAGTACAGCCCACCTGCCCCCCAGCTAATGAGAATCTTATGGAGCTTTTAATTATGATAGATGCTTGTAGGAGAGCCTCGGCCAAAAATATTACCGCTGTGATTCCATATTTTGGATATGCTAGAGCTGATAGAAAGGTAAACATTTTAGCTGCATATGTTTATAACTTGTGTTTGAGTATGCTAGAAAGTTGCTAATTCTTAAAAGCATGAGGCATCTGACAGTTTGATGCGCTGATTTTATTAAGTTTGAAGAGAGCAGACATTATGTGCAGAGCTTATTTACATTGGGATTGGGTTGATTTCATGGAGTGGTATTGCACAAAAGTTGTTCCATTATTTGCTGTGTAACTGTCTGCTTAAATATTCCATCAGACTCAAGGGCGTGAATCCATTGCTGCCAAGCTTGTTGCCAACATCATTACTGAAGCTGGTGCCAATCGTGTTCTTGCTTGCGATCTTCATTCTGGGCAGTCCATGGGTTACTTTGATATTCCTGTGGATCATGTAAATTGCCATGTAGGTTCATTATTTTCTTTTTGTTTTTTTTCCTTCTTCTTTAAAGGTTCATTAGATTTTTTAATGCAAGTATTTGGCAATATTGGATCATCACTGAATATTGTATCGTTTGTCATCTACTTTATAGCCTGTGATTCTGGACTATCTTGCCAGCAAGAGGATTTGTTCCAGTGATTTGGTAGTGGTTTCTCCTGATGTTGGAGGAGTTGCCAGAGCACGTGCTTTTGCTAAAAAGCTGTCTGATGCACCTTTAGCTATAGTGGACAAGAGGCGCCATGGTCACAATGTTGCCGAGGTAGTTTTGCATGATACTTTGTGGCTATAATGTCTTTTTGGTTTGAGATGTATTCTCTCTTAAATTTATTGAAATGTGCACCAAATCTATTTGAACAGAAATCCATGATCTCATTCACATAATTTGGAAGAAATTGTACCATGGATGGTTGGCCACACGGTGAATTGATTAATATTTTGTTGGGTTCATTCACTGAATTTTGCTTACTGTTTGTTGATGAAGCAAAATATGGAAGTTAGACTGCTCATTTGAAACCAGGGCTCCCCCTAGTTTCTTAATAGTTTCCAAAAGAAATAAGAGGGTAAATGATCTCGTTAGTGATGCATTTGAAGATAAAACAGTGACTAGGTCGTCTTGTATTTATAACTGTGGTGATGCTGAAGCATCTTGGGACTTCTTTAACAAACCAATTTGTTGACATGCCCACTTTTTAGTTGTTACTCACCTATGATTTATCTAAGCAGTTGTCAGTTACGATACTGATCAAATAAGTCTGGTAAATTTCTTATCAACCTAGGTTGTTAGAGCTATTCTGCCAAAAATGGTATCATTGGACTGCATGCATTGTATAGCTTTCAAGATATGAATGTTTGATACGTTGGCTTTTTCCCTTGGAAAATTAATAAGTTGCTAATGGATATAGGAAAAGCTTTTCTGAGCTAAAAGCTTTAGATTAAATTTACTTGTGTCTAAAAATGTATGCAATGTATTTGCAGGTAATGAACCTGATTGGTGATGTAAAAGGAAAGGTTGCAGTTATGGTTGATGACATGATCGACACAGCTGGTGAGTTAAGAACCAAATATATTGCCATCTGGTTTATCCACTTCCCCATGGATACTATGTTTACTAGATCTTCTAAATTGCCATTTTACTGTTCCTCGTATGTTTTCAAAATGGCAGTGTATTGCTAAATGGTTCTTTTTAAGAAACATGTCTTATAAGCTACTGCGGGTTGTAGGGACCATAACAAAAGGAGCTGAGCTGCTCCATCAAGAGGGAGCCAGAGAAGTTTATGCTTGTTGCACTCATGCTGTTTTCAGGTATATTCGTCCGTTCCCTTGGATACCAAACATTCTACTAAAACAGAAGAACATATACAAAGATATTCTCAGTCACTAAACACCAACTGAAATTACAGTAAAGATCTTCAATCAGTTTGAATTCGAGTAGGTGGATTATCTAGAATTCTAAACAAAGAACTCAATCTAGAATCTATAACAAGAATCCAATTTTATTGAAATGACTGATCCAGGTATTTTATGTCTTTGTGTTCAATGTTTTTTTCCCATAGTCTGGATGCTTTTGACTCTTATAGGGATGAGACAAACTATAACTTCTCAAATAATCTTTACCTATCATTTTTTTTATGTCAATTAAAACAAGAAAATGCCAAAAGTATAATTCTGAAGTTGTGTAAATGTAAATTTCAATATCCTGATGGTGAAGATCCCCAGTCTCATCTCATCAAAGTGGTTAAAATGAAAATTAGTCCAACTTAGCTTACAAGAACTGTTAATTTTTGGTGAACCAGAAGATGCAGACCATTAAACATTCCATTGATGTATCAAAGCTGAAAAGTTCTAGTTTTAGCTAACAACTTTTAACTGGTTTGTCTTTCCATATTGCATGAGTATTCAACAGTCATGCTATATTCTTACCTGTTAGGCTGTTCCTTGTAATCTTATGGCATCACTACTTAAATTTGAGTGTCTTCATTGCTTTGCTAGTAACAACTGGCCTTGCCTTCAAAGTTTTCAGTATGCAGTAGCATGTACCAATATCACTTAACAAAGTTTCTCTCTCCAATTGGCCTTTGCAGCCCCCCTGCCATTGAGAGGTTGTCCAGTGGCTTTTTTCAAGAGGTGATAGTTACAAACACAATCCCAGCCCCCAAAAGTCACTTCCCTCAGTTGACAGTCCTCTCGGTCGCAAACTTGATGGGCGAAACCATTTGGCGTGTTCATGACGATTGTTCGGTGAGTAGCATTTTTCAATGAAAACAAAACTGAATTACAGAACTTCAGTTGCTGCTGCTCCCTTATTTATGGAGGTTCTGTGGCCAGCTTATTTTTATAATTGGCATATAGTTCCCTTCTATGTGACAAAAAAAAAAAAAAAAAACCCTTTTATTTATAGCATGAACTAAGTTCCCTGACTGAATGTGTCATGTTTACCAGAAAAAGGAAAAAAAAATAGGTTGCCAATCTAATGGCACAGATTACATGTAATAGATTAGGTAGCTAGCATAAAATACTGCTTTCAGCATTGAAAGTGAGCAGTGTGGACTCTAAATCAAGGTTCCTGTTATTCAGTTTCCTTGAATGTATAAATATCTGAGTCTCATTTTCAATTCTCTTAAATGAGAAGCATTTGCAATTTTGAGCCTCTAAGTTCCAATTAGCTAGAAATAGATTTTTTTTTTAATTTTTTTTTTAATCTTGGTTTCACTTATGTAATACCCTTGTGATCTATTATTTCTGTTTTTCTTTTTTCTAACAAATGTGGACGTTTGGAGATTTAAATTTCTAACTTCAAGAGGACTACATGCCAATTTATGTTGAGTTATACTCATGTTGGTGAGTTTTGTAACTAGATAAGAATAACATGAGTTTATCCAAAATAATTCCTCAGGACTATAATTAACAAGATATGATAACTATTTATTATTTTGAAGAAGTAAAAAAAATCTTCTATATGCCTTCTTATCTTGATTCGATACAAATTCTTTTTTTTTAGAGTTAAATATTACATGTTACAAAATATCCCATTATTATCTTATTAAATAAACATAATGTCATATGCATTATCTATTAAATATAAGAGAAATATGATATATTATATAACAGAGTTTTATTTAAATTAAGAGCATAAGCACTCTTAACAATGCAACATGAAATCATCAAAATCATTGTATGAATTAGCTTTCTTGTCAACACTATTTTGAAATTTTAACATTTTTTTTTTCAAGAAATAGATTGAGCGATTAAAAAATAAAGAAAATTATAAAGAGTGACTTAATTATCATATGTACAAATTTATTATATAGAAAAATTTGATTCATAAATATTAGTTTACTCGTAAATTATCCATATATTATTTTATTATTAATAATATTATTTTCTAAGTAAAGGGTGGAATTCAAAATTTTGACTTCTTAATTTAAGGTACATGTCAATTGTCGGATAAATTATATTATTTATAACTTATATAACTACGTCACATTCGTATATCACTTTTTTTTTTTTTAACCTACATTCATATATCACTAATATGTATTTTTTATGATTATTAAATATATGATGTGAAATATATCATCACTCCATATTTTTTTTTTTTTTGAAAAAATACCATCACTCCATATATTTATGTATGCTTCGTTTGGAGAAAAAGAATGAATGAAGTATTTATCCCATGAGTTCACTAATTTCATTTTATTTTAATATAAAAGTTTTTTTTTTAATATTTTAAACACAAAAGTTTCGATAAAAAAAAAAAAAAAACGTAAAATTCATCGAAGAAAATCGAAAACTATGCGAATAAGCGGAATTCAGCATTCAATTTTCTTTGGCTTTATCCTCCGACTCAACCACCGGCGGAGTAATTCCCATTCCATCGCAATATTCGTTCACCGCACCGCTAATCTCCTGCGAAAACTCTCCGCCAGATGAAAAAACCACGGCGGCGCATTTCTCCGGCAGTCCATGTAGTATCACTCTGCAACAATCGTAGCTCACCTCAATCTCATTGCTCTTCATAGCCATGTCGATCTCGTCCTGGCACCCTACCACCGCGTTTATCGCGTCCCAACAGGCCGCCGCCGACCAATCGGCTGAATGAATTGCCTCCGGAATCTTCCTGAGAGCGAATGCGGACTGAATCGACGATGAAATCGCTAGGGCTAAGAGGAAGAATCCGAAAAATCGAACTGATTTCAACATCTTCAGCTTCTCTCGATTTCTTCCTCTTCTCTGTCCCCTTCGACGATCCTCAATTGCACTGGTACGTCTTCGATTTGCTGTTTATATATGTCTAGAGAGAGAGAGACAGAAATCTGAAATTCGTTTTGGTTTCTGTTTCATTTGTGCATAAATTAACGCAGTGTTCAATTTAATTCAATCAGCAGTTTAGGAATCCATTTAATTCGTGCCGATGAGTTTGCTTCCTTCAAGTTTCAAATGCCTTTCAAAACACTTCCCATTTGGTGTCAGTTTCGTTTCATCTGCATTTATTGTGTTGAAGTTTCACAGAAATTATATCTAACCTTCTTTCGCGTTCTCACGTTTATTACTTTGATTGATAAATTTCATGCCTTCCATATCATTGTGTTTAATTGATCAGAGTTTTTTGTATAGTAAGAACAGAGGACTGATACTTGTATTGTTTAGTTTTGTAATTCAATGGAAGTTTTGGCTATCTATTAGAGAGAGAATATGAACAATGGGGATTGATCAGAAGAAATGGGCAAAAGGGGAGTGAAATTAGATGATCAAAAGATCAGAAGAGGAAGAAGGAAGAAATTAAGGGGGAAAATGGAGCAAGATTTTGGTTGTTTAAGCTTGGTGGTTGCTTCAATGGCGATGGTGGGAGGAGGAAGCTCTAGGGACCTAGAGAAAAGAGAGGGAGATTATTGGCAGATAATGCAATGTATAGAGTTTGTAGGGATGATATATGGTGAAAGTGATTATAGAAAAGAGAAGATAAAATTTGCATTTTGATCTAGGTTGATTTCATTGGGTGGTAAAGTTAATATTTTGTTGAAACTAAATGATGAAATTCTCAACAACTTCAAATTTAACCTAGGATATCTATAGCCAACATGAACATAGTTTAATTGGTGAGATATATGTCATTGATCAAGATGTCATAGGTCGATGCAATCAAATATCATTTGGACTATTAAATGATGAAGAGGTGATTGTCTAGTTAAAAAGCTTTCAACATTCCAATAATTAAGAGCTCTGTTTGATAATCATTTGGGCTCCGTTTGATAACCATTTGGTTTTTGAAAATTAAGCTTGTTTTCTACCAATTTTCTTACCATGGTTTTCATATTTGTCAATGACACATTTGAATTCCTAGCCAAATTCTAAAAACAAAAACAAGTTTTTGAAAACTATTTTTTTAGGCCTCGTTTGATAACTATTTGGTTTTTGGTTTTTTGTTTTTGAAAATTACGATGCACTTGCAAGTTTCTTTATTTTGCTAACTACCTCATTTTCATGTTTTCAAAAACCAAGTCAAATTTTGAAAACTAGAAAAAATAGTTTTCAAAAACTTGTTTTTGTTTTTGGAATTTGGCTAGGAACTCAAGTGTGTCTTTAACAAGATGAAAACCATTCTAAGTAAATTAGATAAAAACAAGCATAATTTTCAAAAACCAAAAACTAAAAACCAAATGGTTATCAAACGGGACCTTAGTTTTCAAAATTTGCTTGGTTTTTGAAAACAAGGAAAGAAATGTATTAGAAAAACAAAGAAACTTGTAGGTGAAGTAGGATTTATAAGCTTAATTTTCAAAAACCAAATGGTTATCAAACGGGGCCTTGGTTTTTGGTTTTTGGTTTTTGGTTTTTGGTTTTTGAAAATTAAGCTTTAAAGCACTACATCCACCAATAAATTTATTGGCTTTGTTATATATCTTCTTCCCATGTTTTCAAAAACCAAGTCAAGTTTTTGAAAACTACTCCAAAAACTTGTTTTTGTTTTTGGAATTTGGTTAGGAATTCAAATGTGTCTTTCACAAAGATGAAAACCATGGTAAGGAAATTGCGAGAAAACAAGCTTAATTTTCAAAAACAAAAAACCAAACGGTTATCAAACGGGACATAAGGTATTTACTAATTTATTTGAGATTAGAGATTTGAATCTCCATTTAACCTTTGTTATCCAAAAAAATGCTTTCAATATAGGTGGAAGAACCAACGCTTATTATTTTTGCACTGGGATAATCGATCTCCATTTTGATTAGAATAAGCTAAAGTCGATACCAATTCGTAGGAGAATTAAGAGTAATGATTTCAACCAGAGTAGTCAACCATTATTTTAGGTTAGTGACTATTAGAGTTGGGTCGGAAAAATAAATTAGTATGTCAAGAATAGCCTTAAATTTTGAGAATAATCTATGTCAATTGTTTGTCGAGCATATTTAGATTGCACATGTTCTTGTAGGAAAGGCTATGTTGGAGTGGGATGTTTGAGACATTGGGAACACTTATTTTGATGTAAGAAGGGCTCTAAATGATCACGAGCGAAGACGTTTCGAAGTGAAAGCTTGGGGATCATTATCCTTCTATGATTTGTATTATCAATAGATAAGTATGAATGGATAATTTTTTTTAGTTCAACAATTACTAGAATGAGGGATTGAACCATCAATCTTTAAGATGATATTAGTGTTGTATCCACTAAACTACGTTCGGAATGACACTGAATATAGTTTGGATACCATAATAGTATACTACTAAACCTAAATATTAAGCTTAAGTGTCAAAGCGAGCATAGCTCAATTAAGAGGTTAGAGGTTCAAATCTCTCCACTCCCAAATATTGTTGAACTTAAAAAAAAAAAAACCTTAGGTAATCATGATATTAATCATAGTTTTATATTTATTCGATAAGTGTATACCTCTTTCTTTAGGTAGCTAATAATTAACATTTCTAATTTTTTCCATATTCACCACCAATTGTTGATCGAAGAGATGAAAGTAAAACAAAAAATAAAATAAAGGAAAAAAAAAACATTTTCTTTACTTGCACTTTTTTTTTAGTTCAACAACATTGAGAGGAGAGATTCAAACCTCTAACCTCTTGGTCGATGATACATGTTAAAACTATGTTCACTTTGGCCTTTACTTAGCTTTCGTTTATAAAGCGCCACCATGGGCTAGACAATACAGGTTGTAAATCAACATGAAGAACAAACAACGACCATAAAGGAAAATCATTCATCCAGAGATAAATGGACTTGAGATTCAAACCTCTGACCTCTTGGTCGATGATATATGCTACTAACCATTGAGTTATGTGAACTTTGGCCTTTAAGTGTGACCTTTTTTTTTAAAAAAAATATTAATTAATTGAATTTTTTTTTCATACTTATTATATTTTTTTTTAGTACATCAACAATTGGGGGTGGGGGGATTCTAACCTCTGACCCCATGGTCGAAGGTACATGCCAATTACCGCTGAGCTAAGCTCGCTTTGGCCATACTTATTATATTTGATATCAAGAGAATTCCAAAATTGTTTTAACTTCTTCTCTTGATAGTAAGTGGTTGATATTATGAAACAAGGACATGCTTTGTCGGATCCTACATGTGTTATACGTCATCTTACCACTTTCCATTCCTAATCTATGAATTGTCAATGTTTATCTTTCGTTGTCTTTTTCTTCAAAATGAGTTTCACCGTTTTCTTATCAACATTTTGACACGTTTAAATTTATGAATCAAAGACAATATAACTCATTAAAATGAATATATTGAAATAAAATTTCATACAAATGAAGATATGTGATAAATCTGTATAGGAAGAAATGTCTGTCCATGTTTAAGTTAAAACATCCACATTCTTTAAATGGAGAAGATAACTTTTACTTAAATTGGAAACAAAAATTATAGCCTACTATTTATTTTTGAAATTTGGCTAAAATTGGAAAAATAATTTAAAAAACATAAAGAAAATTGTTACCATTATAAAGCTAAAACAAGCTTATTTATGAAGAAACGAAGAGGTGTAACAAGCCATAAAAATTGTTTTAAATAACCTAAAATAGCTGCTATAAAATAATGTAATTAAAATCAATTTATTATATTTAATGTTGTTCCTTCAAATAATGAATTGGAAAATGGGTGGAGAGTAGGTGCTGGGATTTTTCATGATGTATCCTTGTGTTTATGCCTTTTTCTTATGTCTCTGTTGGAAGTGAAGTTTGTTAGCTTATGTTGCGAGACTCTTTAGTTTTTTGGTTTCTTGCATGGGTGGAGTTCTTGGCCTCTTGCTTCGGTAGTCTTGAAGGTCTAGGTCTGTATTATGAGTTTTATAGATCTGTTGTCACTCCGATAGGTGTAAGGTTGTGTTGGAAAGTCTAAATAAGGCAAATTAGCGTGTGTGTCGTGCCTAGGTGTAAGAAAATAATACATGCCTGCTAAAATCATGTGTGGTAAAATGAGTAGCGTGCTTGAGCTAAAACTTCAATTATGTTCTTCCTATTTTCATAATGTTATCATGCTTGCAAAACCTTAAGCGTTATGGGGTAAAAAGAGTTGTCTGCAATTTGTTCAGTTAGGTCAATCAGGGTTAATCTCGGGTTATGGGTCCCTGCATTGTTGTGTGAAAGCTAATACCCCGCTTTAAGTGTTTGGAAAGATTAAGTAAAAGAGTTTCTTTGTCGGCCCTAGGTATGACTCACATCCTTTGTTTCATTTAGCCTTTTAGGCAAGGATTTAGTGCCAGTGTAGGGGAAAGATAGGTGGAGGATCTTTTAAGCCAGTCTTGGGCTTGTAGGGGCTCCTCTAGGGGAGACTAAGCATTCTTATTCGTGTGAAGTTTCCTTGGAAATCTTGTTTGTCTCATAATTTTGTTAGCTTGCTTTATTTTCTCGTTGGCATAAGTCTTAGCATTTGTAGTACAAGGTTTAGATTGTGATAATTTTCAGCCTTTGAATCTCGTCCATTGATATTTTGTAGGTCTAGGCCTGCTTGAGGGCTAACCGGTCATGGTTTTGGAGTGTTTTGAATAGAGTTGGTTTGGTTGTGTTTTAGGTTGGGGTGTTTGTGTTTTTGTGTACTAATTGCAGTATTATGATGTTAATCTTGCAGGTCTACTTATTGAATTGAGGGCCGACTTGAAGTGAAAAGACGTCAAGCTGGAGCAAGTCTTTTGACTAGTTTTGCTGTTTACCAGTTTTCATTTGGAGGTCTGTTTAGTTTGTATCACTTTTTTTTGGTTGGGTTGTATCTTTGACTCAAAAAAAAAAAAAAATTGGAAAATAGCAAAAGAAAAATAATAATGAATATTGATTGCAGTAATGTACCTTTGCAAAAAAAAAAAAGAAGTAATTAAATTAATAATTCTCGTCGTGTCTTTTACGGCGTCGTTAAATAAACAAATGTCAATATCATGCAGAAATTGCCATATTGATATCGTACGGTAAAAAACACAAATGTTTTGGTATAGGACATTTCTGGGCCGTTGGATGATGTCCTTGACACGTGGCAACAGTAAAGCCAGATCAGAAAAATATCCCACGGTATCTTCGATTTTAATTTCGAAAGAATCTTCGAAAATGTACGAGAGATGCCAACCATCGCTGTAATAGAAAAAAGATCTTTCTTGACTTCAAAAAAAAAAAAGAAAAAAAAAATCTCTCTCATTGGCGTCACACTCGCTTATTGGCGCGTACGATTCACCGCCAAATATGAACCATTAATTTTTCATTTCTTAAAAAGGAAAAGAAAAACAAATTAGAAAATAAATAATTGGAAAATCCATTCGTGCCCTTTACTCATTTATGGACACAATTTTTTGAAGTAGATATATTATTATTATTATTATTTTTTTAAGAAAGTAGATATATATTAGGATAATTGTAATGGGTGGCAACATCAAGGTAAATAATGAAGCAGCTAGAACTATTTCGTTTTTTTGTGAATAAATTCGATGAGAATTATGTGTCAATATAGCATAGTTATTTTCGATGCAATAATGTCTATTTTTCGTTGATAAAAGGGTGTTTTCATGGATTTGTTTTGATATCATATTCATATGAACAAAACTTGGCTGCATACCGGTATACCCCATTAAAATCTTGACAACTAAGAGAGAGGGAGGAAAAAAATGAGAAAACTTTTTTTTTTTTTTTTATCTCTCTTAGTTGTTAACATTTTAATGGTGGTATGCAGAGAGATCATGCAACCAAGTTTTTTCTTATTCATATTGTTGTAGTGAATGATCCCAATCATGTGCTTTATGTTCATATAATGCATACAACTTTACAATTGTTGGTTGGACAGAGTAGTTTAATTGTTGGTTGGATAATATTTAACTGTATACCGGTATACCCCATTAAAATCTTGACAACTAAGAAAGAGAAAGATAGAAAATGAGAGAACTCTTTGTATCTCTCCTAGTTGTCAACATTTCAGTTGTGGTATGTAGGGAGATCCTAGATACATCCCAATATTTATCATTTCTGTTCATAATGCATACAACTTCAATGCTCCCATACGAATTAGTAATTTTTATCCTTATGATCCTTCTTGATCCTATGTGGAAACAAAATATGTTCGTTATATCATTCATGACTTGTTCAAGAATAACCAATTCAGGGGAGGATGATTTAGAAAGCAAAGACGGAAGAAAAATAAACAACTACCTTAATGTAGATCGTCTTTGATGCAACAAATTATATAAAAAGTGAAGAACTTAAAGTTTATATCTAATTTATCCCTTTCCCCTAAACTTTTAAAATTGAAACATTATATATATTGTTGATGGCAAAATCTGGACAGGAGGAATTTACATGACCTTCACGTGGCACCAACAGTAAATTTGTATGACAGAGGGGAAGACGTGACCTGCAAAACAGTAAACTTGCACACCGGTGTGGTACTTGCCACACCGCCTTCGATGCTTAAGTTAGAAAGCTGAAGGAGGAGAGCAAAAGAGCAAAGTAAGAGGAAAGAGTTTAGGGAATGAGTTTCGGGATCTCTTCCTCGGTGACGAAGAAGGGTTTAAATACCTTTTCCTGTCTTAGGGTTTCTAGACTTTCAGAGATGATTCAGGCTGAATCAGGTGGAAACAAGGGCACCCCGGGGCACTACGGACCAAACGGAGGCGGAAGAACTCGGCTTGCACAAGCAGGCCGAAGGTCGGCCTCGGCCTCGGTCAAGCAGGGGTCGGGCCAAGGCCCGGTCCCTCCGACCTTGGCCCGACCCTCCGACTTGTTTTGCTTCTGAAGTCCGTTTTCTGGTCCTATTTTTGAGCTCGTGTCAGGTTGTCCTCGTCAGGTCCTTGTACATCGAAGTGGTCCAAAATTACCCATAACATATATATATATAGTTAGGTAGTTAGTTAGTTAGTTATTTGTATTTTTCCAAGTTAAAAACGACGTGAGAATGATGATTCAACACAACTAACTCTTAGAACAAATGTACAATGTTTTAACTCTTAACTACTCGAGCTATGTTGTTCATATTAGTATCGACATAGTACTAGTTGGGTATTGATATGGTATTTGTTAAAGTAGCTCCAAGAATCCAATTAAATTCATTATACAAATATAAGTAAATAATTCATTAGAACTTTCTTTCAAATTATCAAGTTGGTATACTAGTTATGGTAGGTTAATAAATGAAATAATTCATTTACTTACCAATCCACTAATTGATTTATTTCCATTAACTTAAGCATAATTGAAAAAAAAAAAGAACTCAATCATAATCTAATTAAGATTCAATTATCTCTAGGTGAAATTAACAAGGTCGTTGTTGAAATCCAGTCACATGGATAGATCAACAGAGATCAATGACCTTTGACAAGTGTCCGAGATCTTGCAATAGAATGGCACATTGCCTTGCTAAAGAGGTACTGAACTAGTGAGATTTTTCTTAGCAGAGTTCATCTTCTAGTTTGAAAAATGAAGCGATGTGTTTTTCGTCTTCTACCTTACTCTCCTCAATTGTATCCCTCCTTATGAGGACCTTTTATGTATTTAAGTTTGATGGGTGTTAATGGAGTTTTTTTTTTTTTTTTTTTTTTTTTAAAAGAAAAATTAGAAACAAACAAATTTTAAAACTAAAGTAGATGGTTAAAATTGGAATTAATTTTCAAAAATTAATTTCCACCCAAAAAAAGGCCAATTTATGGAAGAAAGGAAAACAAAATATGGTGACTAAGGAGAGTGTGAAACACTCGAGAAGTAAAGCGCGTGAGGGAGAAGCGAAGAGAATAGTATAAAATATGTGAAAGAGAAATGAGAGGGAAAAAAAGGGTCAGTCCCAAAACTGTCCCCCAAAATCTCTGGTCCTCTGTCTCTGTATAACGAAACTCCGCCTCCGCCGCCGTCCGCCGCCGCCTCCCTCGCCGGTCTACGTAATTGAGACCAGCACCTTGTTTCGCCTCACCTATTGCAGTTCTAGCTGAAGATTCCTCATTCTTTTTCAGGATTTTTGAACTTCTCCGGCCGAATACACTCTCTCTGTCTCTCGTTCAGTTCGCGGTTTTCTTCTATGGCGACGTTTAATCTCTCCACTGGAGTGCCTCTGCTGAAATCTGATTCCACCAGAGTCGCCGACCGCCTTGCCTCGTGTAGAACCGTTTCTGATGCTTTTGGCCTTGAAGCAAAGAGTGGAAGGATGTGTTTGCAATCGAAGCAAATCGCTCTCGTTAGATGCTTGAGAATTGCCGAGCAGCTGGAAGTTGCGTCGTATAATGGCTCTCTGGACATTGTGAGTTTTTTTTTTCTTTCTGTTTTTGTTTGTTTTTCTGGTGCTTACGTTGTTGCTGGTTCTTAGCTGCTGTTGAACTTGATGCTTCTCTCTGTTTCGTTATTCTACAGGCATTGAGTTTATGGATGTTATGAGATTTATGTGTTATCCTCCGTTCCAATTCGTTTAACTTTGATATGATATTTTTGGATTGCGCTGGGATAACTAATGAATATTAGATTCTGGGATCAGATGTTGTTTAATCCTTTTCTTTCCTAGTTAAACTAAAATGGAATGTTTTGTTCCTTCTTTTTGTTATTTTTGAGACGTCACGGTTCTAAGAGTGAGACTTTTGTTTGATTCAGGATCAGGACGTTTCGAACTCAACCTTTGAGCTTCAGTCTAATGGATTCCCTCTTAGCAGTTCGAAGTTTACGACGAAGTCTGGAAGGAAAACTAAGATTGTCTGCACCATTGGTCCTTCGACAAGTTCACGCGAAATGATATGGAAATTGGCCGAGACGGGGATGAATGTGGCGCGTTTAAACATGTCCCATGGGGATCATTCTTCCCACCAGAAAACCATTGATTTGGTTAAGGAATATAACACTCAATTTAAAGACAAAGTTATAGCCATTATGCTTGACACGAAGGCATGTTTTCTGCCCTCTATATGTTTCTTGAACGCTGGATTATAATTAGTCCAGAAGGGACCAAAGTTGAAACTTTAGATTCATTTGAAAGTATTAACTATACGATATCTAAATGAAATGGTTATGCAAGTTTCTAGATCCTATTAGTTGTCTTTACTCTTTCGTATAGCATTGAGATTTCTTTGTTGAGGCTTAATGTCAAAATTTGATCTTTTATAGAAATGTTCATCATTGTTAAATCAATTTGCATACTGGTATGAAAAATTTATTGCATCTTGATCTTCAGTTTATACTTTAGGAAATATGAATTGATGATCTATGCTTTTGATATAATAATTGCTGCATCATATTTCTATTTGTTTCATTCAGGGCCCTGAGGTTCGAAGTGGAGATGTACCTAAACCAATCTTGCTCAAAGAGGGACAAGAATTTAACTTCACAATCAGAAGAGGAGTCAGCACAAAAGACACTGTTAGTGTTAACTATGACGACTTTGTAAATGATGTAGAAGTTGGAGATATTTTACTTGTTGACGGTGAGTATAATGCTCTTGTTTGTTTCACATTGGTACTGCAAAGATATGATACACCTTTTCTCAATCAGCTATTTTACTTGTTGACGGTGAGTATATTTCTCTTGTTTGTTTCACATTGGTACTGCAAAGATATGATACACCTTTTCTCAATCAGCTATTTTACTTGTTGACGGTGAGTATATTTCTCTTGTTTGTTTCACATTGGTACTGCAAAGATATGATACACCTTTTCTCAATCAGCGACTTGTTTTATGTAATTTGTCAGCTAATGGGAGAAAATGTTTGAGCTGGCTGTAAAAGCTGATAATTGATTGGGCACTCACTTTAAAATATTATTCTTGTGTGATGTCGGTTGGAGATGAGGGCCTTCAAGATGACCTTTTACTTTAGTTAGAAATACAAGTTTAATGGTCTTGATCCTTGGTCCTGATGGTGACTGTGTCAAATATCTGTACTATTTGATATCGAGGAGGCTTTGCTGCTCAATTTTTAAGTTTTGGATTGATCAACGGGGCTTACTTGATGATGAAGGTTTTTTTTTTCCTGCATCAGAACCAAATGAATTAGCTGTCATTATTTTTGTAGTAGAGATCGGTACATCTTTTATTCAAATGCATAACACAATTTAGATTTTAGACCTTTGCCTTTGAACAACAGAATGAAATCTTCATTCTCTATATAATTTTGTCATTCCGTTGCATTGAGAATGTTCTATTTGATGCCCCATGATTAAGATGAGGGCATACACTTGTGTACACTTATATTTACCTATTGATATGCTTAAATATATCAAAGCTTCGATCAAACCCTGTATATGCTTGACTAGTTGAAATATAAATCTAGTTATTTATCACTTTTAGCTGATGAGATATAGAATTGCAATTGCTTATTCTAGCGTCTCAAAACAAAATTTCTTTTCCATACTCTAGGTGGAATGATGTCACTGGCTGTTAAGTCAAAGACAAATGATTTGGTTAAGTGTGTAGTCATTGATGGCGGTGAACTCAAGTCAAGGCGACATTTGAATGTTCGTGGAAAAAGCGCGACGTTGCCTTCTATAACAGGTATGTTCAGTATTTAATATCAATGTTGCATTATAGAATTTAGGTTAAATTACAATTCTAGTCTTACTATTTTGACACCTTTAATGCCCAGTCTTCCTTTATTTTTATTTTAGTCTTGCTACTATGTCAGCTTTTTGTTACTATTTAAATGGATAATTGACTTGAGGGACTATTGGTATGGTACGTCCATAGAACATGTACCAAAATGAAACAAATGCAAGGTCAGAGACCAAAATGTTAAAAGTGGTAAAGAATAAGGACCATATCTGTAAAATAACCTAGAATTTATTGTCATCTGTCTGTCTATCTATATATATATATATTTATATATATTGTCAATTTTAATCTATGAAAATCTTTCGTGGTGCAGACAAGGACTGGGAGGATATAAAGTTTGGGGTGGATAATCAGGTTGATTTTTATGCTGTTTCTTTTGTAAAGGATGCCAGAGTGGTTCATGAGCTGAAAGACTATCTGAGAAGTACATTTTTATATATATTAAAAAATTGCCTATTATATTCCCACTTCAGCACATCTATGCTTCATTCTCATTCTCATAGCAAATATATGTATTTTCTGTAGGCTGCAATGCAGATATTCATGTGATTGTAAAAATTGAAAGTGCAGACTCAATACCTAATCTTCATTCAATACTTTCAGCGTCGGATGGGGTTAGCTTTCTACTTCCTTGGTTTATTGCTTCTATCAAATATTTCAATATACTTCACCAATAGAATGAAAATGACATCTAGTATTTCTATAATTGATTGGTGCTGTCACCATATTATTATTATGATTATTATTTTATTTTATGAGAAGCCAAGCTTTTATGGAGAGAAAATGCAAGAATATAAAATGGCATACAAAAAGACAACCTACCAAGAGAGGCCAAAACTAACTGCACAAAAAATGTCTCGGAAACTTCCTTTTTGAAAACGTTCACTCCTACCAATGAAGACCAATGAACATGAATTGACATTTTAAATAAGGATAATTGTAATGGGTGGCAACATGAGGGTAAATAATGGCAAATATAGCAATTTTTAAAAATATTTGCAAATATGGCAAAATTTTTGAATTAATTTTTTATATTCCTAAATTGCCCCTGCCCCTGATTGGCGAGCGCATCTCTTCTTCCTCGTCAGTGTTTTTTTTTTTTTTTTTTTTTTTTTTTTTTTTCTTTTTATATTGATAGAAATCTTCTATCACTGATAGAAAATTTTTCTATCACTGATATTAGAAAGTTTCTATCACTGATAGATTCTATCAGTGGTAGAAACATTTTCTATCAGTGATAGAAAGTTTCTATCACTAATATAATAAAGTTTCTATCAGTGATAGAAGATTTTTATCACTGATAGAAACTTTTTCTATCACTGATAGAACTATTAGTGATAGAAAAACTGATTGGCGCGCGCATCTTCTTCTTCATCGTCAATTTTTATATATATATTGATAGAAATCTTCTATGATAGAAAGTCTTTCTATCACTGATAGATTCTATCAGTGGTAGAAAATTTTTCTATCAGTGATAGAAAGTTTCTATCACTGATAGAAAAGCTTTCTATCAGTGATAGAAAATATCAATGATAGAAACTTCTATCACTGATAGAAAGTTTTCTATCAGTGATGGGCATTTTAGTAATTTTACTTTTCTGATGGTGAGATTTTGCCATTTTTGCAAATATTTCTACGGGCTGCTACTTTTGCAATTAGTTTGGGCCATTTTGCTACTTTTGCAACCGGCCCTTTAAATAACTTAGACTACTTAGAGAGTTATATTTGACTGCGTTTGTTTACAATGTAGAAATGTAATTGTATTACTATTGGCAACTATTTTTTACGTGATATTGATTCGAACTTATGCACAATGATTTCTGGCCACCAAATTATTTCCTCTATTACATTCTGAAGTAGCATTTATTTATTCATTTATGCTAATACGTTCTTGGCTCATTTCATGTTTGTGTCACATGTTACTGTTCATACTCATCATGGTGTTCTGAGTTACAACTTAACTAGTTTATTTGACTTTTTAGGCAATGGTTGCTCGTGGAGACCTTGGGGCTGAACTTCCAATTGAGGAAGTTCCTTTATTGCAGGTAAAACTCTAACGTTATTACTACTCTCTCATCCATCACTCTTCCATTGTGCAACATTAGTTCCAGATTAACTTTTTTAATAACTTAAATGGTTTGTGTTTACATAAAAAAGATTACAATTGGCGTTGATCATAAATTAATTATAATTATACAGAATTATGGTCAAAGTGAGCACTGAGCATAATGCAACGTTAATTGACATGTACTCTTGACTAAGAGGTCAGAGGTTTGAATCCCCACCTCCAGATGTTGATGAACTAAAAAAAAAGAAAAAAGAATTATACAAAGAATACACCAGTTAGATTTCACTCTACCCCATCTCACAAAAAGTACCCTTTGACAGTTGGACTAGAGAGTTTTAGATTTTTCTTTGAACATCTATGTCCACAAAGTCACTGGAGTTGGGGTTCTCCTTCTCCACTATCATGCCAAAAACGCTAATGCAAATTGAAGCAACCTAGCTACTTGATCCAACAATTGAATACCGAAGGGCCGTGAAAACAAGGTGAGCGTGGTCTTCCAAGGAGATTTTTGCGCGTAATATACTAGTTCAGGAAAAGCAATCCACAGGAAAAATTTATTGAATTCAGTTAACGGAATGATAAAACAAGCCAAAAATAAATCCAAGGGCGTTTCAAACTATTTTTAAAATATAGGAGCCAGGTTTGTAAATTTTGCTGATATATGTGTCATGCGTGTAATTTGTTTCTTTATATTTATTAAAACTTTCCAAGGATCTATTGCTACGTCTTGTCCTTTGATGAAAATTGCAATTTCTGATTCTATGTAATTCCCAGAGGGTAAGGATTGGATAAATCGTAGAAGGTGCTCATGGAAACGAAGATGATTGGAATCATAATTTGGCCAGGAAGGAACGTTTGTTTTGAGTACTAAGAAAATCTTTTGCAAGGAATTCACTACTAGATTCCAAGGTTTAAGATTGATTGTTTTCTTGAGGTGCACAATTTTGCATTTTAAATGTTAATACACAGATAGGAATCCATCTATTTCCAAATTATTGAAGTTTCTTTGAAAGGAGTACAATCCAGAATTTTATTGTTGCTAGAGATGCAACGAGTTTTAATACTCAGGAAATTAAAGGACTATACATATCTCTATTTTTTTTTTTGCCCAAGAAAAAAAACTTCCATTAGTTACCAAAAATAAGAGTATTGTAGTCAAGGATCGTAAAATTAATAGGATAATAAGATTATCATTCTATCATTTTCTTTTTGAGAACTGTTATCATTCTATCATATGTCATCATATAATAGTACTTCACATTGCTTTTCTATCAGGAAGATATTATCAAAAGGTGTCATAGCATGCAGAAACCAGTTATTGTAGCAACAAACATGCTGGAAAGCATGATTGATCATCCCACACCGACTAGAGCCGAGGTTTCTGATATTGCTATTGCAGTACGAGAAGGTGCTGATGCAGTCATGCTTTCCGGAGAAACTGCTCACGGGAAGTATGCATCTTATTCCATTATCTGGGCAGTTTTATTTTTTGTGGCAGCAATTTTGTTTATTTTTTGAATGAAGATGTTTTATTCAAAACCCAATTTGTCCCCTTGGGACCTTTTGGTACTGAACGAGGCCTTTTGATCTTTCAATAACGTAGAAGGCAATACATATGAAGATGTTTTTGTTTGTTGTTGTAATTGCGTTTTGCAAATATTGAAATATGCTTTATGCTCCTGTTCGTTTTTCTAATTTGATTGGAATTGGTGAAAGTGTTCCGTCATTCTTGATGTCACGGCATCTCGTTCCAACTTTTTGTGTGTACTAGTTCTGCAATTGGGCTTCAAGTTCTTGCTAAATATTGAAGAAGTTAACGCTGTTTTCTGTTTGCAGATGTTCTAAAAATTACTCCTTTTTGTTGAGGATCCCACATTGAAAAGATTAGTGGAGACCTCACAATTTCCCAACTCATTGCCAATTGGTTTTGAGATGGAACCCCATGTTATTTGATACTTTTTTTTTCCCTTCTTGACTTAGTGTTTATATCAAATTGAACTTTTGGCCCATGATGGTGAAAACAATAGGTATCCATTGAAGGCTGTGAAAGTGATGCATACTGTGGCTTTGAGGACGGAATCTAGTCTACCAATTAATTCTACTACTCCAAATCAATTGAGTGTCGACAAGGTTTGTATTATTTATAGTGATGTGTCCATTGAGTGTCAAGGTTCATTTTCTAATTCAGTGTCTTCAATGTTACTTCTATGATATTGTTGAGACATGGGATGAAGGCGATTGTTCTGTCTTGGATTAAAAATCTTATTGTAACACCTAATTTTAATTTAAGGGATAAAAATTTATTTTATTTTTTCAAAAAATCTGATGTGCGTCATATTCTTTGACAGAGACATATGGGAGAAATATTTGCTTTTCACGCCACCATTATGGCCAACACCCTCAATACTTCTATCATCGTTTTCACGAGAACGGGCTCCATGGCTATACTCTTAAGTCATTATAGGCCCTGCTCTACTATCTTTGCCTTCACTGATGAGTAAGTTCAGAAGCAATATAATATATTGCAATTTCCTTGTATTTCAGTTTCAGTTTGATTTGAATATTTGCTGCACTTTCCAATTTATACAGTTCATATCATTAAGATGATTCAGGTGAACACGTCTTTCTTTATGTGGTGTCAAGTATGAATATTTTGCCATGAAAATATAGAGTTTTCTGTTGATATATATGTAAACTTCTAATAGTTGTGTAATAAATATTAGTTGTGTGGAATAGCAGTTTTCTGGATCGTGGGTGAAACCCTTAAATATCTTCTATGTATTTGTAGTTCTAGATAGCGGTAAAACAATGCAAGGTTGCATGGTCAAAATCTTAGTTTTTATTATTATTATTATTTTTATTAATTATTAATTATTTTTTTTGGCTTGAGTTGAAAAAGATTATTTAACATCTCATTTATGTGAAGTCCCAGATATATCTTTCTTTGAATGGGGTGTTGTCACACTTGAATTCCCCGATTGGAAGACAGTATTTGAAGTATCTGTGTATTTTCGCTGTTCATTTAATTTGATTTTAATTTTTCGACGACTTGAAGAGTATCTCCTAGATTCATTTGACTTTTAATCAATGATGTTTTAATAAGATAACTAAATTATGGTCTGATGCAGTGAAAGAATTAAACAAAGGCTGGTGCTTTATCATGGGGTTATGCCCATTTACATGCAGTTCTCAAATGATGCAGAAGATACGTTCTCGAGAGCACTCAAGTTATTGCTGGTTAGTTTTTCTTTATCGTGTCACTTTTCTTTCTTTATTTCCTGATGTTTTTATTTCACAGATCATTTAAGGACATGGTTTTAAATTCCCCGTCTTTGCAGGATAAGGGTCACGTGGTAGAGGGAGACCACGTTACGCTTGTCCAAAGTGGAGCTCAACCAATTTGGCGGAAAGAATCTACTCACCACATTCAAGTACGTAGGATCCAAGGGTGATTTTGCTGGTAAAATGAGGCTCTATTGTTTTTTTTCTTTCTCCTTTTTGGAGATTGTTATGTTTACGATAAGTAATAGTTTTGTAACATTCTGAATTAATTGACATATTGATTAGAATTTCTTGTTTATTGATTCATATATATTTCATTGCATAGACAGTCTGTTTATGTATTTCCCATACGTATTAATCAAAGGTCACGCCAGTCTAAGGGCATTGAATTGTTACTAGGCCATACGATGAGACATAAAAATTACAACAAACAAGGCCGAAGCATTAGAAAATGTGGTTACATTCCCCCACTTGATTCTTTTTTCTTTTTCATCATACCAATTTCAGAAGACACAGAAGAGTGTGCTTCAGTTCCATGCACAACTTGTGATAGATAGAAAAAAGATGGCTCAGTGGTTTTGCATACTAGCTTCCTCACAGAGCAAAGGAAAAACAAAAGAGGAAAAGAAAAACGAAGTCAAAGTCCTTTAATGAATAAAGCGAAGAAATTTACAAGGTGGGAACGTTGAAGGTCTTGCACAAGAAATCTGCGGATCACGATACGCCACCCTTGCTCTTTCAGTAGCATGGCTTGGAATTATTTGGTCGGATGTCGTAGAAAGGGGAAAGAATTGGGTATAAAGAGTTGAGCCAAGAATAGGTTTCTGACTCTTTAGGCCCCATTCCTTTTATTCTCACACAAACTGATAGCATCAAACATGTCTTGCTTTTGTTTATATTTCTTCAAATCAGACCTTGATGTTCTCCTGGTCTTCATTTTCTTCACACTTGCCCTCCAATTTGATACATTTGTACCATTTAGCACAGAGAATATACACTACAAAGTCAATTGCTGTCAATCCAGCTAAGAGGAAGTAAAACCTATCTAGATGACCTCTGTTCAGGTTTCCTGGAATCCATCCTGGCATGTGATCCTCTGTTGATATTTTCATAACCATAGTGACCAGAAGGCTACTGACATAATTCCCCAAAGAAATTGATGTCATACAAAGTGCACTACCAAAGCTCTTCAATCCGTCTGGGGTTTGTGCATTGAAGAACTCCAGTTGTCCCACGTACATGAAGACCTCGGAAGCTCCTATAAAAGCATACTGTGGAACCTGCCAAAAGATGCTTAAGGAGCTTGAGCCTTCACAGTGTGTGCAGTCGCTTTTGGCGTACTTTAGCCTATAACACTCCACAATTCCTGCTGAAACCATTGCCATCACTGCTATGATGAGACCAATTCCCATTCTCTGAAGCTCAGTAAGCCCTTTAGAACCTGATTTTCTAAGTTTTCCTGCAAGTGGGTCTAGGACTCGCCGGTAAAGGAAAATGAAAATTGCCACACTGAGAATGTCGAAGCTCGACATGCTTGCTGGTGGGATACGAAAGTTTGAAACAATAGTTTTCATGGCAGCGCCTTGCTCGACAAAGAGGGAAGCCATTTGAGTGAAGACCACAGAGTAGATTATGGTGCAGAGCCAAATAGGAAGTAATCTTAAAATACACTTGACCTCTTCCACTTGTGTGATGGGACAGAGGCGCCATGGATTGTCAATGCCTCGTCCTTGGTTATCCAAATCTCTTGATGAGATATATGCTGCCCTATCCAAAAACCTACAATATATGGAAGAACAAGCATGAGTGACATACAGAGTATAATGGCAGCTGAGTTAGAACCATGATTTTCTTTTTATTGTGTTTTCAAATGAAAAAATGTTTCCGTGAGCTTGAAAGAAGTTAAGGAGATAGGAAATAGGATTTCTCCAGATTTTCCTTTTACAATTCAGAAAATCCATCCTGGCTTCCATCTCCACGAGCAAATCCAAAATGTAAAATACGAATTTGTTTGTCAGACTTGTTCAAAGAAATGAAGCTGAAATGTAGATGTTCTTACTTGAATCCATGGGTGTGAAGTATCTTTCTACCACGGTTCATTGAACAGTCCTTGTCATCAACTTTATATAGTTCATCTTCACTTGGTGGCATCTTGACCGTTGATTTCTTAGCTGCAGCAACAATGACTTGGCAGAATCTTGAGAGAGGGTTACCACTTGGCTTGAAGTGCCTGTACCTTGGTGTTCCACAAAGGAACAAAACCAATGCTGCAAAAGCTGAGCCAGTTGACACCCAGAAGCCCAGAGCCCACAGTCCTCCATCTTCAAAGTACCCTAAAATGGTGTTTGAGAAGAGAGAGCCCAAGTTAAGCGCCAAGTAAAAGTAGCTAAAGAATGCCACTTTTGAGTGCCCCTCTGTGGAATCCTCTTCATCAAATTGGTCTGCTCCAAACGTAGCAATATTTGGTTGATATCCCCCGTTTCCCAGTGCAATAAGGTAAATGGAGAGGTAAAATAATGCATTCCCCAATCTTGAATGTGACTCGCATGGAGTGTCCTCATCCCCACAACCTTTTGGTTTGATCAAGAAGAGCTGTGATGATAAGGAAAGTGCAACAAGGCCCTGTAATAAAGAAAGGTGAGGAAGCAGGCAAAGATAAAAAAAGATCTCTGTTGGAAGTACCGAAATCTTCAAGGTTTGGTACTGTACTTACAATGACAAAGATGATCTGAAAAATGGCACAAGTTTTGTACCTTCCCCAGTATGAATCACTGAGGAAAGCCCCAACAAGAGAGAAGATGTACACTGTCCCGGTCCATTTGCTTACACTGTTGGCTGCATCGGCATTGTTTTGCTGCAAAACCCTGGTCAGGAACAGCACCAAGTTCACCCCAACCCCAAAGAATGCAAGAGTTGCAAGACCTTGATTCACTGTATTATTGGGAGAAGCAAGTCAGGGTAGCACTAAATGTGATGTTAGGTTGTGTTCTTCATTTTGTGGTGAATTCATGGCAAATTTGTCCAAACAAGTCTTAGTGGTTAGCTTTTCTCACCACATAAATGTCTATTTAAAGAGCTGAAAGTGCTTTGAGAAGTAAAAAGTCAAGTTAGGCATACCAAATTTCAATTCAGACCCACAATAGATTCCATAACCGTAGTCATCGATGTGGACTAGGATTCAATTTCCAAGGGTGTTGTGTTATTATGTGAACCGACTTCAAGAAAAAAAATCTCAAATAGAGTTTCTCTCAGCGAATCATAGAAAGTTATGCTCTTATCAGTGCATAATAGGACCTAGATTGGAAGGTTTTCTTGTAAATCCTTTCATTTTGGGGAGCTGTTTTGTATGGTTGGCTTCTTTTTGGAATGGAGTGGTTCTTATTTCTTATTAAAAAAAATATCAGGCATAATAGGAAGCTCGTTATTCTCTCTCTCTCTTTCTACAGTTAGACCCATAAAAATGGTATTTGTGTAAAGTAGACGATCATGTCCACTGTGAATTTCACTACTAGAAGGCTTTGGACCCTTGGTTGAAGGAAAAGGTCTTTCCTTTTTGGTATTTTCCACTAAAAGGAGTCGTGTTCCTTTAGTCTCCTTTTCTCATTATCAACCAGCTTCTGAGACATTTTACTTTGATGAATATTTGTGATGTCAGAATTTCATGTGAGCTTTAAATTCAACCAATTCAGTTATGGATCCCATTCTATCACTGTACCAGAGTTCTCTGCTATCCCTCTATTGGACTTCTCATAAAATATGTTCTAGAACTCTTTTACTATTTATCTTTTTTTATTATGATATAGTTTCAAGCCCTTATATGTAGATTTTTAAGAAGTGACTGGAAGAAGGGGAAAATAAAAAGGAAGGACTAGGAGAAGTAGAAAAAAAATTAAATGTAAAGGTGGAGTTCAGGGCCATGAGCTGAGTCCTAATTAAATTCCATCTGTAATTCTTCTAGGTAATTGAAACAACGCGTGGAAAATCCACGTCATGCTATGCCAAAAGGGTTGATTACGTGTCAGACACGTCTCTCGTTGCTGCATGCATTTCTCACACACTCTCTCTCTCAGAGTGAGTGAATGAGGTAAGATAGCACAGTCCTCAAGAAATCTCTCTTTCTTTCTCTCACCATTTACGGGTTCTTGTCTTTCTCTCTCTTGTCGTCCAGCTCCCATGGAGTCAATGAGGTAATCATGCATAGTCCTCAAGAAATCTCTTTCTCATCATTTTTGGGTTCTTGCCTCTCTCTCTCTCTCTCTCTCTCTCTCTCTCTCTCTCTCTCTCTCTCTCTCTCTGAAGATTATATTATAGCCTGAAATTAGGTGGAGAAGAGAGCAGCATGCAAGGAAGCTACAACACTTGGCTCTATGTAGTGCCAAATGTTAAGCAATAAAGCCATTCCTTTTTCTCTCTCATTGTTCCATCCCTTTCTGCATTTAAGAAATCAGGTGAGAAGTTCTTTCACATCTCTAGTATGCACTTCCACTTATCTTTTTCAAATCCAAACAAAAAATTAACAAACATTTCTCTCTCTCTTTCTAACACACCCACCCCATCCCCACCAAAAGTTCTCGATTTTTCTGAAACCACTAATGCTATAAGCTCTCCACCTCCTTCTTCCTCCCCTCTCTCTCCCTCTCTCATAAGCTAATGAAGAAAACAAGTTGAGATGGAATCTTGGTCGAAGTGTTCAATGTGGAAAATTTACTAACAGAAGAAGAATGAAATGATTGAGAAATAAGTTGAGATTATGGGTCATTTTGGTTGTGTAATAGAGAGACAAAAGAGTTGAAAACGAGATGATTTGAAGTCTTACATAGTATGATGATTCCAGCAACCCATCCCCCAGATTTTGATCTGATTGCAGGTTGGCCATGCCAATCAATAGTCCCATCAAGAGTGCAAACTTCTCTCTCTTCTTTTGTCTCACTACCCTGCAAATTCTGTACCAAAAACCAAAATACACTGTGAAATGTGCTTCTTCTTCTTCTTCTTCTTCATATTCAAAAGATAGAGAGAAAAAGAAGATGGTTTCATTTGATTACAGACCTCATTGCAAATCTCCAAGCAAGCCATTGATAGAATGATGTTGAAGTATAGGAAAAGAGCAGAGCAGAGCAGAGGGAAGTTGGTGAAGTAATGCTGATGATAGTTGCAGAAGAAAGACACAAGTCTCTTGAGACTCTAAACAAAATGGGAAGTGTGTATAAATAGAGAAGGCAAGGATGGGTTGAACGGTAGAGATTTAGAGAGAGAAATGTGGGGTCACCCAAATGTCCAAAATCTTTTTTCTTTTTTTTTTTTTCCTTTTCTTTTTACAATATGGATCACACTCTTGGGATGTAGATGAACTTTAATTCATTCTATTTCTTTGGCTTCCTAAGGATTTCAAACAACAAAAATAAAGGGGTTTGTGTTTGTATTTGTAAGGAATAAAGTTTGGCTCCTTTGTTTTAGATGTTATATTCTGATAATTTGTAGTAAATGAATAAGTGGTTCTCTTTATTTTGTCTTTTAAGTGTTTTATATTTATATTTGATAGAAAGAGATCTGACAGATTCTTTTGATTAGTCTTTGTTTTAATTAATGAGGCTCTTGTAATATCCACTTTGCCTCACTTAGTGCCCATATATTTTTGACATTGACAGCATAGAAATGAAGGCCCCGTTTGATAACCATTTGGTTTTTGGTTTTTGGTTTTTGAAAATTATGCTTGTTTTTTCCCAATTTCCTTGCATGGTTTTCATTTTTGGTAGGGACACATTTGAATTCCTAGCCAAATTTTAAAAACAAAAACAAGTTTTTGAAAACTACTTTTTTTAGTTTTCAAAATTTGACTTGGTTTTTGAAAATGAGGGAAAGATGTAGACAACAAAACAAAGAAACTTGAGAGTAAAAGTAGTGTTTGTAGGCTTAATTTTCAAAAACCAAAAACCAAAAACGAAATGGTTATCAAACGGGGCCGAAGTAATTGTTATTTGAATTGCTGCCACATGCCACATGATCATTAGGTATATAGTTAAAAACTTCTTTTAATTTCTTTTTGTATATATCTAATTGTTGTGACAATTATGTTATGTTAGCTACCATCCATAATTACTCAGGATAGATGATCAAGTCTCTCAAAAGCTATTAATAGATCATCTATCTTCATTGTTCGTTCGTCTGAGTATTGCTCGACTGGTCAAAACAAATATCTTTGATGAAGAGGTAGAACCTGAGATTGCTCTCTTTGAATTTAATCTATATGTGGACCTATCTCCTCGAAAGATATCCTTTTCAGATATGATTAGATACACTCAACAAACAAGGTAGGGCGAATGCAAAACTTTATTATACTCCTACACATTACTTAAGATTGAATTTGAGATTGGTCTCTCCAAACTTAGTTCATTTCAACCCAATCTCTTCAAAAGACATCCTTTGTAAACGTGATTGGATGACTCAACATACGAGACAAAATAAGAGTATGTGAAATAGTAAATATTCTCATAAACAATAACTCTTCAATATCATACTACAAGATAATTGATACTTCAATTAAATGTATTTGGAATTTATACAACTTATCTCAATATTCTCTTGGCCGCTATTAGATAAGAATTTGCATCATTAGGTCATAAATAGCCAAGCTTAAAAATCACATAACTACTAAAATCTTATACATTTTTATGAAAGTATTTCCTTCTTGAAGAGCATAAATACTAAAAGATAGGACGAACTTAACATTTGAAGTTATTGCAACAAATGGATTGAGAAAGGTGATTCTATTAACAAATCTTTTGGAATAACAATGGATTTGATTATCAAATTTTGCTAAATTATTATACAGCATATGATTCTATTATGCTATATCCATCCATTTTCACACATGAATTAAATTGTAATCAATGCTTTTTCACGTTTTATTATTTTTATATTTTCCAAATAAATTATGGGAACCTTTTACAGCATTATTAGAGTTTATAAACTGAATATATTTTGTTGTTTTATTTTGCTTTGTACATTGTTAACAAAAGGAACATGATTGTTCTTTTGGTTTGTATCATTTTGTTCTCAATTAATGGAAGTTATGTGCCAATTTAGAAGTTGCTTTTACGTTAGGCCCATGTTTTGGCAATAATTTATGCAAAGTTTTATCCCAAAAAAGGGGAAAAAAAAACTTCAAATTTGTATTTATTTGTTTTGGGTTGATAACGTCAAACTTTCGTTTAACTCTCATGTTCAATACAACTCGAGTGTGTTTTCTATTATACAACAATCAAATTAGTTTAGGTTGAATACTTTAAACTCTTTTTTTTGCATAAACATTTATGCTTCCCTCACCTAATATCATTTAGCAATTCATAAATAGAAACGAGATATTTGTATCGCCTCAAAATCCTACCTTCTATAAATATATGTCGATTACTTGTTTCACGACTTTCTAACTTCATACTCTTGAAAAAGACGGAAACCCAAAAGTAAATTAAAACGAAAACGATATGTTCCTATTTGCACCGGTGAAATTGTTAGGTAAATCAATTGTTTCCTAATGTTTTTAGGCAAGAGGAGAAATAGGTTTATGGTATTAGTGTTTGGCAAGTGAGAAAGTTGAAAAGGGAAAGATACAAATTAGAGGTAAATGGAAAGATCCAAATGTCATTAAATGAGAAATAACTATAATGAACTTATATAGTATACGTACGGTCTAAGTTAGGATCTCATCTCCCAAATTTTAGGGTTGAATCTACTTCCTTCCAAACTAATTTTTTTGGCTGTATTTCATGGAAAAGCATATCATATATGGCTAATTAATCATTTTTTTGTACTAAAAAAAAGGAAAAAAAATTAATCATTTTTTTCTTTGTTATATATATTGGATACCATTTTTTTTTTAAAATATTGTATATAATGTTTTGAGATTTTACCTATAAGTTGCTAATCAAACAAGAATCTCAGTAGTGTTCAACCAAATCTCTCTCTCTCTCTCACTCTCAGCTAAATGATGTTCTAGATCTCCGATTTTCGTTAAATATCGATTATATAGAAAAGGACACATTTCGATCGATATTTGATGATCTCTACAAATGAGCACATACTTCTTAACAATGTTTCTCCTTTTACGATGATCATCGAGCTGGGATTTCTGATTGCATTGAAGATACACTTGTTGACTCCATACGAGAATTCTCAATTAACCAGTTGCAAATAAACTTCAATCGTCGAACAAAAAAAAAGGATTTTCATTACAAAACTACGGGTTTGTTAATGGTGGTTTTGATGTATATAATGACAGTAATTTCTTTTTATCCCTCTTTTTTCCTTTTAATTTTAATAATATGAACAAGAGTGAGATCCAGCCAGCCACATTCACAATCAAACCTAAAAGTTGAAAAAGAAGAAAAAGAAGCATTGAAACATTTACATATATAAAGAAGACCACAAAATTAGGCCAACTCCAAGATATATATATGTATATATATAGTGGTAATGTGTGTCATCAGAAAAATGTATTAGTGTCCAAAATAAGAGTTCTAAAAAGATTGGTTATTGCATATTTGGAAGCCTACATATGTTTCAAAGGCTGTTTTTGTTGGCTGAAATACAATATTTGGTGCTAGGTGGCTGAGAAATCTCTTCAATCTATATAATAGAGTATATTTAATATTATATATATTTTTAATCCTATCGATCCTTCATGAGATTTCACAAGTGATGATCAATATTAATTGGCGAGAATATGATATTAGTAACACTAAATTAAACCTAAAAATATAAGCTGGTAGGCTAGAGTATGTTTTCCAACTTAAAGCATAATTTTGATTGGGTAAGATATTTATCCATAACTATAAGATTAAAGGTTCTTTTGGAAGTGCGACCAAAGTCCCATATTGACTAGATAAGGGGAAGATTATGGTATATAAGAGAAGACAACTATTGTCATTGGTATGAGACCTTTTGGGTGAACCAAACACAAAAGCATTGAAGGCTTATGTCCAAAGTGGAGATATGTAGAGGATCCTTTGTCCCTAACAAGTGGTATCAGAGTCATGTCCCTAACTAAGCAATGTGGGTATGTTCGGGCTCGTTTGATAACGTTCCCGTTTCTCCTTTTTTTAAGAAACAGACGTGTTTGATAATTCATTGATGTTTCTTGTTTCTAAATTTCTACATACGTTTCTAAAAAAGAGGCAAAATTTGAGAACTACAAAAAGTTGTTTTTCAAATTCTGTTTCTGTTTTTTTTTTCTATCTTTCATACATGTATCCATCTCTCCCTCCCATTCCTACACCAATCTCTTCTATTCCTCTCTCTATTTTTTTTATCACTTCCTTGTCCTTTTTTTTTTAATATTTTCTGTTATTTCGTCTCTTTCCTTTTTTCCCTTTATTTCTTTCTCTTTCATTTTTTTTTATTATTTTTGTTATTTCTTTCTCTTTTTAACACCTTCACCGACCAGTCGCCACCATCGACCTCTGACTACCAGCCGCCGCTGACCTCTGCCGACCGGTCGCCACCGTTGACCTCCGACTACCGGCCGCCGGTACCGTCGATCTCCGACTATCGGTCGTCGTCGACCTCCATCAACCAGCCGCCATTGTCAACCTCTGACTACTGGTCGTTGCCGACCGACGGCTACCGTCGACCACCGACTACCGGTCGTCGCGACCTCCGTTGACCTCCGACTTCTGGCCACTGTCGACCTCCGGCGACCGATTGCCACCGTCCACCTCCAATTATCGGCTGTCGCCGACCTACACCGACTGGCCGCCACCGTCGACCTCTGACTACCAACCGCCATCGTTGACTTCAGACTACTGGCCGCCGTGCTGCCGACCTCCACCAACCGACCGCTACCGTCAACCTCTGACTACCAACCGTCGTGCCGCCGACCGCCACCGTTGACCTCCGACTACCGGCCACTAATGTCGACCTACGACTACCGGCTACCTTCGACCTCTGCTGACCAGCCTCCGCCGACGGCCGCCATCGACGACCTCTGCTGACCAACTGTCACTGACCTCTGTTGACCGTTCTCCGCCAATCAACCGTCCTCGTCGACCTCCAACTACTGGCCATCGCCGACCTTTGTCGACCGACTGCCACTGTCGACCTTCGACTACCGACCACCACCGTCGACCTTCGACTACCGATCGCTACCGTCGACCTCTATTTATCGGGCGCTGCCGCCTCTGCCAACCGACTGCTACCGTCGACCTTCGACTACCGACCGCCGCCGACCTCCACCGACCGACTGCGCCATCGTTGACCTTTGACTATCGACCGCCATTGATCACCGCCGATCGACTGCCGTCGATCTCCGACTACGGGTCGCTATCGACCTCCACCGACCAGTCGCCACCGACAACCTCTGACTATAATTTTAATGTATGTTATATATAATTTTATATTATATGTACGAAATTTTATTTCAACTAAAAATCAAGAAACAAGAAACAGTTATCAAACACATATGTGTTTCTGTTTTTTTTTTTTTTTTAACGAAACAAGAATCATAAATAGTTATCAAACATGTTTCTATTTTTAGTTCTTAAAAAACAAGAAACAGGAAACAAGAATCAAGAAACGAGAAACAGAAAACAAGAACGTTATCAAACGAGCCCTTCGAATCTCTACTTTTCCATATGTTGTTGAACTAAAAAAAAGTTTAGAATATATGTCCCGTCTAATCAATCATCAAATGAAATTCTTTTCCTAAATATAGTTATTAGAAATTAGTTTGGCAAAGCTTTTAAAAAGTTGAAAACTAAAAATAAAATTGTTAAATGTATAATTTGCTTTGTAAGTTTTGCTTATAGATGCACAATTGTTTTACAAACAATAATTAATTTTGCCATATGTTCAAACATGAGAGAGATTATTCATATAATTGTTATTAATTTGTTTCATTCTAGCTAGAAACAAAATGTTTTGTCCTAAAGCATTAAACTTCAAAAGGTCTTAATCTCTAATTCCTTATAAAAGAAAATGAAATGAAAAAACTTTTTTTCTTTTTTCTTTTCTTCTTTTCCACAAGGGAATACAACTGTTAAGCATGATATCAACAAGTAACTAAAAAGTGTCAAAAGGCAAAAATCATAGTGTTTATAAATGTTAATATTTAATATAAATTACTCTCCAATTTGAATGGCCTTTCATGCCTTGTTTAGACATACAAGCCCTTCATTTAGGTCAAGACAACAAATTTGATCTTTAATATTGAGCATACAATCAAAAATGCTTTTTTTTTTTATCCATGTCAAATATATATATTTTTCTATAAATTGTGATTAAAAGCACTTTCTATCTAAAATATTCGAGTTCTTACTCGAATTTCTTTATACATATTTTATCTTTGTTACTTATTGATCTCACTTTCTTCCTACATTTTTTTTTTTTTTTTACTTTTCATTTATACATTTTCTTTTACAAATTTATAATTTCATTCATGCATTCTCTTATGAGTCTTTTTTTTTTTTTAAAAAAAATTATGCATATATTTAACATCTTCTACCTAATCTCTCCACACATTTTTCTCACTTATTAAATAATATATTTTGTGATTTTAATTGTTTTCATTTTAGCATCTTTATCAATTCTAGAAATATCTTTTTAAGCATGCATTAATTATTCAAAAGGCATTCTCAAGTGAAATTAAAAGCGCTTTTCAAATACTATAAGTTGCAATCAAGCAACAAATTAATGCTTTACTATTTAAATACTTATTTTTCTTATCAAAGTATTTTATATTAAAGTTCTTTTGACGAATCACTCAAAAGCACTAGGAAACATGTGCCCCAAATGCATGCTCTGAAAATAATGCTTTTAAAACATAACCAAGCTTTTCTTGTTCACTAAATATTTTTCATTTAAAAAAGCACTAATAAAACTACTGGGTAAAACTATTAAACAATGATGTCCAAAGCACATGAACAAACCAATTCCAAATACAATTATAAATTAAGCATGCAATTTGTTTATCTGATTAATTCTTTTTCAAAGAACTCCATGCATTTTCATTTTGGTTGGTTATATTGAGGAGAAAAGTCAAGGTTCCCACGTCACAAACCCAAGCACAGTCAGCAGTATTAATTCACACAGTCAGCAGAGCCATCTCACCAAGGTTCCAGAAGATTCGCCTAACAAACTCTGATGAAATATGATTTGCAAATCATTCTGTTGTTTGGGACACCTGTCCATTATACTGTTGTATTATTTTATTATTTTATTCATTTATCTGTAAGGGTTTTGTGTATAAATTCAGCATCCCTACAGTGATTCAAATACAGAAAATACAAATACAGAATTCCATCCAATCTTTGCCTAACTTCTGAAAAACTCAAGTTGGTATCAGAGCCTTCATCATGGCCAACGTCAGCTCTTCAGGCAGCTTTGTCCAGACCTCTGGGTCTGCACCTTTTAGTAATCCTCCGCTGAATCAACTACTAAACCAGGTCACGAGTATAAAGCTGGATCGAAACAATTTTCTATTGTGGAAGAATTTGGCTCTTCCCATACTTCGAAGCTACAAGTTGGAGGGCCATCTATCAGGCACCTCAGTTTGCCCACCAAAGACCATTTCTCAGTCCACTGCTAGTCTTGGAGCAGGTGGAGTCTCAGGAGCTTCGAACTCTGAAGCAGCAGGAGGTGAGGCGTCAAGTTCTGCGACTGAAGCAGTATCAAACCCCCAATATGAAGCTTGGGTGGTAGTCGACCAGCTGTTACTTGGATGGATGTATAACTCGATGACCCCAGAAGTGGCAACTCAGGTGATGGGATTCGAAAATGCAAAAGATCTGTGGGATGCTGTTCAGAACCTATTCGGAGTACAGTCTAGGGCAGAAGAAGATTATTTACGCCAGGTATTTCAGCAGTCTCGTAAAAATAACTTAAAAATGGCTGATTACTTGCGTGTGATGAAGAATCATGCAGATAACCTAAGCCAAGCTGGGAGTCCAGTGTCGAATCGAAATCTGATTTCTCAAGTCCTTTTGGGCCTTGATGAGGAGTATAACCCTGTCGTGGCTATGATTCAAGGGAAAAATGACATATCGTGGTCAGAGTTACAAGCTGAATTGCTTGTTTTTGAAAAACGCTTGGAGCTGCAAAGTACTCAGAAGAGTGCAAATTCCTTTGGTCATAACACCTCTGTCAATATGGCCAACAGTCGAGTTTCAAATTTTCCAAGACAACAGCAGCAAAACAGTCCATCCAATAACAACAACAATCGGTCAAATTACAGTCCAAGGGGCTCCTATAATGGTGGACGAAGTAGAGGCAGAGGCAGGGGATATGGAAACTTCAACAATCGCCCGGTTTGCCAGGTTTGTGGAAAAAATGGTCATTCTGCCCTTACTTGTTATCACAGGTTTGATAAAGAGTACAATCCTAATCAGAACAAGAATGGAGTTGGTCAGCCTCAAAACAACAACAACAACACTCCACCACCCACTGCTTTTGTTGCAAACCAGAACACTAATCCCTTTGTAGCAACGCCAGAAACTGTTGTAGACCCAAATTGGTATGCTGATAGTGGGGCTTCTAATCACGTAACTGGAGATTACAACAATGTGGGCAACCCTACTGAATATGGAGGTAAAGAAAGAGTAACTGTAGGAAATGGTGATAAATTACAGATTACTTGTGTTGGTAATTCTAAGTTGACTAATGGCGTTACTACTCTTGCTCTTAAAAATATTTTGTGTGTGCCTGATATATCTAAAAATCTTGTGAGTGTTTCAAAACTAGCTCAAGACAATGGAGTGTTTATTGAATTTCATGGTGAATTTTGTCTTGTTAAGGACAAGGGTACGGGCAGAATTGTAATGAAAGGAATGCTTAAAGATGGACTCTATCAGCTTGAGAACGTGCAAACAGCAGCAAAGTGTGAATCAGCCTTGAAGAAATCAATAAAAGAAGAATCAGAGGAAGGAGCAGTCAATTCCTCAGTTTTTGTTTGTGATAGTTCGAATGTTAATGTTGCTATCTCTAAAGATATCTGGCATAGGCGCCTAGGACATCCAGCCTCTAAAGTTTTCAATTATGTTATTAGAGACTGTAAGTTACCAGTAAAAGTAAATGAAGAAGTGTCTTTTTGTTCATCTTGCCAATATGGAAAGTCTCATGCTCTCCCGTTTCCTCACTCAATCTCTAGAGCCTCATCTATGTTTGAGTTGGTTCACTCTGACCTTTGGGGTCCTGCACCCATTTTGTCCACTGAAGGATATCGATATTATGTGATTTTTCTGGATGACTACAACAGATTCTCTTGGATATATCCCTTGCGTTTAAAAAGTGATACAGCAGCTGCTTTTGCACACTTCTTAACTGTGGTAAAGACTCAATTTAACGGCACAGTTAAGGCCTTTCAAACAGATAATGGAGGAGAGTTTAGTCGTGTACATAAGCAGTGTAATGAGTTAGGAATTCAGTCACGATTCTCTTGCCCTTATACATCTGCACAAAATGGAAGAGTAGAACGCAAACACAGGCATGTTGTGGAGACTGGACTTACATTACTGGCTCAAGCCTCAATGCCATTGAAGTATTGGTGGGAGGCTTTTCTCACAGCCACACAACTTATTAACAGCTTGCCATCGTCTGTTCTTAATGGTAAGTCACCAACTGAGGTATTTTTTAAACGCAAGCCTGATTATTCTGCATTGAGAACATTTGGTTGCACATGTTATCCGTGTCTGAGACCATATCATAACAATAAATTTCAGTTTCATTCAGAAAAATGTGTATATCTTGGTCCTAGCATGGTGCACAAGGGGTTTAAATGCATGAATTCTTCTGGTAAAGTTTTTATTTCCAGACATGTGAGGTTCAATGAGCATGAATTCCCCTTTACTGTTGGTTTTGGTCAGAACAGTTCTAAAGCTGAGTTTCATCCTCAGTCCGTCTCTGCACCTTCTCTTCCTCAGTGGCTATCTGTGTCCACCTCGTCATCAGCTCCCATGCCAATATCTTCCAACTGCCCTGCCACCACAAATACTCCTCCTTCACAGTCTGTTATAGAACCCTTTTCGAATGCCTCACCAAATATCTCTGTCCCTTCATCACCCCAAAACCATGGCATAGCTCCAGTCTTGTCATCCCCACTAAATGATCCAGCTCTACAGCCTTCTCCTGTGTCCTCACCAGGTATATCCTCTAGTCAACCATCCATACCTTCACCACAAGCTCCTATTCAACCCTCTCATCCAATGACCACCAGAGCCAAAGCTGGGATATTTAAACCAAAGGTGTGGATGCACAGCAAACACCCTGACTTGACAGTTACTGAACCTACCCGGGTATCTGATGCTCTTGCCACTCCCCAATGGAAGGAGGCCATGGACACTGAATTTGAAGCATTAACTAAGAACAAGACTTGGCATCTTGTTCCTCCTTCACGAAATTATAATGTTGTGGGCAATAAGTGGGTGTTTCGGATAAAAAGAAATGTTGATGGCACTGTGCAGAGATACAAAGCTCGGTTGGTTGCTAAGGGCTTTCATCAGAACCCAGGGATCGATTTCTTCGAGACATTTAGCCCTGTGGTTAAAGCTTCCACTATTCGTATAGTTCTTAGCTTGGCTGTGTCTAAAGGATGGATGTTACGACAATTAGATTTCAATAATGCTTTCCTTAATGGGGCATTGGATGAGGATGTCTTCATGCAGCAACCACAAGGATATGTTGATTCTAGATATCCAGATTATGTTTGTAAGCTTGACAAAGCTATCTATGGGCTGAAACAGGCGCCTCGGGCCTGGAACAATACACTCAAGTCTACTTTACTCTCTTGGGGCTTTGTGTTATCAAGGTCAGATACTTCTCTATTCATCTACAAGTCTGGCTCTAATGTAATTTTATTACTTGTTTATGTAGATGATGTGATTGTGACTGGAAACTGTTCCATGCTGATTGCCAATTTGGTTGTCTCTCTTGACTCTAAATTCTCGTTGAAGGATCTAGGAATCTTAAACTATTTCCTTGGAATCCAAGTGCATTATGTGCCCAATGGCATCGTTCTTAATCAAGAAAAGTATGTGTCTGATTTATTGAGAAAGTTGGAGCTTGAAAATCTTAAACCAGCAGCTTCACCGTGTGTTCCAGGCAAGCGACTTTCCTTAACTGATGGAACTCCTCTTTCTGATCCCTTTCTGTACAGAAGTACAATTGGTGCCCTTCAATACCTCACGAACACGCGCCCGGACATTGCCTTTGTTGTGAATTACCTCAGCCAATTCCTTCAATGCCCAACAGATGCTCACTGGCAAGCAGTGAAGCGCGTCCTACGGTACATCAGTGGCTCTAAACACCTGGGCATCTTTCTTCAAAACAGCTCTTTGATGGATATCTCAGTTTTCTCTGATGCTGATTGGGCGGCGAGTGTGGATGACAGAAAGTCAGTAGCTGCGTATTGTGTATTCCTGGGCAATAGTCTTGTTTCTTGGTCCTCTAAGAAGCAAACAGCAGTTGCACGGTCTAGTACAGAGTCAGAGTATCGTGCCTTAGCTCATGCTACAGCTGAAGTTCTTTGGCTTAAACAACTTCTTTCAGAAATTGGATGTTCTTCTTCACTTAAGCCTATAATCTGGTGTGATAACATTAGTGCTAGCGCCTTAGCCTCTAATCCTGTCTTCCACGCTCGCACAAAACACATCGAGATTGATGTGCACTTCGTTCGTGATCAGGTGCTCAAAGGATTACTTGAAATACGGTATGTTCCTTCGGAAGATCAACTAGCAGACTGTTTGACAAAGCCTCTCTCCCAGACTCGTTTCTGCTCTCTCCTGTCCAAACTTGGGGTTGTTTCTCCTCCCCTGCGTTTGAGGGGGGATATTGAGGAGAAAAGTCAAGGTTCCCATGTCACAAACCCAAGCACAGTCAGCAGTATTAATTCACACAGTCAGCAGAGCCATCTCACCAAGGTTCCAGAAGATTCGCCTAACAAACTCTGATGAAATATGATTTGCAAATCATTCTGTTGTTTGGGACACCTGTCCATTATACTGTTGTATTATTTTATTATTTTATTCATTTATCTGTAAGGGTTTTGTGTATAAATTCAGCATCCCTACAGTGATTCAAATACAGAAAATACAAATACAGAATTCCATCCAATCTTTGCCTAACTTCTGAAAAACTCAAGTGGTTAACTTCTAGATTTGATCCAAAATTAAATCTTTCAAATGAGAAATGTAATGACTCATATAATTATATATATATATATCTTTGCCTTATCAACCCAACAAACTTAAAAACAAATTAAAGTTGGATTAATACAAACCCATTTTTCTAAACCCTAAAAGAAGTGGTGGGTTTGGTTTTAATATGCAAAAGGATGGCTATGGCTCATAGAAATTTATATATATCTCTTTGCCTTATCAAACCAACAAGTTAAACATAAAAATAAATTAAGTTGGACTAATACAAACCCATTTTTCTAAACCCTAAAAAATGTGGTGGGTTTGGTTTGGATTAATATGCAAAAAGATGTATACATACATACGCGTTAAAATATCATTTTTTGTATCTTTATTTTGAGACTTCTTTAATTTTTGTCTATATGCTTATTATATTATATGGGCTTCCATCTCAAAACCAATTGGCAAAGAGTGGAGTGACCCTGGTAGCTTATATATTGTGAGGTCTCCACTAATCTTTTCAATGTGGGATCCTCAACAATGCTTTTAAATGTTCAAATTTAATCTTTGTTGACTACCTTTTGTGTATTGCGACATGGATCAGTCTTTTGCGAGGAGGCTTGTTCACAGAAGCTATGTTCCCAAAAAATATATTTGGAAGCTCAACCTCCTCTACTGGAATTTGTGGATCGAAAGGATCAACGATCGGATTTTCAAAGATATAGAAGTTGCAACTTTGTTCAACTTTGAGATGATGCTTTGGTCTCTGTCTCTCTTTGGGCCACTAACTCTAAGCTTTTCGCCAATTAAGCAATTGCTCTTAATTGACAAGCTTTCTTGGAAGTCTCCTGTCTGTTCCTCACCTACGTCTCAATAAAGTATCAACTTTTCCATTAAAAATACATTTCTTAAAATCAATCTCTAGTTTATAGGTTTTCTAGACAAAATTAGTCTCAATCAACCTTCCTTCTATAAATTTTGATAACATATTCACATCGACTAAATTTGAATATTTTTAGAACTCGTCCTAACCTACATGAATCAAAATGGTATTTTAACCCATGTATATATATATAGATAATGTTTTGGTCTTGTTTTTTCGGCTGATTTTATTTTATTATTATTTTTTTAAATAGATTGTTTGCATCTTCGAGTCAGATCCAACTAAGTAGTTGAAGAGATTCAAAATGTCTCTTTCGATACCAAATTTAATCACCAAATGAACAAAAAAGTGACGACGTATTGATCATCATATCCAGATTACATTGAGACACTGACCCTTTTTTTATTTTATTTTATTATTATTCTAACAACAACCATTCGACCTTAGCTTATTGGTTGACTCAAATCATATGAGCTTCGTGGCCCAATTGTTCAAAAGAAAATTAGCACATTTTAATGTTTTTTTTTTCTTTTGTTCAGATTCAGATACCTTATTTTATTTTTTTTTGTACTGTGTTTATCTGTTCTCAATCTACAGTTTCACTTATCCATTTTCATTCTTATTTTTACTGTAAAGTCAACAAAACATTGTACCCACCAACACATGGAGAATTTAGCTAGATGTTGACAACTTGACATTTTTTTTCTTCTTTTCAACTTTGTGAAATGTCATTTTTTTTACCAATTAATACATATTGTTGGAAAATGGTTGGAATTGGTTTTTTTTTTTTTTTTGTTTTTTTTGTTTTTTTTTTCGATAACGGATTGGGGTTATTGTTTGAGGGCTAAAATATATATATATATATATATATATATATATATATATATATATATATATATTTGCCTACATAACGGTGAATATGCGAAATTTTTATTAGTTTTTTTATGTGATTTTTTTAGGTTCACTTGTCTATTAAATGTAGTAAAAATGCATCACAATAGAAATTTAGTAGGAGCATCTACTCACAAATATAACAACATGTGAGTATAGCTCAACAAACATAAAACATGTATTCTTGACCAAGAGATTAGAGGTTCGAACTTTCCAACCCACATATTGTCAAAAAAAAAAAAAAAAGACAGACAAATATTAATAATATATGATTGGGTAATGTTTTAAGAACAAAACTTCCCTGCATACTGGTATGTAGGGATCTCCCTACATACCCCATTAAAATCTTGACAACTAAGAAAGAGGAAGGGAGAAAATGAAAATTTTTTTTTATCTCTTCTAGTTGTCAACATTTTAATGGTGGTATGCAGGGAAGTTTTTTTTCCATGTTTTAATGTTTATTTTTATTTTTATTTTTTGTGTGGGAACATATATTTATTTCATTGGAATAGTATTCGACTGAAATAGAAAATAAAGATTTGACGTGTGTTATTATTATTGTTGAAAAAAAAGAAGAAGAAGAAGAAGAAAGTTTTATGCTACACTTGCATGGTTTTCTAATTACATAAATAAAGTTGTTTTCTAGATGAAATTTCTAATGTCAAAATTTTAGTTACATTTGAAAGTATAGATTATTAAAAAAAAAGTATGGATTAAAGCGTTGGTAAAAGTCACTAAGTTACGAGCATGTCTTTACCTAAATTTATAGTTTTATTTTTTATTTTTTGAATTCAACAACATTTAGAGTGGAGAAATTCGAACCTCTGACCCTCTTGGTCAATGGTACATACCAATTAGACTTACCGAGCCTAGGGTCACTCTAACAAATTTAATAAATTTTAATGCAAACATATGGCCTCTATTTCATGAATTTGATGTATTTTTTTTAATCATATTATATACGTGTAAGATATATATTTTTTTGGTCTAATCGATATGTTTATAGAATTGAGGACAAGCTGGATTTGATGATGAATTGAAGCAATTATCAAGCTTTTGACATGTATCATCATTACATGTTTGCCTGGAATTTTTTAATTAAGGATACATGTTGTAATTTTTTATTTTTTATTTTTTAAAATCATTGTTTATAATATTATATATATAATTATTAAGAAAGTTCTAGCTCTAATGGTAGACATTGACCTTACAAGTCACTAAGGTACTGATATAAAGTCTTACCATCAACTAATTAGGTCATCCCACAAACGGAATGGCCTTTAAAAAAAAAAAAACAATAATAAATCTTCATGTTTGGCTCCTAATTTCTATGTTCGATTATAGATATATATCATTAATTAATAGACATAAAAATGGTCTATCAATAATAAAATGTCCAATAATATGTTGTTACTGATAGACGTAAAAATCGATTTTATCAGTGATAGACGTCTATCACTAAGAAATTATATATGTAATATGTTATATCAATAGTATATATATATATATATATATATATATATATATTTTGAGAAGTATATCAATAGTATATTAGTAACATATGAGATAAAAAAAATTAAGTAAAAAAAATGTATAAATAGGCACATGAAATTTTTTTATAAATTGTCAAATTTGTAAAAGTATAGTATTGATCATACTATATATATATATATAAATATAAAAAAGGTGAATTGTCATCCATTAAAATTTTCATTGAGTCATAAGAATGAGTTAGTAATTGTGAGCCACCTTCAATTTTTGGAAGTAAAGAATCTATCCTTCCTCTTAGGTTTTGTGCTTAATTTTTCAAAATATAGTGTGTATTTGTGACGCCCGAAGTTAGGAGGGGTACAATGAATCGATACCACATTCGAATGAGAGGGATCCTGAGGACATGAAAGTATGGTCAAGATAAGCTTAAAAGAATTGATAGATACTACCTATACCAACAAGGTGCACCTTCCTTTTCGGTGGCTCAATCATAGGAACTTTGAAGTTAAGCGTGCTTGGCTTGGAGAAGTTCTATGTTGGGTGACCTCCTAGGAATTTTCCTAGGAAGCATGTGAGTGAGGACAAAGCATGCTAAAAGGACCCCGTGTTGGTTTGTGGGGACAATCTTCAATCTTAGAAGTAGATTTAGACAAGTATGGTGGCGTGGCTAGGTCGCAGGGGAATGCCAGGGTCGTTAAGGGCCGAATTCGGATTTCGAATCCTGGGCCTGGGGCGTTACAGTATTGTATATGTTCCATGATAGTTAGACCATCTTAGTTTTTTTTTTTGTAGAAACTCATTGTTGGAGGTATGCATGAAAAAAAAAGTGGAAAAAAAAAGGTAAAAGAAAGGCACAAACCTATTGACCAAAAATAATGAAACATGTTCAAGAAATTCACTATAAGAAATTTTGATATAAAAATCTTAGTTAAAGATTATTGCAAAACAGCAACACAAAATATTGGAAGAAAACCATAAACCAAACAATAAACTATATATTATAGAGAATGGCTACAAATCTTTATTTTTCATTTTAAAGGTAAGATTAAGAATTTTTCAAATTAGACTATAAAGAAAACTTGATGACTAAGATAACACCAAGCTATTTATACAAACCATGTGGCTAAATTTTGGTGTGTATATAAAAGATCCCATACATTATCTACTATCTATCTTTTTTTTTCTTTTTTCTTTTTTTTTTTTTTTTTTTTTTAATGTTTTCATATTTTTTTTCTTCATTGTCAATTTGAGTATCGTTTAACTGGTTAAAACATATACTCTCTCAACCAAAATATCAGAAATTTGAATATTCAATCCAAAATTTTGATGAAAAAAAAATCCAATTTCAATGCGATTTAGAGTGTGTTTGGTTTAACTTTTCAAGTGTTTAATTTTGAAAAAAAAATCATTTTGAAAAAATTTATAGTGTTTGACAACTATTAAAAATGACTTATTAAAAAAAATGAGATTGATAAATAAACCATTTTGAGATAAACACTTGAAACCAACTTTTTAAAAAAGAGTGTTTAGTATACAATAATTTATAAAAATACATATGAGGAAATGTAACCAAACATATGGGTGTTTAAATTCGAAACAATTTTTATACAAAATGTTTTTTAAGAAATGCATTCTTAAAAAACATTTAAATTAAAATGTATTTCAAACGGACCTTATATGAACGGGAAAGGATTTTAATAAAGAAATTTAATATATTAACTCAGCTAGCAATTAGATGAAGGTGGAGAATCCTTGGGCTGGATCCCATATATATATTTTTTTTGGTAGAATGATTTTGGAAACCTACCAAAAACCTTTCCCATTAGAGAAAGGTTTTTCAAATGAGTGATAAAGGCATGGAAATTGACCTTTCCAAGAAGAGAGAGAGAGAGATTTGCATTTTCTCTCTCTAGGAGTTTTAAACTTGAAAATTAATTATATAGTGAATGAGAGAAGATATGAAAAGTTTGGTACATGTGTGAGTATAAATTAAAAGAAACTTTGCCCCAATCTTGCAATATTATTTGATTTTATTATATAATTATCACTCTAGTGCATCCAAATTTGAGATACTGTAGATTAGATAAAGTATTCAAAATATATTAAAAAATAATTATTATAACCTAACAACATAAAGTTTCTAACTTTTATTTAGCATTAAAATAGAAAACTTTTATTAGAGGATTAATATATAGTATATCAAAGTATAGAATACTAAATTCTAATGCTTGTTTGTTCCTTAATTTTATATTAGAAGCTCATGATCTTAATTAGTTTCCTGGATCAAACAAATTGGTATTGGGTCACCAAGACAATACTAAATTACTAAGAAAACAAATGAGATATATATAATCAATAGTCTAATAACATACTTTTTCTTTCTCGATTATAGTTTAACTGACATAAAATATGCACTAAATGACCAAAAGATCTGTGGTTCAAATTGTAAGGGACTACCGGACAACCACATATCTCCACAATGGTATGATATTGTCCACTTTGGGCATAAGCCTCATGGCTTTGTTTTTGGATCACTCCAAAAGGCCTCATACCAATGGAGATACTTGTCCTCCCTTATATACCCATGATCTTCCCCTCATCTAGCCGATGTGGGACTTTGGGCGCACTCCCAACACAAATCACTTACCCCACCTGTTGTCAATGATGATGATGATGATATATTTTTTTCTTTGTTTATTTTAAAAAATCGATATTCATTAAAATGCTGATAATCTGAAAATATATTATAGGATTTGAGGATTATTATATTGCATATATATTAATTTTAAGTTTAGAATGTTACTGAAAAAAAATTTACCACTATAAATAATATAATGAAAATTTCATGCAAATAACTCTATGTCGAAGTATTATTTAGATTAGTTAGGATATGTATCTCAAAATAGTAGGTCATACAAAGAAATATGGTTCGGGTAACATATAGTAAAATGATAGAGAGGTCAAGTTCGAATTTCTCCACCTCAAATGTTGTTGAATTAAAAAAAAAAAAATTATCATTGTTATTATATTTAATATTTATGATTACTTTTATAAAAATACAATTTTCTCTTTCTTCAAGACTAATAAGGCTACTTTTCAAAAAAAAAAAAAAAAAAAAAAAAAGACTAATAAGGCTTGACTTGGTTTACATTGCTTAAGGCCCATTTTGAAATAATTGCATTAGCCCATGAGTCCAGACCAGTAATCCCAGAAAAAGAATTGTTTAAAATAAAATAATAATTTTTAAAATAAAAATAATTAATTTTAAAATAACATATTCCAAAAAGTGTAGCAAAATTTGGAAACAACGAAATCTTTTTTTTTTTTTTTTTTAATAGTTATTCTCGCTTTGGCTAAAATAATACTATATTTATTGTAGGAAAATTTACTTATTACTTTATAAATAGTTTTGTAATATTGTAACCGAATATAGTATTTGGCATATATTTCAGAGAAAAAAAAAACAAAACATTTTCATTTAAATCGTTTGATAACCATTTGGTTTTTAAAATTATTATTGTTCTTCGATCCTCAATACCCTAAAAATGATTTTCATTTTTATTGTAGGGACATTTGAATTTTTAATCAAATTCTAAACAACAAAAACACGTTTTTTAAAACTATTTATTTTCTTAAACTTGACTTGATTTTTGAAAATAATAATAAAGGAGATGGATAACAAAATTAAAAAATTTACGAGTGAAAGTAATATTTAAAAGCTTAATTTTTAAAAACACAGTAAACTGATTCTCATCCGTGGATCCGAAAATAAAAAGATGCAGGGCCAAATAAAGATTGAGTAAGAAAAGATATATTAAGTATTTAAAGAAGAGATTTATAGTATTCTAGGAAATTGTATTTAAAAGAAAATGTTAATGATTACATATAAAATTATTATATTTAAAAGAATATTATGATAAAAAAAAAACTCTAAATGAATTTTTAATTTTATTATGTGTGCTTTATAAACTCTTTAAAGTTTAAAGAAAAAATATATATATAAAAGTAAAAATAGGATATCAATTCATTGTTACAATGAATGAAATTAAAATAATATGAATATTGTTGAAATTAGGTGTGTTTGGTTTACCTTTTCAAGTGTTTAATTTTGAAAAAAAATCATTTTGAAAAAGATTATAGTGTTTGGCAACTACTAAAAATAACTTATTAAAAAATGAGATTGAGGAATAAATCATTTTAAGAGAAACACTTGAAACCATATTTTTCAAAAAGAGTTTTTAGTATATAATAATTTGGGTATAAAAACACTTACGAGGAGATGTAACCAAACAAATGAGTGTTTAAATTCTAAACCATTTTTATAAAAATGTTTAAAATAAAATGCATTCTTGAAAAACATTGTTTGATAATTATAAAGTGTTTATGCTGGACTAATTTTTCATAATTATTAGTATTTAATTAGAATTTTAAAGAGTACTTTCAATCCATTAAAAATATTTCTTTTTTCAAAATTTTGATAATCCAAAGGAGTTTAAAGGCTTGTTTAATAGACAATCCAGAATTTGTTTTATGTTTTCGGATTTACTAAATTCAATGAATATGTGTTTGGTAGGTGTGTTATACATAATTGTTTTCCGATTCTGTGATCCAATAGTGGAAATTCTGAAAACGAACTTTTTTATATTAGTGTATCCAGATTTTGAATTTGAAATTTTTAAATGTAAAATTAAATTAAAAATGATAAAAACTTTAATAAATATAGTATTTCATATTAAAAACTCAATTCTTTTTTGTGAAATTAAAATTTGTATAATATAATGTATTATATATTATATGATATTGTAAAATAATATTGTTACACAAAATTTTTAACATATAACATGTTTATAAATTAATTAAGAATAGTTTATAGTCAATTTAATATTTAGTTGATAATTACAAATAGTTTATGGTTTATAAATATATTATCAAACACCTTTTGAGCAATTTTTTAAATTGAGATCCAATTTCCAAATATGTTACCAAACACATATTTGAAAACATGAAATACAACTCTGTTTTTATTTAATCTCTTGTTTTCAAATTTCTGTTTTCAGATCACCAACCAAAAAGACCCTAAAAAATTCTAAAATAAAATAAAAATAATTTAAAGTGTTTTTAGAGTAAACATCTAATTAGTTTTCTTCTAAAAGTATTAATAAAATAAACCTTAAAAACTTTTTTTTTTTTAAGAAAAGAAATTTTCTATTCAGGTACTGGGTATTGAGTCTGGCATCCTAATTTGGACCTCTTAGCCTTTCATGCGAGGCTTTAGCGCCAGTGTAGTGGGAAGATAGGTGGAGGGTATTATAAATCTTTTCCGGACTTTAGAGGTTGCTCCAGGAGAGGCTAAACACACACATACGCATGAATTTCTTGGAAAGTTTTGAGGGGCTCTCATTAATTTGTTAGCTGGTTGTAGCTTCTCTTGGGCATAAGGTTTAGCATTTGTTACGTATGGACTTGGTCATGACTAATTCCTACACTTGAATTTCTACTATTCACATTGCATGGGTATAGGAGGGCTTGAGAGGTAGCAAGTTTAAGGTGGGGGTGTTTGGTGGAACAATTGTGATTGGTTCATCTTTCTCCTTAACTGCTTTCTAGAGGTATTATTTATATTCAGAATGTGCTACTCTAACGGTATCATTGTTGCAGGCTTAAATTATGAGCTCGTGGGCAAATCGAGTTGGGAAATGAGAAAGTTTGGAGCATCCTTTATAGCTGGCTTAGTCTTGAGATGATCGATGATGTAGTTTCCGGGTGGAAGATTAGTGTTGGGCGCCTGACTGGCGAGTGTTTTGGCTTTTATTGATGGAAAACAGCGATCTTGATCGTGACTATCCTTTTAGCGTGTGGTGGTTTTTGGTTTTGCTATTTTTTCTTTCCCTATGTAATGTCGCTCTGGCGATTTATTGGCATTGAATGGAAGAGTGTTATGCTGTTGTGAAAAAAAAAACTTTTTTTTTCTTTTTTTTTTAAACGAATTTACAACTTAAACTCACTCTAAATTTTTATTCAAAATATAAAACATTTTTTCAATAGACATTTCAGAGTTACTCAAAACTTTTATTCAAAATGTAAAATTAGAAAATGTTTGAAACGATATAATTATAGTAAAAATTAAAAAATTAATTAAAAAAGTTAAAATAAATAAAAGCCGATAATTAATTCATAATATGGGGGTAAAGTGACAAAAACTAAAATTATTATAAATAAATAAAATATAATTTATATTTATTTTGTAAAAGACCATAGTCAATCAATTATTTATTTAAATTAATTAAAGCATTAAAAATCAAAAAATTTTAAGCGGGCTTAAGTATTATAAACATATTTCTAGTAGAAGGAATAATGTAGCTGATATAATAGCAAAAAGAGCCAAAACAATAAGTTTGTGTGAGACTGTTTGTTCTATCTCGAGTTCTATTTGTAATCTGGTCGATTCAGACCGTTCTTCTTTTGTCATGAGGCATTTTAATAAATTTTATTTTATTCTAAAAAAAAGTATTATTAACAAAATATTGTAAGAAAAAAAATTATAAATAAAACACAACATAATTTATATTTATTTTTCTAAAAAATTCATGAAAATTAATTGAACTATTAAAAAATTCAAAATTTGGGGCCATGGCCCCTAATCTATCCCTAGATTCGCTTTTTATTTTTTATTTTTATTTTTAGTTTAACAACATTTGGAATGAAGTGATTCAAACCGCTAACCTCTTAGTTGATGATACGTATTAATAATTGCAGAACTATACTTATTTTGACCCCTAAGTTTGCCCTCGATAGAGTTTAGACACATGGGTTGGAAAGTAAATAACTAGCTATCAGATTTGTAAAATAGAAAATTGGACTAAATAAATAATGAAATAATAACATTTTATCAATACTCAACCTTTTTGAAATAAAATAAATTTAAAATCTAATAAATAAAACATAAATATCATGTACAACTAATCTATATGGTATATAAAAGAGGCTATAGGAAGAAATAACATTTCTATTTCATTTTTATTAATAATCGATAAGCGTATGAAAGTAAAAATGTTTTGAGTTTAAGTAGATCTATCCATGATATATAAGAGCTTGTTTGATAAACTTTTTGTCTCTCCATTTTATTTTATTAAAATTTTTGTGTGTAAATATGAGGTATCATATATGTATAGTTTAGAAGCTAAAAATCGAGCTAGGTTTTTTTTTTTCTTCCTTCTTTTTTTCTTTTTCTTTTTCTTTTCTTTTGAACTAATAATAATAATCGAGCCATGTTGACATTATAATTTGCAGTAGTTAGATAAATAATGAAGAGCTATATAGCTTAGCCTATAAAAGACAATAATTTTTTATTAAAGAAAAAGAAAAAAAAAAACACGTGAAGAACTACAAGATTTTATTTTTACGTATATTATTAATTTGTTAGAAGCTATTGATCAATAATTGAAGCTATTGTTACGTGAAAATGGAGACTTTAAATTTTTTTTTTTTTTTGAAATAAATGGAGATTTTAAATTAATTTGTTATTGTTGTAGCTTTTAAAATAATTATCGGCAACTGCTATAATATGAAATAAATTAATATCAAGTAAATTTCAGCTTTAAACTTCATAACTAAAGACTAAAATTGATGTGGTTTAACTATAGCAACTAAATAGACATACCATCAAAATTTACATAATTTTTTTTTTATAATTTATATTTTTCAAACAATTGTTTAAATTATCATGCTTTCAATCTAAATTAATTTTTCGTTGCTCTACATTACTTGTTGATGTATATATAACACGCGTGCATGCACGCACTAGTATTAATTATTTAAAAAAATATTGTTGCATTTATCTAATTAATTTGAAAAATTAGGAGAAAAAAAATCATTTTACCCTAAACTAAGGGCTATATCAATTTTAACCCTGAACTTTGAATGTCATCAAATTGAACTTCAAACCTTGAGAGTTGCAAACTCTGAACTCTCATTTTCATCAATTTGAACCCCAAACTTATATAAGTGTTACAATATATATGTTGGCCTTTAGTTACTTTCTGTTTGAACCACCATTAAAGAATGTAATTGAATATTTCCTCATTTTTCTTTTTTTAATTCACATTACACCTGAGTTGATTTATTGTAAGAAATTTATTGGAGAAACTTTTGTTGTTCAAAAGTTGTACATGTATTTGTGGGTGTTAGTTGTTGCCTTTTTTTAAGTTATGAGATGATATGAAAGCAATTTTGGAGTTTTTTATTCTTTTCATTTCAATTTTTGTTTGTTTTTTTTTTTAGAACTATGTGTGTGTGTGTGTGTTTTTTTTTTTGTTGCTATCAATGATTATGAAATCAAAACAATTTTGGAGTTTTTTTCTTCAAATGTTGCTGATTTTTCTTGTTGCTAAGAACTTGGTAGAATTTTTTTCTTGCTTTTTTTTTTTTGGCTAACTAGAACATGAAGTATAAGAAACGAAAAAAAAAAGTAATTTCTGGGTTTTTTTCCTCATATTTGCTAGATTTGTTTTGTTGCTAGTAACAATGAGAAGAATGAGTCTAGAGTGTTTGGTTTCTACAAATAAAGAGTTTCTCCAACAAATTTCTTACAAGAAATCAATGTTAGTTAGGTGTAATGTGTTTTTTTTTTACAAAAAAAAGAGAAATTTTTCAATCATAGGCATGTTTTAATGGTGATTCAAATGGAAAGTTAACTAAAGGTCTACATTGCAACACTTATGAAAGTTTAGGGTCAAAATTGATACAACCAGCTAAATTCAAGGTCAAAATGATTTTAATAGATTCATTCACAATCAGTTTAACCAAACACAAAAGGCGGTCAAGATTATCATGTATTCACTTTTAATGCTTCCAAAATCAATCTCAAACATAGCCTTAGTTGACCACACAAATTATATTAGGTCCCTATTCAATTTTCTAAAATTTCTCTTATCCTATTATCCTTCCTGAACTTTTTTTTTTTTTTTTTATTATGCTCAACAAATAAGATCAAACCTACACTACTACAAAATCCATATTACTTGATATTTGTAAATTTTAAATACTTGATGTTTTTATGAAAAAAATGTCAAGTAACATGTTTGTTTTTAAGAAAAATGTCAAGAAAAATGTATTTTTTAATGAAAAATGTCAAGAAAACTGAAAAAAACACGGAGCTTGACGGAATTTTTCGGAAATTTTCACGCCAACATAAAACTTGACATTTTCGAAATGTCAAGTTTACTGATAATTTACTTGTCATATTTTAAATGTGAAGAATACCTTTCTTTATAATTTTAAGAGGGGCAATTATGTAATATTGGTTTACTAAGTAGGGCAACTTACGGGTCTCTTTTTACAAAATTGACCCCTTCAAGTTTTCTGTTTGAAATTTTAACCCCCTATAAGAAAAAAGTTTTTTTTGACCCCCTTGATGATGAATATGATGTAAGCATGCATAGTAATTTACTTTTATACCCTCAATTCATTAAAATCCACTAAAATTAATTATTTCAACAACTTTTCACCCACCTTCACCAACTTCCAATATCATAATTACCATCCATTACTCTTAACCCTCCATTAAACCCATTTTGAAAAAAAAAACATCCTACAATCACCCAACCCCTCATCTTCTCTCTTGAATCCACAACAAGTTGTTCACTAGAGTGCATTTGATCCACAGCAAGTGTTCATTTTTTAAACAAGGTACGTTGCTTTTGATTATTCTATCGTTTTGTTTCAAAAAAATCCAATAGAATGTTGTTGAAATGGGTTTTTCGTCAAATCTGTGTCGAACTCGGTCCAATCTCGGCCGGACATCTTGAAAATCTCGGCCGATACACAATTTTCCCGGCCGGGATTCATACATTTTGAAGGCCGGCCGAACCGTTATTTTCCCGACCGGACCACGTTTTTCCCGACCGAACCGTCACCGAGATTGGGCCGAGATGAGGGATATTTTTTTATTTTTTTTGTTTCTTTTTTTAATTTTTTTAATGTTTATGAATTTTCCGTGGTTGCATACATTTGTTTATATATTCTTTTGTATTTTTGCAGATGCCTCGTGTTTGGGTATGTTTTGGTGGTGTGTGGAAGGAGAGTGAAAAGGAGTACAATGGTGGAGAGGTGAGGGCCTTAGACGTGGATGTGGGAATTTCTTATAACGAGTTCTTAGGTCAGGTGTATGAAATAAGTAGTACAAGTCCGAATGATAACGACATTGTTTTGAGGTGTCTGCTTGAACTGAGGTCTAAATCTCCCGCTTTTGTGATTAGGAACGATGTAGATTTGCATAGTTTTTTTACTTGGGACTTAGTGTCTGCAAGTCCCCTTTATGTATCCACTGTGCCGAGACCATGTCCCCTATCCAGTCACCAAGGGTTTCGTCCATATCCCATTCCATATACTGTACCAAATACTCCATATATGGGAGTGCAATACTTTTCATATATGGATCCAAATCATCAACCATACCATTACACGTCTGTCCCACCATATACTCCACATTACATGAGTCAAGAAATACCATCCCGAGCCACACCCTTTCCACACAATGAAGATCATCACAATCCCTCGACCTCCACATCCTTCCCATACAAAGAAGAGCAAGAGCAACACATCCCCCCCGTTTATAATGAGCCAATGTCACTGAGTCCAATACGTGACGACGAGAGGGCATATAACCTTGGGGATGATGTTGACTACGTTACCCCACAGAATGATTTCCATGACTGGGGAGACTATGGAGAGGATGTTAACCCGGACAGTGATTTTCAGGATTGGGGAGATTACGGAGAAGAGGAGCCGGGGACATATACAGATGGAGCACATGAGAGTGGCGAGGAAGATCTGTACGAAGTTGATGTAACTGCCCAGGAGATGGAGGAGAACATCGGGGTTCATCAGGAGGTACTTGGAACTGCACAAAATGTCGATACTCCTGCTATGCCGGTTAATATGGCACCTGGCCCTTCTACGACAACTCGTGCATCTAATTCAGCAGTAATGCCAGGTCAGTACTCTAATTACAAGGATATAGAAGTGGGAGAGATATTCTTGTCTAAGAAGGACTTGCAGATGAGACTGTCTGTTTTAGGGATGAGAGAGAACTTTGAATTTAGGGTTAAGAAGTCTAACAAGAAAATATTCAAGGTTCGGTGTGTTGTTGAGGAATATAAATGGAGGGTCCGAGCTACGGTCCTGAAAGGCTCCAATGTCCTTACAGTTACCAAGTATTCTAACATTCACACGTGCAAACACTTGATGGTGACCCACAAACATAGTCAGGCCAAAAGTTGGGTTGTTGGCAATATTGTGAAGACAACATTTTTGGAGGTTGGTCGTTCCTACAGACCAAAGGACATCATAAGTGATATCCGGCAAAAGTTCGGGGTGAATCTGAGTTATGACAAGGCATGGAGGGCTAGAGAACATGCCTTGGTCCTTGCCAGAGGCTCGCCTGAAGAGTCCTACAGACAGTTACCACGGTTTGGAGAAGCGTTGAAAATTGAAAATCCTGGTTCATTTTTCGACTTGGAAGTGGAAGAGGGTGGTTATTTCAAGCATGTGTTCATGGCAATTGGGTCCACAATTAGAGGGTTCTTGAACTCTATTCGTCCGATTTTGGTTGTAGATGGGACCCACATGAGGGGAAAGTTTAGTGGAAAGCTCCTAACTGCAGTAGGCATCGATGGAAACAACCAAATATACCCCGTAGGGTTTGGCATTGGGAGGGGGGAAACCGATGAATCATGGACCTATTTTTTCCGACAAATCGAGCGTGTTATTGGTCACATTAATCCCCTAGTGATTGTTTCTGACAGACACAAGAGCATATTGAAGGCAGTACACACTGTGTTTCCCGATGCATCCCACGTTTACTGTATCCACCATCTACAAGAAAACTTGAAAACAAAGTTCAAGGATCACGGCTTTATTCAACTCTACCTTAAAGCAGCGAAGGCATTTCGTGATACTGAGTTTCAAGAATTTTGGTGCCATATTCCAATACGTGTCAAAAAATATTTGGAAGAAGTCGGACTTGAACATTGGTCACGTGTTTATCAGTGTGGGATGAGATACAATCAAATGACCACGAATATTGCGGAAAGTTTTAACTCCCTCCTGAAAGATGCGCGAGAGTTACCAATAACGGGTCTTCTTGATTACATTAGGGGATGGTTGCAAGCCACTTACTACGACCGTCGTACCGATGCAGCGAAATGGGATGCACCAATATCAAAATATGGTGAAGAGATTGTTCTAGTAGCGGAGAATAATGCAAGAAGGCATGTGGTTACGCCAATTGACAGGTACGAATTCCAAGTCGACGATGGACACTTGGGTGGTCGTGTCAACATCCACACGAGGACGTGTACTTGTCGTGAATTTGACGTCTTCCAACTTCCGTGCTCCCATGCAATCGCTGCCTGCATATACCGGAATGTGCCGTACTTGGATCTTTGTTCTCCATGCTACCGCGTTGAAGCAGTCCTTGCTGCGTACGCAGAATCCATATATCCAGTAGGTCATGTGTCGGAGTGGAAAACATCCGAAAATTTTGTGGATTTTGAAGTTCTGCCGCCGAAGAGGGTTCCAAGAGTTGGTCGACGACAAACCTTGAGGATACCATCCACGGGAGAGGTTAGACAAGTTCACAAATGTACTCGCTGTGGAGGGAGAGGTCATAACAGGTAAACATGCCGCCAACCACTCAACACCGCATAGTATTCAGTTTTTTTATCTTTATGTAATTTTATATAACGTACCTATCAACGTAACTAATGTTTTTTTAGAATATTAATTCAATATACAGATGCATGTTGTTATTTCCTGCATGCAGGTTTGTGTGGGATTGTGTCAATGTAACCATAACTTACTGATTTTTTTCCCGCTCAATTCCCGGCCGAAATTACGTACCGAGAACCCCAAACGAGCATCAATTCCCTCACTTAAATTCGAGGTTACCAGTCGCTGTGTATTTTCCCGGTTCGATCGCGGCCGAAACGTCGGACTGAGAACCTCAAACGAGACGCTTGGGAGAGTCAATACGAGGAATATCGTTCGCTGTGTATTTTCCCGGTTCGATCTCGGCCGAAACGTCGGACCGAGAACCTCAAACGAGACGCTTGGGAGAGTCAATACGAGGAATATCGTTCGCTGTGTATTTTCCCGGTTCGATCGCGGCCGAAACGTCGGATCGAGAACCTCAAACGAGACGCTTGGGAGAGTCAATACGATGAATATCGTTCGCGGTGTATTTTCCCGGTTCGATCTCGGCCGAAACGTCGGACCGCGAACCTCAAACGAGACGCTTGGGAGAGTCAATACGATGAATATCGTTCACTGTGTATTTTCCCGGTTCGATCTCGGTCGAAACGTCGGACCGAGAACCTCAAACGAGACGCTTGGGGGAGTTTCCATCTAATTCCGTTCACTGTGAGTTTTCTCGGTGCGGCCCGGCCGAGATTCTCACCCGGGAACTGACACTTTAAAACCCTTAAACATTGAAGCTCACTGTAATTTGCCCCGGTCTGTCTCGGGTTTAGCCTCCGAACCGAGAAATGTGACAGAAAAAGAACGTCTTAGATAATTTTTGCTTTGGTTGGTCTCCTTGGACATATTCCACGTTCATTCTGTCGTAATAACGTCTTAGATAATTTTTTTACAATAGTATTTGGTTTGTGACAATTGTTGAGCGATTACAAACATTTGCATGAGAATTTGCATGGTTTGCATGGAAACATGATAAACCCTAAAAACTTAATATTTCATTACAAAAACAATTGAATCAATATAATCCACTAGAAGAAGGGTCTGTTCGCCCATATCTGTACAACATATTGCCACCGAAAATAAATCATATTATCTTGACTTAGGGTGTCATACGGCAACCCAGTTACATCATATTCAAAAAATTTACATACAAACATACCGCAGTCGCCACTACGTTTCTGCTGCGGCCTTGACAATTCCCGACGTAGAGGCCATCTTTGAACGGAGAGATTCTTCCTCACATCCATGACCCCGATCTTCCAAAGCAGAGCTGGCAGGACTTGGCAAAGGACCCTTAACTCCTTCTCAACCACCTCGTCCTTATTCAACACCACCATGGAATCCGATACAAAGACCTCCCCCACCTCGAGGTCAATGCATACGAGGACCCAATGCAGCCCGCCGATGTTATACGGCATGTACACCAAATCGACCGTGCTCCATGGTATGTTATGGTCTGCAAGCTCGCCCATTCCGTACTTCAAGATATTGCCTGCGCTGCTCCAATCGTACGTCAAGTCTCGGGGATGTATGCCGCTACTCATTTCCTTGTATAGGCCATCTTCGCGTCTGAAGAAATTCTGATGAAAAGAAGATACCAAACATAAGAACCCTATAGAACACTATCAAACAAACATATTCACAAATTGTTCCAATGGTACGTACCGTTACACATAGGTCCCCAATGGTGAACTTCCTGCGGCATAAATCTGGTCGTTCTCCCCATTTCTTTTGGACGAACATGAAAATCGAGTCGACCACCTACACGTAGTTACAGTGTTAGTATTTCAATTAAGAATCATTATTGTCAGTAATCAAACCATACCTCATCGGTCATCCATTTCGATGGAGTGATAAGATCACGAAACCACGTCTTGTCTCGGACAGCATACGCAGTTGTCTGAACTGTGTCTTCTGGGTCCTCAGTGTCAAGCCATCTTTTGAATGGAGCATCCAGATCGTGGGGGATCTGGGGAAGAAGATCGTACTTCAGAGCCTTGCGTTTCTTACGGTCTTCCCGTGTGTCTTTCCATGGACTTCTCAACTTCCATGCAGTCTTCCTCTTACGAGTCCCCCGTCTTTCTATCGGCTCGTTCTGTTCAGAAATGGACTGGACACCCTGTACAATAAGGAAAGTGATAATAAAGTCATTAACCCTAACCCTAAATACCACTATCAACCCTAAACATAAATATATCAAACCCTAATGAATGCTTACCAAAGAATTTTGACTTTCGGCAACAGGCATCTCCTTTCCCACGCCCTCTATCGGGGCATCTACATGTTCGCCTATTTCAATTACTTCCTATTAATGGACCAAAAAAAAAAAAAACTATAATCACTAATAACATAAATTAACCAACTTCCTATTAAACTGCACTTACATGTTCTCTTATTTCAGTTACCTCCATCTGTACGTCTTTCCCCACACCATCTATCGGGTCATTTACTTCCTCGGCTCGACCATGTTGTTCTGTTGTATCCATCGGATCCGCATGGTCAGCCATTGGGGTGTTGTCATTTGCTTTTGCTTGTGACCCGGATGGAAGACCACCACCATCATCCTGACCTTTCGAATGTGGTCGAGATCCACCACCACCATCGTCTGTACCGTCATCTGGTTCTATATACTTGCTGGCGTCGACGAATTTACCCTGTCAAACCAATGTATCAGTAACTAAACGTCATAATACTGATAGAAGCGATTAATAAATAACTATACATACCTTCGAAAGTCGACGCATGAACTTCCTTATCGCCTTCAGGTCTTTTTCAATGGACTTAATGACCTTCACATCCTCCTTAATCTCCTTCACATCTTCTTTAATCACTTTGATCTCGTCTTCGAGGACTTTGCACCTCTTGCAGACTCTGCCATTCGTAACAGACGTCCCAACACCCTCCACCACTTCATTTGGATTCTCAGTCCCGAGATCCTCAACAACAGTATCTTCATCTGGAATATCTTCCAAAGCTGCTGGGGGTGGAGGTGGAGGTGGAGGTGGAGGTGGAGATGGGGCTCGAGGTGGCTGCATCACACGATCCATAAATTGGATCTCCTCTTCTGAGGCCACAAGTTCAGTTGTGACCCTAGCCTGCACGAAAAAGGAAAATTATAAAAATAAACATACTAAAGTTAAATTGAATGAATGCATATAAAATATATTCGACATACCATATCTGAAGAAAACACCTCCCGACTCAGCGCTGCAAGTGTAGGTGAGTGGCTACATGACCATCTTAATATGCGTGGAATGGCATTGTCATTCAAGCGATTAGCCACACGCCCGGTCAACGAAGATACAGTCTCGTATGTCCATACCTGTGTAAGTAAAGAAAGTATATTGTTAGAGATACAATATATATCGAGAAAGTATACACTATCAATCACTCTAAACCAACGTACCTGAAACGCGTATGGGAAGCCATACAGACTGTACGTTTCCTGTTTGCCATCCGTCCTCTCTTTATAGGACACTGCCTTCCCACCTACTGCCTTCTTGAGTCCCTTTATGGTCTTATCAAAAATTAGCTTACTCCAATCCTCATTACAAAACCTTTGCCAATCATCAATAATGCCGAGCAGGCTAGTGTCCATCTGCTGCTTTCTCTCCCTCCCCATCATAGCCAACTCAATGAAATAAAATATGGTCATCTTCACAGCATCCTTGTCGCTCTCAAAATTAATGGTAGGGAATAATCTATCTAGTTCAAACCCTTTCATGCTGATGCTATCGTTAAGGTACAGTCTTCTCAGTCTAGTACTAGATACATTACCCCTAACATGTTGGGTCCTATGCCTAATTCCAGTGATAAGGTCAAATTCCCTCCGACCAAATGAAACTTTCTCCCCCAGAATCTCAAAGCTAATAACATCAATCCTAGGCTCATTCACTTCCCTCAAAAGAAAATAATGAATAAGATGTCCATTAAACATCAAGGACGTATCTAAGAAATGTCCAAAACATGTTTGCCTAAACATTCCTAACTGGGTATCAGTTAATTTATCCTTAATATTTTTAACGGTTTTCCCGAGATGTGAACAACATGTCAAAGCAGCAGGAAAGTAGTCAGCGGGTGCAATCTTTGGTACCAATGCCATGATGGTAAATCCTAATGACAAACAAAACCTAATTTCAAAAAAAATAAAAAGAAATTTTTTTTTATGAAGTAACTTCTTCACGGTCCAAAATTATAAGTTCAACAACAAAATGCATGAGTAAATCAAAAAAGTACAAAAAATAATAATAAGAAAAATAAAAATAATAAATTTTAAATTTTAAATTTTTTTTGGAAAAATATATATTCTCAGTCCGGTTCGGTCCGTCTCGTTCGAGTCGCCCGCCCGAACTCTCGGGGCTTTCGGCCGAACCAACCGGCCGAGGACGCGGTTTTGGGTTTCAAAATATCTCTTCCCGGTCCATGTTCCCGGTCCCCCTCGTATGCATCCCGGCCGGGATGCTTCGACTGCAACACAAAAACCCAACCAACCCATACGAAAATCAGCCCCATTTTACATCACAACACAGTCAGAAAGCGCCGAAAACACGTTTTGTTCAATAAACTCATGCTAAACTACATGAAATTTGGGCAAACGATCCTAGACTACATCAAATGCTTCTAAACCCTAGAAAACAGTAAAATAAAACGAAAAAACATACCTTACAGCTAGAAATCGTTCTCCTAAGTTGTTCTTACACCAAATGCACGCAAGAAATCGATGAAAATGGAAGCTGAAACGAGGGAGAAGACGAGCGGTTGAAATGAGGGAGAACGAGAGGGAAACGAGGGAGAAGACGAGCGTTTGGAAGTTTTAAATTTTTAGAGGGGCATTTTCGTAATTTCACATCTAAATAAAAATTAAAATAACCTAAAAAACCAAATAAAAAGTGAGGGGGTTAAATTTACAAACCAAAAAACTGAGGGGGTCAAAACTGTCAAATTCCTCCTCTCGATTACCCGCCGACTTCCTTCCCTTCTACGATCTCTCACGCCGTCCTCCGTAGTCCTCATTTTGAGCATCGTCCAGCGAGTCCAGCAGCGCCAGACTTGTGATCTTCTTCCCTTCCGGTGAGTCCTCAGCAAGTTCCGGCGTCGTTTGCAGCGGGATAGATAACAGAGTACGGAGTACTATCCCTTCGTCTCACTGATCTTCTGAAATTAGAATCTCAGGTGCTTGTTTGTTGTATGATGAACTATAGTAGATAATGGTTTAAGATTTTATCTCAACGTACCAAGACTGAACTCAATTCCTTAATCGACGGTTTTTAGTTGGAAATTGTGTTGCGTTTCTAAACTGTGGTTGTCCTGATTCAATGAAATCACGTTATTTTTACGAGGATTTGTTGGTAAACTATTATTATTAGTTAGGGGATCAGGGATGGGATAGTGGTGATTCCAGACTATGGTTTAAATGTTTGGTGCCGTTTTTTTTTAAATACAACTCAGAAGGGTATCTATACCTCAAGTTATCAAGGAAGTTGTCTTACTCAAAATTCAACTTCGCGATCTTCATCCCATCTATTATGCTAAAAAAGGACTTAACCTTTCCTAAATTGTGAGCAGGGAGGAAGGAAGTCTGTGTGGACTGCAAAGTCAGTTTCTTTGTTTGATTTGAGGGATATCTATACTGGGCATTAGATATGGCCATTTCTTAAGCTTGATTGACTTTTGCCTCTGAGTTGTTAATGGTGCTTCCATCTATTTTCCCCTCATTTTTATGTCCTCTGCATTAGATCCTAGATTAATTGCAAAAAATGAAAAAACATATCTCTTGCCATACCTCTGAGCTTCCATGATTTTTCACCTAGATTTGGAGGGGTATTTGATTTTGGCTGCTAAATGAGATACTTTATGTATGGAAATTTTATTTGTTGATTGTGTGTGTGGAAACCTTCAAGATTTATATGCCTTAATATTACATATATTTACATTAAACTTTTGTAAAGAAACAAAAGCTTTGTAAGGATGGTTTCCATCTTGCTAAATTTTGGTATACATTAATTTAAATTCTCCAGAAGGTTCCAAAATATTGTTATTTGAAATTTTTTTGATACATTCATTAGAGAATTTGTATGTCTCTAGATATAGATTGTGGGAAAAGTTGGTGTAGATATAATTGTTGTTAATGGGTGAGTAGAGATAATGCTTATACCTTTTTCACGTTTTTGCTATTTTAGAGGTTATAATCATTAGAACTGAAGGAATTGTTATAAATAGTGAATGAAATATACCATCCATCTTGCTTATAGTTTTTTTTGTTGCCTTTTTGTTTATTTGGAAATATGTAATAGTTTCTGATCTAGACAAATCTTTCTGGTCATCTTCTTTGTGGTTTTGGTTGGATTTTATGTGTAATTTTTCCTTTTTTTATTTACCTTTCTTGTTTCTTGGTATTTGTTGTAAAGTGTTCATAGTGTTGGTTTTAAATGACTTTTCATGCACACGCAACAACAAAATTGTTCAAGATGCTTTTGAAGTATATACTCGAGGATAAAACACAAAAAAGGGAGCGCCTTTAAAAAAGAGCTCACCAAGAGACTGAAGGCAAATCACACGATGCCAAAGAGCTTATTGTTATTAAATGTGGTCTCAACCATGTCACCTACCTCATTGAGCAGGTGTTCTTTTATTTCATGCTTGTTAAATAATTTACTTTCTTCCATTGTTATTCTTTCAGGAATCAAATATACTGCTTAAATAACAACCAAATGAAATTTACATCCTTTTCAGAATAAGGCATATCTTGTTGTGATTGTACATGATGTGGATCCGATCCAATTGAGTTGGTTGTTTGGCTCCCAGCTTTATGTAGGAAGATGGAAATTTCAAATTGCATTGGGAAGGGAAAAACACGTTTGGGAGCGGTAAGATTTTCCTTTTTCCTTTTCCTAAGAAATATTTTCCAATACTCTAAATCTTGAGGACAATTATTTGAATGTAGGATCCTTGAAGCTATCAAGCTATTAAGTTTAGATAAATTAGTTTAAGTTTTGTTGTTATGAATTTAGTTATTCGTTTTGATGTTAAGGTCATTTGTTTTGAAAAGTTCGTTTGTTTAGTTAAATCTATTATGTATTGTAATTTTATTTTTGAGAAGTTACTTATAAATTTTAATGTTATGCTTATAAAGTTGTGATTGTTTTTTAATTGCGAAAAGGATAACTTTTGAGCCTAAAAGTTTGGATAAGTTAGTCAAGTCAAGTTTAGTGGTTTTGATTGTTTTGAGTGTAGAGGGTGGGGTGGGTGAGTGCTAAGAGATGTAGAGGATCAGTATGGAAGTTGACTTAGTTGTTTATGTTCATATTTTGATAAGTTTAGTGGTTTGTTTTCATTTGATGCGTTAGTTTACATTTTTATGATAAGTTTTTTTAAGGTTATGTTGATAAGTTTAAGTTTAGTTAAATTTGGTTGTTATGTTATGCTCATTAAGTTTAGATAAATTAGTTTAAGTTTTGTTGTTATGAACTTAGTTATTCATTTTGATGTTAAGGCCATTTGTTTTGAAAAGTTCGTTTGTTTAGTTAAATCTATTATGTATTGTAACTTTATTTTTTAGAAGTTACTTATAAATTTTAATGTCATGCTTATAAAGTTGTAATTGTTTTTTAATTGCGAATAAGATAACTTTTGAGCCTTTGGTTACTAGAATTTATGTTTCTTAGAACCTTTGGTTACTAAGCAAAAAGTTGGTAAGATTTGGTTGTTTAGGTTTGTTATAAGTTTTGATGTTATGCTTCTAAAGCTTGGATTGTTTTAGCTTTATTAGTTCACTTGCTTACCTTATTTGTTTCTTATCTGTCAGATTTGTTGTTCCTATGCATCGTCAATGGCTTCAAGTACAAGTTGCACCACGTTCAATCAACCTTCAAAGAGTTATGTGGGCCTTTTGTTTTTCCTTTTTTTTTTTTTTTTTTTTTTTTTTTTGCAATCAACAATATTGTACTTGACAAACACCATAATGTTATGGAAATTATATGTGACCATGTTATACTTATTTTATTGAGTTAATAGTTCTTGTAATTTTGGAATTGTCCATATATGAATTTTGTTAATGTTATTGGTGGAAATTTGGTTGATATATCTTGAATGTGTATTATTTATTTGGTTGACGAAATTACGTCCTTCTCAATATATCAAATTGTAGGAGATCCAAGATAATAGGGAAAAACTATTATAATTGAAAAAAAAAAAATCACAAACAAACATGACATGTAAAATGTGTCAAAAACTTATTAAATTGACAATTTTGAATTGTCAAGATAAAGTATCATTTGACGTGTTAAGCATGTCAAGTTTTAACAAAAATGATGTTTAATAAATGTCAAGAAGTCCATACACATGCGCTTTAAAAATGTCAACTCTGTTAATATTCTTGACGTTTAAAAAATATCAAGGAAAGAATAGCTTGACGCTCCATTTTCGATACCTTATTCTTGACAGTGGTCTCTCGACGCTTTTAAAAGCGTCAAGAGTATAAAAATTTGACATTCCAAAAGCGTCAAGTAATACCGTTTTTGTAGTAGTGCTAGGAGAGCACTTTGCGAAAAAAACCTAGGAAATCGAGGAATCCTGAGTAACATTTTCTAGTTCTTCAATCACTGAGTTGACATTGTTGAATAATAGTTTAAAAAATAATTGTACATTTTGAAGATTTTGTAGGCCCCGTAAGATAACCATTCGGTTTTTTGCTTTTGGTTTTTGAAAATTATGCTTGTTTTCACCAAAAATCCCTACCATGACTTTCATTCTAGTAAAGGTTGTATTTGAATTCCTAGTCAAATTTTAAAAACAAAAACAAGTTTTTGAAAACTACTTTTTTTTTTTTTGTTTCTAAAATTAGACTTGGTTTTTGAAAACAAGGTAGAAGATTGATACTAAAACCAAGAAACTTATAGGTGGAAGTATGTATGTATAAGCTTAATTTTCAAAACTCAAAAACCAAAAACCAAATGATTATCAAACGGGGCGGTAGTGATTGGAATGATTAAACTCATTTTTCTTTTGGTAATGATTTTTGTAATAATAACATAGAAGTGGTTTTGGAAAAAATCCAAATTTACTCTAAAAGTGATTATTCACCAACCCATGTGCTTTTTTGGTCAAGATCAAGAATCATTTAGGACTAACTCTTATTTCGGAGGGATTTTTAGTAATTGTTGATGGGAGATTACATTTTAAATCAAACATTAATAATTCAGAATCATTTTTTAAATATATGAAAATCACTCTTGAAATGTGGAACCTAGATATATAGTAAAATGAATTAATTATTATTAAACAGTTTAATTAGTTTGTACAAAATCAGTTGTAACTAAATTAGTGATCGGGTTAAAATTACAAATTAAAAAATCACTCTCAAACAGAACTTTATAATACATACTTAGTTAAGAAACACATGCAATGCACATAAAATCTTGTGGTTTTAATTTAAAATAAGAAAAAAATGTGATTTTTTAGTACGTAATAAATAAATATTATATATTTTTTGTTTTAATTACCATTAGTTTTTAAAATATAGATAATACAACTGTTGATGGCAAAATCTGGACAAGAAGAACTCACCTGACCTTCACGTGCCACCGAACAGAGGCAACCGAGGGCATTCGGAGGCGATTCAGGCTGAACCAAGTGGAACCGGGGCAACCGAGGGCACGAGGGACCGAACAGAGGCGGAAGAGCTCGGCCTCAGCCTCGAGGCCAAGGCCGACCATATGGATCGGGCCAAGGCCCGATCCCTCTGGCCTTGGCCTGACCCTCTGGCCTGTTCTTCCTCCGGGGCCGGTTTCTTGGTTGTCTCTTTCGGCTGGTATCGCGTTGTCCTTCTCAACTTCTTGCATATCAGGGTGGTCCGAAATTACCTATAACATTAAGCTCCCACTCTTGAATTGGGATTCAGGTGCGACTTACTGCTATAGGCCGAGCTCCTTAAGCCCTATTTAAGAGTAACGATCTTTGCTCTGTGCTGGCCTATGTGCAAATTTATTGTCATCCTGCAATATCGGATAAAAATAGACAAAGTAGAAGCTCCTTGAATAGGGGTTAGGTGAAATGGAAATGAGAAAGGTGAGAGATTACAAAAATGGCTGGAGGACCTCGTCCCCGGCCCAGCATCGGCCTCGGCCTTGGGATGAGGCCGAGCATGACATTTTTCTAATTTTAGCTTAGGGGGCGTTGTATCTGTATTGTCACCAGGATAAGGTACCCAGCCTTATCCCTATACTATAGACCATTTAGGTTATTACTTGAACATGATCTCATGTATGTCTCCACATACTGTTCAAGCCTCATTAAATAATCTTGGATGTTAGTTTATTGGATTTAGGGTTAATAACACACTTCTAAAATAAAATTCAATAACCACTTTATTGAATAAACCTCAATACATTTGTTTACATTTACTATCTACGCGTTTTGGGGCATAAAGCCCAACAATTTGCATATTCTTCTAATTAGCAAGAAAAAAAAAACACTAAAAGAAGAAGAAAAAGCCCACAAAATTCTTAGCTACAAGAAAAAACTAGCAAATATTTGAAGATAAAAAACTTCCAAAGTTGCTTTGCTTTCATAATCCTTAGATAGCGGAAAAAAAAAATCTCTTACAAAGTTCTCAACAACAAGAAAAAGTCATCTAAAATGGAAAAAAAAAAACTCCAAAATTTTTTCCCATCATCTTACAGTTGCATGTTTTTCAAAGTAGCTAAAAAAAAGTAACAAACCCCACAAATGCATTAGGAAAAAAAAAAAGAGAGAGAACTCACGTAAAATTTTTCAGCAGCAAAAGTCGTTTATCAAATATATATATATATTTTTTTTTACAAGAAACCAATTTAGGTGCAATGTGAATTAAGAAAAAAAAAAGAAGAAATACTGAATTACGTGTTTTAACGGTGGTTCAAATGGAAAGTTAAACTTAACACTTGAGCAAGTTTAGGGTTAGATTTGATAAGATCTAATAAGTTTGAGGTTCAATTTGATGAAATTGAAAGTTTAGGGTTAAAATTGATATAACTTGCTAAGTTTAGAGTTCAATTTGATGAAATTGAAAGTTATATATATATATATATATTTGTATATATTTAGAAAAAAAATGCAGGGTTAAAATTGATACAACTTACAAAGTTATTAAAAATGATTTTTTCCCTTTATCTCTTTTTATCTACCTATTTCTAGCCGTGGAATATACGGACACACACACACCAATAAAGACATGTTTGAGAATGATTTTAAAATGATTAAAATCACTTTTATCATATTTAAAATCATTGTGAAACGTGTCTTTAATAATTCAAAATCAATTTTGACGGTATGAAAACTACATTTAAAAGTGTGAAATCAAACATAAAAATTAAAAAAATAAAACTTAATTTCTTTGTAATCTTTCACTTCTAGTAAAGGTAAAATCTGAATTTGAATTTTGAGAGACATGAGAGAGAAGATAGATACTGTAATTCCTTGATTTATGAGATAAACTGTTTTGTTTTTTTAAAATTAAATCAGATAGTGGCTTCTTAAAAATAGGGTGTGAACGTGAAACTTGACTCAAGGGTATAATTGGAAAGACATCCTCATGAAAATAGGTTAAAAAAACGTTTTAACCATTTTTCATTGAAAAATCTGTGTGACAATTTTTAAAAAATATAGTGTATATTTTGCCATTTATAAGAATTTCCCAGGGTTAAAGGCAGATATGGCCAAAATAAAAAGACAGTTTTGAAAAAAGGGAAATTTTTTTTTTTTTATTGTAAACATGGCAAAAGGACAAAATTGGTAATTTATCAAATAAATAAAACTGACTAAAATCTTAAATATTGGATATTTAAATTCAAAGATTAAAACAAATCTTAAATTCAAATATAAGAATCTAAATCTTGAATATTTAAATTCAAATCCATCATAATCAATATTCTAACAATAATTAAATTCAAATACAATCATGAATATACGGTTAACAATGAAAATACTTACTAGACATGTAAATACGAGATAATTCCATAAAAACACAAATACTATGTAATCTCATAAAAATTGTTCAAAACCCCTAATATTAACCCTCTGAACCTATTATATTTCAAGTTTTGTTTTAGAAAAATTATTGATCAAGTGTAAATATTATTTTTACTAATTTACAAAAATACCTTGTATTTGAACCAAACAATTATGGTGGGGAACAATCTTTCCAGGTAAGCATTCTGTTGCAATTGAAAATACCTTGTATTTAGTCTCAACATTAATAGGTAACCATTCCTTTCTACTAGTCAAAGTATTTTTTAACCTAAAAAATTAAGAGTGGAATTAGAAGACTAACTTGCAGGTAATATGGAGGCAACTTTCTCGACATAAATTTTGCAATCAGGACATCTCTTTCATTTCTTTTGATCAGCAACTTCATCGTCATCAAATTGTCTGCTCTTCCTTTCCCTTTACGCAATTTCTGAAATTCACCGCATTACATTTCCCCCCTCTATCCAACTTTACACTGCGCAGAACATTCTCCTACAACTCGGAAATTCCGACGCCGTCACCGCCTCCCCTCTGTCATCAATCATCGCTGTCGAGTAGTCTTTGAACAGACAGTAGAATCTCTTCGTCTTTAGAATCATCGCCTTCGCCAAAGCATCTCCCTTGCGTTCCAACACCTCTCTCAGAACGAAAGAATCGCAGATCTTCGACTTCAGCGCCACCACACACTTTGGCTTGGGGCACTTCACCGCCAAGTTTTGTGGAAGCTTCGAGGCTATGTGCTTTGAGATGCAATCGATACCGATTGTTTTCAATTGGATAAAAAAAATTGTTATAAATATTTGAATTTAAAAACTAGAATATTTTATAGGATATATTATTTGATTTAAAATCAAATAATTAGATTTGAATTTAAAAAAAAAAAATTGGAAGATACAGTGTACCTATTTTTAGGGAATGGTTAGTTTACAAGTTGCACAATGGTAAAAATGGGATGCTGGAAAAATTTAGGTAATCCTCCCCATATTTTGTCATCCATACAAATTTCTCTATTTGGATTTACATCCGTTCCAAAGAAAGGCCATAATTTTTTTTTTTTTTAGTAAAATTTGATTTTGTCAATTTTTAAGGTTTTACTGTGATACGATTTAATATTTCCCTTAAAGAAGAACAAAAACTTTTAATTTTAATTTTTTTTTTTTTGGAAAACTTTGAGTTATTTGATAAAAGAAGACCTTTTGCTATATCACCTGACATTTTGATTAGAAAAAAAAAAAAAAAAAGACAATGGATGAATTGGCAATCATGTTTCTTTCTTTTTATACATTGATCACATTCATAGGATGCATCAATTTATTGTATAACCACATATCCATCTGAATCTCATCATTATCAATTACATCATATACATTCAAAGAGTTGTGTCCCATCAATAAAGGACAAAATAAAAATTTACTAAAAACATAAGGGCAAAAGAAAAAGGCAAATATTTCTGTAAAAAAAAAAGGCAAATATTTTCTTCCATAGTCGAGTCTATATGTATTATAGATAGATTATAGATTATAGATTTAAAGGTAATTTTGAGAAGGTTGAATATACTCGACAAAATGAAAATTTACTAAAAATATAAGGACAAAGGAGAAAGAAAAATATTTTCTTAGTCTATATGTATTATATATAGATCATAGATTATAGATTTGAAAGGTAATTTTGAATATACTCCCAAAGCACTTATTTAGTACTTCATCCCAAGTGCTGGTGAAAAAGTGTATCGCAGCCGGATCAAATCAAGCAAATAACAATTATGGGGTTAGGTAATTGAAAAGAAAAAAAAAAAATGTCCAGTTTCCATGAATATTAACTCATCACATTTTTTTCCCTGTTGTCTTGATGGCTTCCTTTTTTTTTTTTTTTCTTTATTTCTTTTGGGTATATATTATGATATTTCTAGTTATATATTGGATGATTTTAATTGGATTTGATATTTTTTTGTTTGATTCTCAGTATTTTCTTTTATTTCATTTAGTGGTTAGGTTAGTGTGATTGGGTTATTGTAACCTTATTAATTGGAATTTATATGATTTATGAGTTAGTTAATGAGAAAATTTTAAATTTAACTTTGAAAAGTATATTGAAGTTTAGAATTTAAATTGCCAACATGAGTATAGTTATGTTCTACTGACATAACTGATCATACAACTTTACTAAGAGGTCGGTGGTTTGAATTCTCCCACCCAAACTAGATATTTAGTAATCTAAAATTGTATGGAAGGTTTTTAAGTAAAAATTGTATTGAACTTTATCATATATTCATTTTCAGGGTTTTTTTTTTTTTTTTTTTTTTTTTTTTTTTTTTTTTTTTTTGAGTTCAATAAGAATTTATAGATATGTATTTTTTTTAACAACATTGGGGTGGGAGAATTCAAACCACAGACCTCTTGGTTATTAGTACAAACTTTATGCCAGTTGAGTCATGCATTTATAACGTTTTTTTTCTTTTTTTTGGCAATATGCATCAATTATTAACTTTTAAAAGTATAGAGAGTGTTGTTGGCAAGATGCATTTATAACGTTTTTTTCTTTTTTTTTTTAGATGATTTTCATAATCTTTATGATTAAGATGGGCAATTATACATCAATTATTGTTTTATTGTCAAAGTTGGGGATCACACTATGAAATTAGCACTATAAAGATCATCATAACCTAATAATCATATCAATGATGTTCCTAATAGTCAAAAGCTAAGAGCTCTACAATTTTCTCCAAAAAAAAAATCTAAAAAAGCATCCTAAAGACTCAAATACATAACAATATCTATAATTTTTACCGTTTTAAAAAGATGAAATAGTAGATAATTACTTTTTAATATTTTCTTTTATATAATTTTAGAATTTCAAACTTATCCCTATATGTTTTATTTATTCTATTACTTTTTTAAAAACAAAAATAACATTTATGTTTTAGAATTAAAATGGGCTAATTTTAAAATATTTTTAAATCTTGACAAAATGAAAAATGATTAGTTTCAAAACTTACCTTTTGTGTTTCAAATTGCTTAAAATTTCAAAAATAAATTCAAAACAAAATATGAAATTGGTATTAGATGAAAAATATATATTGAAGTACATATTTTATTCAAGTTGCACGATAGTGATAATTTTTTACCCATAGTTTATGATAGGACTAGCGATTAAGAAATGTTATGGTTAAGAAATAACCACTCCATATTTTTCAAAAAAAAGAAATAACCACTCCATATATAAATAAATAAATAAATATATATATATATATATATATATATATATATATATATATATATATATATATATATATATATATATATATATATATATATATATATATTTTGAGAATGAGACAACCACTCCATTAATTTTCTTTTTTTAATTTAAATATCGTATTTTTTGAAGTTTACGAAGTGTAAATGCAATGGATATTTTTTTAAAAAAGAAAATACGGGAAAATTTATAATTTATTACATTTTTACCATCATTTTTAAAAATGTTCTAGTTTGCATTTAAAAATAATACATATTAAACTGAATACAATGATAAATTTTTAAGACTGACGTGAAATATTTAACTAAATTGTTGAAAAAATTGTCACATAGCCTTTTCGAATAAAAATTGTTTAGAAATATGAAATACAACCCTGTTTTTTTTTTTTTTTTTTTTTCAAAATTTTAATTATTTTCAAATCACCAACCAAACACACCCTAAGATTCTTCTGAGATGGATATCTAGATTACCATGTTTGTTTTACAAAAATGCACGATATTGAGACATCTTGTGATTCTCAAGAATCCTAAGATGTCCACGTGGGAGTCATCTAAAGAACTTCTGGTACTAATTCATGGGTTTCTAAGGTCTTAGACAATCCAGATTCTGTTTTAGGTTTTCAGATTCACTAAATTCAATGAATATGCGTTTGACAGATTGTTTTTTAAAACTGTTTTCGGATTCTATGATCCAAATAGTGGAAATTCTGAAAACAAATTTTTTATGTTTTCATTGTATCCAGATTTTGAATTTCAAAATTGTAAATGCAGAATTAAATTAAAAAAGATAAAAACTTTAATAAATATAGTATTTCATGTTATAAACTCAATTTATTTTTGCGAAATTAAAATTTGTATAATATAATGTATTATAAATTATATGATATTGTAAAATAATAATAATAAAAAATTTATAACACATAGCATGTTTATAAATTAATCAATAATATTTTATATTCAACTTAGTATTTAATTGATAACTACAAATAATTTATCGTTTATAAATATATTATCAAATGCATTTTGAACCATTATTTAAATTAAGATCCAATTTTTGAATCTGCTACCAAACACATATCTGAAAACATGAAATACAACTCTGTTTTCATTGAATCCCTTGTTTTCAAATTTCTGTTTTCAGATCACCAACCAAACGAACCCTAAGATTTTCAGGTGAGGGAATCATCTTCTTTTTTTTTTTTTTTTGCATATTTATAAATATCTTTTATGCATATTTTCTTTAGTCATTTTTTTTTTTGCAATTATATTCATATGTTTCACTTATATATGAAATGAACTTCATTTAAATGATATAATATATATCTTAATTAATTTTTGATTGAAATCTAAAGTGAAAATTTTCAATATAAAAAAAATCAATCGCAACACAAAGATTATTTGTCTCAATTTTTTTTTCTTTATTTTGATAATTTAGAAATATACTTTACTAATATATACACCAAGAACTATGAAAATGGTCTTCTTTTAAAACAAATTCAACTATGTCAAGTTAAAATTGAAATTAATATTTAATACAAACCTTTTATAAAAATCTCAAAACGATACAAAATTTAAACTATCTAAAATGAGTTTAAGGGGATAAACTTTTGATTTTTCTTTTTTGTCCATTCTTAATTTGAACATTTTTCTCTTGTCCTTTTTAATTAATTTATTTATTACATTAAACAACATTTGAATAAATGTTCGAAAATCTCTACACATATTTTCAAACTTTAGACTCGATTTTGTTTGACAAAATAATAAACTGATAAAATCTATAAAATAATTGAAATATTAAACAATGTTTAAATAAAATTTCTAATATCTCTACACATATATCGTAAATTGGAAATTAATATTATGAGTTATTAAAAAAACTATAATAAATCAATGCATAGGTATCACAATTTATTAGAAAAAATTGATTAATTAATACATATTTCAAAAGATCCTGATTTATTAAAAAAAATTAAAAAAAATTAAAGTATATTTTAAAACATTTCACGATTTATTCAAAATTAATTAAAAAAAAATCAATTATACTGCATCCATAATTGAATTCTTCCATATAACCTTGTTTCCATCAACATCTCATTCCAATCAACAATCTTCAGAGGGTCATTCCAATTGATAATAGGTATATTTTACCTAATTAATATTTGTGCATAAATATACTTTTCTTTATTCTTATATATATATATATATATATATATATATTTGTAAAACAATGTAGAATACAACTCATCAAAATGATATTGTCGGGAAATCTCACTAAATAGGAAAGATAAGAGTTACAAGACAACATGGATAATTATCTAATCATTATTGCTTGAAATCTTACAATACCGCTTTAAAAAGGTATTGATTTATCTAAAATTTAATAAATAATGCAAAATATGTCATTTTATTTATTATACTATATTATTTTATTTTATTTATTATATATATTTCTTAAGAATTATTTATTATATTTGTATTGAATATTAATTTTAGGAAAAATAAGCTCATGTTTGGTTCCTGATTTGAAAATTGTTTTCGAAAATAAAGAATTCAAAATTCAAAATTAAAAAATTAATTTAATATGATTATTTTTCTACTTGATTTTTATTCATTTTTAGAGATATTAGAAATCAATCTGGTTGGAATTGATTCCTAAAAAGAAATTTTGTTGGAATTGAAATTATAAGAAAAAATATATATATACCAATAGTTGTATTTTATCTTTTGATTGGTAAAGTAGAGGAGTATATAAAAATATATAGATAGGATTATGTGAAAAATAAAAATGACAATCAAAGCATCATTATCAATAAAACACATTATTTACACAACAATAATTTTGTATTTTTTTTTTCTTTAGAGTCCGAGAGAATTTGGATATAAAAAATAGAAAATGTTGTTTGTAGATAATGCAACCTTTTTAATGGAAAGAAAGATGTATTCCGTATTTTTTAAGTTGTATCTCATGTTTGCATTATTTTAAAAACAAAATTGGAAAACAATGAACACAACATTTTATCATTTTTTTAAACATGTCCATTTTTTGAGTTGTTTTCAAAAATTGTTTTTGAAAATTGGTATACCAAACATGTTTTTATTGTTTTCCTTGTATTTTTTATTTTTGATAACATAAAAACAAAAAACGGATCATGAACCAAACGAAACCTAATTACATTCCAAGGGGGTCTAACAAGATAATGGCCCACTTTTTGGCCCAAAAAGCTGGTTCAACTAAGTCTTCTATTAGTTGGTTTAATGATTTTCCTATCTGGTTTCTCCAATTGAATAATGAGGATATTGTGAATGAGGGTAACTTTGGTGGGGGTGCCTGTCCCACCAATGGCTGCCCAATGGGCGTTTTTGCTGGCTTTTAATGAATACTTTTCTTCTAAAAAAAAAAAAAACGAAACCTAATTAAGTCTTTCTAATTAATATTTTAATTAATTTTTTTATTATTAATGATAAATACAAGAACTTTGATGGCTAGTTGGCAATGGTATCAATATTGATGCATCAACTGACCCTTGGATACCTAAAGAAGGCTCTTGGTCTCCCATTGTGACCCAAAGGAAAGAAGATTTGGTTATGTCAGCCTTTCTAGAGCAAGATGCCAACATTATTATAAATATCCCTATCCCCAAATGTCAAAGGGAGGATACTGTGATTTGGCATGAGGATGCGAAAGGCTTATTCTCAGTAAAGAGTGCATATAGGCTAGGTATACACCAAAGTCGACTGGTAGAAGCTTTAGTGTCGAGTAATAAAGAAGCAGAACAATGTTGGAAGCTCTTCTGGAAAATGAACATACCTCCCAAAGTTAAGATGTGCGGTTGGAAAATATTCCATGATATTCTCCCAACTCGCGTGAATCTTATCAAAAAGGGGGTGGTTTTTTTTATTGGACCGAATACCCGTTTGGGTTTCATGGGCTCTGATACCATATTGGATTATATGGGCTTCCATCTCAAAACCAATTGGCAATGAGTGGAGTAACCCATACATCTTATGAATTGAGAGGTCTCCACCAATCTTTTCAATGTGGGATCCTCAACAGTTTGGGCCCATCATTTCCCAAGTTGGTTACAAATTCTGAATGATTCAGTTATTAGGGTGTATAATCACACATGTAGGGGATCCTGTCCCACAGTGAATATCCCGGTTTCTTTCTAATGATATGAAGTTTTTATTCTCAAAAAAAAAAAAAAAAAAATACAAGAACTTTAAATATTTATATTTAAATTTATAAATTGGTTTTAGTTGAAAGTTCTTAATGCTATTAATTATTTATGTAATGGTATTAGCTACTTAAATTTTAGTGTAGATATGTAATCTTTATTTTTTTTATTTATAACTTATATTATAACTTTTTATCTTAGAAAAGAGAATTTAACAGATAATAACTTGGTAGGTTTAATAATTATCTTTTCAGAAATAAACATAATATATATATATATATATATATATATATATATATATATATATATATATATATATATATATATGTGCAATGGCATGTGTGCGCTAATATAATGTATATATATACTATATAATTATAAATCTTTTATTTTTATCACTAACTTCCAAAGTTTATGGTAATTAAAACAAATATTATATGCTTTCTGTTTATTACATTAAATATGCTAAAAATAGTTACTATTTTCTTCCAATTGAATTAAGACTGTAAAATTTTACGTGCATTGTAAGGTAGATTCTTCAATTTATATCTCGTCTACAGATTGTCAAAAAAAATCTCGTCTACAGATGTTGAAGTAAAAAAAACAACAATAAAGATACATTAATTTTTTTTATTTGTATTAAAGAAAGAATTTTGGCAACATTAATTAATTTATAAAGTATTAAGTGATCATATATTGGCTAGTCTTGCAAGTCTAGGTTTGCTTTATGGGTCTCCCCAAGTCTGTTGTCACCTCGATAGGATATGGGGTTAAGCCAGTGAGTCTATTTGCATTTCAGATTATTGTTGTTTGCACGAGGCACAAAATAAGGGGTAAAAAGAGCTGCCTGCAGGGTGATCAGTTAGGCCAACCAAGATAATGCTCTGGTTAGGGGTCCCTTCTCTGCAGTGCGAAAGCTAGTACCCTGCCTCTGAGTGGAAAGAAAATGGTGAGTATGGAAAGTTTGAAAAGAATGTTTGAGAATGGAAGAAAATGAAAATGAAATGAATAAGTCTGACACGAATGTCAGAAAATGAGAAGGAAAGTTTGTGAGAGGATAGAGTTTTGCCCAGGCCTCTGGGTAGCGTGCTAGCATCCTAATTTGTTTCCTTTAGCTCTTAGGCGAGGCCTTTGTTCCAGTGTAGGGGGAAGATGGATGGTGGGTGCTTATAAATCTTGCCAGGGCTTCTAGGGCTGCTCTAGGTGAGGCTTGTCACACACTCACGTGAGAATTCTCTGGATAACTTTGGCTTGCTTCATTCGTGTTGCCAGGTATATTTCGCCTCTTCTGGGTAAGATTTAGCATTCGCCATGCAGGGTGTTATCTATGAGGGTTCCCAATTCCAGAGCCCTTCAGGGCAAAGTGTGCTGCTTAGGCCTACTTGGGGTTTCCATGTGGGGTGCTTGGTTGTGTAGTAATGGTCCTAAGTTGTTTGTTTTTCCCTTTCTGAGTTGTTTGATGGCTTTTTTATGCAATTTGCTTCACTCTCTGGGGTATTGTTATGCAGGTTATTTGTGCACGCTTTGTGAGGATGATCTTATGAGTGTATGATTGCTTTCGCTAGAATGCCAGCTCCTATGGTTTCTTGCTGGGGAGCTCAAGGTGCTGGAGGCGTGATTTGGTAGATGGGCCTGTGGATATGATGGACCATAACAATGCGCCACCTTGCCATATCTTGCCATAGTTTGAGGGTCCAATGCCTTTGAGATAGGCGGCTCAGGGATGTGCACGCTTTGCGAATATGGGGCGACGAGTGTATGAATGCTTTCGCTAAAATGTCGGTCGGTATGCTTAAAACTCCAGGTAGATGAAAGGCTGCTTATGCACATACTACCTTTCTATGGTCTTTGCCGAGGAGCTCAAGGCTGTAGACGGAAGGCTGCTTAAAATTCCAGGTAGATGGATCAGTGCCCATGATTCGTGGTCATTTTGATATTGAGTACAAGCCAGTCTGAAAGCCAGTGGCTAGTTTGGGAGGAAGTTGATTGTGTTTTGGTGGCTAGCTACATTGGGGGAATCCAATCTGATTGTTTTGCTTAGTTCTGAACTGTATTCTTTGGGTGGTTATACCAATTCCTTGTATCAAAAAAAAAAATAAAAAAAAATCATCATCGGTGAACCCAAAAGTTTAAGTTGATGAGTTTGGATAAATTATATTTCAATTTTTTGTTGACCTCTTGGTCGAGAATACATGTCAATTACCGCTAAGCTATGCTTGCGCAAGACGTTTCAAATTTGTTTTTAAAGTCATGACTAGAATTTCACATTTATTTTTAAGAAGTAACAAATGAAGCATAAAAAACACAGAAATATAATTGACCATTTTTAATTACTAGTGCTATATTTGAATAGATAACTAAAATATCAAATTTAGTTCAATTGAGATTAACAATAATATTTTAATTTTGAATAAATGATGCAAAGTGCAACTAAGTCAATAAATATACAACGACCATAATTTTTCTATATTAAAAATAAAATATTGGATATTATTAACATTGTATAATTATTTTAATGTAGGATATTATTGTATTATATAATTATTTTATTGTGTTTCAAAAAAAAATATAATTATTTTATTGATTAAATAAATCTCAAATCATTATTGTCTAGGGTAAATGAGATCACTAATCATTGAATTAAATATTAAAGACTTATCAAAATGTAGATACAGAAATAAATGAAAAAATATTACATAAAACAAAATAAACAAATAAAATATAAAATATAAAAAGAAAGTAATTAAAAAAGAAAAAAAAAACAAACGATGCAAATATAGGCTGAAGCTTACACTTAGGTAAAGTTTAAAAAACATAAAACAAAAAATTAACTGAGAAAATTGTACACTCAACTGAAAGTTCAAAAAAATATTTTAAAAAATAAAGGCTGATGTTTAGAGAGAAATGTAATTAAACCACAATTAATTACATATCGAGCTGCTCGACATAGCGACATGTTACTGGCAAATGAGATCACGGTGAAAATCGTCTCTTCGAAACAACAAAAACATGGAGGGGACAACTTATTAGGTGCTTTTCGGTACAATGCTCATGATAATTTTACACCGTTGGATGTATGTTTTTAAATCATTTTTGTTCCCTAGTAACTGTTGGATACAAAATTGAGGTACTTTTACAATTCATCCAACGGTGTAAAACTACCAAGAGCATTGCATCGGGAGCATCTAATAATTTCTCCAGAGGGAGGTTTTTTCTCCAAAATTGTATCCAATTGCGAATTGTACGCAGTTGTATTTTTTATTTTTTTTATTTTTTACAATAGGTGGAGGGGAGGGATTTGAACCACAGAACTTTTGGTCATCAGTACAAGTCTTATGTCATTTGAGCTATGCTGACAAATAAATAATTAATCCATATATTCAGCTTTAATGTTTTAATCATATAATTAATCTCCAAGTTTTTCCGAATAACAATTAATCTGTGGCACTGCTTTTTAATAAATATAATCAAATTTATTTTATAATTAAATTAAATAAATAAAAGAAAATAAAAATGTAGCTTGCATTTAATCATAAGCTAGTTAACGGTAATTGGTACGTACCCTCGACCTCGAATCCCCCACCTCAAATGTTGTGAATTCAAAAAAAAAAAAAAAAAAAAAAATAGTCATTTGATTTCCCACTAATATAACCAAATTTATTTTATCATTAAAAAAACCTACCCTACAAGTTTTTTTTTTTTTTTTTTTTTTTTTTCAATACAACTCCTGGTGAAGGTATATATCCTAACCAGTTAACCTCTGACGTCGTCATTGTTTTCTTAAATGAATATATAACTAAGTTGTTATAAAATGTGGTACACGAATGTGGTATATGTTGATGCCAAAATTTGGTCAAGCAACGCACCTGACCTTCACGTGACATTAACCGTGAATTTATTTGAAGGGGAAGACGTGACCTGCAAAACAAGAGAAAACTAAGCACCGGTGTGGTGTTTGCCACACCGACTCCGATGCTTAAGTCAGTTAGGAGTTCATGAGTGTAACAAGTAAATTAGGAGGAAGAGAACAAATACCTAGTTGAGTCCCCCTACCTTGGGGTTAGGCTTTTCTATTTATAGTTGAAATTAGGGTTCTCCCCTTCCTTTTAGGAGAGGGAATAGCCCTAGAGATTAATTTGGGCCCAATGGGCCTCGTGGGCTTGTTTCTTCTCTGAGCTCTTATCAATATGACTTTCTTAGAGCTAGGTCCAAATTCACCGATAACATTAAGCCCCCACTCTTTGAATTGGGATTCAGGGGTGGCCTGTTGCTATAAGTCAAACGCCTTAAGCCCAATTTAAGAGTATAATTCTCACTTGAGTCGATTTGTGTGTTGATTTCCTCTTCACTTCACTTGGGCAGTTACATAAGTTCTTCTGAGTTCAAATATTCCAAGGCTAGCCCTAGATGCTTTATCGTGAGGGTCTCTTCTTCATTTGGCTACGGTCGGCTTCGAACTTCGGATGATCAGCTTCAACCCTCAGAGGGTTAGTCTCGGTTCCGTTTTCTAACCTCCTCGGTCAACTCCTATTGCCTTTTGTTTGATAAGGAGTGCATATCCCATCTTGCCTTTTGTTTAATAGGCAGTGCATATCCTCTCTTGCTTTTTGTTTAATAGGGAGTGCATATCCCCTTTGCAGCCCCCAATCTCAAGCAAAGCTTCATTTAAACATAAAGTGTAGTTGGGTAAAGAGAAGAATACCTTTAGGGTTTGTGCTCGGACTCGGCAAGATGTGCCCAACCAGATGAGTTGAGATGACCTGTGGCCTTGAGGAGGTTGTGGAGATGCGTCAAATCCTATGGAAAAATGCTGGGCCTTTGAGGGTGGAGGGCCTTGGCCTCTGGATGGTCGGCCTCGGCCTTGGCATGAGGCCGACCAACTCCTCTGCGTTGTTTGCTTGCTTGTCTTCCATCCCAAGGGTGCCTGCAGTCAGTTGGAGACTTGGGGAGGTTGAGGGTATGCGTCAACCTCTCTTCAAGTGTTGTGTCCATCCCAGGGGTGCGTACACTCTTCTGGGGAAACTTGGGGAGGCCGAGGAAATTCCCGAGCCTCTCTTCAACTGCTGTGTTCATCCCAGGGGTGCGTACACTCTTCTGGGGAAAAAGCTTGGGGAGGCCTAGGAAGTTCCCGGGCCTCTCTTCAAGCATCGTGGTCATCCCAGGGGTGCGTACACTCTTCTGGGGAAAAGCTTGGGGAGGCCTAGGAAGTTCCCGGGCCTCCCTTCAAGCATTGTGGTCATCCTAGGGGTGCGTACACTCTTCTGGGGAAAAGCTTGGGGAGGCCTAGGAAGTTCCCGGGCCTCTCTTCAAGCATCGTGGTCATCCCAGGGGTGCGTACACTCTTCTGGGGAAAAGCTTGGGGAGGCCTAGGAAGTTCCCGGGCCTCTCTTCAAGCATCGTGGTCATCCCAGGGGTGCGTACACTCTTCTGGGGAAAAGCTTGGGCCTAGGAAGTTCTCGGGCCTCTCTTCAAGCATCGTGGTCATCCCAGGGGTGCGTACACTCTTCTGGGGAAAAGCTTGGGGAGGCCTAAGAAGTTCCCGGGCCTCTCTTCAAGCATCGTGGTCATCCCAGGGGTGCGTACACTCTTCTGGGGAAAAGCTTGGGGAGGCCTAGGAAGTTCCCGGGCCTCTCTTCAAGCATCGTGGTCATCCCAGGGGTGCGTACACTCTTCTGGGGAAAAGCTTGGGGAGGCCTAGGAAGTTCCCGGGCCTCTCTTCAAGCATCGTGGTCATCCCAGGGGTGCGTACACTCTTCTGGGGAAAAGCTTGGGCCTAGGAAGTTCTCGGGCCTCTCTTCAAGCATCGTGGTCATCCCAGGGGTGCGTACACTCTTCTGGGGAAAAGCTTGGGGAGGCCTAAGAAGTTCCCGGGCCTCTCTTCAAGCATCGTGGTCATCCCAGGGGTGCGTACACTCTTCTGGGGAAAAGCTTGGGGAGGCCTAGGAAGTTTCCGGACCTCTCTTCAAGCATCATGGTCATTCCAGGGGTGCGTACACTCTTCTGGGGAAAAGCTTGGGGAGGCCTAGGAAGTTCCCGGGCCTCTCTTCAAGCATCGTGGTCATCCCAGGGGTTCGTACACTCTTCTGGGAAAAAGCTTGGAATCTCATCTCGAGGGTGCGTACACCCAGTCGAGGTCTTGGAATCTCATCTCGAGGGTGCGTACACTCAGTCGAGGTCTTGGAATCTCATCTCGAGGGTGCGTACACTCAGTCGAGGTCTTGGAGAGCTAGGTTGAAAATATGAAGGACCCAACCTCTGTAAGGATCAGTCTATGCTTTTCCATAAGCGAGTGTATCATTAAGTTTCTAGCCAATAAAATTATAATAATAGCACGTACTAAAAAAAGTACTATCATTGCTCAATAATATTCTAGACATAAGAACAGAGTCAAGTAGTTTATGAGCAAAAATGCTAAGTCTTTAGAGATGCAGATAACATAAATACCTGGATCAAGTTCTTTATGGAACTGAGTATGGGTTCTTATGACCACAAAGTCATGAGGCCAAATTTGTTGCCTTTCTGACTGTTTTTTACTTAGTTAGGGAAACATATTCCCTATGCAGCCCCCTACTCAAGCAAGGTTTTTCTCGAAGTAAAAGTTATGCTTGAGTAATCGATGTTGACATACCTTAGCATTTTCATGTCGCATAACTCTCCCTTATTGGAATTTGTGGGCCTCTGTCTCCCAAGGATTGTCTCCTAAGGATCGGCCTCAGCCCCCTGCATGTCGGCTCTGTCATTGCACTGAGACCTTCAATATCATCATTTTTTAGCATTTGTCGGCTCAGATAAGTGCCTTGGAGAGTATAGGTTTTTTCACTCTTCCAATGACATTTTGTTGACTCAGCTACTCAGGCTTTCAGGAGCTCCATTTTTCCTCCTCATGAAATAACATTAGTAGATAACATTATGTAGATATGAGGAAAAGGCTAGTCATTGATAAAGAATACAAGTATGTCATGAGTAGCTTGCAAATTATGAATAGTTTGCATTCAATAAATCAAATAGATACATATACAGTAATAAATGTATCAGAATTCGTAGTTACGAATTGAGTTATAACAGATAGAAATTTAGTGAATAGGGGTAGGTAGAGAACATACCCAGAATGTTAAGCCTATAAGCTGTAAATACTTTCATTTAGCTAATATGAGCTATCTTCAACCAATTTGAGTTTCTCACTTAACAATTTTGATTTGGGTGAATAGTTAATTCATTTTTCTTGAAAATCTAGAATTGAATTAGAATCAAATCTATTTGAGAAACATGAATATTTAAAATCTTAAAGATAAAGCAAATATTTGTAAAATATTCACTAAAAATAGCCCGAAGATATTGATACCCCAATGCAGCAACTGGGTTTAATTTCAAATGGAATTGAAGTGCTAATAAAATTTAAACCCTTGGTTATTTATGCATCAGTTGGGATTTAAACAAAGTAATATTTTATTTTTTTCTCAAACAGCATATGCATGCAACTCGAGATTTAAATAAAATAATATTTGATTTCAAACAGCATATGCATGCAACTCAAATATCAATAAATTTCAAATTATGGTTGTGATTAAAATTGGATTTGGATTAAAAGAAAAAGAAACAAAACCTGATATGCACAACCAATGCTAGGACCGAGAAACGGCCGACGATGAGCATCCAAGCGGCTTGAGTGAAGTCGTTGAGAAGAGCTCCAGCGAGGAAGAGAATGCCGCCCATGTGCATGGTACCCGCCGCCTACACTTGCGGCTGACGGTGGCCGCCACACTTTTTCTAGATAACTAATTCTTCAGATTCAAATTTTCTTTTTGCACACTTGCAACACAATCACACAACAATTGAATCATAAGCAAATTTAAGCTTTTAAACACAATCTGTCAATAGCAGTGTAGAGATAAATATTTAAATTTTGGCATCTAGTTGGCGTAAGAGCACTGAGATAATTATGGTATAATACCAAATATTTTCAAGATTAAGTTAAGATAAATCTTTAAATATCTCCACATTCCAAAAGGTAATCATTATTCAAAAGGGAATAAAACTTGAAGTAACTTGGAGCAGAAGCAGATTCCGAAAATTAATACTGCAGCGACGGCAAGGAAAAAAAGGAAAACATTAATTGTAGCAGGGGACGTGCAAAGATCCGCAATGGGTATTGGTCGCAAATCAAGCCCTTCATATCTAATTGGATTCAATATCCCTAGCTTTTTTCACTCATGATGTGAAAACGGTGTACAATTTTCACAAGCAAGCTTTCTTCCCCACAGACGGCGCCAACTGTTGATGCCAAAATTTGGTCAAGCAACGCACCTGACCTTCACGTGACATCAACCGTGAATTTATTTGAAGGGGAAGACGTGACCTGCAAAACAAGAGAAAACTAAGCACCGGTGTGGTGTTTGCCACACCGACTCCGATGCTTAAGTCAGTTAGGAGTTCATGAGTGTAACAAGTAAATTAGGAGGAAGAGAACAAATACCTAGTTGAGTCCCCCTACCTTGGGGTTAGGCTTTTCTATTTATAGTTGAAATTAGGGTTCTCCCCTTCCTTTTAGGAGAGGGAATAGCCCTAGAGATTAATTTGGGACCAATGGGCCTCCGTGGACTTGTTTCTTCTCTGAGCTCTTATCAATATGACTTTCTTAGAGCTAGGTCCAAATTCACCGATAACAGTATAAAAAAATATGACAAATGTGTACGTAACTTTCCATTAAAGTTCACACTTATATAGGAAGAAGAATTAAGCCTATTTTTTTTTCTTGCCTATTCAAGATCTAATAATAACTTTTTTTTTCATCCTAAAAAAAGGTGAAAACTTAAAACTTAAAAATTAAAACCTAAAATCGAACCATTACATCTAATAATAAATAAGAAACTTAAAAAACACAAAACCAAAAATTTATTAGAAAAACCTCAAATCTCGAGAGGGTGTAGCTTTGGGATAGATGAAGAAGATAATTATTACATTGAATAATCAATTGCTATCTCGTTATCAAGTACCATTAAGACTTTATGAAATTAGTACCATGTGAGGATCCAAATAAGAAAAAAATAATTCTAAAAAAAAAAATAAATAAGAAAAAAATATAATTATTACATTGAGTGATCAATTGTTATCTCGTTATCAAAGCACCATCAAGACTCCATGAAATTAGTACACCATATGAGGACCCAAATAAGAAAAATGTTTTTTTTTTTTTAGATCACCAACATTTGGTGGTGGGGGATTCGAATCTCTAACCTTGTTGGTCGAGGATATAATGCCAATTACCGCTGAACTATGCTCACTTTGACAAAATGATTTTTCTTATTTGGGTCCTCGGATGGTACTAATTTTATGGAGCCTTGATGGTATTTGATAACGAGATAACAATTGATCATTCAATGTAATAATTATCTTCTTCATCTATCTCAAAGCCACACCCTCTCGAGATGTTGTGAGGAGTCAAATAACAAAATATCATTTTTCGCCGACATGAACATAACTCAATTAGCAAAAAGTTTAGACTAATGACTAAGAGGTCTGTGATTCGAATCCTGATCAACTCCACATATGGTAAATCGTAAATAAAAAAAATAAATTACCAAATAGAAGCCAACTTGTTGCCATTAATGAGCACTTTTTTTTTTTTTTTTTTTTTTTTTTTTTTTTTTTTTTTTTTGAGAATGATGAGCACTATTATTCTTAGCACTATAAAAGAGTCGCGGGTGTGGGTTTGGGAGATGCATCAGAAATCGAAGGAAGATGGAAATGAGCATTAATATTTGTTTGATTTTTGCAGGTGTTTTAGGGTTTTATGTGTTTGTGTTTGGGTTTGTGAGGAGACTGAACGAGCTATGGTATTTGGTTAAGTTGGGAAACAAGGTTTACAAATCTCTTCCTCCCGGTGACTTGGGATGGCCTCTCATTGGCTCTTCCCTATCCTTTTACAAAGCATTTACTGCTGGTGGTGATCCCGACTCTTTTATCAATCATCTTCTTTCCAGGTATCTCTTCATTAATGATCCTTCAACTTCTTGATATATACCTTCGATCAAGAGGTCAAAAGTCTGAATTCCTGTTGAACTAAAAGAAAAACTTGTTGGTAAATTCTCAACTTTTTAAAAAGTCTCAACCTTACCTAGTTTCTTTCTAAAAAAATTTATGTTAAAACTTGTTAAATAAAAAAATGAACCGATGATTTAAAGTATTATTGCTCTATTTTAGCGTATTTGAATGCGTGAAAGTTCCACTATGATACCATTTGACATGCTATCCATTCATAATAATTTAACGAAACACAAACTTTTTATTAATTTTATTTTTAACTTTTTTTTTTCTCGAAAGGACTTAATTGCCCCATTCTTCTTTCTGTTAGAAGAACGTGGAGGATAAATATGAATGGAGATGATTTTTCATTCAACTAAGCATGTCTTTTATAAGCTTACAAACATAACTATACAATACCAATGGTTCAAAACTTTAAATGTCATAAAATGCTGATAACTCACCCAGCTCCCAAAAACTCAAAAGTCAGGTTGCAAAGAAACCAAAAGCCAAAAGCCACAAAAACCAAAAGTCACATGAAATGCCACAAATAAAGTTTAATAATGAAAACCTTTCATTTTCTCAACACTTTCTTCTCTCTGCTCTTCGAGTCGAGCAATCATAATGGTGAACATTCTCCATGCAGAAATGGAAGAGTCGGGATGCACAAAAGCTACCTCTACGGGAGGCCAACGATCATCGTAACTGATCCAGATATATGTCGACGCATATACCTAGACGACGAAAGGTTCAAATCAAGTTATCCGAAGTCGGTGAAGCTATTAGAAGTAAATGGTTTTTTCTCAAGGACAGATCACAAATCTGCATATAGAATCATGGCAGCTCCAATGAATGGCTATGAAGTATTGTGTGGTTATGTGGAATTCATTGAGCAAATAATGGCAAAAGGGTTGGAGGAATGGAGCAGCATGAGAGAGCCCATTGAGTTGTTGACTGAGATTGGAAGTCTCTTCTTTAAAGTTATTGCACGTATTTTCTTGGGGAATGATATTGGTGGCTCTCGCTTGGCTGAGCTTGAGGCGTTTTACAAGCACTTGGGCCCTGCAATCTTGTCCATTGTTCCTTATGACTTGCCTGGTTTCACTTTTCACCGAGCACTCAAGGTATAAATATTCTCAACTGGCTTTTAACCCCGTAAAGATCGAACACGGGATCTTTGAAAAACTAGAGTATAACTCAACTGGTTAAGACATATTTCTTTAATCAAGTAATTAAGGTCAAAGGTTCAAAATAACTTTCGACTTCTAAATGTTGTATTGAACAACTAAAAAAATCACCAAAGATGATATGTTTTACTTGTGAGCTTCAAAATTGACACGTACAATATTATATGGGTTTGAACACATATCATGTATTATTATTATTGAACTCGAAAACTTTTGTTTTTTCAAAAAATATGTATCCATAATTTTGTGAGTAGTTATTCATCTTTACAAGGTTATAATAATCAATCACAAAGCTCTACCTAAATTTTTAATAGACACAAGGTTTTTTTTTTTTTTTTTTTGATAACGTGTAGGGTGGAGGGATTCAAATCACAAACCTCTTGATCATTAGTACAAGTTTTATGTTAGTTGAACTATAGTTACAAAGTTGAGAAGATTGAAAATTTGTTTTTGTTTTTCCTTTTTTCTTTTTTAAATTTATTTTCATCCACGCATTTAATGATTTACTTGTGCAAATCGATGTAATTGGGAAAAAACTTGGCTGCATACCGGTATGTAGGGATCTCTCTGCATACCACCATTAAAACATTGACAACTAAGAGAGATAACAAAAAATTCTCATTTTCTCCCTTTCTTTCTTACTTGTCAAGATTTTAATGGTATGTCCCTACATACCGGTATTCAGCCAAGTTTTGTTCTTGAAGATATATATTATCAAATGGGTGGTTGCATATATAGATTTTTTTTTAATATAACAAATGGGGTTATGAAGATTTGAACTTCCGACATCAAGGAAAGGAGTAATAATGCCCATTAGTCGTTACCGTACCGCTGAGTTATGCTCACTTTCATATATTTTACCCAAAATATTTTTACAAATTATATTTTGTACATGTTGGTAGGCAAGAAAAGAGATAGGAAATATCCTACAATGTGTGATAGAGGAGAAAAGAAGAGCACTAGAAAAGAAGGAAACAAGAGAAATGAAGTGTCAAATGGACAAATTGATTGTGGCCACTGATGAAAATGGGACAAAATTATATGATGATAATGCCATTATAGACTTGCTTCTTGGACTGTTACATGCTGGCCATTTTGCCTCAGCTCATGCTGCTATGTGGGCTCTTGTGCACATCTCAGAAAAATCTCATGTCTACCAAAAGGCCAAGGTGATTCTCTCAAAAGCACTTTTCCTCCTAGAAAAAAAAAAACAGAAAAAAAAAGAAGAAAACTTTAGTCCTTTTTCCCCTCTTTTGTAATTTTCAATTTTTCCATTTTTACAGGAAGAGCAAGAGTCGATTATAAAACAAAGACCATCTACTCAGAAGGGATTAACTTTTAAAGAAATCAAACAAATGAAATATCTCATGAAGGTGTGTGTGTGTTTTTTTTTTATTAATTATATATAATACTCGACGAAATCCACGTAATCTAATAAATAACATAGTTGACTTCTAAAAAGATAAAAGGCCAGATTGCGTTTGAGAGAAGTAAGGGTGTTTGGAATCCATTTCAATTTAAATGTTTTTTCAAGAATGCATTTTTTAAAAAACATTTTGTATAAAAATTGTTTAGAATTTAAACACTTATATGTTTGGTTCATTTCTTCCAAATTGTTTTCATACACAAGTTATTGTATACTTTTTTTTTTTTTTTTGAGAAGGTAATTTATTGTATACTTAAAAAGTCTTTTTAAAAAAAAGTTGGTTTCAAGTGTTTCTCTTAAAATGATTTATTTATCAATCTCATTTTCTAATAAGCCATTTTTAGTGTTTGTCAAACACTAGAAATTTTTTTCAAAATTAAACCCTTGAAAAGTTAAACCAAACACACCCTAAATTGTAAATATTGACTAACTAAATGTAAGTTCTAAGAAAATATTAATTAACTGTTACGTGAAAAATAATCGAATGAAACATGTAAAACCACTCTTTTCAACAATTGGTTGATGCCTGCAAAAGTCAAAAAAAAAAAAAAAGAAAAAAAAAGGTAATTGAGTAGATATCGTTGAAAAAGAAAATAGCAATTATTATTGATTTCTCAAAGGAATAACAAAAAGAATTAAAAGAATTAGAAGAATAGTAATCTCCAAAATTGATAAGAAATAGTATTAAAGGGGCCACTCTAAGTTGTAGGATCATAGGGGATGTGGAGAAAAAAAAATTACAAATACTTTTTTCAAACTATATGTCAAGATGCATTCCTAAAAAAAAAAAAAAAAAAGCTTTTGAGAAAAATAAACTATAAATATCCCTCTCAAACCAAATGTCAACATATTCTAAAGAAACTTAGAAATTATTAATTAAGGGAGAATAACTGTCAACATGAACATAGTTTAACGATTAAGACATTTACTATTTTTTCTTGAGAATGGAGGTTCAAATCTCCACCCTATATTTGTTGTACTAATCAAAGTGATGATGACTTATGGAATAAGTTAAAACCATTCTCCACTACCTACAAAGCCTAAAAACGTTAGCTAGATAGATAGCAACAACTCGGTTATAAAGATAGCGAATATACATTATTACTCTAAGGAAATACCTTTTAAAAAAAATTAATGTTTCTATAAGAACAAAAAATTCCTCCATAATCTGTTGTTTGAAATTGGTAACATATAATACAAAAGGCTAGTCCAAATATGACATAGGACTTTACATGACAAACTAGAATTATAAAGGGGTTTTTTTTTTTTGTCATGGAAGATTTGGCCTCTTCATAAGTCATCTCATTCTTATCAATGTGTGACAACAATGATGGCAAAAAAAAGTGACAAAAAATAATATTAATAAATTTAATATCGAGAGCGAGAGACACCAACCCAAAACTTTGCAGCGATGCTAACACAAGCAAAATGTCATATAACCTTTGTTTTAAAAATTAAGCAGGTCATATATCAATTTGTTTGAATTTTTTTTTAATTTTTTTTTTATATATGTATAGTCCTTGAAACTTATGTTAATTGAATAAAATATAATACAACCAACCTTGATTTGATTTATTACTTGTGTTTCAGTTCATTAACGAGCTATTGAGAAGAAATACCATCTCTGTTGCAAGTTTTCGTGAGGCAAAAACGGATGTAAACATCAATGGTTAGTTTAGGCCCCATTTGATAACTATTTTATTTTTTGTTTTTAGTTTTTGAAAATTATGTTTGTTTCGTCTCAAATTTCTTACAATGATGTTCATCTTTTTTAAGGATACATTTGAATTCATAGCCAAATTCTAAAAACAAAAATAAGTTTTTGGAAACTACTTTTTCTAGTTTTTAAAATTTGACTCAGTTTTTGAAAACGAGGAAAGGATGTAGATAGTAAAACAAAGAAACTTGTGGGTAAAAGTAGAGTTTTAGGCTTAATTTTCAAAAACAAAAAACCAAAAACGAAATGGTTATCAAACGGGGCCTTGGTTATTCTATCATTGTCTTTGTCATTATATATTCATTTCCCTTTTTAAAATTCTTGTTAGATATAATGCTATATATATTTTTTTATTAGCTCGTATAATTGCATGATGCCGATTATTTCTTCGTTGATAATAATTTATTTTGTTCTTTTTAACTATTATTTTGGTCTTTTTTTTTTTTTTTAATTTTTCTATTTGTTTTAGGCTATACTATACCAAAAGGATGGAGTGTACCAATATGGACTAGAGCTGTTCACATGGACCCTCAAATATATTCAAATCCGCAAGAATTTGATCCTTCGAGATGGGATGTATGTTTCATAATCCCAATATAATCAATTCATTAAAATAAATCAACATGAATCTATATATAAAAAGGTTAAATTATAAAAAATACCCTTGAACTATGGAGTTTGTTTAAAAAATGCCCCTGAACTTTAAAAAGTTTCAATAATACCCCTGAACTTTACAAAACGTTTCAAAAATACCCTTGTAGTTAATTTTTGGATGGGAACCGTTAAAACCGTTAAAAATGTTTCGAAAATACCATTGTCGAAATCTAGTCAAGCTCTTGGGATGATGTGTTGAAAGAGTAGAAAAACTCCTAGTGTATGAATACATGAAAAAATAGGTAAAGCTTCTCATTAATTTTCATGGAAGAAGAATTTACGGTGAGAGAAGGCAAAAAAAAAAAAAAAAAAAAAAAAAAAAAAAAAAAGAAACATTTTCTAATAAGGTTATTTTTTAAAATCTTTTGAAAGTTAAAGAGTATTAATGAAACTGAAATTTTTAATGGTTTTCATCCAAAAATTAATGACAAGGGTATTTTTGAAACATTTTTTAATGTTCAGGGGTATTTTTGAAACTTTTTAAAGGTCAGAGACATTTTTTAAACAAACCCCATAGTTTAGGGACATTTTTTATAATTTAGCCTTAAAAAAAAAGTTAGTTTTCATATTTATTTATTTATTTTTGAAATCAAATCGTATCAAGTCTAGGATTTCAAAAGTAGATATCGCCCATTTTTAAGAGTGTTGACAAATAAGAACGTCTTTTAAAGCCAAAGTGAACCTAGCTCAAAGCAGCTTGTACTAATGATCAAAAGGTTTGTGGTTTAAATCTCTCACTCCACACAATTTTAAAAAGAAAAAAAAAATCATCATGAATTATGAAATAGTCCTTAATTTAAATAAAAATTAAAAATATTAATGTTGGTAGAATTTGGGAAATGTGATGGGCAGAATTATACACCAAAACCAGGAGCATTCATCCCTTTTGGAATTGGAAGTAGGTTTTGTCCTGGAAGTGAACTTACAAAGCTTGAGATTACAATTTTACTTCATCATTTTATACTCAATTACAAGTAAGTATCGTTCTTGCTTTTTTTTTTTTGTTACATTGAAAAAAAAAAAAAGTGATGGATTTTTTTTTTTGGTATTGTTGTAGAATGGAACGTGTCAATCCAAAAAGCTTGATCACTCACTTACCAGCCCCCAAACCAATAGACAACTGCCTTTGCAAAATTATCAAGCGCCCATAGCTCACGTTGACACGGTCAGGTGAAATTATTCGAAGAAGCTACCACAATTGGATATAGGAGAGAGAAACTATAAAAGTACCACAAAGTTATGAGAGAGTGAAGTTTTTCAAATCTCCATATCTTACCCTTATTAAAAGACAACCAACGATGTTGTGGTGACCTCATTGAATAATTTATCCACCGTGAAAAAAAGTTGTAGATGGAATTAAGGGAAAAAAGTAATAATAAATAATAATGCGTTAAGTTTTTTTTTTTTTTTTTTTTTTTAGTTCAATAACATTTGAGGATGGAAGATTTGAACCTCTGACAACTTAGTCGATGATACATACCAATTACCTCAAATTAATGTACGAATTGTATGTCTCCTTAATGTTAATCAAAATAAGATATGGCAATGCTTCTAAATCATATATTATTCATGATTATTATAGATTTCGTATACTTATACATCTTTTCCTTTCATTACAACTCACGAGAGGAGGAAAGATAACTCAAATCATAATATATATAAGACTTTTTTGATAAAGTTGATGTGTATTTTCTCGTCTTCTATTAGTGCATGTGACAATAAAGAATAATGAGATGTATACTTATTCAATCAATTAGTTAGATAATTTATAAAGATCTCTATATGATTTTTTTTTTTTTTTTTAAAAAAAAAAAACTCTATATGACTTACTCTTTAAAAGATTAAATAAGGTTAGAAAACACCAATTTGAGCATAGTTTAACTGATTAATACATTATATCCTAGAAATGTTACAAGTTCAAAACTTCACTTCTATGGTTGAACTAAAAAGGAAAAAAAAAAAAAAAACAAAACAAAATGTAATTATGAAAAAAAGAAAACCCACAAATTAGAACTATTATCTTGATGATCATATAATTACTTTTACATTTTGCCATAGTAGTTCATTTGTGTGTTGATGATTATTTTAAATATGGACCAAGCATGATAAAAATATATATTTTTTGAAGTGTTATTTAACTTAAGTCCTTATTATGCATTATTTGAAAAGAAAAAAAAAATGTACAAACGTCCTTTGTCCTCCCATCATTTTGGAGCTGTTTGACCCAAAGAGAAGTTATTAAACTTAGAGTTTTTTTTTTGACAACATGTGGGGATTTAAACCTCTGGCTTCTTGGTTGAGAGTATAAATTTTATGACAATGGTTCTTGTAGGCCTGAAGTTTTTTTTTTTTTCTTTTTTTTTTCTTTTTCTTGACCTCTTACCTTTTGAGATTAGTTTAACCTCGAGAGTTATGTAATCTATGTTTGGAGTGTAAAGTTATTAAAGTTATCAAGTCCGTGTTTTGGAAGTAAAGTCATTTAACGTGACTTATTAAGTTTGGAGTTATTAAGTATATATGTTTATTAGTTATGAAATCTAGATTTATGTTTTTTTACAGTTTTTTATACACAACATTTCTGAATTTAATTAATAAATTAATTTTCCCATCAATTGTAAAATTGATATTATACATATATATGTTTATTTATGTATACTTTACCATTTTCAAGTATACATTTTGATTAAAATGAATAAAATAAGTCAACTCTTTTTTTCTATACTATTTTATTGTACAATAAGGATATTTTTTTTTATTAACATTGTGATTTTTTAAAATTTTTTTATCAAATTATAGTAGATTTGAAACTTATTATATAAATATTGTTATTTTAATATTTGTTGCCAGATGACTTTTATTTATTAAATAAATAAATAGATTATCAAACACAATAAAATGGTATGTGTTTTTGCTACTGTGACTGATTGCACCCTTTATGAACTAGAGGTGTTGGGTTCAAGTCCTTCCAAATAATTTTTATTGTTAAAGTTTAAGAAATCACAATATTAATAAAAATGTCCTACCACTAAAGGTTAGATTCCAATGATCTTTGGTGTTGGGAGGTATGTGTTGCTTCTTGTTTTTTTGTTTTTTTTTTTGAGGACGTAAACATTTGGAGGTGGGAGGATTCGAACCTCTGACCTCTTGGTCAGGAGTACATGTCAATTACCGTTGAGCTATGCCCACTTTAGCTATGTTGCTTGTTGTTGGTAATATTATGTTTATAGGGAAAATTTCATTTTTAACCCTGAACTTTGGGGGTTGTATCAATTTTAACCATGAACTTTCAATTTCATCAAATTGAACCCTAAACTTAACAAGTTGTATCAATTTTAACCCTGAACTTTCAATTTCATCAAATTGAATCTCAAACTTATCAGATCGTATCAATTTTAACCTCAAACTTGCGTTAGTCTTACAATGTATACTTTTGGTTAACTTTTCGTTTGAACCATTGTACGTAATTAATTATTTATTCCTTTTTTTTTCATTAATTCACATTCCACCGGGATTGGTCTCTTATAAATAAAATATTGGAGAAACTTTATTTTAGATGACTTTTTTTTGTTGTTGAGAACTTTAATTGTGAAGGTTTTTTCGCTGCTATTTAAGATTACGGAAGCAAAGAAACTTTGGAAGTTTTTTATCTTCAAATATTTGCTGGTTTTTTATTGTTGCTATGAACTTTGTGGATTTTTTTTTTCTTCTTTTACGATTTTTTTTTTCTCCTCAATTAGAAGAATGTACAAATGTAGGAAATGAAAATAAAAAAAACTTCGAGTTTTTTTATTTCTCATATTTGCTGGATTTTTCTTGTTGCCAATAACTTTGTGATTTTTTTTTGGATAATAATGAGAAAAAATAGTCTGAGATATTTGATTTATTCTGGTTTTTCCAAAAAAATTGTTACAAAACACTAACTCGGGAGCAATGTGAATTTAAAAAAAAAAAGGAAATTGTCAATTACATGTTTTGATAGCAATCCAAATGAAAATTTGACTAAAGGTCTACATTGCAACATTTATGCAAGTTTGAGGTTCAAATTGATACAATTTGTTAAGTTTAGGGTTCAATTTGATCAAATTGAAAGTTTAGGGTTAAAATTGATACAACATGCTAAGTTCAGGAGTCAAAATTGATTTTTTCCCATGTTTATATTAGTTATATTTGGTTGATATTTCTTACATCTTGTGAACTTTTTTTACAATATAATAAACGATGTTTATTTACTTTTTTTTTTTACAACATGTGGGTGGCGGGAGATTTGAACCATTCATCTTTTATCAAGGATATAAACTTTAGGACAGTTGAGCTATGACAAAAATGTCTATTTACTAAAACTCATGCACATAAAAATATTGATGAAATTTTAATATCTTGGTAGCCAACGGGTCATTATCAGACCATAACTCTTGAGATGAGGATATGGAAGAAAAAAAGAGGGAAAATCACTCGATGAAAGAAAAAAAGTAGTCTTTAGATGAGGCAGTCACTGCCCACCATCCGTCGAAGATAAAGCAATGTCGTAAAACAAAAGTTTTCAAAAGTTTCTTTCATTTCTAGCAGAGGAGGAAGAACAAGAAGAAGAAAAACAGAGCAAAATATAAAAGAAAACTATGGCTCTCAGAATGTGGGCTTCTTCTACTGCCAATGCACTCAGACTCTCTTCTGCATCCAAAACCCATCTCTCTTCTCCATTCTCTCTCTCCAGATGCTTTTCCACTGGTAATTTTTGCTCTTGCCTGCAAACTGCTTGTGTAAATGCCTCTGTGAAGTTAGAGTTGTGTTTTTTATACTGTTGGATCCCATTTCCATTCTGTGATGTTGTTTGATTCTCAATTATGTTTTATTTGTCATCTGGGTAAGAAAAAACAGGGGCTTTTTTTTTATTCTCTTGGTTGAAATTAAAGCATGTTGGTTGGATTTGCAGTTTTGGATGGGTTGAAGTATGCTTCTTCACATGAGTGGGTGAAGCATGATGGCCCTGTTGCTACCGTTGGCATCACTGACCATGCTCAGGTGCCTTCTCTTTTTTCCAGCTCTAAACACCAATTTAACAGCCATGAAACTGATCATTTTCCAAATAATGTAACTCGAGTTTGGTCCATAAATCCAGGGTTCTGTCTATTTAGTCTCTGATCTTTTAAGTTTAGTTTCTATACTTGATAAAGTTTCTAATAAGTTCCTGCTCTTTAAATAAAGTGTCTAATAGGTTCTTGTCGTTAAGTCCGTTGCTTCAATGCTGACGTGATTTGTTGACTGTAAGGGTTGCATTGGAAATCAACCTGGTACATGATACTTAAACGAAGTATGATTAGCGTGTCATGTTAGTCTTGAATGAATTAACTAGTGAGTCTTATTGGACACGAAGTTGAAAGTTTTGTGAGTGATTTGACATTTTTAAAAATCCAAGACTAAATAGATAGAACTCTAAAAGTTTAGGTTGAGAGAATTGAGCTTATAGTTTAACTTAAAATTTATTACTTGGAATGATCTTTGGATAAGAAAACTTGACAGTTACAATTCATTTTGCTGCTGCTGGAACCATGGAAACTGATTCAAGCTTCTGTTTTAACAACTTTTACATTTACACTTGATATTCAAACTTGGGTTGGAAGCGTTTTGTTTCAATGCATCTTCACAGGACCATCTGGGAGAAGTGGTGTTTGTAGATCTGCCAGAATCAGGTGCTTCTGTTTCTCAAGGTAAGAGCTTCGGAGCTGTGGAGAGTGTGAAAGCAACCAGTGATATCAACTCTCCAATCTCTGGTGAGATTGTTGAAGTTAACCCACAGCTTAAGGAATCTCCTGGTTTGGTAATTTCAAATCCTCAAAATCTTTTTGCCAATTCTTTAAACTCTGCATTTAGTTGATAAACTGTTGTTGGTTAAATCACGGTTCTGGTTCCTTCGCGGGCTTTTGTCTATTTCATTTTGGTTCTTGTGCTTTTTTCGAACGTATTTAATCTAGTCTCTGTAGGTTGAGTTGTAACAAAAAGTTGTCGTGATATCATGTCGAAATCATAGTATGTCAATGTTTATGTGTTGACGTTCCTGATCTTCTTAGTTACAGTCTAATTGGATATTTATCATTGAGATCAGATTATTGCGTTTATAAAAGTATCGAAACTAAAATGAAACAAATGAGAGTGTTAGAAAAAGATACCGTGAATTTTAGTCTATATGTATTGATTTTTTTCACTTCCATGCTTATGAAATGAAGATCAATTCAAGTCCATATGAAGGGGGATGGATGATAAAAGTGAAGCCAAGCAATCCAGCTGAATTAGATTCCTTGTTTGGTCCAAAGGAATATACAAAATTTTGTGAGGAAGAAGATGCAGCCCATTAGAGCTGAGCAACAAATGTGTATCCAAACAGAGCTTAAAGCTAATAATTCCTTTTCAAGCTGCTTGAATTGTTGACATCTCAGAAGCTATTTCTGTGGAGAAAGAGAGCCAAAAATTACAAGCTCATTGTGAGTTGAAATGTGCCTAAGCACCTGAACTACATCCATCCTTGAATGTTTAATCCCACCTGCAATTAATTGAATTTCCTATGCCATATTTTTACTCATTAATTCTTGAATGTGCTGAATTCTGAGGAAAATGCAATTCTATCCCAGGACACGGCAGAACGTTAAAAAACAAAATCTAACCATGAAATAGTTATCGAATATGATCTAAATGGATGGTCATTTGAGAGACCCTTCCAAAAAAAAAAAAAAAAAATGGGTTGATTTGGTTAATTAAGTTGATTGATTTCATTCAATTTTTTTGCACAAAAATTATATTTGTAGTAGAATTATTGAGGCTTTATAAACGCATACAAAACTACTTATACATATAACTGAGGGAGAATATTGAAATCTTCCTAAATATGGTTCTCGGTAGGTTCCCGTTTGCCTGCCCCTCTAAATAGGGTTCTTTTCACCTTTCTCTTACGGTACTTGTATGCTATCGGTCATTGAGGAATACTTAGGCTTTGGAAGCCCATTTTCTGATCTCCTTCATTTGAACATTCATGAATCTCTTATAACTCTTGCAAGGCAGTTGTCTGTAGGCCTTGGCAAAGGCAGATAATTCTCTGGGCAGTTTGGATTTACTCTCTCAAGTCTGCATTTAAAAAAAAAAAATTGTTTATAATTTATGAACTATTTTTACATAAATTAATGAATTTTTTTCTAGTCTTAGGAAAGGGGAAAAAAAAAAAACAGTTTTCAATCCCTCACCTGTAGCCACCATGGATGAAATAGTGAAGGAAAATGGCGATTTCGAGTTTGGAAAGATCAATTCCAGGGCAAAGTCTCATTCCTGCTCCAAAAGGAATGAAAGATCCAGCTCTACGTTTTGGATTCTGAAACCAAAAAGGAAAATATGTGATTTTTAATTCATCTATTCTAATGTTTTGTTGATATAATTGAGGATAGATAAAGAGTGAACGATAAAATTTTCTAATACTATAGTAGTACGGATGTTGCTTCTATTCGTTATTGGAATTCGGGAACATTGTTAAAAAAATGATGTGAAGTTCCTAACAACACTAAGGACTAAACAAGACTTCCGTACTAATTAGGGAGTACGAATTTCTTGTTGTCCACCACTAAATTTTTTATAGACAGATGAGAGAGTGACAGAGAAAGTTAGAACATTTCTAGTATTATAATAGTATGGATACTATTTTTATTCATTATTTACAAGAAACATTACTTAAAAATGATGTGGGATCCCAACAATATTAATGAATAAACAATTTTGTACTAATTAGGGAGCACAAATTTGTTGTTAAATTTTTTATAGATAGAAAGGAGAGGGAGAAAAAAGTTTAAGTAAACAGTTATGAAAAACTTAGTGATGGACACAAAAGAAGTATTTTTCTTAAATAATTATTTAGGAAGGAAAATTCACAACATAGATAGTAAGAATATGTACTATGAGAGTATTAGAAATTTTCGCAAAAGTTAATCGAGACCACTTACATCCCATCTAGAGGGGTCGAATTTGTGTGGATTTTCATAGATTTCAGGATCCATATGAACCGCTCTAGTCCAAACGAGGATTTTCCATCCTTTTGGTATGGTATAGCCTAGAAAATAAAACAAGTTAGTCACACCATTAGTTAATGAACAATACTTGGCTGTATACTCGTATATAGGAATCTCCTTATATACCCCATTAAAATCTTGACAATTAAGAAAGAGAAAAGTAAAAAATGAAAAAACTTTTTTTTATCTCTTCTAATTGTCGACATTTTAACGGTAGTATGTAGAAAGATCTTACTTACGGACGGTATGCAGCCAAGTATTTTATCATTAGTTAATTTAGGGAAAAAAAAACTACTTTGATTCATTAAATACAAATTAAATTATCCATTCCCAACAAACCATTTAAGTTAACATCAACTTTTGTCTCTCTTGACAATGTGAATGCCAAACTTGTCTTCCTCAACGTTTCATCGATCACCTAATTAAGCCACAAAAACAACCATATCTTTTTAAAAAGATTATTGTTGAAAAAAAAAAATTAATCTTTTAATATGTTTAATCTGCCATTATTTCACACGCTAGTCTTGCAAAAATATATATAATAATAATAAATAATGAAGACAAATTTTTGGGGCAAACCCAGGAATATTAATAAAATTGGGGGTTAAATTTATAATATTTGGAAAGTAAATAGAGAAGAAAAGAGGGGCACCTTAGAAAGATATTCCATTTGTTTGATTTCCTTCATGGTCAAGCCTTTGTGTTGGGCATCAGCTGGCCTTGCCTTCACAATTTGCTCTTGTTCAGCCTGCACAATAATATATTATTATTATTATTATTATTATTATTATTTTGGGTAAAGTTTTGAGCTATTTTCCCATAGTTTTATTTCATATTCATTTAGATTAATAATTGTTTACTAATTAAAAAAGATATACTTTTCAAATGTGTCATTGTCAATGTTTCAAGTACATGTTTTAATGTTTATTAATATGAACCAGTCCAAGCTTTTTTTGTTTGATATTTTCTTTTTTTTTTTTTTGCACCTAACTCCATAAACTTCCGTTTCTTGTTGAACTAAATTTCAGCAAGTCAATCCAATGAAAAGAAATAGAGTAATTGCTCGAAAAATTGTTTCGAAAACGACCTTATTTCACACTCATAAAAATTCAATATACCAACATGCATATTAGAATAATCGATCAAAATTCGTAAAAGAATAACAACTTCTGAAAAATACGATGTTGAAGACTGATTTGATAATAATTTTAAATCAACTTTTAAATATCAAACGTGCTTGTATACAAGCATACAATTTTTTAAAGACAAGAGAACGAACCTTAGCTTTAAGAAGGGTTTCGGGATTTTCGGAGAGGAACATGATAGCCCTCATGATACTATGAGCAGAAGTTTCATGGCCAGCAAAGAAAAAACCAATCAACAAATCAATAATGCAACCATCATCCAAGCCTTGGCCATCTTCATCTCTAACTTCTAATAACAAATCAGTCATATCTTTTTTTCTATTTTCTATCACTTTGTTCTTCAAATTTTCCCTCTTCTCTTTCAATACATTTTCAAAGATCCTTATCAACTCATTTCTTGCCTGAAATTTACCAAAAAAAAAAAAAAAAAAAGGCATAAATACTTCACCCTATAAATAAATAAATAAATAAATATAAATATATATATATATATATATATATATATATAATTTTTTGGCTAGTTTGAATTTTTTTCCTTTTCTTTTATGTGCATATTAAGTTTTGTCATGTTCGGTGAAGTACACAACTCAAACTGCCAACAAGAGCATAGCTCAACCGGCATAAAGTTGTACTAGTGACCATGAGGTCTGTGGTTCGATTCTCCCCACCCCACACATATTGTCAAAAAAAAGTACACAACTCAAACTTAGCCATACATAAAATATTTGGTTTCAAACACAATATATATATATATATATATATTTCTTTTTCTTTTGAACTTTATTCACTTTAAAATAAAGAAGACTTTATTTTTAAGTTAGTGTTTGACAACAAAGTCACACTTTGATTTTGGACGTGTTCTGTTTTTTCATACTCTATTTTTATACAAATTAATTAACATAAAGGTTATGTGTTATCTTTTTAAAAATTCAATATTAGGCTAAATACATGTAGTTTAAATTAAAAGTTGCATAAAAAATACATTATAGAAATTTATGTTAAATCAAAATGTTGTATGAAGTTTTAAAATATACAATATTTTTTGACAATTTAAAATATATGCATTTAAACGTGAACTAAAAAATATATATATACATTTAAAAGTATAGAAATTACAACGAAATAAATCATTTTAAAGCCAACTCTTTTAAGTAAAATTAAGTTTACATATCATTGTTCCTTAAATTTTAAACTATATTATAAATTAGCGTCTACACTCAACTAGTCTACTATTTTCAGTTAATAGACATTCATAATGTTTCGTTTTAATTTTTTTTATTAATTATTTAATAAATATTTATCATTATGTAGTAAATTTTAAACTATAATTATTATATATAACTCAAAGATTTAAAAATGTTTAAAAGATTTTTTTAGTTCACATAATCAAACTTTCAAATTTATTAAAAATAATAAAGAACGCGAGCTAATTTAAACATGGGAATGATTAAGGTAATCTCTTTTAAAAGATGTAGATTTGAATTTCTATTCTCATTATTTGTGATACAATATTCAAAACTAATAATACTCGGGTGTGTTTGGTTTAACTTTTCAAGTGTTTAATTTTGAAAAAAAAAATTATTTTGAAAACACTTGAAAGAAAATTTTATACAATAACCTGTATAAAAACCTCATGAGTGTTTAAATTCTAAACAATTTTTATAGAAAATATTTAAGAAAAAATGTATTCTTGAAAAACACTTAAACTAAAATGTATTCCGGAGTTTATTTGGTTCAGTACTGGATAAGAAAGCTATTACTTTGTCGGATCTCCCCGTAAAATAGGAAAATTACCTTGAGAGCTCGGCTAAAGGTAGTTCCGGGGAGATCGACGGCGGTGGACATGAAACCCAAGTGGAAGTCAGTGTAGAGCTTCTCCATCTTGTCTATGAAAGCCGCCGTGTTGGCTCCGATGAAGATGTGTAACAGAACCTTAAACGCCACCGTTTTCATCTCCGACAAGAATTCCACCGGCTTCTTCATCGTCCTCCACTCTTCCAGGCACGTGACCACGATCCCCTCCACGACCCCTATGTAGATGGACAGCGCCTCGTTGCCGCTTATAAGCGACGCTATCAGCCGCCGTAGACGGCGGTGCTCCGCCTTGGGGACGGTGTTCAAAGCCTTGCTTCCGGTGAGGATTCTGGTGGCTTTAGAGTAACCGAAAACGAACTGTTCGTCGTTCATTAGCACGTGCCGGCATACTTCCGGCACGCACACGATCACGCTTGGGCTCCCGAATAAGTGGGTTTTGTACATCCCCACTTTCCCATACCTGAAAAAAAAAAAAAAAAAAAAAAAAAATCTTTGATCAACAAAAGTGGTAAATTGCAGTTTTTTTTTTCTTTAACTCACGATTTAAAATTATAAAAAAAAAAATCAAATTACAATTTTTGATCTTGAACTGTAAGTATTGTGTAAAATGTTGGGTTTTGTTTGATATCTATTTAAAAAATATTTTTCTTTTAAACTCACAAATTTTTTTTAATAAATTTAGTAGATGAACTTTTAGTGTTGTATTAAGTTTCTAAACTTTTACAAGTTCCTAAACTTTTGAAAAAGGAGTGTTTTCGTTTGATTTTAATTAAAAACGGATTTTTTTTTAAAAAAAAAGAAATCCACAATTTAAAATTGAAAAAGAAAAAGAAAAAAAAGGTTAAATACCCTTTTTTGAGATGTCAAAAAAGAGTTAGGCTTAACTTTTAATTAAGTAGTTCCCTCCCATAGACAATTAACTTCTAAAAACTTTTGACAAGCCCTTTTCCTTTTTGGATGTGAGAGGTGAGAAGTAAAAAAAAAAAAAGAGTAATTGCCTCCTAATTTACCTTAAATTCATGAAAAATTACTTAAAAAAGAGACCTTGTACCCTTCCCTCTAATATACCTAATCGAAAGATTAATATTATAGGTTAAAATATCATTTTGGTACATGTAGATTGAATCTTATTCTATTTTAGTCTAATCTCAATAAATCCTAAAATATCTCTATCAAACCTCATAAAATAATAACAATAATTTTCGTTCAAAAAAACACAGTATGGAAGTCCAAAAAAAAATTAACCCTAAACTAACCATAGAGACTAATAGACCAAGGTAGATAATGGTGTTAGGTCAAAAAAATCCACTGAATTTGATTGGGATTTTTTTTTTTTTTTTTTTGAATAAATTTGATTGGGATATTAAAAGTGTATCAAAACTGTTTTTAATTTTTAACCCAAAACAAAAGGAAAGAAAAAAAAATCAGAAAATGAAAAAATTATTAGATGTTTCGGGTGCAATGAGACCCTTTTTTAAAACCACCGTAAATCTTCAAATTTGTTTGTCCTCGATAACGGTTAGATACAAAGTACCATTTATCTCTAAAACTACTCTGTCTCATTATAGAGATAGCACCCAAAAATTTCTCAACAAAATGAAAAGACAGACGAAAAACGGGGGAGAGAATAATGAAAAAAAATAAAAAGAGAGATTTACTTGGAGGCAAAGTCGTCGATGAAGGAATCGGGTCGACCCGATCGGAAAGCATGAAGAAAGGGGAGGAGGGTTCCGATGACCGGCCAGCCCATATCGCCGGGAGGGAGGTTGTAACGGCCGCCGTGTCGAGTGACAAAACGCCATCGGTTAAGGTTTCGGAGAATCCCAAAGACAAAAATGTAAGCTCCGGCGAAAGCTCCGATCAGGCACAGCCAAACATCCATCTTTTTGGGTTTGGTTCTGATTCTGCTGTGAGTGAAAAGGAAGTTGCAGGCCGAGACTCATTTATAATGCTTTGCTTGTTTTACCAACTCCCTTTTTTGTCTACATTTGTCATTTCACTGTATTTTTCTTTCTTTAGTTTTGGATTTTTTTTAAAAAAAATTATTTTTTTCCCTTTTTTCAGTTGGTTTGTTGTGATTTGGTTCTTATTATTTTATTATTTATTTTTAAATGAAGGCTAAAATATAGCTGATAATTGGTATCCATTAAGATATACTTGGAAAGGAAGTGGGTGTCTTATGCTTGAATTAATATCTTTTGAATGAACTTTTATGAGCTACTACTAAGGATTTCTTGTACGCATATGCTTAGATTTGATTGCTCGAGGAATAGAAATGTGATTGATAAGTGTTATAGGTAATTTTGGACTACTCCGATATACAAGGAGCTGGACAGCCCGACACGAGCCCAGAAATAGGACCGTAAAATGGACTCCGAAGGCGAAATGGGCCAAAAGGTCGGAGGGACTGGGCCTTGGCCCCACCAGTGCTCGGCCTTGGGCCGAGGCCGAGGTCTTCCGTGTCCATTTAGTCTGAGGAACCTCGATTCTGCGTGATTCAGTCCTAGATCGCCTCCGAACGCTTGAAAACCCTAGAGCATGAGCAGGTATTTAAACCCTTCTTCATCACTGAAGGATCTCAAACTCTATTCTCTACTCTCTTCTCTTGCTCTCTTGCTCTCCTCCTTCCGCTTTCTGACTTAAGCATCGGAGGCGGTGTGACAAGCACCACACCGGTGTGCAGGTTTTTCTGTCTTGCAGGCCACGTCTTCCCCCTCTCAAACAAATTTTCCGTTGGTGACACGTGAAGGTCAGGTGAGTTCTCTCTGTCCAGATTTTTCCATCAACAATAAGCATGAAGAATCATAGAATCAAAATTAAAATACTTCTGATGTTGTATATTTACTATAGTTATTTTTTGAAATTGAAATAAGAGTGGATGTATCAAGACTTATTTTGTTTACTAATATTTGAAATTTTAATTTAATCAATTCAGTTATGTCCAAATTGATATAATTATTTAATTCTAAATATAAGAAATATCCGATGTACTAACTAACAAAATTAAGGGTTTTTATCTTTCTTTCATATGGATGAACTTTTCAAAGCTCCTCTTATAGTTAATTTTTTTTTTTAAAAAAAAAAAAGTTGAACTTTTAGTCAATTTTCAAAATTTGAAAAAAGCTATAAGAAAAACTAGTTGGCTTATAACTAAGACGTGGCCCCCATCTCCCTTTTCTTCATTTTAAATATAAATAAATACATTTTTTTTTAGTTCAAATACAAACATATATCACTAGTGATGAAATTTATTTATTTATTAATTTATTTTGTATTTATATGAAATTACAATAGATTAGGTTGGCTTACAACTTATATTGTTTAAATAATTAATTAATTAGATAAATATTAATTTCTAATTTTATCTTTTTCAGAGTTAATGTTTTCAATTTGAATTATTATCTCATAATATTATCTTTAAAAAAAAATCAATTTTTTTCCTCTAAACTAGTCAAATTGTTTCTATTTTCACTCCAAACTTTCAATTCAATCATCGTAAATCTTAAATTTAAACATATGTTTCTGTTTTTTTTTTTTTTTTTTGTTTCTTTTGCAGCATTAAACTTTAAATATATGTTGTATCCTATGTTCAATTTGTGTTAAGTCTAACTACTAATTTTATTTCAAAAAAAAAAAAAAGTCTAACTACTAATTTAAATAAAAAGTAAAGTAGACAAATATCAAAACTCATTAATTGATTTCAACAAAAGACAAGTATTGCCTTAAAATTATGCTGACTAATGTACAAGATTGATGATGATGATTATTTATTTATTTATTTATTTTGAAAACTTACAAATTTCAACAAAATTCTAGCTTTAGTGTCATTTTTATTTAAAACTTCATCAATTTTGTACCAGATATATGTTTTATATTCATTAAATGAAGCCAAAGTGAGCATAGCCAGTTCAGCGATAATTGACATGTACCTTACCAAACTTAGATTTATAAAAATTGATAGTTTTCCTATTATCTTTAAATAAATTAAAGAATACATATATATTATTCACCTAAATTAGTACTAGGAATTTTCATAACAAAATTAGTTAATCCGACTCGGTAAAATCTTACTAATTTTGTGCCAATAATTATAAGTGTCTATTAGAATTTTTTTTTTTTTAAAAAAATTAATCTCATATCGATTTTTTTACTTTTATATTTATTTATTTTTATCTTTAAACTTTACCTACATCAAACTCCAATGTATGTTCATGATAACATGCGAATAATACACATATTTGAGCTCATGATATCTATCTATCTATATTTTCATGACAAGCTGACAATGACAAAAATCAAGATGGTTTTTGTTTTTTTTTTTAAAAGAAAAAATCAAAGACTAAAATAGAGGTTTAAAATTTTAGGTCTCATTTGGTTTATGATTCAAAAATTTGTTTTCGTGAAAATAAAGAATTTAATAGAAAACGAAAACAAATTCTTTATTTTTACTATATTTGAAGGCAGGTTTGGTTCCACTTAATTTGAATAAAAATTTAAAAAATGTATTTTAATTATGAATTTGAAAGTGATTAATGTTTGTTTGGTAAAATTTATTTTTTAAGAAAAAACTAATTTGTAATTTGAATCCTAAAAAGGAGAAAAAAAAAAACTCAACTTAATAATTAATCAAACACAATGTAGATCATAATTTTCACATCTTTTTTAATACAAAAAGCATAATGCAAGAACAAGTTTTTAAGCATGCAAGAGATTGTAGAGTGAGAAATCATTTTTTATTTCTTAAAATACAAACGTTAAAATTTATAAAAGGAGGGAAAAAATCCTTTCCGACCAGAGAAAGAAAAAAGAAAACAAAAATTTGTTTTCCAAACGTCATACCCTTTGTTTTCACCATTTTTTAAAATAAATAAAACATTAATTTATTGTTTTTCAAAACACGCTATTTTAGGAGTTGTTTTTTAAAATAAGTATAAGAACATGTTTTGATTGTTTTCCTTATATTTTTTATTTTTTAAATATAAAAGTAAAAACGGATCACAAACCAAACAATGTCTTAGACATCAAAATAGAAAAATAAATTTAAAAGTGTTTAAATAATTTTTAATATTTAACTGGAGAGAAACAACAGCTGGAGAGAAGATTATAATTTTATATAATTTTATTTTATTTTTTTGAGACCACCTTCACTGAGATTTTCTTTTATAAAAAAAAAAAAAAAAAAAAAAATGGCAAGAGAGATAGGCACAAGTCGAACTATAGATTTTAATAATAATTTTTAGAAACAAAAATTTTAATTTTAATATTTTTTTTTTTAAAGTTCCATAGATGATTTGATGATATTAAAAGATGAATTCTTCCGCAGATTTTTTTTTTTCTTTTTTAAAATTCTGTCAATGTTTTTCGAATTTATTTTATCTTTTACCCATTTTAATTTTTGCAACATGTATAAAGGGCAACTAATTAAACTAAAGGAAAATAACAAGTCGATGAATTAAATTAAACTCACACATTATTGTAAGGTGATGATGTTAAAAGCCATATTTATCCATTCATTTTTCGACTTGCATTTTTTCTTTTTCTTTTTTTTTTCTTTTTTTTTTTTTGAAAAATTAACATTTCTTCGTTTTGTACAAACAAATAAATTTAATAAATTTTGGACGTTGGACTCTATTTAATTAAGCTTGACATTTTCTCCTCTCCCACCAACTTCCTATTAATGAATTGGATTAGAATTTATTTCTTTTTTTTAAAAAAAAATAAATAGATAATATACGTAAAGGTGTTATTAATTTATGTTGGTGATGGCATACGTAAATATATACTTCATAATCGAATAAAAATATTAAAAAACAACAAAATATATTTTTATTTGTTTTTTTTTTTTGAAATAATATATTTTTATTTGGTTAAAATACTATTTTGGTCGAGATTGGTTCTATTTTAGCTCTTCCACTTTCAAAGGTCTAAATTTACCATAATTTTATTCTAAAAAAAAGAATTAACATAATGTAGAGTAACTAATAGTTAGGATGACCTAGTATAAAATCTATAACTCACTCATAAGAAAAGTCCTTCCTGCATCAAGCACTAATAATATAGTTTTAATTTCTAATTAGATCGGGTAGTCATTTGAAATAAGAATATAAGTCCGTTACTTTTTATTTCTCAATAACTGGAGCATAAGGCTCTATTCATTTATCCATTAGTAGTTTCAACAAATTTTAAAATTATTCAAATTGATAGTTTATGGCTAAAATTTTGTCTCTACCTTCCCTCTATAAATTTTGGAATTAAGTATGTTCATATCGTGTCTTTACTTGAATAGAAATTATTATACTTTTTTTTTTGTCAAATTAGATAAAAATTAAGTTTAAGAAATTAAGGTTAAAAAACACTTTTCTTCCTAAACTTTCATAAAAGTAACAATCTAATCCATGAACCTTATTTTGTAACAATTTAATCTCTATACTTTCAAATTTGTAACAATTAGTTCTTGAACTTTAGTATGTAACAATTTAATCTCGATACTTTTAGATGTGTAACAATTTAGTCTCTGTATTTTTAGATTTGTAACAACTTAATCCCTACACCGTAAAAAAATTCGATCAAAATTAAATGTTGGTTTTAATTATTTGACGATTTAGACTTTGTAGCTTATAAGTTATAAACATATTGGATTCCTAATTAGTTTATTGATATACCTATGTTAGAATCTTACTAAATATAATCTAAACAATAATTTTCATGATAGAGACTAAACCATTACAAATTTTAAGGTAAATAAACTAAATTGTTACATATTAAAGTTTGAGGACTCAATTGTTACAGAAATTAAAGTACAAGGACGTGACTACATCATTACATATCAAAGTTCAGGGCCTAAATCGTTACTTCCCATGAAAGTTCATGAACCATATTGATGCCAAAATCCGGACAGGAGACTCACCTGATCTTCACGTGACAACAATGGTGAATTTATTTGAAGGGGAAGACGTGACCTGCAAGACAAGCAAACACTGCACACCGGTGTGGTGCTTGCCACACCGACTCCGATGCTTAAGTCAGTAACGAATGAGATCAAAAAGCTAAAGATCAGGAGAAAGAAACAATATTCAAAGAATTGTTTTCGGATCCCTTATTCAGTTATGAAAAAGGGTTTAAATACATGTTACTGCTCTAGGGTTTCTAAGCGTTCGGAAGCGATTCAGGACTGGCACCAGTAGAACCTGGACGACCAAGGGCACCAGGGACCGCGAACGGAGGCAGACGGACTCGACCCACGTGGTCGGGCCAAGGCTCGGTCCCTCCGACCTTGGCCCAACCTTTTGGCCCGTTTCACCTCCGAAGTCCGTTTTTTGATCCTATTTTCGGGCTCGCGTCGGGTTGTCCTCGTCAGCTCCTTGTACATTGGAGTTGTCTAAAATTACCTATAACAGACCAAAAGTGAATTTTTAAGCAAAATTAATTAGTGATAACTTCAAACTAGCCATAAAGACTAATTTTAAGGTTTATTAAAAGTACAAAGATTAAATTTGAACATCTCAGATTACAAATAAAAATTAAAGAGTCTCAAAATACAAGAATCAAACTGCGGTATTTTAGGCCCCGTTTGATAACCATTTGGTTTTTGGTTTTTGGTTTTTGAAAATTATGCTTGTTTTTCCCCATTTTTCTTATCATGGTTTGTATCTTTGTCAATGACACATTTAACTTCCTAGCCAAATTCCAAAAACAAAAACAAGTTTTTGGAAACTACTTTTTTTAGTTTTCAAAATTTGGCTTGGTTTTTGAAAACATAAGAGGAAGATAGATAACAAAATCAAGAAACTTATGTGTGGGAGTAGTGTTTTTAAGCTTAATTTTCAAAAACCAAAAACAAAAAACCAAATGGTTATCAAACGGGGCCTTAACCTTTTAGTTTTCTAGGTTTCTTGTTTCTCATTTCTTTTCTTTTCTTTTTTTAAAAAGTATATGCATTTGGTAACTTTTATTTATTATATGTTTCGTAAATTAACAAAAAAAAATCTGATTTTTTTACTTTCAATTTTTCAAAAACATAAACAAAAGTATTATTTCATTATGTTTTACTTATTAAATGCATAATGAACATTAAAAATAAATAAATATAGAGCATACTAATTTGAACATTTTTTTTTTCAAAAAATTAGTTTCTAGTTGAATTTATTATTTTTTTATTTGAAAGAACAGAAAGAAAAAAAAAAATAGTTAGCAAAAGCAAACTCATTTTTGTTTCTTATAATTTTTTTTTTAAAAAAGCAAGAAATATGTTTTTGTTTAAAAAATGAAAAGATGAAAAATAAAATTGTTACCAAGCGAACCATAAAGTATTTATATTATTTTTTCAAAAAATAATTAACATTCATATCTCCAAATGAAAATAGCTGAATAGGTTAATAATAATTGAGAAAATATTGTTATTAAAAGTATTTTTATTAATTCAAAATTATATTTCTCTCTTGTCAAAAAAAAAAAAAAAAAAAAAAAAAAAAAATCTTCCATCATTTTTTTATTCAACATGTGGGTAGAGGGTTCAAATGTCAGACCCTCTCAATCGAAGATTTATAGAGTTATGTTTAGGTTGACACTTCTATTCGATGAAGTTGGATATTTTGAATCGTAAGCATAAACGTGAAAAGATAATTAATATATCCACTAATTGAATGCATAATGAATTCATTTATTGTTTTGCCAAAGCGAACTTAGCTCAGCGGTAATTGGCATGTACCCTCGACCATGAGGTCAGAGGTTCGAATCCCCCCATCCCCAAATGTTGATGTACTCAAAAAAAAAAAAAAAAAAAAAAAAAAAAAATTCATTTATTGTTTTAAAAGCAAAGTCTAAACAAATTATTTATGAAATATCCATCGCCTTCTTCAATAAATTAAGCTTTGTTATCTTCTTTTCGTTGATTTTTTTTTTTTTTTTTCGTGGTCTTAATTTTTTTTTTCTATTTTTAATGTTAAAAGACAATCAATAACACTCGTTTATTGAATTAAAAAAAAAAAAAAATTATTATCCTTCTGTTATTGTATAGGCCGAAGGAAGCATTTGAATCTGTTTCGAATAACTTTTTATTTGTTAAATCAAATTGACAACGAAGATATCTCTTCGTCAAACAAACAAATCCATATATCATTTCATTTCTCTATTTTTTCCCCCTCTTTTGGTTTAAGATATTTAAGAATAAAATATACAATACGTTTTACACAAGTATGAATACTTTTTTTATTTTTTCAAAATCAAAATAATTGAATATGATTTCTTTATTTCACAAATTTAACCACGTCATTAGAAATAATTAAAGACAATAAAATATATATATATATATATATATATATATGTTTAGAAGTGTTGACAATCAAATAAGTGAAGAGAAAGTGATTTAGCAAAGTACACCAAATTAGATTAGGGCATGTTAATGCGTGTGTGGTGAGGAAGAATGATATATAGTGTTGAGTGGATGTGGTTCCAACAATGCAATATCTCGAGAATATATGAGATGATTATTTAAAATTTTCTTTGAGAATTCATGTCGATCAAATGTTATATCAAATCATCAAATTGACAACTTCTTCAATTGTCTTGACGAGTAGAATCAGTGTTATGACAACTGAGCTGATTAGAGGTTGCTTGAGTACATTAGTCCAAGATATAATTAACATAAATTTATTTTAATTGAGAATCCGATTCTTATTTTAAACAATATGTATATCTATTTAAAATGGATGAGTTAACTACATATGCTCTCGAGTAAGATGTTTGACATACCAGTCGTGTGAAATCAAAATGAGATTATTATCTCAAAAGGAAATTAAAAAAATTAAAAAAAAAAAAGGAAAAAAAAAAAGTCATTACCTACCCTATATCCCATCATGATGGAAACACTAAAATAAGTCTTTCTAAATTGAATTTAAAATTCCAAAAGATGATTAATGGTATTAATTGATGAAGTAGAATAGTCGTGCGTGAGTGAATTACTTGAGGAATTAGTCATAATTAAGAGGATTCTTAATTAAGCTCACTTACTCCATTTTAATTTAATTAATTTCAACTCTATTATGTTCTCTTCCCTCTACGTGCAACTATCATTATTCCATTTCTTCAAGCAAAAGGCTGAAGATTTAGTCTTTGTTCAAAAAAAAATTCTCTCTCTATTGTTTCTTAATTATGTTCAATGGCTTATAATGACAATTAATCATGGTTAATTAACTAAAGCTTCCAACTTTGGTTCATTTACAACATTTTCTTCAAGTTGGAATCTTGTTGTCTTGATTTATCTTTGTTGAGAAAAAGATTATGATTGTTTCAACACGATTGGAAATATATATATATATATATATATATATTTGAACTTTATATAAGAAATACATCAGAACACATTTTCTAATAAAAAAAATTAGTAGAAAATGTTTTTTAAAATTCAAATTGTAAAAAAAAAAAAAAAAAAAAGTTGGAAAAAAGATCCATAAAATTCAACAAATATGGGTGATTGATAATTTTTTTTTTTTAAATGAGGAGATAATTGTAATAGATAGGATCATAATTCTGCATCAGATAAAAGAGGATAATATATATAAAGACAATATCTCTTCATTTGCATAAGAAATAAAATTATAATATTAGGTATTGTTGATGCAAAAAACACATTGGAAAAAGCAGAAACAAGTCGAAAAAGACTTGTTCGACGCAAAAAAAAATAGGCGTCGACAAGGGTGTTGACAGAAATTACTTCTAGCAACGCCGTTTTGCCGATGTCGATAGAGTGACCTTTATACGACACCATTTTAATGGCATCGACAGAAGTTGCCAGCTTCAAATCTCTCCTTACATGGTTTTAACGATATTGGTAAAGGCTGTTTCTCTCAACGTTTTTTTTTTTTTTTTTTTTTGCATCAAGAGAAATGATTTTCTTGTAGTATATGTAAAAATAAATTGAATAATCGAGTAATATCATATACTATTTTTACAAATAGTATAGGGATGAGAAAGATTTAATTGATGACAATGTTTGTATAGGGGAGTTTAATGTGAGGTCACAATGATAATTACATAATACAAAGATTTGAATGTCTGTTAGTGAGTCAGTTACCAAAATTTTTGTATGTGATAATGTCATATAATATTGTATAAGTCAGCAAAATAGAGAGATGGTGACACTTGGAAGATAATTATAAAACCCTCTTCCCTTCTTACTTCATTAAAAAAGCATTATGATAATCACTAACTCCAACCTTAAATTTTGTTGTTTTCTTCTTTTTCTTTAATGAACAATGAACACAAGAGTACAAATAAGAGATGTTGAACTCAATAATAATAATAATAATAATAATAATAATAAGAGAATATGATGAAAGCTAAGTGTTCAAAATTAGGAACAAAATATTATTATGGGATTTTCTTAAAAGAAAATAAATAATATAGTTATAAAGAATAACTTTTAGTGGAAAAAAAATATATATACACCCCTAAACTTTGGAGTTGAACCAATTAAAACTTCTACTAATTATTGTATTTTACAAGTGGATCAATTTAGACCTTTCATTAGGATTCTCGTGTGTAAATCGTTATGAATCACTAGCAAAGAGTATCAATTTTTTTTTTCTTTTTCAATTTAACAATATTTGAGAGTCGAGAGATTCGAATATCAATTCTCTTGGTAGAGACTACATGTCAATTACTATTGAGTGATGTCCCACTTTAACAACAAAGAGGCTAAGGGTCCGTTTGGAATACATTCTAATTTAAATGTTTTTCAAGAATGCATTTTTTAAAAAACATTTTGTATAAACATTGTTTAAAATTTAAACACTCATATGTTTGGTTGCATTTCCTCATAGGTGTTTTTATACACAAGTTATTGTATACTTAAGACTATTTTTAAAAAAAGTTGGTTTCAAGGGTTTCTCTCAAAATGATTTATTTATCAATATCATTTTCTAATAAGTCATTTTTAGTGGTTGCCAAACACTAGAAATTTTTTCAAAATGAATTTTTTACAAAATTAAACACTTGAAAAGTTAAACCAAACACGCCCTAAATTGATTCACTTATGAAAGTTTTAGAGCTGAAATTGATACGCCCTTATTAATTTAGGGTTTTGATTGATATAACCCAAAAAGTTTAAGGTATAAATTTATATTTTTCTTGATTTTTAAATAGGATTTGCGTGAGTGGGGGGGCTAAATCCCGAGATTTTTTTTTTTTTTTTTTTTTTATTGACAATTGAACTCATGATTTTATACTATAGAGATTTACCACTATATCAATAAAATTTATCTAATTTTATGTGCAATGATGCTAATTTTGAAACTTTTTGACGCAGATTAAGCAAATTTCTATGAAACTTTGAAGAAATTATGAAATTTTTGGAGAATCTCCACTTGTGGAATTTGGCCCTTTGGAATTCTAGTGCCCACTTTAATGGATCAATTCACTCTCTCCTTTCAACTCTTTTTCTTATGTTAAAATTAAATGGTTCCTTTGGGCCTAGGGTCAAATTTCGGTTAATTGAGGGGAAAGAAAGTGGAGAGGTTGATTTATTACTCTACTTGATTTTTTTTAGAATAATTAGAAGAGCATAACTTATTTCGAAAAAAAAAAAAAAAAAAAAAAAAAAAAAACATAACATAGAAGTATCTTCGACTAGAATGTCAGATGTTTGAATTCGCATCCCACATATTGCCTAAAAAAAAGGTGAACCTAAAATACTTTTTGGAATATATTTTTCTGAATCTTAGTATTATTGCCATTATTTAAAACATGTTTTAAAAATTAGAGAAAAAAAAAATCAATTTTGAACTTGAACTTAATAGGTTGTATCAATTTTAGATCTGAACCTTTCATCAAATTGAACTCTCAAACCTAACCGATTGAATCAATTTGAGCCCCAAACTTCCATAAGTGTTGCAATGTAGACCCTTTCATCAACTTTTCATTTGAAAAGCCATTAAAGCATGTAATTGACAATTTTTTTTAGTTCACATTGCACTTGAGTTGGTTTATTGTAAGAAAGTTGTTAGAGAAACTCTTGAAGAAATCAAATATCCCAAACTAATTCTTCTCATTGTTATTAGCCTCCTCCAAAAAAAATAATAATAATAAAAAAGTTATCAGCAACAAGAAAAATCTAGCAAATATGAGAAATTAAAATTTAAAAAAAAAAAAAAACTCAAAATTTCTTAGCTTTTATTTCCTACATTTGCACGTTCTTCGAATTAGCAAGTAAAAAACAGTAAAAGAAGAAAAAAAAAACCCTCAAAGTTCTTAGAAAAAAAAAACATCAAATATTTGAAGATAAAAAACCTCCAAAATTGGTTTGTTTTCATAATCTTGATAGTAGCAAAAAAAAATCCCACAAAGTTTTCAAAAACAAGGAAAATTCATCTAAAATGAAAACTCAATTTGTTTTTCCATCATCCTAGAGTTGGTTTTTCTAAGCAGCTAAAAAAGGCAACAAAGCCCACATGAAGAAAATGAGAGAAAACTAATGCAAAAGCTGAAGTTTATTCAAATAAAAAATTTCTCCAATAATTTTTTTTACAAGAATCAAATTCAGGTGCAATGTGAATCAAGAAAAAAGAGGAAATAGTCACATACTTAAACGGCAATTCAAATGGAAAATTAACCAAAGATATATATTGTAACACGTATGCAAGTTTTGAGTTAAAAACGATAAAATCTGCCAAGTTTGGTGTTCAATTTAATGAAATTTAAAGTTTATGATTAAAATTGATATAACTTGCTAAGTTTGTGGTTCGGTTGGATTAAATTAAAAGTTCAAGGTTAAAATTGATACAACTGATAAAGTTTGGAGTTAAAAATGATTTTTTTCCTAAAAATTAAATGGAGTAAATAGACTACTAAAAATTTTAGGGAGAGAAGTAGGTGGAAGAGTGGGAAATAGAGAGAGAAGGGAAGAAAGAAGAAAAAATGAAAACTTAAACAAGATAATTTGAAAAAAAAAATTGGGTTATAGATCCACCTGCGAGAGGTGGGTAGCCTTAACCGTATGTGTTAACAGGGAAGCCCGAAAGCTGTTCCCGACCCTGTCAGGGGAGATGCCAACCATCTCTCCTTTAATCGAACACGTCATTCTACTTGTTGATGAATTAATATATAGCTTCTTTTGTTTGGTAAATTTTTCGATGTGGGACTGTCGCCTGGCTTTCCTTTTTTATTATTTTGTGAGATATCAGATATGATTTTATTTATGGGTAATACAATATTAATTAGAAAAATTGAAGGAATCAATGACTGACTTAAATATTATTTTAAATAAGTTAACTTTTTTTTTTCTTTTTTAATTTTTAATGTTAAATATACATCTTAAGAAAATATTTAATAAGGTATTGATGTTAAGCACTTCAATTGTCACATCCCTTTTTCTTTACTAAATATCTGAAATGTTATTAAATGGAGATTTAATTGGAAAATTTTGAAATTTTGAAAATAAAATTTAAAAAACAGCAACTCCAATTAATATTTTTACTCCTAATAAATTAGTTCGGACTTCACAAACTACCCCCCATCACGATTAAAGAAAAAAAAAAAGCCTCGAAGATGATTTTCAAAAACTAAGGATTCATTTGTTTAACGAAATGGTAACTTGATATTAAAATAAATATTATTTCAAATAAATTAACGATTTTTTGACGTTCAAATGCATCTTAGCTCTAATATCTAATTTAAAAACCAAGACGACCTAATTAGAATTGAGAAACCACCCCTTTACAATTAGTGAAATAAAAAAGGAAAAAAAAAACATGTTGATGATGTTCAAAAACTAAGGATTTATTTGGGAGCTGATTTCTAAACAGTTTTGTGTTTTTTATACAACCAAAAAACATGTTTTATGTTACAATAAATAAATTACAAGAAGAATTGGGTCAACATATCACTCACAGCAACAGAACTTCCCTCTTACCAGGGGAATCAAAATGGAAGAGAAAGTCCCATCATAATGCTTCTAAAAATGCTTGATTTTCAACGCCTGCATTTGTTCCCCATGGTCAGTCAGTGTTGGGAACTTTCAAGTGTGGGGTTCAACAATTCTTTTATATGATTCTCAACTCTCTTGCGCACCGAAGTGGAAGGCAGCCGTTCGATCACCTCGGCTCCGAAAGAAAAAATCAGAGCCTTCCTTGCTGTCTCTAAGTCGATGCCACGAGCCTGGAAATAGAAGAGTTGGGTTTCCTCCAGGTCGCTTATAGCGGCCCCATGTGAACACTTGACATCATCAGCGATGATTTGAAGATTTGGTTTAACATTCACGGTCGCTCGAGGTTCCAGAAGAAGACTCCTTGTTAGTTGTCCTGCATCTGTCTGCTGTGCGTATCTAGAAAGTTCAAGTTCTAGGATTAAACAGCAAAATATTTATTGACACTGACAACCAGATGAGCGATGAAAAACACCAAATGAAACACGAGAAACGAATGACAAAGATGGTCAACTATAGAAGTACTGAAGTTTTGCCATAGTTGATTATGAAGACAAAGTGTGCATTCTATCAGTACTTGCATCCAAGAGAACTTTTCAGATATTACATCATCAATCTTAAACCATAAGGAAATTCTAAATTATGTGAAAGTTAAACCAATTTCTCAGTCAACTTTCCTGGTAGAACCATCACATCAAGAGTCTTGTCTTTTCTTCTTGGCTTATCTATGTCTGTTATCTTATATGTATTCATATTTGATTGATAAGTAATACAGAGATTTTCGATCATGAAGCGACGTAGAACTGCAAGGAGTGTAATTATATGACAGATGACGAACTCGAGTTGAGGCAATCCGATCTATGATTAAGAAATCTATGATACCCTTCAGAAAAGTAGTAGACAGGATTGCTAATTTCATCTAAGAATAGGTGAAAGAAAGAAAGAAGTACCTGTTGACTTTAACATTACCATCAAATACAGCTTGTCCTTGGGGATTGGCGACGATACATTTATGAAGTTGTCGAGAATATCCTCGTGGATGGTCAAGCACTAAGCTACTGTGTAGATCTTGTGTTTGATTGCCAACAGATAAGTGCAGTGTTGATAATTCTGTCGTAGTCTCTGGTCCCAATTGCTGGATATGGACATTGTGTCTACTTAATTTTCCGCCAGTGCTAATCTCCACAAGCTCGTAGGCACTGGTCGATTCCTGTAATAATTTCAGATAATTATTTGTGTGCCGCGCTCAACCTTTCAAGTGCCAAAGTTGAGTAGAAGACACAAAACATGAGACAGCAAATAACAAGGAGACCAAGTAGCATCAAAATGGTTAAAGAACATCTGTAAATCTCCTCCTCTTGATCATCTCATACCAAGGAGAAATTATTAGAGGAGGCTTTCAGTATATGTCTGGCAATTTTATATCGTTGGATGCCTTAGAGAGAAACTACAAAAATATTATGAATCTGCATCCAAAGATTATTAGGGGCATGAAAATTTTTGGATCTATATCCAACCGTTATTATGTGGTTGCCTCATTCAATAATCAATCAAATTAAATCAATAAAGTTTTACATAGAAGTGGTAGCTATCAGGAAACTGACCAAATCCATTCATGATACCAGCCAAATCCATTCTCATGAGTCCTTGACATAATCGAACTCGATCACCCAATTTAAAGAAATAGATGAGAGACTACCCACTTTTACACTCACGAAAAATCACTCATGTCAATCAGGAGATGTTAACAATGTGAGCTTTACTATATGGCTTTCGGCCTTATGGTGTATGTACTTAAATACTTATCCGGTGGAGAAAAAACTCATGTTTGAGGGGGAAAAATGTACAGATAAACTAAGCAACATCCAACAGAAGCCGAAGCCCGAAAGAGGAGAGAGAAGAGGCTTAATATTCATAAGCTACTAACCCAAAACTCTTGGTAAACTATGTCTACGTTACTTCCTACACTCATGAACACCTAGCTTGAAAGAAGTCCTAAAGTTTTTCACATAAAGAGAGGAGAGACAGCAACTAATACAATATAAAGACCCCATATCTTCAACAAACAGCACTATAACTACTATTTTGCACTTGATATAAGCATAGGTTACTCCTAAAAGATGCTTCCAGAAGACAAACCTACGTAGGATCACTGAATATCAAAGTGAACCCAACATTAGGAAGATTCTCAAACTGGTTGTATAAAAGGGAAACACATCTTATACTCCTGACATCTCTCCATATTTCAAGTTCAACTACTAGTGAAGTAATCTAAGAGTGTCTAGTGCTCTAGTCTAAGAGCATGAGATGTTTGGAGATCTGTCTTGGTTCAAGTCCCAGCTTAGAAAACATGATAACTTAAAACATTGCCTCTGATGGATGAATAAGCCATGAGCACAATGTAAAGACTAGAGCAGCCGAAAACAGATAATCAAAACTACCAACAAAATTAACAAAGCTGAAGATAGCTCAACTGGTTAAGGTATTATATTATCGACCAAGTCTAAGGTTCGAATCCTCACCCTCATCTGTTGTTGAACTTAAAACTACCAACAAAAATAAGCAATGCAATAAGAGAGAACCTGCTGAACAGAAGTCCATTTGATATGTGCAGCATCTAAAGACTGATTCTGAATATAAGAATGTTTAACCTTTCCTCCACTTCCAATCACCACCTCCAAAACAGGATTTGCCCAATAAGACCTACCCCCATCCCCACTCAAAAACTCCTCAATAATTTCAATCTCGCCTCCATTTTCCACCAAAACTAACACTCTGGGATTCGAAACAGCCAATTCCTTCGACCCCTCCTCGCCCCCATGAATCGAAAAATACCTCAAATGGATTGGATTCTCCACCTTACACCCAGCAGGGACATAAACCACAGTCAAATCCGGAGCTCCAACGCCATTAATGGACCAAAACAAGTCCCCCACGAACTTCCCATCAACTAACTCAGATACCCTCTTCGCAACACTCTCCGAAGAGAGGTCGTTCAAACTCCCCACATAAACCCCATTTGGCAATTCTGTCAAATTCGAAACCGAACGGACAAAATGACCATCGACAATCACAAGATTGGCGAACTGGGTTTCTACAGGAATGCTCGACAACACAGAAGACTGCGGCGGATTCGAAGTTGGATGGATTTGGGACTGCTTTATGAAAGAAACATCGGTGAAACGAAAGGGCTCGTCTCTGCGAGACGGCCATGGAGTGGAGAGAAGAGTCTCTGCGGAAGATTCTCTGAGTTTCTGGAGAGGAAAAGGCGATGAAGAAGAAGAAGAAGAAGGAGGAAGGGAGTCTTCGAGAGTTTCGGCGAGTTGAAGAACAAAAGGGTCGGAGAGGTTAGGTGGGGAAGTTTGAAGGGAGACTCTGGTGGTGGTAATGGAATTGAATTTGGGTTTGCGTTTTGAAGAAGAAGTGGGAATTGAGGGAGATGGTCTTGGGAGCCTGCCAATGTGGGGAGTAAATGTGAAGGTAGCCATGGGAGAAGCTTGTTTGTGCTTCGAATAATGGAAGTCACCGGCTTGATTTGATGCTGTTCTTCGAGTTTCAGTCTCTGTTTTTGATTTGGGCCTTTGGGTTTGGGCTGTCTCAAGAATGTCATCAATTCGCATTTCATACGGATGTCTATTCTATATATGTAGTGGGTGGCAAATAAGAATTATATAATTGTAAATATAACACCATGTAAAAAAAAATAGAAATATAGCAAAATCTATCATAGTATACTACTGATAGTCTATGATTAATTAGAATCTATCGAATAGACTTCGATTATCAGAGTTTATAGCGATAGACTCTGATTAATTAGAATCTATCAGTTTACCGATAGACTCCGATTATTCAGAGTCTATCAGTGTGCTGATAGACTCCGGTTAATCGAAATCTATCAGTGACTATCATTGATAAACTTTGATTAATCAAATACTATCCGTGATAGTCACTAATAGATTTTGATTAATCGGAGTCTAGCAGCTAGACAACTTTGAATAATCAGAGTCTATAAGTGATAACACAGATAGAATCTGATGACAGCTTTTTGGTCTTATACAATTAATTTTGCTATATATGCAATTAATTTACAACTGTGCTATATTTGCTATTAATTTGGTCCAATTTGTCATCTATAACTGGTTTTTTTTTTTTGTATTTGAAAGTTTAAATTATAGATTTTTTTTTTTTTTTGAGAAAATTAAATTATAGATTTCACTCATTCAAAGTTTGGCTAAATCATGTATGTATGTATATATAAGCTCTGTTTAGGACTATCTATCTTTTTTTTAGTGTCATTATTTTTTGTATTTAGATTGGTTATAAGGAAAATTTTAATGGCTTTTTGTACTTGATAAAATTGATTGGGAATGGATTTATTTAAAATTATTTTTCTAAATTATTAACTTTGAAAGTGAATTTCTACAAAATCAGATACCTTTTGCTTACAAATTTTCAATTTATCCTTCAACAAATTTAAATTTTGATTTTAAATATTTGTATCACGCCAAATTAAATCTTATATTTAGCTTTTGAAATGGATTAGTTTTGCCAACAAGAGCATAGCTCAACTGACATAAAGTTGTACTGATCATCTCGTTTCACTATAGTAGGGAGAGAGATTGGAGCGAGATTGGAGAGAGAGTGAGATTGGAGAGAAATGTGAGATTGGAGAGAAATGTGAGAGAGAGCGAGAGATGGGAAAGAGAGCGAGATTGAAGAGAGAGCAAGGGATTTGAGATAGAGTGAGAGATTGGAGGGAGAAATTGGACAGAGAGCTAGAGGTTGGAGCGAGAGCGAGATTTAAGAGAGAGTAAGAGATCAGAGAGAGAATTGGAGAGAGAGTGAGAGGTTGGAGAGTAAAATTGGGAAGAGAGCGAGAAACTAAAACGAGAGGTTGGAGTGAGAGCGAGAATAGGGAGAGAGAGCGAGTTTAGAGTAGAGAGTAAAATGATAATTTTACTAGGATGTTGACGCAAACAAAATGGCATATATTGTTAAATTGAAAATGTAGGACATTTATCATTTTCGCCTATTTTAAAGGGTCATCCGTACGAAAATCTCATTTATTAAACACTGTAACCATTTTCTTTAGATTTAAAATTGAAATTTACCTAACACTAACTTCACATTATAGGAAAGAAGAAGAAAAATTTTCTTTCACATTATAGTTTTTTTTTTTTTAGCGAACATTATAGATGATTTTTAAAAAAAGCATAACTAACAACAATTATTTTTTTTAAAAAATAGAAATACGTATTATTACGCCACTTGGACTGAATTTTAATGGTCTAACTCGACCCAACTACAAATCCATCTTCGTATCCTTTCGACCCAAGTCTCACTCATCCTCGATGAAAAGGCAAATCTAGCTACTTCATGCGCAACTCTATTACACTGCCTTGGGATAAAATGAAAAGAAATATCACTAAACGAAGCTGACAAACTCCAAATAGTCTGGACCAAAGCTTCCACCTCCTTCTACACAACTGATTTCTTTGTCAAAAAGTTGATAGTCATCTGAGAGTCTGATTCCATTAATAATTTTGTGCATCTCGAAGCCATAGACATCTTAATACCCTCATTTATTGCATTCAACTTAGCTAATAGTGCTTCCGACTGAAGGTCAATGTAAACTGAGGAAGAAAACATGATTTCTCCATTTGAGTTTCTGCAAATCAAACCTAGCCCTGACTGACAACAATTATTTTAATAATCATAGTAAACCAAAACTAATCCTTAGTCTCTACATTTAAGTCTTTGTATTAGTTTTTTTTTTTTTTTTTTTTTTTTTTTTTTTTTTTTTTTTTTTTTGCACAACTTAAAATTTAGTTGTGGTTTAAAATTATGGACTAAACATATATGACTCTAAAAATGCATAAACCAAGCTTATTTTGTGCCTGTTTAAAATCTATACTTCCCCTTTAAGATTTCAAATCAAAGTTGTTTTTATCAAGGGAGGTAGTGCTTGTTAATTTTGAAACCAAGATTCTTTCCCCCAATGTTTTGTTTCTCTCTTTCTTTTTCTTAAATTAAAACATACTTTTCATCTCTATACTTTTAACTTGCAAAACTTTAATATTTTCATTCTAAATTATTCTTCACTTATTCTAATACATTTTTAAAAATTTATAATAATTTTTCCCCTTTGTAAAAGGAGGGAAATAGTTTAAGTTGCTAAAAAAATTCTCTACCCCACACCACTTTTTTATTGGGTGATTTATTGCTATTATCATCAGCTTTATTACAATTGATGAAAGAATGTTTGTTCTTTTATTGCATTCTTTATTTTGTAAAAAAAGAAAAAAGAAACTAAAAAAGTTGTTTTCAGATTGAGTGTTCATATGTTAGGGCATGTTAAAATATTACAAATATTCTTAAAGATTCTTCTTCATAATGGAATGGCTTATCCAAACCTACAAAAAAGCCCTTTTTCTTCTTAGCCTTTAAACCTAAATTCTTATGCAGAATATTTTGCTGACTCAATTGTACCTTAAAACAATTCAAGGTTGGTTTTCATTGGAAGAACTTTCTGTTTCTACCTCATTCTTTTCCTAACACACTTTCCTTTTTGTTCCTTTTGACGACGACATCCAACGTTTTGTTGTTAGTTTATTAAAGAGACGCGTTGTCTCACCAAACAGGTAATTTTTTTTTGTAATTCTTTTTTATGACGTCATCGGCTACTTGTTATTAATTTATTACGTGTCTATGTCGTCTCGCAAGATGAGTTTGTTTACGTCGCCAATTGTAGTTGCACCATCTGTTAAAAATTTGTTTGTTTTTAGTGCATCTATCCTGATGAACCTTGAAAATTTTGTTGCTTACAAGTATTTTTGTTAGAACGTCAATACTTGAACTCAAATGCCACAGGAATATGTGTGTTTTGTAATTTATTCTTTGACACGATCGAAATAAAGGCCACAGAAGATCAAGTTTTCAATTTCAAGGTGCACAACCTCATAACTTCTCAAAAGAATGATAAGCTAAGCTTTTCATTACAAAGTGAGAAATCATCAAATCAAGAGTGAAGATTTCTAAAATGTCACACATAAAAAGCTCTAAAAAAAAAAGCAAAGATATAATTCCTGTGAAACTCCTCTCTGGCTCAATCAATAAAAGAGATATCACCAGAGACTACCAACAAAAAACTATGGTTACTAAATATACCATTGCACCAAACAATTTTCTGGTCAAGATTTTGGAATAGCATTCCCTTTATTCCCACATCGAAGACCGACATTAAAAGGCGTTGGCTTCGGGACCCCGTCGAGATTTCAATCTCACACAATGTTGTTAAAGATTTTCGACCTTGCATCGAGAAAAGCCAAGACGATCTTCATTTCTTTCTTTTTCTTCTTTAGAAGCAATTTGGATACCTTTGTGTATTGTTGAGGTCAAAACCTTGTTCATTTTTACTATGTTGCATATAGTTTAGATGTGTTGAATATGGTGATATGCAACCACCAAACTGATTGAGATTATCTTCAAGCTCAATGTCGCTAATATAATTTGAGTATGATGAACTTGGAGATATTTCTGTGTGCTCGTACGACTGCCAAGGTGTCGTTGAACTCGAATACTCATATTGAGGAAAACATATAGACATAGCTCCTTGCATTTCAGGATAATCCTACAATAAGACAAGAAATAGATGTTTGAGAAACTCAAATACATTAATAGCTCAACTTTTTCTTGAACAAATTTGATACCTTAGACGAGTCAAGAATCAGATCAGGTGAGATCCATATTTTTTCAGGATCTGTCTCCATAATGGTGGTGCTATACCGGGACATCGGATTCGTATCATATGAAGTTGTCATCGGGCTTGACAAACGACTCTCATTTTCGAGGAAATTGGTCCGAGACAAATTGTCTTCTAAGATGTTTGATAATTCATTCTCGACTAGTCTTGTTGATGCAGACTCTTCACCAACTCGACCGCTCCCAACGACATCACCTTTCGGTTCTCGATGATTGTCCTTCTTATGTGCTTGTTCATTCTTTTTTACAATACGACACAAAGCAAAAGCACCCTAAAAGAAAAGGAGATGGCCACACACAAATACCAAACACAAAATCAGTTCTCCTCATTGTTAAAACAACACAATCCAACAATAAAGAGGCTATGAAATTGCATTCTAAGCAAATATGCATCTTGTCTATCATGTCATTGCTTCATGTATATATATACCTTAAAATTAGGAGTTCCATGAGAGAAATCATCGCAAAGTCGATATTCATGCATAACCCAATCCATTCGATCGCCCAACGGCGCTCGACCGCGATAAAAAACGAGTGTCTTTCGATATCCCAACACAGAAGATTGACAGTAGATCTTCCTATCTTTTCCAGTGGCTTTCCAGTAGCCAGCTTTGGTAGCTCGATTAGTCCTTGATCCATTCGGGTACTTTCGATCTCGTGGACAGAAGAAAAACCACTCCATATCTCGTTTTGGAAGGAAAGATTTCTCTGAGAACATAACAAAAACACATAAACAAATCCTTCTATTGGTACATGAAAAAAAAAAAAAGAAAAAAAAAACTTTACATAGCTTTACATGTTTGACATATCTTTTAAAAGCGTTAATATAATAAGTGATTAATTTGAAAGCACTTTTTTCAACACACACTCAAAGTCAAGAAAAACATCATTTCCAGTTCATTTCATTCTAAAAGCACCACTTTGTGAAGAATCCAAAGCCATAACAGTAACCAATATACAAACAGAACAGAATTAAAAGCAGAGGATTTGGAAAAAAGGGTATAAAATGATTGATACCTGGGAGTTCCCAAGGATCAAATTTGTACAAATCAATGACAGGAATGACTTCAAGCTCAATAGGAAGTCCTTCAACTTTCCTTTTGAGATAATAACCCACCAATTCTTCATCAGTTGGGTGAAATCTGAAGCCTGGTGGAAGAGAAGCACTTCCCATTTTCTGTCACTTAAAACAAAAAACACCAAAAGAAACAGCAAATTTCACAAGGGAAAAATGAGGATTTTGTTCTTTTTTGGCTAAGTATTGAAGCTGTATCTATTGAAAATCTGGAAGATCCAGAAATAGAAGCTTTTATCGACGATGGTTTTTTTGTCGAAAACAGAGTGAAAGCTCCACAGGCTGCTGCTGATGATGAACCTGTTCAGTTCAAGAATCATTGTCTGTAAAAATGCCGTTTTGAATTTCTGGGTTTCGAGTTCACCAAATCCCCCAGCAACCCTTTTGATTCCAAAGCAAGATTTTTAAGAATGAGCTAAGAAAATTTGATGGGATTCGAGAGAGAAAGAAGAAGAAAAACAGGGGAGTTGTTGAAATTTGAAAAGAAAGAGAGAAGTTTTGGTTTTAAGAGTGTAAAAACACAAGGAAAGAAGTGGGGTTTATATATAGCCATTGGAAAGAACAAACAGTCTAAGGATACACCGAAAGTTTGAGATAACTTGTCCGCAGCACACCCAAAATTCCAATGTCTTAGGCCCCACATCCATTTTAACTCCAACCCTTTTCACACTCGTCTTCATATAACCTAAAACATTTGCTCTTGGTTTTCGAAGTAACGGTTTAGTCCATGAACTTTAATGCAAAACGGTTTAGTCTAGTTTAAAAATCTGTAACGATACGTAATAGTTGAGTTCTTGAAGTTTGAAAAAGTTGTGATGATTTAGTCTTTAAATTTTAGTGTGTAGTGATTTAGAGTTTGTTATGGAGTTTTTTTTTTCTATATATATTTGTTGATTGATACGTCGTCTAGGGATTGAATACGTTTTTAAGCTACATGTCTTGGTCTTTATATATTGAAGATTGATGTATATCACCTTGAAAGAGTTTTCTAAGTCTAAATTGTTATAAATTCTAAACGATGGGGACTAAATTGTTTATTAGATACTAAAAATTTGTGTATGGATTAAATTATAACAAATGTTGAAATATATGGACTAAATTGTTGGTCACTAAAGTTCTGGTTAAGTTGTTATTCGAAAGTACATGTATGTATTTCTGACCGTTAAAATTACTTGTCTCTTAGTGGAGAGATGAGAAATCTAGTGTCAAAACCCACCACTTTTGATGAGTGGATCCACTGAATTAGACAAAAAAAAAAAAAAAAAAAACAACAACAACGTCATTTCGTTGTCTTGATTGAATGAGATTGAGTTTAAAACTCATCGCCAATTCCTCATTGCAAAACTATCAAATCTATACTATATTAAAAAGCTACAATCTTTGAAAAACTTTTTTGGACAATTATGTCCCTTATTTAATTGATATATTTACAAACATGCCATTTTCATATTTAATAGTGAAGGAATTATTTATTTATTATTTTTATATGCTAAAAGTATAATTATTTTCTAATTAATTACAAATTTATTAAAATTAATATAATGAATTTTAACTATTATTTAATAAATGAATGAGATTTCACTACGATAAATCAAATAATAAGTTTAGCTTTTAAATTTTTTTTACTATTTAATGGATAGTGCATCAAAATTATTATCTAATTTTTAGAAAAAAAATGAAAAATCAAATAATAAGTTTAACTTTTTTTTTAACATTTTTTATTATTTAGTGTATGGTGCATCAAAATTAGTATTTTTTATGGAAATATGAAATATTTAAAAAGTACATGACGTTCTTCTTTAATTTCTGTAGACACCGTATTTGGTCCGGCTTGATTTTAAGTAATAATGTTTGAAGTTTTCCAATATTTGGTGGTCAATTTGTTTTTATGATATGCCAACAAGAGCATAGCTCAACTGGCATGAAGTCGTATTAATAATCACGAGGTCTGTGTTTCAAATCCCCCTCCCCACATATTATCTTTTTTTTTTTTTTTTTTTTTTTTTTTTTTTTTTTTTTTTTTTTTTTTTTTTTTTTTTTTTGGTCTTCCCCATTCCTATTCAATGGGAAGTTTTCATGAAAAAACTCCCCCATTACCTATTCTAAAGCTTTTTCCATGGTTGGTATTTTTCTTATTTTTTTTTTATTTTTTATTTTTCCCACCATTTTCTCATCCATCTCCCCCCTAAATTAGTAACCCTTCAAGTATAAAAAGGGGGGAGATGGAGGATGGAAAGACAAGAAGAATGAGAGGAAGTTTAGAGTAAAAGTGAGCTTGAGAGAGTTTAGGCATTTTAGAGAGTTTAGACATTTGAACAAGAGTTTAGCTTAGAGAGTGATAGAAAAGGAGAGAAAAAAAGAGAAGAAGTTTAGAGTAAAAGTGAGCTTGAGAGAGTTTAGGCATTTGAGCAAGAGTTTAGCTTAGAGAGTGATAGAAAAAGAGAGAAAAGAAAGTGGAAGAGGAAAAGAGGAAAAAAGAGGGGAAGGAAGGAGTATACGGGGAGAGAAAACATTGGGTAAGAAAGAAGGAAAAAAGAAGAAAGAGAGAAGTAAAAAAGGTGGGGTTTTGTTTTTCTATTTCCTTTTTTTTTTGTGTTTTTTCTTTTGTTTTGTTATTATTGTTATTATTATTATTATGATTATTATTATCATCATTATCATTATCATTTTTAATTTCTCTCTCATTTTAGTTCACTTTTGCACTTTGCCAACTTCATTTTTTTTAAACTTTCTAATTCATTTGTTTTTTCCTTTCATTCTCCAAATTGCTTTAATCTAATCTTTAATTCTGCTTGGTCAATTTCAATTATTGTTATTGTTTTGATTTTCTTTTGAAAGGGATTATGGGAACTGAGTAATGTGTCTTCGTGGAGTTCAACTCCCGTGTAGGCGTATGAAAATTCTCATTTTCCCTAAAAAGAATTCACTCTTTGAATGATTTTCTTCTTTTACATCTATTTGTTTTTTTTTATTTTTTTTTATTTTTTTTTATTTTTAATAAACACAATCATGTATCACCCATATTTCCTTTAATTAAAAGAGAAATTAGGCATGATTTATATTAAATTGGATATCCAACTCATAATGTTTAATCCTTACTTTATTTCTAAAGTTAAGGTAAAAACAAATGAGACATCTTGTGTTTATTATTGCATTTTGGGTTTATATTTTTACATTTATCATTCTTTTTAAGAAAAATAAAAATAAAGGACTGTTTTTATTCATTTAATTGGACAATTTAAGATACTGTGGTAATCGTTTTCTTAAACGGGTGTTGTAGGGTGCTAATACCTTCCCTACACTCAAACGACTCCCGAACCTAATTTCTGGTTTTCTAAGACTGGTTTTTTTTATTTTATTTTAAAGGTGACCAATCACACCTTCAATGATTGGTGGCGACTCCAACTTTCTTCTTAAAAACCCAAGAAAGGATGTCGGCCGCTCCGCGTCGCGATGACGTTGCGACAGCTTGGCGACTCCACTGGGGACTTTTGAGGGTCAAGCCATGAATATTTTTATTGTCCTTTGAATTGAATTTTTCTTTAGGTCCTTTTGTTATTGTTTTGTTATTTATTTATTTTGTTTTCCTTACTTTATAATATGATTTGTCTTGCATATTGTTCTTCACTTGTCTATTACTATCTTGTTATGTTGTAATTGTACTTTATCTTAGTTATGTCATTCATTTGCATGCCATCTTGTTATTATCATTTTTTTTATGTTGTAATTGTACTTTATCTTAGTTATGTCATTCATTTGTATGTCATCTTATTAATCATGCATTTCACACACTTTCACTAGCCTCCTACCCGGGCTCTACCTTAGGACTAGACTCGGAGACTGAGTAGTGTGACCTTCGTGGAATTTCGATTCCCGTGCAGGCGCATGAAATTCTCCACTCAAGCCTACTACATCGTTAAATCGGTGGGTAAGCTTGGGGACCTTTTCTAGGATGCCTTAGAGTTAAACTCCACTCATATAGTTCTAGGATTTGACTTATTACATGCATTATTGTCAAAGTTTATTTATTTATTTATTTATTTTTCTTCTTTCCCTTGTATCTCATATTTTCAATTTTCACTCATTGAAAATATCCTTTAAAATCTCTTTTAATGTAGTTAAGAAAATTGTGCAAATTAAATTAACAGAATTTTCGATTATTTACATTGGCAGAAACTAAAGTATGAGTAAAATAAAATCACCCCCTCCAATACAAGAAATGGGTATAGAAGATCAAGCAACAGTGCGTCAATGGTCAGAAAATGTACAACAAATCCACGGAGATTCTTTAGTAGAAAATGTTGTTTCTCAATTTAAGGATGTCAGTTTTCCAGAAAGTCAATTAGAAACAGTAAAACGGGCTTGGGAAAGTTTAACTGTAGATAGAAAGGCTAAATTTACAAGCAAATATGGCCATCTAGCTCAGCTCATGTATGTACAAGTCAATTATTCAGTATTAAAAGCTTTGGTTCGACATTGGGATCCAGCCTACAGATGTTTCACATTTGGCTCAATCGACATGACTCCTACAATAGAGGAATATCAGTCCCTTCTGCATATGCCAGCACGAACAGAGGTTGAAGCTTATTCTTACGATCAAGAGCTTACAATGAAAAGAGCATTATCTACTCTTTTGGGCAAGATTCGTACAAGCGACATTGAGAAACAAGTAAAGACAAAAGGAGAGAACACATGCCTACCCCTGGACTACATCCTTACTCTTCAACAAAAATTTGCAAATGAAGACAAGGAGTTAACTTTACTGGCATTGTGTATCTTTAATGTTGTTTTGTTTCCTAAAGTATGTGGATATGTTGAGGAACGCGTGGTCAAGTTGTTTGCTAAGATAGAAATAGGAGTTGATCCCATTATTCCTGTATTGGCAGAAACTTTTCGTTCATTGAATTATTGCAGAACAAAAGGAACAGGAAGATTTATAGGGTGTGCACCATTATTGTACATTTGGGTCCTTAGTCATGTGAAGTGTCCACCAGAATTCAAATGCCCAGAGATCAAATTTTCAAGTTCCTGGAATAAGCTGCAAAATCCCATTTCAGAGTTCGTGCAATCAGGTTGGAGTTCATCCTCCCCTGAAAGGAGCGCTTGGGAAGCCTTTTTCTCCGAACTAAAGGTAGAAGATGTAATGTGGAGAGCCCCTTGGATGTCAACTAGGCCAATGATCTATAAATGTGGTAAATTTCAAAGTTTACCTCTTTTGGGTCCTTGGGGATGTATATCCTATGCTCCTTTATTGGTAGTACGTCAAATTTGGGTCCGACAATTCATCCCTGCTACGCATGAGTTGAAGGATTTCGAATTTGCTTATGATAAAGGCTTCTGTAAAGACAGAATTCAGAAAATTGTGAAAGCATGGAAAATGATCACTAAAATCCAGAGTGGTCAGTTTCATGATGATACCACGGAGGCGTACAAGACATGGCATGCGAACAGAGCTAAAACCGTGCTTGTGTCACCAAAAATGAAAACCAAGATAAAACTTAATGCAAAGGTGATACCAGATCAACAGACAGAACAAGCAGCACGCGAAAAAGAATGTGATGAGTTGAGAAAAGCAAATTCATCATTGGTTCAAGAAAATGAAAGGCTGCAATTAGAGATAAAGCAAGGTTTGTTGCGCAATGTTGAACTAGAAAAAGAGTTGAACCGATTAAAGGGTAGTGTTAGCAAACAAGAACAGTTAGAAAAAGAAATTTCAGCGTTAGACACAGAGGCTCGCGACCTGAACAGAAGAATGCATCGATTAAGAAGAGATAATGAAGTCTCCCAAGCAACTCTCAAGTCAAGGAATGACCAAGTTTTGAAGCAACATTCTGAGATTGCATCACTCCATGAGTTGATGAAAGAGCTCGAAGATTGCATTAGTTTGAGGAACCAAACGGTTATTGAGGTAGAAGAAAAGAATGGAACGCTATGTCGAACAATTGACGACCTGCAATTAACGCTCAAGATTAGAGAGGGTCAACTAGGGGAGCTCATCAACGACAACAAGGGTCTAAGAGAGTCCGTTCAGTCACTTAATGTTCACCTCGGTAAGTATCAGGATGCCACTGACATATTAATAAAAGACTATACCTATCTAAAGGAGCAGTACGACAGATTGAGCGATGATTTTGGGTTTATGAGGCAGAACCACTCGACACTACGAAGTAAAGCGGAGCATATGCTTACTCAGATTAGGAGAGTCACTCGAAGGGCAGATGAACTAGCAGAAGATGCACGTACTCTCTCTAAAGTCATAGCACCTACACAGCCGAATAGCAAGAATGTGCTCAAGTTTCTGGGAAAACTTCGTATAAGTTTAGAGTATTGGGGGCAATTTTATTAACTTTTTACTTTAGTTTATGTTTTATTTAGATAGTTGAAATATCTTGTAATTCAATTTTGCACAAATTTTGTTACTACATTGTTTTATCATTTTCCAATTTAATATCAAGGCCATTTTCATTTTTCTTTTCCTCTTCAATTGTTTAAATGTTTCGTTTTGTCTTTCTCTTTCTTACACTAAAATCTCTTTTCATTAAAAATATAAACAGAATCATAAGATAGCTCGGTCACCTCGAATCCACCGCACCTACGTCACAAGATACAGGACAAGGATCATGGAAGAGCAGAGTACTGAGATGGAGAAAACAAGGAAAGATATTGAGGAGTTACGAGAAAAAATGGATGCAATTCTTGTCGCCCTGGAAAGAGGCAAAATAATACCTGATATTGCTCAGTCCAGCAATACAATGAATGACCCTCCAATCCGGCAATCAACAGGGGGTACTACTCCAAAATATCATCCATTGTACAATATTCCAGTAGAGCAGCACCCATTTCCATTTTTCAAGAATGAGCAAGTGCCTATACACAATCAACCTGGATTTTCACTACCCACAGAGGTACCTCCCAAGGTGACCATTACAGTTCCCAATTTAGATGATCCTGAAATTAGGAAAGAGCTAACGGGAGGTGAGAAAGTCTCTTCTAGTGAAAAGCTTGAAGTCTTGGAGGAAAGGTTAAGGGCAGTAGAAGGAACAGACATCTTCGGAAATATAGATGCGACCAAGCTATGCTTGGTACCAGATGTAATCCTCCCTCCAAAATTCAAGGTGCCTGAGTTTGAAAAGTATGATGGAGCATCCTGTCCTAAAAACCATCTCATCATGTATTGTAGGAAGATGGCAGCATACGTCCAAAATGACAAGCTGTTAATTCACTGCTTCCAAGACAGTCTTACTGGTCCAGCATCTCGATGGTATATGCAGTTAGACAGCACTCATATATGTTCATGGAAGAATCTAGCCGATTCATTTTTAAAGCAATATAAGCACAACATAGATATGGCTCCTGACCGCCTAGACCTCCAGAAGATGGAAAAGAAGAGCACAGAAAGCTTTAAAGAGTATGCCCAAAGGTGGAGGGATACTGCTGCTCAGGTGCAACCACCTTTAGTCGATAAGGAGCTATCGACCATGTTTATTAATACTCTCAAATCTCCTTTCTATGATAAGATGATTGGGAGTGCCTCTACCAATTTCTCTGACATAATGACAATTGGAGAGAGAATCGAGTACGGAATTAAGCATGGAAAGATAACTGATATGGCTGGATCATCGACAGTGAAAAAGGCGGTTCCATCGAAGAAAAAGAGGGGGAAGTTCAGATGATTGGTTTTAATTCAAGACAACCATACCCTAATGCCGGAGTGCCACAATATCACTATCCACCTCCATATGTTTACCCTCAACCCTATATCAATAATACGTCAGCCCAATACTCATCCCCTTACGTCCAAAATCCTCGTCCTACTCAAGGCTACCAGCCTCGGAATCAACAGAACACTCCTTATGTCCAAGGACACCAAAACAATAAAGGCGTCCGAAGACAGACTCATTTTGATCTGATTCCGATGACATATACCGAACTTCTACCCCAACTCTTTCAGAATAATCAGCTGGCACCCGTGCCAATGGACCCAGTAAAGCCACCTTACCCAAAGTGGTATGACCCAAATTCCCGTTGCGACTACCATGCAGGAGCAATTGGACATTCCACTGAAAACTGTACTGCACTCAAGCATAGGGTGCAAGCATTGATAAAGGCAGGATGGTTGAACTTTAAGAAAGAAAATGGTCCAGATGTCAACAACAATCCTCTGCCAAACCATCAGAATGCACAAGTAAATGCGATAGAGGTTTGTGGAACTGATTTGAAAAAGAATGCTAAGAGCGTAGTGACTCCCATGGGAGAACTATTCGAAATATTATTCAGTAATGGATACATTGGTGTAGAACGCCTCCAATTAGATTTGGGTGTCAGAGCATACGATGACAGTTTGATGTGTTCTTATCACACTGGGGCAAAAGGGCATTCTATCGACCAATGTCCTCATTTTCGTCTGAAGGTCCAGGAGTTGTTAGATTCACATTTTTTAACAGTTTCTCAAAAGATGGTTCAGCTCCCTCAGTATGGGGAAGTTGATATTATAGAAGAATGCTCAAGGTTGTCTCTCAAGCCAAAACCGTTAACAATTTCTTATCGCGAGAAGCCCAGTACCCCAAATTCCAAGCCAAGACCGATTACCATCCAGATTCCGACTCCCTTTGAATATAAAAGTTCAAAAACAGTACCTTGGAACTACGAATATAAGGTAACTGTTGGTTCTGAACCCCTTCCAATCCATAATATCAGTGGGATAGGAGGTCTAACACGAAGCGGGAAGTGCTATACACCAGAAGACCTATTGAAACCCAAGGGTAAAGAAAAAGGAAAAGCCAAGATCACTGAAGATATCAAGGAAAAAATAGAAGAGCCCATTGCAGTGAAGAACCTAGATGTTAAACAGCCAGCATCTGAAGATGACATCCAAGAATTTTTGAAGTTGGTTAAGCAAAGTGATTATAAAGTGGTTGAACAGTTAGGTCGAACCCCTGCAAAGATTTCCATATTGGCTTTGTTATTGGCTTCAGATACGCATCGTAGGACTTTGTTGGACATATTGAATCAAACTTATGTTCCGCAAGATATTACGGTGGACAACTTGGATAACATCGTTGGAAACATAACTGCATCCAGTTCAGTAACTTTCACAGATGATGAGTTACCACCAGAAGGCACCGGGCACACTAAAGCCTTGCACATTACAGTTAAGTGCAAAAATTTTGCTGTGGCAAAAGTTCTAGTTGATAATGGTTCCTCCTTGAACATAATGCCTAAATCCACGTTGGAGAAATTGCCTGTTGATATGTCTCATGTAAGACCCAGCACTATGATCGTACGAGCTTTTGATGGGGCACGTAGTGAAGTTGTTGGAGACATAGAAGTGCCCATTCAGATCGGTCCATGCACCTTCGATATAACCTTTCAGGTTATGAACATTAATTCGGCCTACAGCTTCTTGTTAGGGCGTCCCTGGATTCACTCAGCTGGAGTGGTCCCATCATCATTACACCAAAAACTTAAATTTGTGGTCGACCGCAAACTAGTGATCATATCTGGACAAGAGGATATCTTAGTGTCAAGACCCTCCTCAATGCCCTACATAGAGGCAGCAGAAGAGGTTTTTGAGTCATCATTTCAAGCTTTTGAGATTGCAAATGCCACAACTTTATACGGAGAGATAGGGAAGATGGAGCTGCAACTTTCAAAACTCTCCTTAACAGGAAGCAACCAAAGCCTCGAAAATTTGCTGAATATGTCGAAAAATATGAAGAGGTTTGGTTTGGGATATAAACCAAGCAAAAAAGATATGATTAAAGCACACAGGCAGGAAAGAGAAAAACGACTGGCTAGATTGGAGAGTCGTGAGCCGAAGTATCAAATGAATACCATTCCTCATCTTCATGATACCTTCATCTTTGCTGGAATAATTCATCCAGAATCTCAAGACCCTGCAATCATGGCTATAATCGAACAGAAGAAAGAAGCTGGTCCCTTGGTTTATCTGTGCCCAGAAGACTTTGAACTCAATAATTGGACTGTAATGGAGCTACCATCATTTGTTAATGAGATATCAAAGTAATTTTTAAACTTTTTGTTTGTTTTTTGTTTTGATGATTTATGTGTTCTATGTCAATATTTCATTTTGTTAATGAAGAAGCATTTTTTCTTTCTTTCCTATCATCCAATGAATCTCTCTTGTCTCTACTTCTTTTAGCATTGATTTCATTTATTTCATTCCTTCCTTTTATCTTCTTTCATCACACTGAATAATCCCTCTCTTAAACAGCGAAATTGGGATTGAAAGCGTTAATGATCTTAAATACGAACTTGATTCTCCTACATACGATGTTGAGTCCGATGAGAGAACAAGTGGTAATGAGGAAGATCTAGAACTTACTCCTGAATTGTTGAGAATGATTGAAGAAGAAGAGAGGATATTGGGACCACATGAAAAGTTGATAGAGACGATTAACTTGGGATCTCAAGTAGAGATTAAGGAAGTTAAAATCGGGACCAACATATCTGCTGAAAGCCGTCAAGGGTTAATAACATTGCTTCATGAATACATTGATGTTTTTGCCTGGTCTTATCAAGATATGCCTGGTTTAGACACAAGTATTGTGGTGCATCATTTGCCACTTAAGCCTGAATGCAGGCCAGTGAGACAGAAGTTACGCAAGATGAAGCCGGACATGTTAATCAAAATAAAAGAGGAAGTCATGAAACAGATTGATGCAGGATTCTTAACAGTTGCTAATTATCCAGAATGGGTAGCTAACATTGTGCCAGTACCTAAAAAGAATGGACAGGTCCGAATGTGTGTTGATTATAGAGATTTGAATCGAGCAAGCCCAAAGGATAACTTCCCACTTCCTCATATTGATGTACTGGTAGATAACACAGCTGGATTCTCAACTTTTTCCTTTATGGATGGATTCTCAGGTTACAATCAAATCAAAATGGCACCTGAAGATCAAGAGAAAACTACATTCATCACATTATGGGGAACCTTTTGTTATAAGGTCATGCCGTTCGGATTGAAAAATGCTGGGGCAACCTACCAACGGGCCATGGTTACTCTCTTCCATGACCTAATGCATAAGGAGATCGAAGTGTATGTTGATGACATGATTGCTAAGTCAAAACCAGGGGAAGAGCATGAAACCATTCTCCGAAAGTTATTCGAGCGATTGAGGAAATTCAAGTTGAAATTGAATCCGAGTAAATGCACATTTGGGGTCACTTCTGGCAAGTTGTTGGGTTTCGTCGTAAGCCAAGAGGGAATTAGAGTTGACCCAGACAAAGTTAAAGCCATTCTAGAAATGCAACCACCACGTACTCAAAAAGAAGTCAGAGGTTTCTTGGGAAGATTGAATTATATTGCAAGATTCATATCACATCTTACAGCAACATGTGAACCAATCTTCAAGCTACTTCGTAAGAACAATACAGGCATATGGAATGACGACTGTCAAAAAGCATTTGAAAAGATCAAGCAATACCTACAAAACCCTCCTGTTCTTGTACCTCCAACTCCAAATCGTCCACTTATCCTATATCTTACAGTGACAGAAAATTCAATGGGGTGTGTACTGGGACAACATGACAGTTCAGGCAGAAAAGAGCAAGCCATATATTATTTAAGCAAAAAGTTCACTGATTGTGAAACCAGATATTCTCTTTTAGAAAGAACTTGTTGTGCTCTAGCTTGGGCCGCTCGCCGTTTGAGACCATATATGTTGTACTACACAACATGGCTTATCTCAAAGATGGATCCTATCAAATACATCTTTGAAAAGCCGTCTTTGTCTGGTAGAATTGCTAGATGGCAGGTTCTTTTATCCGAGTATGATATTGTCTATGTTACTCGAAAGTCAATAAAAGGAAGTGCACTAGCCGATCATTTGGCCGAACAACCTATAGACGATTATGAACCAATGAAATTTGATTTCCCTGATGAATTTGTCTCCACTATAATGGTGGAAAAAGAAATATCAGACTTGGAAACATGGACCATGTTGTTTGATGGGGCCTCCAATGAGTTAGGTCATGGGATAGGTGTTGTATTAATATCGCCTGAAGGAAAGTTGTTCCCTCTCACCGCCAAACTAAGTTTTGATTGTACTCATAATATGGCTGAATATGAAGCTTGTTCCATGGGTATCCAAACTGCATTGGATATGAAGATAAAGAAACTTCGAGTCTTGGGAGATTCTATGTTGGTGATTCACCAATTGAGAGGAGAATGGGAAACAAGAGACACTAAGCTACTGCCTTATAAAAAGCTTATATTAGATTTGTCTCATAAATTTGAAGAAATCACTTTTGACTATTTACCAAGGGAGAGCAATCAGATAGCAGACGCCTTGGCTACGCTTGCAGTCATGTTCAACATAGACCCCAATCATGAGGTACAACCTATTAAGATGGGAAGGGTAGATGTTTCAGCCTCCTGCATGAATATAGAAGAAGAGTTTGGTGACAAGCCGTGGTTTCAAGACATCAAACATTATTTGAAATGCGGAACCTATCCTCTGAATGCCTCAGAAAATGACAAGCGCACACTTAGAAAGTTAGCAATGAAGTTCTTCCTAAATGGAGAAATACTTTACAAAAGAAATCATGATATGGTTCTTCTAAGGTGTGTAGATACAAATGAAGTCAACACGATTATGAAAGAAATTCATGAGGGAATTTGCGGCACCCATGCAAATGGACACATGATGGCCAGACAGGCATTAAGGGCTGGCTATTACTGGTTAACCATGGAAGCTGACTGTATCAAATATGCCCGAAAATGCCACAAATGTCAGATTTACGCAGATAAAGCTCATGCTCCAGCATCTCAGTTGCACGTTATGACGACACCATGGCCATTTTCCATGTGGGGAATGGACGTTATAGGCCCTATTGACCCAAAAGCCTCAAACGGACATCGATTCATCTTGGTGGCAATAGATTATTTTACCAAATGGGTTGAAGCAATGTCCTATCGAGAGGTGACGAAAGGAGTTGTGATCAAATTCATCAAGAAGGAGATTATATGTCGTTATGGTCTTCCTGAGACCATAGTATCTGATAATGCACGAAATCTGAACAATAAATTGATGACTGAGTTATGTGAGCAATTCAAGATCAAGCATGCCAACTCAACTCCGTATAGACCAAAGATGAATGGAGCAGTGGAAGCTGCTAATAAAAACATAAAAAGGATTGTGCAAAAAATGACGGTGACATATAAAGATTGGCATGAAATGCTTCCTTTTGCATTACATGGATATCGCACATCGGTTCGCACTTCAACTGGGGCAACACCATTTTCATTAGTTTATGGTATGGAAGCTGTTCTTCCCATTGAAGTGGAAATTCCATCATTAAGAGTCCTCATGGAGACTAATTTAGAAGAGGCTGAGTGGGTCCAAAACCGCTATGAGCAGCTCAACTTTGTTGAAGAAAAGAGATTGGCAACATTGTGCAGAGGTCAACTTTACCAAAGACGAATGATGAAAGCCTATGATAAGAAAGTGCGTCCCAGAGTATTCAGAGAAGGGGATTTAGTCTTAAAACGAATTCTTCCTTTTCTAAAAGATCACCGAGGCAAGTGGACCCCAAACTATGAAGGACCATTCGTGGTGAAGAAAGCTTTCTCTGGAGGAGCTTTAGTCTTGACTAACATGGATGGTAATGAGCTGCCAAGTCCAGTTAATTCAGATCAAGTTCGAAGATATTACGCATAGGCTACTTGTGTATCAAAGGATTCGGCAAAGTTGCGGGAATTCAACAAGTGTCTAGGAGAATTACGCTTCAATTTCTATATCATGTTTAAGAGGTTACTTTTGTCTCAAGTTCTAGAACCTTAACATTGACACATATGTCTATTGAATTTTAGTCATAAATCAAAGCTCCCTTCTCGAAGCATGGCATATCTTGTCCATTTTTCTCCCCCACTCTTCATAATATTTCTTCAACTATGAATGTTTGGCATGTTTACCTTTATTATCATTACAATTGAATAAACAAAAAGTTACATAAACGCGATATTTCAAATCAGTGGTGGTAACTTAAACGATTCGATGTGAAATACATATGTCCAAACAAAGAATCCAAAGGCAATATTTTTCCAAGAGCACCGTGATGATGAAGGTTGATGGAATGTCATCATGGAGGATAAAACCGTCATTTCAACATGACAAAGTCTTGAACTGGGGCAAAACGATTATTTTTGTCTTCTCAAACTGGGGCAAAACCATTATTATCACAGGAGCAAAGTCGTTCTGGATACATTTTTGGTCATCAAACAAAGAGAAAGTTGTTTAGTGAGTTCATGATCCAATTAAGGTCTATTACCAAGGGTGATGTGAATGGGGTGCCCGAGCTATCAAATATTTTTTAAAAGAAATTTGTATCATAGTTTTCGAATAGTGCTAAATCCGCATCTCATGCATTCAAGCATTCAAGTTTAGCGTGCATTGCAAAGAAAATTTATTTTTGGTTAAATCGAACCCGACTATTCAGTCGAGGTCGAAGCCTGTGTCAATCCAGGTCCATTTCCAGTTTTTATTTTCGGTTAAATCGAATCCGACTATTCAGCCGAGGTCGAAGCCTGTGTCAATCCAGGTCTATTTCCAGTTTTTTCTTTCGGTTAAATCGAAACCCGACTATTCAGTCGAGGTCAAAGCCTGTGTCAATCCAGGTCCGTTTTCAATTTTTCTCTCGGTTAAATCGAACCCGACTATTTTAGTCGAGGTCGAAGCCTGTGTCAATCCAGGTCCGTTTTCAATTTTTCTCTCGGTTAAATCGAACCCGACTATTTCAGTAGAGGTCGAAGCCTGTGTCAATCCAGGTCCGTTTTAAGTTTTTCTCTCGATTTAATCGAACCCGACTATTCAGTCGAGGTCGAAGCCTGTGTCAATCCAGGTCCATTTCCAGTTTTTATTTTCGGTTAAATCGAATCCGACTATTCAGCCGAGGTCGAAGCCTGTGTCAATCCAGGTCCATTTCCAGTTTTTATTTTCGGTTAAATCGAATCCGACTATTCAGCCGAGGTCGAAGCCTGTGTCAATCCAGGTCTATTTCCAGTTTTTTCTTTCGGTTAAATCGAAACCCGACTATTCAGTCGAGGTCAAAGCCTGTGTCAATCCAGGTCCGTTTTCAATTTTTCTCTCGGTTAAATCGAACCCGACTATTTCAGTCGAGGTCGAAGCCTGTGTCAATCCAGGTCCGTTTTAAGTTTTTCTCTCGGTTAAATCGAACCCGACTATTCAGTCGAGGTCGAAGCCTATGTCAATCCAGGTCCGTTTTCAATTTTTCTCTCGGTTAAATCGAACCCGACTATTCAGTCGAGGTCGAAGCCTGTGTCAATCCAGGTCCGTTTTAAGTTTTTCTCTCGGTTAAATCGAACTCGACTATTCAGTCGAGGTCGAAGCCTGTGTCAATCCATGTTCGTTTTCAGTTTTTCTCACGGTTAAACCAAACCTGACTATTGAATTGTGGTTGAGACGTGATTAAGTCAAGTGCATTTTCCTTTCTAAATTCAAATTTTTACCGAACAAATCTTCGCCTCCCCAGTACTTAGTCTCTTTCCTTTGTCTACCCTTTCAATCCTTCAAGGATACACAAAGGGGGGCAAACTGTAGACACCGTATTTGGTCCGGCTTGATTTTAAGTAATAATGTTTGAAGTTTTCCAATATTTGGTGGTCAATTTGTTTTTATGATATGCCAACAAGAGCATAGCTCAACTGGCATGAAGTCGTATTAATAATCACGAGGTCTGTGTTTCAAATCCCCCTCCCCACATATTATCTTTTTTTTTTTTTTTTTTTTTTTTTTTTTTTTTTTTTTTTTTTTTTTTTTTTTTTTTTTTTTTGGTCTTCCCCATTCCTATTCAATGGGAAGTTTTCATGAAAAAACTCCCCCATTACCTATTCTAAAGCTTTTTCCATGGTTGGTATTTTTCTTATTTTTTTTTTATTTTTTATTTTTCCCACCATTTTCTCATCCATCTCCCCCCTAAATTAGTAACCCTTCAAGTATAAAAAGGGGGGAGATGGAGGATGGAAAGACAAGAAGAATGAGAGGAAGTTTAGAGTAAAAGTGAGCTTGAGAGAGTTTAGGCATTTTAGAGAGTTTAGACATTTGAACAAGAGTTTAGCTTAGAGAGTGATAGAAAAGGAGAGAAAAAAAGAGAAGAAGTTTAGAGTAAAAGTGAGCTTGAGAGAGTTTAGGCATTTGAGCAAGAGTTTAGCTTAGAGAGTGATAGAAAAAGAGAGAAAAGAAAGTGGAAGAGGAAAAGAGGAAAAAAGAGGGGAAGGAAGGAGTATACGGGGAGAGAAAACATTGGGTAAGAAAGAAGGAAAAAAGAAGAAAGAGAGAAGTAAAAAAGGTGGGGTTTTGTTTTTCTATTTCCTTTTTTTTTTGTGTTTTTTCTTTTGTTTTGTTATTATTGTTATTATTATTATTATGATTATTATTATCATCATTATCATTATCATTTTTAATTTCTCTCTCATTTTAGTTCACTTTTGCACTTTGCCAACTTCATTTTTTTTAAACTTTCTAATTCATTTGTTTTTTCCTTTCATTCTCCAAATTGCTTTAATCTAATCTTTAATTCTGCTTGGTCAATTTCAATTATTGTTATTGTTTTGATTTTCTTTTGAAAGGGATTATGGGAACTGAGTAATGTGTCTTCGTGGAGTTCAACTCCCGTGTAGGCGTATGAAAATTCTCATTTTCCCTAAAAAGAATTCACTCTTTGAATGATTTTCTTCTTTTACATCTATTTGTTTTTTTTTATTTTTTTTTATTTTTTTTTATTTTTAATAAACACAATCATGTATCACCCATATTTCCTTTAATTAAAAGAGAAATTAGGCATGATTTATATTAAATTGGATATCCAACTCATAATGTTTAATCCTTACTTTATTTCTAAAGTTAAGGTAAAAACAAATGAGACATCTTGTGTTTATTATTGCATTTTGGGTTTATATTTTTACATTTATCATTCTTTTTAAGAAAAATAAAAATAAAGGACTGTTTTTATTCATTTAATTGGACAATTTAAGATACTGTGGTAATCGTTTTCTTAAACGGGTGTTGTAGGGTGCTAATACCTTCCCTACACTCAAACGACTCCCGAACCTAATTTCTGGTTTTCTAAGACTGGTTTTTTTTATTTTATTTTAAAGGTGACCAATCACACCTTCAATGATTGGTGGCGACTCCAACTTTCTTCTTAAAAACCCAAGAAAGGATGTCGGCCGCTCCGCGTCGCGATGACGTTGCGACAATTTCTTTATTTATATATTATGTTTTTGAAAACTAAATTTTAAATAGTAAATTCTTTAATTAGTTATCAATAATAAATTGTTGACTAATTATTAATAATAATAACCGCATGTTAATATGAGAGGTTGAATACGAAAGGTTAGTTTTTCATTAATTAAATTTTTAATTATAATTAATATTAGAATTTAAAATGTTCTGGAATTCTAAAAGTTTTGCAACTTTTAATTCTCTACCACTATAAAATGAGATATTCTTCTACCATTTTTTTCATCAAGATCTCTCAATTCCTTACTCTCAAGGGTCTCTTCAAATCTTGAAATCGACTCTATTTTTTACTTGGTAGATTCAAGTTGCAAGAGATGCATGTGATGAACATATAATGATGTTGCAATTACTAAGTGAGTATATCTATTTTAAAGCATGTGTATATGGATACTGTAGCCACGTATTTTGTCCGGGTACTAATTGATTAATTATTAATATTGATATTAATTATTAATATTAATATTAATTATTAATATTAATATTAATTATTAATATTATGCATGTGTAATTGAATTATTGTATTTGATTAATTTAAGATTTGGGCATCTTTAACCCTTGTTATTGTCTTGCCCATTTGACTTTTAGTTAGAGGAACCAATTTGGTTAGGTTCCAGTTATTGATTGATAAAAGTGGTAGGGATTTGAATTTTTGGTTGATGAACCAAGTTCAGTTTTCTTTTTTGTGAAAGTTCATTTTGGAGCGTGGATTTCAAATTTTCAGCCTTTGTTCAACAAGATTAGGGCCTAAAAGGAGTAATAAGTGGGTCTTTAAAACCCTCATTCTTGCTCCAACTAAAGGATTACATTCAGCCATCCAAAGAAAAAGAAAACCCTAGAACACACTCTTCAAAAAAAAAAAACCTAGAGCACATCAAATATTCTACACACACAAAGCCTCACCACAAAAAAAAACCAGAATACAAAAAGCCAAAACTAAGTTGGAGGTTGCACTTGGTAGGGATTTTGTCCCAAGGATCCGCACCTCGATCAACAAGTTGGTTTAGTGTTCTTCCCGTTTTTTTCTTCTTTGAGCACCCTGAAAAAGAGATAGAATAAGGTATTAGAGTTCATTTTTATTATTGTTGTTACTTTTCCCTCTTCATTTTATTTGTTATTATGAAGTTCTAGCATGTTTGAAGCTTGTTTCCGTTCATTTTACGTCTTGTTCGTTTATGGTTTATCTCAGAGTTTTTGTTTTCTCCTCTCTCCTCTAAGCTTTTCTTTTCTTTTTATATGTTATTTTTATTTAGTAAGAAAAAGCTAAAAAAAAAAGGGGGAGACGAGTAAAAATGCGTGTAAAAAAAAAAAAAAATAAAGAGCGGGTAAAAACAAATGTTGTGAAAAAAAAAAAGGGAGTACATACCTTAGGGTTCATGGGTTGGAGGTGAGTAAGAAGAAAAATGAGAAGGATAAAGGGTAGGGCAGTGGCTAAAAAGAAGAGGGAAAACCAGCTTAAAATGAGAATGAAAAAAGGAAATAAAAAAATGAGAAGCCAAAATGAAATAAGAAGGGTCAAATGTCGTTTGAGTAAAAAAAAAGTAATCGTTTTTTTATTAAGTGTCAAGTCAATGGCAGTCTACCGCACATGAAAAGAATTGGGCGGCAATTTTCCCTCCCTTTTAGTTTTTTTTTTTTGTCTTATTAATATTTTATTTATGCTTCATTAATTTTGTTTCTTCTGTACTTGTTTATTTTTTTTTTAGTTTAGTTTCTTTTATTTTCTTTTGTAACTTATCTTATTGATTTTTTTTTTTATGTATTATTTCAGTTTTCGTATACAGTACAGTGCATTTGAATTTATTTCTCCTGGTTTCCATTTTTTTTTTCTATTTATTTCTTTTTGTTGCCTTTATTTGATTATTATTTTCTTTAAAACTTTTTTTACATTTTTCTAATCTTATTGCATTTAGTTGCATGCTTTAATTTCATTACTAATCATTTGATAATTAGATTTTTTATTATGATTGTATCAGCTTTGTGAGTAAGATATTTTTGTTTATTGTATTGACCATTCTTTTAATATACATACATATATGTTAGTTTTGTGTTGTAAAATGCATCATGGTTTTAATGTTAAACACATACTTTATTTTATTAAAAAAATATCCGACGACGGAAATCTAGAAATATTTGGGAGTCCGATTTTCTAGTTTTCCTGAGGTGAGGAGTCGATTCTTTGGGAGTCCGAGATCGATTCCAATATATTTTTATTAAAATTTTAATGTGTTTAGCATGTTGTGTTTGCATGTCTATTTATTGCATTGATTATTCTGTCAATTTATCATGTATTAAAGTTCTAATTGTGGCTTATTATGTTTGTACATGTTAATGTTGCATTGTTACATTATTATATTGTTGTTATTGCTTTTATTATTATTTTGTTGTGGTTGTTCTTATTATTGCTATTATTATTATTATTATTATTATTATTATTATTATTATTATTATTATTATTAATTCATGCTTCAAATTCTCAACCGTTCTAATTTTCCTCTGATCTATTTTAAACTTATTCCAAAATATTATTTTCTAATTTCCTAATATTTTTGCTCTTTTTGAGCTTATAAAAGTTTTATAATTAAAATGTCGTTTTCAAAGGTTTTTATAATCTTTTCTTAAAAATAATTTTTTAAGACCATCTTTCTTAAGAAAAATCCTATGATGGAATCTAGAAATATTTGGGAGTCCGATTTTCTAGAATTCCTAAGGTGAGGGATCTTAATCTTTGGGAGTCCGAGATTTCGATCCCAAGAAAAAAATGAATTAAAAAAAAAAACGTTTTTAAAAAAAAAAATCTTTTCCTCTCGGAATGCTATCCTATGACGGAATTAGAGAATGGTAAAATTCTCTAACATTCTTGAGGTGAAGAATTTCAATTCTAATATAGTAAAATCAATGGATGTTTTTTCCACTTATTTTATGGGATCATTACTTCAAATATTGAAGTAATGAGGGGTAAAATAAGACATTGTTTTAAAAATATCATTTCTCCTAAATAATATCTTTCTTCCAAATTATTTTCAATTCAAGATTAAATTTTGGCCACCGTTTTTAACGGGTGTTGTGGGGTGCTAACACCTTCCCCATACACAAACAACTCCCGAACCCAAATCTGGTTTTTTGCAGATCGTTTTTTTTTATTATTTTTCTTAAAATAATAGTTTTATCTTATTTTGGTGTCCAATCACACCATAAAAAAGATTGGTGGCGACTCCTGTTATTTTACCATTTTTTTCGAGGACGTCGGCCGCTCCGCGTCGCAGGCACGTGGCGACAGCTTGGCGACTCCGCTGGGGACATGGGGTTCCACCTCGAGAGTTTGGCCAATTTTTTTTTTCTTGCATTGATTTTATTTTATCATTTTTTTATATGTTTTGTTTGGTTTATTTTATTGGTTCACACACCTTCACAAGTCCTCTACCCGGACTTTCCCTAATAGGTTTAGATTTTGAGAATGAAGTAGTGTCGACCTTCGAGAAGCTTATGCTTCCGTATAGGCACATGAAAAATTCTCGCTCAATTTGGTCTCATGATCGTTTATGCGATGGTGAAGCCATTTTGGGAGCCTTGTTGTTTAGGATTCGAGAGCCAACCTCACTTGTTTGAAGTCTTTATGTTATTCTTCGCTTTGATTGCCTAGTGTTATTGCTTTATTTCACACACTATCACGAGCCCTCTGCCCGGGCTGCACCCAATTAGGATTAGAATCGAGGACGAAGTAGTGTTAACCTTCGAGAAGCTTATGCTTTCGTGCAGGCACACGAAAAATCCTCACTCAACTTGGTTATGAATACACAACTTTATGATCAATTTGGGGGCCTTTGTCAACTAGGGTTTTAGAATTTAGCCTCACTATTGTTTATGTTGCTTGCCTTTTATTGCATTTTCATGATTTTCTTCATTCGTGTCAAATCCTTAGGATGGTAGACACCCATGTGCCTGGGGCATCCGCCCAATCTACCCCTGAGGAGGATTCGTGGGAGGTCGTGTCTCAATGGTCAGAACAGTTACAGCAGACACCAGGAGCTGTGTGGCCAAAAGCTACAGAAATTCCACTTCCCCAGAAGTGCCAGCTTAGTTTTGTCCACAATGATTTAGCAGAGTTGAAAGGCCTATGGGAGAGTTTGAGCCCAATGCAAAGGGCCGAATTCACTGGATCGTACGGGAACATAGCTGATCTCATGTACGCATGTGTTAATGAGTACGCTCTGCAGGCTTTGGTTCACTTTTGGGATCCCATGCTGAAATGTTTTACATTTGGCATGTTCGACTTGACCCCCATGCTCGAGGAGTACCAAGCATTAATCTCCATACCATTCAACGTCGGAAGCAAAGTTTATACGTGGGATCGGAGGCTGAGTTTGCAGAGATCGTTATCTAAGTTCTTGGGAAATGTCCATGCATCCGACATAAAGAAGCAGATGAAGACCAAAGGAGAGAGGAACTGTATTCCTATCGATTATTTGATAGGTCTCACACGTGCGAGCTTGCCTGAGAGAAAAGGTCTATCTCTTTTGGCAATGTGTATATACGGCATGGTTATCTTCCCGAGAGTCAAAGGGTATGTAGAAGAAGAGGTCATCAAACTCTTCGTTGGAATAGAGCGTGGGATAAATCCAGTTGTCCCAATTTTAGCAGAAACTTTTAGATCGTTGAGTTATTGCAGAGCCCAAGGCAGAGGAAAGTTTTTCAGTTGTGCGCCAATGCTTTTTATTTGGCTTTCTAGTCATGTGAAGTATCCGCGCGAGTTTAATTATCCTTCGATCAAGTTTGGCAGTTCGTGGAATAGTTCAAGGAACACGGTTAAGGACTTCATTAGTGCACGTTGGAGCCCAGACGTTCCCAATGTCGATGCGTGGAGGTCTTTTCTATACCACATAACATTAGAAGAGGTGATCTGGAGGGCGCCATGGTTACCTTCAAGGCCTATAACATATCGATGTGGACAATTACCTTTTATCCCATTGTTAGGGCCCTGGGGAGGTATCGCTTACACGCCTTTATTAGCATTGCGTCAAGTATGGCTGAAACAATTCGTCCCAACAATCCATGGGTTAGAAGACTGGGAATTTTCATATGATTCGGATGCAACGAGTGCCCAGATTCATCAGGCAGTGGAGGCGTGGAAAGTAGTGAGAAAGATGAAAAACGCACGGCACTGCGAGGGCACAACGACACCATATGAGAAGTGGAGAGCAGTTCGGAATGGATTTGAGGTCGTCATTCCACCAGAATCAATAGCTTCAAGTGATACTTTGAAGATGGATCAAGCTCACTCTGAGGGAAATTTGGAACGTTTGGAGGAAAAAAATCTTGTCCTGATAAGAGAAAACGAAGGATTAAGAGATGAGGTCAAGCGATGGGTCGAGCATGCTACCGGTATTCAGAAGCAGCTGGACGAGGCCAAACGACAGTTGAAAGGACAAGAAAAAGATAAAAGCTCTTTGAATGCCGAGGCGGTCCAGATGAGAAAAAGAAATAAGAAGCTCCAGAGGGAAATTGAACTCCTGCAAGGTGAGACAGAAGCTCAAAAGGCGCATATTCGAAAGTTGAAACGGGAAATAGAAAGACTCAATGGCGTTATCGAAGGCTTCCAAGGTACAATAAATGAGCAAGCCACGACGTCCCAGGAAGTCATTGCCTCTTTACAAAAGGAAATAGAGGCATTGCAAAAAATGACAGAAGAACACAGGAGTCAACTCACAGAGGCAGAGCGTAGAAATAGAGCTCTCCAGGAGGCCGCAGTAAGCTTTGAGCACCAGTTGGGAATATTTCGAGATGTCAGTGAAGTGATAACAAATGAGCATGCACGACTGAAGGAAGAGTACCGAGAGATGTCCAGAGATTTTGCGATGTGGAGAGACGAGTATAGGAACCTAAGACATCATTACGATGGCATAAGAGGGCAGATTCAGCGAGGAGCTGAAAAGTTGAGATTGATGGCAAGGATGGCAGATCGGTTTTCTGAACGAGCCATGACTCTCCGACAACGCATCACACCCACACAGCCTGGTGGTGAAGATTTAATCAGATTCCTCGGGGTAATAGGGCGAGATCTCGGGCACTTCGGGTGCTACCATTAGAGTCTTTAGTTTGTCATTTTTCCTTCTCTATGAGCACTTATGCATTAGTTTGCTGTAATATTTGGCCTTATTAATGAAATGAATGTTTGTTGCTATTACATCTTTGCATTCATGCATCCCGCATTAATATTAAATAGATAATAATAAAAGACGATTGACTAATCAAATCTCTTTATTTCCTTCTTTTATAAGATAAGGTTAAGGTTTGCAAAATAGCTCGAAATACACCTCCCATCACTCGTACTGGACAAGAAGGAAAGCGAAATTCATGGATGATCAAGTTAATGATCAGGTACAGTCAGTCCAACGAGATGTGGAAGAGCTGAAAGAACAGATGGCAAAGATTTTGGAAATTCTCACTGCAAGAAAAGAGAAGAATGTGGCCGGAACATCATCACAGGCTGAGATAAGTCAGAACCAAGCTTCAGATGACACTCCTCCTTATCCCCCAGGGTTTACTCCGCAAATGTTCTCGGGAATGGCGTCATTTCCCGTTCAGGATCCTAATCGAGTTTCACAGCAGGCAAATCATGTGAATGACCCGGTATCCACTCCAGGCATAGAAACCCTCAAGAAGACATCTGACGTCGGGGGTAAAGAAAGATTGGAATTCCTGGAAGAGAGATTGCGTGCGATCGAGGGTGCTGATGCTTATGGAGACATTGATGCAACACATTTGTGTTTGATACCTGATGTTATTATTCCCCCCAAATTCAAGATACCGGAATTCGAGAAATACAATGGGACTACATGTCCAAAGAGCCATCTTGTCATGTATTGTCGGAAGATGTCGGCCCACGCCCATAATGATAAGTTGTTAATTCACTGTTTTCAAGACAGTCTGACAGGCCCGGCATCTCGCTGGTATATGCACTTGGACAGTTCTCAGGTACACAAGTGGAAGGATTTAGCAGATGCTTTTTTGAAACAGTATAAGTACAACATTGACATGGCTCCGGATCGTTTAGATCTTCAGCGCATGGAAAAGAAGAACGCTGAAACCTTCAAAGAATATGCTCAGCGATGGAGGGAAATGGCAGCACAGGTGCAGCCTCCTTTGACAGACCGTGAAATGACAGCTATGTTCATACATACTTTGCGAGCACCGTATTATGACAGAATGATTGGAAGTGCTTCAACCAATTTTTCTGATGTCATAACGATTGGTGAAAGAATAGAGTATGGAGTCAAGAATGGGAGGATCACTGATGCAGTATCTGAGGCAAGTGCGAGAAAAATGATGACGCCAAAGAAGAAAGAAGGAGAGGTTCATGAGGTCAGCTCAGGGCAAAGAATCGCGACTCATATGTCGTCACCAATCCTTGGACAGACCAGTTACTCCCCTAATCCTCAGCATGGAGGACAAAGTTCGTCAAGTCAGCCAAACCAGCGAAGTGGCAAGGGTAATTGGAAGCAAACACGTTTTGACCCTATCCCCATGTCATACACTGAGCTTTTGCCACAGTTGTTGAAGAACCAGCAGGTTGCCCTTGTGCCTCAAGAGCCACTACAACCACCATACCCGAAATGGTATGATCCTAATGCACGATGCGAGTATCACGCAGGGGCAACTGGGCACTCTACAGAAAATTGTTATCCGTTGAAGGCTAAAGTTCAGAGTCTAGTCAAAGCTGGTTGGTTGAAAAAGACAGGGGAAGAGCCTAATGTTAATCAGAATCCTCTCCCGTCTCATGAAAATCCTACTGTGAATGCGATTGAAATACCTACAGAATGCTACAAGCATAATGTTTATGATTTGAGTACCCCTATGAGGACTTTATTTCAAGTTCTCTGTAAGACTGGATATCTCCCGATAGAAATCAAGCAGAGCTGCATAAATGGATCAGATTTTGATGATGAGAAGAGATGTGTGTTCCATGCAGGAATGGTCGGACATTCCATAGAAGAATGTGATGATTTTAAGCAACAAGTGCAAAAGTTGATGGATTCCAAGCTATTGATTGTAAGTCAGAAAGATATGGATGAGAAGGATGTTGATGTAATTTCTGACGCTTCATCTTCTGAAGAGATGCTAAAAGGGACATCGTCTCTCCCAAAACCGTTAATCATCCATTATGAGGAGAAATCGAATACCACTTCTCACACTCATACGCCTAAACCAATGATTGTAGAAGTGCCCGGTCCTTTCGCTTATAAGGATAATCGAGCTGTACCATGGAAGTATGAATGCCAATTCATCACAGACAGTGTTACCTCGACACCTGATATCTCGGCAGTTGGAGGAATGACTCGAAGCGGTCGATGTTACACACCGGACAATTTGAAGAGTATGTCGAAGGAAGATGAAATTAGGCAACGTAAGGGTAAAGCTGTGGAAGTAGAAAATGAAGACGATTTGAATGACCTGGATAAAGCTTTTGCTGAAAATGTGACCATAGCAGGAAAGAAGATAAGCCAAGAGCCAGTATCAGAGGAAGAGGCACGTGAGTTCTTGAAATTAATCAGGCAAAGTGAGTATAAAGTGATAGAGCAGTTGCATCGCACCCCAGCCCGTATCTCAATCCTATCACTTTTCTTACACTCTGAGCCACACCGTAGAGTTTTGCTGGATATCCTAAATCAAGCCCATGTAGGCCACGATATTTCTGCAAATGCGTTCGGTGAAATTGTGGGAAACATAACTGCTATCAACTGTATCACTTTCACAGATGACGAGATCCCTCCTGAAGGGACGGGGCACACTAAAGCATTACATATTTCTGTGAGATGTAAGGATCACCTTGTGGCTAGAGTTTTGGTTGACAATGGCTCATCTTTAAATATAATGCCGAAATCTACATTGATGAAGCTCCCTGTGGACTCCTCGTATTTGAAGCCAAGTACCATGGTCGTTAGGGCTTTCGATGGATCTCGAAGAGAAGTGATTGGAGACATAGAAATCCCTCTGCGAATTGGGCCATCTGCTTTCAATGTAACCTTTCAAGTGATGGATGTAAATTCTTCATACAGTTGTTTGCTCGGGCGCCCATGGATTCATTCAGCAGGAGCTGTTCCGTCTTCGCTTCATCAGAGGGTGAAATTCGTGGTGGACAATGGTCATGCCATTGTTCTCGGAGAAGAGGACATGTTTGTAACAAAGACTACGTCATTTCCATATGTGGAAGCAGCGGAAGAAGCTGTGGAGTGTTCATACAGGTCTTTTGAGGTTGCCAATGCCACCCTCTTCCCAACTGAAGGTTGGGATATAAACCGTTATCCATCTAAGACAGCTCTGATGGTTGCAAAGACAATGTTAAAAAGCGGTTTTCAAGTGCATGCAGGATTGGGACGAAATAATCAAGGAGATCCCAATGTGATCTGTCTTCCCAGAAGCAAGGAGAGATTTGGTTTGGGATACAAGCCAACAGCCTCGGAATGGGAGAGAGTCAGAGCAGAAAAGAAAGAAGTAAGGAATGCACGGCTTGAAGGGCGAGAAATTAAGCAAGGGAAGATGAGTATACCACATCTATCGGAGATTTTCAAGAGAGGTGAAGTGATTCATGATAACAACCAATCTTGCAACAAAGATTCTGGTGTTTCGATCGCTGTTGTCACGGAAGACACAACTGTGCCTCGACAATTGGTTCGCCCTTGTCCGCCAGAGTTCGAGTTGAAGAATTGGGAAATTAAAGAGATGCCGAGAGTCACTAGGGAGATGCAAAAGTAATTGCTATGAACTACCCACTGGCTATGCCTAAGGCTTATGGGATATCTTTGTAATAGTAATTTCTTCAATATTTTGTCTATTGTAGATGCAATCTCAATGTCTAACAATTACCTTGTACTTTGATTGTTAAGCAATGAAAAGAGATTGTCGGCTTTTATTTAGTACAGTCATTTTATCCTTCAACTTCCGAGGATGTTATTAGTTTCTTGTCTTTCTCGCTTATTTTATTTTATCATCCTCTATCTATCACCAATACGATTCGGGGTCGATAACAGGGGCAGTGGAGAGGGAACAGTTGACTTCGGAGTGCCAATTTATAACCTCGAGCAAAGCGTGGAGGACGATTGTGATGTGTCACCAGAATTGCTAAGGTTGATAAAGCAAGAGGAGAAAGAAACTATGCCATACCAAGAGCCATTGGAGGTAATCAATTTAGGGACATCTGATGAACCAAAAGAAGTACGAATCGGCACTTTGGCCACAGAACACGATCGTTCAAATCTTATAGCTCTATTGCATGATTACAAAGATATATTTGCATGGTCCTATCAAGATATGCCTGGTTTGAACACAGAAATTGTAACGCATCGGTTACCGCTTAAAGCTGAATGTAAGCCCATAAGGCAAAAGCTTCGTAAAATGAAACCTGAAATGCTGATCAAGGTTAAAGAGGAGGTTAAAAAGCAGTTTGATGCAGGTTTTCTAGCAGTAGCTAAGTACCCTGAATGGGTTGCTAATATTGTTCCAGTCCCAAAGAAGGATGGAAAAGTTAGAATGTGCGTGGATTATAGGGATCTCAATCGTGCAAGTCCCAAAGATAATTTTCCACTTCCTCACATTGATGTTTTGGTGGATAATACAGCTGGATATTCTACTTTTTCGTTTATGGATGGATTTTCAGGGTACAATCAAATTAAGATGGCTCCGGAAGATCGGGAAAAGACGACTTTCATCACCTTATGGGGGACATTCTGCTACAAGGTTATGCCATTCGGTTTGAAAAATGCTGGGGCAACTTATCAAAGAGCCATGGTTACATTATTCCATGATCTGATGCATAAAGAAATTGAGGTATATGTTGATGATATGATAGCCAAATCCAAACCAGGAGAAAGGCATGTGGACACTCTTCGTAAACTTTTTGAGCGATTAAGGAAATTCCAGCTAAAATTGAATCCAGCAAAGTGCATATTTGGGGTATCCTCTGGAAAGTTATTGGGTTTTGTTGTCAGTCAAGAGGGAATCAAGGTAGATCCTGATAAGATAAGGGCGATAGTAGATTTGCAACCACCAAAAACCCAAAAGGAAGTCAGAAGCTTTTTAGGGAGATTGAATTATATTGCACGGTTTATTTCACACCTGACTCAGACTTGTGAACCGATACTGAAGCTTTTGCGCAAGAGTGAGGTGTGTCGCTGGAATGAAGATTGTCAAAGGGCTTTTGATCGAATCAAAGAATATTTGCAGAGCCCTCCAGTGCTTGTCCCACCGACTCCAGGACGACCATTAATCTTATACTTGACAGTAAAAGAGGGATCAATGGGGTGTGTGCTGGGACAACATGATGCTTCAGGAAGGAAGGAGCAGGCTGTTTATTATCTAAGCAAGAAATTCACAAGCTGTGAGTCGAATTACTCGTTTCTGGAAAAAACTTGTTGTGCTTTAGCCTGGACAGCTCAAAGATTGAGGCAGTATATGTTATACTACACAACATTGCTCGTCTCAAAGATGGATCCCATAAAGTACATTTTCGAAAAGCCATCTTTGTCTGGGAGAGTAGCTAAGTGGCAAGTTCTGTTGTCTGAGTATGATATCGTCTATGTTACCAGGAAGGCCATAAAAGGGAGTGCAATTGCTGATTGTTTGGCCGAGTTACCGTTAGAAGATTATGAGCCTATGAAATTTGAATTTCCAGATGAGGACATCATGACAGTGGAGGCACCGCGTGATTCGGAAGCATGGACAATGTGGTTTGATGGAGCCACAAATGAAGTGGGGCATGGCGTTGGGGCCATGTTGATATCTCCTGACGGGAAACTATATCCTTTAACTGCCAAATTATACTTCGATTGCACGAATAACATGGCTGAGTACGAAGCGTGTAGTATGGGCGTTCAAATGGCATACGACATGAAGATAAAGAAGCTACGTGTTTATGGAGATTCACTTTTGGTGATACACCAATTGAATAGAGAATGGGAGACGAGGGACCCTAAGTTGATTCCCTATAATCAGTATATTCGAGAATTGGCTCAATCCTTTGAATCGATCACGTTTGAGCATATCCCACGAGAAAGTAATCAAGTTGCAGATGCATTAGCAACCTTATCCTCCATGTTCCACCTTGATTACAATGAGGAAATTCAACCTATAACAATTGATAAACGGGAAGCACCGGCATATTGTCTGAACATTGAAGAGGAACCAGACAGAAAGCCCTGGTACCATGATATTAAGCAATACATCATGTGTCGAGAATACCCTCTAGGAGCATCTGAGAATAATAAGCGCACCATCAGAAAATTAGCCATGAACTTCTTTTTGAATGGAGAAGTATTATACAAGAGGAATTATGACATGACTCTCCTAAGATGTGTTGATGTAACAGAGGCCGAAAAGATTTTAGAAGAGGTGCATGAGGGAGTTTGTGGGACCCATGCAAATGGGCACATGATGGCAAGACAAGTGCTACGTACCGGCTATTATTGGTTGACTATGGAATCAGATTGCATCAAGTATGCAAGGAAGTGTCATAAATGCCAAATATACGCAGACAAAGTCCACACTCCAGCCTCTTCATTACATGTATTAACAGCCCCATGGCCTTTCTCTATGTGGGGGATGGATGTGATAGGACCTATTGAACCAAAAGCGTCAAATGGACACCGATTCATCCTGGTGGCTATCGATTATTTCACGAAATGGGTGGAAGCCACCTCATATAAGAGTGTCACGAAGCAAGCTGTACTCAAGTTCATAAAAAGGGACATCATATGTCGTTATGGTTTGCCTGAAAGAATCATTACTGATAATGCAAGGAACTTGAATAACAAGTTGATGGATGAATTGTGTACCCAGTTTAAAATCAGGCACTCAAATTCCACTCCTTATCGCCCCAAGATGAATGGTGCAGTAGAGGCAGCAAACAAAAATATCAAGAGAATTATTGAGAAAATGACTGTCACATACAAAGATTGGCACGAGATGTTGCCTTTTGCTCTACATGGGTATCGGACCTCAGTTCGTACGTCAACCGGGGCAACCCCATTCTCCTTGGTGTACGGCATGGAAGCGGTTCTGCCTTTTGAGGTTGAAGTGCCATCTCTCAGGATAATTAAAGAGGTTGAACTAGAAGAAGCAGAGTGGATCCAGGCAAGGTATGAGCAATTAAACCTTATTGAAGAAAAAAGAATGACGGCGTTGTGTAGAGGACAACTGTATCAAAAAAAGTTGATTCGAGCTTACAATAAGAAGGTCCGACTACGTTGCTTTCAAGAAGGAGATTTAGTCTTAAAGAGAATCTTGCCATTTCAAAAGGATCACAGGGGAAAGTGGACTCCCAATTACGAAGGACCGTATGTGGTAAAAAGGGCATTTTCTGGTGGAGCTCTAATCTTGACTAATATGGATGGAAATGATCTACCCAATCCGATAAATGCCGATTTCGTCAAAAAGTATTATGCATAAGAGGAAAGGTTCCAGAAAGGATATCAGAGCTGTTGTATCACTTGTTCTCTTTTGAAATCTTGTAATCAACCTTTTGTATGCCTGAAAGTGACATTTATCGAAAGGTTACGCTATGACAAGTGACTGCCTTATTGGTCAAAATCCCAATGCTTATTGAGTAGAAACGAGCTATTTTGTATGCTTTAACCTTTTTACAAAGTAATTGAAGGATAAAGCAATGGTGCATTAAAAGTGAACACGCATGCATGCATAAGCATTTTACCCTTAAGTTCAAGATTTTGCTCGGTGTGGCGCTTGTTTATCCCTGGCCCCTAGCGTTTTATATTTTTCTCGTCGTGGTGGCGCTTGTTGATCCCTGGCCTCCGACGTCTTAGTTATGACATGTGGTGTCGGTTTATCCCTAACCCTTGTCAGTTTTTGCTGCGGTGGCGCTTGTTTATCCCTGGCCCCCAGCCTCTTTTTGCTGTGATGGCGCTTGTTTATCCCTGGCCTCCAGCGTATCGCGTTTGTTGTGGTGGTGCTTGTTTATCCCTGACCCCCAGCATTTATCTTATCTCTTTCAAGTCTAGCATTGGTTGGTTCTTGGTTTCCAAGAAACAACCATTTTTCTTGCGCATTGCGATATTTGAATATGCTTCTAAGTTTAGCCAGACAAAATAGTGTCTATACCTTCGTCCACCTTCTACTTGTACAAGGATGTACGAAGGGGGGCATGCTGTAGCCACGTATTTTGTCCGGGTACTAATTGATTAATTATTAATATTGATATTAATTATTAATATTAATATTAATTATTAATATTAATATTAATTATTAATATTATGCATGTGTAATTGAATTATTGTATTTGATTAATTTAAGATTTGGGCATCTTTAACCCTTGTTATTGTCTTGCCCATTTGACTTTTAGTTAGAGGAACCAATTTGGTTAGGTTCCAGTTATTGATTGATAAAAGTGGTAGGGATTTGAATTTTTGGTTGATGAACCAAGTTCAGTTTTCTTTTTTGTGAAAGTTCATTTTGGAGCGTGGATTTCAAATTTTCAGCCTTTGTTCAACAAGATTAGGGCCTAAAAGGAGTAATAAGTGGGTCTTTAAAACCCTCATTCTTGCTCCAACTAAAGGATTACATTCAGCCATCCAAAGAAAAAGAAAACCCTAGAACACACTCTTCAAAAAAAAAAAACCTAGAGCACATCAAATATTCTACACACACAAAGCCTCACCACAAAAAAAAACCAGAATACAAAAAGCCAAAACTAAGTTGGAGGTTGCACTTGGTAGGGATTTTGTCCCAAGGATCCGCACCTCGATCAACAAGTTGGTTTAGTGTTCTTCCCGTTTTTTTCTTCTTTGAGCACCCTGAAAAAGAGATAGAATAAGGTATTAGAGTTCATTTTTATTATTGTTGTTACTTTTCCCTCTTCATTTTATTTGTTATTATGAAGTTCTAGCATGTTTGAAGCTTGTTTCCGTTCATTTTACGTCTTGTTCGTTTATGGTTTATCTCAGAGTTTTTGTTTTCTCCTCTCTCCTCTAAGCTTTTCTTTTCTTTTTATATGTTATTTTTATTTAGTAAGAAAAAGCTAAAAAAAAAAGGGGGAGACGAGTAAAAATGCGTGTAAAAAAAAAAAAAAATAAAGAGCGGGTAAAAACAAATGTTGTGAAAAAAAAAAAGGGAGTACATACCTTAGGGTTCATGGGTTGGAGGTGAGTAAGAAGAAAAATGAGAAGGATAAAGGGTAGGGCAGTGGCTAAAAAGAAGAGGGAAAACCAGCTTAAAATGAGAATGAAAAAAGGAAATAAAAAAATGAGAAGCCAAAATGAAATAAGAAGGGTCAAATGTCGTTTGAGTAAAAAAAAAGTAATCGTTTTTTTATTAAGTGTCAAGTCAATGGCAGTCTACCGCACATGAAAAGAATTGGGCGGCAATTTTCCCTCCCTTTTAGTTTTTTTTTTTTTGTCTTATTAATATTTTATTTATGCTTCATTAATTTTGTTTCTTCTGTACTTGTTTATTTTTTTTTTAGTTTAGTTTCTTTTATTTTCTTTTGTAACTTATCTTATTGATTTTTTTTTTTATGTATTATTTCAGTTTTCGTATACAGTACAGTGCATTTGAATTTATTTCTCCTGGTTTCCATTTTTTTTTTCTATTTATTTCTTTTTGTTGCCTTTATTTGATTATTATTTTCTTTAAAACTTTTTTTACATTTTTCTAATCTTATTGCATTTAGTTGCATGCTTTAATTTCATTACTAATCATTTGATAATTAGATTTTTTATTATGATTGTATCAGCTTTGTGAGTAAGATATTTTTGTTTATTGTATTGACCATTCTTTTAATATACATACATATATGTTAGTTTTGTGTTGTAAAATGCATCATGGTTTTAATGTTAAACACATACTTTATTTTATTAAAAAAATATCCGACGACGGAAATCTAGAAATATTTGGGAGTCCGATTTTCTAGTTTTCCTGAGGTGAGGAGTCGATTCTTTGGGAGTCCGAGATCGATTCCAATATATTTTTATTAAAATTTTAATGTGTTTAGCATGTTGTGTTTGCATGTCTATTTATTGCATTGATTATTCTGTCAATTTATCATGTATTAAAGTTCTAATTGTGGCTTATTATGTTTGTACATGTTAATGTTGCATTGTTACATTATTATATTGTTGTTATTGCTTTTATTATTATTTTGTTGTGGTTGTTCTTATTATTGCTATTATTATTATTATTATTATTATTATTATTATTATTATTATTATTATTAATTCATGCTTCAAATTCTCAACCGTTCTAATTTTCCTCTGATCTATTTTAAACTTATTCCAAAATATTATTTTCTAATTTCCTAATATTTTTGCTCTTTTTGAGCTTATAAAAGTTTTATAATTAAAATGTCGTTTTCAAAGGTTTTTATAATCTTTTCTTAAAAATAATTTTTTAAGACCATCTTTCTTAAGAAAAATCCTATGATGGAATCTAGAAATATTTGGGAGTCCGATTTTCTAGAATTCCTAAGGTGAGGGATCTTAATCTTTGGGAGTCCGAGATTTCGATCCCAAGAAAAAAATGAATTAAAAAAAAAACGTTTTTAAAAAAAAAAATCTTTTCCTCTCGGAATGCTATCCTATGACGGAATTAGAGAATGGTAAAATTCTCTAACATTCTTGAGGTGAAGAATTTCAATTCTAATATAGTAAAATCAATGGATGTTTTTTCCACTTATTTTATGGGATCATTACTTCAAATATTGAAGTAATGAGGGGTAAAATAAGACATTGTTTTAAAAATATCATTTCTCCTAAATAATATCTTTCTTCCAAATTATTTTCAATTCAAGATTAAATTTTGGCCACCGTTTTTAACGGGTGTTGTGGGGTGCTAACACCTTCCCCATACACAAACAACTCCCGAACCCAAATCTGGTTTTTTGCAGATCGTTTTTTTTTATTATTTTTCTTAAAATAATAGTTTTATCTTATTTTGGTGTCCAATCACACCATAAAAAAGATTGGTGGCGACTCCTGTTATTTTACCATTTTTTTCGAGGACGTCGGCCGCTCCGCGTCGCAGGCACGTGGCGACAGATACCGTATGAGATATTTTACTACTTTTTTTATTGTAATTTGATAATTAGTTCATTGTTTGTTGTTAAAAATGTTGTGCGCATAAGAAATTTAGCAGGTTAGGAAATTATATACTCTATTCTTTTTATCAATTTATTATTTATTAATTTAAACTTTAACACAAAATTAAAATATTCTCTTGAGTCTATGGTAAAATAAAATGTTATTTGATAGTTTGAAACATTATTTTTATAACATAATAAAAAGAGTAAATTTTAATTAGCAAATAAATATAATAAAAGGTAAAAACTAACTAAATAATCTTTAGAAAATGAAAGCATGATGACTTATATATTTTTAGAGTAAGAGATTAAAATTAATTTTCCTTTTATAAATTTCAAATTAGTTTAAAGTTTATAAATATTTACAATAAACAAATTAGACCTGTAGAAATATTAATTTAGATAAATAAAATTTAAGTACATCAAGGTGATAAATGAAGAGATATGAAAAAATTAGCCTTCAATATTAAAAATTAATTCTAAAATTGAGGTTATTAATTACAAAAATTGTATTCTTAAATTGTTTCAAAAAAAAAAAAAAAAATTGTATTCTTAAAAAAATAATTACTAAAATTTTGCATGCTAAGACCTTTGCATTTTATAGTTCTAATTTTAATAGAGGTTAGAAAAAAAAATAATACTACATGATTTTTTAATATAAAAATATATAATTCTATTAAAAGGTTGGTTTGAATGAATGGAATTTATATGCTCCCACAAAATTGATGAATGCATGGAATGTAAAAGAATAGAGTATCAAAAGTTTTGTGGTTATTCCTCTTAATTAATTTTTAATTATAGTTTTGTAACTCCTTCATTCCCTAATAATTACAAAATGATATCCTTAGTCGACTATTCATAATCTCCTCTCTCTTTGCATTTTTTCTTTTTTTTTTTTTCTTTTTTTTTTCTTTTTTTTTTATTTTTTATTTTGAGAAATCCATACATTTTATCTTTGAGGCTTCTAAAGTTAAATTTATATTATAATACTAGCATTTGTAGTTTTTTTTTAAAGTTTTATTGAGTAATATTGTTTAGTGATTAGTTTATAATTAATCTTAAGATTATTATGTTTGATATTTTAAATGTTTATACATGCTTAAAATTTGTATATTTTATTTTTAATTTTTCTTAGTTAAACTTTAAAATTTTTCGTTAGATTATGTTTTTTTTTTTCTTCCATGTTTATACACATATAAACTTTATTTCAGTTTTATTATATATATATATATATAAACTTTATTTCAAATTAATTATTCAAATATTGAAATTTTATTTTAAAGTAAAAATACATCTATTAGTAATAACTTAAAATAAAATATAAATTATCTCATGTGATCCATATTTTATATTTAGAAATCATTTAAATTGTGGTAAAAATGATTTAACATGAAATAAAATTTTCATTTTATCTTACATAAAAAAAAAATTGATTATAAACCTAAAATATATATACCAACTTTGTCACATACTTTTTCTTTTTAAAGAATATAATAAAATTTATTTATTTTTAAATTGTACAAATTGAAAAACATAAACATGCCCATATCATTTTTATTAATCATCCTACACTTTTATTATCTTTTATTCTTAATTTATCTATAAAATACATTAAATTTCATTAAAAAATAATAAAATTATTTATAATTGAAAAACTAATTGCAACATCAGAACCCATTAGACTAAATAATGGTGGTTACAAATTTACTACTAACTATCACTATTATTAAAATAATAATACATGACCTTTAAAATTCTTACTAAAAAATCTTTAAATTTCCCCAAAAAATTATACAAAAACGCCATCTTGGTAACATTTTTTTTTCTTTAGTCATTATTCACTTTTTTTAAAATTCACCGCTCACACCTCTCAACTAAAGAACATCAATCTTTATACTATTGAATGATATATACAAGTTCAATATTGTTGTTTTAGACCAAATCATATTGACCAATAAAGAGGAAATCAAATTGACTAATTTTGGTTTGTTAGATTAGTTGTACTCGACAAAGTTCTAGAAAGAATGAGACTGACGAAATAAGGTAATTTCAAGTGGCACGTGTGGGAGAAAGGAGTAGATTAACATGATGCATTATAGAGAGAGATCGAGGAATGAGTGTTAGTAAGCGACTTAAATGTAGAGAGAGCATGTGTAGTATGACGACTAACAAATAGAGAAAATGAAAGAAGTTTAGTATCAATCAACGATGAATGGTGACGACAGACAATGGACATGAAAGATTGAAGTAACAAGATGAGAGAGACGTCGATGGGGGAGAGTTGGGCATTTGTCAACACTGACGGTAGAGAGAGAATGTAAAGGTGAAATAAGACTTGAGAAGCAAAGTTGGAAGTGATTTATTAAGAATGTATACCATCTGAATTTTACAAAATACCGTTAAGACGTAGTTTTATCTTTTTTACACGCTCGCGCGCACACACGGGTGTACAAAAAAAAACATTATTTGGAAAAATATACACGTGCAATGCACGTGGTAAAACACTAGTATTAAAAATGAAAGAAGCAAACATCATTAGTAGCTCACTCTAACACATATATTGTTGAATCTGAGTATAGCTAAACTCGTTAAGACATATATCATTGATTAAGAGGTCATAAGTTCAAATCTCTCGATTTCACAAGTTGTTGAACTCAAAAACGAAAAAGAAAATGCTATTTTTTTTGTTAGATTAATGCAGCTGAAATAGTTTTAAATCGTTGAATGTATAACAACAAAGAAATTAAAAAACGAAACTATTAGTGTGAACATATAGATTTTGAATCTACATCCAACAGTTATTATAGACGACAAATTTGTGGTGGCGATAATCAAATGTTATTTTCTTTGTTTGGGGTGGGGCCATTTGATCATTTTAATTTTTTTTTTTTTTTTCTTTTGGGAGGTTCTGTACTTGCAGTGTAAGTTCAGTCCACATCATTCTCGAGTCGGACAAAATACCTTTGGCTTATTTTTCTTTCTAAGCTTTTGAAGCGTTGTCATTTGTAGGGCCCCATACCCTCCCAAAAGACAACTCCCTAAAAAGTGTTCAACAACTCGTTTTTTGGATCTTTTTTAAAATCCCCAAACACGCCCTTATTAAGTCCAAATTATGCAATAGTTAATGGCACATAGTGGAGGATATTTTTATCTATTTATTTATTTTAATTTTTGGGAGAGTTTGAGATAACTTCTCCATTGGAATGAGACCTTTTGGGGTGAATAAAAAACAAAGTCATGAGGATTTATGTCCAAAATGGACATTATCATACCATTGTGGAGATCTGTGTCGTGTCTGTTGTCCCGGTATCAGAGCCATGTCCCAGAAGTAGCCATGTCGGGTGGAATCCTCGAGTGCCGAACAAAGAAGTTATGAGCCTAAGTAGTCATGGGGAAAATCCGTTGTTGAGCTCTGGACAGGCAGTATACTCCGGAGAAGAGGAATTGTCCTGGATAAAAGTAAACACTCTCGGTAAAATGGTGAAGTGGGCCTATCGCCTAAAGAGTTGGACGGACTCTTGGTAAAGGAGAGTTTCGAGTTTGACAGATAGATGACTAGTTGAGGGGAGGTTCGGTGGTACTTTGTTCGAGAGGAGGATTGTTGGGAGTGCGACCAAAGTCTCACATTGGCTAGATAATGGGAGGATCGTGGGCTTATAAGGGAGGACAAGTATCTCCATTGGTATGGGACATTTTGGGATGAACCAAAAGCAAAGCCATGAGGGCTACCATTGTGAAGATCTGCGTCGTGTCCAAACTTCAGGTTAATAGAGAAAAAAAAAAATTGATCTATTGTAGTATAGACGACTTTCAAATGAAATCAATGAACAAAGTAAATCTCATGTTTAAATAATAATCTATTTATTAATTTCATGACTAAATACTAATAGGATATATACTATAGTAGTACAATTCTCTCAAAGTAAACAGTAAGTTTGAATTCTTATTTAGTAATTTGTAATGCAATAATATTAAAAAAATATATATTCTTATACTCAAACTATTTTTTTAACTTGTTCATAAATTAAACTAAATCAAAAGGTAACTTCCATACAAGAAATAACAAATGAAAGGTATATTTTTTTCCAAATAAAAACTATGTAATAGGGCCATTGGTGGAACCCCTTTCCTTGAAAAAGAGAGGGGCAAAAGTTTGAATCAAAATCTTACTTTATGATACATATATATGAATAAATATGAAAACTTGCTTTTTAGGAGTTAATTATTTTGGTATTTTATCAACCATGCTTTTACATATATATTAGGATAATGAGTAGAAAAAGAATGGAATGTTGAAGCCTTTATGGGGTATTAATTAGTTTAGACTAAGTTTAAAAAGAATAATATATATAGTTTTATTATACATTATGGAGCTTAAAACTAATTTATATAATATGGTTAAATACCTTGCTTCCTATTTGCAAAAGCCAAGGAAATGACGATAAAGAACTTTTTTCCTTTTTTTTTTTTTTTTTCTCCATTTGGTGGTTTTATATAATCATAAAAGAAAATCCCACTAGTGCTTTGTATAACACAAATTTTAACTTTTTTTTTAATGGGGCACTAACCCATTTTTATAAGATTACGAATATAGCATAACAAGGGTCAAATATCATAGAAATAGACATTCAAAAAATAGTTATAAATATATAAAAATATTTTTTTTTAAAAAAAAAAAGTTTAAGGGAAGTGGAGGATTCAAACCTCTAAACCTGTTGATTGATGGTATATGTTTTAACCGGTTGATATATGCTCAAATTGACTACTATTAACGATTTTTTATGAATGATATGTCTAGGGATGTCCATGGAGCGGGGTGGAATGGGGATGACTTCCCCGTCCTCGTCCTCGTCTCCCATTTCAATTCCCATCTCCGTAAAATTTAATGGGGAATTTCATGTGGATTCCCTATACAGGAAATTTGTAGGGATCGAATTTCCTGCAGTTAATTATATTCCATTTAGTTTTTTTTTTTAATCTCAATCGAATCAAATAGTTCTTTCGATAAATTTTCAAATAATTAACTGTTCAAGAGAAATATTCATTATTTTTCAATTAGATAGTTAATTATTCACATGAAATTTTCATTTAAATAGTTAATTATTTCGTAAAAAATAATATTTATTTAAAGATAAAAATCTTAAATCTCCTCATAGAAACAAAATAATATTTCATATCAAATTATCTATACATCTAATTCAAATGTTTAAACCATATAATTCAAACATATCCAAATTTCTAAATCATTAACAATAAAACTTTAAATTTATATATAGAGAGAAATGATGATGATGATGATAATGGTAATGAATTAATTAGGGCGTGGAACGGGGATGGTAAATATATTTTCCATCTTCATCCCTGTTTAGCTTGCAGGGAATTTTTTTCCCTATTCCCTCCTCTATTTCCCACCGAAACGGGGATTCTCTGTCCCATTGGGGACGAGTTCCCGCAGAGTCCTGACCGGACAAATGGACATTTTTAGATAAGTCGAGATCATTGGTATTTGAAAATACTAATGGGAAATAATTCATGCCATTAATTTATTACTGAATTTTAGAAAAGGTTGAAGTTGTAGATATTTTGAAATGTGAGACCATTTAAAATGAAAATTAGAGTTCTAATTTTAGAAAACAAACAAATAATTACGATCATAATTCTCTATTGTTCTTTCCAATTTAGTTGATATAGTAGCAACAGCAACAGTAATTTGAACTTAATGATAATTTCTTTTAGCATTCTTTCTGCCTATTTTTAATTTTTTTTTTCAATGGAGAGAAAGAGAGAGATTAACAAGGTTTTTTTTTTTTTTTTTTTTCTTTCTTTCTTTCTGATAGCAATTGATCAAATACATCACCTCTAGCAAATAAGGTAGAGGATAAAATATACCACTTTGAATAAATCATAATGCTCCTTCCAACTCAATTATGATTGGTAAAGATTTACAATCCTACTAATATGAATTAAATCCAATTTTCTTTTTATGAGGATCTTTCAACGACGCACAATTTGAAAAATCACTCGTAGACACCAATCCTAGCTTGAACATCAAATTGACTCTATCTAATGCAGAAATCCCTTTAACAAAAAGAGTGTTTCGACGGTGAGAAATTAAGAAGCTTTTTTTCCATCATTCTCACTACTGTCCTTGTCAATAATAATGAGAAGTACTCTAATACCAACTTTATCGAAAGATCCGAGATAATTAAGAAAAGAAAAAAAAAATAAACTAAAAGAAATTAGAAAATTAATGAGACCACACCTTCCTTATCTTTGTGTTGTGTGTGTTATGCTTTTGACTCCTTGCTTTTGTCTCCTTGGTGCTTGCTTGTGCACATCAATTGAACTGTAACACACAAAACATTTTCATATATATGATTGGTGTATGTGTGAAATTAGATTGAGAGAAATGATTGATTAATTACATTATTCTATTTTTCATAGATTTCCCCTAATGTTCTTTTAAATCTCTTATTTTTATTTTTATTTTCTCACTTTAATTTCTAAATTTTGCATAATCCTTATATTATTTAACGAAATTTCAATTTGTTTTGAAAAGTTGAGATTTGACATATGGTGTCATAAACTTGAATATACAAAAATTTTGCATACAAAACCATTTTAATCGTCTTTTTCATTACGTGCACAAAAGATAGATTTGTTTCTTTTAATTGATTTAATGAAAGCCAACACAAGAGCATAGTTCAACTGACATAAAATTTGTACCATGGACTAAGAAATCAGAAGTTCAAATCGCTACCCAACATGTTGTAAAAAAAATCATGAAAATTTTATTATGATTATTAAAATGGTTATTAATTTTAACAAATCTTTGTACTATTGATAAATATATATATATATATATATATGTCTTAACTAATTGAGCTATATTTGCTAGTAGATAGATTTTTTTTTAACAACCAGACATAGAAAACCTTAACCACATATCATGGTTGCTACTTGGCATAAATGTTATTTAATTTATAGTTGTATTTTTAGTTTAAACTTCCTTTTCCATATCATTGAATTTGCCTAAAAAATTAACTACTAAACCATCTAAAATATTTCTGAAAAAAAAAAAACAAAAACAAAAACAAAAACCATCTAAAATCTAGCAAATAAAAATATTCAAAGTTCAACTAAAAACCTCATTCATCAAATAAAAATATTTCTTTTTTTTTTTGTTTGAGTGGGAGATTCTAACTTAGAATTAAGAGTAAATGTCAATTATCACTAAACTATATATGTTGGCTTTAACAAATATTGAAGAAGCCAAAGCGAGCTTAGCTCAGCGGTAATTGACATGTATCCTCGACCATGAGGTCAGAGGTTCGAATCTCCCTACCCCAAATGTTGGTGTACTCAAAAAAAAAAAAAAAAAAAACAAATATTGAAGACTTAACATGATAAAATTAAAACTTTAAAATTACATTTGATTTATTCAATCAAGGTTTAAATACAATAGTAGAAGAAATCAACGTGTCTCTCGCCTCTTCTATTTTTTCTTCGAAGGTAACTTTTTTTTTTTTTGAAATAACTTCAAAGGTAACTTTTATGCGTATGTAACGTCATATTTTTGGCATATATGTTGACTTCATATATATATTTCTCAATCAAAATTATTGCTTAGCCCATTAATTTCAAAGATATAAAGCAAGATGCGGCCAATTGGTTTTTTACGTCCCACATCGATGTGATGAGTTGATGGCACAATTTAGCCTTCACAAAGGAGAAAGAAAAAAAAAAGTCAAAGCAACTTATGACACGACTCGAGGACACCAACTCGAGGATACGACTAGGAAGCGGACACTAGAGGAGAGATAGGCCAAAAAGATTGGACATTGGCCCAATACCATGGTCCTTGGCTGAGGCTGACCCTTCAGGCCACTCGATGGGTCGAGTCCTCTCCCCTTCACTCGGTTCCTGGTGTCCTTGGCCAATCCAGTTCAACTTGGTTCAGTCCGAATCTGCCTTCAGACGTCTAGAAACCCTAAAAAGGGAGAGGTATATAAACCCTTCTTCAACCCGAAGAAGGGATCAGAAACTCTACTTCTGAACTCTCTCCTCTTTCTCTTGCTCTCTGGTTTGTCTCTCATCTTTATCCTTGTTGACTTAAGCATCAGAGGCGGTGTGGCAAGCACCACATCGGTGTGCATGTTTTTCTTATCTTGCAGGCCACAGCTTCTCCTCTCTCAAAAAAATTTACGAGTGGTGTCACGTGTAAGTCAGGTGAGTTTTCTCTATCTGGATTTTTGGCACCAACAGTTTGAATTCTAAATTTTAAATCATCCTTAATTATCTATATTACATTCATACCCTTATAAAATTGTTGTGATTGAATTTTACGACAAAAAGTTATAGTAATATGGTTTAATTGCATTGGTTTTATAACTTAATGATTGTAAAAGTTGAAATTTTGTTTGATTTTTGCAATTTTTTCTTTTAAAAATGTTTCATTATAAATTTAATCCTTGTATTTACATGTTTGTGTCTATTTGATCCCAAAATTAAACAAACAGACTAATAGATCCTTAAATTTTCAATTTTTTTTGACCTATTCAACATTTTATTTAAGTTCAAAAATCTTATGAACACAAAATTGAAAGTTTAAAGTTCTATTAGACATAAATTTTAATTTTATATCTAATAAATTAGTTAATTTTTAAGAATTTTGAATAGGTCAGAGACCTATTAGATATAAAATTGAAAGTTTCGAGGCTTATTAGATGGAAAATTGAAAATTCAAGAACCTATTATACATTTTAAGTTTAATGATCTATTAGATATAAAATTGAAATTTCAGGAATTGGTTAGATATTTTTTTAATAGTTCAATGACCAAATAGACACAAATTTAAAAATTCAGAAACCAAACTTAAAATTTAACCTATAAATAATTCTAATTTATTTTTATTAGGTAAAAAAAATATATGTTAAGTATGAACTTATTTATTAAATATAATTTAAATCAACTTAAAAGCCAAATTGTATTCCTCAAAAGTAGTCCACTCCACAAAATTGTCTAAAATCTCGTTTACACGATATATATATATATATATATATATATATATAGTCGCGCCTCCAAACACTATATTGCAAAATAATGAGGAAAAGACAAAAAAAAAAAAAAAATAAAAAATAATAATAATAATAATAAATAATTTTTTAAAAATAGAAAATAATAATTAATTAAAAAATAAATCTTTATGATTTTTTTTTGGGAATCAAGGGTTAAAATGTCGATGTTGACGGAAATATCGAGGTCTCAATTTAATGAAAATGTCGATGGAAATGTCAACAAAATGTCGATGTCGATGAATATTCCGAGAAAAATATTCAAAACAAAAAATTCTACAATAAAAAAATATTTAAATTAACAAATAAATGTTTTACACTTTTTAAAATAAGTTAAAATACTTATGATAAATATTATCTCCACATTAGTTACATTTTGTTATTATTTTGTTTACATTTTATCAATTTTTTTTACGATATAATGAAAATGTCGATTCATGTTGATGTCGAACCCATAGAAATGTAAAAATATCGATGGAAATATCTGACATATCGATGGAAATTTAATACATTGAGGGAAATTAGCCATGTGGAATCGTGACGCACAAAAAATGACAAAGGTTTGTGAATCAGACATGTTTCGGACATCAACCTTTTTTTTTTAAAAAAAAAAGGAAAAAATTATTCTGACTAATCTGTCAGCATCATCCAAAAGTAAAAATAATAATAATAAATAGTGGTACTGGTTTTTTTTTTTTTTTTTTTTTTTTTTTTTTTTTTTTAAATATATATATATATATAGTGGTACTGGTAATTATAAAATTTGTCTACAATTTTTTATCATTATTATTATTTACCTAATTCCCCATTTTTTTACCATTGATTTGTAAGGTGTAGTTTACATATGGTTTCATTATAATTATCACACAATATTACAACTTAGCCATACTTTCTTGGAAGCCATCTGATCTATGTAGGGTAGAATATTACATCAATCATATGAAAATTATGATCATGAATGTACACTTGTGAAAAGACAAAGATAAATTATTTTTAAAAAAATTAAACAATATAACACGCGTGGTTTTACTTGTTTTTATTTGGAGAGGTGTCTTAATTGACTTGTTCGACATTCACATTGTTTGACGTCTATAAAAAAAATAAATAAAGAAAGAAAAAAGATATAAAGGAGATTAGAAAAAATCTAAATTGGATGTCATTGTAATACTTGTCATTTTCTTATTTCAAGAGTTAGTATTCGCATAACTCAACAATACGTTTCTCATTGTCAATCTAAACATACCTCAATTGATTAAGTCATATTATATCATTGGACCAAAAGGTTGTAGGTTTAAATCTCAACCCTACATTTTTTTTTAATTCCTTCTCACACACTAACCCTACACGTTAAACTTAAAATTAAAAAAAAATAAATAAACAAAAAAAAAACTTATTGTAGATTTTTAGGCTAAAAAACATTTTTTGCCCCCTAACTTTTTTTTGGAAGTAACAATTTAGTTCCTAAACTTTTGCTTGTAATGATTTAGTCTCAAAACTTTCAATTTTGTAACAATTTAGTCTTTGAATTTTAATATGTAACAATTTAGTCCATATACTTTAAAATTTGTAACAATTTATTTTGACCAATCAGTCAGCATCATCCAAAAAATAAATCAAAATAAAAATAGTGGTACTGGTGATTATAAAATTTGTCTACACAATTTATTATTATTTACCTAATTCTCCATTTTTTTAATCATTGATTTGTAAGGTGTAGTTTATATATGGCTTCATTATAATTATCACACAATATACAACTTAGCCATGTGATTGTGATCTATGTAGGGTAGAATATTACATCAATCCTATGAATTATGATCATATGAATGTACGCTTGTGAAAAGACAAAGATAAATTATTTTTAAAAAAATCAAACAACACGCGTGGTTTTACTTGTTTTTATTTGGAGAGGTGTCTTAATTGACTTGTTCGACATTTCACATTATTTGACGTCTATAAACATTAGAAATAAATAAAGAGAAAAGAAATAAAGAAGATCATAAAAAATCTTCGTGAAAAAATTGGATGTCATTGTAATACTTGTCGTTTTCTTATTTCAAGAGTTGAATACCATAGAGTATTCACATAACTCAATAATAAGTTCTTCATTGTCAATTGAAACATACCTCAACTGGTTAAGTCATTATATCCATCGACCAAAAGGTTGTAAGTTTAAATCTCAACCCTACATTTTTTTTTTAATTCTTTCGATCACAACCCTACACGTTGTTAAACTAAAATCCAAAAAAAAAAAAAAAAAACAATAAGCTTCTTATTAGATTTTAGGCTAAAAAACACTTTTGGTCTCCAAACTTTCTTGGAAGTAACAATTTAGTCTCTGAACTTTTGTTTGTAACGATTTAGTCACCAAACTTTCAATTCTGTAACAATTTTGTTCTTGAACTTTAATATGTAACAATTTAGTCCATGTACTTTAAAATAGGGGTGTTCATCGGTCGGTCGATTTTCCAGAATTTTGGAAACCGAAGACTTTCGAAGAATGTCGTCAGCCGACCAACCAATCGGTCGGTTCTTTTTTTTTTTTTTAATAATAATAATAAAGAAGTTGCTGAAGACTGAAGTGCTAAGCGAAACTAAGGGCGATGACGACACCGACGGCGAGTTAAAACAGAGACGGCGACGACAAGTTAAGACAGAGACGCCGACGGCAAGGGAGAACAGAGACGGCGAGGGAGATGAACGGAATCTCGAACTCTCGGCGAAGGAGATGAACGGAATGACGGTGTGACGGCGAAGGCAAAGTGCTACCTGCTGCGGAATCTCGAACTCTCGAAGTTGAAGGTGAGACGACGAACGGGCGAAGGGCGAAGGCGAGTGCTGACTGCTGCGGCTGTGGATTTCGAACGAAAAGGAGGAAAAATGGCTTAGTTAGGGTTTTTTCTATTTATATGGGCTGAAGGACTAATTTTTTTTTTTTATTTTACATATATCATAGTCGATCGGTCGGTTCTTGTGAAATAACCGAACCGACTGATCGACCGGTCGGTTTTCCAAAAACTTGGAACCGACACTGATTGACCAAGTCGGCCAATCGACTGACCGCCGTCGGTCGTGTCGGTTTTCGGTCTGAAGATGAACGCCCCTACTTTAAAATTTGTAACGTTTCAGTCCCTATCGTGAAAATTTTCATCTAAATTAAGTGTCAATTTTTATTATGTAACAACCAAATCTTTGTAGTTTATAAACACGCACGGTCCTGATCAAGTTATCAATCAATATATATGACAAAATTCCATTAAATCTTAATAATATTTTTCATAACAGGACTAAATCGTTACAAATTTTAGGTAGCTAGATGGCCACATCATGAGATTTTAATTTATTCTCCTTAAATTCCTTTATTTTTTATTTCACTTGTTCCAATGACTATTAGGCCAACTCCATGATGGTTTAGACGACGCATATCCTTTGTTGATTCAATTAACCGTCGATGGTTTTCCACAATGGTTCCATGCAATTATTAATGTAATCGTTGCATTAAGCTTTGCAATAATTATAGAATTGTCGCAATTGTGTGCTTGTTATATAGTGGTGTTGCATCACATTTTTTTTTTCTTTGGAATGACAACTTCTTTTTTCAAAAAAAAAAAAAAAAAAAAAAAAAAGAAAGAAAAGAAAAGACAACTTCTTTTAATTGAATTATAAAGAAGTTGAATTTTAAAATTTTCATTTCACAATTCAATCAACACTAAAAAAGTAACCCAAAAAAAAAAACTTGATTATATTTTATTCAACATATCCAATCTTTGAGTCACTGAAATTACACTGATTAACAATTTTAATCGTGATTCAAGTTTAAACACAGTATAATTAGTCCAACTCTTTTTTTTTTTTTAATAAAAAAACAGTATGATAAAGCTCTTATGAGACATGTTCCCGACATTAATATAAATAATCTATCTTTTTAGGACAGAATGAATTTAAATAGTCTTGAAAATTTAACACACAATATCCACTTTTCTAATTTAGATTTTTTTTTTTTTCTTTTGAACTTCACTTTACTAATTTAGATTATGGATTTGGATTATGGAAGATGGATAAAAGGAAGTCTCTGATTATATATACAATATTTTATGGTCAAATTTTGGCAGTTGAACCCATGATCCAATAATAATTATAATTTAATTTGGTAACATTTTGCAATTAAATACAGCTAGCGCAGCCACTTTATTGGAATAAACACAAAATTAAACATATGTAATTATGATGTCTTTTAAGATTTGGATTTATCTAATTTGTTCTAATAAACCACCTGATTTCGAGTACGACTTTAAGAATATACGGTAATATTATAATTATCCTCTTGTTGACTATTCTATGATTTTGTAACATGTAATTAGTCAAAAAGAATCTTTGATTATGATGAAATCTTGACATTTTTATTTTGGGCGGTTCCATTGGTCTATGTTGAATCTTGGGGTATATTAATTAAAGTGGTCGAGTTTATCTTTTTAATTAGTTGTTACATTTTCCCATATGTTTAAAAAAAGAAAAACAAATATGTGATTGAACTTAATTCGGATGCTTTGATTCACTTCAGACATATGGGAGATTTCAGTTGTTAATTGTCTAGTTCGATGGAATTAGCGAAAGCAACTTCTCTTCTAAATAGCATTAATATTATCTAGCTTATGAAATGAAACTCCGATTGAAACAGGTTTGTTGATTCTATGGAAATTAATTAATTCTTGAATAAATAGGCGATTTTAATAACGAAATACAACTTTGTACGTTGATGAAATTCGAGCACACCATCGTAGAGGCCTTGTGGGAGGGGGTTCTTTGCACTCCAAGAAGTACAATACCCCTTACTCACATTTTGGCTAACCATGCAAGGACAACATCACAAATGTGATTCAAAATTATAATATTTTATTGTTTGTGAGAAAACTTTTTTTTTTAGGGAAAACTTCATACATATAGTTCAATGAATCTATGTCAGGTTTGATTTTTCAATTTTTTCAAATTAAACTCTCAATTTGAAAAAAATAGTAATATGGATGAATTCTTAAAACCCAAATTCAAAAGTCATTCCAGAATAAAAATTGCCAATGTGTATAGCTCAATTGATTAAGATGTATGCTCTTGATCAAAAAATTAGAGACACGAAATCTTCTTATCTTTATGTTGTTGAACCAAATAATAATAATAACAATAAATCATATAAAACTCAACCACAAAAGTAATTAAAAGGGTAAAAAAGCATCAAAACCCATATACAGAAGAATTAATATACAAAAGAATTATAACCTTGTCGAATGATAGCTAGCAAGAGATCTTCAAAAGATGAAAACCTAATTAATGGAAGGTATTTGTTCATTCTTTTAAGTTCACGATTCAAAGAAAGTTTAAACTCACCTAGCTAAATGCATGAATAAGAAAAATAAAATTTTCTCAAAATTTAATAATGGACACAATTATTGACTAGAGTGATTTGGATAGCCAAAATAGATCACTAAAGATATGATGTCTCTAATAAAAATATTTGGTATACTAACCTATAATTGTGGAACAAGTTAATTAACTTGACTAAAAAAAAAGTGTGTGCCTAGTTTTAAGTTTATGCATAAAGTGGGGTAGTGTGAGAGAATCATTAAATGATATGACCAAATAAAAAGGTTTTGATAATCTTTAATTTTGTTCAAATTTCTCTATTAACATGTTACATGGAAGAAGAAAGTCTAATCATACTTTTCTATTTGAAACCAAGGACCATAAGGAGTGGAGAAAAGTCAAGGAGAGGATGAAAGAGCCTACAATTCCCTGATCTATTCCATGATACAACGAACCTCAATGAATATCTGGAAGAAGAAGGTCAAATCATACTTCAACGACAACCTCTTAAAGTGAAAAAGAGAAGGTAAGTGTAGGATTATCTCTCACCTTCAAGATTATGCTCTCACTTGGTTCGATGAGTTGTTGTGTGCATAACATTCATGGAAAAACATGTGACAAAATCAAACATGACAGGGAATAGTGAGCATTAGGCCAAAAACATGTCATCTAAACTTGAACTTTTTTTTTTTTTAGTACATCAACATTTGGGGTGGGGGATCCAAACCTCAAACCTCTTGGTCGAGGGTACATGCCAATTACTGCTGAGCTAAGCTCGCTTTGGCCTAAACTTGAACTTCTTAAACATGTCAGTATTGAATAAAAGCATAATTTGTAAGGATAATGATGTGTTGTTTTTTCCTAAACTTTTCCTTACCGTCACTCTTGCATTTTCATGTGAAGAGCACTTGAATATTTCCACAATAGAGAACTTAGAAGAATGGGAAAATGATAATAACAAATAACTGACAAATATATATTTTTTATTTACAAATTATTTTATAATTTAATTGATAAAATAACAAAATCTTCATCACTTGGAGGTGCGGGGAATCGAACCCCGTGCCTCTCGCATGCAAAGCGAGCGCTCTACCATATGAGCTACACCCCCAATTGATGTTAACTATCTCCTTCCTTTTTAATTAAATATTATTACTTTTTTTTCATTGTCATTACTTTTTTTTTTTCAGAAAAAATAACCATTTTCGTTATCTAACTCACGTGATTTCTTTTCTTCGAACTCAACTGCCAACGCATTTTCTTTCTTTTTTTTTTTTTTATATAAAAAAAAAACGCATTCTCTTTTTATATTTTCAGCAAAGCGTTGGAGGTTGGAGGTTTTAGGCAAACAAATTTTGGAAATAGTTATGGGTGAGAACTACACCTCTTGAACTACATTACATTCACCAAAATGCGTGAGAGAATTTCAAGTCCAGCGGCTGTGGCAACCTAAGAAGCAAGGCTACAGGATACCGACGACATGACACGGATACGGTGATATGTCAATTTCTAAAAAAGTAGGATATGGACATACAGAGGATATGAAGGATTATTCAGTGGCTATATGACTATGGTTAGACATTTAAATATATCTTCTAATGGTTTATAAAGGATAAATATATATGATTTGTTGGAAAAAATTAGAATTTAGAACCTCCTATGAAGTTTAGGAAGAGAAGAGAGAGAAAACCAAACCTTACAAGTGGATAGTGGATAGTGTAGTTGGCAAACCAACCATCGTTTATGATTTCTTTTTACATTTTATGGTGGGCTTTGTGGACTTGCTTTTAATCTTTTTCAAAATGAGTTTTAATTTCAAGCGTGTCAAAGAAAAAAAAAAATAATTAAACATTAGACACGTTTTTTGACGTGTCGAACACGTGTCCGGACGTATCTATGTTTGACACGAACACTCTATCTAAAATAGAATATTCATGCTTCTTAGGTGACAACCCAACCGAAACTGCAACAACCTCGTATCCACCATTATATTATTTTGCAAAGAAACGCAAAGTCAAGTAGAGGTTGAATTTTCTCTCCGATTACCATTTCCAAAATTTTCTTTTATGAGAAAACCTCTAACATGCTCTATTTATCATACCACTAACAAACTCCTTGACTAATGACTTAGCTTTAAATGTTCTAATATTCCCCTACTATGATTATATTTTCCTAGCAATTTTCTTCTTTTGACATCACGAGATTGAATTGATCTCAGAACTCGGTGTATCTAAACTTGTATTATGTTAAACTATGAATGTTACAATCAACTTGAATTTTCAATTGTAATTGTATAGATATTTTTACCTGTCTATATTAATTCTTAATTAGTTCTTGCTTCATTGTCATAACTTCGCCTCCATTATCTCTAGCTTGAATCTTTTGTGAAGATTTCAAAGTACTTTAACACTGATTTTTGAAATATTGGAATTTTAGGTTCCTATAATTCATTTTCACACATTTTCTTATCATGAGCTTTTTTCTAGCTTTTCAAATCCTCTATTCTTAAAGTTGACTGTCATCTATATATTGTTCAAACTGCACATTTTTCTAGTGATTAATGAAAATTTGATGTAACTGTGTGGAAAAAAATGTGTTCAAATTAAAGCATAAAATTACTTTCCTTTGAGTGGTTCATGGATGTTCGGAGCGAAATTTGGAATTTGTGACTAAAAATGCGAAACTAGGATAATGAATGTTGATGGTCAAATTTCGCTTAGGAATTTGACCTTCGCTCCACGTGACGATCAACAGTGAATTTGTAAGAGAGCGGGAAAGACGTGACCTGCAAGACAAGCAAACGCTGCACACACTCCGATGCTTAAGTTAGCTTTTGCCGGAAGACCCGTAGAGTGTGTTTAGGGATTGATTTTGCATACCTGCGTGTGTGTGTCGTCCTCCTCTTTATAGATCTTCCCCTAGGGTTTTGATCTCCGCCGGCTCCCGAAGAAGACTTCGAGCCTTTGTCCCTAGTCGGCCTCGGCATTGGGCCGAGGCCGACCCTTGCCCTCGGCCTCTCCCTTGGGCCGAGGCCGAGGGCCGTAATATTGGGCCGGAATGAGTTCCGGCCCTTTGCCTCGTTGATTCGGCTTCTTTCGTCTTTGGGCCTGATGGGCTTGGGCCTTCCTGCATAAAATACCATTGGCTAGTTTTTGCCTATAACAATGAATATCAATACTTGAAGTTACAAAAAATGAGTAATAAGTTAAAGTGAGTATAGCTCAGTAGTAATTTGGTATGTAACTTCGACCAAAAAGTTAGAGGTAAATAGGATTCAATCAAATCTAACAGATATTCAGCCATTTTTTAATTTAAGCTTTTTATGTATTAAGTAATTTTCATAAAAAATTTGATGTTTAAGTGAACAATATATAATTATATATATGTAAAGTAATATGAAAAATTGATTTCCAAATATACGCTATTATAAATCTACCAAAAATAATATTATAGATAAATACGAAACAAGTAAACGAATTGCCAACAATGGGTCCATAGCTCAGTGGTAGAGCATTTGACTGCAGATCAAGAGGTCACCGGTTCGAACCCGGTTGGGCCCTTTTTTTTTCTTTTGCTTTTTTTTCTTTTGAACATTAATGCAATTTCGTAAACATTATTTCGCTCTTTTCCATATAAAATACATAAATTTATATATTTATTTATCAATTAAAAAATAAAAGTCAGACAAATATGATTTATGAAGACTTAGAATAACATTTTCCCAACATAATCTCTTTTCTGTTTTCTTCTGAGAATTATTTTCATAATGTAATCACCCATTAATTTATTGGGTTCAAATTGCATCAATTTTCAATCGCAAACTTTCAATTTCATTGATTTGGATCCTAAATTTAAATAAATGTTGCAATTTTTTACGTTCAGATTTTACTATTCCCCCACTGATTTCGACAAACAATGATGTAAAAAACAAGAAAGCGTTGTCAAATACAATCCTATTTGTTTTTTTAATATAAAAGAAAAAACAAGAAACAAGAAATAGTTGTTAAATTGCATCAATTTTCAATCGCAAACTTTCAATTTCATTGATTTGGATCCTAAACTTAAATAAATGTTGCAATTTTTTACGTTCAGATTTCACTATTCCCCCACTGATTTCGACAAACAATGATGTAAAAAACAAGAAAGCGTTGTCAAATACAATCCTATTTGTTTTTTTAATATAAAAGAAAAAACAAGAAACAAGAAATAGTTGTTAGATGTAGTTATGTTTTTCTTTATTAAAAAAAACAAACAAAAAATTAGGACTTTATCAAATGGGTCTTAGTAATTTTCTCTATTTCTAGTTTATCGGAATTCGGAACTATAAACATATGTGGTTAAAAATAGAGAACAAATATCATACCCAATAGAGAGAAAGAAAATGTTAAATTACAAGTTTAGTCCATAAACTTTCAGGGTTGTGTCAATTTGGTCCCTGATATTTAAAAGTGTCACATAAGTCTTCGAATTTTCAATTTTGTGTCCTAAATCTCTAAACTTTAAAAAGTATCCAATAGATCCTTAAACTTTCACTTGTGTATCTAATAAGTCCTTCAACTTTCAATTTTGTGTCTAAAAAATTTTTGACCTATTCAACATTTTTTTAAATCACATGCCTACTAGATATAAAAGTGGAAGCTTATGGTCTTAATAGACATAAAATTCAATTTTTACCTAATAGATTGGTTAATTTTTAAAAATCTTGAATATACCAAGGACCTATTAGACATAAAATTGAAAATTCAGGAATCTATTAGACACAAAATTGAAAGTTTAAAGACTCACCAGACACTTTTTAAAGTTTAGGGACCAAATTGATACAATCCTCAAAGTTCAAGAACTAAACTTGTAATTAGCCAAGTCTTTTAGAATCGCTACAAGACTGAAAAATCATCACAAGTTGTTTGTTTATTCCTAAATTTTGAAGACCAAAACCAGTCCCCATGGCTACACATAATCATCATCCAAAAGCAAATCTCTTTTGAAGTCCCAACCAATGACATTCAATATGAAATCATACCCATTTTCTATGTAATAAATCCCAATTACTCAGCACCACTAACAGAAGACAACTGATTTTGAGACACAGTGATGTTTGGCTTTTCACATTTGACAGTAATCTGTTCTTCATCATCACCATTTTTGAACTCTTTGAAGCAAGCAATCCTCCCCAACTCTTCAACTTCATCTATCACAATGTCAAGCTTTGCCACTGTCTCAACCAGCAGAGAAGCAAAGGCTGCAAATGGAAGTGCTTCTGAGAACTCAAGGCTTGTGATTGCTATTTTGCTCAACTGTGGCCTCAACACTCTCCTCTCAGCTTCCCTTGATTGCTCACTTGCCCTTTTCGTCTTCCATTCCATCAGCGCCGACGAGTCGGTTTTCACGCTCGACAACGATACGCCGGACCGTTTCTCTTGTTGTTTTTGCCCTGCTTGTGCTGCTGCCAATGCCAGCATGTTGCTGGTTTGGTTTCTGTTTGAGCCTAGGAAGAGCCGCGGCTGCGATTTTATGGCTTTGTTGAGGTCTTGTAACGCTTCGTGAAGATGGTCCGAGAGGATCTCCGGTGAGCAATGTCGTCGATTGCGTATGCTGTTTGCGAGTTCGATCAATGCTTTCGATACTTCTCGTGCTACACGAGTGCAAGGATCTTTGAAGAGGATTCTAACCGATTGTGGAGTCTAACGCAAAACAAAACAACAAAATCAAAACAGAGAAACAGACAAGTTCAACAATGCACGATTATCAGTCACATTGTGGCAGCCTCTTCCAATAATTTTTCCTCATTCAAACAATTCAATCCACAAAACAGAGAAACAGAGAAGTTGAACCAATATGAGGCACCTGAATCTCAGTCTGCAAACAGCCGTGTAGAGCGACAACGGTGTAACCGAAATGGCGAAGAACGCCGCCCAATTTCACATACTGCTGCCATGGGAATCTGTAGCAGTGACTTGAGTGTCTTGGCTCCCAGCTTGCTTGTAATGCCTGCTCAGTTTACAAACAAACATTGAACATAATGCATCAAAAAAGCATAAGCCTTACTAAAATCATTCAGAAAAAGTTTCAAAAAAGGCTTTCCCACCAAAGTTTCATCTGTGGATTTTGAGTCAAGAACTGCCTTGTAACCTTTGTAAATCTGGTCTGAGCAACTCTCTTTGTTTTCGTCGATCTCGGCGTCGAAAAAATACTCGTTAACACAGGCTGCAAGTGTGATTATGGGGAGTATCAGTACTTCAATTCACAGGACAAAACAGAGAAGGATAATGTGAGAAACGGGAAACGAAAACGTTATCAAATGGGTCTTTAAGTGTTTTTTTTTTTTTGGTACCTTCAATGGATTCGGCAAGGCCTTCAAGCTTGAGGACTGTTGAATTGTGGAGCTCTTCTCCAGACCAATTTGGGAAGATCAATAGGCTCATCAAGAGGCAGACTCCACAGCCAATGGCGATGGTGTAGAGTCGGTCGTGTGCGATTTTCAGCACGTTGTCGACGCGGTAGCTCGACACTGTTATGAGATTGAATGTCAAGAGAAATATCACCACTCCATAGTCATAATTCTTCTTTATTTTGGGAAAGAATCTCATGTATGTTGCTGCAGCTCCTGTGACATGGGAGAAGATATAAAAACTTCAAGTTTGAGCATTTTGTGTGGTGCAAATTGAACTGTCCTAAGAGAAAAAGAATAATATAATAATAAATTCAACAATCGTGTCTGTTTAGTTTCTAAACTTTTTAATCTTAATCTAAGTTCTTAAAATTTCGAATTATAATTCTAATTAGTATTCTCTATAATTAACGATTATTAACTAAATGATGACGTGATATGTTTCATTGAATAGACGTCGGTTGATTTGACACAACATGTAATATAAATAATAGAAGTGAATAGCTAAAAAAAAAAGATATGATGCTACAAAAAATTGGCATGTCGGATATATTAGCTTATTTTATTCAATAAACTACTTTTCTTGTATAATTTGTCTACCACATGAGGCTAAATCAACCAACATTTTTCTAACAAACACGTCCTGTTATCATTTTAAATTTACAATATTGTCAGTGATGACTATATGAAATCACAATTCTAAATTTGTGGGCACAATGAAATCACTATATGAAATCACAATTCTAAATTTGTGGACCAAAATAATGCTTGTGCATAATGAAAACTTGCAAACTTGGGAAAGAACACAAAGGATTTTGCATTTTGCTTTTAGACCCAAATGACAAAATCTTTTAAGTTATGAGTTAGTGTTCCAAAAAAGCAAAAAACACATGCAGCTTCTTAAAAAATAAAATCAAAACAAAACTGCAAGAAAGATACCTGTAAGAAAAACTGCAGCTCCAATGAAACAAGCTCTAAAAACTCTTCCAGATCTATTAGCAACACCCTCAATGAAAAATGCCAAGGATCCTGCCAATAATGTCCCCAGCCCTCTGTTCAGCCCTTTGCATAAAGTTGCTCCTGCCACTCAACCATGTCAATAAAGAACGAAAATCGATCGAAAGAGGGACAGAGCCAGAAATTTTCGTAGCGAGTGACAAAATTCTACATTCTTAACTCCAACGCTCTTTCGATATAACTTTTTCAAAACTTTAGACGAATTAAAGGGACAACTTTCTTCTTTGCTCCGACCCTGATTAGGTTAGGGAGGAAAAAAAACGAACCAGCGGTGAACTCTAACACGACGACGACGGTCATGACAGCCCACATGGCATTGCTACCAATGCCTTTGAACAATGGCTCCATCAAGTACAACAAAGAAACCAGTGTGAGAGAGAGGCCAACTTTGAGAGAATGGAGAATCCTCCTAGGATCTTCAGCTCCCACTTTCTTGGAGGTTTTCCAACACAAAACAGGAAAGTGTTTGATTTTGTTCATTGTCACTTGGAGATGTTTGTTCACTTGCATCTTCAAATGATCATTTCCCATTTGATCCTTCTCAGCATGAACTCTAGGAAACACTGACATGTAATAATGCAACAAAAAAACTCCAAAAAAAAAAAAATAATAATAATAATATAATCAAAACAATGTTAATGGGAAATAATATCATGTAATAGTAATATCATCAAATGTGTGTTCTTGATCTATATATATTCAATCATGCAACTATATGATAAACAAAATTTGACAATATTTTCTTTTCTTTTTTTTTTTTCTAAGTGGGAGTGGTTTAATAAATTGGAAGTTCTTGAGTTTTTTGTGAGAACCCCAAGTTTTTTTTAATTGAGGTAGCTATGTCACTTTATATGCCCATATGATGAGAGTGAGAGAGAGAGAGCGAGTCACATGTAGTGCAATAAAGTCCACAAATATTTGAAGGGTAGGTTGCCATTCTTTAGGCCAAATGTCAACCCTAAAAGTGGAAAGTTCTTAAACCATTTTCTTTTGCAAAAGGTGAACTACTCAAACCCATTTTGATGATAATTTTGTTTAATTAGCTAGAAAGTAAACATTTTAATCTTTGAATTTTCGTTTGTATCGATTTAGTCCATGTACTTCTAATTTTGTTATAGTTTAGTCTTTAGTTACTTCTAAATTTGTAATGATTTAGTCTTTGTTAGAAAAAATATTATTAAAATTTAATGGAATTTCTTATCTACTAGGTTTTTACCACGTGCATTGCACGTGTAATAATTTGACTAAATTATCATGGAGTAAAATTAATTTAAAACTAATTTAAGGTTTTGTATACATTTTTATATTAGTTTTATTGTTTTCTAATATGACTAATTTGAATATAAATATAATATATATGTGATTTATCATAGCAAATGGAGTAACAATAATTATGCTAAATAATAATAAAAAATATATGTTAAAGAAATTGGTTTATAAAGTCAAAACTTTATATACAACGTTTTTGGCCACTTGATTTGATCAATACTATTGTCGTTACCATAGAAATTTCGCTTGAAAGTGCTACATATAGTTGTCCATGCGAAAAAACATGTTAAGAAAGATAAACTAACATTAGGTAATGTCTATCCTTGAGCTTTGTTAATAGTCATGGAAAAGCAGAGTCATATGGAAAATTGTTTTCTTTTGAATTTAAATGGACAAATTGCAAAAACTACCCCTAAAATATGGTGGGTTGTAACAATTACACCAACTTTCAAGTGTTAAAAATAAACTCTCAAACTTTCGAAAGTGTAAGAAATTGACCCCTAAACTTTCAAGTGTAAAAATTAAACCCTCAAACTATCATAAACGTAAAAATTAAATCCAGTTACTTAATTCTCCTCCCATATTTCCCCTTTCCCCTCTTCTTTCTACCTCTCCCTTGATTATTCCCTTCTTTCAATCACTCACTCTCTATTGTTTTGTGAGAGAAAATCTTCAAATGTTCCAAACCCAAATTGTACACAATCAACAAATGTCTTCCAATTAACCTTGAAAATTTAGCAACATTTCACAACGCAGAAGGTTGTGAAAATTGGCCATAAATAAGCAAAGGTGTTGGACGAAATCTTTCCTCTCCAGAGGAAGTTGTCATCGTAGTTTCTCTCCAAAGGGGATTAACTTGCCATAATTTCGATTGTTTAGAGTGTTCAAAGAAGTTGTCATTAAGTCTTCGTGTCCTAGCAAATTTCTTAGAGTAGATTCGTTTAGCTTTTGATGTTCTTCCATTTTAGTTTGTTTATAGAAAAACCTAAGTCACAGAAAGTTAGAGTTTAGGGAGGTTATATAAACAAAATTTTATTTTAGACAAAAAATTGACTCAAAGATCGAACACCCATACTTAGTAAAGCAACATCAAATATCAGCTTCAGCTATATACGATCACACACCGACTAAAAGACAGATATGAACCACCATATATGTTGATTAGCTCACACAGAATTGACCTAAAACAACTACAAATTAACCAATTCGACCGAATGGGTGAATGAAGGGAGGGGTGAGTAGGGGGAGAAAAGAGGAAATATCACAGAGAAATTGATTAAAATGGTTTTTTTTTAAAAAAATAATAATAAAATGGTTCTAATTTTTATATTTATGATAGCTTGAGGGTTTAATTTTTACACTTGAAAGTTGAGGGGTTTAAATTTTATTTTTAATACTTGAAAGTTTGGGGGTGTAATTGTTACAATCACCATAATTCTGGGGTAGTTTTTGCAATTTGTCCTAAAAGTTTTTAATACTAAAAAATGCATATATCAGAAATACTTTAATTACTTACGTTATGATTATGTCACGTATGTACTCTCCATAGATGACTATTAATTTAATCAGAGGTCGATTTTCTATATGTATATATATATATATATATATATATATATATATATATATATATATATATTACAATATAATCGTTAAACTTGTATCATATATATAAATTATATTTAAACTAAAAAAATATATTTTTTAGTATTTTTTTATCTACTTTAAAAATTTTTAGTTACATAGTTCTCAAACATGACATATAAATGATGGTGGTTACACATTTTAGCTAAATAAACATAAATTATCATATTATTTTAAATGTTTTATATTATACTTTTTCAAATTAATATTAAGATATAATATAGTTTAGCTATTAAGATATAAATTAACATCGAATCGTTTTTTTTTTCACTACCATGATTTTCACTACCATTCAAGTGTTCTAATAAAAACCATCATGAGAATCTTCAATGAAATTATCTTTTTTATAAAAGCAATTTTCAATGAAAGTATCATATTTGATTTTAATTGACAGGGTCAAAATACAAACCAAATCTGTTTTAAAAAATAAATACGGATTATAACAAAAAAAAAAAAACTAAATAATGGTGGCCTCTTGTTTTTAGGTGATCAAATTTAGTCAAACCCTTGTACCCAAACACGATTAACCAATCCATCAAATTGGGTCACAACCAAATTCTACAAAGTATTGAAAACTAATAAAAGTCAATTAAGCACAAAAAAGAAGATGAAATCCTATATTTTCCAGAAGAAGAATCTCGAGAAACAAACAGAATACGAAAAAGTAAGTAATAAAATAATCTCAATGCGAAAACATATAAAATCAATTTAGAGAGCAGACGATTTACTAAAAAAAACTTGAAATACAAATGAACAATTGGAAGAAATAACTAATTAAATTGACAATATTAAACAAAAATATTATAATTATAATTCAAGAGAAGTACCTAAAACCAACAATGAAGGAGATGAATAGTTTTTGTCGTGAAAACCAATGGAAGGAGGCGAACAATTTATAGAGAGAATTTAGATTCAAATTCTAATTTGATTAAATTTTGGATCAAATCTTCAAATCATAACTCTTAAAAAAAATCTCAAATACATAGACCATAAGATAAAAAAACTATATATTAGATTTTGATGTTTAAAAAAAATAGATTTTGAAAATTACGATTTTTTCCTTTTTTTTTTTTAATCTTTTTTTTTTAATTAATTAAAACAATTAGAAATTTTGATTTTTTTTTATCTTTTCTTTTTTCAATAAAAACCAACCCAATACAAAATTTGATTTTTGTTTATCTTTTCTTTTTTTTTTTCCTAATAAAAACAAACCGAATAAACAAATTAGAGTTTTGATTTTTTTTATCTTTTATTTTTTTCACTAAAACAATTACAAAATTAGATTTAAGAAATTACAAACTAATTAGATTTTTTTTAAAAAAAAACTTTATCCTTTAGTTTTTTTTTAATTAAAACAATTATAAAATTTGATTTTGAAAATTGAAAACTAATTAGATTGGTTTACTTTTTTTTATCTTTTATTTTTTTTAAATTAAAACAATTACGCAATTTGATTAGATTTTGGATAGAGTGTATATAGATCATAAGATAAAAAAAAAAGATAGACTATAATATTATTCTAAGTTATCAAACCAAAATGATAATAAAAGATAACAAAATCAAAAAGTGGAAATCGAATTTCGTAATTGTTTTAATTAAAAAAATAAAAGATAAAAAAACTACCTTTTTTGTTAAGAAAAAAGAAAAAGAAAAAAAACAAACCGATCAGTAAATTATTAAAATTTATAAACGAATAGTGGGAACGGATGAGTAAATACCCTATATTGTTTTTATCTTTTAATTTTTAATTTAAATAATTAGATTTAACTAAAATTATCTTAAGATTTGTTTTTGTTTCTTCAAATTTTCATATTAAATTTCAGATTGATTTTCATATTAAATTCGTGAATGTCATTTTTTTATACGTAATGCTTTTTTTTTTAATTTTTAATAAAAATAATTATATTTAATTAAAATAATTATCTTAAGATTTATTTTTTTTCAATTTTTCATATTAAATTTTATATTGGTTTTCATATTAAATTCATGAAAGTCAATTTTTTTTTTATTATTAATGGTTTTTTTCCTTTTTTTTTTTACTTTTTAATTAAAATAACTATATTTAACTAAAATAATTATCTTAAGATTTTTTTTTCAAATTTTCATATTAAATTTCAGATTGGTTTTCATATTAAATTCGTGAAAGTCAATTTTTTTTTATTATCACGTAATGGTTTTTTATTTTTTTCTTTTTAATTAAAATAATTATATTTAACAAAAATAATTATCTTAAGATAATTTATAGAGGGAATTTAGATTCAAATTCTAATTTGATTAGATTTTGGATAGAGTGTATATAGATCATATGATAATTTGATTAGATTTTGGATAGAGTGTATATTATTTTTTATCTTTTACTTTTTATTTTTTTATTTTTTTGAAAAAATCTTTTACTTTTTAATTATAAAAAGTAGATTTAACTAAAATAATTATCTTATGATTTGTTTTTTTTTCAAATTTTCACAATAAATTTTAGATTGGTTTTCATATTAAATTCGTGAAAGTCAATTTTTTTTTATTCTCACGTAATGGTTTTTTTTTTTTTTACTTTTTAATTAAAATAATTATATTTAATTAAAATAACTATCTTAAGATTTATTTTTTTCAAATTTTCATATTAAATTTCAGATTGGCTTTCATATTAAATTCGTGAAAGTCAATTTTTTTTATTATCACGTAATAGTTTTTTTTTTTACTTTTTAATTAAAATAATTATATTTAACTAAAATAATTATCTTAAGATTTTCTTTTTCAAATTGGTTTTCATATTAAATTCATGAAAGTCAATTTTTTTTTTATTATCACGTAATGATTTTTTTCTTTTTAATTTAAATAATTATATTTAACTAAAATAATTATCTTAAGATTTTTTTTCTTCAAAATTTCATATTAAATTTCAAATTGGTTTTTAACTATTTTGATGCAAACGTGAAAGTATGCCTTTTAATATATTATATTTTGATTCTGGAATTTGAAAACTAATTATGTAATTATCTTAAATTTACAGGGGTATTTTAGTCTAAAAATGTTTTTCACGGATCCTTGCTTTTTAATATATATTATATATATAGATCAATAATAACCTTATTAGAATCATATGTGTTTATGAACTAAAAAGATTGAGTTAGTACACATAATACAAATTGACACTTATTTTCCATTAGATTTTTCATGGTGGAGATTTAATTGTTACAAATATCAAAATATAAAGATTGCAAATTGTTGCATGCTAAAGTTCTACATTTTTTTTTTTTTTTTTTGACAACATGTGGGGTGAGAGATTTGAACCACAAATCCTTTTGGTCATTAGTACAACTATACAAGTTTTGTGCCAGTTGAGCTATGCTCTTGTTGACGGTTCTACATCGTTTAAAACAGGAAGGAATGAGATGAGAAAACGAGAAAATCAAACAAAGTTATATGGTTAATACGAACTCTAAACTAGATTAAAGAAAGTTTTTTTTTTTTCTCTTTGGGTCATAAAATGAAATGGGAAGTAGTTGAAAGTTACTATAATGAACATGGGAATTTCAAGGGTGATTAAAGTTTGAGAGTGAGAGATTTGTGTTTAAGTGTTGAAGGTGTTGGGTTAGCTGTGCACCGTCCAAGGTTTGACCAAATGAAAAGCTTGTAAGCCAAAGAAAGTCACATAAACAAAGTCCTTTTAGCGTTGTAAAGATGCAAAAACTTTTGCTTCAAAAGCAATAATCTCTCTTCTCCTTTAACTTTCACGGACTTTGCCACTCAACACAATTGCCTCATTTTTACCCTTTTGCATTTGGACATAACTTTGTGCACTATTCAATTTCATCGGTTCGATTCGATTTGGCTTAGGGTTTAGAGTCTGGATCGGGGTTTAGTCTTATCATTTTAATGGGATTGGTTTGATGTCTTAAAGAAAGAGAATTGAATTAGATTATTGTATTATGAGAGACAAAACCAAACATACAAAAGTGATTGGTTGTTTTTATGTGGTTTTGCATTTAATAATACCTGTGTGGACAAAAATCAATTTATACTCTTAAACTTTGAGTTCGTATCAATTTAAAATCTTAAACTAATAATTGTATTAATTAAAATCTTAAACTTTCATAAGTGTATCAATTTACAATATCCTTTATAACATTCCGTTTGGAAAAAATAGTTCATATGTATGGATGTTTATAATTGTATCAATTAAATCCATGAACTTTTGTAAGTGAGTCGATTTAAACACATTTGAGAATCTCGGTGTAGACTTCTTTTCAAATGAAATGAGCCGTTTTTTTAAAATCTTTTTTTCTTGCTCTATGTTTTTTTTACCAATTTAGGAAGAATCACGTAATAATTTCATAGGCAAGATACAATAGATGTAATCATTTTTTATACAATTTCTGTAAGTGTCTTGAATAGATATTGTTTCAATACTTTTTTTTTTTTTTTTTTTTTTGAAAAATGTTTCAATACTTGTACTTCATTAATTTGTTACTCATTTTTTAATCACGGGTTTCAGAAATGGAATGCCCAATAATTTGCTAAATAGGAAAAAATAATTAATAGAGTCACTTGAATGGTTAATTGTACTTGCTAAATATAGAAACCCGAGACAAATTAGTATATCACAATATTATCCTTCATTTAATTTGGTATCAGTTGTAATTGACATGTATCCTCCACCAAGAGATTAGAGGTTCGAATCTTTCCACCCCAAATGTTATTGAACTAAAAAAAGAACTATAATTAATATATAAAGTGTTTGCTTGGTATTTGTTTATAAGAAAGGAATTGAAGAGTTCAATTTTAATTTTCTGAAATTTGGATTTATTTGGTCTAATTTTACAACGTCCAATTAACCTAAATTCTTAAGTTGAAGAGAGTTTTAGTTTTAATTTCTATTCAATATTCTATCTATTTTTTTCTGGCTTCTAAACTTTTAAATATTATGTTTTATTTTTTAAAATAAAATATATTATTTTTAGTTTCTTTATATTCCATTGTTAAATTTTAGTCCTCAATTCCATACTACGAGCGAGGATGGAGCAATTTTGGTAGCTAGCCTAGCTTTGAGATGATCGAGAAAATTGTTTTTCGGGTGGATGTTTTAGTGTTCTGATTGATGATGAAGAGCGGTTTGCATCGAAGCTGTTCTCTTAGTTTGTGGTAGTTCTTTTGGGTTTTTGTGTGTTCTTTCCTATGTAATGTCGCAAAAGCGATCTTGGTTTGGTGAATGAAAGAAGGTTATGTTGTTGATCAAAAAAACTCCATACTACGAAAACCAGCTTCTTCTCCTTCTTCTTCTTTTTTTTTTTTTTTTTTTTTGAACTCAAGAAAAAAAAAAAAGAAACTTTTTTATTTTATTTTATTTTGGTTAACATACGGGAAGAGGAGATTCTAACATCTAACCTTGATAGGAAAAAAAAATTATAGTTAGTTGAGTGTTTAGATTTTCTAAATTAAAAAAAAAAAAAACAATTTTACTTCTTCTGGTTAATTTGTAACTACTCATCTAGTAAGACCTAAATTTTTATTTGGAAAGTTATACATTTAACCTATTATTCAAATACTAGTCTATATAAACATGATCAATTGAATAAATAAAAGATGTATGTATATTAGGTTTATGTTAAATAGTTTATTAAGAAGTTAAATCCCAATGATTGAAATTATTTTTATACAAAATTTAGAAATTAAAATAAAATATTTGAAGATTTAGAGAAAGTTTTTTTTTTAAATAACTTAAATAAAATTTAAACTTATTTAAAATATATACTTATCGTTTTTTTTTTCCATCGTTCAACGCATTGAGAAAACAAGATTTCTCGTGACGGTGTAAATGCTAAATATCATGTAAAAATTAAATGCTAATGCGAGGACGGCAATTTAGTAATAATAAAAATACATTTTCTCAAAATTAAAAAAAAAATACATTGAAAATATCGTTTTTAATATTTCTCATTTTTTTTTTGAAAAATCGTTTTTAATATTTCTCATTAGTACATATTGAATCATGAGTCAATTACATATTCTAGTATATATTTAAATTATATTTTTTTTTATTAGTAGTAGTTGTTGAAGAAGAGATGTGCTTAATTTTAAATTTGGTAACTTTCTGAAAAAGATAATTGATTAATTGAATAAGATTCATTTACAAAGACTTTGAAATTATATTGATTTTGAACAAAAAGAAATTTAAAAATATTTTTCTAATTTTCAAATGGCAAGTAGCACAAGAAATCTTTATTTAAATGGAAGTCATTGAGTTCAAAGTATTAGTAATCAGAATGCAAGTCAAAATCAAACAATTTTTTACTCTACATTTATAGTGGTGGAAAGATTAATAATTTCATTAATTGAGTTATATTTAAATTGACTCTTAATTACTCTAAATAAACATTGAATTGATATATATGTATATATGTGTGAATATATATAATCTTTCAATTTTGAAAATTTGGAGAGAGCGTAAATTAGACCAAAAAAAAAAAACTTTTATATATAATTTTTTTCATTAAAGATGATCTAGAGGACGGTAATTGTCCCCTCCTCCTTTCTTTGCTCCGTCCATACTAACACACCAAATACCAAATTTCAATAATGGAGAGTAAAAACTCTTTTAAAAAAAGATACGTATTTTTAAATTAAAGAAAAATGTTTTTGGAAAGTTTCGAACCACATACCTTTTGGTCATTAATATAAGTTTTATACCAGTTAAGCTATACAGGAAGAAAGAGTAAGGAAGGAAGAAGATTTTTAACCTATTTATTGAGGGTAAGAATACTCCAAAACATGATTATTACTCATAGAAATTATTAATTTACATATTTGGTGATTAATTTGGATGTTGAATAAAATAAATCCTAGTAACTTGGTTAGTTAACATATACTAATTTATGTAATTTTTTTTTTGAGAAGACTAATTTATGTAATTAATGATTAATCTAGAGGTTGATTATGATAAAATTGCAATAGGTTAAAACATTATTTTGATCTCTACTTTGAGATTCATTCCATTTTAATTTATGTACTTTCAAATGTTCAAATTTAGTTCCTATACTTACAATAAATCTTAAAATTAGTCCAGCCCTATAGTTAGTTTATGGTTAATTTTTTTTTAAAAAAAAAAAATAATTAGTCTCTCTCAACATTTACCCTATAAACTTTGGAAACATATTCAAATTTGTACATTTTCTTGAATGAAAATTATTATTATTAGTTTGTAAAGTTATATAAAAATGAACCTCAAACTAATGATGTAAACTAAATTTAAGATTTATTGAAAGTACATAAACTAAAAATGAATGAATCTCAAAGTACAGAGATCAATCAAAATTGTATTTTAACCATTATAGTAATTATAAAGAGTGGGTTTTTAATTTGAAATAATAATGCATCTACCGTTGCCCTAATGTGGGTTAGGCACATGAGCAAATTGCAACTTTTTCCTAGTTAGGGTATACCGGGTTATATGGTGAGTATACCTATTTTCTCGACGAACGCATAGGATCAAGTAGATATATAGTACTTATAATGCTCGCCAAACAACAATATATGATGAATGCACATATTCTAACCAAACAAGTAAGAGATTAAATCTATAGCATGACACTAAGCTAGATGAATTGATTTATAACATTATTCACCTTTAGCCAACATTTGAAGTATTGACACACATTTCTAGAAGAGATATGTCACTATTTGTAACAAGCTAAGGTATCTAGTGATGGTAGAGCCAATAGTTAAGTCTACGATGATTGCAAAATAATTTCTTCCTTCCTATAAATAGAGGGCTTAAAATCATTACCAAAAGGTTTCTCCTCAACTCAACTTCACATAATTGTTTAGCTTTTATCATATAGGATCCTTTGCTTCGATATTTTTCACATCTTTCCCTTCTCATTTGTTCACGTATTTTGCGTTTCTATTTTTTTTTCAAACTCAACATTTTAACCCTAAAGTTTGGAGGAATGATTTGTATGTCTCTATTGTTAATTTTTTTTTGTTATTATAGCTAATTGGATTTTTTTCCCTTAAGCTAATGTGGGATTTCTTTATTAATATATATATATATATATATTTTAATTTTAAACTAAAATAAAATAAGCATTTTTAATATTTTTTATTCCTTTAATTTTCTTTTCCTTCTCTCTTCTTTCTCTCTCCTCCCCATCATTATTCTTTTCTCTCTCTTCTTTTTTCTTCTCCATTTTCTTTTTCAAGGTAGAGGAGGTTTATCCTTCGACTCGTCAACGTAGAAGATGAAGAAAGAAGAGGAAGACGAGGAAGAAGAAGAGAAAAAAAAAAGTTAATCAACAGACGACAGTCGACGACAATCGGCAGGAAAGGTGAAGGTGTGGAGTATATAGTAAAAAAACAGTGAAGAAAAAATAAAAAAAAAAATTAAAATTTAATTAAAAATAATAAAATGAATATATTAATACAAAAGTAATAATAAAATGTCCAATCAACCTTATATGACAAAAAAAAAAATTAGTAAAAGGACTAAAAGTTGTTAGCAACAAGGACCAAATAACTATTTTCTCAAATATCTGGAGTTCAAATGTTGAATTTGAAAACTTGGGAATCTACCTAAATCTCAAGGATCAAAAATATATATTTTTTTTATTTCTATGATATGATATGATATTCGTATGATTGTATCTATAGTAGGCCTAAGAAAAAATAGAGTAAAATAGAGTTTTAGGGGTTATGGGTTTGAAAGGGATGGAAATGGAGAGATTATAGGGTTTTAATGGCAGTTGAGGACTCATGGGCAGCTTGTGAATAAAGATGGATATTGATCACTTACCACATAAACTCATCTGATACTAGTTCAATCCCCTTTTCTTTTCTTGTGGGTGTAAACTCATTTAATATACAAAGAGAAAAAAGATAAGGAATTATTATTATTTGGTACAAATATTCAAATGTTCTATTTCTAAATATCATTTCAAATCATTGTATTTTGGTCCCATGCATCCCTTGAAATCAACAATTTTTATGTGTTTAATTCAATGAAAGGAAAAGACTTGTAATGTTTTTATTGGAATAAGTCAAGTTATAGTTTTTTATTTGGTTCAAATGTTAGAAATTAAATCTTTAATTTATAATTAAAAATTTAACATGAAAAAAAATAATTATAGATATTTCTTTAGAATATTATATTTACCCATAAGATAAATGAGAGTTTTGATCTTTAGGAGTACCTAGTATCTAACCACTTAAATTGAAAAACAACTAATGTAATAATTATAATTGCACCCTTAAATCTTCAATAATGGGAGCAAATCCATTCTTTTAAAATTGTGAGCTATATATATATATATATATATATATATATATATATATATATATATATATATTTATTTATTTATTTATTTATTTATTTATTTATTGTGATTCTTCAAGAATGCATTTTTTCTTAAACATTTTGTATAAAAATGGTTTAAAACACTCATGTGTTTGGTTCCATTTCCTCATAAGTGTTTTTATATACAAGTTATTATGTATTTAAAAACTCATTTTAAAAAATTTGCTTTCAAGTGTTTCTTTCAAAATGGTTAATTTCTCAATCTCACTTTTTAATAAGTTATTTTTAGTGACTGTCAAACACTATAATTTTTTTAAAAATTAAACACTTGAAAAGTTAAACCAAACACACCATAAAACCAACTACAAGTGAAGTCATGTTTAGTCAGCGGCGGATCTACAGTAGTCTCGGGGGGCTCGACCTGGACTTCAGAGTATATAGAATTAATATTAATAATTCAAATGGATTTCCGTATCAAGAGCTTGCTCTAGTGGTATGCATGCCTCAAGCCCCCCTGCGTGCTAGGGTTCAATTCTAATATTATATTTTTCTTGTAATTTCTTCTTTAAAATTGGTTATTTTTTCTTAGAAATGAATATAAAGATTTTTAAATTTTAGTAAACTAAATTTTGATAATTAATCAAACTATAATTATTATAAAACAAAAAGTTATAATTATTATTTATGTTCATTTTTATATATATTTATATAAAAAAAAATATAGGTTGAAATGTCATTTTAGTCCATGTCTTTTAGACTTGTTTTATTTTAGTTCTTGTATTTTCAAGTGTACAAATTTAGTCTCCGTACTGTTAATAAATCTTAAAATTAGTCCCTACTGTTTGTTTATTATTGACTTTTCCAAAAATAAAAAATAGTCTTTATCAAATATCAACCTCACTCCATATGTTTTGGAAATATATTTACATTGTGTCTTTTTGTAAATGAAAAGTATTATTATTATTTTACCAAGTTTTATAAAATTAACTTCAAACTAACGATAATGACTACTTTTTAGATTTATTGAATGTACAATAACTAAATTTGGACATTTAAAGGTACATTGGACTAAAATTGAATGAGGCCTAAAATGACAAAAATGGTATTTTACCTTAAGAATATCAATCATATTCTCGATCGAACAAACTAATATCAAAATATATCAAGCCCCCCCCTCACAGAAAGTTCTGTATCTGCCACTGTGTTTAGTAGATTTATTTGAGTAATTTTGTAAGTTAATTACAAGGTATAACTACAACAGTAAATAGGTTGATAATTCAATCTTTCATAGAGTAATTGTTCAATTCAAACAAAAAAGTTTAAGAATCTTTATAATTGGAAGATTATTTACTAACGTAAGCATACTTCAATTGGTTTGAATATTATATCCTATTAAAACGTCATAAGTTTAGATGACTAACACATGTATAATAGTGTAGTTTAATTACAACAATTTTATATATTTGAGAAAATTGTTCAATTGACCCTTTCTAAATTGTGGAAGAATAAATAACAAGTAATGTTTTTTTTTTTCCTTTTTACCTTTTTTTTCCCCTTTTTTCCATCACGAGTGAAATGTGAAAGTCTACAATGCTTTGTTGGCTGATTTGACATCACCAGACCATGATTTTTATAATGTTTTTTGCAATTCCATTCAACTAACAAGAGGAAAATTATCAATTTCGACTCTAAATTAGTCTAATTGTATCCCTTTCAACTTTGAACTTTCAATTTCATCAAATTGAATTTTAAATTTAAATAAGTATCGTGATTTTTACTCTCGATTCAATTTTCACTAATTTACCCACTAACTTTAAAAAAAAAACAATATAAAAGTCTTCATAAACTCTCTAATTTCAATAAAATAAAGCTTTATACAAAGATAAATTTATAACAAATGCACAAATTAATCATTTGGACAACTTTGCCAAAGTTCATAAATTCAACATAAAAATCTAGTTCTAATGTTGTTTTTTTTCCCTAAAATTTTGTCAATTTTATATCGTACATATGGTTTATAATTCATTGAAAGCTCTAGAGAAAACTTTTTAGAATTATTTTAGTTCATCCTTCTATGATTAACCTCTCTCAATAATTTTGTGATTTTACAATACTAATGGCTAATAATTTCAGCTTTCTATCACAATTTTTAAAAAAACCATATCCTTAACCTAATAAATAGAGAGAAATAAAATTCAAATATAGGACAATGTAAATTTATATATTGTAAGAATTAAAATTTTAAATATGATAAATCATTTTTTATTTTTTTATTATTAAACTTGTTATAATTTTAATTTTTTTTTCATATCTTATTTATTTTCTATAAGTTATTTCAAATTTTCATATTTATTAGAAAACTTAAAGAGTCATTTTCATGACTTCAAGAATGATTTAATTCTAAATAAATGTAAATATCTTTACCAAAATAGGTAGGCTTTTTTAAAGTTATTTTATTTTGGTATCCTTGACTTGATTTTTACTTTTCACATTGATTCACTAGGTGCGATAAATAAATAAGTATATATATATATTGAAACTATGTGCAACAAATATTTGTGACATGATAAATATCAAATAAATGTTTTAGGTTATTATAAATAAATAAATGTTTTGGCCTTGTTAATGAATTTACTTTTCGAAGATTTAAATATGATTATTAACGTAGGTTAAAGGACTTTTTTTTTTTTGTCAAAAGTGTTGAAAAATTTTGCAATTTGTTGGGTGGAAAACTTATGCTAATACAATAATTACATCTATCATGAGATTTTTGTTAGATTTTATCACAAAAACCTCATTTTTTTTTTTTTTTTGAGTTTAACGACATTTGGAGGTGAAGGGATTCGAATCTCTGACCTAGTGATTTAGAGTATATGCCAATTATGAACTATGTTCACTTTGGCACAACAACCTCATATTTAAATTTTTCAAAAAAAAAAACCTCATATTTAAATCATTTGAAATATAAATATTTCTTTATTTCAGATTAAATTTATTGGGATACAAATATAGTTTTACTTTGTATGTAGTTCAAACAAAAAAATTTATTTTTATACTCTATCAGCCTAGAAGATCTTATATAAATATAAGAGGTAGTTGCATAGATGGCAAATTGGACCAAATTAATAGCAAATATAGCACAGTTGCAAACTAATTACAAATATAGCAAAATTAATTGTACAAGACCAAAAAGTTGTTGTCAGATTCTATCTGTGTCTATCACTAATAGACTCTGATTATTCAAAGTATATCAGTGTCTATTGCTGATGGACTTCGATTAATCCAAATCTATCAGTGATAGTCACTGATAGATTTTGATTAATCAAAGTCTATCAATGATAGTCACCGATAGATTTTGATTAACCAGAGTTTATCAGCGATAGACACTGATAGACTCTGAATAATCGGAGTCTATCAGTAGACTGATAGATACTGATTAATCAGAGTCTATCGCTGATAAACTCTGATAATTGAAGTCTATCAAATAGATTCTAATTAACTAGAGTATATCAATGTCTATCAGTAACATACTCGGATAGATTTTGCTATATTTGCAAAAAAAAATTACATTGTGCTATATTTGCTATTAATTTGGTCCAATTTACCACCCACTATATAGCAAAAAAAAATTACATTGTGCTATATTTGCTATTAATTTGGTCCAATTTACCACCCACTGCAATTATCCTAAATATAAATATCGTTCTTAAAAATTTAAGATATTTTCAATTCTAATGAAAGTGAGATTATAAATGGTACAATAAATTAAATAAAAAAAATTCATATAGTTGACTAAATATATTAAATAAACGAAAATATTTTTTCTCAAATATTTGTTTAAAAAAAGAATAGTCTAAAAATTGGATTTTTTTAATTAAAAAAAATCATGATTTACCTAATTCTTAATCCTATGAGTAAGCAATATTTAGCATCCTTATCTAGTAACCAAAATGGTCTAAAGAGTGTTTAAAGTGAAAATTGACAAAAACCCAATTATCTTTTTGAAAGAAAAAAAAATCAAAATATCATTAAAAAAATTTCCCTATAATAATAAATTAAATAAATAAATAAAATATATTTTTTTCTTTCAGACTATAAATATAAGAGATGAATTTGAAAACCAAGAAATGACGCACACAAAGCCCACAGGAAGATTAACAAAGACCTGAAGAAGAACAATCTTCATCTTCTTCTTCAAGAGGTTTCAAATCCCAAATTCCAAATTCGAAACCCTGATCGCCATGGATGCGACCTTCAAGCAAGACCCACTTCCATCTCCCTTCATAGACACTGTCAACGAACTCACAAGAATTTTCCGATCACTTCCGGCGAGACCCTCCATTGAAGAGATCGAAGCGGCTGTGGCGATTCTCAATACAGTCCAGAACGATGAGGATTTCAAATTGGGAGAGATTTCAAAGCAGCAAGTTCCTGAAAATGTCCCCGAAGAGCTCTTCTCCATTTTGCAGCAGATGAGGAAGACGATGGTGTTGTTCGAGAGCCATGAACAGAGGCGAGAGGCCATTCGTTTGATTGAGCTCGATAAAATTCTTCGAACCTTCGATGAACTCATTCAGAGAGCTTCTGATTTGGTTTCTGGCGGTTCTAAGGACCAGAGGCCACTGAATTTGGGTGACCCAGTTGAGAAAATTGCAAAAGAAACTGTAATTAGTGACCAAATTTTGGAGAAGAAGAGGGAAAATGAAGAATTCGAGAGCAATGGTAATAAGGGTTTGGTTAAGAGTTCTTCTTTCATTTCTCCATTATCTTCTTCAGGTAGATTTCAAATTCTCTCTCTGTTGGTTTTTTTGTATATGTTATACTTTTTCTGATTTGTTCTGTGTAATTAGCTTTTGATTTTAGTTTGATTCATCAAGTTGTGAGAATACTCTGTTTCCTATTTGATTGGGAGATTTAGCTTAGATTTGAGTTCTGGATTCTGAATTCTGATCCATAGGCTGTTGTTGAAGTTTTGTCAACTTGGATGGATAAGAAAATTTGACCCTGACTTTGTCAATTGATAGATATTTGAAGAGATGATTTGATAGAATAGAAGAGTGTTGAATATGAACAAGAATAAAATTCAAACGTTCATAAACATTCTGTTGACAAAAATTTATCCATTGAAGAGACTGAAGTTGCATAAAGAACTTTATTCCAAATATCAAAGGATATTATGTGAGTCACATCAATGGGATGTGTAGGTCTGAATTTGAAATATTTTGATGACTCATTGCTCGGGACCAACCGAGACTTTGCGTGAATCTGGGATTAGTATCTCGAATCGGACTTAATGTCGAACCAGCCTTGATTTGGATGGTTGGTTTAGTCAATTTGAACTTTCTTTTGGATAGAATTTGTTTCCCATGGATGCCAAAAGTCAATAACTTCACTTCTTATCATCTCTTTTCATTGTCTTATTGAGTATTTGTTGTTATCTATGTTGAAGGTGAAGGAGAAACTGGGAAATTGAGTTTGATGAAAGTTGCTGCTCTTATTGAAAGCATGGCTAAAAGTGGATCAACTGTTCTTAATCTGAAGGGCAAGTTGATGGATAAGATGGAGTTACTTCCAATTTCAATTGGGAAGTTATCTGATCTTGTTGAATTAGACCTATCAGAAAACAAAATCATGGCTCTTCCACCTGGAATTAGTGGCCTTCGATCGTTAAGAAAGTTTGACATTCACTCAAACCAATTAATAAACCTTCCCGACACGTTTGGGGAGCTTGTCAATCTCACCTACGTCGACCTCCATGCGAACAGGTTAAAATCACTGCCAGCTTCTTTCGGGAACTTGAAAAACCTTATTACACTCGACTTGAGTTCAAACCTTTTCACCCATTTACCAGAAATCATTGGGAAGTTGACTAGTTTAAAGAAGTTGGATGCAGAAACCAATGAGCTTGAGGAATTACCTTACACGATTGGATCAATGTCATCACTTGTGGAGCTACGGCTGGACTTTAACGATATCAAAGCTCTTCCAGAGGCAATCGGAAAGCTCGAATGCTTGGAGATTCTCACCCTGCATTACAATAGAATCAGAGGACTACCAACAACAATGGGAAATCTTCCCAAGTTGAAGGAACTAGACGTCAGCTTCAACGAATTGGAAACAATCCCTGAAAATCTGTGTTTTGCTGTGAGCCTCCGGAAGCTGAACGTTGGCAAGAACTTCGCCGACCTGACAGCCTTACCAAGATCGATTGGGAATCTGGAAATGCTCGAGGAGTTGGACATGAGCGCAAACCAGATACGATTCCTGCCAGAGTCTTTCAGGTTCTTATCAAAATTGAGAGTTCTCCAAACAGATGAAACTCCATTGGAAGAGCCACCAAGAGAAGTTCTTGAGCTGGGAGCTCAGGTAAAGCCATTACTTATCAGCTGCTCAATGAGATTTGTCTCTGCTAAATAAAAGTCTTGAAGTTTTACTAATCCAATATTCATTTTTAACTTTATTTACCAGGCTGTTGTGAAGTACATGGCTGATGCAGTTGAAAAAAGAGACATTAAAGCTCAACCAACACAAGAGAGAGGGTTTTGGTTATGGTTTTGCTCAATATGTTGCTCCAAAAGAAGAAATAATGCACCTAAAGACAGATTATCAGCTGAAATACAGCTTTGATTTGTTGATTTTTCCATTGAAAATATGGCTTTTTCTCTGTGTATAGGGGATTGTTCTTTTCTCTTTATCTCAAACTTGTAAAGGAGCCCTGGTTTTTGTATGTATAGTGGATGAATACTAATTTCATAAGTGTTGTTATGTTTTTACCGAAGAAAGATCGAAGTTTTGTCCATCTGAGTATAGCTTTACTGGTTAAGACATATATATCGACCAATAATAGGTTAAAGGTTCGAATTCCTCTCACCAACATAGTTTGAACTCAAAGAAAGATTGGAGTTTTGGACAAGGTGTAGATGATATTCAATAGGGGTGTAAGCAGGGCTAACATCAACACTAAATTGACATATTGATTTAAGAAAATTGGAAAAAGATATCAAAACAAAAATTTGAAAATCGAACCGAACCGACTGCCTAATTAAATTAACCACTAGATCATTATAAAGTTGATTTTTCGAATTTATACTTTAGGAATGGGCTTCAAAAACTTGGTGGAACAGATGGGCTTCAAAAAAACTCCCTCTCGTCTTAAAGCCTTCCCTTTTCATAGTCTATATTGGACTTACCATTTTAGGGTTTCTTCTGTAATATTTCTTGTCCTTTACAAAGTTTGAAAATCTGTACCGTTTTTCTTTTTTTTTTTGAGTAATTAAAAGAAAACACTTAAAAGGATTTTTAGAGAAAGAATTTAACTAATTTTTTCCAACCAGCATGTTGATATGACACTCATGGTAAGTGTAGGAGCTGAACGAAGCTGTAGCAAAGTTCGGGTGGCTATCATCTGGCCTCTTTTCTTAATTAGAGAACCAATTTGAAAAGCTTAAGAAGCTATTGATCTTGATCCAATTCAAGATGCACATGACAAAATGTTCATCTTAAGCCTTTGAATGAGAACCTATCTAACGAGAATTAATAGTAATGTTACTTGCATATCAAACATACAGTCGGTATTGAGATCAGAGTAACTCTTGAAAATAATATAATGTTTTTTCGAAATTAACTCCACTATTATTTTTTTTATTTTTTTATTTTTATTTTTATTTTGAAAATCCACTATTAGCTTTTTGTTTGAACTTCACAAACATACATAAATTAGTATTGCCCTTGGTTCCTTCAAATCCCACCATTGACCACTTCTTTCAACCTTCCAAACATCATTTCCTCTATTATTCAATTAGCCAATTGAATTTTATGTTAAAAGTTTTTTGAACACTCACTTACTAATTATTGTTGTTAAGATTAGTAATATATAACACAAGGAAAAGATGAAAATCTAGAGATGGATGATTGTCTTTCCTTTCTTGACTCATCCATTTTTTGTGGTAAGGGAGATCCAACATGAAACATTGAGATAATAATTAGTGTCATAATCATAACCCTAAACTGATTTATTTGAAAGAAAAAAAATTATCAATAACCCACAAAAATTGTGGTTGAAAACGCTTTTCTAATTAAATTGGTCTTTTCATTTCTTTACATCTTCTCAGTGTGAATAGAGAATTCTATAGGCTAAAGCAAAGATATGAAGTAAATGAGATTACAATGATTTAAGGAGCTAGTGACAAAGAATTCCTTTATCAAATATCTCCTAAACGACTCTAATTTTATTTGGCCATTTTGTAGAACTGTCTCCTTCAGCGAAATGTTAGTTTGAAGCATGGCAGATTTGATTTCAGATACGATCCAAAATTTTCATGTCTTTATATGGTTGGAGTTTTTGAGGTGGATTGTCACGTCGAAAATTGTCTTTTTAATTAACTTAAAAATCAAGAGGCAAGTGGGGTTAGAGTTTTTTGATAAGATGAAATCCTATTGAATTGAAATTAGGCCAAACAAGTGGATGCCTTTGTTTAGAATTGGATTGGCTTAAAGATAAAATTAAATTTGAGTATGTGAAAAGGGGGCACAAAACAGTTTACATTCTTGAAAATATGACTAAAATAATCAACCTTATCTTGTCAAATCAAGTAGATTTAGAGAGTTGGGTAGGCCCCATCAAAAATTCATTCTAATCTTCAACCTCATAAAAGGGGAAAAGAACAATATTTGCCTCAAGTGTGATGACATAACTATGTGGAAATGGAACTCTTTCCATTTTCTTTTAGCAATATTTCTTTTGTTTTGATGTGACCAAAGTTCTTTTTATCACTTAAAAAGTGAATGAATATAATGGAAATTTTCTAACTTAACAAAAATAATAAGTGAATAAATGGTAAATTTCTTAGTGAACAACAAATATATATATTTCTTTCTTCAAAAAAGAAAAAAAAAACAAAATATATATTTCTATTAGTTTGTGAAAGTGTCTAAAGTCTTGGAGTAGGGTTAAAAAGTATAATCACGCACGCTTAAGTCAAAATAGATCTATCATAATTAACAATATTGAGATAATTAAAGATCTTTTATGTTGTCCTAAGAAGAATGAGTTGTCTAGATGTGAAATATATCAGTTGGACGACTCATTGGCAAGTTTTTTCCAATGATATGTCTCATATCCAACTTGGTTATTTTATAACGTACAATAATCCATTGGACTCTCTTGTTAGCTACAATCCTTTAAAGAACTAGTACATTTTGTCAACTATTGTGTCTGCTATATAGCGTCATGTTCCCTATAAACATATCAATTTAATATGAATATAAAGTGCTATATTGTTAAGTAGATTGAATTGTCTAGATCTGTAATATCAGTACAACTCTTAAATTTGGGTCCCAAAGGATTATATATGGGAATAAATTTGAAACTCATCCCACACGCAACCTTTGAAAGAAATGATACATCAAGCTTGCCTCATCATGTCTAGTATCTAATGTCTTGTTCTCTCTATAATCTACCTCGAGATAAAGAGTCTCTGACAATTTCTCTAAATAGGAACGTCACTTTACCTATTGTATTTTTTTTTCTAGTGCACTCTTAAATTTAGTAGGATTCAAGCATTTATTTGGTAAAAGAAACTTTAGAAAGAATTGATACATCAAGACTACATCTAGCTTAGTGTAGTGTGGTGTACCCCATAAAAAATTTGGGCTACAAATAGTTGCAATTGGAGGGTGGAAAAGAAAATGCCAAAGTGTTGAAAGTGATAGCACAAAGTGAAGGTAGTTTTCAATTGGTCCATACATATATATCACATTTGATTCAATAGTAGATTTGAGATTGACAAAGCCCTCTTTGGAATTTCTACTTCTCAACTTTGTTTTTACTTCACAATTTGGTTTTTTCATGTCTATGCCCTCTTTAATTTACTTCTACTTTCCTTTTATATTCTATAAATTCGTACACTTTCTATCCATGTCGAAAAGTATATGTAGAATTAAAGAGCTTCGTGAGAAAAAGTATCAGAGAAGTTGGTGAGAAAAAAAAATATATAAAGAAATAGTTAGAACTTTTTAAAATTGCACATACTTATTGATTGAGAAAATGTTATGCAGAGAGAATTGATTCGAAAAAGTATAGATGAAACTAGAATTAGTGAAAGAAAATATGTATAAATAAAAAAGTTAGTGAGTGAGTGTATATGATAAAAAGATACAAGAAATGTCGATGAGAGAGTATATTGGACAAAATATTTAGTAAAAAAAAAAAAAATAGTCATAGCTCTTGGTTTGACTTGAAGAGTTAACATATTTTATTATGTAGTATGAATTGTCAACTTCTCATTATTGAAGGTGGAGTGATGTGTATTGGATGAGAATATCCAGTTGGGATCAATTGAAGAAAAAAAAAAGAAGAGAAAATTATTTTTTTTAGAAAAAAAGAGAGAGGAAAAAAAAAAAAAAAAAGAAAAAAAGAAGGCCAACAAAAGTACAATTTAGTGGTCCTCTCTTGTTTACATGCTTTATCTATGGACTTTTGAATGGCTTTAAACTTTATGAAAGGTTGAGATACCCATACTTCAACTCAATCAGACACTTCTCACTCTTGAGGGGTTTTTTTTTTTAAAAAAAAAATAATAATTATTATTATTGTTATAGGTAATTTTGGACCCACAAGGAGCTGACGAGGACAACCGGGTAGAGATAGGACCAGGAAACTGACCCAGAGGAAGACCAGACCAAAGGGTCGGGCCAACCATATGGTCGGCCTCGGCCTTGGGCCGAGGTCGACCATTCGCGAGCCGAGCTCGGTCTCCTCCGTTTGGTCCCTGCTGCCTCTGGCCGCCCCGGTTCCGTCTGGTTTGTCCCAAAACGCCTCTGAATTCCTAAAAACCCTAGGAGCATGAACAGATATTTAAATCCCTCTTTGTCACTAAAGAATGGATCCCAAACTTGATTCTCGACTCTTTCCTCTTGTTCTCTTGCTCTTCTCCTTCCGTTTTCTGACTTAAGCATCGGAGGCGGTGTGGCAAGCACCACACCGGTGTGCAGGTTTTCTGTCTTGCAGGTCACGTCTTTCCCCCTCTCAAACAAATTTACCGTTGGTGGCACGTGAAGGTCAAGTGAGTTCCTCCCGACCAAATTTGACCATCAACAATTATTATTATTTTTTAATTTTTTATACTTACTTCAAAATGACATTATATTCAATCATCATCAATGAGTAATCAATATTTGTCATTTTATGCTTTGTTTGATAGCATTCTTTTATCATTTATCTTTTATTTTCTATTTTCTTAAAAAACAAAAATAGGTTTTATAATTAATGTAGTTTGACAAGGAAACAAAATAATGTTTGATAGTTGTTTATTTCTCTCTAATTTTTTCTTTTTCTAACTTATATTTCTCTCACTATAATTTTTTTTTTTATCTTTCTAACACCGTCCCCTCTCCCTCCTAAGTTCCTAACATCTTTTTGTTCTTGATAACACATCTCTTTCTAACGTTTCTCTTTCTAACATCTTTTTCTCACAAACTCATCTTTATTCAATAATTTATTGAATGAAATTATTTTAATAAATTATTAAATGATTGGACCAAAACAAATATAATAATACAAAGTATCTTATATTATTAACATAGTATATGAAAATCACTAGTAATATAAACATGTCTATATTAAGATCAATCACATCCTATAACTAATTAATCAAATTGACATGACATGTTAGTACTTTATCAAACATGAAATTATTTCGCAATTCACATATATTACTAAAAAATGTGTTTCAACAACTAGATCTTGTTTAAGAATTATTAAAAACATAATAGTTAAATTAAATTATTTCTCATGCATCTTGATATTAACTTAGTCTCTTGAGTAATACAATTATTCATATCCTATGACAAACTTTCTAAACATCATTGTCCTTGGATAGGAGAGAACATAAATGATAACCTAGCATGACAAACTATGTATAAATATAATAGACAAAGTTCCATGATTGTAGCATATTGTTTTAATGATGTGGGTATATATTATCTAGCGTTTTACATTTGGTTGCCAAACATTGAATTTGGGTTAGATTTTAAGACATTATTTTAGTTGAAAAGTTCAAAAGAAATTAGTATAAACCATGTTTTAGATTACCATTTCTAGGAAATTCTTGAGGTCTTCTAATTTTGGAAATTCTTTGGACTGGAAAAATGTCTTTCTAGTGAATGTGTTGTCCCTCGTTCTCGAGAGGGATTGATGGTGTGTCTGTTTGGGTTGGTTTTCTAGTTTGTATTGCTTTTTCTAGCTTCAAAAAAAAAAAAAAAAATCCAAATATTTCACAATTGGATTCATTATTTAATAAGAAAGTTATATGGGTTGAAGAAATTTACGACCTGAACAATTGAGTTGGATCTAAAAGGTATCTCAATCCAATCCAACTCAACCCATCAACACCTCTAACAATTACTTATATCCCCTTTGATAACCATTTGGTTTTTGAAATTTTTTAAGCTTATTTAATTTCTCCTAATTTCCTTATAATGGTCTTCATCTTTGTCAAATACACATTTGAATTCCTACCCAAAATCGAATTTGGAATTCCAAAAACAAAAACAAGTTTTTTGAAAACTACTTTTTTTAGTTTTCAAAACTTCATGATTTTTGAAAACATGAAAGAAGGTAGATAACAAAACAAAGAAACTTATATAAGTGGAAGTAGTATTCATAAGCTTAAACTTTTTAAAAAAAAAACAAAAATTCAAATGATCATGAAACAGAACCTTTAAATTCTCATATATTACTCTGTTTTAGAATATTAACACAAATAACTCGTCTTAAATTATTCATAGATCAAATCCTAACTAAATTGAAAGTAAAATAAAAATTTCGAGAATCGAAATATCAATAAGATGATAGAAATTTTTAAAAATTCACCATAATTTGGGTGCAATTTTGAAAATTTGGACCCGAAAGTTACACAAAAGGATGAACAAAACCACCCGACAGAAATTGTGGCAAGAAATGAGGAGTTATGTTGGTTGAATTTTGTTTTTGTCACTCTCATTTAAAGATGTCTTAGAATTTGGCTAAGGCATGTGCATGTCACTTCCACTTAATATCTCACCTTTGACTTCCAATTTGCAAAACATTTAACCATTACCCATGATATACACATCCAACCATGCATATTTATTTTATTGGTTAAAAATATCATTTTTGGTATCTGTACTTTGGACTTTATTCTATTTTAGTTCATGTATTTTCAAATGTCCGGTCCTCACATTTTTTTAATAAAGTTTAAATTGGCCTTTTATTGTTGATTTAAAAGTTAATTTTTCTCCAAATTAGCTAAATAATCATAATAATTTTCATGTAAGAAAAAAACAAATTGTGAACATATTTTCAAAATTTACAGAGGGAAGCTAATAGATTTTTTTAAAAGAAAAGTTAACAATGAACCAACAATAGAGACTGATTTTAAGCTTTATTTAAAGTACGGGGACAAAAATTGAACATTTGAAAGTAACTAAAATATAATGAAATCCAAAGTAGATGGATGAAAATGGTATTTTAACCCATTTTATTTTACGTAATAATTGTAGCTTTACCAGTAAAATCTCATCAACAATCAAGTAAGAGTGGACATCTTATCATAGTTAAAATGTAAAATCTCACAAACAGTTAGGACACATGGTAGAATCATAAAATCTCAAGTTACTAGAAAAGTCTCACCAGCAATCAAGAGATGGCGAAATTAAGTGTATGTTTGGAATGACTTCCTAAATGTTTAAAACATACTTTTTTTTTATACTTAAAAACACTTTAGAAAGTTTATTCCAAGCGAATCCTAAGTGTACATCTTATCATAGTTAAAATGTAGAATCTCATCAACAAACAAGTAAGTGAGCATTTTATCATAGTTAAAATGTAAAAATCTCACAAACAATTAGGACACGACATGCTTATAAATCTCAACTTACTAGAAAAATCTCACCAGCAATCCAGAGATGACAGAATTAAGTGTATGTTTGGAATGTTGTTTTTAAATATTTTAAAAACACTTTTTTTACCCTTAAAAACATTTTTTTAAACACTTAAAAAGTAATTTCAAACGTTCTTTGGAATATTTATCCAAAGTTTCTATTCTTGTTACCCCACTTGTAATTTTTTTTATATTTTTTTTTTAAATTTGTCAATTGTGCCTTCTGAATTCTGATCATTTTCCCACTTGTAATTTTTGTTCTTTAAAAAAAAAAAAATCTCTCTTTAAATTATTATCAATTTGCTAATTGATGTGTAATTCTCTTAAAATACCGTTTTCCTCTAGATCCATTTCCAGGTTCCAATAGCACTGAACATTGTTTCTCATTTCAATAATATCCATGAACTTTAAAAAGGTGCATTAATATTCTTGATCACCTTTTGAAAAAGTTCAAAAATCCCTTTATCGTTAGTATGTAGATGAGAACCGTCTATCTACGCTCAATCTATAACACTTCCCCATTTTCCCCATTTTCCCTCTCTTCTTCGATACCCTCTTATTTCTCTTCTTTCATTACTCCAATCTCTAAATTTACCACATTTCCCCTATTTTTTTTCCTTCTCTTTGAATTTCCTCTCTTCTTCAATATCATAACTTCAAGTAAACACAAAGAAGCTCTCATTTCTGAGCATAGCCAAACATAGATATAAAAATTTTCAACACCCAAACATTCAATCTCTCTGAAGTTATCCTGAGTTGGGAAAGAACCAATTTGAAACAACTCACATGGCTACTCTCATTTTCCCCCATTTTTTCAATTCTTACACCAATTTTCTCAACAACCAACCAAAACCCAAAACTTCAAGTTAAAGTATCAAATCCCACAAGTCCCCAAAATCAAAACCTCCCCTCAAAACTTAGAAAAACAACCTCATTAGCTGAAAACTCCACAAACCATTTACAGATCTATAGATAAAAGTGCTTTCATTCTAATAGAAAGTGTAACGCCCCTGGCCCAGGATTCGGAATCCGGATTTGGCACCTGACGGCCCTGGCATTCCCCTGCGATCTGACCACGTTACCATACTCGTCTTAAACTGCTTCTAAGAATGAAGATTGTCCCCACAAACCAACACGGGGTCCTTTTAGCATGCTTTGTCCTCACTCACATGCAAACCAACACGGGATCATTTTAGCATGCTTTGTCCTCACTCACATGAGTCCTAGGAAATTTTCCAGGACGTCACCCAACATAGAACTTGTCCAAGCTAAGCACGCTTAACTTCAAAGTTCCTATGATTGAGCCATCGAAAAGGAAGGTGCACCTTATTGGTATAGGTAGTATCTATCAATTCTTTTAAGCTTATTTTAACCATACTTTCATGTCCTCAGGATCCCTCTCATTCGGATGTGGCCTCGATTCATTCATGTACCCCTCCTAACTCGGGTGTTACAGAAAGTGTTTTCCCTAAGTCCAAAAAATGTAGTTGACATTGGTTGTCCTTGTCCACCCCATGTGAATGGAAGAAAGGGACTAAGAGAGGATGTTGATTGAAGGGGTAGTTTTAGAGATTGAGGAATGGAAGAATGGGATTAAGAGGGTATTGAAGAGGGGAAGGAAAAAAAGAGGGGAAATGGGAGAAGTGTTAGGCCATAAATTGATGCAAAAGAGAGAGAGGGAAAATGAAAGTCGACATTTTTTAAACATTTTTTAAAGGTCAAAGGTATTAATGTAACGATTTAAAGTTCAAATGTATTATTAGAATGAAGTCTACAAAGTCTATGAGTATATTTTATAAGTTAGCCAAACTTAAAGTACAAATAGACAGAATGACAAAGTTGATGTACTCAAAAAAAAAAAAAAAAAAAAAATAGACAAAATGACAAAATTTGATGTGTTGAAGTTCTTAAATTATAGTCTGAACTTTAAAGGTAGTGACTACTTAGTTACTTGAATTCAAAAAGTTATAAGCTAGTTTTTTAACTTTTAATTTTGATTCTAATGAGTCTCCATCGTTAATATTATTAATTATTTAAATGTTGATATGACATATCGATTGAACTAACCCATGGTAATTTGATACAATACTCAGCTAAACAAAGTAAAGGTGAATTTGGATTTTTTTTTTTTTAAAAAAAAAAGTGAACCAAGCTAAGAAATTAGCCAAAAATTTAAACTTTTGATTTTTTTTTTTGTTCGACTAAACCCTTTACCACACTAATTATCCTATACTAATTCAATTTTGTGGGGGATTCACACCTCTAACCCCTTGGTCGAAGGTATATGTCAATTACCGCTGAGTTATGTTTGTCTTGACATTAATTTAATCAATATGTCACATCGACACTTGAGGATATAATCGAAACTCTTCAAAGTTTGGTAACTCAATTTACTTCACAATGGAAATAGTTATTGTGTTTTTTTTTTTTTTTTTTGAAAATAAATATAGTTATTGTTTAAAAGGGTGAAAACGTGAAAATGAATTTCTAAGGTGAAGAAAATAGGAAAGGAATGTGAAATTGGATAAAGATCCAAACTTTTAGAGAGAGGAGAGGACCACTACAAAAGGTAAAATTAGAGGGAAAATCCAAAGAGAGATTAGTAATTAGTAATTAGTAATTAGTAATAAGTGTGTGACGCGGCTCATCAACAGCCACCAGTCTTCCCATTACAAAGGAGCGTGTGGCCTTTGCCCCACACTCACGTGTACCAAATGCCTTCATCACCAAACTTCAATAAACCAATTTCAATAAAGCTTGATCTTGATGTGTCACCAATACCATCATCCCCAATCCCTATTTCCTTAACCAACAAAGTTGTTATCCAAATACAATCCCCGACCCGTTCCAACGGTACAGTTTTCGACATCTTTAACTTTAGAGATCTAGTAAATCTAACGTTTAAGAAAAATTGGGTTTGGAGTGCAGGTTTAGAAAACTTGGATTTAGAAATGTTAGTGAGTTACTGTTGAAGTTTGTGAATTCGTCAAGTCAAACTCGAGTTAACCATCATGGGTTGGCTCTAGTCTAGTGGTCAATAAGAGTCATAGAAAAAATAAAGGGCTTAAAAGGAATGAGTTCAGTCCATGATGGCCACCTACCTAAGATTTAATATCCTATAAGTTTTCTTTGCAACCAAATGTAGTAGGGTATAGGTGGTTGTCCCGTGAGATTATAAAAAAAAATTGAGTTAGACTTATTATTACTCATTTTCTTCTTTTTACTCTCTTGTTTTTACTTTTGCCTTCATATATCATTTCCCCATTTGTTAGTTTGTTGGAAGAAAAATATAGAATAGGTTTTCTATGGAGATGTATTTGTTGGGACATTCTTTCAATTTTATTTGGGTATTAAGAGAAGCCATTGGAAAGGAGTTTTGTAAAAGAAAAGAAAGGAAAAAGACAACAAAGCTAAATGGTGAGAGATAATTAAAGGGCTAAAACAACTCTTTGAAATTTATCCTTTTGCTCTCCTCTTTCTTGCTTGGTTACTTTGTCAAATGTCAAATTTTTACATCCTTTTTCTCTCTCCCCTCACTCTATCTACTGCAAGTTGCAAATGTATGAATTTGCCCCACTACTCATTGCCCAGCAAAATTCCATTGCCTTTTCAAGCCTTCTTCCCCAGCTTCTTCCTTGCTGGGTTTCTCCATTTTTGGTTTGTTCCATATCTTTTCAAGATTGTTACATTACATTCACTTTACTCTTTTTTGAGGGTTCTACTTTTCACTTTCATCATATTGCTTCATTTCATCCAAATTTCTGCCCAACCCATGATGCAGTTTTCTATCAAATCTATACTTTTTTGGTTTGCTTATTCTGATTCCTGTGTTTTCTTTGAACTTTCTCAACAGGCTCATCTTCAGAAAGCTATTTGCATGGGAAAGTAGGTGGTACTGTCTGTTGCTGAGGCAGTGAGCTTTTAAGAGCTTGGTTGAAGGCATAGAGAGAGAGAGAGAGAGAGAGAGAGAGAGAGAGAAATAGAAAAGATTTCCCTTTATCAAGCTGCAAAATGCCACCAGTTCCTCTTGCACCATATCCAACTCCCCCAGCTCCTTATACACCACCTGCTAATGGTATTCAAAACTTAAACTCATTTCTGTTCTGCATTCTTGTTTGGTTGCTTTTGAAAATGTCTTGGGAAATCTATTGATTTTCTTTCCTTTCTCTCCCTTTTGTATTTTCTCATCATCCATTTGAGCTTTGTCATACACTTCACTTTCTATGGAGCTGTCAATCCCATTGTTTGAGGATGCATATCCATAGCCAAATTGGTCTGGTTTTCTTAATTTAGAATTAGGTTTTATGAGAAATTCTGCAACAAGAAGTTTGCTTTCTGCAGGAAAGACTCAAGTTTTTAACATTAGATTGGATTTTCTATGTGATTTTCTCTGCTTTCTTAGATCAGTGATTTGTTATTGGTACTCAACTGAGGTTTGAAATGTGCATTTTGTTGGTCATCAGCCACACAGAGCCAGCTTGTATGCTCAGGATGCAGAAACCTTTTACTTTATCCAGTTGGGGCAACCTCTGTTTGCTGTGCAGTTTGTAATGCTGTTACTGCCGTACCGCCTCCCGGTATATCGGTTCATCCTCTTCTTCTTTACCGTCTCTGTTTTTCGGTCTCTACTTTCTAGCTGAAATGAACTTGACAAATTCTGTTTGAGAATTCTGTTCTTTTTCTTTAGAAGAAAGATTGGAAGTTTTAGTTGCTTTATGTGTAAAACAGGCACAGAAATGGCACAATTGGTATGTGGAGGCTGCCATACTCTTCTCATGTACATCCGTGGCGCTACGAGCGTACAATGTTCTTGTTGCCACACGGTCAACTTAGCCTTGGAAGGTACAGAAATCTAACTATTGTAGAGAGTGATTCTAGTCATCTTGAACAAATCTTCGCGACTTTATGAAACTCGATTCACGCTAGACATCTTGAACAAGTCTTGGTATGCTGCTTAGGCTGCATAGAACAATTACTAGCTAGCTCCCATCATGAATAGCAGCATTATGTTGTTGCATATGTTTCATTTACTATTGATTCTCAATTCTCCAAAAAAGAATGCATATTTGATTCCGTTCTTCTAGTAATAGTTTGGAGCTGCAAACCTTGGTTTTTTAAGGCACAACTCGTGTGAATTGAGTGTCGAATGTACACTGTTACAGCAAATCAGGTGGCGCACGTTAGCTGTGGGAACTGCAGGATGCTACTGATGTATCAGTATGGAGCACGTTCAGTGAAATGTGCAGTATGCAATTTTGTGACATCAGTTGGGGTCAGTATAAAACTTCCATTTTGTTCGATTCATGTTAGTTTCATCGGTTGCTCTCTTTTTTATACGAACACGAATCTGGAATAACGCCATTCGATCTGAATCTTTGATGGTTCAGCAAATACTGATTTAGAAATTAGGCATCATCAGAAAGCTCAAAACACCAAACAGAGCTGATACTAACTGTTAAAACTATGCTGTCAAAGTTTATGCTACATGCCTTAATTTTAGTTCTATCTTTCCATTCCATTGTAGTATCTCACAGTATTAATGTCTTTCGTTGTAGATGTCGACGAGTGCAATCGATCAAAAAGCATAATAGCTAAAGTTATCATAAACATGGTTGTCCCAAACTCGACAACTGCGGCTTTGCAATATTCGTAATGCCCTCCAACATGCTTGTTCGACTCGACAAACGGAGGTTCCTCTTCATATTCACTTGTATAGAGCTGTATTTCTGCGCGTGAACTTTAAATGTCGGTTTTTCGTCTTCACAGTGCTTGAATGATATTTGTATGATTGAAGTAGTTTTGGCCTCCTATGGAAAAATATGGTATGAGAAAACTTTCTATACTGTGATGAGTGTAATATAACTGTTGGATAAAGATGGATTTTGGTTTCTTTTTACCCTCTCTTTGTGAACTGCACAAAAAAGTTTTATATCAGATATCAGCTTTTTGACTTTTCAACTGCTTGCTTCATTATCACTACATAATGCTTTGCAGTCAATTCAGACTCCAAATGACCTGAACCATGTGAGTTGTGCTCAGTTGGGACCAATAGAGAGAGAGATAGAGAAAGAATATGACTAAACTACAACCCTTGCATTCAAATAAAATCCATTCTTCAACTCTTTAAGTTTTGAGAATGACACTCATTTAAGTTCTAATCCAACTCATTTAAGTTCTAATCCTACTATATGGAATCCAACATTGTTCATTCCAACTGGCATTTTCTTTAGGTAACTTCTACGGCTTACAGTTAATCAGATTCAAACCTCTGACCTTTTAGTTGAGGATATATCTCCTAACTGGCTGAACTATGCTCAAATAGGTGATAGTCTTTGTAAGTTAAGAACCATAAGATAACACCGTCAAGGACCAAAATGGAAAGTAGCATAGGTGGTCCCATCCTAGCGATGCGATGGGTCGGGTAAGCTTAGAGAGCTACGAGCATAGAGATGAAAGGTCCAAAGGAAGTTAATAACACGGTGATAATTATCACTCTGCTCATTCACATGCTGTAAGTTTATTATGCCATCAGATGAATTGGCCCCCTGTGGGTGCTGTGATTGTCCAAAGTTTTCCCTTCAAATTTTAAGCAGATCAGTACTTGTTGATGCTGCAACAAAGCTGCCTCTGCCCCACAAATGAGCCCAATCTCTACCCTTTAAATGGCTGGAAAGCAATGAGATTTTGGAACTCAGTGCTAAAGTTTTAACCTTTAGCACTTAAATTTCCTCAACCCTACTGAAAACTGGACTCATTCAATTAAAATTGGTCATAAAGTATATATATATATATATCTGTCATCCAATGGATTTATAGACCCTAAAGCCTGTTTCCAAGCTCTTGGTTCTCTCTGTTAAATTATATAGTCCTTTTTTCTACTTTGTACAATGAAAATGGCTAGAGGTCCCCATCCTAGCTCTCCATTTATTTCTAGCTTCGTCTATGAGTTGAGCTAAGCGATCTAGATCTCTCGTAATCCTCATTCAAACCAGCCCTTTAATGTAACCAACACAATTCATTCTAGCTTGTATTGATCTTTCATCGAAAATAGATGATTCGGTACGTTGATGTATAACAATTGACTTTGATTAGAATAGAGCGGTATAGGAGTCACCATTCACATACAAAAGATCATAATCATGCATGTGAAGGGGCTAAAGTGGAGACAAAACAAGGTTAGCTTGCAATAGCCACCACAGATTTGAAGATCTAGAACTATAACCATTTGGGGGAAGAAGTGGGGGACCTGAATTATTGAACAGCAAAGAGTAAGTTGAAATGGGAATCTGATTTTCCATTGGTTTTCCTCTTCTACTTGGAGTTCTTCAGGCTGACATTGACCTAACTTAGAGAGCAGAAGTAAGAGGAAATGGCATATGAAAAGATGCCACTTTTTTATTCTCCCTCAGTAGTGAACCAATAGCAAAACAGCAAAATGTGAGGTTGACAATAAAAGAGTCATTGTCCAAACACAAAAATAGAAAATATATATTGGATTTAGAATTACTTTATATCATACAAGCTCAAAGAACTTCAACTACATTGACAACTTTTAGATGAAGAATTTGAGGAGTTTTCGTAGTTTATCGTTTGGTTTAACGAAATGTATTGGAAAGAATTTGATCAACTTCAATTTCATTGGAAGATGTCCCTTTGTAGACCAATGTATTTTATTAGAGTTGCATATCTTTGTGAATGAGATTTGCTTAGAAATCATATTAGTTAAATTTTTTAAAAGTTCAAGATGAATTAAGACTAATCAAGAGAGTTGTGGGATGATTTTTTCAAGTAACAACGTGCTATGTTGAACGAGGGGTGTGCTTATCCTGTGCTTGGCCAATAAATCTTTTTTTGAAGTTGTGAGATCGTGATACACAAGGTTTGAATTTAACCATAATCATAATACGTCAATGCTTAAAAAAGTTGATTTGATCATGAATAGCCGTGCCAACCTAATTGGCATTTTTTTTTTTTTAAATTCCTAATTGATAAGATGTTTCTTGCAAGAGCACTTTTTTTCTTATCATGACACCCCAAGTCAACTAATTGCCTTTTTTCTTGGCACCAAATCAACTATAATTGAATATCCACCAATTTCCTCCAAGGTGCTTAGAGAACGCATGTTCTCCAAAATATCTCAACTTGTACATATACCTTCATCTTAAGGTATCTTTCATGAAAAAAAAAATAATAATAAATCAATATCATTTTAATTCATGTACTTTAATTTTAATCTATGTAGTTTCAATGTTCAAATTTAGTCCCTCCAGTAAGTTTATTGTCAAGTTTTCTAAAAAGAATTAATCTCTCTTAACTTCTATAAATTTCTTCTATAAATTTTAGAAATATATTTGCATTATATCATTTCTTGTATGAAAATCATTAATATTATTTAACCAATTTCAATTAAAAAAATTAACTTTAAACTTACGATAAAGACCAGAGTAGGGATCAATTGCTCCCCTCCCCCAAACCTAGAATGATGCAAGCATCTCTACTTTTTTTTTTTTTTTTCTAATTATTATTATTATTGGCTCTTTCTGGTTTGTAGTTTATTTAGGATTGAAAATGCAGAAATTGGAAGTTTTCACATGGTGACAAGAAGTTTAAAATCTTCATCATTGGGGAGCCCTTTCTTGATCCTTCTATTTTTTCTCCTTCTGGCTTTTTTTCTTACATATTTCTTGAACTGAAAATCTACTAGTTTTGAGTTCACATCCACAATGAGAGGATGTAACAAAGACCTACAAAAAGAGAGGTCTTGGTTAGTTGACTTTGCATAAGAATATAACTAAACAGTCCAAATAATTGATTTGGGCTTTCCCTAAAACTAAAACACCCCTCCCCCCATCAAAATTATTTGCATTCCTCCAAAATAAACAGCCTCCATTTTTAGTGTTTAAGAGTACACAAACTTCCCATCAACCAGGAAAAAGAAGAGAAGCTTAGAACAGTAGTAATTGTTTCATTCTCCTATGATATTAACAGTCATAAACCATACAAATGAAGGAAGAAGATGAAGTTGAGCAGAGTGATGCTCCTCTACAGAATTCGTACATTCATGTCTCAGTTCATAGATCCTCTCCAGGATCAATAGTTTTACTCATCAGCCATGGCCAACTCCAGAGCATAGTCATCTCTCTCCTGGACAATTGAATAAAATGTTTAAAAGAACTTACAACAAAGACAATTTGTATTTACACTTTCCTTTTTCTTTCAATATTTGTCATCTCCCAGTAAATTTTGATAGATCTAAGGAAGTAAAGAACTTACAATTGGTCCCCGAGCAAAATATCTTCCAAATTGAAGCCAATATACCTGCATGTAGTGGATTGTTTAAATGGAAAGATTCAAACAGATCAAAACTTTGTTATACATTTTCACGCTTTGAACTTCATATTTTGGAGGGATGACCCCATTCCTCCATTAAGAGAATCTTTGCATGAAAAATGATCAAAGCAACTCCAAAAGGTCTAACATATCAAATTATGCCAAACAAGCAGAATTTTGGTTTAACCAATTCCAACTTTAATTCAAGATTGGCCAACACGAAAATTAGGCTCATTGAGAGAGCAAAAAGGGGTAAATAGACTTGGCAAGCTTCTAACTATAAAAATAAAGAAAGAGGCTTCAGTGTTCAACTTAAGGAGTGGCAGAAATTTGAAACAATACCTCATCCTCATCTTGCGTTTCTACTTCAACATCTGAGGTTGGAAAACCTACGCAAAGAAGTGCATACCCCTGCAGCGTAGAGAATAATATGGAATATCAATCGGCAATGCAGTTATTGTTTACAACGTTGTCATGGTTATAACTACTGATTTGAATTGCAGTAATCTTTTTCTTTATCCTTTTGTATCTATTTTGCCAAGAACTTCATATTCTGCTAGTGAGACCTGCACCCACTCCTCCCAAGTCGCAACTAAATAATAACAACAAAAACATTCAAGGACCAGCTCTTGATTATTCTTCCTTTTCCTACCCAGTAACCTATGAATACAAACTCAACAACGTTATCCTCATCCTCAATGAGCAGTAGTTTGCTTCTACCAAACCTTGCCATGCTCACCAGGTAAAGTCTAAGAATGACAGACTCAAATTCATAACTAGAACGAAAAGTTTACAGTAAAATCTTGACTGGAACATCTCAATGCACAATCAATATTCATATTTAAGAAAATTTAAAAAAATCAAGTCTAGAGTCAAGTAAAAGAAATTGCCTTTGATTTCAACTCAGCAGATATTCCCAGGGCTTCAGGCTGTCTAATTTGGCCTGATTTTATTCGAACAGCACAACTAGTGCAACAACCTGTCATAAAACACTTTCAGAACATGGCATGTACCGATAACGGAGATCAAAAGGAATCAGAAAATGGCTTCATTGCGGAAGTATCAGTCGAAGGAAGGGCAGAGGGAAAAAAGTTTAGTTTTACTTTTTCAGTGTGAAATGATTTTTGTTTGATCGTAAACCATTCTGTTATTCGGGTTTTCTACACAATGTGAACATGAATCTGCCGTTACATTCTTTGACAGGCACCTAATGTAGGATCAATGAAACGTATCAAAAGTATAGATATCTAGATAGACATTCTACAGATGTGTGTGAAACTTTTTTCAAATCGTGGCACAAAATTTATTGAATGACACTAGAATCCCATTTTCGGGCCCATGCTTACCATAGAATACCTAATAAACAAGTCTAAGGGTTAATAAATCCACGATCGTAAGAAGTAACTATAAATTTTTATGATGTATTTCAGCTTTCAAGTGACACAGATCATCAGCAGACAAGTGAAATTATTGATCCAACGCCCATATATTCGATTATTAATGGCGTTATCCATTAACATAACTTCTAAACATGACTTAGAACAAGAATCCGAAAAGTTAATCAATAATTGGTGAATTAGGGAACAATACCGTGCCTGCAAGCAAAAGGAAGAGATATGCTCTGAGCTTCGGCAGTGTGCAATATGTATTGATCCTGCAATTTTTTAGTTTATTACCCGCGCCTCATAAGTCATAACCATTAAACAATAAAATGAAAAAAAGAGTTCAAAACTTCGAATCCCCAACACTACAACAATTTCTAATCTAACAAGATAGATCATAACATACAATCGGATAAAATTTACTTGTTCAAGAGGCGTAAAACAAATCTCACGGACGTAAAACAAAATTAAATGAAAAGAAAAAAGGACTCTGAAAATGGAGCCGTACCTCAGGAACAACGAATTCATGAACAACGCCTCTCTCTCTATCGTGAACGGTAACCTTATGAGTCGGAATCGAAGCAGAACCATTTTCGGACGGGCCGGCGACGTCGACAGCTGCCTGGAGCTCAGTCGAGGTCGTTTTTCGGCGACATTTCAAGAGGTCGGAAAAGCGACGGTTCCGATTAGGCGAGAGGAATCTCCGGGAGGATTCCGGCTTCAGATTTACGGAACGGAAGGAAGTGCAGGGGAGAAGAACGTCCATAGGTAAGGTTTGATTTTTGACGCTCCGGCGAGTGAGTTCAGTTCAGTTGTGTGAAGGTGCAGTGATTAGATAACGTAATCGGAAGAAGGAAGAGGAAAGAGAAAGCAGTTATATTGTGTTCCACAGTCTATTCGAAGAATCTGTAGGACCTAATATCAACCGTAGATTTAGTTGACTTTCATAGTCAAATAATTTTTTAATTATTAAATTTTAATTCGAATAATTCTATTAAAACATGTTTAAATACTCTCCTCTTTGTACTTTCAACTTAGTCATTTTAATTTTTTTTTTTTTTGAAAATTTAGTCATTTTAATCTTATTCTTTTGTTCATATACTTTCAACTTTAATTAGGTGACATTTATTTTGGTTCATATATTTAAGAAAGTGACCATTTCGATTCAAATGTAGCCATAACTTTGTATTAAAGGATTTCAATCCGGTATAGAATTTGTATTAATATTTTACAAATAAAGATCAAAATGGTCACTTTCTAAAAGTTGAACCAAAACAAACAACTATGAAATCATTCCATGATGGCCACCTATCTAAGATCTAATATCTTGAGTTTCATTGACAACCAAATGTAGTAGGATCAAACGGTTGTCTCGTGAGATTAGTCAAGGTACGCATAAGCTGACCAGGACACTCACAGATATAAAAAAAAAACAAACAAACAACAATGGAAGTATAAAGCCTAAAATGATCAAATATTGAAATATCACAAGACCCAAATGGATATTTTTAAAGTACAGTGACACCAAAGTTGAAAATACCGAAACCAAAATAATAATGAATCCCAACAAACTACAATGCAGTACTATTATAAGAAAACTAAATAACAGAAACACAAAAATGATAATAAAAGTCGAATCCAATAATCAACTTTGAATAGTTTAACACACATCATAAACATACATTCTCGTGCACTTTAAGTTTATTTTCACATCCATAGATTCACACTTCATCTTTGCTGATGCTGACTATACTAAAAAAATATCAAACAATCGATTCAGACAACTAATACAGAGAAGACTCCATAAATGCAACCCTATCACAAGTGAAGAAGAAGAGAAGAGAAAGAGTGAGAGATTAAACAACACCTTCAAGTTTCAAATTCAAATGGTTAGTGTGTTAGTGCCCATTTCTGTATTCCTCTTTATCTCCACTCCATCTGTTGGGCGGTTTAATGATCAGCAGTACAATTTATGACACTTGAGAAAGAACCATGTTATTACCAAAGCCTCTAATGTTGACCCCTTGGATATAGTTGATGCAAGATTCTGTACTCTAAGCGAAGTTTTGTTGTCATCAAAATGAGACAGATGTTCCTCATAAATGCACCACCATTTGCTGAAGGGGTCATTTCTCAGGCCTTTTTCTCTTCATACCAATAGCAATCTACCTTTATGTTCAATACACTGTTGAAGTTTACCCTCCTGCAAGATAACCTGGTTCTCTACTTTAGCTGGCCTATTTCTGTTATTTATCTGAAATCGTGGAAATGGCTTGTGATTGTCTGTCGTACTGGTTGGCATCTCAGGTAAGACCTCGTCCAGGAACTGTTCAGCTACATCTCCATCTTCATCAACCCGGAGACGCTTAGCGTACCATGTCAAACCCTGAATATAGGAGGAAATATGCCAAAAATTAACACAATGCCATCAATTGCAATCTCACAAATGACAAAAACCATCACCACACTTTCACCAGAAACAAGTCCTAGTACCAATGAATGGGTACATGAGAAGGAAAACTTGCAAATATTAGAAACCATGTAATGGCTTTAGATCATCCATCATGATGATTGTGCAATTCATACCAGCAAAAAAGCAGAGTTGAAGTCCCCATTAAAATGAGATCCCTCAGTACCCTACTCCTTATGCTGGCGAATTCTCAGAGGAGAAATTTTCCCATCTGAAAAGAGGAAGAGTAGGACCATGCATATATATATAATGATACAGATGGATTAGGTTATGATTTCAATTGACAGATCACTTTGGTAGATAGAGAAGAAATAGCCTACACCTTAAGTTTGCATCAAAAGGCCCTGGAAGTCATTTTGTTTTGCTATGGTTTTAGTTTCTTCTTGTTCTAGTTTCAGCTTATTTAGAATGCAGATGAGTACAACCAGCAGCCCTCTCATAGCTAAAGGTGCCTTTAGGTTCCTATTTTAGACTTTAGTGGAAGTGATAATGTAAGTGGGCTTCTTAGTCCTAAGGCCCTTGTAGACAGTCCGGGTAGGATTTACCATCTATTTAACTCACACTATTATACGAGATTAAGAATCAATAAAATGGAAACTTATATTATTTGCTTACGTTCATCTCTGCATTGTATTCACAGAAACAACACATTTATCTATCATATTCAATCATCCAAATATAATTAATATCCAGCACCTTCATTAGCAAGACAATTATATCAAAAAGAAGCTATTAAAGTTTTTTACATACTTCAACAGCTGAAATCAGAAACTCGTGTGGCTTTCATTGTTTAGTATCTTCCCAGAGAAAAAGTACTTACTAGACAACCGAGTTTCCTTCTTCATTTTTATTTTGGTTATTTTCCTTAACCAGAGTAAAACTCAGGTTGCACAGGATTTAGTTGAATCGCTAATTAAAACAACAGGAAAAGAAAATTGACAAAGATTAAATACAGTTGACAAGCATTTATTACGACTACGTTGTGACAGCAAAACTTCATAAATGCCAAAAGAACCCAATTTTGAAAAGTGTTATGGCCTACAGATATCCTGAGCTAACACAAACAAAAGCACAAACCCATTTTCAGAAGAAACTATATTTTGTATCCACCGACAAAAACCAGGAAATCCAAAAATCTAAACGCGTATTAGAAGCAGCAGACAGTTTTAAACTCTTAATGACCTACTATAGAAATAAATCTCGCTCACTCTAACCATTACGCTCGCCGTAGAGAAACTTTGCCAAATTCAATCACAGAACATAGGAAAAGACCAACAATCCAGCAGTCATTTGGAAATTAAAAGACAACAAAAGCTAATAATAGAATGAACCTGAACTCCACCATCGCCGGAACTAGAGGGAACAAGAATAGGGCCGGGTTGAGGGCGATTGAGAGCGACCTGGACAGGGACGCTGAAGCCCCTCCGAGGACCAGTTTCCTGCAAATGGACGCGATCGGGAGCCTGATTATCGGAATCAACATCATCATCTTCGTTCTTGACGTCGTGAGCGTCGTCCTTGGAGAACCCTAGAATTCCTGCAATCTTCTTGAAGAACCGCATCTCCACACTGCAACGATCGAATTGATCGAATCAGAGATAGAGATGGAGATCTTGAGAAAGAAAGAGAGCGGAATTTGATCGTATCGTTTCAGAATTCTGGGATTATTGGCGATTTTTTTCTTCTCCTTTTTTTTTTTTTTTTCCTTCTCTTTCCGATCGATACTTTTGGTTTTGAACTCGCTGTAAACTGCTATAGATTCTAAATATTAATAATTTTCGTTATCCTTATAACTTACTTTTTCGAAATGATTATAAAAGTTTTAATAAATTTTGTAATAAAGTTTCAAAAAAATATATACAATAAATTAAATTTTGTAATAAATCATTCTTTTAACAAGGGGGTCAGGATTTAATTGACCTCTCATTCAAGGGTTAAAATGTTTATGTCAATGAACATGTTGAAATCTCAATTTTATGAAAATATAGATGGAAATATCGATAAAATGTCGAAATCGATGAATATTTTGAAAATAAAATATTTAAAACAAAAGAAATCAAAAAATAACATTTAAAATAATAAATACATATTTTACTTTTTTTTTAAATAAGTCAAACTACTTATTATTAATATTATCTCCATATTAGCTATATTTCATAACTATTTTTCTCATACTATATCAATTTTTTTACGATATAATGAAAATGTTGATTTACCTCTCATATCAATGTCGAACTTTAGACATGTGAAAATGTCTATGGAAATTTCCACATGTCGATGGAAATTTAGTACATTGGTCCATTCATGAATTTGATTTTTTTTTTCTAAACTATCATTCACCTTTAATTTAAAATCCTTTTCAAAAAAAAAAAAAAAAAAAAATCTTTAATTTTAAACCATACCTCTACGACACAGTAGCAAATTTTTTATTAAAAAAAATGTTGTTTTTAATGTGAGAATTGGCCATATGCTCAACTTTATCCCAAAAAAAAACAAAAATCCTTGACATTTGAATGCCCCGTTTGATAACCATTTGATTTTTGGTTTTTGGTTTTTGAAAATTAAGCCTATACACACCTATTAAGTTTATTTGTTTTAGTATCAATCTTCCTTGTTTTCAAAAACCAAGTCCAATTTTGAAAACCAAAAAAAATTGGTTTTCAAAAACTTGTTTTTGTTTTTAGAATTTGGCTAGGAATTCAAATGGATCCTTAACAAGGATGAAAGTCATGGTAGGGAATTTAGGAAAAAACAAATATAATTTTCAAAAACCAAAAACCAAATGGTTATCAAACGGAACCTTTTGATTGAACAGTCCTTAAATATACATTTAGATTAAAATTATTCAAGCTGACCCTCCCATAATTACAATTTGATACAAGTTCAAAATCTATTTACTTTACTTGTCAAGAAAAGAAATCTATTTACTTTATTAATCCATCTACCTTAATAACCTTTCAATTAAAGTATAAAATTGTCGGTCTCATTGTTTCAATCCCTCAAACAATTTCTCACACTTAATCATTTAAGAAAAAAGACCCCATAAAACTAAAGACTTCAATTTTCACAAGAGAATTCACTATCTCCAACACTCTATAATATATGTCAATCAATTATCAATTACCATCTTAAAAGTCGACGATTCGTTCCCTGCCCACAATTTTGAACTCGAAATATTAGATATATCAAGAATGCCTTTTTCCATGAAATGAAGAATTACCAGAATCAGCACACACATCCACAGTGCCCAGAAGAAAATTTGTTCCTTGGTAACTTTACGTAACAATATAATATTGAATAGAAAGAACAATTATCATAGAATTCACAACAATGATCACAAGCCAACATCAAAGAAATTCATCCAAGAACAAAAAATTTCCACTACAAGGCCTTGATTACAACAGAAAGCAGCAGGCAGCCACAAGAAATAATCTCGTTTTTCTAATGCCGAAAAAATAAGCAGAAAGGAGGGAGGAAAGAATATAGAAGTTTGGTTTACATATGCTAACAGTATAAACATCAAATAGCTAGGCTCAAAGGTGAAGTAGAACAAAACAAAAGCAACTAAAATGCTCAAATGATCCATCAAAAACCACCACCTGTCTCTCGCCATGAAGCTTCTCTTAAATATGCTCGAATGATTGCGGTGTCGACGAGAAAGCTTTCGACATTCTCTATCCATCCAATCAATGTTTTCCTTTCTTTACACTTTGTGGCTAGATGTTCATAATTTTAACACCGGATCTCGTATGATCCAGCTTTAGTTATGTAACGAACCCATTCGACTGTGTTGTAACCACTCTTCTCCCACACCTGAAGAACAAATTAAGAAAAAAGGCTTCGTTTTGAGAAGCATGGACCAGCAGGAAAGAGTAGCACTCACATTCCTTAAATTACTACACAACAATGCACATGCCATATCTGTATTTAGAATTTTCTAATAATTGAACTTCGGGTCAGCCATGTCTCAAAACCCACTTGCAAGTTGCAACTAATTTTCTGTATCCCAATTCATATGATCAATATACTAAAATAAACACTAGTCATTTCAAATTTCACATAAACATATGGTAAGAAGTTACATCTAGCATGCCCTCCATTGATATTCAGATTGGCAATGAAAGCCAGTCTGAATCCTCCCACCTCAACTATTCCTTCAATGAAAGGATAAACAAAACGCATACAAGTGATTAGACTAATTTAAATTCCATCAGATCAGAAATTAATCGTCTAGCATTGCTCAAAGAAGACGTTTTTCCCCCCTTTTCCTTCCAACTATTTTCATGCCATAAACAGAATTGTTACACCATACAGAATACTTATATATATATCTTACATCACATGCATTGTACTACTCTGCTAATCTGCCAAGGAGTAATAAGAAAAACCAACAAATACCTTAAGGAAACGGACTCGTAAACCAGAGGCTGTGAACATGGGAACCTGTATACCCAAAAGGATAAATATTTCACCACCAACATAATCATAAGACAGAGAAGAGAGAAATTAACAACCTAATTCATAGGAACATCTAAACTCAGTTTGAAAAGGGAAACTGATACTAGTGGCAACATTTTAGAATCTTTCTTTTTTCTCTATTCCATTCTTTTAAAAATTAACTACATTTGATCATTTCTTTTTTTGGAACAAAATTTTTTTTCCTATTTAGGAACGATGTAAAAATAAATATAAAACCATATTTGGACAATGAACACTTTGAAGAGTTTTCAGTCTCAGGCTAACCCTTTACGAAGAACATGCAAGTCTTCTCATAAAACAGGTCTAAAAACTATTCTACAACAAAACAACGATGAAGAAAGAACACTATGAAAACCATTAAATCAGCCCTACAGAGCAGGAGTAGAAGCTCGTGCTTGTGCTAACATTAAAAAAAATGCATCTATGCGTCATTGCTAAAATAGTATGCTAGGATTAAATCTTTGAGAACCTGAAACTCCATCTGAATTGGTGGCCGTGTCCAAGGTTTCCTTTCAGCTATTGTAGAAATCAGCTCGACGTCTGCACTCATGGTTGGTTCTGTTTGCCCAGGAAATTTTCTGATCCTAAAATTGACACATAGAAAGTTAAGCTACAACTGCGTATCATTAACCATGAGACCTAACATAATATACTCATTCAACAGAAAATTAAGTTCCTGTGAGAACATGAAAATCCCTATTAAAAAAAATCAAAGTGTAGAATCTCTTGATTGATTTTTGAGGGGGAATTCGAAACATAAGAGTATGCATGCTATGAAGAGCATGTATAAGAGTATGCATGCATGAAGAGCATGTATAATGAAAAAGAAAAAAAAGAAATGCACAAAACGAAAAATATTCCAGAAAGCTGTGTGAGAATGGAGATTACATCATAACAAACTAAGCCAAAAACATAAAGGCATTTGTAATAAATGGAAAAATTATAGATGATATCATATCATATCACAAAGATGACTAAACTGCACAAATATCTATGATACAAAATGCAAGGATTACCACGTATTTGTCAGAAGAAAAACCCAGAAACTCAACGAGCATATTTAGAAGAGAACTAAAGAAAACACTCACTTCCACACAATGCAATCAATAGAGGCATTGTACTTGGCTCGACCCGATGTCACTTGAAAACTAGTTTTAGCTGTCTGTTTTGGAACAGGAACTTTAATGACCACGCCAAGAGCAAACATTTTTGCACCAAAGACACTCTTCACCTGAAGGCCAGTAGAGAATGGACTTAAAAAGAATTGTAGAGCTCGGTACATTAAGATCATGAAATTTAGAGAACCCCAAACCTTGACATTAACTTCCATACGTGTCCTACCAAGCTCCTTAATTGTCGGGAGTACTCGAAATGGAAGATTAACACCCTCAGTAATACGATATCTGCATCAAAAGAGAATAAAAAGATTATAACAGACATAGGAGAAGAAATACCTTGCACATATGAGAGAATAAACATGAAAATGGAATAAACTCTCAGTATGCCTCCATACAAAATTATTCATTTTCCCTCCCTCTACCTTCTTCACATATGATGGGGTCCTTTGTCCTTCCCTCTGCGAGAGATAATGGATATCATGGATAATTTTTTGAACGAGATGCACACTAAAAGTTCTTTGTGGGCACAACTAGTAACTCTCATACTCACATACAGATAACAAATAGAGTGCAAAAGCACTCAATTTTGCTTCATAATGTACAAAATTATGTGGAAATTCTAAGAGAAATGGATGTCCAGACATCAGCAATGGAAATTCTTCAACTAGATGAAACAGACACGGTAGAAAAGTTCTCCACCTCCATGTAGAACAATTGAACTATATTCCTTCAAAGTGACTCACACACTAATAACATACTTGAACGTGACATGCTGATAGGGACTGCAATAAACATTACTGGGGAAAACCCCCATACTTCATCAAAATGAAGATAGTATATTCTATAATGGCAAAGTTTTGTGGCATGGTTTTTTTTTTCAATATTGAAGGATGTGTGGATTGAGACAAATAATAGGATTTTTCGAGGGGAGGAGAGGTCGTGCGATGAGGTTTGGGAGGTGATGAGGTTTTTTATGTCTCTTTGTGGGTGTCGGTGGCTAGGCCTCTTTGTAATTATGATTTTGGTATGATTTTGTTGGATTGGAGCTCCTTTCTATAGGTTCTTTTAGGGTCTCCCTCTTGTTGGGCTTCTTTTTTGGTATGCCCTTGTATATTCTTTCATTTCTTCTCAATAAAAGCTCTGGTATCTTACCCCAAAAAAAATAATAATGAATAACTAAAGTTGATGGGAGCTAGATCTAGATGTTCAAAAAATTCAAAGGAAAAGCCAAGTTAAGAATAAAACAACTTGATCTGTTGAGAATCTCAATTTTAAACAATACATGAGATAGATTTAAATATAAAGATGTTTGAGCTTACTTCATCAATTCGAATTCCCCATCGGGAGGCACAAAGCTGACTGTCTTCTCTGAGTTAAACCTCGTCAAATTTACACATTGATGAAAAGTAACATCATCGAGCTCAATTGTTTTACCACTGCAAAGTAAATCATAGAACAAAAAAAATGCATACCTTATTAAATGAAATTATAACTGGGGGATCATGAACTCTATACTATAGTAACTAACTATACTAGACCAATGACCATCACAACATAAAGAAACATGTGAAGCCAAAATCTCTCCTTGGATTTTATGATATTCCACACATGCTTCAGAGCTGTTGGATACATGTAAGGAAGGCCTAAGCCAAATTATCCTTCGCTACTACAATTCAAAAGATGAGAAAAGTGGAACTACTCAACTGCTTTATATTCTTTTTTCGCTCCTTATAGAAGTTCGGGCAAATAGCAATAATTATTGCACAAGACAACTTATTTCAACATGAAAGTTCCCAACAACTAATTGTAAGGGCAGCATAAGCAAGAGGAGAAGAAAAACTTCATCATGCATGTGCAATTTAAATAAAAAGCAGGAAAACATGATGATTTTTCCCTTCCTTCTTTTCCATCAACTCACCAATATACAAAGACACATTTAAATGCATAACATCAAATCTAGAGTATATTGTATAAAGCATCCTTTCTCAACAACAATAAAAAACAACAAAAGAAAAAAAGAAAAAAAAAATGAAGAACATAAAAGCTATATGACATAAAGAAAGCGGAATAGCAATATATAAAAAACTAATATCCATCCTACTTCAGAAATTTCTCTGCACTCATGTACTGAGCACATTCTTTTGAATTTGAAACATTATATTGATGAGATATAATATTTAAAAGGTTAAACCAGAAGTTTGGCCCTTGAACTTTCAAAATTGTGTCTATTAAGTCCATGTACTTTAAAAGATTTCTAATAGTAATAGATATAGGCATCTAAACATTCAATTTTGTGTCTATTAAGTCCATGTCATTAACGCTTGTAGTAAGGCACATGAGTCAAATGACACTATGCAGTCTGCTATCAAGTGGCTAAGAAGACTTTGAAGATTGACATTGATCAAATATCAACATTGAAAAAGCAATTGTAATGCCAACATAAAAAATCCTTTTTTAAAACTTCTTAAAAGAATGCAACGTACTAACCAGATCAGAAATTTTTTGTACAAGACTACAATAGAAAACATAATAAGCTATAAACAATTATGTCTTCCTCCTTTTATTCAAAAAAAAAAAAAATGTCTTCCTCTCATATTACTAACTACTATTGTTGCAATAGTAAAAGAAACGGAAAGAACCTATAGAAGATGCACTCTGTTTAGCCACACAATACACATACACACAGATACAAGTAATCATGTATGACAATTTCACCAATTGAAACAGAGAGTTAATGATGCTTAATGAATAATCAAGTATGGCGAAAAAAGAAAAATAGTATGGTTGTAGAGTATCATTCAAGTTCCCATGAGAAACTACCTTTTAGTTGGACGGGACTTCAACTGCGACTCTTTCTCAAGGCCAATCTTATCATTTAAACCCAACTTCAAATCAGGCATTCCAGAAAGAAAGCACTTCATAAGAATCTTCCCGGTTACATCACAACGCAAAACACTACCTATGATGACCAATAGTTTATTAGGTTCCACAACAAGTAAGTGATAAAGGAGGAACTTTGAAGGCCATTAACTACCTTTTGAAGACATAAGAAGGTTTACACTTTCAACAATATCCAAAAAGACCTGCAGAGAGAATGTTCAGAATTTAGTTCGTTGCTTTATTCATGCAAGCAAAAAAGAAAGAATCATCATTCACCTCATTCTTTTTATACACAAGGCCTTCCCTTCGCCAACCAACAGCACCAGTAACTTGTAAAGTTGCATTTGGGACAGGTTTATCTGTAGGCTTTTTTACCATAGGGTAAAAAAGAAGCAAAATGAAAAGACATCAGTAAACATCACATATAAACAGACATTTATTCCTCTCTAAAACAAATATTTTTACATTTTCTAGAAGAGAAAAATTTATTGATTTAGAGAAACTTCACGAAGTAAAAGAGGATGAGAAATCCTCTTAAGAAATACAGATAGGCGGCAAATTATAAAGTGTGAGAGAGAGATGTAGAAAGAAAATGTAAGATACAGCAATGTTCCAGCTAAGCACCCTTAACATGCTCAAAATTTGGCTTATCCCACCAGGTTGTTGGAAAATACATCTATTATCTAACCTTGGATGAGAATGGCGATCGAACTCCTTCCTGAGTGATATATAGTTTTAGAATTTCGGGCGAGAGGTTTTGTGGGTAACCAAAATCCATTATTTCTGCAATTGCAAGGCAGATATTAGTCTTCCACTCATTTCCATGACAGAAAATCCTCTAATTTTCTAAAACAATAATAATAAAGCAACAGATATAACATAAATGTCCAATGGTAAGCTTATACATAAAATTCTAGTAAGATATACGCACACATCTATAAGACAAAACAAATCATGCCTCTAATCAATTTACCACAACCAGAATCTCTAATAGAAAATTAGGAATCTTTCTTTTTCTTTTTTTAAGGAAGACCACACTTTCATGAGAAAAATAAAAGAATACAAAGGGGCATACAAAGAATTGGTTCCTCAAAAATGCATGAGAATATAATTAGCATGGATGACAGTAATTGTCATGCTAAACACTTGGACCACAATACAAAAAGAAAAGGTGTTATCCATGGACAAATCTAATAATTGAACAACAAAGTCACAGAAATGGAATGGAATTTTTCACTGTATGCCACACCATATAGCCCATACCACATATTGTATAACCTGATGCAACATATTATTCTGAAGTGGAAGGAAAAATTAGTAGTAATTAGGTCTCTTAATGCCAAACAGATGACTTGTGCTAGTAGAATGTTTTTTTCTTCTTCTTCATGTATTTTTTTTAACAAGAAAATAATAGTCATATGGCATGCAGTTTTAAAAAATAAACTTTATTCAGCAAGGTAACTGTTTTCTTTGCTTGCTTGCTTTCGTCGTCTTCTTCTTTTCTCTTGTAGAAGGTCAAACTATTAAGTAATAACTGTTATATTCCCTCCAATACTTCGTCTCATCAAAAAAACAAAAAAAAACACCCCACACATAGAAAGTAAGAAAACAAGAATGGAAATCACCGACAAGGCATCACATACCATCCAAAAGCTCATAAATAAGAACAAAATTGTTTCGAATTGCATCTTCATCAAAAGCCCCACCAAAATAAGATTTGAACAGTGCAACGGCCTGTAAGCAAAACTCAATCATAAGTTCCATAAAAATAAAATATGTTCCCCTCATTATTGGGCAAAAATTGTTTTCATAGAAATTTGGCTACTGGAGCAAAAAAGTCTTCATAATTTATATTCTAAAAGAGGAAGCTAAATATAAACTCCAAAATAATTGATGAAGCAAACATCAAAGTTAACTTATAAAGGAAAAGAACCACCGAAATATACAACCATAAAGAAGATTGCAACTACCTCAACAACAAACTTGAATGCACAAGCTACATTCGCATTGCTGCTAACAACAATCACAATGTATACGTTGCTAATTCTCATGTAAAAGAAAGAGCAACCACCAATCTGCCGCACAGGACAGGTGCCAAGTTCTTTTGTTTGCATTATATGTGTTCGGAAGGCATCCACCATATTTCCCCTGAGAGAATTTATTAAATGTAAAAAAAATCATACAACATAAATTTAACGAGAAAATACAAAGATGCACAAGAATTACACCCATAAGCTGAAATGAGCAACATTTCATATTTCCATCCAAGCAATAATATCCTCCTATAGATATTAGAGACGATAGAATGACCAAACATCTTCGAAACTATCACTAAATACCATAATTTTAGAAGCTCAACAGTCATTTTGGTTTACCACCTTTTTTATCTCAAACTTCTCTACAGAGTAAATAACCCTACCACAAAATGACATAATCCACACGGATAGAAGAGTTTCCTACATTGAATCATAAGGTAATTTATCATAAACCATCAAGTAGACAAACCTTACACCCATAACTACAATATTGAGACCAACCATATAGAGCGAGGGATTTCCAGGGAAACCCATCATCTATAATTCGCTAACAAACGATTCCATCTAATCAGCTAAGACTCAATTACAAAGAACCTCAACAATTCCCATTGTTCTAACGACTCTTCCAGCAATCGACAACTAAATTATAAACTCTACCCAATAAATACAATCATATACAGAGTTTCCCCAACCTAGTATATCCCGCAAAGGCATGCCGCAAACCCTTCTGTATTAACATCCAAAATACTGCAGAAAATAGTTGAAATTACCCGACATCGTCACGGTAGAGACGATTGATGAGAACATCGCCTCGGAGATTGAGGAAGTAAATGGCCGATGCAGCCACCGGCATGTCTGATCGAGCGGATCGTGTCCCAAGGCGGAGAACAGAGCGGGGCTTGGCCAAAAAGTCGGAAACTAAGAGAGTGAGGAGGAGAGAAAGAAGTGGTAGGGTTGAGATCTGGGGAATTGGAAGAGTGGAATCGCAGAAAATGGAAAATTTTGGTGGAGAAGTGAAAATTCTTAGGAAGGGATTTTGTGATTCTTCGTTTCTGCAACTATGAACTGAAGAATTGTTGACCCAACCGAAGATGTAATAACAAAAAGCTCCAAAATGGTTTTTTTTTTCTTCTTCTTCTTTTAAATATCGCGAAAGTAAATAGATTCGAACGAAAAATGAAGGAAAAAAATAACGTCGGAAGCCACTCTTTTTATCAGAGCCAGGTTTCGATCCTGGGACCTGTGGGTTATGGGCCCACCACGCTTCCGCTGCGCCACTCTGATTTGTTGTTATAAGTTTGTTTTTATTTTATTTATTGACATATTTTCTCAAATGTTTGATATCGTTTATACAGATTTTCCATTTTTCTTTTTTTTTTTGGGAAAGATTTTCCGTTATTTTATTTTACCTTTTTTGTATCATTTTAGTTCTTGAACTTTAAAGTTTGTTTTATTTTAGTCTTTAAACTTTCAAATTTATTCTATTCTAGTTCCTGGATTTTCAAAATGTTCATTTTAGTCCCTAAACTTTTAAAAAATAATCATTTTGCCTAATGTTCGTCTCTAACTTATTTTATTTGAAATCATGTTCATATTAACAATCTAATTCACGAACTTCAAAGCTATGTCATTAATTTGTTAAAATTAAAATAAAAGTAGAAAACAAAATAGTCATTTTAAAAGTTCAGGGATCAAAATGGAACAAACTTGAAAATTCGGGGACTAAACACAAACATTTTAAAGGTTCAAGGACCAAAATAGAATAATCCTAAAAGTTTATGGACCAAACTAAAATTTAAAACATAAATTATTTGTTCAATTATATATTTAGTTTCTATAATTAATTTTCAATTTAGTCCTCAAGATTTGAACTTATCTTCAATTTGATACATATGGTTTGATTAAATTTCATAAGTTGTTTCTAAAGGGTGTTCTTCCCAATTGAAAAATCCCTCTTATTTTCTTTTCTTTTATTTTATTTTTTTTAATGTAGTCCTAAATTCTAATACAATTAACCGATGCGGGTACCCAAATTTAAAATTTGATGAGGGGAAAAATTCAAATATAAAACTACCCATTGAAAATTGCCAATATGATAATCACAAAGACAATTTGTAAAGTTTGGCTAAATCATATAGACAGAATTAAAACTTTTGAAACTATATAGATTAATATGAAACTAAATCCATACCATAGGAACCAATTGATACTAAACTCAAATTAAAGACGAAATTGAAACTTTTAAAACGGTAGGGACTAAATTGAAATTCTGTCCAAACCATATGAACCATATTTGTAATTTAACCTAAATTATTTGAAACTCTGACCGGATGATTGTGGGGTATATGTCAATTACTATGTTTTGGCCATAACTACAATAGTCTAACCAAATTTTATGACCATAAATATGTATATAAAGTGACTGTCAAAATATATATATATATATATATATATATATATATAGGGGCATTTGCATCAATAGCAAAAAAAAAATCAATAATTGCAGGCGTGTCTTTGATTGATTGGGTTTGCAGATATAGCAAAAAACGTTTGGCCCAGCCCAGACAATAACGCAAAAAGACTAAAATAACCTCAGCTCGTCGTCCACTGATATACCAAATATCTAGTAAATATATAGTATATCAGATGTATATTTCGTGAATATAATGTATTAGATATTTGGTATATCAATCAATTCATATACTAAATATATAGTATATCAGATGTATATTTCGTGAATATAATATACTTTACACATGAGCTTTCATTAGTTTAGATATTTTTGATATACTTCATCAATAAAGAATTAGATATATTAGCTTTATTTTGGGACAATATGTGTGGGAGAGGATTTAAACATCTAACCTCTCGGTTGAATGTGTATATATCAATGATTTTTTTTAATAACAAGTTTATCATTGATGTATTTAGCTACTCATAATCAGGTATATTTATTAATTATTTGACTAGTAAAAAAAATGAGGTATATCAACGGTGTATCAACTTTCATAACAGGTATAGAAGACAAACATTTATTTTATAAAAGACAAACATTTCATTTAAAATATGTAAATAATACAACATAATTCAATAAAGAGAAAAGAAAATATAACAAATATAAGTAAAGAAAGTAACATATCAAGTATATCATTGGTATATCAAATATTATGTTTATCAAATCAAGTATATATTAGATATATCATTAGTATATTAGGTATATCATTGTATTCATTCGAGTATATCAAATTTGGTATACTTTATATTTCGTATATCAGTAAATATAAAATATATCAGATATACTACTAATATACCTATTGATATACCAACAAGGGTAAAATTGGAATAATAAAAAAAACGGAAATCAGATTTTTAAAATTTTGCTATATTTGCAAACCTAATAAATCATAGTTAAATTTGCAAATATCCTAATATTTTTTGCTACCCATTGCAATTCCCCAATAATAAAAGAAAACAAAGGGATTTTTCAAACGAATAAAATACAATTTAAGAACAACTAACAAGATTTTTAATCCATCCATGGGTACTATATTGAAGATAAGTTCGAACCTTAAGGACTAAATTGAAACTTTTAAAATTATTGAGACTAAATTTAAAATTCACGATAACTAAATTTATGATTTAACAAATAAATTATCATCTTTATAAAAATAAAACTTATCAAAAAAAAAAATCTTTATAAAAATAAAAAAAAGTTTACCATCTAATTTTATTAAATAAACAAAAATGTACATAAAATAACAAAAAGACTTTATAAACGATTTCTTGCATTTTACAAAGCCTACGAAAAATTAAAATAAAAGCAACTTTTATTTCAACTAATCAGAGTGGCGCAGCGGAAGCGTGGTGGGCCTATAACCCACAGGTCTCAGGATTGAAACCTGACTCTGATAATTATTATTATATTGTCTTTACAATTCCTCAAGACAACTTTTTGAAAAAAACTAAAGTTAAAGAATCAAATAGTATAAAAAAGATAAAGTAGAAAATATCTACAATGGGCAAGTGTTTAAAGCCACGTGTAATAGATTATTTATTTTTTTTGTTGGACAACATTTAGGGATTTTGGAATTTGAACCTTCGACCTTTTGATTGAGAGTACAAGTCAATTATTGTTGAGTTATGCTCACTTTGTCTGCATGTAATTGATCAAATATAGAATTTGAGAGTGAATTTGATTTTTTTAAAAAAATATTTAATAAACACTAAAAAAATATAGAATGAAGAAAAGTTAGAGACTAACCAAATGAATGAGCATTGGGTTAAAAAGTTTTTCTGCTTCGCCTCGAAAGAAATCAAACAAGAATGAGTGTTGTTTAGTTATTGTTGAATTGAACTAGTTGAAAATTTTTAATAAGCATAATTAGCATTTTTTTTCCCTTCATTTCTCCTTCGCGAAAGTTTAATTAGTCAAATCTAACCTAAACATAGTTCGGTATATATTGTCCACCAAGAGGTTAGAGTTTCAAATCTCCTACTTTCATATATGTTTGTTGAACTCTAAAAGAAGAAGAAAAAAAGTCTAATCAATGAGAACAAATAAGTCATTTAGTCATTGATGCGCAATTTGCTTACCGCAAGTGTACGAGTCAAGTAATAATATAGTGTTTTCGTGATTAAACGAGTGTCGTCCTCTGGATTGGTTTTCTAGCAAATTAAATACCGTGAATAATCTTGTCCAATTTTATTTAGGGAACAAAACTTAAAGATAAAGATAAATCTAAAGACAAAAAGCATAAAATAAAGGTGGAGACTCAAAGGGAAAGACTCTTAGGGAATTGATTTCATTATTTCAGATTGAGGATTGATTAATATGAATGAATTGATCGTGCAATTATTCTACAAGTCAAGGAAACTTTTATCACGATTACCTCTCCCGAGTATAATTGATTCTCATGCATATAACTAACTTGATATCCCTATCTAAGTTCATTAACATGCAAGGCATTATTCGGTTTAATCCTTGTTATACTTCTAGAGATATTCCAAATCCCGTCACAAACTTAGAATTTCTACTCTAGTCATGCAATTAAACAAGACAAGTCTTAGGCCAAATCCTCTCTCCTGAGTTAGATTCAACACTTAAATCATTCAATTAGTGATCAAGTAATTGAAAGCATTACACAAAATTGCATGCATAAAATAAAAGCACATTCATACCAAAAATCAATCCAACAACTAAAACAACTACATCAATCCCTAAGACAAACAACTAGAAATTCATAGTCTTTAAACCACAAACAATAATTGTAAGAAAAGCCATAAAAACTACAAGAGTTAAGGGAAAGAGAAAGGAAAACTCGAATCCGTCGAAACCGGCACGTCCCCGTCACGATCTCCACGTCCTCTCGCTTGATTCCCGCTCCTTGGCCTTGCTTCAGCTCCCACCAAAGGTCTCTAGTCGAAATTAGGGCTAAAATCTCACCAATTGGACTCCCCCAATCCGTAGCACAAAATGATGAATTTATAGAAAATTTGCCGACAGCGTCGAGACGCGACGCTGTGGCGATACTGCGGATTTGGAAAATTCGCCGAGAGCGTCGCGACGCTATGAATTTTTTTTTTTTTTTTTAAATCAGCTGGGCTGAATTTGACTTCTTCCAACTTGATCCTTTTTCGATCTTTTAGCCCTTTTTCATGTCCCGAACACGCAATTAGCTCAAATATTTATTTCCTACAAAAACAACACAAAAACGCATCATTTTGGCCAATAAATTATAAAAGACTAGCTAAATTAATTAGGGAAAACTAGCTAGCTATGCTCGCTATCAGTCATGGATCGTATTTCTAGAAGTTTAGTTATTATTAAATCGTCATTCAACCTAAAAGCTTAAACTAAATTTATAATTCATCATAACTAAATTTATGATTTAACAAATAAATTATCATCTTTATAAAATAAAAAATAATTTATCATCTAATTCAAAATTAAATGAAAAAAACGTAAATAAAATAACAAAAAAAAAACTTTATAAACAATTTCTTGCATTTTACCGAACCTACGAATAATTAAAATTAAAGCAATTCTTTTATCAATTAATCAGAGTGGCGCAGCGGAAGCGTGGTGGGCCCATAACCCACAGGTCCCAGGATCGAAACCTGGCTCTGATAAATATAATTCATGTATAATTCTTCAAAACACTTTTTCTTAAAAAAAAAAAAAAACCTAGCACTTTACAGGCTAAAATGAAATTTTTTAAAGTTTAAACCCCACATTCTGAGATATTTTTTATAGTTTAACCTAGATCAAATATAGAATTTGGGAGTGAATTAGATTTTTTAAAAATATTTAATAAGCACTGAAAAATATAAAATAAAATATACTTTATTTTATTAATTTTTTTAGTTGAGAATGAAGAAAAGTTAGAGACTAACAAAATGAACAAGTATTGGGTTAAAAAGTTTGTTGCTTGGTCTTGAAAGAAATCGAACAACAACGAGCGGTTTAATTATTATTGAATTGAACTAGTCGAAAGTTTTGAATAAGCATTAGCATTTTTTTCCTTCAAATTTCCTTCTTGAAAGTTTAATCAGTCAGACCCAACCTAAACATAACTCGGTATATATTATCCACCAAGAGGTTAGAGTTTCAAATCCTACTTTCATATATGTTGTTGAATCTTAAAAAAAAAAAAGAAAAGAAAAAAAAGTCTAGTCAACGAGAACGAATGAGTCGTTTAGTCATATGGATCGTATTTCTAGTAGTTTAGTTATTATTAAATCGTCAATCAACCTAAAAGTTTAAAGTAAATTTTTATCTTATATCAATACTTTTAACACTCACTCTTATTTATAGGTTTGAAAATTTGCACAAAGATGAACAAGTGGTTATCAATATTATATGGGGGAGAAAATGACTTCATAATTCGAGCCGATTTTTTTTGTTTTTGTTTTTGTTTTTTGTTTTTGTAGATGAGTCGTTATGGTTAATTTAATGTTGTATCAATACTTAGTTAGGATATTAATTTCGACCTTATAGTTAAAACCAATGCATTTCTACCTCTCTCTTCCTTTAAAATTGTAGGTTCAAATTTTATCTCATTTTTTTTAATGTAGTATTCTTTATAACGTAAATGAATATATAAAATATATAGGGAAAAATACACTTTTGGTCCCTGAGGTTTGGGTTAAGTAACACTTTGGTCTCTGAGTTTTCAAACTCAACAAAAATACCCCTGAGGTTTGAAATACTAACGGTTGCTGACGTGGCAATATTATTTTAATAAAAAAAATTATTTTCTTAATTTTTAAATTAAAATAATAATAAATTAATTTTAAAAAATATTTTATTAGTATTTTTATTTATTTTCTTCTTATTCTCCATTATCCTCCTTCTTCATCTCCCTTCCTCGACCCTAACACTACCGGCGACCGTCGCTCGCCGCCCGCCGGCGGCGGCTAGCCTTTTTTTTTTTTGCGGCTAACCTTTTTTTTTTTTTTCACTCTTCCTCCCTTCCCTTACCTTCTTTCAGTGTTAAAAAAAAATCCAGATCTGCATTGGGCTGGAACCATCCTCAACGACCACAGTATTCGACTAGATCTGGAACCCCTTCTTCGTCGTCGTCGTCTTGGAGCAAAAAACTCCTTCATGGTCGCCGCCTCATCCATGCCAGCAGAAGACCCACCCACGTAACCCTTCGACTCGGTCTGAAACGAAGGGTGGATTCTTCGGTTAACGGCAGCGCAAAGCTTCGGTGGGTTCTTCGTTGAAGTCGGATTCGGAGTCGGTTCGGATTCTTCATCTTCTTCGTTTTGTGGTTTTCGATTTAGGGGACCACTGAAGCAACGGAAATCGAAATGAACCTTCGCAAACACGAGAGGAAATTGACGATTTCTCTCTTGAATCCAACGGAAATCTTGGCGTTCTCCTTCGCGAGTTCTTACGCGTGCCGGCGTTCTCCTTCGACGACAGGGATTTGGCCAGACTGAGGCTCTGTTCCTTCTTTTTTTAAATCAGTGAAAGAAAGGGAAAACGAACCAGAAAAGGGGGAGGAGAGGAGAGGGAAGAAGAAGAAAAGAAGAGAAAAAGAGAGAGAAAAAAATGGCGACGGCGGCGGTGACGGCTACCAGTGAGTTGAGCTTAGGGTTTTGAAGAGTGGGGAGAAGAAGAAGATCAAGGAAGAAAATGGGAAGAGAAAAAACAAAAAAGAAAAGAAAAAAGAAAAAGAAAAAATAATAAAAAAAAATAATTAATATATTATTTTACTTTAAAAAATTAAAAAAAATATATTTTTTAAACTAAAAATTCAAGCCACGTCATAAATCTGTTAAGATTTAACGGAAAGATTGACTGAAGGACCAAGAGTGTAGCGAAATCCAAATCTCAGGGACTAAAATGTCGAGTTTGAAAATTCAGGGACCAAAGTGTAACTTAACCCAAACCTCAGGGACTAAAAGTGTATTTTTCCCAAATATATATTATATAAGATATCAATAATATTGACAATGTAAATACTAAATATTAAAAGGTTGAGACTTAGTGAAAATGGAATAGCTATTTATTTGTTTTAGGAAAATGGGAAGCCAATATATATTTAAGATACCAAAAGGGTAATCCGAAAATTATTATAGAGTTTATTAAAATATATATATACACATTCAACCGAGAGGTTAGATGTTTAAATCCTCTCCCACACATATTGTCCCAAAATAAAGCTAATATATCTAATTCTTTATTGATGAAGTATATCAAAAATATCTAAACTAATGAAAGCTCATGTGTAAAGTATATTATATTCACGAAATATACATCTGATATACTATATATTTAGTATATGAATTGATTGATATACCAAATATCTAATACATTATATTCACGAAATATACATCTGATATACTATATATTTACTAGATATTTGGTATATCAGTGGACGACGAGCTGAGGTTATTTTAGTCTTTTTGCGTTATTGTCTGGGCTGGGCCAAACGTTTTTTGCTATATCTGCAAACCCAATCAATCAAAGACACGCCTGCAATTATTGATTTTTTTTTTGCTATTGATGCAAATGCCCCTTTATTATTTCCTCAATCCTAAATTCTAATACAATTAATTAACACGGTTACCCAAATATAAAATTGCTAATTAATGAGTCTTGAGCATAGGGGCCTATATGGGGGGTTTTGCACACCTTTGTGATTCTATTATAGCTCACCTGCTTCTAAGGGTTGAGTGATAGGGGTAAAAAGAGCTACCTGCAGTGTGTTCAGTTTGGCCAACCAAGGGTTAAGCCTGGGTTAGGGGTCCCTACACTGTAGTGTGAAAGCTAGTACCTCGCAATATTAACATTGTGTTTAAGGAGAAGGAAGAGGAAAGTGAATCATTTTCTGGCTCCTAGGCTAAAAGATAGCATTCTAATTTTGCTCCAGTTGGTCTCTCGATCGAAGCCTAGTTTCCAGTGTAGGGGGAAGATAGGTGGAGGATCCCATAAATCTGCTCCTGGTCCATTAGAGACTTTCCTTTGGAAGGCTAATCACACACACGCGAGAGAATCTTGGAATGATTTGATTTGGTTCGTCATATTTTGCTAGCTTGTGGTAACGTCTCCTAGACTAAAGGATGAGTAGATGTAGTGCGGGTTTGTGTGCATGATTAATTGCCCGTCTGAATCTCTGCTGTTGATATCTCACTTATTTGTTTTGGATTCATGAGGATTGATGGGTTTAGTTTGGAGGTGATTGAGCAATCCATCCCCTGCTCAAATTGTTTACCTTGTTGATGTTTTAAACTGCTATATTTTGGGTGATTTTGTTGCAGGTAGCAGATCTAAGTCATCAAGCTTGCACGGAACAATCTAGCAACTAGATTTGAGTTAAGAATGACGGAGGCTTGGAAATCGGCTAATTTTCAGATGAACCCCACTGGTTGCCTGCTTAGCTCTCAGTTCACACTTTTTCAGAAGGGGACAGTATTTCTTTCTGGCTAGCGTGTTTTGGTTAGGAGGGAGGATGTCCCTTAGGGTGCTTAGATTTCGGTCTTCTGGTTCCTGTTTGCTGGAATGCTTGCTTTTGAGCGATTTGCTTTGTTTGCATGAAAGGTTGTTGTTATAAAAAAAAATTGCTAAGTCGTTAAAAAAGATTGTTAATATGATAATCACAAGGACAATTCTTAAAGTTTGGATAAACTATAGAGGATCAAATTTAAACTAGTAAAACCATATGGACTAAACTGAAACTAAATTCAAACCATAGGGACTAAATTGATATCAAGTTCAAATCAAAGACAAGATTGATTCTAAAACTATGATAATCACAAGGACAATTCTTAAAGTTTGGATAAACTATAGAGGATCAAATTTAAACTAGTAAAACCATATGGACTAAACTGAAACTAAATTCAAACCATAGGGACTAAATTGATATCAAGTTCAAATCAAAGACAAGATTGATTCTAAAACTATGAGGACTAAATTGAAATTATGTTCTAACTATAGTGATCAAATTTATAATTTAACCTGAATTATTTCTTATAACATAACTATTGTAATGTAACTAAATTTTAGGCTAAATTATATATGTAAAAAAAATATCCCTAAACTTTGTACCTCGTTTCAATAATACCCTTGAACTTTAAAAAGTTTCAAAAATACCCCTAATTTTTAAACATGATTAAAAACAAATATCCTTATTGTTGAGTTTTGAATGGAAAATGTTAAAGTTTTTGTTTCATTAATACTCTTACCTTTCAAAAATTTTAAAAAATACCCTTATTATAGAAATTTTTTCTTCTTTTTCTTCCTCTCACTGCAAATTCTTCCTCCATAAAAATGAATGCGAAACTTTGCTTATAAAAACTATGCAACAAAGGCAATAGGAGGATATGCAACAAAGGCAATAGGAGGATATTCTGCGGATTATTCTTTATTAAACATTACTTTCACACCTATGAACTCAAATATTTACTTAACAATTTTTCTTGCTACTTTGGTAGGATTTTGGAAGAAGAATAATTTTATTTAAGAGATTTTGAGTTGATTTAAATGGAATCAAGTAAAAAAATTTATTAACCACTAAGGACTCATTTGGAATACCTTTTAGTTTAAGTGTTTTTTTAGAATGCATTTTTTCTTTTAAACATTTTGTGTAAAAATTGTTTAGAATTTAACATTTCCTCATAAGTGTTTTTATACACGAGTTATTTTATACTTAAAAACTCTTTTTAAACAATTTGCTTTCAACAGTTTCTTTCAAAATGGTTTATTTCTCAATCTCTTTTGTTAACAAGTCATTTTTAGTGCTTGCTAAACACTAGAATTTTTTTTTTTCAAAATTAAACACTTGAAAAATTAAACCAAACATACCCTAATAAAGGGTCTAAAATTGATTCACATATGAAACTTCCTTTTAAATTAATACCATCATTAGTTTGAGGTTTTAATTGATACAACCTCCAAAGTTTAGGAGTATAAATTGATTTTTTTTTCACATTCAAGTATTTGGATGGTTCATTCCTTATTGGCTAGTGAGAATTACGAAACCTTTTAAAATAAAAATTCTCTTTACCAATGAAATGAAAGAAAAAATGATAAATCTGGTCTCTATAGTTTGGATATATAGTTAAATCTCACAAATCCTTCTTATTATTACGACATTAATAACATGATATGTCTTTCATATTTACACTATACATTTTTCACGTGCTTTTTTTTTTCAAAATGTTAAAATAAATTTAATTCAACAAAAAAAATTATTTTAACATATTATGTGTATATATATTTTTTTTGACAATGTGTATAATTAATTATTATATCATCATAAAAATAAGTACTTTTTAAAATAAAGATGGTATAAAAACCTAAATCAACTCTTATGTATTTAATGAGATATAATATATGTTAAAAATTTTGTATGAATTGTTAACTTGACCGGTTGACCCATTACACTAAATAGAAATCATAAGCATATATTTGCTTTTTTCCTTTTAGTTTTTCATTTTTTTTAGTAACCTTTTAGTTTTGGAGTGGAAAGATTGAAACCTCTAACTGATCTCTTGGTCGAGTGTATATACTAATTACCACTAAGATATTTTCACTTTGGCATATATTGTTGTGATTTTAAAGAAAAAAAACCAATCAATATGATAATGTACTACAAATTAAATTAAAAAAATTATAGCTAAGCTATATAAATTATCATAATAATTATATTCTTATTATAAAATTAAGAAGCTAAAATTACTTGTAAACTTAACATATATGGATAACAACCTTGTGCAAATTTTCAAACCCGAGATTTTTTATTAATATTGTAAAATTTTATTTTTTTAATTAAAATATATTAATTTAATATAATTTAGCTTTTTTTTTTTTGACAATATGGAGTGGGGAGATTTGAACCACTGACCTCGTGGTTATCAATACAACTTTATGCCAGTTGAACTATGCTCTTGTTGACATATAATTTAACTATTATAATAATAAATAAATACACATTAATTATAGTTTTGTATTATAGTAATTATTTTATTTTACAAGAACTCGAAAAACAATTATTTTATTTTATAAGAGGAGTGAAAGAAAAGTAGACAAAGAAAAAAGAAAAAACTATTGGTGTTTTTTTATTTTTCAAAAAAACAAAAGCTAAAAGCTTGGAGCCTAAAAATCAACCTCTTCAAGTCCACTATTTGTGGGATTAATTGTAATGAGCAAAGGATTGATGAGATTTCCACCAAATGGGGTTGTATACATAACATAAGCCTCTCCCTATCTCCTATTTTTTGGTTGTATATATAGAAATTCGCTCTCACCTTTACCAAGCTATTGGAATTCAATCGTCGGCCCCTCTCCATGCGAAATATCTTTGCTTCGAAGCTTTTGCCACTTTGTTTCGCTCTCAAAAGGACGTGCTTTAGAATCAACATTTTTGTAGCGGCCCTCTGGAACCTGTGGAAAGGATTCAAACATCTGACCTCTTGGTTAAGGGTATATATGTCAAGCTATGTTTAGATTAGGTCTTATTGATTAAACTTTGACGAAGGAGAAATGAGAAGGGAAAAGAATTGCTTAACTTGTTCAAAACTTTCGACTGGTTCAATTCAACAATAACTAAATAGCTGGTTGTTGTTCGATTTCTCTCATGACCAAACAAACTCTTTAACCTAATTGCTTGTTCATTTTGTTGGTCTTTAATTTTTTCTTCATCAAAGCATGCATTTGGTAAATTCACAGAGTTTAACCATTCAAGACAATCTACAAGAACAGAGTACTAAACAAACAAATAGGCTATTGCCTTTATTGAATACAAATTACAGATACAACAACAAAAGCATCAATCCAGTAATACATAAGATATTCTGCAGATAGATTTATTTAGTACTGTGCAGTGAAAGTGAAAATATCACACAGTTCACTCTCAAACTTTTACCATTGAGAACACAATTACAACAACACAATATAATAGGGTTAATTATGATGAATTTAATCAATTTTCTTCCAGTTGAGAGATGATGCTGGCGAAAACCTTGTAGCCATTGGCCATATCACTGAAATTACAATACTCATTCTCAGCATGGTATGTAGCACTTAAACCTGAAATAATTACAAAATCAAAAAGAAATGAAGAGAAATTAAATTGAGTTAACCATGTGCTAAGAAAACATTGTAATGTTGTAAAGAAATGAATAATTCATAATTAACAAAATCATACCATAGCCTACAGCCTGAACATCATAGCCTTCATCCTACAAGTAGTAATTATATAACAAAAAGATGAGAAACAAATTAAAATCAACAGAGGAAATTATAATTAAAAGATAAGAAAAGGAAATGTGTTTTACATGAAGGTCTCGAATAAGTGGCAGACTTCCTGTAAGTGAGAAAGGTTCGACAAGTCCTATAACTTCCTGGGTTGCATTATATAAAACTTTAAAGCCACGAGAATTGAGATTGGCTGCAAATCCCGATATCACCTCACCATAATCTATCTCAAGTCTACAAATTAAAGAAAAAGAAAATTTAATTAATTTAATTTCCAAGACCAAAATGAAATATAATATATGATGTTGATGTGATGGAGAGAAAGAGAAAGAGAAATGAATGAACCTCCCCCGAAGGCCTTCATCAGGTAGGGTATACTTTGAAACTGGACCCCTGGATTCAAGAACCTCAACGTTTGCATTATAGTAATCCACATACCCTTGCACTTTTCTTTTAACATCCTCCACACTGGAACGTAACAATTAATCATTATTACTTACTTATTACACACTAATTAAATCCATAATTAAGTTAAGTACTGATCTGTCTAACATTAATTAATTTAAACTAATCAACTATATATAATATGGTACTTACTCGTAGAAGGGAGTTAACCTGCCCAAAATCAAACCAAAAAGAAACACATATATAAGTGAAAATCAAGAAAGACACATCATCAAAATTCAAAACATTATATTTTATTAGATCGACTTGTATATATTCACCTGACATCTCCTGCAATAGTACATTCTCCTGGAATTTGATTAAGACCTCCTCCTGGATCTAAATTAATCAAGAAATGTTGTTCATGATGATGATGTAAACAATAATTTTCTCAATTATATATCTAAAATATATAATTAATTAATTGATCATGAAGCTAGCTTTAATTTACAACTTACAACTCCATTGGGTTGGTTTCATGGTCGATGGTATTTCAAATTTATATTTCTCTTCCAGAGGATCCGCAGGAAAATCTCTATAAAAGTCCAATTGGATCGGTTTGAGAGCGTCCATAGCTAGCTCCAAAGCATTAATGGCCTGCATACAACAAAGGTACGCACTTAAAATTTTAGACGTTGTTTGATTACTATTTGGTTTTTTAAAATTAAACTTATAAATACTATTCCACCTTTAGGTTTCTTTGTATTGTTACTTGCTTTTGACAAATGTTTCCAAAAGTCAAGACAAGTTTTCAAAACAATTTTTTTTTTTTCTTTTCGAAACACAATTTTCATATTGAGATTTACCTTGTTTGGCATCCCACTGTGGAAAAGTTTTCCAGTTGTTTTAAGTGTCCAAGGTATCGTACCACCGGTACCGATACAAGGTTGTGAATCTGATGTATCAATCCAATATCTACATAGAAAACCAAATATATACACAACTTAACAATGTATAACGCTAATATCAAGATCTACCCACCACTATGAATTGACTCAGTGGTTCGTAGAGAGAGACTCTGGAAAAATGAGTTCAAACTCTATAGTGTAGCCATCAACCAAAGATATTAAAATTACAAGCAGATGACCAACCATATCAGTCGAGGTATGTGTAAAGCTAGTTTCAACAATCATCCATATAAAAACAAAAAAATTGACTTACAGAGGCCCTCCTTTCAAATTATCAAAGTATCCATCCTCGTAAAGCTTTTCTACTCCAACTCCTTGGTTTTCTTCAGCGGAATTGTTCTCTTCAGAGGCAATGAATATAACAACAACAGAGTACTTCAACTTTAGCTTAGTTTGTGCAAGCTTCTTCATGAGTTCAGTTAAAAGAGCAACATGTCCCAAGCAATCCGTAGTCCCACGACCTCGAAGTTGATCCCCATCAACACTCAATGAGAAACCATCAAAGTTCTGCACATATATATATTATAACAATCATTAATTTTCCTTATATATATGAACTGCCATTTGAATGAGAATCAAAAAAACAATCAATATCAAAACCAAAAGAAGAATACCCAGTTTCCTTCGACAGGGACGACGTCCATGTGAGCTCCAACGAAGGAGACGACTTTTCCAGGCTCAGTTCCAGGATACTCGACTATCAAATTCCCACGCCCTGGTTTATAGCTGACATGGTTGATGATCAAGGGTCCGCCATTGCTGGAGCTGTAAGGATTCAGAACATCAAGGACATGATTCACGATCTTATCCTCTTCAGGAACCAGCTGCGGTGGGTTGTTCTGGACGTACTTCGACTCGCCGATGAGCTTCGACAGCAAAGGAATGTAGGATTCCTTCTCCAGCTCTCCAAGAATCTCTTTAATGGAGGAACCCATGCCTGTGATTTCCAAACAACACACAGATTTTTATTTTCCAGAGAGATAAGTATTTAATTATAGGCCAAATAACGACTGTGCATTGAAATTATTATTATTATTTTCAAGGACAAGGACAGATATTTCTAATCCGAGCATAGTTCATTGGATAAGATACCGATTGTCATCCTAATTGTTGAACTAAAAATAAGATTTCAAATATTTTGTTTTAGTCTAGGGAGGGAAGAAGATACTAACAAACAATTTTATCCTTCTTGATTTGTGTTAGATTTTTAGAGATTATATGAAAATGTTGATATATTGTAGTTTACTCTATAATTTGCTCTCTCAATTTTGAGAAATAAAAGAGAAATAGAGAATTTATATAAACAAAGAGTTAGAATGTAAATTTTTTCCAATCGTACTCATTCCTTTCTCTTTTATTTTGCTACTCCTTAGTACAAATTTTATGGTACACTATGATGATAAAAAAATTTAAAAAAAAAAATAGTTGTGACAGTTTTTTAAGAACAATAGGTCACAAATGTTGGTTGAAGATTCAAATTTACAACATTTAATAAAAATAAAAATGTTTTATGTTTTTCAAAAATAAAAAAATGTTTTATGTTGATGATGATGATTGTGTCTATTTATTCACTATACAATGGGACAACATAAATATTTTTTTTATTCAAGTTAAAAAAATACATATAATATATAAATCTAAAATTATCTCAGTTGCCTTCCAAACAAATACCATATATTTGATGAAAAATATAAAAATCTAAATGGAAGAAAATAGAATGATTAACAGATTAAAAAATAACAAACAATTAGATGGTTGTCCAATATTTGGAGTAAGATAGACATGAGTTGATCTCATTATAGAAATAGAGTAGTAGTTTAGACTTACTGAGAATGAAAGACGATTTTGCTCTGCTATTTGTTGAATATCTTGAAAATATACTTCTTTGCGCTCAACGTTGCACAATGTTGAGTCTAACTCAAAATCTTCTTTATATAGACTTCGGATTTGAAACAACAATTAAAAGTACTTGAATTAAAATATAAGATGATATTTCAAGACGCCATCGTCATTTTGGATAGTCAAAGTTTAGTGGGACAAGAATTTGGACCCTTGCCTACCACTTTATCTTTTTTGTACTTTCAATGTTACATTTCTTCTCAAGACAACTTTCTTCAAATTCTAACAATTGAAGAATAATGATGATAACAAATGAGGACCAAACTAACAACTAAATCATATGATGTTTTGAATATATAGTTCAATTCTAGAAGGATTTTTTTTTTTTTCAATAATACATGTGCTAAATTTGAAGAAATGTCTTGGGATATCGTGAAGAAACGAATCTTGGGAAGAAATGAAAGGAATCAAATAGTACGGATTCTATATTTGTTAGTTCTTATTAAATATTAAAATAAATCAAATTCACTCCCAAATTCTATATATTTTGATCTATTACATGCAGATTTAAACACTTTAAAACTTGCCTAAGTATGAAGAAGGGCATAACTTAACTGACATAAAACTTATATTCTTAATCAAGCGATGAGAGAGGATCAAATCCCCCACCCAACATATTGTCAAAAAAAAAAAAAAAAAAAAACTTGCATGGGTAGATTTCTACCACTTTATCTTTTCTCTACTATTTGATTCTTTTGTTTCATCACAAGATTCGTTTCTTCGTAAGATCTCAAACATCAATTTTTTTTTTTTTAATTTTTTCAAAAAATGAGGATCGAATTTTAAGAAATAAAGTTGTCTTGAGGAAAAATTCTATATTTGACCTAAGCTTTAAACACTTGCGTACGTAGATATTTACCATTTTTTTTGTTCAATTACAACCAAAGGTGAGGGAGGATCAAATCTCCCACCCTACATATTGTCAAAAAAAAAAAAAAAAAAAAAAAATTGCATGTGTAGATTTCTACCATTTTATATTTTCTCTACTATTTCATTCTTTCATTTCATCACAAGATTCGTTTCTTCATAAGATCTCAAGACATCAATTTATTTTTTAAAATTTTTTAGAAAATGAGAACCGAATTTGAAGAAAGTTGTCTTGAGGAAAAAATCTATATTTGATATAAGCTTTAAACACTTGCCTAGGTAGATATTTACCATTTTTTCTTGGTTCAATTACAAGTTTAGTTCCTGAATTTTTAGGGTTTTGTCAATTTGGTCCCTAAACTTTAAAAATTGACAAATAGGTCCTCGAACTTTCAATTTTGTGTCAAATAGCTAGGTCCCTAAACTTTAAAAGGAATCTAACAGGTCCTTAAACTTTCACTTTTGTGTCCAATATATCCCTCAACTTTCAATCTTGTGTTTAATAAGTCCTTGACCCATTAGAATTTTTTTAAAAAAAAATTCACAAGGCTACTAAATACAAAGTTGGAAGATTATGGTCTCATTAGGCATAAAATTCAATTTTATATCTTTTTTTTTTTTTTTTTAATAATCAATTTTATATCTAATAGATTGATTAATGGTTAAAAATCACTTTTGGTCCCTAAACTTTCATAAAAGTAACAATTTGGTCCCTGGACTTTGATTTGTAACGATTTAGTCCTTGTACTTTTAATTTTGTAACAATTTAGTCCCTGAACTTTAATAAGTAACAATTTAGTCCTTATACTTTCAATTTTGTAATAATTTAGTCCTTATACTTTCAAATTTGTAACAATTTAATCCTTATCGCAAAAAAAATCATCAAAATTAAATGTTGATTTTTATTATTTAATGATTAAACTTTGTAGTTTATAAACATATTGGGTCCAAAATTAGTTTATTAATCTATCTAGGTGAGAAATTTCGTTAAATCTTTACACTAATTTTTGACGATAGAGACTAAATCGTGACAAATTTGAAAGTATAGGGACTAAATTGTTACTCATTAAAGTTCATGAACTAAATTGTTACAAAATTGAAAGTATAGGGACTAAATCGTTACAAAGTTGAAAGTATAGGGACTAAATTGTTACAAATCAAAGTTCAAGGACTAAATCGTTACTTTCATGAAAGTTTAGGGACAAAGAGAGTGATTTTTAACCTTGATTAGTTTTAAAAATATCGAATATATGTTAGAGACCTATTAGACACAAAATTGAAAGTTGAGGGAACTATTAGACACAAAATTGGAAGTTCAAGACTTATTAAAAACTTTTTAAAGTTTAGGAATCAAATTGATAGAACCCTGAAAGTTCAGGGACTAAACTAGTAATTTAACAGTTTATCTATTATGTGCTAGCTATTTGATTTTTTTGTTTCATCACAAGATTCGTTTCTTCATAAGATCTCAAGACAAAAAAATTTGTTGACTTGAGTCCCCCACCTCCAAATGTTGTTGAACCTTTTTTTTTTTTGAAAAAAAAAATAACATTTTTTTCAAAATTTATGGAATCATTTTTATTTATCAGAGCCAGGTTTCGATCCTGGGACCTATGGGTTATGGGCCCACCACGCTTCCGCTGCGCCACTCTGATTTGTTGAGATGGGAGTTACTTTTATTTTAATTATTCTAGAATTTTTAAAATGCAAAGATTTTCTATTATTTTATTTACGTTTCTTTATTTAATCGAATTAGATGATAAATTATTTGTTATTTTTATAAAGATGATAATTTATTTTTTAAATTATAAATTTAGTGATGATGATTTGTGGGTAAATTTTAAAATAGTATCTTATAGTTTAAATAATTTCAATTTAGTCTTTAAGGTTATAATATTTTATCTTCAATTTAGTACCTATGGTTTGATTAAATATGGTAAGTTGTTCTTAAATTGTGTTTTATCCATTTGAAAAATCCTCTTATTTTCTTTTATTATTTACTCAACCCTAAATTTCAAAATCCAACAAGAGCATAGCTCTACTGGCATAAAGATGTACTGATAAGTCTGTGGTTCGAATCCCCCACCCTCCATATTGTCAAAAAAAAAAAAAAAAAAAAACCCTAAATTCCAAAACAATCAACTAGCACGGTTATCCAAATATAAAACTGCTAAGTGAAACCCTTTGTACCTCATTTGAGTAATTCTCTCAAACTTTAAAAAGTTTAAAAAATATCCTCGACCTTTAAAAAAGTTTAAAAATACCCTTGCTGTTAAGTTTTGAATGGGAAAATGTTAAAGTTTCAATTTCATTAATACCTATCAAAAAATAAAAAAATAAAAAATACCCTTACTAGAGAAAACATTTATTCTTTTTCCTCCTCTCTCTACAAATTATTCCTCCATAAAAATTAATGTGAAATTTTGCTTGTATAAAGACTATGTGCAGTAGAACATCATGAAAACAAAGTTTGAAATGAATTTTCTCTTTTCAAAAGTGTCAAGAAGATAAGTGAAGAGAAAAAAAACATAGTTTTTTTTTCCTCCTTTTGTTTGTGTGTTATGATAAGCAGGAGATTAATGTGGTTTTTAATTACAATGAACGGGCGTTGAAGGAAGAGACCAGAGGGTGTAAGTTTTTTTTTTTTTTTTTTGAGAGTTTTTTTTTTAGAGTTTTTTTTTTTTGTTTTTTTTTCTTCAGTTTTTGGCTTTTTAAAATTAAGCTTATAAACCCTACTTCCACCTGCAAGTTTATTTGTTTTTCTAATACCCATCTTTCCATGTTTTTAAAAACCAAGCCATTTTTTGAAAACTAAAAAAAGTAGTTTTCAAAAACTTGTTTTTGTTTTTGGAATTTGGCTAGGAATTCAAATGTGTCCTTGACAAAGGATGAAACACATATTAGGGAAGTTGGGAGAAAACAAACATAATTTTCAAAAACCAAAAACCAAAAACCAAATGGTTATCAAAAGGGGCCTCAATTTTTGTTATAATGGTTTTTTTCCCTAAACTTCTATCAAATTATTTAGATGAAACAAAGTTACTTGTAATTTAAATTATATAGTTTTTAAAATAATTATCTTATAATAAATTTGATATTAAATATCAATACAAAAGTAATTTAAATAATATGTCTACTTTGGTTATCATATACTCATAATAATTTAGTATTAATTTATCAAACATCATTAATATGTTTTTTAAGTTAAAATTGAAATTTACCAAACACTATTTTTACTTCATATCACATCTAATTTTTCTAAAAGCATAGATGTCATAAATTATTTTAAAAGTTACGACAATTCTAAACTAAGCCTAAAAGGGTCACTAACGAAATCAAGTCCAAGAACATAAAGAAATCAAGAATAAAGCAAAAGTCATCTTGAAGCTTCAACATAAGAATTTGGTCAGACTAGCTTTTAGGATACTGTGTTGAAGAAGAAGAAAAACTTACCATCTATGAAAACATGAAAAATAAGCAAAACTTCTAATTAATTTTCATGGAAAAAGAATTTACAAAGAGATGAAAAAAGAAATGGTTTCTCTAGTAAAAGTACTTTTGAAATTTTTGAAAGGTTAAAGGTATTAATGAAATGAAACTTTAACGTTTTCTAGCCAAAACTTAATAGTAAAGACATTTTTTTAACGTTTTTCAATGGTTAGAGATATTTTTGAAACTTTTCAAAGTTCAAGGATATTATTGAAATGAGATACAAAGTTTAGGGGCATTTTTTATAATTTAGCCTAAATTTTATGACCATAAATATATAGATATTGACTCCCCATTTAATTTCCTACAACAATTTTTTTGTACCAGTCTGATTTGTATAAAAATTAATATTGTAGTGTTCAAATATTATTTTTTTTTTCTATATTATTGACATTTTATATAATATATATCTTTATATATGAATTTATCCCACGAAACTATATATTACCTAACGAATATGAGATAGAAAATTCAAATCTACCATTTTTTAAGAGAGTTGTTGAAATGTCTTTTGACTTTGCTTAATTGTTACTTAACCCCAATGTGTACTCACAAATATTATTTAACCATGAGATAGAAATGTCCATAATGGTTTAAGTATTGAAATAACATTGAATTAAACATAACCCATCAACAAGAACAGAAAGTCTTATCTTCAAATTATTGTAAAGCCATTTTCTCACCAATTAATAATTTTCATAGGAGGGCATGCATTTTGGTCCCCTAATTTATCGGTTAGATTGTTTTTCCTCCTTATTAATGAGGACAGTTGTATCTAAACTCTCTTTTTATTAATGCATTTAGTTTTAAAAAAATAAATTAATAACCACATTCAGCTAATGAAAAGAGAATTTTTTTTTTTTAATTTTTTATTTAGCTTGATTCATTATGTTGGTGTGTCTAACTTTTTTCATCCAAAGTATTTGGTAAATTCATAGAGTCTACACATTCAACACCAACTACAAAACAAAGTAAACAAACATAGGCTCTATATTGCCTTTATTGAATACAAATTACAGATACAACAACAAAAGCATTCAGGAATACATAACATATTCTGCAGATAGATTTTTTTATTACTCTGCAGTGAAAGTGAAAATATCACATAGTTCACTCTCAAACTTTTACCATTTAGAACACAAGAACAGCAATGGTTATTTATTTAACAATAATCTTCTTCCAATTGAGAGATGATGCTGGCAAAAACCTTGTACCCATTGGCCATATCACTAAAATTACAATACTCATTCTCAGCATGGTATGTAGCTGTTAAACCTGAAAAAAAAAAACAATAAAAAAAATTATGGTTTCCCATATATATTTCCTCAAAAGGGTTAATATAAAATCTCTCTACATTTTGTGGTTCTAATGGACTACTTGAGAACTTAAGTACTTGTACACAATCCAATCATGAATGTCGATAGGAACCAAATATGTTAATAAACTATGAATACTAAGGCTTAGTTTGGGATTGCTGTAAAATAATTGCTGAAAATTTTGTTTCTAGAAAAATCAGCTTTGAAAGAAAGTATAGTGTTTGGTAAATTTCAATTTTGAATTAGAAAAAAACTAATTACTGTGTTTCGTAAATTAATACTAAATTGATGTGACTAATATTATAACTACTAAAGTAGGCTTATTATTTCATTTATTTTCTTGTTAACATTTAATTTATAATTTATTATAAGATAATTATTTAAATTAAAGAAATGATAGAGGTAAAAAATATATTTATTTAGAAAACCGTTAAACCGTTAGACAAGTGGCAGATTTTGCCGTGGAATAGTTATATTTATTTAATTAAATTAAATCGTTAGACAGGTGGCAGGTTTTTGGAAAAGTTAAATCTAAAAGCTGGCATCAATCCGGTTTTGCCGTGGGAGTAAATTAAAAAGTGATTGTCGATGGATTAATAAAAAATTTGTTTTACCAAGTTAAGATTCTCCCACGATCGCTTTTCATGCCACAAACACAATCCCAAACGGAGCCTAAGCCTTACGTAATAGGAATCAACACTTAATTTTTGTGTAACTTTTCATGGTAGGGGATTAAATTGTAACAAATTTGAAAGAATAAGGACCAAATGATTACATGTTAAAATTCATACACTAAATCGTTTACGAAATAAATTTTAGGGACTAGATTGTTTCTTCCATGAAAGTTGAGAGGTCCAAAGTTTTTTTTTTTTTTTTTAGTGGAAATATGGCAAGACCAACAGTAGCTGAATGTATACTAGGAGCATTCAACAGTAAAATCAAGAGAGTTAACATAACATAAAATGAGTAGCCTACAGCCTGAACATCATAAATTTTATGAAATAAAATCGTTACAATGAATTATGTAACAAAAGCTTGTAATGTTGTAAGAAATGAATTCGTAACAAAATCATACCATAGCCTACAGCCAGAACATCATAGCCATCATCCTACAATTAGTAATAACAAAAAGATGAGAAACAAAATGAGTTTAATAAACACCAACAAAGGAAATTAAAAGAGAAATATAGAAATGTGTTTTAATTTACTTGAAGGTCTCGAATAAGTGGCAGACTTCCTGTAAGTGAGAAAGGTTCGACATGTCCCAAAACTTCCTTGGTTGCATTATATAAAACTTTAAAGCCACGAGAATCGAGATTGGCTGCAAATCCCGATATCGCGTTACTAAAAGTTATATCAAGTCTACAAAAAGAAAAACAAAAATGTTAATTTTATATTTTGATGACCAAAATGAAAAGTAGTCAGTAGATGCAAGAAACCGAACTTTCATTGAGAAAAAAATGAAAGACGTATAAAAGTTACGAAGTAATAGAGAAAGAGAAAAAAACCTTCCCCTGATGCCTTCATCTGGTAGGGTATACTTTGAAACTGGACCTCTAGATTCAAGATCCTCGACGTGTGCATTAATGTAATCAACATAGCCTTGGACTTTTGTCACAACATCCTTCACACTGTATAAAAATTAACAGAGACTAAATCCATAAAGTGTCTAAGAATTCCAATATTGAGCAACAAAAAAGAAGAAGAAAGAATTTAAGAGCTTATTTTAAACTATGGTAATAGGCATGCAATTTGGTTAAAGAAAGGAAGTAGGGTACTTACTCGTAGAAGGGAGTTAACCTGACAAATGAATTCAAAAAAAATACGTAAGTAAAATCAAGAAAGACACCAACAAAAGATTTTATTATATGTCAAATTTTATGCAATTTTTTTTTATTATTAAAAAAAACTTAGACTTGTATTGACCTGACATCTCCTGCAATAGTAGATTCTCCTGGAATTTGATTAAGACCTCCTCCTGGATCTAAAATCAAGAAATGTTCATGATGTAAAGAATTTTCTCAATTATATATCTAAAATTAATTGATGAAGGTTTTACAACTTACAACTCCATTGGGTTGGTTTCATGGTTGATGGTGTTTCAAATTTATATTTCTCTTCTAAAGGATGAGCAGGAAAATCTCTATAAAAGTTCAATTGGATCGGTTTGAGAGCGTCCATAGCTAGCTCCAAAGCATTAATAGCCTGCATACAAGAGAGGTAGACACTTATATATGTCAACTTGACCTAAACAAAAATTTTAAACGCTGTTGGATAACTATTTTGTTTTTGAAAATCAAACTTACAAACATTACTTCCATCTATGGATTTCTTTATTTTGTTTTCTACTTTTTAGAATATTTTCAAAATATGTCAAAAATGCAAGAGAAGACTCGCTTTTAGTTAACTAAGTGCACGTACACACCATCATACGAATCACAATTTACATATTGATTTACCTTGTTTGGAAAACCACTGTGGAAAAGTTTTCCAGTTGTTTTAATTGACCAAGGAATCGACCCGCCAGTACCGATACAAGGTTGTGAATCCGCTGTATCAATCCAATATCTACATAGAAAACCAAATATACACAACTCAACACTGTATAACTCCAATATCAAATATGCATATAAAAAAGAAAATAATAATTCACTTACAGAGGCCCTCCTTTCAAATTAGCAAAGTATCCTTTCTCGTAAAGCTTTTCTACTCCAACTCCTTGGTTTACTTCGGCGGAATTGTTCTCTTCAGAGGCAATGAATATAACAACAACAGAGTACTTCAACTTTAGCTTAGTTTGTGCAAGCTTCTTCATGAGTTCAGTTAAAAGAGCAACATGTCCCAAGCAATCCGTAGTCCCACGACCTCGAAGTTTATCCCCATCAATACTCAATGAGAAACCATCAAAGTCCTAAATATATAACAAATCAATTTTTTTTTTTTTTTATATGAACTGCCAATTTGAATGAGAATATAAAACAAAAAAAAAAAAAAAAAATCAAAACTAAAAGAAGAATACCCAGTGTCCTTCGACAGGGACGACGTCCATGTGAGCTCCAACGAAGGAGACGACTTTTCCAGGCTCAGTCCCAGGATACTCGACTATCAAATTCCCACGCCCTGGTTTAAAGCTGACATGGTTGATGAGCAAGGGTCCGCCATTGCAGGAGCTGTAAGGATTCAGAACATCAAGGACGTGATTCACGATCTTATCCTCTTCAGGAACCAGCTTCGGTGGGTTGTTTTGGACGTACTTCGACTCGCCGATGAGCTTCGACAGCAAAGGAATGTAGGATTCCTTCTCCAGCTCTCCAAGAACGTCTTTAATGGAGGAAGCGTAACTCATGGCTGTGATTTCCAACGACAGAGAGATTTCTATTTCTGTTTTGCAGAGAGAAACGCTTTACATTGGAGTATTTATAGGCCAACAATGTTAGGACTACGAGTTTTAAAAATGAAAAAGAGAGAGTGGAAGGGAAGGGATAACTCTCCAATGAAATTAATTTTTTTTTTTTTTATTTCCAAGGGCAAGCTGGGACAAATATTTATTTTATTATGACATGTGATTTTTTTTATTCTCCCACGTTTATAGACGTGAGTTGTTCTCATTATAGAATAGAGAAGTAGTTTAGACTTATCGAAATTGCTAAATGGGAAGACCTTTATCTAGTCCTGTATGTTTCTCAATAAAGCATCCTCTTTTTTAGAAAAAAAGAGTAGGTTAGATTTGTCGAAAATGTGAAGGACGATTTTACTTTGCTAACCGTTGATAAAGAAAGTTGAGTTTATAATTTGTAGACGGTTAGTATATAAAATGAAAGATGAGTTTTATAAACTTATTGGATTTACGCGTATCATATAAGTTTATGTAGTTCGTGAGATTAAGCAAAAACTGACGTGCAAAATATAGACCTGTTTATTGATTCCAAATTACATAGACAAACACTCTAAAGTGAGCCGGGAATGTCATGTTGCTCAACTTTGAGAGGATATTATTGCTTTGGCTGCTCTTTGGTCTTCATCTTCAAATCTTTTCTCTATTAAGGAAGAAAGTCAAACAGCCAAGTCACACTCCTCAACACAGTCAGCAACCATGTCAGCTACCTCAGACAAGTCAGCAGTTACACATCAGAATACTATCCAGAAGCTTCCTTCAACAAATTCTGTTAAAAGATAATTTTGTGCCTTTTGTCGCTTTGTAAATTGGATGGACAGCTGTCCTTAGAATGATTCTTTTCTATAATATTTCATTTGATTTGCCCTAAGGGCCTTTGTGTATAAATCTGTAGAGCTGCTACAGTATTATTCATTGAGAAGCAATACAAGAAATCAAATTGCTCAATTCTTCAAAGTTTGGTTTGGTATCAGAGCCACAAATGGCAAACGCCGTCTCAACTGCAAATGCAAATATCTCCACTGGAGCTGCGTCATTTACTAGTCCTCCACTCAACCAGTTATTGAACCAAATCACCTCCATCAAGCTTGATCGAGGGAATTATCTACTCTGGAAGAATCTCGCATTGCCAATCCTTCGAAGTTACAAACTCGAAGGTCATCTACTGGGCACCTCAGTATGCCCTCCAAAGCTTGTTCAACAAGCCAATGTACCAGCCAATCCAGTCGCGTCCACAGAAGTGGCAGCAGGGGCGTCAAGTGCAGAAACTGCTGTAAGCGAAGCCTCCTCCTCAGAATCAAGAGAAGTCCTAAACCCACAATATGAAGCATGGGTAGCTGTTGACCAATTGTTGTTAGGTTGGTTGTACAACTCCATGGCTCCCGAAGTGGCTACTCAGGTGATGGGTATTGATAATGCTATGGATCTGTGTTTAGCCGTTCAAGAACTTTTTGGAGTGCAGTCGAGAGCTGAAGAAGATTTTCTTCGACAAACCTTTCAACAAACAAGAAAAGGTAATATGAAAATGGCTGAGTACTTACGTGTTATGAAGAATCATGCTGATAATCTAGGATTGGCTGGTAGTCCTATTTCCAATAGAAATCTAGTATCACAAGTATTGTTAGGTCTTGATGAAGAATATAATGCTGTTGTCGCAATGGTGCAAGGAAGAGCAAATGTGTCATGGTCTGAATTGCAGGCAGAACTGTTGGTTTTCGAAAAGAGATTGGAGCTGCAAAACTCGCACAAAGCATCACTGAATTTCAGTCACAATGCTACTGCCAATATGGCTACAAGCAAAGCTGCAAGTGCTCCCAAACAGGTTAATAACAACAATACCTCCAGGCAAGGGTTCAATAACAATCAGCGTGGGAATGGAAACAGGAATCGAGGCAGAGGACGAGGCTATTACAACAACTTTAATAGTCGACCTACATGTCAAATTTGTGGAAAGGTAGGTCACTCAGCAATGGTATGTTATCAACGTTTTGACAAGGAATTTTTTCCTTTACAGAACAGAGGAAATGGAAATGGGAGTTATGCTCAAAATCGAGGAAATGTCCAACAACAACCGAATGCCTTCTTGACTACACAGCAAACAGCAACCTCTGAAACTTTGATTGACCCAAATTGGTATGCCGATAGTGGGGCAACCAATCACTTCACAGGAAACTATGAGAACATCAACAATCCTACTGACTATGGAGGTAATGAATGTGTCACTGTCGGAAATGGCGATAAATTACCTATTACATGTGTTGGTTCTTCTGTATTGAGTGATGGGAAACATATATTGCATTTAGACAATGTTCTCTGTGTACCTGAGATAGCAAAAAACTTAGTAAGCATGTCAAGATTAGCTCAAGATAATAATGTGTTCATTGAATTTCATGGAAATTTTTGCCTTGTTAAGGACAAGAGTACGGGGCGTGTGGTGCTGAAAGGAACACTTAGAGATGGTCTTTATCAACTTCATGATGCTAAGCCGCAGAATCTTCATGCTGGACAGTCGAATAAAAGTTGTGCTAGTGATAGTTCTGTTTTTGTTGTGTCTGATGTAATTCCAAGTACTGTTTCTAAAGTACCAAGTATTAATGTTGTTGTTTCTAGACAAACATGGCACAGAAGGTTGGGTCATCCTGCCACTAAGGTTTTGGATTTCATAGTGAAGAGTTGTAATTTGTCAGTTAATGCTAATGATAAGTTTCCTTTCTGTGAATCATGCCAATTTGGAAAGTCCCACGCTCTTGCATTTCCATTATCCAATTCCAGGGCAACCACACGATTCGATCTTGTTCATTCGGACCTTTGGGGTCCAGCTCCAGTAGCCTCGGTTGATGGGTTCAGATATTATGCACTCTTTTTAGATGACTACAGCAGATTTGTATGGTTATATCCATTACGACTAAAAAGTGATACTTTTGCAGCGTTCAAACATTTTCTAACAGTTGTGAAAACGCAGTTTGGCAGTACGGTGAAGGCATTTCAGTCCGATAATGGTGGTGAGTTTGTTAGAGTTCATCAGTTGTGCAATGAGTTGGGAATTGAATCAAGGTACTCGTGTCCATACATATCAGCCCAAAACGGTCGAGCTAAAAGAAAACACAGACACATTGTAGAAACCGGACTTACCTTATTGGCTCAAGCCTCGATGCCCCTATGCCACTGGTGGGATGCGTTCTTGACTGCCCAAAGATTGGTAAATGGTCTTCCGACCCAGCTACTAAATGGTAAATTACCCATGGAATTGTTGTTGTCTAAGAAACTAGACTTTGCATCTTTAAAAACATTTGGTTGTGCTTGTTACCCTTGTTTACGCCCCTATCAACAGCATAAGTTTCAATTTCATACTGACAAATGTGTCTATCTTAGTGAAAGTACTGTTCATAAGGGATACAGGTGCATGAATCGTGATGGAAGGGTATTTGTGTCAAGACACGTACGGTTTAATGAAGATGAATTCCCATTTGCTGTTGGATTTGCTGCTCGTGGCATATCACATGTTAGTTCTGGTGTTGGGGGTTCTCCATCCATTATTCAGTGGTTTCCACAGGTCGATATAGCCTCTCCAAATGAGTCAAATCACCTCACCCATATTAACTCTCAGTCCCAAAATTCCTCTGTACCTGTGAATTCAAGTCCCCAGACCTCCTCCCCTGATCAGCAGTGCTCACCCTCTATAAGTCCACCTCCTGCTAATATACCTCCAACCCTTACTCCTTGTCCCTCGCCATCTACCACATTGCCTCCTGATACTGCACCCTTACCTGACCAACCGACCTCTGTCCAAGTTACATCAAATCAACCACCACAGCAGCCTCAACCGTCCCATCCCATGGTCACACGAGCAAAGGCGGGTGTTTTTAAACCCAAGGCATGGCTCACTACACAGCAACCAAATTGGTCCCTTACTGAACCAACACGGGTACGTGATGCTCTCAACACTCCTCAATGGAAAGCAGCAATGGACAGTGAGTTTGCCGCCCTTTTGAAAAATGAAACGTGGACTCTAGTTCCTCATTCTCCTTCATTGAATATCGTGGGAAACAAGTGGATCTTTCGGATAAAGCGCAATTCTGATGGCTCAATTCAACGATATAAGGCTCGGTTGGTGGCGAAGGGCTTTCATCAGTATCCTGGCATTGATTTCTTTGAAACCTTCAGCCCGGTCGTCAAGGCCTCAACCATTCGGATTGTTATTTCTTTTCTCTAGCTATGATGCGTCTTCCATTTCCATCAATTGGAAGGCCTTTTTGTAATATCTCCCTGTATGTTCTCACATACGTAATAAAGTATCTCTTTTCCAAAAAAAAATACAACCTCCAATACATTGAGAGGATTAAAGAAATTTTTTAGTTATAAAACAAACTTAGACTTCAATTTTATTTTTGGTTTATAAGTTTCTAGATTTATTTTTGTTATAATTATTTTATAGAAAAAATATATATAATTCTTATACTTTTAAATGTTGTCTCATTTTTTTTTTTAAAAAATATATATTTTGTTTTCCCCTCCAAACTTTATATACAATTTCTCTTTTAGTCATTTAAATGCTAAGTCACACCTATTGGAAATTGAACACATAAAGCTCAACTGGTTAAGACAATATATTCTCAATCAAAAGATTTAAGTACCAAAAATTGGTTTCAAAAGCTGCTATCCATGTGATTTTGCAAGTAAGAGTAAATAAGAAAGCGATTTTATGTAAATTAATAATAATAAAAGAAAATTTACCAAACACCTTAAATCTTCTTCAAGAATTGTTTTTGACCCCCTAAAATCAACTCCAAAGGGACCATAAGATCTATATATTATCTTTCTAATATTCTTTTTCAAATGAACCTCCACTTTTATCTTAACTCCATGCAATAAGGAAAAAAATAAACAACAACAGAGCAAAGGGTGAAACAATTATTTTATAATAATAAATATAGATTTGAATTTTAACTCCATGTGGGGTTTTAAAAATTTAAATATATATTTTTTTCTATTTGAATAATTAAATTTATTGAAAGTATGTTTGGAATTGATTTTGGCTATTTCAAAATCACTACTGAACATGTCCTAATAAACATCAACGCTACAATGCTCATAACACACGTGTAGGCCCTTTGATTTTTTTTCCGTTTGAGAGAAACAAATAAGAAACAACTGAAAATAAGTGGAAAATTCAAACTCAACATTTATTTATTTATTTTTTTTTTTTTGAAAAACTCAACATTTAATCTACCACACATATAGTTTCAACTTTTAAAAATGTAAAGATTTACATACAAATCAGCCTGCACATGCACATGCACATGCATAAGCAGCACATACATGGGATTGAAAAAAAATAAATAAAAAACGTGTGCCACGATCCTATTTCATATAAAATTATAAATCCTTATCTATATAGTCTGTTTGAATCGCGGATAAAATTTCATAATGCATGAATATTAAATATATGCATGAATGATATATTTTTATTAATTAGAATAATTAATGTCTAGAAGTCAAATGTCTATTTTGTTTCACTCATTTTGTGTATGTAAACTTAAATTAAATGATTAAATATAAAATATTAAAATAATACTAATAATTGTTTAATACTTTTAGTTCATTTTAAAATTATATTTTTGATATAATATATTTATTAATTTAAAATTTTCATAAATACATTAAAAATAATACTTAAATATACGACATTATTAATTTAATGGTTAATTATGAAAAATATATATTTACTTGTTTTAGGGAAGAGGGACATCCGCTAGTAGTTATTATTATTATTTTTTTGATAACATGTTGGGTGAGAAGATTCCAACCACATACTTCTTAGTTATTATTATAAGCTAAGTTTTATGTCAGTTGAACTATGTTCATGTTCGCGACAGCGGTTAGTTATTAATATCCAAGAGAAAAGAAAATCTCATCCTTCACATGAGTGATAAAAATCCAAGCTCAGCCAGACTTTTTTTTTTATCCAAAGATAATTAATACTCATGTTTTATAAAACTAAAACCCATATAACAATGATAATAATTTTCCATGTAAAAGCCTATCTCATTGATTATCCATGAAACAATGATAATGTTTGCGAATTGTTACGATCCAACGTCGTACAAATTGTCTCTTCTAAATTGTCAATAAGTGTCTGGTTCAACTAACATAAAACTTGTATCTTCGACCAAAAGGTCAGAGATTCAAACTCTCACCTCCACATGTTGTAAAAAATTGTCTCTTCTAAATTCATTTAATTGTGTGGTTTAGTGGACGGTGAGAGTTGAAGAACTTCTAAATAAAATCTCTTACCAACGGATCAGAATGAAGAGAATTTTTTTTGATAAAACTATGAATCTTGATCCTTATGATTTGGATATAGTTTCAATTTGGTTTGTTTAGATTTAATTTCATCTAGAGTTAATTAAATCACACAAGTCATTTTTATTATTATTATATTGAAAACGTGACATTTTTTTTTATTTATATAAACTAACGGTAGAGACAAATTTTAAGATTTATTAAAAATACGAGGACTAAATTTGGACATCTGCAAGTACACACAGACTAATATAGTACAAATCTCAAACTATATAGTGTCTGAAATTGTATTTTAAAATTTTAAAAAAAGAATAAGGTTAAATGACCTCCTTATTTTCTCTTCTTCAAATGAAACAAATAACTAATAAAAAAAAAAAATGGGTGTCCAAACTCAACGTTTAATCTACCACATAAAATTTCAATTTTTAAACATTTAAGTTAATACAAACATAATTCGTTTAGATATATATATTCGATTATGAGGTTTGAACTCAACTTTCACATATAGAATGGAATGAAGGAAAAATATATATATATTTCGAACACCACGCACAAATCAAGATGCTTGATTTTCGTATATTCAAAAAAAAAAAAAAAAAAATGCTTGATTTTCGTATATTCAAAAAAAAAAAAAAAAAAAAAAAAAAAAAAAAAAAAGAAAGATGCTTGATTTTCGAGAAGGCAGCACATGCATAGGCCAAATAATTATTGTAAAGTAAAGTGGTAACTTGGATTTGGGTTTATTGATAAAATTCAATTTAAAAGAAAACGTGCCATGATCTTTTATTTATTTACTTTTTATTATTTTCTAAAATGGCGTGCACCTCTTCCATATACATCCTTATCTATAAATTGACTATCTTGCCTTTTGTGATAACGTTTGTGTATATTATATTGTAACCATTTTTTTTTTTTTTTTTTGACATTGACAACGTGCTACACATGGTCTCTTTTAAATTCGAGGTAAAAAAATCAATTTATTCTTTAAAATCTCAAACTAAAATATAATTGTATTAATTAAAATCCTAAACTTTAAAAAATGAATCTATACCCGTTTACAATTTTGTTTTAAAACCATCAATACATAATTTTTCATGTGTATAAGACCTCCTTAAATGTAGGGATTAAGATTAATATAATATTAGAGAGAAATGTTATAATCCTTTTTTTTTTTTGACAAATATGTGAGGAGATTCGAACCATTGATAGCAACCGTTTTTCACTAATATAAGTGGTTTTTTTTTTTTATATTGTAAAAAAGTGGTTTTTTTTTTTTAATCTTCTCGAGGTCATGTATTTTTTTCCACTTATTTAGGAAGAATAATGTGATAGTTTTTATTGCTACTATGATAGGGTTTTGGAAGAAGAATAATTTTATTTAAGAGATTTTGTGTTGATTTTAAATGGAATCAAGTGAAAATAGGAAACGACTCATGGAGGTATAAATTGATTCACTTAAGAAAGTTCAAAGTTTAAATTGATACAATTATTAGTTTGAGGTTTTAATTGATAGACCTTCAAAGTTTGGGAGTATAAATTGATTTTTTTTTCACTAAATTCACTTATGTGTGTGGTTCATTAACTAATGACTAATGAGAGTTTACTAATATGAGTGGTTTTTTTAATATTGTAAAAAAGAAGAGTGGTTTTTTATCTTCTCGGGTTCCTCTATTTTTTTTTACTTGTTTAGGAAGAATTATGTAATAGTTTTTCATGCTACTATGACAGGATTTTGGAAGACGAATAATTTTATTTAAGAGATTTTGAGTTGATTTTAAGTGGAATCATTATTATATTAAAAACATGGCATGCCTTTTTATTTAGACTAGAATTTTTTCACATGCGTTGCACGTGGGTTTCTTTTTTCCAAAAGAATAAAAAAAAATAAATTTGACAACATGTTTTTTTTTTATAGAGAAAGACGGGGAAACACTAACAGGATAAAACGGACAAAGAACTCATTACATCAAGATTCCTGTCTAAAACCTCTCTACTATATTCCCTTGCTAACGACGCCGGCACATCTTCCAGCCAGATGCCTTGCTGACCGTGCCTCAGCACTTGGCGCGCCGCCACGTGCGCCACCCGATTGGCCTCTCTCCGACACCAGGAAAACGAGCAGTACACCAGATCCTTTGAGATCTGTTTAATCTCTCGAACCAAAACTCCCACCTCTGAACAGTTTTCCTGATTTGAGCGAATCATAGCCGCCACAAGAGCTGAATCAGTCTCCACCTTCAGTCTCAAGAAGCCAGCTTCCTTTGCCACTAATAGGCTATCGCAGATTGCCATTGCCTTCAACGCATCCACATCCTGGAAAAATTAGATCCTTCTCATCACAGTAAGCATCACTCTTCCTTTTTCATTTCGAATAATGGCCCCTAAGCTGCTGGTTTTCGTCTCGACACATATTGTTGCATCTGTGTTAAGTTTGTAGTTAGGAAGACTAGGAGGATTCCACCTAATTGTTTCCTTCCGGCTTCCTCCCCCAACCACCCTTCTCCCTTGGAATGCCCTAAAATGGGTCATGTACTCTGCAACCCATCTCCACCCATTCTCATCGCCCCCTTCGTGATCCCTTTCACTACACACCACCTTGTTCCTCCTATTCCACACCCACCAACATAGCACAGCAAAATCATCAAAGCGAGTGCCAGCCATATTCATGCTAGTCCACCATAATAGGTCTGCACCATTTCTGATTGTTTGGGGGGCAGGATGGAAAGGTGATAGACGCCACTGCGTTTTCGCCCACCTATAGCCCCAAATAGCATGAAAGGTGGTTTCCTCCTTCATGTTGCATATAGGGCATATGGATGACAAATCCATCCATCTTTTCCTAAGGTTCAGCACGGTAGGGAGGTAGTCATGGTTGAGTCTCCAGTAGAATATTTTTATCTTACTTGGGATCTGTCTACTCCACAAAAACTTCCACCATTTCCTCACTTGGTCCATACTAGAGTAGCTTGCTCTTCCCATCAGCGAACACACCACTCGATAACCACTTTTAACTGAATATATGCCATTGCTTTCATAGTGCCAAATCAGCTTGTCCTGGCTAACACATCGTGGTCTCGGAATACCAAGAATTACTTCGGAATCAATCTCTTGGAACATTGATTGAATCAGCTCCCTATTGCATGTGTTATCCAGGTTCAGCAGGACATTAACTTTTGCCTCATGATCAATTCTCTCTTTCTCAATGATCCTTAGGGAAGCCTCCCTTGGGATCCAATTGTCATTCACAATGCTAACCGATTTCCCATCACCTATCCTCCATCGCAAACCTCCCTTCAATAGTGATCTCCCCCACAAAAGGCTACGCCAAACAAAAGATCCACTCCCCTTATGCTTCGCCTCGAGAAAGGAACAATCACGAAAATATTTTCCTTTAAGAACCCTACACAGTAAGGAATTAGGATTCTCCAACAACTTCCTACCTTGTTTCGCCAATAAGGCCTTATTAAACAGTTGAAGGTCTCGAAAACCCAAACCCCCTCCCCTTTGGGTACACACAACCTCTTGCATGAAGCCCAATGCACTTTCCTCCCTTCCATCTCACCTCCCCACCAGAAATTTGACAACATGTGGGAAGCGAACCACAGACCTTTCAACCATCAATACAAGTTTTATGTCGGTTGAGCTAAGCTCATGTTGGCAAAATAAAACAAATTTAACTTAACAAAAAAATTATTTTATTTTATTTTATTATATGTTTTAATTAAATGATAATAAACAATTTTAAGAAAAGATAATAAATTAAAAAAAAACCCGACAACCTTTGTGTGGGTTATGCTTTTTTTTTTCATAAATTTTTTTTATTAAAAAAAAAACAATTTAATAAGGACTATTTAGGTAAGTCTATCTTTTTCTTTTTTTTTTTTTTCCACATGTGGAGTTGGGGATTCGAATTTCTCAACTCTTGATTGAGAGTACTAGTTGACTTATACTCATGTTGGTAGGTAAATCTATCCGTCTATATAGTAAAAAAATTGAGAAAAATGAAAAATAAGTGGTATTATAATAAGTAATTAAGAGTAAAAGAAAAAAAAGTGTATGGATTCTTACTCTAAAAAAAAGTACGTGGATTCATTTTTAGAAGAAGGTAGAAACGTTTAATAAAGAAAAATAAAAAATTGGTGGTTACGTGGGGTGTGGTTTGGATGCTGGGGTTTTTTAGTTGAGGTGGATTTTTGTCAAATAACATGGGGTTCCATCTCAAAACCAATTAGCAATGAGTGGAGTAGTCCCATCTATCTTATGAATTGGGAGGTCTCCACTAATCTTTTTCAATGTGGGATCCTTAACATGCCCCCTCAAGATGATGTCTCTTTGGGTTCACCATTCTTGGATCAGATCTCAATTTTTTTTTATTGGACCAAATACCCGTTTGGATTTCATGGGCTCTAATACCATATCAAATAACATGGGGTTCCATCTCAAAACCAATTGACAATGGGTGGAGTAACCTCATCTATTTTACGAATTGGGAGGTATCTTTTCAATGTGGGATCCTCAACAATTTTAACCATCATTAATAACATGTTTGAGAGTGATTTTGAAAGAGTTAAGAATTCAAGTCTACCTTTTGTTTTTAATAAAACCATTGTTTTCTTTTTCTTTTCTTTTTTTTTTTTTTTTTTTGAATGGAGTTAAAATAAAAGTAGAGGTTCATTTGAAAAATAATTTTAAAAAGATAATGTATCCATCTCAGGCCCATTTGGAGCTCATGAGTTTAGGGATCAAAAGCAATTCGGGAAGAATTTTAACCATTTAGGGCATGTTTGGGAGTGATTTTAAAATGGTCAAAATCACTTTTGTCATATTCAAAATCACTCCGAAACATGTTTTTAATAGTTAAAAATCAATTTTTATGGTAAGAAAATGACGTTTAAAATTGTATAATCAAACATGAAATTGATTTTAAATAATTAAAGGTGTGTTTTGGAGTGATTTCGAACCTATTAAAAGTGATTTTAGTTATTTCAAAATCACTCCCATGCATGTTTGGTAAAACTTTTTTTTAATTAGTTTACATAAAATCGCTTTCAGCTAGTTTACTCTTATTTGCAAAATTACGTTGATATAGCAACTTTTGAAATAAAATTTTCGAACTTTTAATTTCTTGGTCAATGATATATGTCTTAACTACTTGAACTATGCTCAAGTTGATATTTTAATTTTTTTAAATGATTAATATTTATTTAATTTAAGAGAATATTGATAAATGAATTATAATAAATGATTTTTAAAAAAAAGGATGATAAGGAATATAAAAAGTTGATTTTCTTGTAGCCAACTTTATATGTATTATTGATTGAAAGTGGCATCGTTTGGTATTTTAAAAAAACATATAGGGTTGTTTGCACAAATAGCAAACCCAACTAAAAAATAGAAAAATTAGCAACATATTAAAATATTTATAAAATAGCAAAATTTAACATCCAACCCATCTAAATTACTAAAAAACCCATCTGACATGATTACCCAACTCATCTAGCCCTTCTCCCCGTTTCTATCATGTCTATCATTGATAGATTCTATCAATGATAGAATTCTATCAGTTATTTCTGCGTTTTATTTGGAATTTGCTATTGTTTTCTTTCACTGATAGATTTAGTAAGGTGATTGGTTGTAGTTGTTCAACTCGTTTTTTTCCTTCTTTCTGTTTCTATCAAGTCTATCATTGATAGATTCTATCAGTAATATAATTCTATCAGTTATTTCTGCGCTTTGTTTGGAATTTGCTATTGTTTTCTGTCACTGATAGATTTAGTAAGGTGATTGGTTGTAGTTGTTCAAATTAGGTGATAGAAGATTTCTATCACTCATAGATTTCTATTAGTGATATAAAACCTTCTATCACTGATATAAATCTTTCTTTCTATCACTGATATAAAGATTGATTTCTATCAGTGATAGAAAATTATCTTTCTATCACTGATAGAACTATCAGAGATATAAATCTTCTATCGCTGATAGAAAGTTATTTCTATCACTAATAGGAAACTATCATTTTTGTTTCTAAAACCTATGTCACTGATTTTGTTTTGATTTTGTTTTTACAGATGTCGAAGCAAAACAACATGGAAATTAAACCGGAAGAAAAGAAAAACACAAAGCGAAAGTTGAAATTTAAAGAAGGAGAGACCTCAACAAAACAAAAAAAAGAAAAAACAAAAGATATGTACAAAATTATCACATAATCAAGTACATTATTGGTTTCTATCAAATACACTCTTGATTTCTATTAGTGATAAATTTCTATGGGTGATAGAAATCTAGATTCTATCCGCAATAGATTTCTATTAGTGATAGATTCTATCAGTGATAGAAATCAAAACAGGAGCAAAATGGGAATTAAAAAAACGTTTTAAAAATTTTGCTATATTTGCAATTTTTTATAAAACTTGCTATATCTGCAATTAACCATTAGAATTTAGCCACCCATTACAATTTTCCAAACATATATATATATATATATGTATGTATGTATGTATTATCTATTTCTGAGACGTGTGATTTAGAATTTTGTGAAATACAATAGTAAATGACTAAAAAATAATTTTTATGTAAAGTTTGAAGAGGAAAAAGAATATTTAAAATTATTTTAAGAAATGCAACAACAAAGTTTAAAAGTATAAGAATTATATATTTTCTAAAAAAAAAATATAATAGTTATAACAAAAATAAATCTAGAAACATATAAACGCCAAGAATAAAATGTAAGCCTAAAGTTTTAATTTCTTTATTCTCCTCCACCTGTTGAAGGGGTTTGTGCATGTAATTTGGAATGGATAAACAGGTCTATATTTCCTGACTACATAAACCTCAAATTTCATACTATATATACTAATTAACATCTACGGATTATAAACTCACATGATGAAACCATGCATATATAAATAATACAAATCCAAAATTTTATACTTCATTCTTTTGCATAATTCAAAGAAGACTGCACAAATCCTAAAATTCAACCTTTTGGTAATTGTGAATAAACTTTTCTCCTTAGGCTTAAAGACTAATGCAAAAATAATGGAGAACTTGTGAATGAGTTGAAAGAGAGGAGGCAATAAAATATTGGAAGGTTAGGGTTTAGAACATGTGACAAAGAGATAAGAGGGAGAGGAGACCAATGGGAATAATAAAAGCAAAAAGCAATATTTATTTCAATAAATCTAACATAGCTCAACGGTAATTGACATGTACCCTCGATCAAGAAGTCAGAGATTCGAATCTCTCCACCTCAAATGTTGATGAACTAAAAAAAAACAGCAATATTTATCCTTATAAAGAAACGTAAATAAAAGTATCATTTATTTTATCAAATCAGAGTGGCGCAGCGGAAGCGTGGTGGGCCCATAACCCACAGGTCCCAGGATCGAAACCTGGCTCTGATAATTTTAAGTTGTTTTAATAAATCTTCAAGACAACTTACTTTAAATATGGTTCATATTTTTTGAAAAAATTACAAAAAAAATGTTGTCAATTTTGTGTCTAATATGTCCCTGAAGTTTAAAAATGTCTAATAGATCTCTGAACTTTCAATTTTGTGTCTAATAGGCCCCTGAACTTAAAAAATGTTTAATAGGTCCCTCAACTTTCAATTTTGTGTCTAATAGGACCCTGACATATTCGAGATTTTAAAAAAGTAACTGATCTATTAAATATAAAATTGAATTTTATGCCTAATGGGACCTTAATCTTCCAGTTTTGTATTTAGTAGCCTTGTGAATTTAAATACATTTTTAAAGACAATTATGAGTTGTTTTAATAAATCTTCAAGACAACTTACTTTAAATATGGTTCATATTTTTTGAAAAAATTACAAAAAATTGTTGTCTTGAGATCTTATCAAGAAACGAATCTTGTGATGAAACAAAAGAATCAAATAGTACATAAAAGATAACGGTTTAAATTATAAGTTTAGTCCTTGAACTTTTAAGATTGTGTCAATTTGGTCTTTGAACTTTAAAAAGTTTCTATATGTTCCTGAACTTTCTATTTTATGTCTAATATGTCCTTAGAATTTAAAAATGTCTAATTAGATCTCTGAACTTTCAAGTTTGTGTATAATAGGTCCCTGAACTTTAAAAATGTTTAATAGGTCCCTAAACTTTCAATTTTGTGTCTAATAGGTCCCTGACATATTCGAGATTTTAAAAAAGTAATCGATCTATTAAATATAAAATTGAATTTTATGCCTAATGGGACCTTAATCTTCCAGTTTTGTATTTAATAGCCTTGTGAATTTAAATAAATGTCAAATAGGTCAAGGACTTTTTAGACACAAGATTGAAAGTTGAGGGATCTATTGAACAAAAAAATGAAAGTTTAAGGACTTATTAGATTGTTTTTAAAGTACAGAGACCTATTTTACACAAAATTAAAAGTTTGAGGACCTATTTGTCAATTGAGATCAAATTGACACAACCTTGAAAGTTCATAGACTAAACTTGTAATTGAACAAAAAAAAAAAAAAATGGTCAATATCAACACAGACAAGTGTTTTTTTTTTTTAAAAAAAAAAAAACTCGTTGTCTTGAGATCTTACGAAGAAAAGAATCCTGTTGGCACCTAGACAAGTTTTAAATGTTTAAAACTGCATGTAATAGATCAAATATAGAATTTGGGAGTGAATTTGGTTTATTTTAATATTTAATAAGAACTAACAAATATAGAATCCGTTCTATTTGATTTCTTTCGTTTCTTCCCAAGATTCGTTTCTTCACAATATCCCAAGACAACTTTCTTCAAATTTAGCACATGTATTATAAAAATAATTTCCTTCTAGAATTCAACTATTCAAAACATCATATGATTTAGTTGTTAGTTTGGTCCTCATTTGTTATCATCATTATTCTTCTTTTGTTAGAATTTGAAGAAAGTTGTCTTGAGATCATGTGAAGAAATGTAACATTCAAAGTACAAAAAAAGATAAAGTGGTAGGCAAGGGTCCAAATTCTTGTCCCACTAAACTTTGACTATCCAAAATGACGATGGCGTCTTGAAATATCATCTTATATTTTAATTCAAGTACTTTTAATTGTTGTTTCAAATCCGAAGTCTATATAAAGAAGATTTTGAGTTAGACTCAACATTCAACGTTGAGCGCAAAGAAGCATATTTTCAAGATATTCAACAAATAGCAAAGCAAAATCGTCTTTCATTCTCAGTAAGTCTAAACTACTACTCTATTTCTGTAATGAGATCAACTCATTTCTATCTTACTCCAAATATTGGACAACCATCTAATTGTTTGTTATTTTTTAATCTGTTAATCATTCTATTTTCTTCCATTTAGATTTTTATATTTTTCATCAAATATATGGTATTTGTTTGGAAGGCAACTGAGATAATTTTAGATTTATATATTATATGTATTTTTTTAACTTGAATAAAAAAAATATTTATGTTGTCCCATTGTATAGTGAATAAATAGACACAATCATCATCATCAACATAAAACATTTTTTTATTTTTGAAAAACATAAAACATTTTTATTTTTATTAAATGTTGTAAATTTGAATCTTCAACCAACATTTGTGACCTATTGTTCTTAAAAAACTGTCACAACTATTTTTTTTTTTAAATTTTTTTATCATCATAGTGTACCATAAAATTTGTACTAAGGAGTAGCAAAATAAAAGAGAAAGGAATGAGTACGATTGGAAAAAATTTACATTCTAACTCTTTGTTTATATAAATTCTCTATTTCTCTTTTATTTCTCAAAATTGAGAGAGCAAATTATAGAGTAAACTACAATATATCAACATTTTCATATAATCTCTAAAAATCTAACACAAATCAAGAAGGATAAAATTGTTTGTTAGTATCTTCTTCCCTCCCTAGACTAAAACAAAATATTTGAAATCTTATTTTTAGTTCAACAATTAGGATGACAATCGGTATCTTATCCAATGAACTATGTTCGGATTAGAAATATCTGTCCTTGTCCTTGAAAATAATAATAATAATTTCAATGCACAGTCGTTATTTGGCCTATAATTAAATACTTATCTCTCTGGAAAATAAAAATCTGTGTGTTGTTTGGAAATCACAGGCATGGGTTCCTCCATTAAAGAGATTCTTGGAGAGCTGGAGAAGGAATCCTACATTCCTTTGCTGTCGAAGCTCATCGGCGAGTCGAAGTACGTCCAGAACAACCCACCGCAGCTGGTTCCTGAAGAGGATAAGATCGTGAATCATGTCCTTGATGTTCTGAATCCTTACAGCTCCAGCAATGGCGGACCCTTGATCATCAACCATGTCAGCTATAAACCAGGGCGTGGGAATTTGATAGTCGAGTATCCTGGAACTGAGCCTGGAAAAGTCGTCTCCTTCGTTGGAGCTCACATGGACGTCGTCCCTGTCGAAGGAAACTGGGTATTCTTCTTTTGGTTTTGATATTGATTGTTTTTTTGATTCTCATTCAAATGGCAGTTCATATATATAAGGAAAATTAATGATTGTTATAATATATATATGTGCAGAACTTTGATGGTTTCTCATTGAGTGTTGATGGGGATCAACTTCGAGGTCGTGGGACTACGGATTGCTTGGGACATGTTGCTCTTTTAACTGAACTCATGAAGAAGCTTGCACAAACTAAGCTAAAGTTGAAGTACTCTGTTGTTGTTATATTCATTGCCTCTGAAGAGAACAATTCTGCCGAAGTAAACCAAGGAGTTGGAGTAGAAAAGCTTTACGAGGATGGATACTTTGATAATTTGAAAGGAGGGCCTCTGTAAGTCAATTTTTTTGTTTTTATATGGATGATTGTTGAAACTAGCTTTACACATACCTCGACTGATATGGTTGGTCATCTGCTTGTAATTTTAATATCTTTGGTTGATGGCTACACTATAGAGTTTGAACTCATTTTTCCAGAGTCTCTCTCTACGGACCACTGAGTCAATTCATAGTGGTGGGTAGATCTTGATATTAGCGTTATACATTGTTAAGTTGTGTATATATTTGGTTTTCTATGTAGATATTGGATTGATACATCAGATTCTCAACCTTGTATCGGTACCGGTGGTACGATACCTTGGACACTTAAAACAACTGGAAAACTTTTCCACAGTGGGATGCCAAACAAGGTAAATCTCAATATGAAAATTGTGTTTCGAAAAGAAAAAAAAAATTGTTTTGAAAACTTGTCTTGACTTTTGGAAACATTTGTCAAAGGCAAGTAACAATACAAAGAAACCTAAAGGTGGAATAGTATTTATAAGTTTAATTTTAAAAAACCAAATAGTAATCAAACAACGTCTAAAATTTTAAGTGCGTACCTTTGTTGTATGCAGGCCATTAATGCTTTGGAGCTAGCTATGGACGCTCTCAAACCGATCCAATTGGACTTTTATAGAGATTTTCCTGCGGATCCTCTGGAAGAGAAATATAAATTTGAAATACCATCGACCATGAAACCAACCCAATGGAGTTGTAAGTTGTAAATTAAAGCTAGCTTCATGATCAATTAATTAATTATATATTTTAGATATATAATTGAGAAAATTATTGTTTACATCATCATCATGAACAACATTTCTTGATTAATTTAGATCCAGGAGGAGGTCTTAATCAAATTCCAGGAGAATGTACTATTGCAGGAGATGTCAGGTGAATATATACAAGTCGATCTAATAAAATATAATGTTTTGAATTTTGATGATGTGTCTTTCTTGATTTTCACTTATATATGTGTTTCTTTTTGGTTTGATTTTGGGCAGGTTAACTCCCTTCTACGAGTAAGTACCATATTATATATAGTTGATTAGTTTAAATTAATTAATGTTAGACAGATCAGTACTTAACTTAATTATGGATTTAATTAGTGTGTAATAAGTAAGTAATAATGATTAATTGTTACGTTCCAGTGTGGAGGATGTTAAAAGAAAAGTGCAAGGGTATGTGGATTACTATAATGCAAACGTTGAGGTTCTTGAATCCAGGGGTCCAGTTTCAAAGTATACCCTACCTGATGAAGGCCTTCGGGGGAGGTTCATTCATTTCTCTTTCTCTTTCTCTTTCTCTCCATCACATCAACATCATATATTATATTTCATTTTGGTCTTGGAAATTAAATTAATTAAATTTTCTTTTTCTTTAATTTGTAGACTTGAGATAGATTATGGTGAGGTGATATCGGGATTTGCAGCCAATCTCAATTCTCGTGGCTTTAAAGTTTTATATAATGCAACCCAGGAAGTTATAGGACTTGTCGAACCTTTCTCACTTACAGGAAGTCTGCCACTTATTCGAGACCTTCATGTAAAACACATTTCCTTTTCTTATCTTTTAATTATAATTTCCTCTGTTGATTTTAATTTGTTTCTCATCTTTTTGTTATATAATTACTACTTGTAGGATGAAGGCTATGATGTTCAGGCTGTAGGCTATGGTATGATTTTGTTAATTATGAATTATTCATTTCTTTACAACATTACAATGTTTTCTTAGCACATGGTTAACTCAATTTAATTTCTCTTCATTTCTTTTTGATTTTGTAATTATTTCAGGTTTAAGTGCTACATACCATGCTGAGAATGAGTATTGTAATTTCAGTGATATGGCCAATGGCTACAAGGTTTTCGCCAGCATCATCTCTCAACTGGAAGAAAATTGATTAAATTCATCATAATTAACCCTATTATATTGTGTTGTTGTAATTGTGTTCTCAATGGTAAAAGTTTGAGAGTGAACTGTGTGATATTTTCACTTTCACTGCACAGTACTAAATAAATCTATCTGCAGAATATGTTATGTATTACTGAATTGATGCTTTTGTTGTTGTGTCTGTAATTTGTATTCAATAAAGGCAATAGCCTATTTGTTTGTTTAGTACTCTGTTCTTGTAGATTGTCTTGAATGTTTAAACTCTGTGAATTTACCAAATGCATGCTTTGATGAAGAAAAAAATTAAAGACCAACAAAATGAACAAGCAATTAGGTTAAAGAGTTTGTTTGGTCATGAAAGAAATCGAACAACAACCAGCTATTTAGTTATTGTTGAATTGAACCAGTCGAAAGTTTTGAACAAGTTAAGCAATTCTTTTTCCTTCTCATTTCTCCTTCATCAAAGTTTAATCAATAAGACCTAATCACAACATAGCTTGACATATATACCCTTAACCAAGAGGTCAGAGGTTTGAATCCTTTCCACAGGTTCCAGAGGGCCGCTACAAAAATGTTGATTCTAAAGCACGTCCTTTTGAGAGCGAAACAAAGTGGCAAAAGCTTCCAAGCAAAGATATTTCGCATGGAGAGGGGCCGACGATTGAATTCCAATAGCTTGGTAAAGGTGAGAGCGAATTTCTATATATACAACCAAAAAATAGGAGATAGGGAGAGGCTTATGTTATGTATACAACCCCATTTGGTGGAAATCTCATCAATCCTTTGCTCATTACAATTAATCCCACAAATAGTGGACTTGAAGAGGTTGATTTTTAGGCTCCAAGCTTTTAGCTTTTGTTTTTTTGAAAAATAAAAAAACACCAATAGTTTTTTCTTTTTTCTTTGTCTACTTTTCTTTCACTCCTCTTATAAAATAAAATAATTGTTTTTCGAGTTCTTGTAAAATAAAATAATTACTATAATACAAAACTATAATTAATGTGTATTTATTTATTATTATAATAGTTAAATTATATGTCAACAAGAGCATAGTTCAACTGGCATAAAGTTGTATTGATAACCACGAGGTCAGTGGTTCAAATCTCCCCACTCCATATTGTCAAAAAAAAAAAAGTTAAATTATATTAAATTAATATATTTTAATTAAAAAAATAAAATTTTACAATATTAATAAAAAATCTCGGGTTTGAAAATTTGCACAAGGTTGTTATCCATATATGTTAAGTTTACAAGTAATTTTAGCTTCTTAATTTTATAATAAGAATATAATTATTATGATAATTTATATAGCTTAGCTATAATTTTTTTAATTTAATTTGTAGTACATTATCATATTGATTGGTTTTTTTTCTTTAAAATCACAACAATATATGCCAAAGTGAAAATATCTTAGTGGTAATTAGTATATACACTCGACCAAGAGATCAGTTAGAGGTTTCAATCTTTCCACTCCAAAACTAAAAGGTTACTAAAAAAAATGAAAAACTAAAAGGAAAAAAGCAAATATATGCTTATGATTTCTATTTAGTGTAATGGGTCAACCGGTCAAGTTAACAATTCATACAAAATTTTTAACATATATTATATCTCATTAAATACATAAGAGTTGATTTAGGTTTTTATACCATCTTTATTTTAAAAAGTACTTATTTTTATGATGATATAATAATTAATTATACACATTGTCAAAAAAAATATATATACACATAATATGTTAAAATAATTTTTTTTGTTGAATTAAATTTATTTTAACATTTTGAAAAAAAAAAAGCACGTGAAAAATGTATAGTGTAAATATGAAAGACATATCATGTTATTAATGTCGTAATAATAAGAAGGATTTGTGAGATTTAACTATATATCCAAACTATAGAGACCAGATTTATCATTTTTTCTTTCATTTCATTGGTAAAGAGAATTTTTATTTTAAAAGGTTTCGTAATTCTCACTAGCCAATAATGAATGAACCATCCAAATACTTGAATGTGAAAAAAAAAAATCAATTTATACTCCTAAACTTTGGAGGTTGTATCAATTAAAACCTCAAACTAATGATGGTATTAATTTAAAAGGAAGTTTCATATGTGAATCAATTTTAGATCCTTTATTAGGGTATGTTTGGTTTAATTTTTCAAGTGTTTAATTTTGAAAAAAAAAAAATTCTAGTGTTTAGCAAGCACTAAAAATGACTTGTTAACAAAAGAGATTGAGAAATAAACCATTTTGAAAGAAACTGTTGAAAGCAAATTGTTTAAAAAGAGTTTTTAAGTATAAAATAACTCGTGTATAAAAACACTTATGAGGAAATGTTAAATTCTAAACAATTTTTACACAAAATGTTTAAAAGAAAAAATGCATTCTTAAAAAACACTTAAACTAAAAGGTATTCCAAATGAGTCCTTAGTGGTTAATAAATGTTTTTACTTGATTCCATTTAAATCAACTCAAAATCTCTTAAATAAAATTATTCTTCTTCCAAAATCCTACCAAAGTAGCAAGAAAAATTGTTAAGTAAATATTTGAGTTCATAGGTGTGAAAGTAATGTTTAATAAAGAATAATCCGCAGAATATCCTCTTATTGCCTTTGTTGCATAGTTTTTATAAGCAAAGTTTCGCATATGAAGAATTTGCAGTGAGAGGAAGAAAAAGAAGAAAAAATTTCTATAATAAGGGTATTTTTTAAAATTTTTGAAAGGTAAGAGTATTAATGAAACAAAAACTTTAACATTTTCCATTCAAAACTCAACAATAAGGATATTTGTTTTTAATCATTTTTAAAAATTAGGGGTATTTTTGAAACTTTTTAAAGTTCAAGGGTATTATTGAAACGAGGTACAAAGTTTAGGGATATTTTTTTTTACATATATAATTTAGCCTAAAATTTAGTTACATTACAATAGTTATGTTATAAGAAATAATTGAGGTTAAATTATAAATTTGATCCCTATAGTTAGAACATAATTTCAATTTAGTCCTCATAGTTTTAGAATCAATCTTGTCTTTGATTTGAACTTGATATCAATTTAGTCCCTATGGTTTGAATTTAGTTTCAGTTTAGTCCATAGGTTTTACTAGTTTAAATTTGATCCTCTATAGTTTATCCAAACTTTAAGAATTGTCCTTGTGATTATCATATTAACAATCTTTTTTAACTTAGCAATTTATTTATTTATTTATTTATTTTATAACAACAACCTTTCATGCAAACAAAGCAAATCGCTCAAAAGCAAGTATTACAGCAAACAGGAACCAGAAGACCGAAATCTAAGCACCCTAAGGGACTCCCTCCCTCCTAACCAAAACACGCTAGCCAGAAAGAAATACTGTCCCCTCCTGAAAAAGTGTGAACTGAGAGCTAAGCAGGCAACCAGTGGGGCTCATCTGAAAATTAGCCGATTTCCAAGCCTCCGTCATTCTTAACTCAAATCTAGTTGCTAGATTGTTCCGTGCAGGCTTGATGACTTAGATCTGCTACCTGCAACAAAATCACCCAAAATATAGCAGTTCAAAACATCAACAAGGTAAACAATTTGAGCAGGGGATGGACTGCTCAATCACCTCCAAACTAAACCCATCAATCCTCATGAATCCAGAACAAATAAGTGAGATATCAACAGCAGAGATTCAGACAGGCAATTAATCATGCACACAAACCCGCACTACATCTACTCATCCTTTAGTCTAGGAGACGTTACCACAAGCTAGCAAAATATGAACCAAATCAAATCATTCCAAGATTCTCTCGCGTGTGTGTGATTAGCCTTCCTAAGGAAAGTCTCAAATGGACCAGGAGCAGATTTATGGGATCCTCCACCTATCTTCCCCCTACACTGGAAACTAGGCTTCGATCGAGAGGCCAACTGGAGCAAAATTAGAATGCTATCTTTTAGCCTAGGAGCCAGAAAAGGATTCACTTTCCTCTTCCTTCTCCTTAAACACACCAATGTTAATATTGCGTGGTACTAGCTTTCACACTACAGTGTAGAGATCCCTAACCCAGGCTTAACCCTTGGTTGGCCTAACTGAGCACACTCCAGGTAGCTCTTTTTACCCCCTATCACTCAACCCATAGAAGCAGGTGAGCTATAATAGAATCACAAAGGTGTGCAGAACCCCCTATATAGGCCCCTATGCTCAAGACTCATTAACTTAGCAATTTTATATTTGGGTAACCGTGTTAATTAATTGTATTAGAATTTAGGATTGAGGAAATAATAAAAGAAAACAAAGGGATTTTTCAAACGAATAAAATACAATTTAAGAACAACTAACAAGATTTTTAATCAATCCATGGGTACTATATTGAAGATAAGTTCGAACCTTAAGGACTAAATTGACACTTTTAAAACTATTGAGACTAAATTTAAAATTCCCGGTAACTAAATTTATGATTTAACAAATAAATTATCATCTTTATAAAAAAAAAATTATCATCTAATTTGATTAAATAAAAAAAATGTACATAAAATAACAAAAAGACTTTATAAACGATTTCTTGCATTTTACAAAGCCTACGAAAAATTAAAATAAAAGCAACCTTTATTTTAACTAATCAGAGTGGCGCAGCGGAAGCGTGGTGAGCCCATAACCCACAGGTCCCAGGATCTAAACCTGGCTCTGATAATTATTATGCAAGTGTTTAAAGCCACGTGTAATAGATTTTTTTTTTTTTTGTTGGACAAGTCAATTATTGTTGAGTTATGCTCACTTTGGCTACATGTAATAGATCAAATATAGAATTTGAGAGTGAATTTGATTTTTTTAAAAAAATATTTAATAAACACTAAAAAAATATAGAATGAAGAACAGTTAGAGACTAACCAAATGAATAAGCATTGGGTTAAAAAGTTTTTCGGCTTCGCCTCGAAAGAAATCAAACAAGAACGAGTGCGGTTTAGTTATTGTTGAATTGAACTAGTCGAAAATTTTTAATAAGCATAATTAGCATTTTTTTCCCTTCATTTCTCCTTCGTGAAAGTTTAATCAATCAAATCTAACCTAAACATAGCTCGGTATATATTGTCCACCAAGAGGTTAGAGTTTCAAATCTCCTACTTTCATATATGTTTGTTTTTTTTTTTTTTTTTTGAAAGTTTCATATATGTTTGTTGAACTCTAAAAGAAGAAGAAAAAAAGTCTAATCAATGAGAACAAATAAGTCATTTAGTCATGGATCGTATTTCTAGAAGTTTAGTTATTATTAAATCCTCATTCAACCTAAAAGCTTAAAGTAAATTTATTATTCATCATAACTAAATTTATGATTTAACAAATAAATTATCATCTTTATAAAAATAAAAAATAATTTATCATCTAATTCAAATTAAATGAAAGAAACGTAAATAAAATAACAAAAAAAAAAAAAACTTTATAAACAATTTCTTGCATTTTACAAAACCTACGAATAATTAAAATTAAAGCAATTCTTTTTTCAATTAATCAGAGTGGCGCAGCGGAAGCGTGGTGGGCCCATAACCTACAGGTCCCAGGATCGAAACCTGGCTCTAATACCAACCCCACATTCTGAGATATTTTTGATAGTTTAACCTAGATCAAATATAGAATTTGTGGGTGAATTAGATTTTTTTAAAATATTTAATAAGAACTAAAAAATATAAAATAAAATTTATTTTATTTTAATAATTTTTTTAGTTGAGAATGAAGAAAAGTTAGAGACTAACAAAATGAACAAGTATTGGGTTAAAAAGTTTGCTGCTTGGTCTCGAAAGAAATCGAACAACAAGTTTAATTATTATTCAATTGAACTAGTCGAAAGTTTTGAATAAGCATTAGCATTTTTTTCCTTCATTTTTCCTTGGTGAAAGTTTAATCAGTTAGACCCAACCTAAACATAACTCGGTATATATTATCCACCAAGAGGTTAGAGTTTCAAATCCTACTTTTCATATATGTTGTTGAATCTTAAAAAAAAAAAAAAAAAAAAAAAAAAAAAAAAAAAGTCTAGTCAACGAGAACGAATGAGTCGTTTAGTCATATGGATCGTATTTCTAGTAGTTTAGTTATTATTAAATCGTCAATCAACCTAAAAGTTTAAAGTAAATTTTTATCTTATATCAATACTTTAACACTCGCTCTAATTTATAGGTTTGAAAATTTGCACAAAGATGAACAAGTGGTTTCGAATTTTTGTTTTTTCTTTTTTTTTTTTTTTTTTTTTTTTTTTTTTGTAGATGAGTCGTTATGGTTAATTTAATGTTGTATCAATACTTAGTTAGGATATTAATTTCGACCTTATAGTTAAAACCAATGCATTTCTACCTCTCTCTTCCTTTAAAATTTCATTTTTTTTAATGTAGTATTCTTTATAACGTAAATGAATATATAAAATATATATTATATAAGTATTCTTTTCAAGCAAGGCTTTAGGTGGAGGATAGGGAACGGGATATGTGTTGATGCTGCCTCCGACCCTTGGATCCCAAAGGAGGGCTCTTGCAAGCCGATAGCCCCTAGTCCAAACGCCCAACACCTTACAGTGGCCAACCTTATTGAGGATAGAGGAAGCTGGAATGACTCGTTAATCAGAGAACTATTCATTGAGTATGATGCTGAATTAATAATGAATATTCCTCTCAACCAAAATAATCGGGAGGATATCATTATTTGGCATTATAATCCCAAGGGTCTATTCACAGTTAGAAGTGCCTATCGACTGGGTATGCAGAAAATAAACCAAGGCTCTCCCTCGGGCTCTGATTATAGGCATCAAGACGCAATCTGGAAAGGGCTGTGGAGTCTAAAAATTCCCTCCAAATAAAGCTTTGTGGATGGAAACTTTACAATGACATCCTCCCAACCCTCGATAACCTTCACAAGAGAGGACTGGATGTCAATAACACCTGTTTTTTGTGCAGGACAAAGAAGGAGACGGCAGACCATCTTTTTTGGAAGTGCAAAGCAACCAGGAACATTTGGTTTAAATATTTCCAACTTCCTGATTTACTTTATTTGAATGACAGGGGTGAAAGGAGCACTGCGGACCGGCTAGGAAGCATTTGGAGGAAGACAAATTCGGAAGCTTTAGAGGAAAGCAAGATGGCGAGGAGTCTGATTATTTGTTGGTAGATTTGGTCGCATAGAAATTCAGCATTGCACAGCAAACAACAGATGGACTTACAGAAAATAGAGAATCAAATCGATGGCTATTTGGAGAAATTTCAGATCAGTGCAGATACATACCTGGACGAGGTCGATTTGGCATCCAGTCCCACGACAAATCGTCTCCCCAATGAAGACAGTCGTGGATTGCAACCCCCATCAGCGAGTGAGTCTCCCACTCCCACTCCGTCAAACGCCCTAGGATGGTTGGCTCCTCCGGCGACAATGTGGAAATTAAACAGCGATGCTTCATGGTGTGAGAAGACAAACCACGGTGGCGTAGGTTGGATCCTTCGTCGGTGGGATGGTAATTTGGTGACCGCCGGCTACAAAGTGGTGAGGAGGAAGTGGCAAATAAGCTGGCTTGAAGCCCTAACTTTGGTGGAAGGAGCAAAATCGGTCCCTCCTGACTCCCCCAAGTTGATTATCGAGCTTGACTCAGTGCAGGTGGTACATCAGCTTGTTGGGAGAGAAGAAGACATATCTGAACTTGCTCATTTTATCGATGAAGCAAAGACCCATCTCCATGGCCTTCAAGTCCACGCAATCTCCCACATCTCTAGAAGGCATAACCAAATGGCACACCATCTGGCAAGAAAGGCAGTCTCTAGTGACTCTTCAGATAGTTGGAGTAATTTTTTTCCTTCTTGGCTAGTAAATCTCAACTATATTGATATTGGGGCTTTAAATAGCATTGGTGGGGGTGCCTGTCCCATTAATGGCTACCCAATGGAAGACAATGTTCTGTTTTGAGTTATATAGTTTTTCTTTCTCAAAAAAAAAAAAATACTAAATATTAAAAGGTTGAGACTTAGTGAAAATGGAATAGCTATTTATTTGTTTTAGGAAAATGGGAAGCCAATATCTATTTAAGATACCAAAAGGGTAATCCGAAAATTATTATAGAGTTTATTAATATATATATATATATATATATATATATATATATATATATATATATATATATATATATATATATATATATTTTGACAGTCACTTTATATACATATTTATGGTCATAAAATTTGGTTAGACTATTGTAGTTATGGCCAAAACATAGTAATTGACATATACCCCCACAATCATCCGGTCAGAGGTTCAAATAATTTAGGTTAAATTACAAATATGGTTCATATGGTTTGGACAAAATTTCAATTTAGTCCCTACCGTTTTAAAAGTTTCAATTTCGTCTTTAATTTGAGTTTGGTATCAAATTGGTTCCTATGGTATGGATTTAGTTTCATATTAATCTATATAGTTTCAGAAGTTTTAATTCTGTCTATATGATTTAGCCAAACTTTACAAATTGTCTTTGTGATTATCATATTGGCAATTTTCAATGGGTAGTTTTATATTTGAATTTTTCCCCTCATCAAATTTTAAATTTGGGTACCCGCATCAGTTAATTGTATTAGAATTTAGGACTACATTAAAAATAATAATAATAAAATAAAATAAAATAAGAAGGATTTTTCAATTGGGAAGAACACCCTTTAGAAACAACTTATGAAATTTAATCAAACCGTATGTATCAAATTGAAGATAAGTTCAAATCTTGAGGACTAAATTGAAAATTAATTATAGAAACTAAATATATAATTGAACAAATAATTTATGTTTTAAATCTTAGTTTGGTCCATAAACTTTTAGAATTATTTTATTTTGGTCCTTGAACCTTTAAAATGTTTGTGTTTAGTCCCCGAACTTTCAAGTTTGTTCCATTTTGATCCCTGAACTTTTAAAATGACTATTTTTTTTTCTACTTTTATTTTAATTTTAACAAATTAATGACATAGCTTTGAAGTTCGTGAATTAGATTGTTAATATGAACATGATTTCAAATAAAATAAGTTAGAGACGAACATTAGGCAAAATAGATTTTTTTTTTTTTTTTTTTTTGAGGAGTGGGCAAAATAGATTTGAAGTATAAAGTAAGGACCAAAATGATTATTATTTAAAAGTTTAGGGACTAAAATGAACATTTTGAAAATTCAGAAACTAGAATAGAATAAATTCGAAAGTTTAAAGTCTAAAATAAAACAATCTTTAAAGTTTAAGACGAAAATGAGATTTAAACCAATAATTTATAATCCAATTCGACAAAAAGGAAATAAAAAAATTTAAATCAAATAACGGAAAATCTTTCCTATAAAAAAAAAACGGAAAATCTGTATAAACGATATCATACATTTGAGAAAATTTGGGAATAAATAAGATAAAAGCAAAATTTGTGACAACAAATCAGAGTGGCGCAGCGGAAGCGTGGTGGGCCCATAACCCACAGGTCCCAGGATCGAAACCTGGCTCTGATAAAAAGAGTGGCTTCCGACTTATTTTTTTCTCATTTTTCGTTCGAATCTATTTACTTTCGCGATATTTAAAAGAAGAAGAAGAAAAAAAAAAAAAAAACCATTTTGGAGCTTTTTGTTATTACATCTTCGGTTGGGTCAACAATTCTTCAGTTCATAGTTGCAGAAACGAAGAATCACAAAATCCCTTCCTAAGAATTTTCACTTCTCCACCGAAATTTTCCATTTTCTGCGATTCCACTCCTCCAATTCCCCAGATCTCAACCCTACCACTTCTTTCTCTCCTCCTCACTCTCTTAGTTTCTGACTTTTTGGCCAAGCCCCGCTCTGTTCTCCGCCTTGGGACACGATCCGCTCGATCAGACATGCCGGTGGCTGCATCGGCCATCTACTTCCTCAATCTCCGAGGCGATGTTCTCATCAATCGTCTCTACCGTGACGATGTCGGGTAATTTCAACTCTTTTCTGCAGTAGTTTGGATATTAATACAGAAGGGTTTGAGGATTTGATCCTCTTCAAATGGTGAGGATTTGAAAAAATTAAAAAAAAAAAAGAAAAAAACAGCATGCTTTCTCCAATTAAGGGTCACTTTTGTTTTTTAACAACATGTGGGGTGAGAATTTGATCCTCTTCAAATGGCAATTCTAAGACGTCCTATTCTTGGTGGGAAGATATTATTATAAACGTTGTGTCTTGGTACTACAAATCTATTTTTTTTTTTTTTTTTTTTGTAATTATGATACTTCTTCCATTGCTTTAAATTGGAGAGCTTTCATCTAACCTCTCCTTTTGTATGTTGCTTACACACCCATCTATAAAGTATCCTTTTCAAAAAATATATATATATATATATATATATATATATTGGCCTATGCATTTGCTGGCTTCTTGGAAATCAAGCTTCCCTGGATCTTTAAAATGCTCAAAAGTCTTTTTTTTTTTTTTTTTCTCCGTGGGTTGAACATCTAAAATTAGAGTTCAAACCTCCAACTTTTTGATCTAGAATGTTAAATATTTTAAAGTTGAGAGGGCTTGAGTCCCTGGGTCCAAGGTGAATATCCGTCACTATTCTCATTGATTAGACTTTTTTTATTTAGAGTTTAACGATAAATGGGTGTGGAAGATTCAAACCTCCCACTTTTTAATCAGAGATATATACATTAACTAATTAAGTTATATTTAGATTCACTTTTGTTGATTAGACTTGCACTTGGGAGAAATGAAGAACAAAGTGTTTTCTCAAAACTTTCGACTAGTTCAATTCGACAGTAACTAAACCACTCATTCTTGTTCGAATTTCTTTTATGACCAAACAATTCATTAACTGAAGCGTTCAACATTGGGTTTGATTAAGCATAGTTGATTATGTCGATAAATTCACCGTCTAAATATTCAACACCAACTACAAAATAGAGTAAACAAGCATAGGCTTTACTATTGCCTTTATTGAATACAAATTATAGATACAACAACGAAAGCATTCAGGAATACATTTCATATTCTGCAGATAGAGATTTATTTATTACTCTGCAGTGAAAGTGAAAATATCACACAGTTCACTCTCAAACTTTTACCATTTAGAACACAATTACAACAGCAATATGGTTCATTATTGTTTAACAATAAATTTCTTCCAGTTGAGAGAGGATGCTGGCAAAAACCTTGTAGCCATTAGCCATATCACTATAATTACAATACTCATTCTCAGCATGGTATGTAGCTGTTAAACCTGCAAAAGAGAAAAAAGAAAAAAAAAATTATGGTTTCCCATATGTATTTCCTCAAAAGGGTTAATATAAAAATCTCTCTACATTTTGTGGTTCTAATGGACTTGAGAACTTGAGGACTTGTACACTATATCCAATCATATGAAGGTGCATTAATGGAAGGTTAAAAGTAGTTTTCATCTCTAAACTTTAATATATAACAATTTAGTCCCTATATTTTAGAGAATTTGCAACGATTTAGTCCCTGTCGGAAAAATAAATTATTACGGTTTAATAAAATTTCTTAAATATGTAAATTGTTAGGGACCAAATGTGTTAATAAACTACCAATACTAATTAAGTCTTAAATAATAGAAACCGACACTTAATTTTGATGAGATTTGTGATGGTAGGGATTGAATTGTGACAAATTTGAAAATATAGGAGCTAAATTGTTACAAACTTGAAAGTATAGAGACTAAATCATTACAAATTAAAGTTCAATGATTAAATTGTTGCTTCCATGAAAGTTCAGGAGCTAAAAGTGTTTTTTAATCTTAATCGAAATATGTGCCTAACACCAACAGCAGCTGATTGTATATTAGGAGCATTCAGAATTAAATAAAATGAAGAGAAATTCAGTTAACCATGCTTTATGTAACAAAACATTGTAATGTTGTAAGAAATGATTTCATAACAAAATCATACCATAGCCTATAGCCTGAACATCATATCCAGCATCCTACAAGTAGTTAATAACAAAAGGATGAGAAACAAAATGAGTTCACTAAACACCAACAGAGGAAAATAATTAAAAGAGAAATGGAAATGTGTGTTTTACCTTAAGGTCACTAATGAGTGGTAGGCTCCCTGTAATTGAGTAAGGTTCGACAGTTCCTAAAACTTCCTTGGTTGCATTAGCTAAAACTTTAAAGCCACAGGAATCAAGATCGCATGCAACTCCCGATATCGAAGTACCCCAGATCGGTTTTCCAAGACTACAAAAAGAACAAAAAAAAAAAAAAAATCTTAAATTTTCGAAAACCAAAATGAAAAATACCATGGAAGACATAGGTAACAAACCAAGCTTTCATTGAGAAAAAAATCGAAAGAGGTTACAAAATAATAGAGAAAGAGAAAGCACCTTCCCCTGATGCCTTCTTCTGGTAGAGTATACTTTGAAACTGGACCCCTAGATTCAAGATCCTCAACGTGTGCATTAATGTAATCGATATAGCCTTCGATTTTTGTTTTAACGTCGTTTACACTGGAAGAAAGATTAATAGAGACTAAATCCAAATATTGAGGTACAAAAGAAAGAATTTAAGAGCTTATTTTAAACTATGGTAATAGCTAGGTATGCAAATTGGTTGAGAAATGAAGTATGGTACTTACTCGTAGAAGGGAGTCAACCTGCCAAATTTATCCAAAAGAAATACGTAAGTAAAATAAAGAAAGACATGAACAAGAGATTTTATTATATATCAATTATTTTATGGAAATTAAAAATTAAAAATTAAAAAAAAAAAAAAAAAAAAAAAAAAAAAAAAAAAAAAACCCTCAAACTTTTATTCACCTGACATCTCCTGCAATAGTACATTCTCCTGGAATTTGATTGATACTACCTCCTGGATCTAAAGTGAAGAAATGTTCATGATGTAAAAAAATTTCTCAATCTAAAATTAATTGATGAGGGTTTAGAATTGAACTTACAACTCCATTGGGTTGGTTTCATGGTTGATGGTGTTTCAAATTTATATTTCTCTTCCATATCATTAGCAGGAAAATCGTTATAAAAGTTCAATTGGATCGGTTTGAGAGCGTCCATAGCTAGCTCCAGAGCATTAATTGCCTGCATACCAACAGAGGTAGGCACTTATGTCAACTCGACTAAAACCAAAATTTAAGATCTTATTTGATAATCATTAATCATTTAGTTTTTTATTTTAAAAAATTTAAGCTTATAAAAATATGGTAGGTTTCTTTGTTTTGTTATCTACTTTTTACAAATGCTTTTAAGTTCCAAGACAAGTTTTGAAGACTAAAAAAAGTTTTAAAAAACTTGGTTTTATTTTGAATTAGGCTAAGAATTCAAATAAGGTTTCACAACCTCATCATCGCGAGAAAGATCTCAAAAGCATACTTTAACATTCTATTTTATCAATTCAACAACCAATGTCTTAAAATGCAAGAGAAGACTCACTTTTAGTATACACCATCATACAAACATATTGATTTACCTTGTTTGGCAAACCACTGTGGAAAAGTTTTCCAGTTGTAACAATTGTCCAAGGTATTGTACCACCAGTACCGATACAAGGTTGTGAATCCGCTGTATCAACCCAATATCTACATAGAAAGCCAAATATGCACAACTTCACAATTTAATACGAGAAGTTGCCAAAAATCAAAACAGGGAAAATAGTTAATATATCAAGATCTAACCACTATGAATTGACCTAGTTAATGAAATCAGTTGAAGTGTGCGTAGAGCTAGCTAGCTTCAACGCTCACGTATATAAAAAGAAATAATTCACTTACAGAGGTCCTCCTTTTAAATTATCAAAGTATCCATCCTCGTAAAGATGTTCTACTCCAACTCCTTGGTTTACTTCGGCGGAATTGTTCTCTTCAGAGGCAATGAATATAACAACGACAGAGTGCTTCATCTTCAACTTAGTTTGTGCAAGCTTCTTCAGGAGTTCAGTTAAAAGAGCAACGTGTCCCAAACAATCGGTAGTCCCACGACCTCGAAGTTGATCCCCTTCAATGGTCAATGAGAAAGCATCAAAGTCCTGCATATATAACAATGATTTTTATTATATGAACTGCCATTTGAATGACAACACAGGAATCAAACATGATTCTTTCACTTAAATTACAAACAATATTCGACAACTTAGACCCGTTTGATAACCATTTGGTTTTTGGTTTTTGAAAATTAAGCTTATAAACACTACTTTCACCTCCAAGTTTCTTTGTTTTTCTAATACATTGTTTAAAAAACCAAGCCAATTTTTTAAAACAAAAAAAAATAGTTTTCAAAAACTTGTTTTTGTTTTTGGAATTTGGCAAGGAATTCAAATGTATCCTTGACAAGGATGAAAACCATGGTAGAGAAATTGGGAGCCTAATTTTCAAAAACCAAAAACCAAATGGTTATCAAACAGGACCTTAATTAGTGCCTATTTGGTAACGTTTCTGTTTCTTGTTTCCAGATTAATTTTCTCTTTTTCTGATAAAGAAAAATAGAAACTGTGTTTGATAATTTTTTTTATTAAAAAAAACATGTTTTAGGCATTTATTGATTGCTTGTTCTCTAAAATTTTAAATTAAAAAAAAATCATATGAAAATTCTAGAAATTTTCTGTTATATTTATTTTTAGATATTTATTATGCATTTTATAAGTCAAGAATGATAAAATAATACTCTTCTTTTATGTTTTGAAAAAAAAAAAAAAAAAAAAAACTTAAACTTTGTTGTTTCCAAAACTTCTACACAATTTTTGAAACATTTTTTTAAAAAATAAAAATAGAAATGAGACGATAGAAATAGGAACAAGAAACTTTGATTGTGTTGTTTCTAAAATTTCTACCCAATATTGAAAACATTTCTAAAAAGTAAGATCCGAGAAACAATAACTGTTACCATAAACACTTCTGTTTCTAAAAAACTGAAAAGAAGAGACCGTCAACAAAATAAATAAATAAACAATGATAAGTAACAACTCATTCAAATCAAATTTATTACCTCACCATGCCCTCTCGAATTGGTGCCCTTTTGGGTTCACTATTCTTGGATCAGATTCCATTTTTTTTTTCTTAGACCAAATAATACCTAGATAACATGGAATTTCATCTCAAAACACTCATCGGCAGTAAAAGAAATAGCTCACGTATCTTTTAAAGATGGTGAGATCTCCTCACTTTTTTAATGTGGGATTCTCAACAAAATTTTTCCAATTAATCCGAAACGAGTTCATTCATACCTCAACATTGAATGGTTTTCTCTTTACCGTTAAAAACACTCTATTTATAAGCACTTAAATAAGTCATTTCAAACAAGTTCGAAGCTATGAACCGGAATAACTATAAAGAATCAACAAAAACAATGAAGAATTAGGATGAAGAAAAGAAGAATACCCAGTTTCCTTCGACAGGGACGACGTCCATGTGAGCTCCAACGAAGGAGACAACTTTTCCAGGCACAGTCCCAGGATACTCGATTATCAAATTCCCACGCCCTTCTTTATAGGAGACATGGTTGATGAGCAAGGGTCCGCCATTGCTGGAGCTGTAAGGATTCAGAACATCAAGGACGTGATTCACGATCTTGTCCTCTTCAGGAACCAGGTCCGGTGGGTTGTTCTGGACGAACTGCGACTCGCCGATGAGCTTCGACAGCAAAGGAATGTAGGATTCCTTGTTCAGCTCACCAAGAATGTCTTTAATGGAGGAAGCGGAACCCATGGCTGTGATTTTCAACAAAAGAGAAAGGTTTTTATTTTGCACAGACAAACGCCTTACGTTGGAGTATTTATAGGCCAAATAACGGACTACGTGTTTAAAAGGGATAACAATCCAATGAAATTATTAGTATTATTTATATTTCCTAGGGAAAGGACAAATATTTTTAGAAAATAAAATAAATATTTATTTTATAATTTTGACATGTGACTTTTTATAAGGGTGAGAGATTTGAACTTCTAACCTCTTGTCGAGGTACCTGCTTTATGCAAATTGAGCTATGCTTTTGTTGGCTTTCATTTTTTGTTAAGGTTTTTTTTAGTACATCAACATTTGGTGGTGGGGGATTTGAACCAATGACTTCTTTGTTGACCGTACATGTCAATTATCGCTGAGCTATGCTCGCTTTGACATTCTTTGTTAAGTTATCATGAATCGTCAAATATTTGTCTAGATAAATATTTGCAGATTTAATAAATTAAAAAAAAAAATGTATATGTGTTAAATTTTTATTAAATAAATCGTAGTGGTTAAAATGATGTTTTGTCAAAGTAAAGAGATTAAAAGAAAATATTGGAAAGTGTATGCACAAAATACTATAAAAGTGCGAACATAATAAAATCAGCTGAGGACAATTTAAAAAAAAAAAAATCCAATCTTGCGCATTCTTTTTTTTTTTTTTTTTTTTTTTGAAAAAGGAAATTCAATCAGAAAAGATACAACAACCACCTCTCCATTAATATCAGAGAAACACCACCTAGAAAATCAGAATCCCAAAACCATCTAACTTCGTCTTCCAAAATGGAAGATTGATTCTGACCTAAACTACCAAAAAATGGTTTTTCTTATGACACGTGTGCTAGACTTTGGTGAAAGTTGTCTTGAGATATTGTGAAGAAACGAATCGGGAAAGAAATGAAAGAAAAATCAAATAGTATGGAGTCTATATTTTTGTTAATTTTTATTAAATATTAAAAAAATTAAATTCACTTCCAAATTCTATATTTGATCTATTAGACACAATTTTAAACATTTGTCTACGTAGATATCTATATCATCACTTTGTTAAGCAAGTTGTCTTGAGATATTGTGAATAAACAAATCTTAAGAAGAAATAAAAGAAATCAAATATTATATTGTTCCACATTTGTTCATTCTTATTAAATATTAAAAAAATCTAATTCAGTTTCAAATCTTATATTTGATTTGTTACTTGCAGTTTTTAAACACTTGTCTGTGTAGATATCCACCACTTTATCTTTTCCAACTATTTAATTCTTTCGTTTCTTCTCGAGATTCATTTCTTCCTAAGATCTCAATACAACTTTCTTCAAATTCCAGCAAATTAAAATAATGATAAAAAATAAAAACAAATGAGGACCAAAGTAACAACTAAATCTCATATATGTTTTGAATAATTTAATTCTAGAAGGATTTGTTTTATAATGCCTGCTACAATTTGAAGAAAGTTGTCTTGAGATATTGTGAAGAAACAAATCTTGAAATAAAGAAATAAAAGAAATGAAAGAGTAAAGATTCTATATAATTTGTTAATGTTCATTAAATATTTTCTTAAAAAAATCAAATCCACTCCAAAATATTCTATATTTGACTCATCACACAACTAGTTTTTTTTCCTCTGAGTTCAACCATTGTAGAGTGGGGATTCGAACCATCAATCATTAAAATGGTAATAGTGTCTTATCCAATAAACTATATACTCAGATTGAGTACTATTACACGTAATTTTAATCACATGTCTATGTAGAATATCTACTCACCAAATGAGTGAACAGAAGACCGTCCACATTAATATTGTTTTCTTTTTCCTTTCATTTGGTCCCCTCTCCCTCAATATTATATTGCTTTCATTTACATTGGTCCCCTCTCCCTCCTCTCTTTTGTCACATTTTCTAATCTTAACCTACATTATTATTGTCTCTTCTCTTTCAATCCATTCACAACTTCTCCACAACTTTTGCACTTGTGTCCTCTAACCTAAGTGGAAAAGTTGATTCACACAATTCTCAAAAGATTGAATTTATAAATTTAGAGGTTAAATAAGTTCTAGGATTTGGGCAATCTTGATCTTTTGAATTATGCCAAGAGAATGAAGTATAAAAATCAGGGTTTATGTTATATATATAGTTTTTTATGTTATATATATAGTTTTGGTTTTGTGAGTTTTTTTTTTTTTTTTTTTTAGAATTTGTAAAGGTTAGTATATACCATATAGTATGAAAGTTGAGTTTTTATCAAATTGGGTTTATGTACCATAGATTTATGTAGCCTATAAGATTAGCCAACTAACATGCTATATAGATTCCAAGTTATATTACATGTGATCCAAATACACCTTCCAAACAAATTGAGATTAAATTGAACTTTTAGTTATAAACCACACTTAATTAGGCTGAAATTTAATTTTGGGTTTATATAAGTTTCTCGATTTATTTGGTTATAATTCTTAGATTCTTTTAGGAAATATATAATTCTTTTACTTTTAAATGTTGTTGTTGCATGTTTTTAAATAACTTTAAATATTTTTTTTCCTTTCTTCAAACCTTACATAAAAGTTCATTTTTATTCATTACTATTGTATATCACAAATTTTTAAGTCACATGTCACGAAACTAAATATCAAATTGAATATAATAATAGTCAAAGTGAGCATAGCTTAGCGGTAATTGATGAGTATAAGTCAGAAGTTTGAATCCTCCTACCTCCAAATATTGTTGAACTCAAAGAAAATAAAACAAGAGTAATTGCAGTGGGTGGCAAATTAATTATCTATAATAGCAAATTTAGCACCAAGTAAAAAGAATTGCAAATATGGCAAAAAAATAGAATATTCCCATTTTACCCTTCTCTTTCTCTCCCTTCCCATTTACCCTTTCCTCCCTCATTTCTAGTGTATACGATTTCTTCTTCTTCTTCTTCTTTTTTTTTTTTTTTTTTTTTTTTTTTGCATTTATGAGTCTTTCTTCCCTCATTTCTTGTGTATACAATTTCTTCTTCTTCTTTTTTCTTTTTTTTTTTTTTTGCTTTCTTTTTCTTTTCTTTTTTTGTGCATTTATGAGCTGTTATGATTTCTTTTTTTTTTTTCTTTTTTTATAATGAGCTATTACGATTTCTTTTTTTCCCTCTGTTTTTCAAACCACAGACCTTGTGGTTATCAGTACAACTTTATGCCAATTGAGCTAAGCTCTTGTTGGCCTTCTTTTTAATTCAAGAATGTCAAGAATACAAAAATAGCAATTTTGGTGAGTGTTTGTATAGGTATATCAAAGTATATCACTTATATACTTCGGTTAATCGTAGTCTATCACTGACTATCACTGGTCGAAGTCTATCAGAGCTATAATTGATAGATAATGAAATACAAAGAATACAAGAATAGCAATTTTATGGTGGTGGTCACGGAGCTTGTGTGCTAGTCTTTAAAAATTATATTGTTGATTGGGAGTCGCTTGTTCGTAATGGTTATTTTTGGATTTTATGTTCTAAGAGACTTAAATTTTTTGTTCAATTTATGACTGTAGTATAATAATTTTGGATGAGTTTCTAATTACCGAGATGATTGCAATGCAAAGTACTTCACTGATAGATTTCAATTATATTGATTTCTATCAGTAACAATCATTGGTAGACTTCAATTAATTGATAATTAACTGATTTAGATAGAAACTGATAGACTTCAATTAACCGATTTCTATCATCGATAGAAAATGATAGATTTGAATTAAACTAATTTCCATCAGTGATACAAGTCAATAGACTTTAATTAAATTGATTTCTGATAGAAACTGATAAACTTCAATTAAATTGGTTTTTATCAGTGATAGAAACTAATAGTCTTGAATTAAATTGATTTCTATCAATGACAGAAACTGATAACCTTGAATTAAACGGTTTTCTATTAGTGATTATCACTGATAGACTTAAATTAAACTAATGGATAGAAACTGATAGCCTTGAATTAAACTGAACTAATAGCCTTGAATTAAATTGTTTTCTATCGGCGGCTATCACTGATAGGCTTGAATTAAACACGATGAAAACTTATAGATTATGATCATCAAAATCTATCAGTGATACACACTGATAGACTTTGATTAATCAAAGTATATCAGTGTCTATCACTAATAGACTCCGATTAATTGAAACTTATCATCAAAGTCTATCAGTATTTATCATTGATAGACTCCGATTAATCGAAGTCTATCAGTTACTATCAATAATAGGGACTGATAGACTATTGGAGATACTAAGGGTATTTTCGTAATTTAACGTATTTTTTGCTATTTCCGCAAATAATTTTATTTTTTTGCTATTTTTGCAATTCTTTTGCCGGTTTTTGCTATCTGTGCAAAGCCCCTTGAATACAATAATACAATATAAACTTGCTACAAGAAAATAATTTTTTTTCTATTCATCATCACCCTTTTAACGTTTTCGTTTTGCCCTTTATTTTTCTACATTGTTTCTATTTTGTCTTTTATTTAAAAGTTTTTTTTTTTTTTTAGTTTAACAATTATGGAGGTGGAGGATTGAATCAACCTTTGAAATGAGATGGTGATTTTTTTTAGCTCTACAACATTTGGTAGTTAGAATATTAACCATTCCAACTTTTGAGATGAGGTGATAATTGCTACCTTATTCACTTAAGGGTCCGTTTGGAATACATTTTAGTTTAAGTGTTTTTCAGGAATGCATTTTCTTTTAAACAGTTTGCATAAAAATTGTTTAGAATTTAAACACTTGTATGTTTGGTTACATTTCCTTATAAGTGTTTGTATACACAAGTAATATATACTTAAAAACTCTTTTTTAAAAATTTTGGTTTCAAGTGTTTTTCTCAAAACGATTTATTTTTCAATCTCATTTTTTAATAAATCATTTTTAGTGGTTGTCAAACACTAGAGTTTTTTTCAAAATTGAACACGTAAAAAGTTAGACCAAACAAACTCTAACCATATTTAGAACGACAAACATTTAAAAGATGTACGCACAAGAATCAAGATTGCTGTTTTTTTTCGTCCTTTTTTAATCAGAAAATGTAATAAAACCACAACCATCCCACCTACGAAAATAACTCCCCTTCAAAATCAAGATGCTTTATTATTTTCGAGAAGCCAGCACATGCATAGGCCAAACAATTATTGTGAAGTTACGTGGCAACTTGGATTTGGATTTATCAATAAAATTCAATTAAAAAGAAAACGTGCCAGATTTTTTATTTTTTATTTTTTATTTTTTTTTTATAATACTTTGGCGGCATATAGATATCTTCCTACATACCACTATTAAAATCTTGACAATTAGAAGAGATTAAAAAAAAATTCATCTGAATGGAGTATGTAGGGATCTGGTATGCAGGGAGATCCCTACCTATACTGATATGCAACCAAATTTTTTTTTCTCTTTTTTTTTTTTGGAGAATCACGTGGCACACTTCTCTTTCACATAAATCCTTATCTATAAATTGACTAGTTTGCCTTTTGTGATAACGTTTGCGTATTGTAATGTAATGATGAAAGGAAATGGTCACAACGTGCCCAAATTCTCTTTTAAATTCAATTATTTGGGTGGTCCATTGACCGGTGAGAGTTACAAGACCTTTTAGATAATTAATTCTCTCTCTTTTACAACATGTGGAGGTGAGTATTCGAATCATAGACCTGATCTTGATCATTAGTATAAGCTTTATGCCAGTTGAACTATGTTTATGTTGACAATAATTAATTAACTCTCTTTACTAATGGAGAGAGAAAAAAATAATGATAAAACTACAAATCTGGCTCGTACAGTTTGGATATAGTTTTAATTTGGTCTCTACTTAGACTTAATCTCTAGAGTTTTAGTTAAATCTCACAAACTATTTTTTTTATTGTTATTATATTGAGAATGTAATGAGTCTTTTATTTAGATAGTAATGAATTAATGTTTTCCATTTGACTAGTTGTATATTAGTTGATTATTTTGAATAAAAAATCAATTTATACCATAAATTTGATATGTTGTATCAATTTACACTATGAACTTTAAGTTTCATCCTTTTGAACTCAGAATTGAAACAAAGTGTCTCCAATTTCTATGCTTTGTTCACTTTTTTATTTTATTTTATTTTTTTTTCTAAATTCCTTCACTAATATTTTAAAAAATATTTCCAAAGTTAAGGAATTTCAATAATCATCATAACATCGCTTACAAATGAGTTTATTCATTGCACAATATTGACTATTGAATACTTCTTCCTCAAACTCAAAATTTTCAAAGAATAAAAAATAAAAATCCAACTGTTGAGTTAGTTTTCTTTAAATTCCTATTAATTTGAACCTAATATATATTTTATAATTTATTAAAAGCAAATATAAAAAATTTCTTAACAATTTTTCAAACAAAAGTTTATTAAAAGGTAAAAATTGCAACACTTATTAAAGTTTAAGGTAAATATTACAACACTTAATAAAGTTTAAAGTGTAAACTGAAAAAATTGAAAGTTTAGAGTAAAAAATTAATACATTTTTTTTTTTTTTTGACAATATGTGGGGGGGAGATTCGAACCACAAATCTCGTGGTCATCAATACAACTTTATGCTAGTTGAACTATGCTCTTGTTGACAAAAATCAATGCACCTTGTCAAGTTTTCAAATAAAAATTAATTTTCTTCATGTTTACATTTATGGCTAAATGAAGAATATAGGAGCAAACATAAGAATTATGTCTGAGGATTGACTAAATTACTCTAAAGGGTCAAATTGAAACTTTTAAAATCATAAGGTATTATTAAAAAAAGGCTAAATTATATAAAAAAAAAAATGCCCCTGAACTATGGGGTTTGTTTCAAAAATGCCCCTGAACTTTAAAAAGTTTCAAAAATACCCCTGAGCTTTTAAAAAATGTTTCAAAAATACCCTTGTGGTTAATTTTTTAATAGAAACCATTAAAAATTTCAGTTTCATTAATACTCTTTAACTTTCAAAAGATTTTAAAAAATAACCTTTTTAGAAAATGCTCCTTTTTTTTCCTTCTCTCACCGTAAATTCTTCTTCTATGAAAATTAATGAGAAGTTTTACCTATTTTTCATGTATTCATACACTAGGAGTTTTTCTTTTCTTTCAACACATCATCCCAAGAGTTTGATTAGATTTTCGACAATGGTATTTTCGAAACATTTTTAACGGTTTTAACGGTTCCTATCCAAAAATTAATTGCAATGGTATTTTTAAAACGTTTTGTAAAGCTCAGGGGTATTTTTGAAATTTTTTAAAGTTCAGGAGCATTTTTTAAACAAACCCCATAGTTCAGGAGTATTTTTTTATAATTTAGCCTAAAAAAAATTAAGGGATCAAACTGAAACTAAGTTGATCAAACTATAAATATTAAATTGAAAATTTTAAATGTCTAAGGACAAAATTGAAATTAAATAGATGAAATTTGTTATTTAAAAGAAAAAGTTTAATGTTAAAAGAATAAAGGGAATAATTCACTTTCGGTCCCTAAATTTTGAGTTTGGTTGCATTTGAGTCCTTCGATTTTCAAATTCAAAATGTTTGCATTTTTAGCATTTTGGTTGATCTCTCAATTAGTTTAACTCAAAATTGAAGTGTTTTATTTTAATTAAAATAATATTTTTTGACATTTTATTAAAAAATATATATTTTTTAATATTTTTTCTCTCTCCTCTTTCTCCGTCTCCACCCTTCTTTTTCCCTCCTCCTCCCATCCTTCTACAACCTCCGATCCATGGCTGCCCATTGTCGTTTGCATCACCATCACCTCCAATGCCACCCGTTGTAGGAGAGTTGGTTTTCTTTTTCTCTTCTCCTTCCTTTCTCTACTTTCTTTCTTCTTCTTTTTCTCCTTTCTCTTCCTAATTTCTTCCCTTCTACACATTGTCCAAAAAAAACATTTTTGGTTCCTGAAGTTTGAGTTAGATTTCATTTTGGTCCCTAAGTTTGAAAACTTGACAACTACGAACAATTTCATTTGAGATTTGCAAACTAGACAAATAAGATATTTACAACAATACAAGGTGTGAAAAAAATAGACGCTGATATTTTTGGAAGTTTCATTAAAAGACACGGTGTAAATCTGGCAACAATCGAACAAAACAAAGGGACAATTGCATAGATGGAAAATTGGACCAAATTAATAGCAAATATAGCACTGTTGCAAACTAATTGCAAATATAGCAAAATTAATTGTACAAGACCAAAAAGCTGTTGTCGGATTCTATCCGTGTCTATCACTGATAGACTCTGATTATTCAAAGTATATCAGTGTCTATCGCTGATAGACTTCGATTAATCAAAATCTATCAGTGACTATCACTGATAGACTTTGATTAATCAGAGCCTATCAGTGATAGTCACTGATAGATTTTGATTAACCAAAGTTTATCAGCGATAGACACTGATAGACTGTGAATAATCAGAGTCTATCGGTAGACTGATAGATTCTGATTAATCAGAGTCTATCGTTGATAAACTCTGATAATCGAAGTCTATCAGATAGACTCGGATAGATTTTGCTATATTTGCAATTTTTTTTACATGGTGCTATATTTGCTATTAATTTGGTCCAATTTGCCACCCACTGCAATTTTCCCAAAACAAAACCACTTTAAAATAATAAAAATTAGTTTATGATCGTTTTTTTCAAATGGAAGTTTCATCAATTAAATAGATTAAATTTTCTTGTTATGATTCATGAGATTAGACTAAAAATATGTATACTTGAAATTGTTGGTCTGACGTATAATTTTCACACACTACCTATTTCATTGATTTTAAGGAAAAAAAATAGTTGTTATATTTTTCAAAATAATTTCTAGAAATTTAACAGTGTAAGGACTAAGTTTTATATATGTAAAGTTGAATGAATAAATAAAAGCTTAAAAGTATAGAGGTCCAATCTTAAATAAATTGAGAGAATTCAGAAGAGAGCCTAAAAACACTAGAAAACTTGGATAACCCATAGACTAGATGCTCGCTCAGCTTCAAGCTCTAAATGGATTTGTGCAGTTCTTATTTTGTTTTATTTATTTGAAGCAACCAGGAACTTCAAACAAACCAACCGAATAAAACAACGGAAAAGGGTCTATGAAATTTGAGTTTGGTTGCATTTGAATTCTTGAATTTTTAAATTCAACTCAACAATTTTACTCAAGATCTCGAACAATTTCGTTCTAGATTCGAAATCGTTCTCGTTCGGACAAAATTCGTTCCAACAGATTTGGAACGATTTCATTCCACTGTTTCTTTTTTTTTTTTTTTTTTTTAATGTGGGAAAGAGAGAGAGAAAGGAGAAGGAAGGGAAAAGAGAAGAGAAAGAAGAAAGAAAGGAGAGGAAAAGAAAAAGAAGAGGGGAAACAAAGTAGCAACAACGACGACAACCACGTGGCGAGAAAAAAGAGAGCAAAGAAAAAAATCAATTATTTTAAAATTTTAAAATTTTTAAAATATATTTTTTGACAAAAAAAATTAAAAAAATATTTTTTAATTAAAAAATGTGTCACGTTAGCTTCCATAAACTATAATAGTGAAAAAAGAAAAGTGATGGAGAGACCAAATAACTACAAATGCAAACAATTGGAAAACTCATAATACAACCAAATCTTATGAGTCATTCAAAGAGGACAAAGACAAAAGACATTAATAACCACTCATTCTTGTGTTGAACTAAAACCAAAAAAATTATGGCTAAATTATTTTTAAAAAAAAATACCTCTAACTATGGGATTTGTTTCAAAAATACCCTTGAACTTAAAAAAAGTTTAAAAAATATCCCTGGATTTTCAAAAAAAAATCAAAAATACCCTTAATGAAAAATATTTCTTTTATTTTTCTTCTTCCTCCTGCAAAGTCTTCCTCCATGAAAATTAGTGAAAACTTTACTTAATTATTTGCTATGTATTCATTTTCTTCTATTTCAACACATCATCCCAATAGATTCTCATGTTGAAGCTTCAAGATGACTTTTGTTTCATTCTTGAATTCTCAATGTCCTTGACTAAATTTTGTTGATAGTCTTTTCAATATTATTTCCTCATAGGCTACTGTCCATTAATTTTTCCTAAATTTATTTTAGGAAAAATAAATGAAAATGTTGTCATATAGTGGGTTCTAACATTTCTTAAATATTAATAAATACAAAATCATATATAAAACTTTTGATTAATTAATCTTGTAAACTGAAGCAAACCCATAGTCTTCTAACACTTCTTCTACTTATCACTAACATACACTAACAAAGAGAGCAAAAAGAAAAAAACTATGTTTTTTTACCACTTATCTTCTTTATGCTTTTAAAAAGAGAAAACTTGATTTCGAACTCTGTTTTCATCTCGTGTGATGTTGTGCATATTTCTTATAAGCAAAGTTTTGTATTAATTCCATTGAGGAAAAATTTTTAGAGGGATGAAGAAAAAAGAAGAAGCATTTTCCATTCAGGGTATTTTTTAAACTTTTTGAAAGTTTAAGGGTATTATTGAAATTGAAACTTTAACGTTTTCCATCCAAAACTTAACGGCAAAAGTATTTTTTTAACATTTTTAAAGTTCAGGTGTATTTTTGAAACAAACTCCATAGTTCAAGGGCATTTTTATAATTTAGCAAAAAATTATTAATAATATTAACCACTAATTCTTGTGTTCAACTAAAACCAAGCAAGTTCAATTTAGCTTCATTTAGGGTTTTTTTAGGAAAGTAAACAAAAAAAAGAAACAAATTAGATAAAAAAGGGAGAGATAAAAGGGTGTCGCGTACCTTCAAGATACGCGACACCCTCACATAGGCGGCAACAGACTTGACTTTTCTTTTCTTTTTTTTTTTAAATTTTAAATTTTGTTTTTTATTTCTTTCTTTATTTCTCTATTTTTTAATTATTAGTATTATATTAAATTTGTTTAATTTAATGATTATGACTTTTTAAAAATATTTGTTTCCATATCCTTTTTTAAATAATGAATTTAATGGTTATGTTTTTTTTAATAATTGTTTTTTTTTAATTTTAAAGTTTGTATTTTTAATATATATTTATAATTTAGATGTTTTGAAGTTGGCATTTTTTTTTTTTTGTTGTTTATATTAAATTTATGTATACATAGAAAATACAATTACATTTCAAAAACTAACCATTCTTAAACAAATCCAATTCAATTTCAAGTACAATTAATTTTAAAATCAATAATCAATTCACTAATGACTTGTCATAAATCTTTTAACAATATCATTTTCAAGCTAAACATATTTGAGATTTTAAAAAAATGATTACAAGGCAAATTAAGAGCTTTTATTTCAAATTTATTATTGTTAAAAATAACTATTAACATATTTTAAAACATTTTAACTTTATCTCAATAATTAGATTATCAATTTCAACAAGAATATATATTGTTTCTTTATGTTAAGAAGAACCATTATTGACTAGCAATTTTAGTAAACTATATAATTAATTTAGATTAGTAATTCATTGCATTGTATTATAAAGACATATATTTTTATTTTAAATGCAAGTAAAAATGAATATTATTTTAAATGCAATAATGCAAGTAAAAATTCATATGCTTATTTTTAAATTAATCGTACTTGAAATTGAATTGGAAATGTTAAAGAATTGTTAGTTTTTAAAACGTAATTGTGTTTTCTATGTATACATAAATTTAATTATGTTTGAACAATATAAAGTGTTGTCGAAAATTTATTGAAACTAATGTACAATAATTTTCGAAAAATTTATTCATAGGTTGATTTTTTTCTTTTTTTTTGAAAAATTCGTAGGTTGAATTTAAAATGTGTTTTGTATTAAAAAATTGATATATACAAGAAAAAAAATGCAAACTACAAAACATCTAAATTATAGATATTTTTTAAAAAATACAAACTTTAAAATAAAAAAAAAAAATCAATTATTAAAAAAAACCATTAGATTCATTATTTAGAAAATAAAATGGAAACTGATATTTTAAAAAAGTCATAATCATCAAATTAAACAAATTTAATATAATATAATAATTAAAAAATAGAATAAAGAAAGAAATAAAAAAAACAAAATTCAAAAAAAAAAAAAAAAAAAAAAAAAAAAAGGGAAAAGTTAAGTCTGTCGCGCGCCTCCCAAGGGTGTCGCGTATCTTGAAGGTACGCGACACCCCTATACTCTAAATACTTTTCTACCTGTCTTTTTTATCTAATTTTTTTCTTTTGTTTGTTTACTTTTCTAAAAAAACCCCTTGATTTACTTTGTTGATCACAATCACAAACTCTTCTTTATCCAAAGTATTCAGTAAGTTTATTGTTAAAATACTATTTTGAATCCTATTATTGGAGACTTGTTCTACTTTAGTTCATGTACATTCCCTCCATATATACTTAAATTTCATTAACGAGATTTGAAACAAGGAGGAGTCTCCTCCTCGTTTCAAATCTTGGAAAAAAATAGAAAAAAGGAAAAAATGAGGAAGAAACAAGAAGATAGAAAGAAGAAAAATGAAGAGAAAAAATGAGAGGAAAAAGAAGAGGGGAAAACATTTGCTACTACCGGCCGACAGCGTGGGAATTAGGATTTAGGTGAAGGTGGGGAGGAAAGAGGAAGAAGATGAATAAGAAAAATAAAAAAAGATTTAAAATGTTTTTTTAATAAAAAATGTGACACGTCAGCATTTCATTAATAATTAAGAGAAACTGACGTAACCAAAATGGAACAAAATGAAAATCTCAGGGTAAAATCGTTGAGTTCGAAAACTCAGGGATTTAAATGCAGCTTATTCCAAACTTCAAAGACCAAAAATATAATTTTCTTTTGCCTTTTTTTTCTTCAAATTTAATTTGAGACACATATAAATTTATAATTGGTCTCAAATTAAGTAATATGTAATTTTGTCATTGAGTTAAAATAATGACAGGACAATTTGTGATTAGTTAAAACTTCTCATTCAACCGTGCCTTAGTTTTTGGCATTTTGGAAGATTGTGCTTATTTTGTCACAATTCTTTTCATTTTTCTTAGGTAAAGATGTGAATTTTTAGTTAAATTCCAAAAACCAAAACAAGTTTTTAAAAACTACACTTTTTTTTCTAGTTTTCAAAACTTGACTTTGATTCACTCATATATGGAAGTAGTGTTTATAAGCTTAATTTTCAAAAAATAAAATCCATATGGTTCATAAAGTATTAATAACATACATAATAAATTATCGAGGCTAGGTTTTAACGACATCGACAATGATTTAAATTTGATTTTTAGTACTTATAAATAATGAGGGTGCTACAATGATGTGCTAACATTTTTTTTTTTAAGAAGAAAAATTCATTAATCAATGAGAAATGCCCCTTGGGCTGCAATCCAAAATATCAGAAGCTACAACAACCCATTGTGTTCTCATTCAATAAAGCCCAACTTGCCAAATGTTTGCTTTGAGATATAGAGTACTGAAAAGTGAAAAACAATAAATGAAGGGTTTTAACTAAATAAATGTTTTAACTATCAACTACTCCAATTCAATCGTAACTATGACTTGAACTAAACGTAACTCAACTGCTTAATAGGGGTGTAAGGAACCGAACCGAACCGGTCCGGTCCGGTTCGGTTCCTAAGTTTAATGCTGACCGAACCGAATCGCTTCTTTGCCCAAACCCACATACGCGTTTCATTCTATAAAAAGGAAAAAAAAGAAAAAAAAAAAAACCACATACGCGTTTCACACAGATCTAGGGTTTCATTTTCGTTCAGCCTCTCCTCTTGTGCGCCGCCGTCGTTTTCGTTCGACCTCTCCTCTCGTGGGTTTTCGCCGCCGTCGTAGTCGAAGTCGAACGCCGCCGTCGTTTTCGTTCGACCTCTCCTTTCGTGGGTTTTCGCCACCGTCGTCTTCGTTCGAGCCTCTCCTCTCGTGGGTTTTCGCCGTCGTCGTTTTCGTCTTCATCTTCGTCTTCTTCTCCTTTGAGCCTCGTCTTCGTCTTTCTTTTGTCGTCTAGTTTGGGTATTCGAATGCTTGTTTATTTTTCGAACTGCAGTTTTAGAATGAGGAAGAAGAAGAAACCGACCCGACCCGACCCAACCCGTGTCTGCTCTGACCCGATTCGGGTCGGGTCGGTTTGTCCGTACAACTGACCCGACCCGAAAAGTTTGCACCCCTATTGCTTAAGATATATATCATCGACTAAAAGGATAAAACTACTGAACTGCTCACAGTCTAAGACTTAGTTCAGGATTGCACTCTTAAAATAATGGTTTAAATCCTATTTTGGCCCCTAAACTTTTAGGATTATTCTATTTTTTGGTCCTTGAACTTTCAAAATGTTCGTTTTAGTCCCTGAACTTTCAAGTTTGTTCCATTTTGGTTCCTAGACTTTTAAAATATCTATTTTTGTCTTTGAACTTTCAAAATAACTATTTTGATCCTTATTTTTATTTCAATTCTAACAAATTAATGACATAGCTTTGAGTATGTGTATTAGATTGTTAATATGAACATGATTTCAAGTCAAATAAGTTAGAGACGAACATTAAGAAAAGTGGATTTGAAATATAAAAGTAACATAACAAGGACCAAAATGGTTATTTTTTAAAAATTGAAGAACTAAAATAGAAATTTTGAAAGTTCAGGAACTACAATAGAACAAATTTTAAAATTTAAAGACCAAAATGAACATTTTGAAAGTTTAAAGACTAAAATGAGATTTAAATCTAAAATAATTAATGTCAATTGTACTTAAAAAAATCGGTAAGAAGTTACTAAATTTCAACTTTAAACTTGGAAAAAGCTTTTTTTCTTTTTTTAAACAAAAAAAAATGCACATCCGGGGAATCGAACCCCGGTCAGTACCGTGGGAGGGTACTATGATACCACTACACCAGATGCGCAGTTGATAAGAAAAAGCTTTTTTTTTTTTTTTTTTTTGAACAAATAAGAAAAAGCATGTTAGACTTTAGAGTGTTTGGAAAACTAATACTAATTTGTTAGAATTAAACCATTGAAGTGGACATATTATTTCAATTATTCTTGTATTAAATTTTAATATCTAAATAATTGTTTGAAATTTTATATCATTTCAAATTACTCTAATAAAATATTATGAAAAAATATTGTTATATAAAAGAAAGTGTTGAATTAATTAATAGACTAAAACATAAAATATTTTTATTGAATTATTTAACAAAATAAAAGAAAAAAAGAATAATAAATGAACGATGTAACTTGTTTCCCAAGGTCCCGTTTGATAACCATTTCATTTTTTATTTTTTGTTTTGAAAATTGTGCTTGTTTTCTTTCAATCTTCCTATAATGGCTTTCATTTTTGTTAAGGAGACATTTGAGTTCCTAGCCAAATTCGAAAAACAAAAACAAGTTTTTGAAAACTTCTTTTTGTTTTCAAAATTTGGCTTGATTTTTGAAAACATAGAAAATGATGTAGATAAAAAACAAAGAAGCTATTAGGTAAAAATAGTATTTATAGGCTTAATTTTTAAAAACCAAAAACTAAAAACGAAATGGTTATCAAACGGGGTCTAAATTACAAAAATCCAACTTCTTAAAACTTACTGATTGAAGAATAAAATTTGATTACTGGAAAATAATAAGAAATAAAACACCTCATTCCCGTATTTGCAGCAAAAACATAAAATAAATAAATAAAGTGTTGCCAATAATTTGGCAAACATATCAGCAAATAGGTCACATAGGGAAGGATACAACACTAATTTTGTGAAATTTGTTGCAGGGGGGTGGCAGATTATTCGGGAAGCTAATTTCAAAAGCATCTATTTACCAGATTTTGCAAATTAAAGTAATTGAAAAAATATTCGTGTTTAAATTAATAAAAAAAGAAATCAGTTTTCTCAAACACCTAAACAGTTAAAACTCTTTCCTAATCACTTTTCATCCCTGCAAAATCAATTTCAAACGCACCCTAAAACATGTAGCTCTACTATTGCCTTTATTGAATACAAATGTACAGATCAAGGAAGAAAGTGCTCAGTAGTACCAAAGCATGCAGATTAGTTTTAATTGTTACTTACAATGAGAGTGAAAATATCACAGTTCCCCTCTCAAAGTAGTACCATCTGGTTTTTCAGTATTAAACTTCTTCTAATTGAGAGATGATACTGGCAAAAATCTTGTAGCCATTGCCCATATCACTAAAAAGACAATACTCATTCTGGGCATGGTATGTATCCAATAAACCTGCAAATAAAAGCATTACAGAGTAAATCAGATCTTCACAATCAACAATCTATAGGCAATGGACTTGACAAGTTGAGGACTTGTACACTTTCCAATTATGAAGCTGTATTAATGAAAATTTTCCAACACAAACAGCAGCTGAATGTATATTAGGAGAGCATTCAGAAGTAAAATCAAGAGGAATTTAACTGTCTTGTGTAACAAAACCTTGCCATGTTTTAAGAAATGAATGGGTAAAAGAATCATAAATCATACCATAGCCTGCAGTCTGAACATCAAAGCCTTCATCCTATAAGTAGTAATAACAAAGAGATGAGAAACCAAATGAATGCAATAAACACCAGCAGAAGAAAAGAGAGATGGAGATGTGTTTTACCTTGAGCTCCCGAATAACTGGCAAACTCCCTGTAATTGAGTAAGGTTTGACATGCCCTATAACTTCCTTTGTTGCATTATATAAAACTTTATAGCCTCGAGAATCAAGATCACATGCAACTCCCGACATTGCCTCACCGAAAGTTATCTCAACTCTACAAAAAAATAATGTAAAAATTTTGTATTCCAAAGACCATAAATGGTGGATATAGATAAATGATGATGCACATAAGTCAAAAACAATTTATTATTGAAGGAAAATGCATTTTTTACACGATTTTCTACGTCCTACTCTATTGGTATTTTATTTTTCAATGAAAAAAGTTTATTAGAATTTGATTGAATAAAACATCATTCCTCTTGGGGAGAGGGTTTCGTGAAGTGAATTATTACCTTCCCCTGAGGCCTTCATCTGGTAGGACATACTTTGAAACCGGACCCCTTGTATCGAGTTTCTCGAGGTTTGCATTAATGTAATCAACATAGCCTTTGAGTTTTGTCATAACATCCTTCACACTGGAAGAAAAATTGATAGAGACTAAATCCATAAAGCGTCTAAAATTTTTAATATGGACCAGCAAATGAAGAAAAAGGATAGAAAAGCTTATTCAAAACAATGGTAATAAGTATGCAGTTTGGTTGCGAAGTAACGTTGCTTGATTAGGGGAAAGGAAGTAAACTACTTACTCGTAGAAGGGAGTTAACCTGCCAAATGAATCCAACACGAAATATATAAGTAAAATTGAGAAAGACACTAACTGAAGATTTTATTATATGTCAATTTTATGCTAAAATCGTAGAAAAGCAGAGACTTGAATTAACCTGACATCTCCTGAAATAGTACATTCTCCTGGAATTTGATTGAGGCCACCTCCTGGATCTAAGATGAAGAAATGATCATGATCAAAACATATTTCTCTACCTAAAATTAATCATCGAAGGTTTAGAACTTACAAATCCATTGGGTTGGTTTTATGGTTGATGGTGTCGCAAATCCATATACCTGTTCCTTAGGATGGGGAGGAAAATCTTCATAAAAGCGCAATTGGATCACTTTAAGAGCTTCCATAGCTAGCTCCATAGCGTTAATAGCCTGCATACAAGAGAAGTAAGCACTTATGTATCTTGTGCTAAAACAAAATTTAATCAATTGGCATAAAGTTATGCACATGAATATTCAAGTTTTATTGTATTAGAGATCAGCACTCACATCAATCAAATTCTGTTAGCTCAATTCTGCAGAATTATTAATGGACATGTTATCCAGATAATCTCAAATGCAAGACACATTTAGCAAAGCTTTGCTTTTCAGTAATCCTTACAGTTTATATTCAAATAAAAATTTACTGGTCAAGTTTATCATTAGTGACAAGATAATATCGAGGGTGGGATTTCACATTTAAGATTTGGGCACTTGTATAAAACTATAATCCTTCAGATTGTGAAGCTTCCATATCATGGGTAGAAAGATCTTAGATATGTACTCTCACATTCTAACATTCAGTTTTATCAAATCAACAACCAAAATCTTCTGAATCACTAAATTTCACCCTCAAAATGCAATAGAAGACTCTCATTCAGTCAATGAAGTGCGCACATACCAGCACACAGAAGACAATATATCAATTTACCTGGTGCGCCAAACCACTGTGGAAAAGTTTTCCAGTTGTTACGAGTTTCCAAGGTATTGAACCGCCAGTACCAATACAAGGCTGTGAATCTGCTGTATCAATCCAATATCTGTATAAGAAACCAAATATACACAGCTTAACAATCCATAGGAGAAGTTGCCAAAAAATTAGAATTAGAAAAATAACTCATATTAACATCTAACCATCATGGATTTACCTCGTGGTCATCAAAGCATATGAAAAATGTAAAGAGACTTAAGGGGAATGGATTCGAACCCCATGGTAACCAACTACCTAGAATATTAAAACAATAGGCAGATGCCCGAAAGATTAGTGAAGGCGTGTGTGTATTGTGGTCTAGGCACTCGCGCAAATCGAGATCTTATTTGGAAGGAGATGCAATCACTTACAGAGGCCCTCCTTTTAAATTATGAAAGTGTCCCTCTTTAGCAAGTTGTTCGACTCCAATTCCTGGGATTGAATTATTCTCTTCAGAGGCAATAAATATAACAACAACAGAGGACTTCAACTTCAGTTTCGTTTGTGCAAGCTTCTTCAGGAGTTCAGTTAAAAGGGCAACATGTCCAAGGCAATCAGTAGTCCCACGACCCCGAAGTTGATCCCCATCAACACTCAATGAGAAAGGACAAAATTTCTGCATATACAATAATAATTTTTCTTATATGAATAGCAAATCCACTAGTAGATAAAAATGCAATCCTTAATTCTATTTGGATCAACCTAAATCCTGGCGATTAAATTACAAAAACAGAAACACCCTATAGCAAAACAATGGTTAATATAGCAACTGGGGCAACTTCAGCTGGTGCTAAATCAAATTCTCAATCAATCCCTTATGCACAAACTTCATCCCACAGCATAGGAAACAAAATACGACACTGAAATTGAAGAAACGGTATAAACGCAGAGGAAAGACCATCAAAGAAACCAAAAGGGGATTTGAGATTGGAAAAACAATACCCAAGTATCGGGATCAGCAGGGACGACATCCATGTGACTGCCGACGAAGGAGACGACTTTTCCAGACACAGTCCCGGGATACTCCACAATCAAATTCCCGCGGCCAGGAGCGTAGCTGACATGGTTGATGAGCAAGGGTCCGCCATTGGCGGTGCTGAAAGGGTTGAGAACATCAAGGACGTGATTGACGATCTTGTCCTCTTGAGGAATCAGGTTTTCCGGTGGGTTGTTCTGGACGAACTTGGCCTCGCCGATGAGCTTCGAGAGTAAAGAGACGAAGGATTCCTTGTTGAGTTCGCCAAGGATTTCTTTGATGGATGAAGCGGAAACCATGGCTGGAGTACAAGAGAGAAACCCTTCTACGTATTGGAAAACAAGAACGAGATGCTTGCTACTGGAAATCTGGAAAGGGAAGGAAGGGCAATGAAGAATGTTCGAAATTTTTGAAATGCGCGAAAACGACGATGAGATCACTCAGTCCAGACCAGAGTCGAGGTCTGTCTCACCAGTTTCCTAATTTTTTTTTAGCAAATTATATCAATTTTAACTTTAAAACTTTTAATTTTGTCAAATTGAACCTTAAACTTAATAAGTTGTATCAATTTGAACCTCAAACTTGCATAAATGTTGCAATGTAGACATTTGGTCGACTTTTCATTTGAATTCTTATTAAACCATGTAATTGACAATTGTCTTTTTTTTTTTTTTTTTAATTCACATTGCACGTTTTGTAAGAATTTTTTTGGAAAAACTAGAAAAAATCAAATATCTCAGACTATTCTTTTCACTATTATCCAAAAAAGAATCGCAAAGTTATCAGCAACAACAAAAATCCAGCAAATATGATAAATAAAAAAAACTCGAAAATTCTTTATTTTTGTTTCCTACATTTGTACATTCTTCTAATTAGTAAGAAAAAAACCGTAAAAGAAGAAGGAAAAAATCTCACAAAGTTCTTAGCAACAATAAAAAAAAAAACACACAACAAATATTTGGAGATAAAAAAACCTCCAAAGTTTCTTTATTTTCGTAATTTTAAATAGCAGCGAAAAAAACCCTCACAATTAAAGTTTTCAACAACAAGAAAAAAGTCATCTAAAATAAAGTTTCTCCAATATTTTATTTATAAGAAACCAATTCAGGTGCAATGTGAATTAAGAAAAAGAATGAAGAAATAATCAATTACGTATGGTGGTTCAATCGGAAAGTTAACCAAAGATATACATTGTAACACTTACGCAAGTTTGAGATTAAAATCGATATGATCTGATAAGTTTGAGGTTCAATTTGATGAAATTGAAACTTTACGGTTAACATTGATACAACTTGTTAAGTTTAGGGTTCAATTTGATGAAATTGAAAGTTCGGAGTTACCTTGTGGTTATCGGTACAACTTTATGCCATTTGAGTCTTTTGTTGGCTTTTTTTTTTCTTTTCTTTTCTTTTCTTTTACAAGGAATTTTAGACAGACATTTGAGTAAGGAATAAATATTTTAATGATATGAAGGTGAAGATATGGAAAGTTTTCTGGTCTCTATAATGTCTTAATCAATTGAAAAAACTTAATTGACCTTAATCATCGTTGAATTATGTCAAAGTCAGCATAATTCAACATTATTTGGCATGTATCATCGATCAAGAGATCAGAAGTTTGAATCCCTCCACTCCAGATGTTGATGTACTCAAAAAAAAAAAAAAAAAAATCGTTGAGACTTTCATTATCATTGATTAGATAATTTGATATAAGGATTATTTTATTTCTATTAGAAAGTTTTTTTTATATAAAAAAAAAATCTCTTTAAATAAAGACCTTCCATAGAAAATTAACTGTTTGATTAAAATTTTACCCAAAGAATTCACTTAATTGAGATTTTTTAAAAAAAAATAAAAAACTAAACGAAGAATAATTGCTCGAAAATTTTTCATGGAGAATTCCTTCCTGCCCTGATCCCTACAAAATTTTAAAATTTCAACATGATGATTGCAGGTTAATGCGAACACCTGCAAATCAATTGTGAAATCCAAGTAAGTTCATTAAAAACAACAGCCAACGTTCGATATTCAGCTTCAGTTGAAGATCGAGAAATGGTGGTTGTTTGAAGACCTATAAACTAGATTTCCCTTGAGATATCAGTTATCACAGCCAATTGATCAGTCTGATAGCCTAAAGGAAGTCACTTATACATCTCCTCAAAAAAAAAGTGTAACTAACATCCATCTCCCAAAGATGAAAGAATCTTTAATGGTTACCGGCTAAGCAACAAGCAAAAAAAATCAAACAATGTCTGTTTCTAACTTTCTATAACACCTTACACTTCAGAAACACTCTGCACTCTTGTGCCATTTAACATCCATCTCCTATACAATATATAACTCTCTCTTTCAACCTGCAACTGCAACGACTTCTGCAATTTCCTGCAATCACGAGACGACTTTACGTTGAATGTTGATTTGTCGATTTTTTTTTTCCTTTCTTTGCAGAGATTCCCTTGTCTGTCCTCATCTGACTTCTTAATCAAGTTTCTTTTGGTTTTCTCTTGAAATCTAGAGAGAGAGTGATATGAACCGAAACAAAACCACAATGTATTACAATATACAAGATAAAGGAACTACACAATAAACCCAAGTATTCGAGGTACTTGGACCCTCCTCTCTTGAGATCACTCAAGACCTAACTCACTAACTCAATCCACAATCTTCCACTTTCCCACTCTTCTCTCTATTTATAATTCGTACTCTAACAAACTCCAAACTAATTGCCAATATATCCTTACTAATATTCCTAATTCTACCTTCCTATCCATCGGAGAGAAAGAGAGAGTTCATGCAATATTTGCAGGTTATATATAACACAATGAGATAGAAAGAATGTATAAGAAAAACTTGATGATCATATGTTTACTTACATAAACACCTTTGATTGGTAGCTATGGAACAACAACTACAAAAATAAAAGAAAAAGTTCCCCCATAGTGTAATGGTGTGCATTTGATGATGGCAAGGACTCTATTTCAAGCTAAGTAGTAAACAGCTTTAAAGTTCAAACTGATCTGAAAGTTTATCAATTAACTAGCAATTGCATTAACTAAGAGCACTCTGAACCACACCATGTCAGTATCACAAAATAATTCTTTTCCCAAGACAATAAAAACTAAGTTGAAAGTTTATCAACTAATAGGAAAGCAACTGCATTAACTAAAAGGCCTTTTTTTTCCCTGAAAGAGCATTAACTTAAAGATCTGAACCACACAATGTCAGTATCATAGAATAATTTTTCCCAAGACAGTAAAAATTAAGTTGAATATTGATTCTTTTTTATATACATGGCATTGTTGTAAGTTTGAAGCTAATGAGGCAGATTTTCAGACCCAACAAAGTATCAGTTTTAACCATTCATCCTAGCTGGGAGGAGTTAGCAAACAGACATTACATTTAATGTCTGGACATCATTTCTCTAGCTATTTAATTGCACTTTCAAGCAGTAATCCTAAATTATGCTGCATACGAGCTCGTTGTCTGATAATTTTCTTTTTTTATAAGAAACTAAGCTTTCATTGAGGAAAAAAATGAAAGAATACAAGAGCATACAAAAAAGGAGCCCACCAAAGAAAGAGGCAAGCTAAAAGAAGGCTCCAATCAAGCAAAATAAGACCTAAAGTATAATTACAAAAACAACTTCGGAATTGAAGCCTAAAGAGAAACATAGAATCAAACAAGGGACCAAACATCACTCGCAAACCTTTCCGGCCAATGAAAATTCCTATTGCTCCTCTCTCCCCAAAGCCCCCACAAGATAGTACACACCTTGACTTGCCACAAGAACTTCCCTTTCTCGTGAAAGGGAGGGTGAAGAAGGAACTCCTCATTCTATCTCCCTACAATCCCTCTGCCTTGCAAGAACAAGAGTCAAGACTGAACTCTGCAAAGAACAGAGACCAAACATCATAGGCCACATTGTAACTCCAGAGAGAACATGATCAATGTCCTCGACAACCCCTACTTGGATAATTTTCTTTTAAAAACCTTGGATAATCCCCACGTAAATGTAGGCTCAAATGCTAAACTTGTTACCTTGAAATCCATGACCCAGAAAAATTCAAAAGGGCCTCATGGTTATAACCTTTGAATGTATATAACTTACAGAGATAAATCGGATCTCTTCCTCAAACAAGCAGCTTCCACTTTATCAACAAGATATTGAGAAACAAGCGTATATACAGCGAGGAATTGCCCAGGAAAAGAAAAGAAAAAAAAAAAAACCATCATAATCCAGTAAGGAATGATTCTATTGAATCAGCTCAGATTCAATTACAAAGAACCCCAACAAATTTCCATTGTTCTAACACTCTTTCAGCCATCGTTAAATTGCAAAATCACCCAATAACAATTTCTGGAGTTTCCCTAACCTAAAATTTCCTGAAAAGTGATCTAATAAGCAGAAATCCATCAAAACCAGAGCAACAAATTGCAGCGAAACAATTTACATTAACATTCAGAATATCGATTGCAACTTAGGAAAAAAGAAATTGAAATTACCCGTCGTCGTCCTGATAGAGACGATTAATAAGAACATCGATTCGAATTGGGGTAAAAATGCGAAAAAAATAGCGTCGGAAGCCACTCTTTTTATCAGAGCCAGGTTTCGATCCTGGGACCTGTGGGTTATGGGCCCACCACGCTTCCGCTGCGCCACTCTGATTTATTAATATGCATAATGCGTTGCTTATATTTCATTCATATTGCTCTGTATTTATCGATAATTAAAGGATAAATAATAAAGGCATTTCTATTTTTGATGCAAGGGACCATTTTAATATTGCAAGATTAAGACGAGCGTTTGAATTTTTATTCTTTTTTTGAACCGGTTTGAAAACTTTTTTAGGGTGTGTTTGGTTTAATTTAAAAAAAATCATTTGAAAAACATTCTATTGTTTGGCAATTACTAAGGGTCTGTTTGAATCTTTTTTTTGGAAAAAATACACTTTTGGTCCCTGAAGTTTTGGTTAAGTTACACTTTGGTCCCTGAGTTTTAAAACTCAACAAAATTACCACTGAGGTTTGAGATAAAGAGCAATTTGGTCTCTGCCGTCCATTTTGCCGTTACATACTAACGGAATGTTGATGTGGCCATCTTTTTTTAATTAAAAAAAATATTTTTTTATTTTTTAAAATAAAAATCAATAAAAACAATAAAAATATTAATTTTTTAATATATTTTTATTTGTTTTTTCTTTCTTCTTCAACAAGCTCAATCACCAATTTTCTTTCTTCCTCTTCATAACCGGCGGTCGGTTTTCTTCTTCTTCTTCACCAGCGGCTGGTGGCCGGCTATCGCGCGTTTTTTTCTTTCTTTCTCTTTCTCTTCTCTCCCTTTCCTCTCTCTCACGCAGCCTCCCCCTCCTTCGATTTTGAGTTCGCCGGTGACAGCAAGATCTCGTCGTCTCTTTTAACTTTAGTTTCTCCTCTGGTGATAGCAAGATCTCGTCGTCGTCTCCCTCATCGAGACCCACGTTGCAAAGCGCCCAGATCTGAAGAAAAACTCACGCACGAACAGTTCGCGAGCCCTGTGCCCACTGAGAATAACCCACCCAGATCTTCGGCGCCATCTCTCTCCCCCCCACTGTCTCCTCAACACCGGTGAGAAAAACCCACGCACGAATAGAGGAGAGAGGGAGACGACGTGGGTTTTTCTTCAGATCTGGGCGAAGAGCAACGTGTGTCTCGACACGGGAGACGACGACGAGATTTGGACACTCGCGAGCGGCGGATCTGAGTGAACGACGGCGAGCTTCGACGGATCTGAGCGAGCGACGGCGAGATCTTGCTGTCGTCGGCGAACTCAAAATTGAAGGAGGGGGAGGCCGCGTGAGAAAGAGGAGAGGGAGAGAAAAAAAAAAAAAAAAAAACGTCGGCGACCGCTGTCGCCGGCAGCCGCCCACCGGCCGCCGGTGAAGAAGAAGAAGAAAACCGGTCGCCGGTTATGAAGAGGAAGAAAGAAGGTTGGTGATTGAGCTTGTTGAAGAAGAAAAAAGAAAAAAAACAAATAAAAATATATTAAAAATTTAATGTTTTTATTGTTTTTATTTTAAAAAATAAAAAAAAGATTTTTTTAATTAAAAAAATACGGCCGGGACAAAGTGTAACTTAACCCAAACCTCATTTTTCTCAATTTTTTTTAGTACATAAACATTTGAGGTGTAGGGATTCGAACCTCCGACCTCTTGATTGAAGATATATGCCAATTACCGCTGAGCTATGCTCGCTTTGGCCATTTGAAATACTTTTTAGTTTAAATGTTTTTCAAGAATGCATTTTTTTTAAACATCTTATATAAAAATTGTTTAGAATTTAAACACTCATGCATTTGGTTACATTTACTCATAAGTGTTTTTATGCACAAGTTATTATATACTTAAAAACTCTTTATAAAAAAAATTTGCTTTCAAGTGTTTCACTCAAAATGGTTTATTTATCAATCTCATTTTTTAATAAGTCATTTTTTATTTATTTATAATAAGTCATTTTTATTAAGTACTGTTTTTTTCATTCAATTGGATTATAAATTTAAATAAGTTTTATTCTCACTAATTTCAATAAAATAAAGCACTATATGAAGATAGGTTTATAACCAAGACACAAGATTAATAATTGAATAACTTTGTCAAAATTCATACATTTAAAAAAAAAATTAGTTCTATTATCGTTTTTCTCCAAAATTTTATCAATCTTAGATATTTATAATTTATTGAATACAGAAGAGAATTTTTTTATCGATATTTATAATTTATGGTGAAAATTGATACAAGTAGATAAATTTATGGGTCAAATTTTATTTTTTCCCAACTACTTTTACTTTTTTTTTTTCACTCATTTTTCCCCTCTTGTGATCGAATTGGATTATTTTTATTTTTATTTTATTTGATTTTTTTTTTTTTAAAATGGCAATCATTTTAATACGTTTGGACCACCCCTTTTTTAAATCTGAAATAGACCACTTGATTCCCCATTTTTACCCTACACAAGTAAACTTTGTGTTTTATTCCTTCTGGTTCCTATAAATTTGAACTTTTTTTAATACTTTATATTTAAGGAGGAAAAAAATAAAATTTTACTTAGTGTTGTAATCATTACTTTATTCTTACAAATTTTACCTTTTGGTAATTTTGCCTTTGAAGAAAGGGGGATTTGCACAAATAGCAAAAACCGACAAAAGTATTGCAAAAATAGCAAAAAAATAAAATTATTTGTTGAAATAGCAAAAAAATACGTTAAATTACGAAAACACCCTTAGTATCTCCAATAGTCTATCAGTCCCTATTATTGATAGTCACTAATAGGCTTCGATTAATTGGAGTCTATCAGTGATAAATACTGATAGACTTTAATGATAAACTTCAATTAATCGGAGTCTATTAGTGATAGACACTGATAGACTTTGATTAATCGGAGTCTATCAGTGTGTATCACTGATAGACTCTGATAATCATAATCTATCAGTTTTTATCGTGTTTAATTCAAGCCTATCAGTGATAGCCACCGATAGAAAACAATTTAATTCAAGGCTATTAATTCAGTTTAATTCAAGGCTATCAGTTTCTATCCATCAGTTTAATTAATTTAAGTCTATCAGTGATAATCACTAATAGAAAACCGTTTAATTTAAGGTTATCAGTTTCTATCACTGATAGAAATCAATTTAATTCAAGACTATTAGTTTCTATGATAGAAACCAATTTAATTGAAGTTTATCAGTTTCTATCAAAAATAAATTTAATTGAAGTCTATTGACTTGTATCACTAATAGAAATTAGTTTAATTCAAATCTATCATTTTCTATCGAGGATATAAATCAGTTAATTGAAGTCTATCAGTTTCTATCCCTGATAGAAATCAGTTAATTATCAATTAATTGAAGTCTACCAATGATTGTTATTGATAGAAATCAATTTAATTGAAATCTATCAGTAAAGTACTTTCCATTACAATCATCTTGGTAATAAGAAACTCATCCAAAATTATTATACTACAATCATAAATTGAACAAAAAATTTAAGTCTCTTGTGGTAATTAGAACATAAAATCCAAAAATAACCATTACGAACAAGCGACTCTCAACCAACAATATAATTTATAAAGCCTAGCACACAAAAACAGGTATGATTTGCAAATTGAAAAGCATGTTGATGAATGGATGCAAGAACTACAGTACAGAAGATGCAGTATGATCGGCAAATTGATAATGATAAACTATATATTGATCTATTTGTAAAAATTAAATCACAATGTCGGATATATACAGCCTCCAATCTCAGGTTCATCTCTGATTAAATGATCCACAACTCGTCTTCTCCAATTGCTACCATCCAATCGCACCCAAGAAATTGAAATTCGAGCATTCTCATCAAAGTTTCAGTAATTATGTTTCAGTCGATCATAAAAATTGGGACTAAAATCACAGATAAATCCTAGAGGAAGGAAAGAGGACAAATGAATTTTCTTAGACTACCGCCTTCCGGAGTGAAATTTGATCCAATAGATCAAGTGATAGAACATCTGGTAGCAAAAGTTAAAGTTAAAGACATGATATCTCACTTTTTTTTTTTAATCATAAATGACATTGGTTCTTGGCAGCTAAAACGATTAATGAAGAAGCGCGAGCTTTGGCTATAGTGTAGAGCTTCAACGAATTGGAAGAAGATGAAGAAGATAAGCAAAATAAAAAAAGAGGAATGAAAAATTAAGAAGAAAGAAAAGGATGATGAAGAAAAGCAAAATAAAAAAAGATGAATGAAAAATTAAGAAGAAAGAAAAAGATGAATAAGAAAAGCAAAATAAAAAAAAAGAGGAATGAAAAATCAAGAAGAAAAAAAAAGCTGAAGAAGAAAGGCAAAATCAAAAAAGACGAAGAAAAAATTAGGAAGAAAGAAACACACGACAATTTGGAAATAGGGGTAGAAATGGAATAAAAAAAGTTCATTTAGAAAAATTGCTATATTTGCAATTTTTTCTAAAAATGCTAAATCTGCTATTTCCTTAATTATTTTAGTCACCCAATACAATTATCCTTGAAGAAACTTTTAAAATATTATTTTATATTTGTTTTATGAATTATAAAATATTTGTTTAAGTATGAAATTGATAGAACTGGTTGAAAACTTTTTTAGTTTTAATTTAATTATTTAATAGTTGATTTTATGTATGATTTTTTTTTTTAATAAAGATGTATGATCAACATGATTTTGTGTCAAACTTGATTTGGTAGAAAATTTAGGTCCCGTTTGATAACCATTTGGTTTTTTGTTTTTGAAAATTAAGCTTATACACACATACTTTCACCTATAAGTTTCTTGATTTTAGTATCAATCTTCTACTTTGTTTTCAAAAACCAAGTCCAATTTTGGAAAAAAAAAAAAAGTAGTTTTCAAAAACTTGTTTTTGTTTTTAAAATTTGGCTAGGAATTCAAATGCAACCTTAACTAGGATGAAAGTCAAAGTCATGGTAGGTAATTTAGGAGAAAACAAGCATAATTTTAAAAAACAACAAACAAAAAATCAAATGGTTATCAAACGAAGTCTTAGTTTTTGAGATTTTTGCATTGTTTTTGTTAAAATTACTAGGTAAATTAGTGGAAACTAAATTGAAGGTATTCCACACTTAACTAAATTTAATTTTTAATTTGATGAAATTAAAAGTTTGGAAGGAAAATTGACACAATTAAACATTATATTTATTTTGTCCATATTATTGATACCTAATATAATATATATTTATGTTACTCATTTGTATCTTCATATATAATTTAATTTCTTTTATAGTCTCTAATAATTTAGACCCCGTTTGATAACCATTTAGGTCCCGTTTGATAACCATTTCGCTTTTTGTTTTTGGTTTTTGAAAATTATGCTTATAAACACTACTTTCACCCACACATTTCTTTGTTTTATTATATACAACCTTCCCATGTTTTCAAAAACCAAGTCAAAAATTGAAAACAAAAAAAAAATAGTTTTCAAAAACTTGTTTTTGGAATTTGGAATTTGGCTAAAAACACAAATGTCTACTTAACAAAAATGAAAACCATGGTAAGGAAATTGAAAGAAAACAAGCATAATTTTCAAAAACCAAAAACCAAATGGTTATCAAACGGGGCCTGAATGATCCAATCGATTATCAAACAGGGCTTTAGTTTTTTGTTTTTGGCTTTTGAAAATTAAGCTTATAAACGCTACTTCTACGTACAAATTGCTTTGTTTTGCTAATCCCTTCTTTCCATGTTTTCAAAAACTAAACCAATTTTTAATAGTTTTCAAAAACTTGTTTTTGTTTTTGGAATTTGGCTAGGAATTCAAATGTACCCTGGACAAAGATGAAAATCATGGTAGGGAAGTTGAGAGAAAACCAACATAATTTTAAAAAATCAAATGGTTATCAAACGAGACCTTAGTTTCTTATTTAATTGTAAAACTTAATTGTATATACTCATGATATAGCATGAGCCCTACCATTTCAATCCAAAGTGAACAAAATATATATATATATATATATCAACAATAACGCTAAACACCACTCGTTTTGGTTCAAGTTCTTTAACCACCCGTAAAAGTATAGATTAAAAAAATACTAAAATATTAGAGATTAAAACATATATTTAATCTTTATTAAAATAGTTGTAAATAATCATGTCAATATCAAGTCCTTAGATGTAGGATCGGTATGACAACCCTAGAGGGGTGAATAGAGTTTAATGAAATTTTATAAACTTTTTACTACGGTGAGCCCAATTTAAACAAATAAGTGAACTTTTTACAAATAATTAATTTTAACACAAATTGATCAACAAATTAAAAATATATTTCAAGCACCATAAATAATTCCAATGTAAATATTATTTATAAGCATAAAGAACAGATATTAACAATTAATTTCATGCAATTTATGATAACGAAAATTAATTGCAAAAATTAAGTAGGGGAGGGTTAGAGAAAATTGACACTGAAAATTTATAGTGGTTCAGCAACGCCTACTCCACTCCCCAAGCTCCTCTTGGGTATTCCACTAGAAAAAACAGACTCTTTCCACGACCAGAGTTCAACCGCTACAACGTTCCTTTTTCGAGAGTAAGAACAAACCCGACCCTTTTCACGGTTGAGGATCAAACTGTTACAACCTTTCTTTTTCGGGATCAAGAGAAACCCTTACAATAGATTTAGAAGATGTGAAACAAGAAGAAGAAACTCTCTCAAAGAGTGGATACACAAATCGAATCTCACAGTTTTGTAAGAAATGATCTCTTACAACTAAAACCCTCAAATGACTATGAAAAAAATGAAAAGTTGAAGCTCAAAATTTTCTAAAAAATGGAAGGAATGCTCTCCAAGATGAGTAGTATTTTTTCCTCATTTTTTCCAAATTTTTTCGAGCCTTAAATAGACCAAAAAGGGCTAAACTAGTCGTTTGTTGTCTTGTGTCGCTCTTTGATTGGCTTTGACTATCCACGTCAACTGCCACGTCATCAAGATCCACGCTTGTTTGCCACATGTCATGCCTAGTTGGATTTTCTCCTTCAATTTTTCTTTGGACATAACTTCTCCATTTGAGCTCCGATTTGAGTGATTCAAAAGGAGCTCTACTCTGTGGATACTTTAAAACACTAAAATTATTAATAAATAAAAATAACATTGGAAGCCACTCATTTTATCAGAGCCAGGTTTCGATCCTGGGACCTGTGGGTTATGGGCCCACCACGCTTCCGCTGCGCCACTCTGATTTGTTGAGATGAAAATTACGTTTTATTTGTTTTAGTTGATTTTTTATGCAAGGGACAATTTTAATATTGCAAGAGTAAGACGGGCGTTTGAAAACTTTTCTCTTCCTCTAAACTTTTAATTTCATCCGATTGAATTATAAATCTAAAGAAGTATATGCACAAAGCTGAAATTGCTTGATGAGTTGTTCAAATGTAGCGCACCGCAGGTTCATGGTCAAGGATCAGAGGTTGTTCCAACTCAATCCATAGATTTTCTTGGGACTTCTCATTTGTGGGAACTACGTAGAGGGGTAGTATTTACTCTTAGAAAGATAGAACATCACTGTGTGAACATAAGATGTTACGAATATAACTCTCAAGGGATCGACCACTCTTCTAAATATAGTAAAGTAAGGCAAGGAACAGTTGTTCATTGGAGTGCGAAGGTTGTTCCCATCATTGAAGTCAGAGTGTGAGACAATTTTTACTCTCAATTCAATTTCCACTAATTCACCCACTAATTTAAAAAATTGGTGTAAGAATCTTTATAAGCTCATTAATTTCAATAAAATAAAGATTTGTATAAAGATAGGTTTTTAACCAATGCACAAATTAACTATTGTATAACTTTATCAAAATTCAAAAATTCAAAAAAAAAAAAAAAAAAAAAGTTCTACTGTCATTTTTCTCTAAAATTTTAACAATTTCGTATGTTTATAATTTATTGAACCCAGAAAACTTTTTTTTTAACGATATTTAAAGCGATGACTTATTAAAGTGTTAAAATATTGTAATACTTTTTAAAGTTAAAGGAAGAAAATTGATACAATTAAATAAGTTTATGAGTCAATTTTTTTTCCCAATTTTTTTTTTCTTTTTTTTTTTTCTTCCCTTCTTGTGAACGAATTGGATTATATGATTTAAAACAGCAATCATTTTAATAAGTTTGGACCACCCCTTCTTAAAATCTGAAATAGACCACTTGATTCCCCATTTTTACCCTACACAAGTAAACTTTTTTTTTCCTCTTCCTTTTGGTTACTATAAAATTGAACTGTTTTTTAATACTTTATATTTATGAGGGAAAAATCAAAATTTATCTGAATTATTAGTGTTTTTTTTTACAACATGTGGAATGAGGGATTCAAACCACAAACCTTTTAGTCATTAGTACAAGTTTTATGTCAATCGAGTTATATGTTTCATGCGTTGGCTTGATGTAGTAGTTTTTATCCTAAACTTTCAGTTTTATAAAAATTCACCTTCAACTTGGATGAGTATTGTAATCTTTACTTTAAACTTGAATAAGTATTACAATTTTTTGAAACTTTTAATATATATATATATATATATATATATATATATATATATATATATTTGAGTTTTAGTTGGGTTGTTTAATAGTTGATTTTTTTGTATGATTTTTTTTTTAATAAATGTGTATGATCAAGCATAATTTTGTTTCAAATTTGATTTTTATAGAAAATTAAGTCTTTGAGATTTTTACATTGTTTTCATTAAAATTGGTAGGTAAATTATTCGAAACTAAATAGAAGGTCTTCCTCAGTTAATTGAAGTTTGATGAAATTAAAAGTTTTTAAGGAAAATTGATACACAACCATTATATTTACTTTGTCCGTATTATTGATATCTAATATAATTTCTTTTATAGTGTAATAATTTAGTTTCTTATTTAATTGTAAAACTTAATTTTATATACTCAAGATATAGCACGAGTCCTACAATTTTCATCCAAAGCGTAAAAAATTTCCAACAATAACTAAACACCATTAGCTTGGTTCAAGTTGTTTAACCACTCATAAGAGGATAGATTGAAAAAAGATACTAAAATATGGATATTAAAACAGATGTTTAATCTTAAAAATAGTGGTAAATAATCATGTTGATATCAAGTTCTTAGATATATGAAAAATATAGACCTATCAAACGATTGAATTTCTAAGGTTTCGTTTGATAACTATATGGTTTTTGAAAATTATGCTTGTTTATTCTCTCAATTTTCTTGTCATTGTTTTCAAGTTTGTCAATGATACATTTTGAATTCCTGGCTAAATTTCAAAAACAACAAGAAGTTTTTTAAAACTATATTTTTTTTAGTTTTCAAAAATTGGCTTGGTTTTTGAAAACATGGGAAGAAGGGTAGTAGAAAAAACAAAGAAACTTGTAGATCGAAGTAATGTTTATAAGCTTAATTTTCAAAAACCAAAAACCAAATAATTATCAAACGAGGTCTAAATGTTTGAAAAAATATTTTTAAACACTTAAAAAGTCATTTCAAGTAGAATTCTAATTTTACACCTACTCCAGTGAAAAATTCTCTCCATTCGCCTATAAATACAAGGGCAACATATCCAATAGGTCCTTTGTTATATGATTTTTTAAAAGTTTTTTTTTCTATTAAATTGTTAATTCCCTATTAGAAAATCTTCACTTAAATGTTTAAGTCCTTATGTTTGAGAGAAATTTCTTAAAACTCTTAATAGAAACAAAATAATATTATTTTATATTTAATTATTCAACATAATTGAGAGTCAAAATGGTTCAAAATACATTTGTACATACAATATCTCATAAATTATTAAATAATAAAACCTTAAATTTGATACCATCTATAATCACCCACTCCTACCCCTTTTTCTACTTAATCGAGGATTCTCCACCTCATTTAGGACGAACCCCTGCAAGAAAAATGTACACAACTTTTTTTTTTTGACTGCATGTGGGGATAGAAGGATTCGAATCACAAATCTCTTGGTCAATAGTACAAATTTTATACTAGTTGAACTATGATCGTTGGCATATGTACACAACATTTTTTATCCAATTAACTAGGAAAGATATTGAGTGAAAAATCGTTGATTGACCTTGTAAACCACTAAAATATCACTGATATTGGATGAAATTGGATTATTTATTACAAATCTCACTCCCTTCGGCCCCGTTTGATAACCATTTGGTTATTTGTTTTTGGTTTTATTGTTTTTAAGCTTATAAACACCACTCCCAACTCTAAGTTTCTTTGGCTTTTCACCTACCTTTTTCCCATGTTTTCAAAAACCAAGTCAATTTTTGAAAACTAAAAAAAGTAGTTTTCAAAAATTTGTTTTTGTTTTTAGAATTTGTTTAGGAATTCAAGTGTGTTTTTAACAAAAATGAAAACCATGGTGAGGAAATTTAAAGAAAACAAGCATAATTTTCAAAAACCAAAAACCAAAAACCAAATGGTTATCAAACGGGACCTTCATTATTTTATACCACATACTGAAAATTAGACAATCTAAAACTTTTGATTTTTTTTTTTTTCAATTGATGTGCATGGATGCATACTTAATTAGTTCCTCAAAATAAACTAAAAAAAATTAGATTCCATTTTCATCCTCAAACTTAAGAACATATTTTATTTTGGTTTTGCACTTTTAAAATAATGTCTATTGTAGGCATAAATTAGATGTCAATATCATGAATATTTTTTACTTGATTTCTCTAGAGAACATTTACCCTCATTAATATCTTTTTTTCTTTAAAAGTCCCTTTCTGATGGCATCTAAATTTTGAAGTGGAAGAAACCAGAACAAAGAGTGAATGTTTGAACAATCATAACTCCCAAAGAGTAAAAAAAATTCACCATGGAACAAAATTTGAGATTTTGTTTGGGAACTGTTTTGGATTTTTTTCTGTCTTGTTTTTCAAGAGTTATTGCTTTAAAATCACTATTTACAAATCATTGATTTTAAATATGTAAAATCAAATATTTAGACTCCGTTCGATAACCATTTGGTTTTTGGTTTTTGAAAATTATACTTGTGTTTTTTCAATTTCTTTATCATGGATTTCATCTTTGGCAAGGACACATTTGAGTTCCCAAGCCAAATTCCAAAAACAAAAACAAAAACAAGTTTTTGAAAACTACTTGTGTGACGCCCGAGGTTAGGAGAGGTACATGAATGAACCGATACCACATCCGAATGAGAGGGATCCTGAGGACATGAAAGTATGGTCAAGATAAGCTTAAAAGAATTGATGGATACTACCTATACCAACAAAGTGCACCTTCCTTTTCGGTGGCTCAATCATAGGAACCTTGAAGTTAAGCGTGCTTAGCTTGGAGAAGTTCGGACCTCGTGTTAGACAAGTATGGTGGCGTGGCCAGGTCGCAGGGGAATGTCGGGGCCTTAGGTGCCGAATCCGGATTCTGAATCCACAAGGAAGCTTAGCGATGGAATTCAAAATATAACTTTTAGGTCAAGAGTAAATGTCTTTAACTAATTGAGCAAGTTAAAATTTCTATTTTGATTGATAAACTTTAATTTCATTTGATTTTAAACACTCAAATTTCAGTTTTTTCTTTTTAAAAAAATTAGTACAAATAAATATTTTCTTTTAACGTCTAAAACACATTAAACAAAAAATAATCTTTTTTTTTTTTTTAACAATATGTGGGGAGGGGGATTCGAACCACAGACCTTGTGGTGATCAGTACACTCTTGTTGGCTAACAAAAAATAAGAACCACAGACCTTGTGGTTATCAGTACACTCTTGTTGGCTAACAAAAAATAATCTTAGTCTTTATTGTTACCTTTTCATTATTATTCATACCTAAAACATTCTAACAATTCATTACTTTCAAAACTTAACACCTAACTCATCTAACTAGTATGAGTATATTGTGTGTGTGTATATATATATATAGTCTGGACATTTTATTTGCGGTGCTATATTTATTCATCAAATAAATGAACAAAAAAGACGTATTCAAGTTAGGTATCTATCATTAGTTCTATATATATATCGTCTTGACATTTTATCTGCGATGCTATATTTATTCATCAAATAAATGAATAAAAAAGACGTATTCAAGTTAGGTATCTATCATTAGTTCGAGAGAGAGGAAAAAATCAAATAAACTTTGTTTACCGTAAACTAGTAAACTTTGTTTTTATTCCCCTTTTGGTTCCTATAAATTTGAACTTCTTTTAATACTTAAATATTTAAAGGGGAAAATCAAATTTTATTTAGTGTTGTAATCTTTACCTTAAACTTGAATAAGTATTATAAATTTTATCTTTTGGTAATTTTTCCTTCTGAAGAAACTTTTAAAATATTGTCTTATATTTGTTTTATGAATTATAAAACATACGTTTAAGTATGAAATTGATAGAACTTCAGAGAAAAACGAAAACTTTTTTAGTTTTAATTTAGTTATTTAATAGTTGATTTTATGTATGATATTTTTTATAATAAATGTGTATGATATCAAGCCTAATTTTATGTGTCAAACTTGATTTTGTAGAAAATTGAGTTTTTGAGATTTTTGCATTGTTTTTGTTAAAATTACAGGGTAAATTAGTGGAAACTAAATAGAAGGTATTCCACAACTAAATTTAATTTTTAATTTGATGAAATCAAACCTTTTAAACCTATTTCTCAAAACTCAATGACTAAAAAGATCTATTTTGAAAACTCAGGGGCCAAACACACCTATTTTTCAAACTTCAAGGACTAAAAAAATATTTTTCCCATAAAAAAATACTAAAATATCAGAGATTAAAACATATATTGAAACTTAAAAATAGTTGTAAACAATCATGTCAATATCAAGTCCTTAGATATATGAAAAATATCGATATGTCAAACGATTGATATTGAGTGCTGAATTTCATATTTTAGAATTATGGCTCTGAATCAAACTACAACCCCACATATGGGAAGCTTTCATATCAAAGGTTGAAAAATCTTATAAGAGAAGTTTCCAATAATTCAAATTGGGAAAATTAACTTAGGTCCTGTTTGATAACCATTTTGTTTTTGGTTTTTGGCTTTTGAAAACTAAGCTTATAAACACTAATTCCACTAATAAGTTTCTTTGTTTCGTTTTCTACCTTCTATCCATGTTTTCAAAAACCAACTCAAGTTTTGAAAACTAAAAAAAAAATAGTTTCTAAAAACTTGTTTTTGTTTTTGGAATTTGGCTAGGAATTCAAATGTGCCATTGAGAATGATGAAAACAATGATAAGAAATTTGGGAGAAAACAAGCTTAATTTTTAAAAACCAAAAACCAAAATGTTTTTAACTATACACCAAAAATGTTTTTAAGTATACAATAACTTGTGTATAAGAACACTTATGATGAAATATAACCAAACGTATGAATGTTTAAATTCTAAACAATTTTTAGACAAAATGTTTTTTTAAAAATACATTCTTGAAAAACATTTAAATTAAAATGTATTCTAAACGGATCCTATTATTAATATTAATACATTAATACAAATACAAAGTTATGGATTATTATTTATTACTATTAGGGACTAAGGACCCTCCACATCTTCTTATGACTTTGTTTTTCGTTCCATCCGAAAAGTCTCAAACCAATGAAAATAGTTGTCTTCCTTATATACCCACGATATTTCCTTTATCTAGCCAATGTAGGACTTTGGTCGCACTCCCAATAATTACAAATCCCCTCCATTATTTTAATTTATACCACAACTACAGAAAAAACAATCTAAAACTTTTGATTATTTTTTGAATTGATGTGCATGGATGCATACTTAATTTGTTCCTCAAAATAAACTAAAAAAAAATGTAGATTCCATTCTCATCCTCTCAAACTTAAAAACATATATTTTTATTTTGGTTTTGGACTTTAAAATAACGTCTATTGTAGTCATAAATTAGATGTGGATGTCAATATCATGAATATTTTTTACTTGATTTCTCTAGAGAACATTTACCCTCATTATTTTTTTTTTCTCTAAAAAAGTCCCTTTCTGATGGCATCTAAATTTGAAGTGGAAGAAACCAGAACAAAGAGTGAATGTTTGAACAATCATAACTCCCAAAGAGTAAAAAAATTCACCATGGAACAAAATTTGAGATTTTGTTTGGGAACTGTTTTGGATTTTTTTTCTGTCTTGTTTTTCAAGAGTTATTTGCTTTAAAATCACTATTTACAAATCATTAATTTTAAATAGATAAAACCAAATATTTAGGTCCCGTTAGATAACCATTTGGTTTTTGGATTTTAACTTTTAGTTTTTGAAAATATACTTGTTTTCTTTGGTAAGGATTTTAACTTTTATCATGGATTTCATCTTTGGTAAGGACACATTTGAATTCCCAAACCAAATTCCAAAAACAAAAACAAGTTTTTGAAAACTGTTTTTTTTTTTGTTGTTGTTAGTTTTCAAAAATTGGCTTAGTTTTTGAAAACATAGGAAGAAGGTAGATAAGAAAACAAAGAAACTTAAAAATAGAACGAGCGTTTATAAACTTAATTTTCAAAAACCAAATGGTTATCAAAGGAAACCTAAGTAATTAGAAAAAAAAAACAACAATTACAAAAAATAAAACTAGTTGTCCAAATACTTTTTTTCACTAAATTTGGCTACAAAAATTAAAAAATAAAATGTTGTAAATAAATAATTTTTTTTAATGGTAAGAATTCAACCTCTAACCTTTTGGTCGAGAGTAAGGGTGCGTTTGGCGTTGATTAAAAAAAAATCTTAACCGTTTTTAGTGTTTGGTAAAACAGATTGTAAATTAATTTTTATAAAAGTACTTTTTCAACCACGTTCATTTGCAAAATCCAATAATGGTAGCTTTTCCGTTTAGTTTCCCTAAAAATCTAATTTGTAACTAATTATTTATTTCTCTATACGTTGTTTAGACTTGATTCATGTGAATCATTTTTTTAAGTTAACATATTTTTATTTTATTATTTTATACTCATTTGAAATTATTTGTTTTTATTTTTATTTAAATTGAAATAATATTTTTTTCCAATACAAGTAGCAAATTATATTTCTTAGCAAAATATAAAAACATCCTAGGTTAAACATAAGATTATATTTTAAATCATATCAAATTTAAAACAATTATCTTATATGTTTCAAAAAAATTATTATCTTAAAATAATTTTGAAATTATCTTTTAAAATTTTAAAATTAAATATCAACATTAAATTTATTTAGTGAAAAAATATAGTTAAGATGCAATAATTTAGAATATTAATTTATCAAACACCTCAACTTGCTTTTTCGTCTATAAAGCTAAAATTTACCAAACACTAATTTACTTTATAATATAGCTGATTTTCTTAAAAGCACAGCTAGCAGCAATTATTTTAGAAGTTACAGCAACCCCAAACTAAGCCTAAATGTCTTTAACTAAGTGAGCGAGTTAAAATTTCTATTTTGATCAATAAACTTTAATTTCATTTTATTTTAAACACTCAAATTTCAAATATATATATTTTTTTGTTTTTTAGTACAATCAAATATTTTCTTTTAACCTTTTAAAGACATTAAAAAAAAGTCTTTATTGTTTTACGTTTTCATTATTATTCTTTTTTTTTTTTGACAATATGTGGGGTGAAGGATTCAAACCACAGATCTCGTGTCATCAGTACAACTTTATGTCAGTTGAGCTACGCTCTTGTTGGCTCATTTTCATTATTATTCATACCTAAAACATTCTAACAATTCATTTAATTTCAAAACTTAACACCTAACTCATCTAACTAGTATATTGTCCGACATTACTTTTCCATATATATACACGTCTTGACATTCTATCTACAGTGCTATATTTATTCATCAAATAAATGAACAAAAAAGACGTATTCAAGTTAGGTATCTATCATTAGTTCGAGAGAGAGGAAGTAGTATATAGTAACGAAGTAATAGAGAGGTTTGTTTTGTTTATTTAATGAATTGCAATTGAGAATTGAGATCCATTGTAAGGGTAAGGCCATTTTGTAAAGGCAAATTCAGAGCAGAGAGAGGTGAGAAAAGCTAAAACTAAGAATAAATGCTGAAAGAACTCCCAAAAAAAAAAAAAAAAAAATCTCTGAAGAAAAGGCTAAAAAAAATATATGGCAAAGTACTGAGTTCAGTTTTGATGGACCCCATGAAAATTCCTAAAGCAAAGAAGGCCACCTAATGCATTGGCCAAATACTTATGACCCCTTTTTAAATTCCCTCTGCTAACACCAAACAAACTGCACTGCACAGTCTCAATATTATTATTTACCCCTTTTTTTTTTCCTTTTTTTTCATTTTGGTCCCCCTTTTTTTTTCTTTCTCCTCTCTTTTTACCACATATTCTTCTCTCTCTCTCTCTCATGCCCTAACCCTAATTAACTTCCATCCATCATCATCATCATCCCCACTGCCTCTCTCTTTCAAGTTTCAACCCCTTGTTTTTAGCCGTTTCGATAAGTTTGAGTTTATGAAATTTGTCGACGGGTTTGTGAAACTTGAGGTCGACAAGTCCACGATTGGATAATCTTTTACTTGATTCTGCAAAGGGATATGGGGTATGGAGATTTGGTTTGGCGCGTGTGGATTTATAGTTTGTACAAGTTCGTGACGGTAATAAGTTTATCAAGTTTTTATAGAGCTCAGGTTTATGTAGTTCAAGAGATCATTTCTAAAACAACTTTATAGTTAAGGATAAGTCTATATGTGTCTTGGCTTCTCAACTCTTGAGTTACGCATAATCTATTCATGAGTCAAGATATCTCGAATGAGATTGATGAGATATGGATTAAAGAAAACTTCAAGTTATAAACTACATTATTATTATTGAACTTATATTTTTATTTGGTATATTGCTACCTTTCAAATTGGTCATTGGTATTAGATCTTTTTGCATTGTTTTTTCATATTCATAACAACTCTAGGTCACATGTTTCTAAACTAGATTTCAAATTTAATACATCTTAGTATACACACAAGCTGTAAAATTTACATTAACAACAAAACAAAGATTAAAACAACCTTTTATACAAAATTGAAAGATCAAGAAAAGTCACAAAGTTGTTTGAAATAAATTTTGGGAACGATGGTGAAAATTGCATTTACCACTTACTAAAAAAACTATGGAAAGATGATCAAAAGTAATTTTAAAAATCAAGAAACACAAACCTCTGGAGTGTTTTTAGAATCACTTACGGGTTGTTTGATAACTATTTCGTTTTCTGTTTTTGTTTTTTATTTTTAAAAAACAAGGGTGTTTGATAACCATTTATGTTTTATGTTTTCTTTTTTTTAAAAAACGTTTTTGAAATTATAAGCAAATTTCAAAAACCAAAAAAAATAGTTTTTAAAAACAGATTTCTGTTTTTCATAAACTAATTTTTCTTCTAATCCTTATTTTTCTTCTCTTTTACCTATCTCTCTCCAACAAATTCATTTTTCTATTTTTTTTCTCTCTAAAACGTTTTTCTCTCTATAAAATTTATTTCTCTCTCTCTCTACAATTTTCTCTTTCAAATTTTTTTCTCTATAACTTATCTATTTCTAAAAACTTATCAATAACTTTTCTCTCCTTAATTAATATATTCTAATTTTTCTTTTGAAAAAAAAAATTCTCCAAAATTTTCTATCGCTACAACTTTTCTTATTTTTCTAATTTATCGTTATTTCTTCGGCATATCTTTTACTCTTAATCTTACTATATCTTTAAATTTTCTCTTTTTATTTAATCTTTTTTTATCTAAAATTTATCGCTTTTACTCTAACTTTTTTTCTATTTTTTCTCTAACTAATATCTCTTCTCGAGTCTAACTAATATTCTCTCTCAACATTTTCTTTCACCTCTCTAAATTTTTTATGTTTAACTTTTCTCTTGTCTTTTCATAAAAAAAAAAAATAATAAAAAATCTCTTGAAAACATTTATATTTGTGTCTCTAAATTTTTGTTTCAACGTCTCTACAAATTTTTCTCTCTCTAAAACATCTTTTCATCTTTCTAATTTTTAAAAAACTGGAAACCAAAAACAGTTATCAAAGGCCCCGTTTGATAACCATTTCGTTTTTGGTTTTTGGTTTTTGAAAATTAAGCTTATACACACCTACTTTCACTTATAAGTTTCTTTGTTTTAGTAAGAACCTTCTCTATTGTTTTCAAAAACCAAGTCCAGTTTTGAAAACAAAAAAAAATAGTTTTCAAAAACTTGTTTTTGTTTTTAGAATTTGGCTAGGAATTCAAATGGATCCTTAACAAGGATGAAAGTCATGATAGAGAATTTAGGAGAAAACAAGCATAATTTTCAAAAACCAAAAACAAAAAACGAAATGGTTATCAAACGGGACCAAACAAGTTTGGTTTTCTGTTTTTTAAAAACAGAAAACAAAAAACAATTATCAAACATATATGGTTTTTGTTTTTAAAAAACAGAAAACCAAAAACAAAAAACCAAAAACAGAAAAACCAAAAACCAAAAACTGAAATGGTTATCAAACGGAACTTTAATTAGTGCATGCCTTTTCTCCCAAAAGCACATATAAATTAAGAGTGTGTTTGATATATAACTTTCAAAATGATTTTAGATGTTTAGAAATGTAATTTTGTAACATAAATAATGCTCAGACAGTTGATTCTTCAAAAAGTTATATCGACGAAATCACTTTAAAATTAGTTTATGGTAATTTGAATATTGGTAAAACCCCCCTCTTAATATAGTGTGACCAAACAAACTTGTAATTATTATCACTTTTTTAAAAATCCAATCAAAATATATAAACTTTTTAATTAAAACCATTTTTATTAAAGAGGTTTTAACTTTTCGCTTAAAAACACTTTTTTACAAAAAAAAAAAATCATCACAAACTCACTCTCAAATATCATAGATGCACAAAAACACATCTGTTTTTGGATAATTTTAGAAAATGAGTACAAAACACACTTTAATTTACACAAAACCACAAAGCTTTCCCAAAATGGGCATCTCAGAATTTTGATTACAAGGAAAAAGATAAACAAGGTTGTTACAAAGAACAAGTAGGATGAAAGGAAGAAAAAAAAAAAAAACCAAGAAGAGAAGTGGGAAAGGATTATTAAATAACATCGCTACAATATCCGACTCTTTTCTAATTAACCATGGGATAATGACAATTCAATATAGTCCACCTACACCTAGCTTAGTTTAACTGGTTGCTAATTAAGACATATACTCTCAACCAAGCTGAGATCAACGATTTAAACGATCTCTCCCTCCTTTCATGTATCTTATGAGACCGTGTAAATCAAAACTCCTAAGAAGGTAGCCACAATGTGACGGTGTCGGAGAAAAGGGAATGGAGGCAAGGTGAGAAGAGGCAGAGTAATATGGACAAAGATTGGGAGTGTTAAAAGAGAGAGAGAGAAAAGAAGGGATGGGTGGGTGAGAATTGTTAAAAGGGAAAGCGTGTGGGAAGTGGGATTGAGGTTTAGTCGTGGTCAGTGCATGGGGAGCTCGATTTCCCAAGTTACCCAAAATCAGTAATCATTGTCCCCTCTTTCTCCTTATCTCTTCTTCTTCATCTGCATGCCAAAAAAAAAAAAAAAAAAAAAAAAATTTCTTTCTTTCTTCTGCTTTTGTACCAATCTCTGCTTTCTAAAAGCGACACTTCTCAAAACACACTCTGCACAAACCTCTTTTTCTTTTCCTTTTTCCCTTTACTTTCTTCTCGTTTTACCCACAAATGTGTCTTTCTTTCTTTCTCCTCTCCACTCGTGTGCCATTTCATTTTATGTCTCTCTCTTTGCTCAAAGTTGCTGTTTTTAACTTTCCATCGAGGATTCCGTTTTTTTGGGTAAGAACGATGCTTGACTGCATATTAGTTGTCGACATTTTAATGATGGTGGGTAGAAAGATACCTAGATGTTGGTATGCAGTAGAGTATTGTTCTTTTGGTAAAAAACAATACTTGATTCAATATTTTAATGGTGGTGTATAGAAAGATACCTAGACGTTGGTATATAGAAAAATATTGTTCTTTGGGTAAGGAACAATACTTGGATGCATACTAGTGTGCAAGGATATTGACAACTAAGAGAGAGAAAGGTAAAAAATGAGAAAAAAAAATTGCCTCTTAATTGTCAATATTTTAATGATAGTGTGTAGGGAGATCCTTACACATCGGTATACAACTAAGTATTGTCCTTGTTTTGTTTTGTCTTCTAACTTAGGCCCTGTTTGGGGTTGTGCGTAAAAAACTATTATGGGAGAATCTTAACTGCCTAAACTGTTTGGTAAAACAGATTATTAATTAATCGACACTTTTTAGTTTACTCTACCGGGCAAAAGCTCTTAGATACCAGCTTTTAGATTTAGTTTTTCTAAAAATCTATCACATTTTCTAACTGTTTTTAAATTTCAAATTTATCCTTCTTATATATATATATTTTTACTATGAATGAAAATTTGATTAATTCAATTTTTATAATAATTATTTTTCTTACATTTTTATCAAATATTTTAGATTAATTAAACATAATTAGATGCAATTTAAATTATACAAACTTTTAAATAAATTATAAATTAAGTATTAATAAAAAAAATATTTGAAATAATAAGTTTACTATGATCCTTATAATTAAATCCCAACAATTTAGTATTAATTTACCAAACACTGGAACTAGTTTTTTTTCTAATTTAAAATTGAAATTTACCAAACACTATTTTACTTCATTTCAAAGCTGATTTTTCTAAAAGCAAAGTTACTAGCAATTATTTTGAAAGCTACTGCAATCCCAAACTAAGCCTTAGTATACTAATTTTTTTTTTTAAACTATTCTATTGAATGTCTTTTAATTCAGATGGTATGAGATTTTGAATGTTGCTTATTCTGTTCTTGTCATGAGATGGGATAGTGGTTTTTTGTTCCCTTTTTGTTCTTGTTCGCTGTTTTTTATTGCATACTCAGAGTCAAAAGCAGGATTTTTGTGGGTAATGTTTTATATGAAGAGTAAAAAGAAGTACTTGAAAGTCCAGATAAATATACAGCTATAAGAGGAAATCGAGAGAGAGAGAGTTATTATTAAATGAGACCGTTACAATGTGGCTGCTTCTAATAACCATTGGATATAGATTTGAAAGACCGTTACAATGTGGCTGCTTCTAATAACCATTGGATATAGATTTGAAAATCAGCCTATCTTCTAATAACTTTTAGATATAGATTTGAAATGCTTCCTAGTAACCATTGGATATTAAATTTGAAAATCTTAATAACTTTTAGATATAGATTTGAAATGCTTCCTAATAACCATTGGATATATATAGATGATAGAAAAAAATCGAGACTGAGAACTTACGCAATACTTTGAGATAGGAAGAATGAAACACTTTGTACTAGATCTATATGCTTAAGACTTAAGAAAGAAAGGAGGAATTTCAAGCTAAGTAACAAGACAAGCTTTGAATTTCAAACCAATTTGAAAGTTTAGTCTCATGGAATATATATTTTCTTCTAAAGACAAATATATATATACCAAGTTAAATTTTGAATTTTTTTTCCTTTTCTTTTTAGAATTTTTGCAACCAATCAGAGAAAAATTTTCAGTTCCAACAAAGAGCCAATTGATCAAACCATTCATCCTGACCAGGAGTTAGCAAACAGACATTATACTTAATGTTTAAATGTTGTTTTTGTAGTTATTCAAATTCAAAACAACATCTTTCAGACAGTGATCCTAAATATATACATATATATGCTTCATATGAGCTTCTTAATTGGTTCATTTTCAGCTCTGTTTTAATTTTTTTTTTCCCAACAAAAAAAAAACATATGAATGATGGAAGTAATAATCCCCACGGAAATGTAGGCTCAGATACTTACTTTTACCTTGAAATCTGTAAACCTAGAAAAAGACATTCCACTGCACACTTTCTTGTTCAGTCCCTTAGCTCAAAACCCTAATTTTTTGTTTTTCTTCCCAATAAGATTCTTCGAGAATAAAAATCTCCTCGTTTAATTCGTAGCCATTTTTTTGAAATTTCTTTTCTTCTGATTTCAATTGAGCTTCCATTTTATTTCAATCTCAAAGATGAAAAACCAACCATAAAATTGATTAGACAATTAACCCCCCCCCCCCCCCCCCCCCCCAAAAGAAAAAAGAAATTTGCCTTATGAAGATGGAAAAAAAAGAAAAAAGAAAAAAGAAAAAAAAAAAAAAAAAGAGCTTGATGAAATGTATATATCTTACAAATTGATCAATCTGATGATCTCTTCCTCAAACATGCAGCTTCCAGATTAGAGATCTTCTGTTGTCCCTTTTCCATGAGAGTTTGAGTTGAAGGACCATGTCCAAGCCTGAGCTCTAGATCAAGTTCTTGGTTTCCATTTTCTATAGATGTTGATGAGAAGTGTTGTTGTTCATCACCAAAGGATTGAGAGAAAGTACTCGCACCGGCACGGTGTTCGCTCATCGAAAAAGCTGCGGAGGACGAGGTCGAGGTCGAGGGCATAAAGTTGTTGAAGGAATGATGGGACATGGAGAAAAGGGAAGAGGGTGAGTGAATGTAAGCATTATTATTGATCCCACCATTAAGACTATTAGGGTTTGGGAATTGGTAGAAAAGGCACAAGCCTCCACCATTAAAATCAGGAGCTGGGATGATGAAAGAATTGGAAGAAGAGGAAGAGGGTTTGATTGCGTTTGGCGAGGCTTGATGGAGGCGAGCACGGTCGCGACGGTGAACATTCATATGACCGCCTAGGGCTTGAGCTGACCTGAACTCTCTTCTGCAATAAGTGCAAGTGTAAGACCTAGGAGGCCAAGTAGTTCCCATAACATTAGCGGTGTCCTCAGCAAAAGCCCTAACTTCCCACGAGTCATCATCGTCGACAACGTCGGGCGTTTGCATAGGGTTCAAACCGTCCAGATTCTGCCCGTCTCGTGTGGTTTCGGCAAGATGAAGCAAAGAAGAAGAATATTGAAATCCAAGCTCAAGCTGAGCAGCCATGGAAGAAGGGGCAATTATAGTGAACTGACATTGAATAGGATAAATAGGAATGATTGAGTTAAAATAAAAGGGGAATGGGGCTTCTCAAGTCGGAGGAAGGAGACAAAATGAAGCCCTCAAATTGGTGATATCACCAAATTTTTCTTAAGTAAAAGCATTTGGAGTTTAGCTTGAAATTGACAATATTCTAATAAAATTTTGAAGTTTAAACCCTACATCTCTTTTATTTAATCAAAACCCATTAATCCCCAACATTCATATTCTTCATCCAAAAAAAAAAAAAAACCTTCTTTTTCCACTTTGGCTTCTTCGCCTTGTAAATTAATGTTTTTGTGAACTTGTGGATGAAGTTTCTGAAATAATTATATAAAAATGTGATGAATCTGACATATGCTTTCAAAAACATTGTAAATTTCATCTTGAAACGAAAAAACCAAGAAAAAACCAAACACAAATAACAATCTTAGTGTGTGTTGTCTTAAAGACAATCATTGTTTGTGCCGTCTTGTGTTGAATGCCACGACAATAACACAATAAGACTAAGATCTTGTTAAGCTACTTTAATTTGCTAGTTGGATTCGCAGCAAATCAATGAGAGATTTTTAAGATTGAAATCTGTTCAAATCTTGTTGTGTTGAACTTATCGTTTCATTATATTAATTATGTAAAGATCAATTTGTTTCTCTATCTTTTGTTTTTAATGGTATCTCTATCTATTTTCTAAAACGTATATTGTTTACTATATGTGATGTTTAATGTAGACAAATACATAAGACGGCTATAAAAGATAAAAGAAAATAAGATGACAGCAAGTTAATTTACTCTTCTTTTTTTTTTTACGACATGTAGGGTGAGAGATTTGAATATTTGACCTCTTGATCGAGCGTATAAGCTTTATGGTAAGTTGAACTATGCTCTTGTTCGTAGCAAGTTAATTACTTGAAACTTTCATTTAAGTAGAAATTTGTGTAAGCAAATTGGTGGTAAGTGGGAAAAAGAAAACGAGAGTAACGTCGTCGTCTTTTTTTTTTTTCCTCTTTCTTTTTAAGTTCAACAAACATGTGGTGAGAATTTGAATCTTTGACCTTTTACAAAGATTATAACTGTTAATAAAACTTCAACCAACACAGTGCAAACTAAACACCAACACAGAAACAGAGTACTACCAAGACTCAAACCAGATTCAATCCAACCACAGCAGCAGCCCAAAAACTAAAATACTCAGTCATAAACCAATCAAAGAACAAAAAATAGAGAGAAAGAGAAAAGGAAGAAGCACACCCAAGTTTATAGTGGTTCGATCCAATGAAGATCTACATCCACTTTAGTCACTTTCCATTGTACTTCAATATTCAGCAAGAGTATTCAGCTTTACAAAATCAACAAGGGAACACTGATAATCACCACTAACACGGGCAAAATCAGTAAACAACACTCAAGAAGCTTTTGGAATAGACACAGCAAACCTCAAGCTTCCACACTCCCCATTCACTCTAGAATTACAGAATAGATGAAGAAAATACCTCACTTCCCTTTAGATTTTTACCCCAGCTCACCTCTCACTCTTGGATTCAAGGTAGAAGACGACTCTCTCATTTCAAAGGCTCCTTCTCAGGTGTATTTGAAGGCACCATCAGCCCCAACGATTTCAGACCCCACACTGCTTGCGCGCTCCTTCCAGCTGAGATTCTAACAGAAAATCGTTGAGGAAATTAAAGCCCTTTTTGCATATCACGTGGGTTGCACGCCTCCTTTTAATCAGCATAAATTCCTTGCCAAATCAGCCATATTTGACTTCCAGCTTGGCTCCTTCATTATGCCCAGTCAGCATGCTCCCCAATGCACTTAAGCTATCAATACAACAATAACTATTTAACTAGAGCTATAGTTGAGGTTGGCAGAAAGTAATTGTTCACACGAGATTTCGACAAGGAAATTTAATTCGTGGAAATGAACTTGATTTTATTGAATTTGTATGTAGAAGCGTTACAGTCTCTAATATTTATCCTCTGATGCTTTCTCACAAAATGTGGAGTCTGATCTGACGGCTAGCGAGCTTGATCTCAGACGGAGGAAGGTTGAATCTTCAACTTGTATCTTGATGAAGAGACAGTTGATTCTTTAGAGTCTTCTAGTTGTTGGATCTTTGAAGTCTTGAGTTGGCCGAATTCTGAATCTTGGATCTTCTGAATTCTCTGGACTTCTGAAGACTCTGGATTTTGGGAGAATGCTCTGGACTATGTGTTCTCTGGTTCTGTCGGAATGCCCAAAATGAATGATGGTCTCCTCTATTTATAGAGTTTGATGGACCTCATATGGGCTTGGGCTTGGGCCCAACCTTTGGGCTTAGGCTATATTTGGGCTTTAATCCAACTCATTTTTAATAAAATTGGATTATTTTAATTTAGTCCAATTTCTTCAATGATCTCGGGTCACATTAGTCTTGGGTCCAATTGCCACGTGGCATAATTTGATTGGACTCGGCTTATATCATCTGACGGATCAAACAAGTGACATTGTTTGATTTGCCGAATTTTAATGTCTATTAATTTAATTTAGGGACACATGTAAATTTGTAACTAGTCCCAAATTTATTTTATCATTAATTTAAATTAATGACGCGACAATTTGTGATTGGCCGAAATTTCTCACTCAACAGTAATCGTTCATATCAAAGCGAAACTTATTTTTCTCTTAAAAATAGGTTATTATATTGATTTTGATCTCTAAAGTTTCTTTCTATTTCTAATATAGTAAATAATCTTTATAGGCTCTATTTCCGTTTAGTTTGAATGAATCTAAGTTAAGTCATGTATATTGTTGTAAAGATTTTTTGATAGAAAGTGACAGTGACTCGTTTTCTTGCTTTCATGATATGATCTGTGTATGGATTAAGTTGATTCGAGTGTCGTCGTGGAGGGGACCGAGCAAAAGGAAAAAGAAAATAGATGTGGTCGAAACTTAAACTAAAAATCTATCATGCCTTTTTGGGGTCCATATTTCTTTTAATTTCTTAACGTTTCTCACTGCTATTCTTTTGTCTCTCTAACCATATATTTCTTCAAATCCAAAGTTATATATATACAATCATCATATTATTATCACATGGGATGATCTCTTAATAAATTTCACCTATATCGGTAAGTTATTCAACAATAGAATAGGTCTTCCAAAAGGATCAATAGTTTAACGGTAATTGACATGTACTTTTGATTAAGAGGCCTGAGGTTTAAATCTCTCCACCGAGGAAAACAAATTATCATCTGTTAAGAGGCTTTTTGAGCCCATGAATTACTTGGGCTGCAAATTTGTCCAATACAACCCTAGCCAAGTGATCAATCTAACCCAAATCAATCCATAAATGTTAGACCCTGTTTGATAACCATTTCGTTTTTTGTTTTTGGTTTTTGAAAATTATGTTTGTTTTCTCCTAAATTCCCTACCATGACTTTCATCCTTAAGGATCCATTTGAATTCCTAGTCAAATTCTAAAAACAAAAACAAGTTTTTGAAAACTACTTTTTTTTTTCTTTCAAAATTGGACTTGGTTTTTGAAAACAAGGAAGAAGGTTGATAATAAAATAAAGAAACCTATAAGTGAAAGTATGTGTATATAAGCTTAATTTTCAAAAACCAAAAACCAAAAATGAAATGGTTATCAAACGGGACCGTAAAATTTGGTTTGTTGATTATTTCAACTTATTTGTTCAAATTTTTATTTTGAAATAGTGAAAATAATGTAAGCACTTTAAACATCTACATTTATAATTGATTAATCAAAATTTTAAAGTAGAAGATAATGAAACATATACCATTGTTAATAATTAATATATATTCTAACAAGTATACCATTCCTTAGTTCAAAATAATATCTCATCGTAAATAATATATTACTATATTCCACTGCATGATTTATTTTCTTAATTACATTAAATTCAGAACTGGCTTCAGAATGGGCTCCGACCCAAGTTGTGGCCCAGAAACAAAGACCTGCACGTTATGGGCCGAATGAAGCCCCATCAATGGGCCCACTAAGGAAACGCTTAAGCCCAGCTATAAACGTAGTCCACCAACAAATTGGGCCTTTATTTGGTGAATAAAACGCAGCCCAATAACCTCCTTACTCGTAATATTTAGAAATAATTACACGTCTATTTATTCAATTTATTTATGAAGCTCTCAATCTGTTTTAGATTGCTTTATTATTATTATTAAAAAAAAACAAAACAAAACTCATAGATCTTGACCTAAGATTGTGCACAATGAGACAACATTTTTTAATTCATAGACTAAATTTTAATTTATTTTTAAAAAAATAATAATACTATTTCAAAATTTCAATTCTAATTTAAGTACTCTAAATATTCCGAAATCATAGACCTCAACCAAAAAATGATAAATTATGAGGAACGACATGACTATGCAATAATCATTATCAATCGGGCATGTCTTTGAATGATTATACATAACCCAAGTTAAACACTTATGAGTTATGATTATTAACTTTATTTTTTTTTGGGAAAAAAAAAAAGAGATTATTATAATATTACATTTTAGGACAAGAGAGAATCTATGGTGTAAATGGGTGTGACTAGATTATATGAATTTGGCTTGAAAAAAGTATATATTAAAAGGAGGAATGATGATGTTATCAGTTGAAGTGCTTTTATTACATCAGTTAGTTGGCTTTAGAGAAAGCATATTTCCAAAATATAAATGGGTTAGGTTAGGTTGATTTGTAAATATATTATATGATGGCGTTTTTGTCTGTTTCTAAGGTATTCTCAAAATTCTAATTTTCGTCAACTCAAAGTGATAAGAACAAAAAATTTAATCATGTAGATTCCCAATTAATATATGCTTAGGTTGAATTTGATTGAATATTGGAGCTAAAGAATTGATTAAATTAGCAAAATGGATCATAAGAGGAATCTAATTTCAAGGGAAATCAAGAATATTTTTACAAATTAAAGTGGCCAACTTGATTGTAACTTAATTGGTTAAGGTGTTATATATTTTCTACCAAAAGAGGCTAGATATTCAAATCTCAACCTCTACAAGTTTGTGTGGGACTCAATATTATTATCATTATTATTATTATTAGGGGTAACTACACAAATGGACCAATAGCAGTCCATTTATTCCAAAAGTGTCTATTTTGATATAATTTTACATTTTTGTCTGCTCACAATCGGATATTAAATGAGTTTAAGAAGCCCATTAATTTACGTATTTGTCCTTATCAGTTGACAGAAAAAAAAAAATACTAAGATAAATTAATAAAATAAGAGTTACCAAATTAAATAAGGGCATTTAGGGAGAATAAAAATTGAATTAATGCATAAAATCTTACTATTGATAAATTTAGAAGATTTAGACAAATTTGAAATTAATGGGTTAAAGAAAGTCATCCACCATAATTTTTGTTTCCTAAAAGTTTTTCATCATTCATTTGATAAATTTACCATTGAAATGACTTCAACAAAGCATGTGTTTAGTTAACATGAACCAAGCTCAATTGATATAAAGCTTGTGCTCTCAACCAAAATCACGTCAGAAATTCAAATCTGTCACTCCACATATTGTAAAAAACATCGTGTTTAACTTTTTGAAACTCAACTTATCGTAATCCAACTACGAAATTTAACTTTCCCTTTGTCATTCTTTTGATGATTAAATTTACCATTTAATTCACTTTATTTTTCTAAAGAACTTGATAAGAGAACACACCAAGATTGTAAAGAATAAATCATATGGAGGGTTCTTAGATTATTAAGTTCTGAGACACAATAATTACAAAAGCAAACTTAGTTAAGCTTGTACACATGATTAAAGAGAGAGATTATTAGAACAAATGCTTAAATATTTTCTTAATTTCTCCATCATGATCAGTACATGATAATTAATATATAAAGACTTGATTAAACAGAGAAACAAAACAACATCTATTTTGCTGTTCAGTCTATGTTTTGTTCAACAGTTATAAAGTGTCTGTTCTTTTAATATTTGATTGCTAACCTTTTTGGGCACTCACTCACACCATAACTTAATATTCAATAAACCTCCCTATACAAAACACACATAGCCCACATTGTAACATGTCTAAATATAATTAAACTCATCAAATCATGACATATATGTTATAACAATATAATAATTAATAAGAAGGATATAAAAATATAAAGATTATATATGACTAAAAAAAATCAACATTATAAGCATGGTCTCTCCCTTAATACCAACCTGAGCATATCTCAATTGGCATAAAATTGGTTTTATTACAAGTTTAGTCCATGAACTTTAAAAAGTGTCTAATAGGTTCCAGAACTTTAAATTTTGTTTCTAATAGGTCCCTAAACTTTAAAAATGTCTAACAGGTCCTTGAACTTTCAATTTTGTGTCTAATAGGTCCCTGACATATTCGAGATTTTTAAAAATTAACCAATCTACTATGTATAAACTTGAATTTTATGCCTATTGAGACTCTAAACTTTCAATTTTATATCTAGTAGGTTTGTGGTGATTTTAAAAAATGTCGAACATGTCAAGGACCTATACAAAAAATTGAAAGTTGAGGGACCTATTGGATACAAAAGTGAAAGTTTAAAAACCTATTGGATGCTTTATAATTCAATGACCTATTGGAAAAAAATTGAAAGTCCAAGGACTTATTTGAAATTTTTTAAAGTTCAGGGACTAAATTGACATCACCATGAAAGTTCAGGAACTAAACATGTAAGTTAACCCATAAAATTTATACTAATGACCAAGATGTTTTTGGTTGGACTCCCCCTCGCCTCCCAAATGTTGTCAAAAATAAAATAATAATAATAATAATAATTTCTTCCTTGATATGAAGCTTTTTTAAGCAGAATTTAGGTTACATATCTAAGTAGAATTCTACAACCCCTAACAAAGAAAAACAAGATTTTCATAACAAAATCAATAGAAAAGATTACAACATACGATGACTATAACTTTTTTTTTTTTTTTTTTTTTTTTCGCGACTCAAGGAAGAGTAAATGAGTAAACAACCTAGACTTATTCTTATCATGATAAGGATAAGTCTAGGTTTTCCTTACTTGTGACACTAAGATGTATTGTTGGTTCACCCAAATGCAAGCTAGATATATATAGATGTATGTGTCATTGAGATTAGCAAATTTGATTAGGTTTGATAAATTTGATTATAATACTAATCAAAAGATAATAAAGTTTTGCCACAAGCCATGTGCTTTGACTGAATTGGGGCAGTTGCTTGGGAAGACTCAAAAGATTCATGTAGTGGCCTCCATTATAATGTTTGAGTTAGTCAAGGAAAGACTAAATTATTAAATGCTCCAAAAGTTATATTTTTAATTGGTAAAACATAGGAAATTTCTTGTTTTGTCAATCATATATACTAATTAATACAATTAAAGAAGTCTTTTGTTTAATGAAAATAATAATAATAATAATTAGTGTTCTTGACAATATGATCTAACTTTTATAAAAATCAACTTGGTGATGAATTAAAGAGAGGTCTTTCTTAAATTCTTTGATATAGTCTTCTTTATAACTAATTCTTTAACAATTTTTTATTTCTAAATTTTGGAAAAAGAGAAGAAAACCAAATCTATATGGTATGTCACTTTATTTGTCAAATGATTTCTTATGTATCTTTGTATGTCAATTTGTCAAAGGAAAATCTATTAGCTTGATATAGTGGAATGCTAACAATGGAATGATGCATAGCTTTTTGGAGGAAAAGAATTCATAGATTGATTATGGATATGACTTTGTCTAAATAAGTTTAATTAGTCTTTGTGTAGGGAGTTTTTTAAACATGGAGGGTTCATATAGTATCAAACATATTTTATACTATTAAAAATAAGTAATATAATTATCAAGGTATCTTATTCTATCATCTTTTACATATATATAATGATTTTTTTTTAAAAAAAAAAATGAGATTAAATCCTTCGATACTCTAGAACTATTTCGATATCTCAATAGTAAAGTTATATCATTCTAATTTCTAAATAGTGATTTTTCAAGCCTATAAATTTATTATATATGTGTTTTTTTATATATAATTATTCATCATCTTTAAAAAGAACAAGTAACCCATTGGAGATATAACTTTCACATTAAAATACTCCATCTTCCATGAAATCCATTCTTGAAAAAGGCTAGATGATTGTTATTATATATAACCATTAAATGGGAATTTTTATTTTTAATTATTTTTAATAAGAATATATAATAGCAATTACTCATGTGCGATGTATGCGTCTATGAATTTTGCATATTTGGGTCAATAGAGCTTTTATTTTTAAAATTATTTTTTCAATGATTGTTATTATATGTAACCATTAAAAGACTCTAGAATAAATTCCTCACACACTATTGACTTTCTATTCACTATTACTCTCTCTAAATGAGTTTCAACATGATGATCCTTAATTTTTTTTATTCTTTTTCATTTTCTAGTTCAACAACATATAGAAGTGGGGGATTTGAACTTTTCATTTCTTAGTTGAGAAAGGTATATGTTGATGGTCAAATCTGGACAGGAGAAACTCACCTGACCTTCACGTGCCACCAACGGTAAATTTGTTTGAAGAGGGGAAGACGTGGCCTGCAAGACAAGGAAACCTGTAGTACACCGGTGTGGTGCTTGCCACACCATCTCCGATGCTTAAGTTAGAAAGCTGAAGGAAGAGAGCAGAAGAGCAAGAGAAGGAATAGGGTTTAGAGAATAGAGTTCAAGATCCCTTCTTTAGTGATGAAGAAGGGCTTAAATACATGTTCTTGCTCTAGGGTTTTTAGGCATTCGGAGGCGATTCGGGCTGAACCAAGTAGAACCGGGGTGGCCGGAGGCACTAGGGACCGAATGGAGGCGGAAGGACTCGGCCCACGCAAGTGGTCGACCTCGGCCTCGGCCAACCATTTGGGTTGGGCCAAGGCCCGATCCCTCTGGCCTGTTTCGCCTCCAGAGTCCGTTTTCTGGTCCTGTTTTCGGGCTCGTGTCAGGTTGTCTTCGTCCGCTCCTTGCACCTCGAAGTGGCCCAAAATTACCCATAACAGTATATGTCTTAACCGGTTGAATTATGTTCATTCTAGTTTAAATCTAATATAGTTTGTATATAAAAATGATAGTCATATTGTGACTCGTAGTAAAGCAAGGGCATGATAGGTATGGAGTTATGTTGGTTCCATTCAGGTGGAAAAATTGATTTGAAATGACACCCTCCAAAATTTCAAGAAACTTTTCCCCAAAACAAGACAACCTCATAATTCACATCAAATAAACAGTCTTATTTCACATGAGAGAGAGAGAGAAAGAAGAGATGAAGGATGTTGATGTTGAAATGATAAACAATGGATTTGAGTGTTGATATTTGTGTGTGAATTTTCCAAAGGTAGAGTCAAATTGTCTCTCTTTAAAAGGATTGGATAAAGAAGCAAACTTTCTTTTTTCTTCTTCTTTTTTGATTATTTTGATGACATGGGTCAGGAGAGAAAACCTCCAAAAGTAAAAATTATAAAGTGGGTGGGCTGAATTTTGACATTTTAATTGTATTTTTATGTAGGAAATTTTGGAAGTACAAAGTTCAATTTTTTTTTTTTTTTTTTTTTTTTTTTTTTGGTTTTTCTTCTCTATGCCCAAAACAAGACCAAAAGCAAAGCAAGCATAAAAGACTTTGCATCTATAAACAAACCCTAGCCTCTTGTTTCCTTATTTCACTTCTCCTCCACACAATATTTTCTTCTACATATATATTATATTAACTTTCTCCATTGATCTCCTCCCTCCATTTGCTCCATTTTTTTTTTCTTTTCTTTGTGTTGTTTTTAGACAAGGCAAGTTCTAAAATAGGAGACATAATTTGAATCTTTTATTTGAGGGTTTTTTTTTTTTTTTTTTTTTTTTTTTTTTTTTTTTTTTTGACACCATTAGCTTTTGTGATGTGTAAGAACACCATGTCTATACATAAATATGAATCCACAGTGTTTTGTTTGTCTTAATTTGGCAAGTTGGGGAAGGTTTTTTTTTTCTTCTTCATAATTATTCTTTAAGTGACATCTTGCTTTTCCCTCTTTTTCTTTAGCACAATTTTTCTTAGTGATTAAAAACCGCTACATCAATAAAAGTTGACATTCATTTTATCCTTAGAATTTTTTTCACTAAACCACTTTATTTCATATGCTTGACCAATCAAATCCATATAATTTACATTTGAAAATAACAAAATAATACGTATTCATTCAAATACCTACACACACGGCTGCTAGTTAGGTATTTAATCTTTAAAAAATGGATAGAAACAGATAAAATTAAATAATGATATCACATGTCATACAGTTCAAATATAATAAACATGACAACAGGATAAACATTTAAATGCCTTGTGATTATGGAAATCACACAAACCATATATATCATTGTCACATATTATATTTCTTCACCCTTAATGATTTTTTTTTTCAAGGTTAGGAGATAAATATAATACAACAAAATTAATTTTCATCGAAAAAAGAAAAAAGAAAAAAAAAAGGAGGAGATTTTTGGGAGTTTGAAGATCACGCGGTTCGAAACGAGCGTGGGGAATAGAGGGAGGGACCACCCGGAATTTAAGGAGAAGAATTAGAAGTGAAGAGAGAGAAAGTAAGAGAGACAGAGCGGTTCCCGATGGAAAATGACAGGCACCTCGTGGCCGACAACCATAGGGTGCCACTCTCGGGCTGTGACCTGGACTTGCACGTGAATGTCACTCACCTTCTTCCTCCTCACGCTTTGGTGTTCATCGTTAAAAAAGCCAAATTAATCTTTGATTATTTAAATTTTAATTTTTTTTTAGTCAATCTTCAAAACCTAAACAATTTCTTTGAATTTGACAAATGATTTTCATTCATTTAACCCACTACCTCTCCACTTGCATTTATTTTTAATAGAAAAATTATATTCGTTATACTCTCGAGAGAGTTTATATTGTGTGTCTCTCACTTCAATTATTAGAGACTGTATGAAAGAGAAAGATCGTTTCTATACCTAAAGTGGGTGGAGGGAAGGTGGAAAAAAAAGGGCACGACAATAGTAGTGGAGAGAAACTGGTGATGTCATTGAAATATTAAAAATGAAATATATGTTAGACGAAGAAAAGAGAATAAAAATAATTTTGCTTGAAAATATATTTAAATCGAATAATTTATGAATGAGGAATGGTGGAAGTATTAGATTATATGGGCTTCCATCTCAAAACCGAGTGACCCTTGTAGCTTATATATTGTGAGGTCTCCACCAATCTTTTCAATGTGGGATCCTCAACATGCCCCCTCAAGATGGTGCCTCTTTGGATTCACCATTCTTGAATGGGATTCCAATTTCTTTTTATTGGACCGAATACCCGTTTGGGTTTAATGGGCTCTGATACCATATTAGATTATATGGGCTTCCATCTTAAAACCAATTGGCAATGAGTGGAGTGGCCCTTGTAGCTTATATATTGTGAGGTCTCCACCAATCTTTTCAACGTGGGATCCTCAACAGAAAGGCTCAACTTATACTACCTCATTATTCTCATCACACTTCTAAGGAACTTGATCTCGGTGTGTTGTAGTTGTTGATTGGATCATCAACGAATGTTTCTTAATATTCATATCAAATGATCATTTATGTAATCGTCAATCTAAGATATAACTCAACTAATTAAGTCATTATATATCTATCTTGAAAGTTAGACGTTTATATATCCATCTACACATCGTTAAACAAGAAAGATACATTTATGTTATTCATAAGTTTTTATCACTCCTCTCAATTATTTAACATAAACTTCAATAGAATCTTCTTTAGTTAGAAGTGGAAGTTATTCTTTCTCTTATGAAAGATTCAAGAGTGGTAAATTATAAGAACATATGTGGGGTGAGGATTCAAATTTTAAACCTTTAATCAAAGATATATGTCTTAACTAGATGAGTTAATGTTCAGATTAATACAATTTATAAACTAAAGAAAAAGTGATGTTGATATTTATAAATATCTCGTCTTAAAGTATCATTAACACTTTTTTTTTTAGTACATCAACATTTGGGGGTGGGGAGATTCGAATCTCTGACCTCTTGGTCGATGATCATGCCAATTACCGCTGAGCTAAGCTCGCTTTGGCTAAAGTATCATTAACACATATTATTTTATAATGTTTAGATTAAATATTATGATTAATGGGTTGAAAAAGGTAAAGTTTGACTGCACATACAATCTAGTGTAAAAGAAGATTGGCTCCAAACCCCAATTCAATAGCAATAATAATCCTTCATGCCCCATGCTCAATCAATTAAAAAAACCCCAAATTGATAGATGTAAATTAAATTACAAGTTCTAATAGTTGTTATTTTAAAAAAAGGGGGGCACATATGTTATAATTTCCTTTAAAAAAAACATTGGGTTATAAATTAATATTTTGTACGAGGATATATATATATATATATATATATATCTTTCTTTTTTTTACCTATCTTAGGAAGTATTATAAAAATAATATAATGTTGAACTAAGTTCTTGCTTGAATCTTCAGCTAGGCATTATTAGATTTTGACAAGCTGCAAAACCCTAGCCAATGCTTATTTAAAAATTACTTTTATAATATAAATGTTCGTTGCTGCAAAGGAAATCTTATCTGAATAAGAGTCTGTGCCAAAGTGTGTTTAGTGGTTTAAATTACTCTTTGATTAGAGAAAAAAAAAATTGTTATTAAAAGAAATTATATTTTAAGTGAAAATTTGATAAGTAGCCAACTTTTTTTTTTTCTTTTTTGATGAATCTCACAAGGCATCTATCTCTATTAGCATTTTGTTGCATATTTTAATTTAAAGTTCCACTTATTATTGTACTAATATTCTCTCTCCTCTGTAACACCTAATTTTTCAAATAAATATATAATACTAGGAAACAATGTTTTGTTTGTTCGATGTGAAAATAAAAAACAAGGAAAAAAAAATCCATGGAGATTAATGAATTCTTTAATTACAACAGAAAAGCCCTTTTGATTTTCCAAGAGACGCTGGAAAAATGAATAAGGATAATGTAGAAAATTAAAATGCTGATTCTGAGGAAGCTATATATTTATATCCCAATCAGTTAATACTTTATGTAGTTTTCTTTTAGTTCAACGACATTAGTGAAGGGATTCGAACTTCTGACACATTGATTAAAGGTAAATGATAACCAACAGTTGAGTTAGGATTTACTTTGACAATCAATTCAGAAGTTCACACATCGATAATTATGCTATAATCAAGATGGAAAATGGTTTAAAATTAAGCACAATTGAAAAGTAGTTTGTTTTTTATGTGTTTTTTTTTTTTTTTTTTTGCATCAATTTGTCTTATAACTTAGGAGTTAGAGCCAACAAGAGTTTAGCTCAACTAGCATAAAGTTGTACTGGTAACCACAAGATCTGTGGTTCGAATCTCCCTCTCCACATATTGTCAAAAAAAAAAAAAACTTCGGAGTTAAGAACGACTTAACTTTTTCATTCCAAGTCTTATGACTTTGTTAAATTCTAGAAACAATTGCGTGAATGACTCATTTGGAGAGGTCAAAATGAAAAATGTTATACCTTTTCAATTCAATGATATATGTCATTTTGCTTACGTCATCATCCTAGCAAAATTAGCATTTTACTCTCTAAATGAAAAACGCGCATTTAAGGCATTTAAGAGCAAGAGCGAGATTGGAGAGAGAGCAAGAGATTGAATAGAGAAATTAGAGAGAGAGTAAGAGATTGGATGGAGAAATTGGAGAGAGAGCAAGAAGCGAGAAGCTAGAGTGAGAGCGAGATTGGAGAGAGAAATTGGAGAGAGAGCGAGAAGTTGGAGCGAGAGCGAGAGTATCGAGAGAGAGCGAGGTTAGAGTAGAAAGTAAAATGATAATTTTACTAGAATGCTGACCCAAGCAAAAAGACATATATCCTTGAATTGAAAAGGTAAGACATTTATCATTTTCGCTTATTTTAGAGGGTCATCCGTACGAAAATTCCTAAATTCTACCTACTACATAAATGAATAAAAGTCGTCAACACGAACATACTTCAAGACTTGTATTAATGACTAAGAAGTCTATAATTCGAATTCCCCAAATGAATAAAAGTCAGTCTTAATGAAAAACTCACCTCCAATTCAACGTACTAACTTTTACCAATCATAAACCTACAAACTAAACACGAATTCGTAGAATACAGAAATCTAGACTTCTCCTAATTTTATAGAGAGTCCAAATTTATTAAAATCATGGAATCAAAACACCTTCTAAAAGTACAAATTGTGTCCGTGTATAATTTGATATTGTGCCAAAATCAATGTCAAACAAACCCATTAATTCATGGAAAATTGAAATTGAATATGGATTTTTGCAAAAAAGAAAATCCAAAACCCCAATCATAAAATTGAATCAAAATCAATAAATATTCATTGGTCAAACCCTAGTTCGGTTGGTTGGACATATCCATCTTCTCCATTATTCGTTTATTCCAACTTGCACCCATAAAAATAATTAATTATACTCATTAAAGATTTAATTTATATATACACATAAATTTAGAAGGCCATTGGATGAATGGATCAATATTGCAAATAAAGAATTGATTTAAAACTTTAATTTGTCTCATTCAGAAACAAATGGATTAGACAGTGAAACAGCCTTATTGGCATTAAATGACAAAAACAATACTATTAAATTACAATTAGTTAACATTATGTGTTTGAATTATTAGATTTGATGATGAACAAAAAGTGGGATAAAAAAATCCAATGGAATGTGATATATCTGTTGGCATGCACTTTCCCTTCCACAGTGAGATGAAAAATTAACGACCCGCATCGACTTAAGTTTTTGAATTTTCTTTTGTTCAACGACATTTAAGAATGAAAGGATTCAAACCTATGACCTGTTGATCAAGAGTACATGTCGAATTACTGTTGAGTTATACTCACTTTGACAACTTTCTCCCTAATTAATATTTCAAATTTTCAAGTTCACATGCGAGGGACCAATTAAAGTATAGATAAATCATTAAGAATCTATTTGGAATATAATTTAGTTCAAGAACTTTTTAAAAGATATTTTTATTTCTTACCTTTTAAAAAAAATTACTTTAAATAACAAAAAAATAAAATAAAAAATTTTTGCACCATGATTGTATTAAAATTACTAAGTATATGTTTTCTTTTTCTTATTACCTATCTTGAAGAATTTTTTGGTTTTTTCTTTTTTTCTTCTTAGTTCAGGTTAATCATATTCCTTAAACTCATTTTTTAATAATTAATCTTTCGAAAGTGTTTCTTCACAAATAGATTTTAAATTAATTTAATTTTTTAAAGTGCTTTTCATCTATTAAGAATAAAAAAAAAAAAGAGTTTGACCATCTAAAAATCATTCCAAAAGTTATACTTAATTTTTTTAAGAAAATCCTTTAGAAAAATTGATTTTGTTAATAAAAAAAAATCAAAAGTTATTCCAACACACTATAAATTTACCTAACTCCCCGATTAAGCTTTCAAGTTTAGGGAAAATTAATGTATTCTTGATGCAATGAGACATTCTTTTTAAAACATGTAAATCTTCAAATTTGTCTACTCTCTAATAATCTTTGGATACAAAATCGAGGTACTTTTGCTATTTCTCTCTCTTACATCCAACGATGCAAAACTGTGAGTCTCATCGCACCGAAAACACCGAAAAATTTCTCCAAGGTTAGAGGTAATTTAAACATTTGAGGACTATCTCATACATATTCGTTTTATAATTTAATTTCTTACCTATGTTTTTTTTCCTCTTGTCAAGGTTATATATCTTAATCAATTTAACTACATTCAAATTGAATATTTATATAAATCTATCCGTTACATTGTAACAGTCTCTTCTTGTTCTCCGTCTGATATAAGAGTCCAAATTTTTTTAGGTTTTTTTTTTTTTTGTGGAGAGAGGAGAGGAGAGAGAAAGTGCAACTGCCCAAAAAAGTAATTAAAAAAAATGGCCGTCCAAGGGTCGGATAAAGAGGACAAAAGTGGGACCCACACTCCACAGGTGGATGTCCACTTGCACAATTCCACCCTCTATTCTTTCTTTTCTTTTTTAAATTATAAAAAAAAAAAAAAAAGGTTTGCCCTAATCTTTTATTAGGTCTTGTACTAAACCCTAGCTTATGGTCAACTTTGTTCTAAACCCTGGTTAACTAATTTCTTCATCCAATTAAATTCTTCAACCCAATGCTACAATCTAACCCATCCTCACAATTAATATTTTGGTCAATTCTTTTCTTTATCTAAAATCATTATTCAAACGATCGAAACTTTCGTCAAAGTAATGCATAACAGTAATTGACATGTATCATTAATCAAGAAGTCAGAGATTCGTCCCTTCAATGTTGTTGAAGTGAGAGAAAGAAAAAATTGATTGGAGCTTTCTTTTTATCGGTTACCGTCTTGAATTTTCACTCCTTTTGCAAAATAGTGTTCCTAAATTTGCTTATCCTTAATCCTAATGTATAATTTTAGTTAATTTGAAATGGTGAAAGCATAATTAACTTTCTGAATCTCTATTCTGCAATTATAATGATATATTCTTTCTCAAAAATAAAAAAATAAAAAATTATAATGATATATTCAAAAAAATTATAGTGGATTAACAAAATCAAAATTTTAATCTATGTGCTTGATTAATTGTGTTGATTTTATTTTTGTAATCTGAATTTTAAATTAAAACAAGAAATCAAATTAATGCATCCTCAAAATTGAATTTGAAAAAATTGCAAGTGAACTAATTAATAAATGAACAATACTAGACTGCATACCGGTATAAGATCTTCTTACATACCTCATTGACAATTAGGAGAAATAAAAAAGTTTTCTCATTTTTTTATCTTTTTCTTTCTTAATTGTCAGGATTTTAATGGGGTATGAATGGAAATTCATGCATAATATATATGTAGCCAAGTATTTTCCTTAATAAATCACACAAAATTTAGCTACCGAAGGTCGAGAGCTAATTATGTAAATACTCATACCACAAAATTAAGTGTAAAAAAAAAAAAACAAAACCTAAGCCTAACATTAAATTGGGGAAAGAAAGAAATAGTCGTATCTTCAAAGGGATTTCTCGTAGCTCTTTGCAGGTTAGAGAGGATATCATTACCCTTGTTGGTTTTTGGTCGTCATCTTCTAGTTTCTTTTGTAATTATGATGCCTTATCTATCTCCCTTAACTGGAAGGTCTTCTTGTAGCTCCTCTCTTTGTATGTTACTCACATATATACATTTTAATAAAGTATCCCTTTTCTTAAAAAAAAAAAAAAAAAAAAAGTCCTAACAAAGTCGAAAGAATCAATAACCCAAAATTGTCTTGTCCCACCAATATCTTTTAGAAAAATAAGAACTCAACTAATGAGATTATTAATATTATTAATCCAATTTGGTTACATCAAAGCTTTAAGATTGAATTTGATTGATTCTCCAATCTAATTAAGTGCTCGTTTGTGCACCAACTCAGCTAATTATTATTATTATTATTTTTTTTTTTTTTAGAAGAACTCAGCTAATTATTAGTTGCTTTAAATATTTGTGATTGAATGGATGTGATAAACTATAGTTTTATTTTTCCATATTTTTTCAAGTATAAAATTATGTATTATGGAAATTTTATTTTATTTAATACCAAAAAGTCAATGCGTACTCATTTTACATTAATTGTAGTAACATGGAATTCATGGAACTTATGAAACTTTATAGTTATTCGATATATTTTATCATTGGTAACAGAGAACTTTTTAATATTCAACAGATTGATCTGTGTTATGTGATTTTATGAGGTAGATTTGGAAACATGTTTGGTTGGTAGTAGTTTTTGTTTATATTTTATGTTTTCTATATTTAAAATTTTAGCTTATCTATATGCCTAATTTCTTTGATTTGTAAATTGATTTTCAAAATCTTTTTCTAAAACCTTAACCATTTTTTTATAATTTTTTTTTGACAAAGATATAGGGGTGGATAATTTGAATCACAGACCTCTCTGTCATCAGTATAAATTTTTTATTTATTTTATTTTTTTTATAACTGAAAGACTAGTTTCTAAAAATCATTGTTGTTATTATTATTATTATTTCTCAAATTTGGGAGTTTAAAAATAGTGAAGAGAAATTGGATTTGAAATTCTTTTACAACAATATTCCAGGTATAGAGTCAAAAGTCAAAACGAGCATAACTCAACGGTAATTGCCATGTACCCTTGACTAGAGGTCAGAGGGTCGAATCCTTCACCTTAAAACGTTGATATATACCAAAAAAAAAAAGTATAGAGTCAAAAAAATTTATATGAAGAAGCAAAAGTTTTACCTTGTGTAATAGATTGACATATAAGAGGTAAATTTTTAATTAAAATCTTTCAATAACTTTTTGTATAAATTTTTTTTTAATCTTAAGACAGCTCAAAAGAGAGAAATTGTCCACTCTATCTAAGTCGAACTTTTTTCTTTTTAGACATCTTATCAATTTGAAATTTACGGATACACCAATTTAGTTAATACTCCAAAAAAACTTGATTTTTATATCTTTTAACACTTGAACGTAAACATAATTTAACTGATTAAAACATTATAGACTCAAGGTTAAGGTTTCAAATCTCCACCTCCTAGGTTAAAAAACAAAAAACAAAATCTTGAATAGGAAAGAAAAGGAAAGGAAAAAGAATAACAACAATTTGTCAACTAATTATTATTTTATAATACATGTACTTAAGCTTTTACAATGGGAGAGAGAGAAATCAAATGTGAGTGTGAGTTTGTTTCCTCTCTGTTTCTCTCTCTAATTGGCTTCTTCTTCTTTCTTTAGCCTTTGCCTTTCTTTCTCTGCACTCCATCTCTGTTTGTTCTCATAGTTTTATCACTTCTTAAATACTCTCTCATCTCACTTAGATCTCCAAACCCTTTATTTCTCTTTTCTTTTAATTTCTTTTCTTTTTTTCCCATCTTTTTTGTACTTTTTTTTTTATATATATATATATTTCCTCTCCCACTTCCTTCCATTAAACAAACCAAACAGCAACAGTAGTTTTAATTTTTCTCTCCTCTCCATCTCAGTGCTCTTAAATTCTTAAAAAAATTTCCCCCTATTTTAATATTATTCATAGTTTTCTGTTTTCTTCCTTTTTTTTTTTTTGTTTTTCAAACCTTTTAATAAGATTGAGTCCATCCATCCATGGCTGGTCTGGATTTAGGCAATCGCTATATTCACCAACTTCAAAGACCTGATTTCAACCTTCACCACCAACATCATCAGCAGCAGCAGCAACAGCAACATCCCGACTCTCAATCTCGTCATGACGACGAATCCCATCAACCGTTGGAATTCGTCGCCGCCCCCGCCACCGATATGGTGGCCTCTCGCCGCCCGCGCGGCCGCCCACCGGGTTCCAAAAACAGGCCGAAGCCCCCGGTTATCATAACCCGGGAGAGCGCCAATACCCTACGAGCCCACATCCTTGAGGTCGGCAACGGCTGCGACGTCTTCGATAGCATCGCCACCTACGCCCGCCGCCGACAGCGGGGGATCTGCATCTTGAGTGGCAGCGGAATGGTGACGAATGTCAACTTGCGGCAACCGACGGCTGCGGGCGCCGTGTTAACCCTACAAGGTAGGTTTGAGATACTATCGCTGACTGGATCTTTCCTGCCTCCGCCTGCTCCTCCCGGAGCCACCAGTTTGACGATATACTTGGCTGGAGCGCAAGGCCAAGTGGTCGGTGGCAACGTCGTCGGGGAGCTGGTGGCGGCGGGGCCAGTAACAGTCATCGCCGCATCGTTTACAAACGTAGCGTACGAGAGACTGCCACTGGAAGAACAAGAACAAGATCAAGAACAAGAACAAGATCAACTTCAGATGCAGCCACCAACGTCTCAGGGCGGCGGAGGCGGCAGCGGCGGTAACAATAACCCATTTCCAGATCCATCTACTGGGCTTCCTTTCTTCAATTTGCCTCTAAATATGCAGAATCAAATTCAGCTACCATTCTGAAACCCCAAAACAAAATAAGAGCAAATCTCTCAAGCAGATGGGTTACTGTTCTTGTTCATGGGAGACTCCAAATTCAAGGTCAGAACTTTCAGAAGGAATTCAATTAATAATGCCTCTCTCATGATAATTCTTATTTTATATATATATATTTGTAGGTATCTTCTTCTATCTTTGTGGATTGTTGTAGTTGCTTTAATTTCCTTCTTGTTTATTACCCTCAAAATCTTCATCTTTTTTTTTTTACTTTTTTTTAATCTTTTGTACTTTTGAATCTGTGTATGTTTAATTTCTGGGGAACTCTTCTTCTTTGATGTTTAAATATATGGTGATGAAAAAAACTCTTAATTAATCTGATTTATCCCTCAAACAATTTGGTTTAAGGGTTCAGATTTTCAATAACATGACCACTTATCCCTCTATCTCTCTCTCTTTCTCTACCCATAATCTTATATATGATCTTGATTATCTTTATATATATTTCAAAGCTAAGATTGCAAAATTAATTATCTAATCTGTCTAGAATTAAGTTTTAAATTTTTCTATTTGTCTCAATAGTTTGAGGCATGATTAGAAGGTTGCATAATGGAGAAAAACAAGATTATTTTGAAGAATTTGATCAAGTTTTGTTATCCCTTTCATTTCATTAGCATATGATCTTATTTTTTTTCACCAAACTTTGGATATATATAGCTGCTCAATCTTTTGCTAGGGTTTACTTACACATATAAAATTGTGTTTGGAAGTTAATTTTGGGCACATCAGCACACTGATAAACTTTCTCTTGAACTGTATTTGTATGTATAAAATGTTACTTTCTATATTTTCAATGCTAATTAAGCTCAATTACAACTCTATAATCTGAAGGTTTAAGTAGTTAGATTAAGGTTTTGAGATCAAGTCTTTTGTAAACAACTCTTTCTTATCCATTCATGCAATACATATCTCTAGCATTATTGATTTGTGCTGGCATGCAATTATTTTGTCTTTTTATTCTAAAAAGGGCTAATTATACAATTAATTTTATGCATTTAGGTTGAGATTGTTGTATAGAATGAAGAAGAGTGTACTAAGCATTATTCAAAGAAATTTATGTTATAATTATGACTTTATTAATTAAGTAGTTGAAGTTTATACAATGTTCATTAGGTTCAAAAAAAACATGATTGGATTTTGTTTGATTTATTAAATGCTGTGTTAATTGGTGAGTGGAATGATAATGTTTTTTTGGTAAATATCAATGTATAAGGTTTGAATAAATTCTAGTTTGAAGGGCTACCTGGCTATGGATATAGTCTAATTATGAATGGAAATGTGACTTAGGTGAATTTATGAAAAGGAATTAGCAATAACTTAATTGCCAAATCAATTGGTTTGAATTACCATTTATTTGTATCTTTGTAAGAGAGATGAGTTGTAGATGAAATTATATGGAAACATGAATTGTGAACTATCTATAATTGTTCTCCAATCAAAGCCAAATTTTATATCCATGTTAAAAAATTTGAGCATTCCACAAAATAAAACCTTCAAGGTTAGAGATTTAAGGTAAAAGATCTCATGATTTATTCTCTTTGATCTAATTCATAATTTTGTGTGTTAAGAAAAACATAACTTTGAGTTTAGGTAGAGGGAATATTTGATCTGTGGTGTTTTTTTTTTTTTTTTTTTTTTTGCAAGTATTTGGAGATGATATGTATTTAGTTTATCCACACGTATTCTTCATCAAGAGGTTAGAAGTTTGAATTTGCTCACGTTTTTTTTAGTTCAACAATAAGTGGAGTAGAAGGATTCGAACCTCTGATTTCTTAGTTGATGACACATACTTTATGTCACAATTTGGCATGGACATACATATTGTCATATTCAAAATTATTCTTGAGCTACCATTTAGGTTATTATTGAACTCTCATTTAATAGCCTATCCTAAGTAGAATAGGAAAATCATTCATGTAGTGCATGATAACATGTAGATTTTAGGATCAATTTGTCCTTAAACAATGAGAGCCAAAAGACCTAGATATGTGAGCATTTGGGTTGCTTAGGGGGATAAAAGGGTAAATATGTTCGTTTTTTTTAGTACATCAACATTTGGAGATGGGGGGATTCGCCAATTACCACGCTTTAGTGGGTAAATATGTTCATTTTGTTATTTATTCATTCCTAGATAATTTAAGGAGATGATTTTTTTTTCTACTATAGATGTGAGAACATTCAAGATGCCCAACTATAGTAAATTTTATATAAAAACAAACAAGAAATCCAAACATTAATCCGTAACATTCAAAACTTATTTGAATACATCAACATTTGGGAGTGGGGGATTCGAATCTCTGACCTCATGGTCGAGAATACATGTCAATTATCGCTGAGCTAAGCTCGCTTTGGAGAAATAAGTTGTTCCTCTACTACCACACGTAAATGTTAAGTTTTGAGATTATATTTAATTCAATCGATAGGTGAATTCTCTTCGAAAAAATTGGTAGGAGTGCTAAAATGTTCATATTGGAAAGGAAGGCACTATTTCATTAAATATATATTATGATTCATTTGGGTAAAAGCAAAATCTCCAAAAGATATTGGCTTAGAACTCATAAAATTAAAGATAAGCATTAGCAAATTTATCCTTAGATTTGGAGATCAACCAAACAATTTTGTGTTCACATGCCCAAAAGAACCTTTTCTCTTAGTGTTGAGACTTTTGAGGAACTTACTCTTTGATTAAACAATTCAATTTTTTTGCTTTCCAATGTGTAAGATGAAAAATGACTCATCAACTTAGGATACGAAGTTAGTGCTTATGTTAGGTTTGTTTGTTATGTAGTACCAATTTCTTATATCTTGTAAATGGTATATGTAGTATTCAAACTTTAGGAATTGTCCTCATTTAGTTCTTAAATTATAAAAACTTTAAAAAATATTTCTTTCTAGTAGTTGTGTTCTTTTTCCCATGAGCTTAATGGAGGTGTGAGTGTGGAGAAAAGAAATATTCGACTCAACTCTTGCACCAGCCTTCTTTTTTTTACAACACATGGAGGTGGGAGGTTCAACCACAAAACGTCTTGGTCATTTGTATAAGTTTTATGCTAGTTGAGCCATACTCATATTTGACTGTATCTGTCTTTTTTATTATATGCATGTACACATATGTGTCTATATATATATAAAACCCTAATTTATAAGGTTTTTTTTTTCTTTTTATGATTTTGAAAATTTAATATGTTTGAACCATTTGATTGAAGTTTTTTTTTTTTTTTTTTAATCAGGTTGAAGATTTGAACTATGTGAATGGAAAATTTTCAATATATTATTTTTTTTTTCTATTAAGAGATTTAAGAATTTTCTCTTTAAATGAGTTTTTTTTCTCCCTAAAACTTTAATCATTTCCACAAGAAAAATTATTGGGGAGAATTAAGTATTTAATTAAAATAATTTCAAAAGAATTCATTTAATTGAGATTTAAGAAAATAATAGAAAACTAAACGAAAAATAATTTCCCATAGAAAACTTGATCCTTCCAAAATTTACGGAGAAACAAATGGGGGGAGGGGATGGGGAGTCATCCCTGCACCCTTTCCACCTTGTGAACATTCCTATGACTTGTGTCTATCGGTTGTTTGTCACATTATACAAATTCAACTACTACTTATTTAATGGACATGTCACACTTCAACATTTTGTTAATTTGTTAATAGTGTTAAAGTGAAAGCTAAATTGAAGTAATTTTAAAGTTCAAGACCATTTAACTCAATTTGAAAATTTGAAATTTTATTTTTCACATTTACACTTTTTTAGAAAAAAAAATTGTAAAATATATCATTTTAGTAGTTTAATAAGGATCAAAGAAATTAGCCATAAATGTAAGAAAAAGAGAAATAATTACAGAGGGCCAATCTGCCAAAAATGAGTGTTTAGGGCTTTCTTAAATACAATACAAAGCCCATTTCAAAGAGCTCCAATGGGCTTAAATATTGGATTAATAGGCCCCACTGGACAGGAAATCAGAACCATAATATATGTATGTATGCATGTAGTTTCAAAATATATATATATATATATACACATACATACATATATCTAGCTAGAGTTATATTGATATATATATATACATACATACATATATCTAGTTATATTATATATCAATATAACTCTAGCTAGATAAAAAAAAAAAAAAAAAAAATACGAGGTTAACTATCATTGCTATTTTCAAGCAAAACACTTTTTCAACTATAAAGCCAAGTTTTGAATAAAAAATTAATTTTCTTCACCCATTGAAATGTGACTATGATCTTAAACGTGTTAAAAAAAATAGATCACATTCAAAAGAATTTGTTATAAAAACATAAATATTTTTAAAGTTGAATTAAAAATTTGGTCAATATGTAGTTTAGATACAGGCGTACAATTTGATTAATTTCTCAGTGATTAGCTTCAATTTGGTCCACTATGATTAGGTTTTATTTCAATTTGGTAAAAAATGTGACATGGTAATCGTAGGGAGAATTTATGAGATTTGATACAAAACTCAATTCTTAGATTAAGTTGATCAAATTTATAGAACTACGACGCGAGGACTAAATTGAAACTATGCTTGAGATCTCATATATGTAATTTTTTTTTTAGTTCTTTAACATGTGGAGTGGAGGAATTCGAACTTAGCATCTTAGTGCGAAAGTATATGTTTTAATTAAAATTGAGCTATGCTCAAGTTGAAACATGAGACCGTAGTGTAATTTGACTTATATGTTTAAACATGAAAACTAAAAATATAATTAATCATTATCAAATCTAAATCATAGATTTTATAATGTTTCGAATCTCCCAAATTCCTTTCTAATTTAGGGTAAAGTTCATTTACAATTTCGATGAACAAGTTTTTAACTTGCCAATTTTCTCAATCACCATTAATAACCTCAAGAAATAAACCAAATTAGAAGAAACATATATATTATACCAGAAAGATAGACTAAGAAGGCAAAAAGAAAAAGAAAATAACCCATGAATAATTAATCTTTTATTCTGTTATTTCCATTACATTAACACCATATACATAAACTTTAATATAATTAGTAAAATTACATATACTTGCAATTAAGGATGACTGAATTACCTTTATATTCTGAATTCTAAAAATCTTGAGCATAAAAGTCAAGAATTTCCTCTACATTGAGCTTAAACAAAGAAGAACAATCATTGTACATCAGCCACAACAAATGCTCAAACAAAATAGCATCAACATCAACAAATATCACCCTTTTTCTTCTTCCCACTCTACCTTTCTCATTTTCTTCTTCATCTCCTCCTTTTTCGATCAAAACCCGAAACGGGTTTTCTTCTAACACAAAAGGGTCTACCAAAAATTCTCTCTTTTCCTTCCCCACCACCACCGTCACTGGACCCTCCGCGCCCTCGTTGCAGGGGAGTTCGGATTTGTTGAGACGACGGTAGCCGACGCGTGGAGCGGTCCTCCGCCGTCGTCTCTTCATGACGTAGCAAGGGAGGACCAAGCAAGGCATTTGGGAAATTGGGATTTTTGTAGAAGCTAAGATAGGGGAAGAATTAATCGATGGATGTTATATAGATTGAAAAGATTGGAAATTTGGAGAATGGAGAGAGAGAGATTGAAAGGGTCTTTTTGAAAGAGTCTAGAGAGAGAGAGAGAGAGAGATTTTTGAAGGGTTTGATTGGTGGAGGGTAATTGTTTAATGTGGGTGAAAGGTCGTTGTAAAGTGGAAAGAGAGAGAGAAGGATCCGTTGAAGAATTTTGTAGGTAATATCGAAGTTTTGGACTTAGAATTAAAAAAATTAATTGGGACTTGATTGGACTTTGAAAGTTGGGATTTTGAGCCGTTGCCGACTCGGTTTGGAGGGGTCAATTGATTGACTCATTGACACAAAGAACAAATCCTATGGCCTTCAACTTGGAGCAATTATTGCTTTGTGTGATTGGTGTGAATGTCCATTGGCTAAGTTTTGGTACGACAAAATGTAAGTGTAGAAGTTTCAACCTTTAATCTTATAAGAACAAGTAAAATGTTTTAACCATAGAATTAAGTTCAAGTTGATAAACGCTTTTTTTTTCTTTGAGGAGAAGATACAACAAGAAACAAAGACAAAACTAAATAGAAGAAGCTAAAGAGTTATGTGGATGCATCTTTCGATCAATGATGCTATAAACCCACGAAAGGACCTTCTCTTCTAACCAGACTTTAGAATGTCTTGTAGTGCGAGTATGAGTAACTAACATGTGAGCATTTTTGTTGCCGTCTCTAGAGATGAGTTGATAAACATTCTTTGTAGATTAAGGTTTGGTTTATTGGACAACTTACATGTTTGAGTATGTTATAATTTTGTTTTTGTTTTCATTCAAATGTTTTTACTATTGTGATGTGGAATATAATTATGGAGTGTTTCCTTTAATATTTGTACATATGTTTGTTTGCTCTCCACTTCATTTATCTTCTGTCTCAATCATAAATCACATTGTGGGATGATTGGTGGGTAAAATTTTTAGTATCAGAGGGAGTTCAAATGATTGTGTTAGGTCAAAATTGTCCTTTTAAAAATAATATAAGGTCTACTAACATTAAAGAAAATATTTATAAAAGGCAAAATTATAGTGTAAACATATGGAGTATGATACTCTCGTTGTACTAGAAATTGTCCCTAATTGGTGATAATCAACCTTCAAAGAAATTTAGACTCACCGTTTTTCTACACATGAGGATTCTATTGATATAGCAAAATGTAGGGCATGACTCTGATACTGCTAGTTAAAACAACTAAATTTCTTCATATTTCGACAAATGGTATTCTATTGTATGGTTCAATCCAAGCTGATTTGATTTCACATTTTGTTTCACCTAAAACGTCTTATTCCAAACAAAAAGGTATTGTGTGTCTTTGCATATGCTAGTACAATCTTCTTCATACTCCTAATCGACGTGAAATTACATCCACCTCTTCAACAAAGTTTTCTATTTTGGTACTTAGGGCCGAATAACTCTTAATTTTTTTTTTTAAATTTTACAAGTATTTATTTGTCATCCTTTGAAGTATCAAAATCTCACAATTTAAACCCCAAGTTTTTGAAGTAGTTGAAAATGGTTGGTGCCTTCCAATTAAAAATAGTAAGATGTAATTGAAAACAAAATTGTGAGAGAATTAAAAGAGTTTTTATTTTTTATTTTTTATTTTTTGTTTATTACAACAACATGGGGGTAGGAGGTAATTGGCAAATGAAGTAAATTAATTAGTTGGAAACTAGTTTTCTAGGGAAAATTTTAAAGAAAAAAAAAAACAAAAACAAAATTGTAATGTAAAACAAGGTAGACGAGTGTGAAAATAATACAATAGAGTGAGAAAGACTATGTGTCCATTTAGAATACTTTTTAGTTTAAATGTTTTCTAAGAATGCATCTTTTTTAGAACATTTTGTATAAAAATTGTTTAGAATTTAAACACTCCATTTCATCGTAAGTGTTTTTAAATGTTTCTCTCAAAATGGTGTATTTCTCAATCTCAATTTTTAATAAGTTATTTTCAGTGGTTGCCAAATACTATAATTTTTTTCAAAATGATTTTTTTTCTTCAAAATTAAACACTTGAAAGTTAAACCAAACATACCATATATTTTATTGGGTTGGACTTGTACTATCTACCATACTTGATTGTATACTGCTATGTACCTCGTTAAAATCTTGAAAACTAAGAAAGAGAAAGATAAAAAATGAGAAAACTTTTTTTATTTCTCCTAGTTGTCAACATTTTAGTGGTGGAATGTAGGAAGCGGTGAACAACCAAGTATTTTTCCATTATTAGAAAAGAAAAGAAGAGAGAGAGAGAGAGAGAGAGAGAGAGAGAGAGAGAGAGAAAAACATGTAATGGTTGAATGAGCTGTCAGTGTTGGCTTTGGCGTTCATCTTTATACATCACCAACAAAAACAACGCGGCCTTTGCACGGCTTTGACTCTCAAATTGTCGGTGTGAATTTATTGTTTTATTTATAAATTTTATTTTTGTTTTTTGAACAAACAGTCGATATGTCCGAGTGGTTAAGGAGACAGACTTGAAATCTGTTGGGCTTCGCCCGCGCAGGTTCGAACCCTGCTGTCGACGAACTTTTTACTTTTTTTTTTCTTTTTTCCTTTCAAATTCAGAAATTTAATTTGCATCTAATTTTGCTTTTTTTTTTTTTTTTTTTCTACTAATTATATTGATTAAATTAGAAATAGAATCAACTGAGACCTTAAAAAACTACCGTGTGATTGATTTTTGTAAGATGGCCAAATAATAGACTTTTCATAACATGTATAAATAAATAAATAATACAGATTATGTTAACGAACAAACTTTCAAGCCACCTTTTCAATCTTCGACAGATTAGAAGCAAGGTTTTAAATATTAACAGCATAAAAAAATGTAGAGCTCTCAATTTTGTAAAAATAATGAATATTTCTATAAAAATTACATTACAAATATAAAAAATTCATAAAATATTTATTTAAATTAATAAAGGTTAAAAATCACTTTCGGTCCCTAAACTTTCATAGAAGTAACAAATTGGTCCCTGAACTTTAATTTGTAACGATTTAGTCCCTGTACTTTCAACTTTGTAACAATTTAGTCCCTGAACTTTAATTTGTAAAATTTAGTCCCTATACTTTCAAATGTGTAACAATTTAATCATTGTCGCAAAAAAAAATCATCAAAACTAAATGTCGATTTTTATTATTTAATTATAATTATTAAGCTTTGTAGCTTATTAACATATTGTGTCCCAAATTAGTTTATTAATCTATCTAGGTAAGAAATTTCATTAAAGATTTACATTAATTTTTCACGATAGGGACTAAATTGTTACTTATTAAAGTTCATGGACTAACTTGTTACAAAATTGAAAATATGAGGACTAGATCATTACAAAATTGAAAGTATAAGGCTAGATCGTTACAAAATTGAAAGTATAGGGACTAAATCGTTACAAATCAAAGTCCAAGGGACTAAATTGTTACTTTCATGAAAGTTCAAGGACCAAAAGTGATTTTTAACCATTAATAAATAAGCATTTCACTTTTTTTTTAATAAGTTTAAATTTCATATTATTAATAATAGGTCTATATTAGTGACATTTTGTTGATATTTTGTTATTTTTTTATTGATTTTTTTATAATATAGTTATAATGAAAATGTCGATGTCAAATCTATAGACTTATGGAAATGTTGAACCCTATTTAAAATGTCGTAAAATACTATTATTTTCATTCATTTCACATATAGAACATTACAAGAAATATTATTCTAAAAAAAATCCCATTTTCATTACAAGAACTATTATAAACCACACGTGTGAAGCCTTTTAGAATTAACTTTTATAAGATAACAGCTAATGCAAGATGAGATTGTGGTGTCTCTGTTAAAATATAGACGTTGACAATATTTTTTGCTTTTGTGTCTTTTCCTTTTAGAAATAAGATATTCGAATCTCTAACATTTTGTTTGAGGGTACATGTCAATTACCGTGGAGTTATGCTCACTTTGACTTGCTTTTGCGAGTCTGCAACTTTGAAACAAGGTAAAATCTCGAATTATTTTATCATAAACTATATGGGACTCGCTAGCCCTGCCTGCTTTCCTTTAGCGCTGCAGAAAGAGAGAAACAGATAGCAAGATGAAAATAATCTTAATAATAACCTAAATAAATAAAACATAAGCCCCTCTCGCTCTATAAAATGCTTTTGGTAATTGACTGCCAAAGTTAGATTCACAAAAACGATGTTGAATGTATGCAGAGACTGCGGAGCATCATCATCCTAATGCATTTCTCACTGTTAGTTGCAAAATAAATCCTCACTGCTGCGTTTGGCTTGCCCATAGTTGGTGGTACATCTGCATATTGTGGATCGATTGGCTGGTGTTGTTGAACATTCCAGGATGCCTATTATTAAGAGGGCTGTCTCCGTTCTCCCCAGATGACTCGCCGCTCGATGCCCCTAGCGACGGAGGGCTGGCTGCTGCGGCTGCTGCACCACCAAAGTTTATCATTTGGGATGGCGCAGCAGAAGATCCAGAATTCAGCATACTTGTGTTGGATTTTTTATCCTCCTCGAGAAAACTTCCCACAATCACCTGGGGATGTGCAATGAGATTAGAGTTTGTAAAGCATGATTTGTGAAGTTTGTTTTCGTTTATCCCATTACTGATCAGTTTTCAACAAGTACATGACATTTCTATAACTATAAAGTACTTTGAAATGAAGATGCCGAAGTTAAAAAAGGGTAGAACCTGCACTTGAGAACCTGCCATTAGCATTCCTGCAACTCCACCACCAAGAACTTGTCCGTCTGACCCAGACAGCAACACACTCAAACCACCTGTTCTACTTCGAGTTCCATTATTCTCCGAGAGCAAAAAGGACCCTGACAGAGAGATGATCTCATACTGGCCCTGCATAAGATTAGATAAATGCCTACTCTTAGAATTGATCTCAAACCAACCTGTATAAGGTTGCGCCAAATTTTAATCACATACTCGAAGGAGTATATTGCACCCTGTTCCATTTTTAATACATAGCTATGATCTTTTAATAAGTGTATTAAATACTTGGTGATTGCCTCTATTTCACTTTAGTGCAGATGGTGATAGAAAAGGTGACCAAGATGATCACCCAAGCGAATGCACTTTTTGCAGGCAAATGTGGCTTCTGCCTGACCTTAGAAACACTGCCCCCTATGAGTCACTGATTCCCTACAAAATCAGAACTGGAAAAGACTGTTTTTATATGTGGGTGGGACGTGGGAATATGTACCTATTATCTATTGGACACAAATGACTTGTACAAACCTGAGTACACTTAAAATTGAACGATTCTTTTCCATTTGCCTATCCAAGGTTCATATAGTTGGTTAAATAGCTATCAGGTTGGAGTTCAATAGAAGGCTTCAAGTTTACATGAGTTAATGACTAATTCGAGAAGGCAAATACTAGAGATGGAAAGACATTAATAATCATATCCATGCAGAAGGTCAATCAATTAGACAATACAACAAAAAGTACAAGTACCTCATATGTCACAGAACCACCAGAGGTAGCCGGGTGTCGAAGGGTAGCATTACTGATGGTACCATTTGCAGAGAGAATAAAGACAGTTCGTGGTCCTTGCTGTGAGAAGGATAGAATTTTGGCTGCTACATCCTGCAGCCATATAGCAAGAAACCCATATTTCGACCAATGAGTCTCAACTAAAATAGAGCTTTTATCAATAATTTCAACTAAAATAGAGAGAAGGAACCTTCAAACTTGTAGGCATCCACGCCTAGAATACTCATGCGATATGTACAATTACAAAACTAATGACCTATTAAAGATAGGTTGTGGCTATGCTTACATACTTTCTTTCTACCAGAAACAATTTCATTCATAAATAACAAGCCCACAAAAATCAAGGGTTACGAGAAATTCCTCCAGTTGGTGCAAGCCAAGGAAAGATCACAGTTACAGAAAGGGTTATCCTTATAAACCCAAAAAGAGCAAACAAAAACAACTCTCTCATGAAATGCAGGAATTCCTTTTGATAGCCTTCAACTTTCCCCTATTCCTTCCCAACCAGATTCCCACCAAAATACACTCAACTGTATTAAGCAAGATAGTCTTTGCTTTAAACTTGAGAAGGTGCCCTGTCAGCATCAATGAGAAGAAAGTAGAGATGACCCTGGGGAACACTATGTCTGGGTTATATATTAATTTCAACTAAGTCAAAATGTCAAATAAGCAGCAAGTAGAACTCTACAATGGCTGTTTCATCTTTTAACAAAAAGAAAACAATAAAACCATGAAAAGGATAATCTAATAAATAGAAGTACCAACACCACCGACAAAAGATTTGTCAAGAAGGAACAAAGGACTACTTAGAGTGAGGTAAATTAATGCAAAGCTCAGAGGGACAATGTAAATCTTAAAATCATGTTGTAAGTAACAAGATATTCATTTTGATGCTTATAACAGGAAATTGACTGCTTTCAAACAACAGAAGCTACATCAATGACATACAATTTGTTTCATGCTCATTCATTCACGCAATTTGTATTCAAGGCAACTTCTAATGCCATGTTCACAAGATAGATGCTCTGTTTACACAACTACAAGATTCACTTTTTTTATGTTACCTTTGTTTTCTTTTGAGAAGAATGTTGCCTTTGTTTTCAATATTACTTATAATCATTTCTTAAATCAAATATACTAAATATACCTAAATTGACTGAATCCACTCCAACAGCAAACTAACATTTCACGTGGCGATGTCTATGCATTAATGATCAAGCTCAAATCAGTTTATTTAGTTAATGACAATGCCGTCATAATTTAGATAATAGTTCAGACTATTGTTTGTCAATATCAAAGTCAAGGATATTCGGTTTCTTAAAAAGGATAAAACAATTACAATAGATTTCTAATTACAAATCAAAATGATTTCTGAGGATGAGGAAATAATTCGTCATCTTTGGTTGTAGATATCGACCAAGCTAACAGATAAATTCAGGAATGTCACATTTTCTCCCACCAAAAAAAAAAAAAAAAAAGAAGGCTCTTTAGCTTTTACTATATTTAATTTGGAGATAATTATAATCACCAGCCAAAGAGACACCCAGAAATCCAGTATCACATTTAATATAACCACTTACCTTATATTCTGAATGTAGTTTAGTTTTGCTAGAACTAGAAACAGAAACAAGTGACTGCTGCATCACTTTTCCAATTGTATCACATTTTTTTACGTGCATTACAATCATTCTAACAAATACACTTCACCTTCAACGACTTAAGCTGAAGATTTCTTTAGAAAGAACCATCTTTCAAATTCCAATTATTATATCAGAAACAATCCAAGAATTATATAAAACACGCACCTCTCCAGGCTTCGCCAATACAACGTGAGGAGTAAAACCAATGCCGCCTGAACCTACACAACAATACACGCCCAGACACTATCAAGAAACAGTCACAAACAAAGAAAACGAAACAGCAATTCAATCGACAATACCAAGAGCATTCATCTGTTTCTTCCCCGAGCCCGGTGGCCTTCCCCTCGCTTTCTTCGCCGGCTGGTCCGAATCAGGAGTGCCGCTCAAATCCCCGTGACCAACAGAAGACGCAACAGTTGTAGGCGCCAAAGCCAAGGCAATGTTACCACCATCAGGCGCGTACTTCCTCGGCCGGCCTCTCTTCTTCTTCCCCGAATCAACGTTGAAACTCCCGGAATGCGATCCGTCATAGGGAGAAACGTTCAAAGAATCCAAAGGCACGGATGCAGGGGCGATCACGGAGTTAAACGGAAAGAGCGCAGAAGGCGGCATCATCTGAGTCGTGGCCTGATTGAGACCAATCGCGGAAGAGGCATTGTTGTTGGAGTTGGACATGGCCGTAGAATACGCCGTCGGTCCTCCGACCGCCATGTTGGACGGTGCTGAAAGTGGCGGAGGAGTTTCAAGTGAATCCATCAGAAAAAACAGAATCAAGAAACAGAGAGACTTCACAATCAAGATTCTTCTTGTTCTCGTGAGAAATTCTCAGAAATGTGAGATTCGTAGGTTACGAGAGAGTGAAGTCAAGAGCGAAGGAAGAAGAAGAGGAAGAAGATGAAGAAGAAAGAGTAAGGAGTTTGTAAAGGAAGTTACAGAACGAAAACTGAATTTAAAGAAATGCGATTTAAAAAAATTTCTATTTTTTAGGGTTTATTTTATGGCTTTATAGATACAGCCTACAGAGAACTCAAGCCTTTTTTCATACATATATTCTATTCCCAAAAATTCCTTCTCGCCTCTCCGATTCTGAACTTTATTCGTACCAAAAATAAATTTATATGTGGGATTTTCATTTCATTTTTATTTTAATGTTCCATGGAAATCTCCTAAATAAATAATTCAGTTATTATTTTAAGAGTAGAGATTTTATTTTTTCCATTTTAGTTTGTTGATGGCACTACCAAAGAGGAAAGAAAATATTTGATAATTTTGGGTAGGTGTTGGATTTTGAATATGATGATTTATGGAAAGCAAATATTAATAATGTGTGTTTATTAAAAGAATGGAAGAAAATTGGAAGGAAGATGGAATTATGCATAAACTATTGTTTCTTTTGGAAGATTTTAATTCATAAATCTTGTTTACTTGGACTTTAAAGTGATATATTTTAGATAAAAAATACTCAAATATACACGATTATTTGTCAACATGAACATAACTTAATTGAATTAGAACTCCAAGGGGCCGTTTGGTACAAGGTTTTTGGAGATGGGAATGGGCAAAGGTTTCTAATACCCTTGTTTGTTTCAAGATTTCTGTGGTGGGCCCAGGAAATAACGCATTCCCAGGCATCATTTATGCCCATAAGCTAAGGGTTTTCTATGCCCTTGCAAAAGCATGAGTTTTCTCTTTTCCCATCTCTCCTTTTTTATTTTTATATGCAATTTTATTTTGAATATAGTTAATTAATTAACTAATTGATACTAAATTAAAAATAATATAATAAATTATTTAATTAGATTAAATAATAATTTGTCAAGAATTTCAATTTTTTTTAAACAAATACTTTTTTTTAGGACTTTTAAACAAATACTTAGTCCAAGTTTATTAAAGGATGTAATTACATATTTACTAAAATTATAATTAATTAGTTAATATTATCAAAAATATATTTAATTATTGAATTAAAATCATTTAAATGAATTTAGTATAAAAATTAATTTTTCAATAATTATAATTAATTACTTTTCGATTATTTATAATCAATTAATTACTTTTTTGGATTTACTTATAATAAATAAATAATCATATTATTATTAAATATTTATCTAATTAATTTTTATGGTACAATATATTAAATTATTGTAGTTAAATATATTTATTAAAAATTAATTAAATAATTTTAATTTGTTAAATTAACATAGTTTATCCCATTAAAATTATTTCATGATTATTATTTCATTAATTTTTATTAATAGTTTGAATTAATTTTGATTATTTTATTGATTAATTTATTAAAATTACATAAAGTTTACCTGATTAATTCTAAAAAATAAATACAACATAATTTGTTCTCATAAAATCCAGATAACATTCCCATGCACAACCAAACACAGTTATCTTTGATTCCCAGCAATCTTATTCCCAAGCATAGTATTCCCAGACATCATGTATTCCCAGGCATCTATAAAACCTTAAACCAAACGGGCCCCAAGAGGTCTGTAATTCATATCTCCACTATCCTCAACACGTTGTATAAAAATATCAGTATAATGATTTTTTTTAGAAGTATAACGATTATTCCAACTTTATTCGAATTGGTAATCAAGTAATATGTGTTAATACTAAATAACACTCACATGCATTCAAAATAAAAGTTGACAAGACCATAACTCAACTGACATAAAATGTGTATTTATGACTAAGAGAGGTCATGAATTCGAATCCCTCAAGATTATGAATATAATGTAAAATTTTAATAATTAATGTCAACATTTTTAGTCCTTCCTATACTTTAAAATTTGTAACGATTTAATATTTGTCGTGAAATTTTTCATTGAAATTAAGTGTCAATTTTTATTATGTAATGACTTAATATTTGTAGCTTACATATGCACATGGTTCTAATCAAGTTATTAGTGCTTAGGAAAATACCAGTCTAGCCATGCATAGAAGTAGTGGACCGGGAATTCCGCATTGCACTGGACCCTCCTTTCTCTTGGGCAACAGCGCCCAAACCGTAATAAATGTTGGTAAGGACAGTCGGAGCTATGGCTACTCTCTTTCCCTGCACCAAGAACCCGACCATGATGAATGTTTTCGGGCGAATGACGTTGGATGTTGCTGCGGTTGTTCAGGAGGACAAAGCGACCCAACTAGAGAGCCAAGAATGCGGCTAAGTGTCGTCTCACTTGAGAATTCTGGAGTCGGGCTTCGTTGCAACAAGGACGAATTCTTCTCCAACATATTATGTCGCTGGACTTGTGGTAGAATGGAAGTAGGTCTTCTTTGACATACCTTTCTTCTTGACTCTACTAGGTTGTGGGGCCTGTCTCTCAATTGAACCCATACGTAATGGTAAACTTTTGTATATTGATTACTTCGCACCAAGTGTTGGTACTTCCTGAAGAGTTCTCGGGCACACTCCAAATGGTACTTCTCTTTCGAAATCTCGTCGAAGTCGTACAACTCTTCATTCCAATGAGTGTACTTGTCGTAAACTTGACCATAAATAGGAAGGCCAACGATTTTCTTCAGGTCCCACAAGGTTTTTTTCTTCCAATTTTGGGTATTCATCACCCAACTCCACTACTCACAAGTCCCCCTAACAATAAATGTTTGTGTCCCTATGATAAGACTCTTGTGCGACTCGGACAGCACCATAAATGCCAGTGTTACCCAAAGTCTCCTGATGAAACGAGAGATATAGAATCTGCTTCGTCCATTCTAGGAGGTCGACGATATAAGACGGAGATCTCCTAGTGCGGAATTGTCTGTCCCATTGAACTTGCCCGCTCCAAATTCAGCTTCTGAGAGTGGGGAACCTAGTCCTATCCCTATGTCGTTGCTCAAGGTTGATGCGAGTCAACTTTGTCGTAATTGGTGGATTCATATGTCTTCATCCTTTTTGCTTTCTTTCCCTTGTTTATTTGTGAAAGCTAGGCTTCCACTGTTGAGGATCCCACATTGAAAAGATTAGTGGAGACCTCACAATATATAAGCTACAAGGGTCACCCCACTCATTACCAATTGGTTTTGAGATGGAAGCCCAGATAATCTAATATCCACGTGGTATGAAAGAAAGATTCACACAAGAAAAGTGATCACAACAATCTCCATTTAGGGTCTTTATTAAGATGGTGGTGGGTTACACACTCTTGGGAAGTCTCTCGGCTTTCTCTAACATAACTTAAAGTTCAAGGACTAAATTGTTACTTTTATGAAAGTTCTTAGACCAAATGTGTTTTTTAACCAATTTGAAAAGTCAAAATTCAAATCAATTATTTTATTTTTTCAAAATTTCTAATTTGAGATTTACCATAACAATCAGATTAAGAGCACAAAAAGAGAAGAGGGAAGATTTTGAATTTGGAGAATACAATTTTTTTAAAAAAAAAAAATTGGTCAAAGTTTCTCTTGGACCAAAATGAACCTATTCTCCCTTCTTTACGAAAAATTATTACGTGTTCCCGGTACAATGAAGCTCCCTTTTAAAACCGTCAGATATAAATATTCAAATTTATCTGCCCCAAATAACCGTTGGATATACATCATCATCTTTCTTTATTAAAATCCTCCATAGGTGAGTTGTGTAAGTTTTAGGAGTATTTCTTTTTTTCCAAAATTACCTTTACTTGAATGTTAACTTCCTATCATTGTGGTTTTAATTCTCAAATGGATCATTGTTCTTTTTTTTTTTAAAGAAAAAAAAAATCAAAATTCGTAGTTTTGTAGGAGTTTTGGTTAAAATAAAATGAAAACCAAATCATTACATATTTGTTATTATTTTAAACAAAAATCTTTACAGATTTGTTTCTTTGAATTAAAATTTATGGACTAACTTATTAAAGTTTAGAACCAAATAAGATTTTTAACATATATTTTAATTGCCTGAGGAGGTTAATTGAAAGTAATAAGGTTAAGTAAAAAAATAGAAGAAAATAAATAAATTTTCATAAAAGATAGTTCAAAGAGAATTCAAAATTTATAAAACTATTGACACTTTTTTTTTATAATATATGTGGGACGGAAAATTCGAACCTCAATAAAAGTTATTTTTTATATCATTAATATAGTCTAATTTAGACATACTGATACGAATTCAACAAATTCAAAAAGGCTTTCACATTACATGTTCAAAGGCTAGCAAATGCACAACAAAAGACCAAAAATTTTGAACCCAAATTTCTGTATAATATGTTAGTTCAGCAAGTCAAGAAGAGAATGAAGTCAATATTGCACGGGAAAGGTCGCGTAATTTGAAAGATGGCACGAGAGACGAAAAAAGTGTGCAAATTTTGTGAATAGGTGGTTGTCCAGATATCTCATGGGATTTTGTGATGTAAACAATGATGAAAATATCGATATCGGTACTAATATCGGTAACTCAGATTTACGGATATATCGACGGATATTCCGGTAAAAATGACGGATATCACGGAAACTCATAAAAATATTCTGAATTTTTTTATGAAACTTTGAACTAAGTTTATTTAAGTAATAAACTATTAGTTTAAGCATATATATCAATAATTATAACAATAAAGATAAATATATGTGAAAATTATAACAATAAACATAAGTATATGTGAAAATTATAACAATAAACATAAGTAAATGTGAAAATCATAACAATAAACATAAATAAATGTGAAAATTATAACAATAAAGATAAATATATGTGAAAATTATAACAATAAAGATGAGTAAATGTGAAACTTGTAACAATAAAGGAAATTAAATGTAAAAATCATAACAATAAAGATAAGTATATTTAAAATTATCAAAGTTATACAAAATTATTACAAATATGCTATTTATTTATTAAAAAATAAAAATAATAAGTATTGTATATAAATTAAATATAAAAATATATTATAGTATTAAAAAAGTATAATATAAAGTACAATGTGGTTGTAGTGGAATGATGAAAGAGAGAAGATGGAAAGAAAAAAAAAAAAAGAAAATTGAACAATATCAATTTTGGATTCGTGAATTGAAGGATCATAAATGTGCTAGCCAACCAATGGAGCAAAACTTCACATGTTATATAAAAAATCTTATTAAATGGTTATCTTCGATATTTGGCCGAAATTTCTGCGATTTTATACCGATATATCCGCGATTTTTCCGCGATATATCCACGATATATCCGCGATATATCTTCCAATCTCCGCGTTTTTCATTGGTTCCATTCGATATATCGTCAAACGATATATTGCCGATATATCGGCGATATTTTCGATATATCCACGATATTTTGGTAAAAACGATCTTACCCATATCCATATCGCACCCTCGAGAAATTGGATATATCGACGATATATCGCCGAAATATCGCGATTTTTTCATCCTTGGATGTAAACAAACATGATCATTAAGTGAATAAACGCCTCCCATAGTAGACATTTAAGACCATTTAGAGCAATTCTATCGTTTTAGTTTTGAGTTATGATTGCTCGTTTGACGTACAATCAAATTTTAAGTTACTAAGTCTTATTTTCTTCATTTTGCATTTAATGATTTTTGAAGACTTCTGTGTCTTTAGTATTGTGAACGACATTTTGACCTTTTTAAAGGCTTGTAATGCTCTCAAAATAGCAGATTATTGAGATTGAAAACTTGCGTTTTATTGAAACCCCTTTTGGTGTTGTCTTGTTTCAAATCTTGTTTTAGGTTTGATGTTTTTTTTAGAACTGTTTTAGGTTTGAAGTTAAATCTATTGATTGGATTAGTTTTGATCAATCTAATTATGGGGTGAGTTGTCTTGAGGATCTAAGAGTGACCATCATAGATTCTAAATTTGATTTAAGAGTGATTCATCTTCTAACTAAGTTATTGGTTGAAATCATTTGGTAAGACTCGGTAAGTTAGTCTTATTTGTGACCGTTTACAACGATCCTAGAAGGACCTCTAACTTTGTAAACCTAGCATCTTTGACGCTTATCACAAACTCTTGTGGGCAACTTCGAACTTCGGGTGCATAAGTTTTTGTTAATTTTGCTCATATTTTCAAACTATATGTAATTTTCAGTCAAATAATACATTGTTTTTATATTTTAAATAAATAACTTATTCATTAATAGTGCATTCTTATATTTCCGAATTATGTGTAATTTTTAGTTCAATAATTCATTTTTTTTTTTCTCTTGAGCACAAATAAATAACTTATTCATTAACAATACAATTTGGTTGAACTTGTCAAAGCGAGCATAGTGCAAGAGTAATTAGCAAGTATCCTCGACCAAGATGTCAGAAGTTCGAATCCACCCACTTCCAAATATTGTTGAACTAAAAAAAAAAAGTTGAACTCATTGAACTAACAAAAGAAAAAAAATATATCAAAATTCATTTTTATACTTAAAGTAAATAATTTAGACATTTCTATCCTACATTATAAACTAGATTTTATTTTAAAATACAAATTTATTCCTGGAACAATTTAGAATATGAACTAATAATAAATATTTAAATTTTGCTCTAGTTTATTTTAAAATTTTGATTTTGTATCAAGTATAAATGAAAATGAATGAAAATTATTTTGAATTATTAGTAAATTAAAATTGCATGTTCCATTCTTTTTTATATATGGATATTTCTAATGGAATAAACTAATATCAATATATTAACACGATCTAAATACTCAAATATAAATTTCTAGATCCATTGCGATGCATTAAATTAATACTTCAAATTTATTTACAATTTGTAAATTATTTATACAAAATTTTAAGTGAAGTCCCCTAAACAAAAATTCTAAATCCGCTGCCAAAGTGAGCATAGCTCAGCAGTAATTGATATATATCCTTGACCAAGGGCAAGGAGTCAGAGGTTCGAATCTCTCGCCTCCAGATGTTGATGTACTAAAAAAAATTCTAAATCCGCATTTGACTATTGACACCAAATTGAAACTGTGTAGAAATTTAACATAATTTAATTTTAGAAAAATACAGAGAAATTCCACAGGATCTCCAATTATAAAAAGTCTAAACATTTCTTTTCCTAAAATAAATAATTCTTTTCCTCTCTGTCTTTAAGATGTCAGAAAGTTATTAGACTTATTTTGAAAAGAGTCGTCCATGCCTTAATTTCTTTCCGCCATTAAAGAAAGAAGAAGAAGACAGCCGCCGGGAGGAAGAATCGAAGGCGAATGCAGTTCCGTCTCTCATTTCTGATCTAGGTCACTTCGGTTTCTTGCGAATCGCTTCCGGTGAGATTTCAAGGTTCCTGCATCTATTTTTCCATGAATGTTTGGAATGTAGCTATGTTTCTGTTCAAATACGAGATTCCATTGATTCTATACGTAAAACGAGAGTTTGAACTATGTTTTATTTGTTCGTTTCCATAGCTATTGTTTTTCCTTGCGTATGATGCTATTTTACGGATCTTGATGAAGTTTTGGTCTCTCTGACTCTCTCATTTCTCGATGAGTGGTTTCCGCTTCCTCACGTCTTTCTCCTCTTGATTAAACAGTTGAAACTTACCATATAGTGAAGTTCCTGCATGTGAACAATCTTTTGTACCGCATTCCTTCTAAGTATTTAGCTTAGAATTTCGTTATTGTGCTAGGTGGAACGTTTAAGCTGGTTATAGGGATTCGGAAGCAGTTTATACAGAAATCTGGAGCTGGTTTTGGTGATCTAATAGGTTCAGAATTTATATTTCTATACATCCTGATTGCTAATTCAAATTTTCTCTGAACTGATGTTTGTGTAGTTTATCAAACTACTTCGTCGATCGTTGCTGTTTATGCGGAGATCGCATATTACGGAATTACGACGTTTATCTGAAGAAATAGTGGCGTCTTGTAACTATTTCAATGCGAGCCTTGGCTCTTCGACTAAGGAATAGATGTCAAGAATTAATCGTCACTTTCTGCATGGTTGATGAGGCTGAAATTCTGACCAACTTTACTTGACAGTATAGATTAATGTTTTGTGCAAACCGGTAGTCATATTGCTGTTAAGATCGTGGCAGTTTCCAATTTGGTTCAAAGTTAGTTATGGTTGATTAGACGGCAATATGTGATCCTTACTGATATCTTCTCTATTAGGTAGGAATATGTATGATATATAGGTTAAGAAGAACGTGAGAGGAATGGCCGTGGATCTTATATTTATTTATCTCTAAGTTTTTGTGTTGTGTTAACCTTGAAAGCTTTATCCAAGGGTGTTGCGGTAATGGTGGATGTGGCTACAACAAGGGTGCTGCCTTATAGCTAACAGACTTCTCGTTGTTTTTCTTTCCTTTACTCTTCCTTTATTGTTCATGGTTTAGTTATCATGCATGTGAATCTGGTTGTAAACAGTCAGCTTTTTCTCCATAGCTGAATGATTAAGAAGAAAAATTAGCTTCTTTTCACCATTAGACTTCTTGTTCCTACAAAGAAGGTTCTGATCACTGAAGTTGTATTTAGCATACATATATATTTTTTAGAATACCATTCATCTCGTTGCCCTCCATTGCTGTGGAAATATCAATTGTAAGGGCATGATGTGAATGCTTTTTCAGGTTCTAAACCTTTATGTGGATCATAGTACCTTTGATTTTCCCCCAAAGTCTTCTCTATTTTCTTTTTAAATATTCATGAGTGTTCAAGCCAGGAATTTTTTAGCTTTTGATTTGATTTCAAGTTTATGGTCAGAAATTTATCTTTCTTTTAACTATTTTATTTTTATTTTTAAGAACAGTATTTAAGTCGAACTTGGATTAAGTTTGAGGCTGCATCATCTGCATTAGATATCAAGTGAACTCTTTCTGTGACATCTGGTAAATTCAACTTGATATTTTACCTCAAAAATGAACTTATTAAACTTTAAATGACCTGATATTGGTTTCTGTTAGAGGTTTTTCCTCAAATCAGCTTATATTTTGAGCATCTCATCTCTATTGGCTTCTTTTTCTTGGCCTAGCTATATTTCAGAGTTTCATGAATTTCTGTGCAAGCATATTACCAAAACTAATTTCCATTAAAAAAAAAAAAAGGAAGACCAAATGTTCAAGCCTAATCTTCAATGGTTTATGGTGGTAATGATATTCCATTTTGATATTTTAGTGAAGAGTATTTCACATTTCTAGAGATGGTGCACTCATCTTTTGATATTATAAAGAAAATGATAAGAGCTACTATACAATAACAACGGTTCCTTCTTTGTTAGATTTTCAATGCAGTGTATGTATTTATTTTGAAAAAGACATATAGTTAATTGGTACATTAACATTGCAGATTGCTAAAGAACTTGAAACAGAGCAAAGCGTTTATCTTCCACATGGGAGATGTGGCGAAGGATCTGGCTGCTGGGACTGCTGGTGGAGCAGCCCAATTGATATGTGGGCACCCTTTTGATACAATTAAGGTTAAGCTCCAAAGTCAACCTGCCCCCCTTCCTGGCCAACTCCCCAGGTATTCTGGAGCAATTGACGCTGTCAGACAAACTATAGCTTCAGAAGGACCAAGAGGATTGTACAAAGGTATGGGAGCTCCATTGGCTACAGTTGCTGCGTTAAATGCTGTTCTCTTCACCGTAAGGGGACAAATAGAGTCCTTCTTCAGGCCTTACCCTGGTGCCTCCCTTCAAGTTAACCAACAAATGGTTTGTGGGGCTGGAGCCGGCGTTGCTGTGTCTCTCCTAGCTTGTCCCACTGAGTTGATCAAGTGCAGGTCTGTACAACCTTTTCTTGAATACCCTGTAGTTTGTAATCCTCAAATTTTAAATTATGCCAGTAGTTCGTAGTTTAAAAAACTCACAGCCAAAAGAAATTTTGTCCTAATAGAGGAAAATAAAAGACGAATATGATCCAACATATGATCCCATCTTGTTCCTGGTTACACAAACAAACTGCATTTGGGTTGTTGCATGCTATCTTCCTGTCCATTGTTGACTTTGTTGGTTTCTCATCTAGTGCATGGGTAGAGGGAGGGCATATCAAATTACGATTATATAGCATCTTTTTTCCCTTAATGATTTTACTTGGCCAACCTCTCTTTATTGAAAGGAAGCAAGCAAGTAGGAGACAAGCATGTAATTCTCAGTTAATGAGTTAAATTTTGCAAACTATTTGACTTGCCAACAATGAGGAAGTTTACACTTCACAAGACATTACAACCTTCATCTTTTCTTGTTAAAGAATAGACTGCAAGCTCAGAGTGCATTAGCAACATCCAGTTCGGTTGGCGTGGCAGTGAAGTATGGTGGTCCAGTCGACGTAGGCAAGCATGTTCTCCAATCGAGTGGAGTGAAGGGTCTTTTCAAGGGCTTGGTTCCAACTTTGGCAAGAGAAGTGCCTGGAAATGCTGTGGCGTTCGGCACCTACGAACTGCTAAAACAGCACTTTGCAGGAGGTCGAGACACATCGAATCTAGGAAGAGGCTCTCTGATAGTAGCCGGGGGTGTAGCTGGAGCTGCGTTCTGGCTCGCTGTCTATCCAACTGATGTCATCAAGAGTGTAATTCAGGTGGATGATTACAAAAACCCAAAGTTCTCTGGTTCTATCGATGCTTACAGAAAAATCATGGCCTCAGAAGGAGTTAAAGGGCTGTACAAAGGTTTTGGACCTGCCATTGTGCGCAGTGTCCCAGCTAATGCAGCTTGCTTCTTGGTATACGAAATCACCAGATCTAGTTTAGGTTAAAGAATTGTTTTGGAACTTCTGGTTTGTTCTGCTTCTGAATGCATATTGGTTATACCTCATGGCTTACAAGAAAAGCCATTGTGTTGTGGCAATTCAATGTATAGCCTCTCCAAGCAGTGGTCATTTTCTTCCTTCCTATCTGCAGTTATTCATCTTGATGGGTACTGCAAGAAATAATACTCAACTCATCATTTTTTTTTTGTTCAACAATATTTGGGGTATTCGAACTTTTGACCTTTTTGATTGAGAGTATATACCAATTATTGCTGAGCTATGCTCGCTTTGGCCTCAACTCATCAACTCATCAACTTTTGTGTTCGATTGTTCGTATGTTTAGGAAAAATAATAAAAGGCAAAAGAAAATGTGGTCCTAAGGTTGTGTGGCAGTTTAATTGATTTTCGTTGCTAGGCTTGGCTTTGGCTTTGGCTTTGGCTTACCCTTTAAAGAAATTATGTGTCCATACTCTAGTTGAATGGGCATAAATGTATTTAACAGTTAGAAAGAAGGGCAAAGTCTCCTATTTTCACTCAAGATCTCGAAAGATTAGTTGAGCTTATGAGCTGATCGATCACAAAAATCAAAGAGAAATATTTTGATTTTTTTAAACTTACTGTGAAAGCTATGGGGCCATCTACAATAACGGTGACAGTGTGTCCCATAAACGAGTAGGTGAAAGGATGTCCAAATTGGTTTGGACGCTACGCTTTGCAAATTGTTAGTTGACTATTCTATTTTATTTTTCTAATACTTAATTATTATAGGATAATTATGAACCACACTTGTAATTTAATGCAATTGTAAATACATATTAATGGTTATAATCACGTGATGTAAAAACGGTCCTTTGAAAAATTGAACACAATTTAAGTGTTTAGTACTGTCCTTATAAATTATTATTTTTAGTTCAACAATTGTGGAGCTGTTACCTTTAACTGATGTCCAAGATCTTGTAATCGGACAGCTCACCTCTTGGCGCAAGAAGCCAGTTTGATACGATCTCAATTGTTTGGATTCGTCAAGAACAAAACTTGGCTGCATACCGGTATGTAGGGATCTCCCTACATACCACCATTAAAAATGTTGACAACTAGGTGAGATAAATTTTTTTTCTCATTTTCTCTCTTCCTCTTTCTTAGTTGTCAAGATTTTAATGGGGTATGTAGGGAGATTCCCACATACCGGTATGTAGCCAAGTTTTGTTCTTTTTTTTTTTTTTTTGTCGACAGAATTCAGCCTCCTTCATAGAGGAAGAAGTCTTTTTTGGGAATTCTGTTCATATTGTTTCGTTTTCCTCTGTTATTATCGAGGAAGCTTGTATTTCTGGTGTTGGTTGAGTTCTTTAATGAATAGTTATTTAAAAAAAAAACAATTGTGGAGTTTGAGAATTGAATAAGATCTTGAAGTTAATCTAACTACGTTTAGATTAATCCTTTACTTGTAGATTGTAGGTTCATATTCTTTCCTTCTTTTATGTAAGGATTTAAAAAAGAAAAATACTGGAAAAATATAGACTCCATACCTAAACTTCAAGAACCAATTTGTTTATTTATTTATTTATTATTATTATTATTTTTGAGTGCTAGCTGTATTCTTAAGAAAATTGATTTTTTAGAGAATTGTTTAATAATGCAATTCAGTCAAAAGTAAAAGTATTGATAACCTTATTTACAGGAGAAATTGTTAATTCACATCAATCTTGGTTAAGATTTTAGTCAAACTACTAAATACCAATCTTTTTTAGTTCAACGACATTTGAGGAAGGAGAATTGAACCTCTAGCCACTTAGTCGAGAATGTCAATTACCACCGAGTTATGCTCACCCTCACACCAAATATTTATAACTTTATATTATACTTAAAAATGGGATGCATTTTGCTTACTTCTTCTTTTCTACCAAAACCAGAAAGTTCTAAAGTCGTCAAGTTACAATCAAACCCCATCCAAATGAAAGTAAGAAAGTTCATAAAAAAAAAAATTAAAATTGGACCTTCACCACTCGTCATTTTCCTATGGAATTATCCCTTCTTTTTTTCTTTTAATTTCAGACCTTTTAAAACTTAATAATGGGTTCCAAAAAAAACCACACAACCCAACCATGATAGTACATTTAGAGCTTGAAGACAAACAGAGCCATCAATTTCAATCCCATACTTTCCTTTTGAAAAATCTGATCTGACAAAACTTAGATGACCCATCAAACTTTAAGCCAAAGCCCATCTCTTAAAATGATTTGGAGATGATCTAATTCCATTATTGGACCTTGAATGATTGGCCATGGATCAGCCTAATCAAAAGCACTTTTGGGCTGCCCTTCTCCACTCTCTGCAAAACCAGATTCAGCTTATTGACTGAATCAGCAACAGAAAAAAGTGGGAAAACATAACTGTTTTACACCAAAAAAGCCTCACAAACAACAACAAAAACAAAAGAAAGAAAGTGATTTCTCCATAGCCAAGAAAGCAAGAGCTCTGATCCAATCCAATGGAAGATTATGCAAAGTTACCCCCTCATCCACAGCATTCCTCCTCTTCCTCAATGACCCTTTTTTCTAGATTGGATCATTTGGATATTGTTGTAAGTTTCCATCTTTTTTTTAACCTCTTTTTTTATTTAGATGATGATTTTTTTTATTTTTCCTTTGTGGGGTTGTGTTAATTTTTCCATAGATGAAGGATTTGGAGAAAAAACAGAGGTTGGAAAGAATTGGAGGCAGTAATAATTCAGAAGAAAGGATGGAAAGAAGGTGCATATCTTTGGATGTTGCACTAAAAGATACTTACTTTAAAGGTTCATTGTTGGATAGAGTGGCAGCTCTTGAGCATAGACTTTTTCAGGTTCAAATATTCCTCAACTTTTTTGATAAAAATATGTTCTTTCTCTTTCACCAATTTTCCCCATCCAAATTTGCATAAACAAATCAGATACAAGTTGAACTTTTTTATGCTTTGAAAAGTTTCTAAACCTACAATTAGTGAATGATTTGCTCACATTGACAATAAAGCTTAAAATTTTATAGTCTCATCGAACTTCTGTAATGTCGTTTTCTTGCTACGTTTTACGTTAATACTCGAACCTGCGAGTGAGGATCAGTGTCGAGGATATATTGAAAAGATTAAATTTGAGTTTGTTGTGTTTTCTATGTTTGATTGGCAGCTATGTTTGGAGATGGATTCTGGTAGTTCCTCAAATCCTTCATCATTAACTTCAACACAAACATCAGCAGAGATCAGTTGTTCTTCTCCAAAACAGTTTAGTAGAAGGGAATCATCTTCTTCATATCCCACATTCCACTATCCCAACCATGGAGGAACCTCAAAAATTTCTCAAGTTCAGGTAAAAAAAACAAAAACAAAACCAAAAGCTGATGAGCACTATCAATAATTGCTAGCAGACAAAGATTTCCAAAGAAGAAAGACATTTAACAACAATAAAATGAACCAACTTATATTCTTTTGCCTCAACTTGGAGGGATAATCAATCAAGCATTATGCTTTTGCTTTTCTCTTTCTCTTTCTTTTCTTTTTTTTTTCTCTTCAAGTTGATGTCCTTTGAGCTATTGAATATTTTAACTGATGAGATGTCGAGTTCATGGCGATACCAAGCGTCGGTAGATTCGGTACGGTTCGACGACCGGTGCGGTGTCGTTCGGTGTATAATTGATGACTTTTGGTTAACTTTTGGGCTTGTCTTTTCATATATATATATATATTCCTTTAGAATCTAAGCTTTACTATAAGTTGCATTTTCAGATGATTCAATATAATGTGTTGTTTGATTCCCTGTCCTTTTCATTTGAATAGGAGAAGCCTCAAATAACTCAAAGACATCAACAGAAAAAGAAGCAACTGAGTCCTTCAAAAGGGCAACTTGGAAAGACAAGGACTGGAAAGGATGAAGTGGGATCTTGCAAAAATGTCAAGAAAGGGATTCCTCCTCCCAAATGGCCACACTTGAGGATGTTTGGTTGCTAAAGTTTGGTTCCCTTCCTTCTTCTTTTTTCTCAATACGACAAAAAATTCCGCTAAACGACATGTTTCGAAAAACGTAGAGCTTCGAAAACGGTCAAGAATGTGAATGAACGACTAAATATACTGTATTCCATCGACTTGGGTTTCTGGGTCTAGTGGAGATTTAATATGATATCAGAATAAGAGCACATATCTTCATTCAAAATGGTTAAGAATGTGAATGAGTGACTTGAGATATACTGTATTCCATCGACTTGGGTTTCTAGGTCTAGTGGAGATTTAGTAGGATATCAGAATAGGAGCAAATGCATAGCTTCATTCAAAATGGTTAAGAATGTGAATGAATGACTAGATATACTGTATTCAATCGACTTAAGTTTCTGGGTCTAAAATTTACGGTATTTTTACATAACGGAAAGACGTTTTTTCCACTTGTCAAACAGATGTATGAGGAGTTTTGAAGAGAATAATGATGATTTTGTGAGGCTGTTGAAAAAGTGAGATGCAGATTTGGGCAGTGGGAAGAAATGTGAAATCTCTGAAAATGGAAAATAATATAATGTGAATGATCAAATGATGGAGTGTGGGTTTTTGTGATTATGTCTCATATTTGATTTGGAAGCATTTATTATTCTAACTTCTTAATGATCTTTTTGCCTTTCACTCAAAGGATAAAGATAGTGCCCACGAATTCCAAAAAAATATATATTGCTCACTTTTTCTACGGACTTTGAGTATTGCACTTCATTTTTTATTTTGGATTTTTTTTCCCCTCAAATCTTATGTTTTGATACTTCAATTTTGTATAAACATTCATCATTTCTTTTAATAGGGGATTTTTAGTTAAATTACGAGTTTAATCCTTAAATTTTTAGATTTGTGTCAAATAAGTCTCTGAACTTTTAAAAATGTCTAATAGGTTTCGGAGCTTTCAATTGTCATTGAACTTTTAAAAGTGTCAAATAAGTCTCCGAGGTCCCTTCGATAATCATTTGGTTTTTTAAAATTAAGTTTATAAGCACTACTTATGCCTATATGTTACTTTTTGCTTTGTTATCTACTTTTTGCAAATGTTTTCAAGATGCAAGATAAGTTTTGAAAACTAAAAGAAAATAGTTTTTAAAAACTTGTTTTTGTTTTTGTTTTTTTCTTTTTTTTTTTTTAATTTGACCAAAAATTCAAATGTTTTTCTTAAGAAAGATGGAACTCATTGTAAAGAAATGATGAGAAAGCAAGCACAATTTTTTAAAAATAAAAAACCAAATGATTATCAAACAAGATCTAAACTTTTGATTTTGTATCTAATAAGTCTCTAAGCTTTCAATTTTATTTCTAACAAGTTTAGGACTTGTTCAACATTTTTTAAAATTCAGTGGCTTATTGAACAAAAATTGAAAGTTTAGAGTTCCACTGGACACAAATTTCAATTTTATGTCTAGTAGACCTGTTCATTTTAAAAAATGTTGAATATGTCAAAGACCTATTAGACACAAAATTAAAAATTCAAGGATTTATTAGATATTTTTAAAATTCAAGAAACATGATAGTTGAGAGACCAGACTTGTAATTTTACTTTCTTTTTTTTTCCCAAAAGCAAATAAAAATGCAAAATGGATTAAAATTAATTCTTATACTAAAAATATATATATATTTGAAAGTATTAGGACTAAGTAAAGGTAGATTTTTTTTAAAAAAAAAAATATTATTATTATAAATCAACATTTTATAGAATAGGAAGAATCAATGATTAATGATTACCATGTTTGAAAAAGCTTAAGCTAAGTACCCCATGTATATGATCATCATATTTAATTTTGAACTTTTTTTTTTCTATGATTTCCTACAATGTTGTTAGACTAAATAATTACTAGACTCTCCCCTCATTCCATTGGCTAACATGTTAAGCAATATAATTATATTTAGGTTTTGTCTCTCATTTATTATACATAAATTTGATTTGTTTGAAGTCACCATTATATATTGATAGTAACATTACATTTTTATTGAAAACTTTAAATTATTGTTAGTAGAAGTCATAGTAGTTAAATGTTATAATTTCAATTTTATAGAAAAATATTGAATGCATTTATTTATTTATTTTGAGTAGGGATTGAAAATCTATTTTATTTATTTTAAATATTGATCATCTCTAGAATATTATTATTCTCTCTTAGACCAAGTTATCACCATTATTAAACATATAACATTATTGAGTCAACTAAACAACTATTTTATTCATAAAATAAATAACTAAATATATAATATAATACTATATAAAATGTTGAGAATCAAATGCATCAACACTCTATAGATTATCCAAGCTCTTAATAAAAAAAAATTAGGGCTAATTAAATTAATTTAATTTAATGCTAGAGAGAGAAAGAAAAGAGGAGAGAGACTTTATTTAATTATTTATTTATTTAGAGTATTATTTTATTTTATTTTATTTTTGGAGATTTAAAAAAAAATGAAGTGGGGAGCAGACAAGTCATGGGTGAGCTGACTTGAAGATGTCAGTTGGATGCTTCATGTCCACATTGAGACTTATTTTAATAAACTCTTTTTCCTTTTTTTTTCTTTTTTTTTTTTTTTTTATTTTTCTTCTTTGTATCTAAATTTTTTATTCAACTCTTATGATTGTTTTGAACTTTGAAGGTTAATTTGCAGATTTAGTTTCTGGTTCTCGAGGTTTGTGTCTATTAGATTCCTAAATTTGTTATTTTTTATTTAATAGATCATTGAACTTTAAAAATATCTAGGGAAAAATACACTTTTGGTCCCTGAAGTTTGGGTTAAGTGACAGTTTGGTCCCTGAGTTTTCAAACTCAACAAAAATACCCCTGAGGTTTGAGATAAGTAGCATTTTGGTCCCTGCCGTTAATTTTTCTGTTAAATCTTAACAGTTGCTGACGTGACACTATTATTTTAATAAAAAAAATTATTTTTCTAATTTTTTAAATAAAATATTAATAAATGAAATAAAAAATATTTTTTTATTATTATTTTTATTTCTTTTTCCCTCTCTCTCTTCCTCTTCTTCTTCCTCCTCTTCTAATCCATCATCTTCCTCTTCTAATTCTTCAACCACCGGCCGTCGGAGACAGCCGGCCGCCGCCCGTCGCCGGCGCCGGCGACCCGCAACATTTTTTTTTTTTTTTTTTAATCTTCTCTTCTCTTTCCCTTCTCTTTCCCATCTCTTCTTCCTTCCTTCTTCTGTTTTTTTTTTTAAAAAAAAGGAACTCCCTCCCTCGATCTGTGTGAATGTGTCAATCTTAGGTAAAATGCACCTCCACCAACATCAAGCTTTCGAGCGTCGTTAAACTCCCACTCCGTTACATGCAACCAGTGCCATTTTCATATGCATAAGCAAAACACAAACAATCATCCAAGCACTTAACCTTGCAATCACGTGCTGAACACAGAGGAATTGACCGACTCTGCAAAATGTGGCAAATTAACTGTTTCCACTTTCAAAAACCCATCTTCCTTGGCTTGTTCAACGCTCAAATTGTTCACTTTCTCACACTGCAACAATGTCTTTTTCTCACACCCACTTCCCCATTCTCCTTGATTCATTTCCCCTTTGTTCTTCGGCTGAAACCCTTTTAAGCAATTACAAACAGGGGACGATTTTGAGTCACAGATTCTGTTGGGAATACACGTGGAACAGAGCACTGAAACTACATTTAAGCGGTTGAAGATGCACAAGAAAGAAAAGAAGCAGAAAAGAAAGCAAGGAAGAAAAATGGAAACTCTTTCTTCTCAACGAATTCAGCAGAGTTTCCCCTCTGTTTTCTCTCCGTTACAGATTTGTAACGGGGAGACCTCCCTCCCGCGTCTCCGACGCCGGAAACGCGGGAGGGAGGTCCCTCCCTCCCTCGTTACATTCTTCCTTTTTTAAAAAAAAAAACAGAAGAAGGAAGGAAGAAGAGATGGGAAAGAGAAGGGAAAGAGAAGAGAAGAAAAAAACAAAAAAAACAAAAAAAAAAAAATGCCGCTGGTCGCCGGCGCCAGCGACCGGCGGGGCCGGCTGTCTCCGGCAGCCGGTGGTTGAAGAATTAGAAGAGGAAGAAGAAGAGGAAGAGAGAGGGAAAAAGAAATAAAAATAATAATAATAAAATATTTTTATTTAATTTATTAATATTTTATTTAAAAAATTAGAAAAATAATTTTTTTATTAAAATAATAGTGCCACGTCAGCAACTGTTAATATTTAACAGAAAAATTAAAGGCAGGGACTAAAATGCTACTTATCTCAAACCTCAAGGGTATTTTTGTTGAGTTTGAAAACTCAGGGACCAAACTGTCACTTAACCCAAACCTCAGGGACTAAAAGTGTATTTTTCCCAAATATCTAAGATGTCCATGAATTTTCAATTTTGTGTCTAATAGGTCATTGACATATTCAAAATTTTAAAAGATTAATTGAACTATTTGATATAAAAGTGAATTTTATGTGTAATAGGATTTTAAACTTTCAATTTTGTATCCAGTAGATTTATGTTTTTTTTTTTTTAATTTTA